>CM076569.1:558558072-559939855 GCA_034641835.2 Pinus albicaulis | reverse complement strand
TAAAGAAGATTATAGGTGACAAACTCCTAGTTCAAACATTATTGCTAGAACTTGACGAGGAATGAAAAATCATATTGGAACCTAAAGTAGTCATAGAAAAGAGAACTCGACAACTATGAAATTGATCAATTTCAGAATATCTCATCAAGTGGAAGAACTTACCCGCTGAAGATTCCACATAGGAGGATGATAATTTTATACAGAAGAATCCATAACTACCACTAACACAAAATGGCTAATTAGTTACTAAAAAATGACTAAAATTTGCATATAAACGACTATTTTTCAGTCGGTGACCAATAGTAGCTAATTTACAGTATCTTATAACGCAACCAACTTTTGGTCGTTTTTAGCTTAGTCATTAATTGGTTATCCCAATTTTGTTGTCTAGTAGTATATTTGGTCATTAATTTAGTCACTGATTTAGTCATTGATTTGATCATTAATTTAGTCACTGATTTGGTCATTGATTTAATCATTGATTTAACAATTAATGACCAAATATACAACAAAATATATTACTATATGATCACTCGAGAAAACCAATTAATGACCAAAGAAATATGACCAAAATGTTGGTCGTGTTATAAGATACTGTAAATTAGCTACTAATAGTCATATATATGCAAATTTTAGTCATCGTTTGAAACCAATTAATGACCGAAGAAATATGATTAAATTTTGGTCGTGTTATAAGATACTGTAAATTAGCTACTAATAGTCGTATATATGCAAAATTTAGTCGTCATTTGTAATTACAAATTTATCATTTGCAGTAGTCATTTATTCATTATATAAACGACTAATTTAGTAGTTTATATTCATTTCATTTATTTTAATTAATAATCCTTATAAATGACTAATTTAACAGTTTATATTCATTTCATTTATTTTAATTAATAATCCTTATAAATGACTAATTTAGTCGTATATTCATTTTATTTGTGTTCATCATTAATCAATATAAACTACTAATTTAATAGTTTTAAATTGATTTTGTGTTCCTTATTACTCAACATAAATTAATTTGAATGATTTAAAAAATGGCATATAACAATGTGCATGTTCATATAATATGAAAACACAAATTTGCATATTTTAATTACAATACTAAACAATATCAAGTGCAACTATAAATAATTTCAACCACATAAATTATATTATATGAAATGTTAAAGTATTACAATATGATTTTCCAACTTAATATTGGTTGGACTACAATTTACACATGAAATGGTGTTTCATCACTTCAAAACATTATCGTTTTGTTTTCAAGGAATTGCAGGTGAATTCACCAAATCTGAAGACTTAACCATAAGTCTTTATATGTGTGTCGTATGTGGGATATTGGCTCTAAGGATATCACCAGACCAGTTCTCCTCTCTTTTTTCATTTGTCGCTCCAATGTTATTGCTCCCCTCTTTTTTCAATTCCTGCTTCTTACCATCAATACTGAGTTCATTTTCTGAAAACAAAAGAAGATACAATGAAGAGTATAAAACATGAAAGACAATGAACACTAGAATATAAACTAAATTAGACTATAAATAGTTTATACGACATATACCTCAACATCAGCAATGTCAAAGCCATTTTTCCCCGTACAAGTAAACAACTCAAACAAATTTTCTTCATTGGAATGATAATGGCTACTATAATGTGGCCAGATAACCTGTATAAACAAAGAAAATAAAATGTCACCATATATAGAAAAGAACATCTTAATAACTTAGTATTCAACTTTCAAGGAAAGCTTAGGAAGAATCATGTCAACTAAGTTATATGCTAAAAAGCTCAAGCTGTAGATAACTTGTGAAAACAAATAATATGAGGTTTGATGTTTAATCATTGTCGTTTTATTCACAATGATATTTCATTTTCTAACACATGAACTTAGTTAAGTATATAAACAACATGTACTCAAATAACAACATGAAAGTAACTTTTTCTGATAGTCACGAAAATATTTTAACACAAAATAGCTATAAGGATTCCAATCAATATAGTGTAATACTAATTTCATCTTCAAGCTTTGGTTGTTTTTTAAATGGACATGATACTAAGTATTTTCAATTTCATAGTTAAAAGACAACAAAATCAAAAGAAACGTCCAAAATATAACAATCAAACAATAAAGAGAGGATATCATGGAATGGAAATTGCAATTATAAAAAATTCATTTACCTTTCCACTGATGTCATGTCTGGCATTCCTAAAACATTTGATTGCCCAAAATAACTATGAAGTGAAATATCACAACATTAAAAACCATAGGAATTCCTACTAGAAACGTTTCCAAATTCGATGGCTTAGGTGTCTAAGTGATCTCTAATAGCGAATGAACCATATCCAAGACGTGATATGCGTTGTCTCCCCATCCTTTTTCCAATCAAATTTCCTATAACCTGTCCACAATAAAAAAAAGTTGATGGTGAGATTTTTATGCTATTTAGTTAGAGCACAAGATAAAAAAACAACTAACCATTCACTTGTTAACATGAGAGAGCATAGATAACCACAAACTTGATCAGGCAAAATTGTGAGCAGGCTACCTTGAAATTTTCTTAATTACATATGTCTACTAATGTCGACTGGATACAAACATAGAATATTTTTCTTCTTGAGAAATCCCACAAATTCCCCTTGTTTCTTGGGCATGAAGCTTTCTAAATGAACTCCTGATTTTTTGTACAAAGCAGATAATAAATGCTCCCCCTTCAGTCTCTTAATATCTTCCAAAATAGTTCCAAGAACTTCTATTGCATGACCATTTTATAATAAACTTCCTAGCTCTATACCTCCATCCATGATTTCCCTTGTTATATCTTGAATAAAGAATATCCCTTCAATAACCAATTTTGCGAGAATCCTACCAAGGAACTCAGGAGCCTTGGGCGCATCAATAGTAGCATCCTCCAATGAAAATAGTACAGTATCCAACCTAGAAACATCAAAATTACATATAGTTATAATTTATAGTCGCAAATGACCATAGACTATAGCAATCCTAAAATAAATTCAAACTTGAATAAGAACAAACACAAAATTTCACACTACCCTTCAGTAAGTTGTCCTTGATTTAGCAAGAAAGGCTCGGACTTACATAAATGTGTAAGTAGATTCCCCAGAAGATCAATTTCAACATCTTTCCTGACAAAAGAATCTAATATCCAAAGCAAAACCGTAGTTGAATGGAACAATGGTGCTTTAAGGTCATCCACACAAAAAGTTGCCTCCTTCAAATCTTTCACACTGGATGGTATGTCATGCAAAATTAAGAAAAAGTCAAGGAAACTTGTCGACTTCTCTAAAATACATAATGAAAATGCATGGAAGCTTTGTAAAGGAATGCACCTATAATATTCTTTGATTGCCATTTCAACCTTTTTCCTAAGTTGAACTTCAATGAGTTGTGAACTCAAATTTATTTGAGAAGAATGTTCTTATAGTTGAAATTCAACATTTGCAGTCTTCCCACCTCTATCACATGATGAGGATGAATTCTTAAACTCTCTTATGTCATTATCCAAAACATATCTTTCATGGACACATGATTTTTCAAATAAAGGCTTTTCTGTAGCATAAGTACTCGTCAAAATTTCATCTCTCATACCAACTGGCATCCGGTCATAACTGCAACCTGAAATTGGACCTGCACATGTTCATCTATTACTCAGAGATGTGAATGGTGGAATATTTGCTAGAGCACTCTTAGCATATGGCAGAGGTTGAGCCCTCTCTCCCATTCCCTTGCCAAGACCTCCCTTAGGACCAAGAGTCAAGTGGCCATCATCAGAAGCTCTGTGTGAATCCACGGTCACATGATCCCATATGGGGTTGTGGCCCTTTAATCCCACCCATATGTGGAAGTGAACCCATCTGTGCACCTGCCATGTAAGGTGGCATCGCAAGTCCTCTCACACCATGATCAAGTGGTGTCACAAGTCTTCGACCTGAATGTCCCAAATTCGTACTTTGAGAGCGACATCCCTGTCCATGTAGTTCTTTCATAGCATCCCGATGCACTTCCTCTATTTTCTTGGGGCCCTCAACTTTCCTCCTTTGTTTCCATCCATTCATCCTCAAATCAATCAGATCCTTCAACATGAACCTCAGCCTAGAGGGAAGCCGTTGTTTATTGGACATTTTTGTCATCCTATCGAAGTAAGCATCAATATGTTCCTTGGCCTTTGAATGGTCAATCATATGACCAATAGTGCTGATCAGTTTTCACAAATCTTCAACATTTTCCTCCTCTAGATGTTGAAATTCACCAATTAATTTCTTGATGCATGCATGCATAATTATTTCGGTCAGCATACTTTCTTTAAAAAGCTCACTAATAAACCTTATATTTCCTAGCATTCATCATCATGTTGCAGCGTTCTTCTCCCGTCTTTCTTCTGTTGAAAGGATTTTTTCACCATGCTCTTCTGCTTTCTCAGCCTTTACCTCTTCTTTTTCATATTTTTCAAATTCTTCCTGACATTTGTTAAAAAGAACTCGCTTGAAAACAACCTTCTCATTATCGTCATAAAATTATGGTATTCCTGTAGCAAGATGAAAATAGAATTTTGCATACATTTCACAAAAATCCGGCTCCATCAAGGCTTTGTCAAATATTTGAGATATTATACCATGAAGACATGATGCAAAGTCAATGTTCACTTCTTTGAACTGTTCAAAAAGTATCTCAAATTTTCGAGGAGTTAATTTATTAAGATGGATTTAATTTGTCTTTGTTTCAACTGATCCTCATTAGAAACCTTGCGCACTTCATATCGGTTCTCTGATATATGAATTGTGGGCAGAGAAGGTCGTGGAGGAGGAATCAAACCCTTTGGCAAAATAGAAGCACGTTGCCACCTACCAGCATCAGAATTATTTCTCACTAGTCCAACTTGTGGAAGTGGTGCTTGCACATAAGGCCCTCCAGGAAGGATGACATTCACGCATTTTTGTTGAACATGTATTTCTTTCAAAGCCAATATTATAATCTTGGCACGGTTGAAACGCAACAAAGGAACCACTAAGATCTGCATCCATCTGCATATCACAGCCAACAGCAACAACATCCACCGGCTTGGCCCATCTATCATCATCCAAATTGGCCATATTTCTCCCACGACGTTCAAGTAGATAATTACCACTCAGCTGCCTGCCAAGTCCTCTTGCAGTGCTTGCTAATGCATCAACCTCTCCTACATGACTTGCACGTGCTTGGGAATTTCCAAGTAATTCAATAGTGTCTAGACAAATTTCAAAATGATTTGGTAGATCTTTTCACTGATCCTTAATTGTCAACAAAAAATATCTGGAGTACTTTCTGTCTCCTGAAAATTTAGTAACTAAAATAGCTACTTGATTCATAGGAGTTAAAATCTCAGCTGCATCTTCCCAGTCATCCACTTTTTTCTGGACTTGCTTCTCAGGGTCTTTTGAAGAAATCTTACTTTTTACAACATCGGTTACTATTTTGGATGGTTCTGGAAGGTTCACATATTCCTTCTCCTCTTGAACCTTATAAGCATTATATAAATCCGTGTGGGAGCTGTAGCATTTTCCTTACTGGAAAAAAAAAATAGTCTTTTTTTTTCTTCTTTTTGACAACTACTACCTTGGCAGCATCACCAATATTGCAGCATTATTCTTTGCAGAAACATTGGAAAAAATTTTATTCTCCTTTTCTGTCAATCTAGCTACTAAATCCTGGTTGCCTTCACTTTCAACAAGCAAAGATGACACCTGAAGTTGAGCAGACATTTCACAAATATCACTATTAGTGGTGGATACTTTACCCTTATCTTGTGTGTCAATTGCCTTCACATTGGCAGCTGAACATTCCCCAAGTACTTTAGCACTATCATGGTTAACCCTACCTTTGTTTCTATATCCAGAAGATTGTTTGCAGTCAACAACTTTGTTACCAAGCTGAAAACCTAGTTTTTCCTCCAAAATATCCATATCAGCTTTAGCGAACACTTATATAGCTTCTTATTCTAATTCCCATTCAGACACCTTGCCTATATGTTGTTAACTGCTCAGATACAACTAACACTTCACCCTTTTTCTCTTTGAGTAGATTTTGATCAACAACCACTATTCCATTATCATGTGTAGCCAGTTGAGATGCCAACCTACCCTCATGCATTCCATTGATTTTTCTCTCCCCAGCATGCAAACTAGCTTTTTCTTTTCCAATGACAGAATTGGAAAAATAATTCAGCTCTTTGTTTATGTCAGCATTAGGTGAACTTGACAACTCAATTGGGGAATCAGAAATCACAAAAATCCCATGCTCAAGATGGAGAACATTTCCAAGATATTTCTTCTCTCCAATTACAAAATTAACAAAATCATTGTTGCAGCTTTGTCTAGCATTATCGCTTGATGATTCAGAATGTTTATTCTTCACATTTCTAGGTTTTGAATCTGATTTAATGCCATCCTCACTGCATGTTTGGTTCTTCAATGTTCCTACAAGAACATTATTGTTATCAAACTTCATATCTTCTGCTGCTTTCTTTACTACTCCAGCATCCTTTGTAGAAAACTCTATAACTAGCCCAGAATTTTCTATTTTTCCTTCATATCCCTTACCAGAGCTTCCCAAAGATGAATACTATCAGTAATGATCAATTCACTCACAGATTCTAAATCTTTTAAAGGTTCCAAGGTTCCCCTGGAAATATCCCTTTCGGTGATCTCATCTACAGATGATGAAACTCCTGATATCCTTAACAAGTGAGTGTCCACAACATTAACCATGTTTCCTGATGACTTCTTTGGCAATAGTATCTTTTCACATTTTGTGGGATTGCTAAATAAAACACAAGGATGGGTTGCAGAATCAGGCTCTGGTAGTGAAGAATGCAGTAACTGTTTCTATAGCTAGGTCAGAATTAGCCCCTCCATCAATAGCTTTAATTGTCTTCTGTAGGGTTGTCATTAAAGGAGTTGTTGAGGTAGATGATGAAGTCCAACTCAAAAGTAACTCCTCCACGTCCCTGTTAGAACCACTAAGTTTAGACTCCTCTGTAACCACCTCTCCTTTTGACTCCCTTCCATATTTGAAGAGCTTCCTACCAATGACACATGTTGTTGCATCTGCTACTTTTTAGGCTTGTACTCAGATTTTGTCATCTTATTTGAACATTCATTTTTTGAAAGACATCCTTGTTTTTTAGATATGTTTTTCTGCTTTTCACTAGTATGATGATATAATCCAGACTCAAGTGCAGAAACTACAGAACAATATGAAATCATACCATCAGAGATATCACATGTTGTCGCAGCAGGCATGTTCACTGGTGACAGTTTAACTCCATCTACTTTATCTATAGTTAATACTTCAGATGGAGGACTGATGGAAAACTGTAAACTACAATTATCTTCGTTGTTGACAAATGAAACTGCAAGAGAACTTGATTGATTGCCAAGAGATTCTAGCAAGGAGTTTGTCTTTCCATCCAGAACTTGCACTGGAGCCAGAGTGGTTTCTGAAGCTTGTGGGAATGGTTTCAATATATCTAGCATCTCACCAGAATGGATCGTATCCAGTTTATTTTGTCCTGTTAATGGGCATGAATCATTTCATATGCCGGTTTTTGTCTTTAAAGGTTGATGAAAAGTAGATGAAATGTTACCATATGACCGAGTTGTCATCGATGAGTAGAAATTCATTGGGCATGAACCACTTAAAGAAAAAGAACCTGAAAGTGGATGTCTATATGTAGGCAGTCCTGCTGATGGAGGAATGGAATCTTTAATTGATAACACAACATCCTTGTCTGTTTGCAAATCTGACTTCATACCTTTTGGACCAAACTTCAGCTCTTCGTGAGTCTTAGGGTGAGTGATTTTAAGATCCATATTGGTCTGTTGGGGAATATACTGATTTATTGGTCCATTGGGGAATATACTGTCGGGGAATTTTTTTGGGTCATATATTGTTAAGCTTTAGCACCTAAATTCCTCACACAAAACCTCTCTGCTATCATACCATTGAATTCCACATGTGTTTTTTTTACATTTACACATCATGATGCAACCCAAAATGATAATATGTGTTGTACTGAAACCAAACTCTTCTACACCAAGGTGAGTATCTATGACAACATATCTTCCTGTTTTCAATTGACCATATGTTTGTAGAATTGTCTGACCATACAATTCATTAGCCACCAATGTCTGATGAGTCTCTGCTAGCCCAAGTTCCCAAGGCAGCCCAACATTTTTTATTCATGTCCAACAAGATTCTTGAGTACCACCATCATTTCCTAAAATCAATACATGATCTACATGGCCCTTTACTACACCACTTACTATCACTCCAACTCCAGCTTCAGAGACTAACTTTACACTGATTTGAGCTCTTGGATTAGAATTCTCCAGCATAATCCATCAAAATAGTCAAATACGTCTTTATTACCTTCCAGCACTGCAAACCTCATATCTTGAACATGAAACCTTACAACATGCAAAGCCCCCCAATATTTGGTTCAGAGGAAGGCAGATGGTTTTGACCAACTTTGGTTGACTCTTTAGTTGAAACCAATTTCTATCACGTGTAAAACTCTCTTGATATGGATAATGCATGAGTGAACTTTTCATTACCCCAACTGTACAAAGAACATGTTATACAAGGTTGATTGCAACAGTTAAAAGTTAAAACTCTGGTTTTAATTTAAATAAATTCTCACTGTTGGAGTCAAATCTATGAAAGTGAATGATATCCGAACATAGTGTTTGAGATAGACAGGAGTTTTCTTAGATAAAAACGGGAATCCATGGCATGATGCTAGGCAATATGCCCCAATGTAGACATAGTATGACAGAAAAAAGCAGATATTTACTGAACTGCTTATGATTTTATGTGATAGATTTGTTTCCCATATCCTCAGAAACTGTTCAACAGATATCCTTGTTATGCAGAAGTAACATATTCATGATTGAAAATAACTCTAAAATGCCCATAAAATTATAAATATAAAGATTCGAAAATGGACCAGCATATGTATGGACATAGATAGTGTCAACATCCAAGCACAATAAAAGGTAAAAGCACTAGAAGACAACTGAATTTCCAACTAAAACTCCAAATGTCCACTACTGGTAATAGCTTTCTAACTTTCTTTCATGAAACTGCATCGTAGTGGGAATTTAATTTGATAGCAATGTAAAATCCCCCAAGGGCTAATCGATGTAATTGTTTAAAATATCCTATAGACACTAGTGCCTTCAACAATCTATTACTTATGTCCAAGATAAGTAATACCATAATTTCTTCAAGAAGGATCCATTAAAATAGAACTCCTATTTGCAAGAAAGCATCTTCAACTTCGTAAAATTCCTCAGACAGGCTTAGTTTTATTATCATGGAAGGATTTCGATGTTCATCAAACAACTATAAATGGTGGGCAAGAAGAGCATCTGACACACTTCAATGTTTCAAATCCTATGCTATTGTCACTAAATTGTCCAACGGGTCACATTATAAAAACAAATTAGGAATTACAAAAAGTATTCTCCCACAGGCCATGAGTAATTTTCATGGTGGGGCTGTGATCTGGCAGCAAGCCAAATAACTGATGATGACTCCCCAGGTTCAGGATCTAGATGGAATACAAGTAAGGGTACTTTTAGCTATCTAACTTATAATAAAACCTGATTTGTAGATGCAATGAAGTTTGAATCGATGAGCATGGTGGGGCTATGATCTGGATGCAAGCTAAATAATTGATGATGACCCCCGAGGTTTAGGATGATCTAGATGGCATACGAGTAAGGGTACTTATATCTATCTAACTTATAATAAAACCTGATTTGAAGATGCATTGAATTTTGAATCGATCAGGAAGTAGTGTTTCTCACATTATCTACTCTATATTGTACCATACAGTATTTTGAGGGGTGTATCGTCTTTTTTCATGCATGCGAACTCAATACTCTGAGCTCTATGTGTGTTATAACTAGTATGGATTCAATCATTTTTGTTAATCAAGCTCAGCTTACAGTGAGTTACCCAAGTTTCAATAATCATTGCACCTTCAGGGCTCTTTGGCCAAGTGTCCCAGGGGAAAGAATGGAAGGACTCATGGCAACACAGTTGAAACTTAGATAGACATGCCTCATAAGGACTTAGACACTTACTGGCTTTCTTATTTTTTTAGAATGCCATTTCATAATTCCATTTCTGGGAGGATAATCTCATTGAATCAGTTGGGGTTGTTGGCTTGGGTTAGAAAAAGTGGCTCTCATGGACATCTGGGAAGGCTCCAGCATGGATGGCCCAGGGAAAGATGAATATTTATACTAGCCTTAAGTGTTTCCCTTGATTTCCTCATTGGAGAAGATAGGATATAAAATTTTTATATATTTTAAATAGATGACAAAACCTCTTCTAGGCCTATTGTCCAAGATTGAACATGCGTCTTGCATTTTCAAGTTCAAAGAGTTGGCATAACTGGTCATTTCTAATTTTACTAAGCATTTTTCTAGTTTTATGCCATTAGGTTCCAATTTTGAATCCCATGGGTGAGGTGTGCTATCCACTAGTTCATATTGGGGTTTGCACAAAAATTCCAGAATATGAAAATGAAGGAAATAAGGGTTCATTTATTTTCACAGTTGATTGATCCCATGGAGTTAACAAGGTAGCTTTATTCATCAAAAATAGAGAAAATCACTGAAAAATAATAGGGATTGATTATTTTGAATATTTTAAGTATGAGATCACAGAAGACAGTAGTCAGATTCAAATTTCAAAGAGGACAAAAATCACTGAAGGCACAACAAGTCTTAAATGTGCGGAAGAATTTGTCCTTTTGCAAAAATTTTTACAAGGCAAGAGGGATATTACACTTGACTCCAGGGCACACATAATTAGTTAGAAGTATTCAATAAATTTTGCATACATATATCAGTGTCACTGAGGCAGTCCAAAAAACTATAAAAGTTGGGTAAGAAGAGAATCTAACACACTTCAATGTTTCAAATCCTATGCTACTGTCACTAAATTTTCCAATGGGACACATTATAAAAACAAATTAGGAATTACAAAAAGTATTCTCCCATAGGCCATGAGTAATTTCGATGGTGGGGTTGTGATCTGGCTGTAAGCCAAATAACTGATGATTACCCCCCAGGTTTAGGATCTATATGGCATATGAGTAAGGGTAATTTTAGTTATCTAACTTACAATAAAACCTAATTTGTAGATGCAATGAAGTTTGAATCGATTAGCAGGCAGTGTGCCTCAGTGTCGACTTTGTGTTGTACCATATAGTATTGTGAGGGTATATCCTCTTCTATCATGCATGGGAACTCATTACTGTGACCTCTGTGTGTGTTATAACTAGTATGGATTCAGCCGTTTCACTTAATCAATATCAACTTACAGTGAGTTATCTAAGTTTCAATAATCATTACATCCCAGGGCTCTTTGGCCAAGTGTCCCAAGGGAAAGAAGGGAAGGACTCATGGAAATACAGTTGAAACTTAGACAGACATGGCTCCTAAGGACTTATACACTTACTGGCTTTCTTATCTTGTCAGAATTCCATTTCATAATGCCACTCTTTACAATTTTGAAGCAACTTCCATTGAATCAGTTGGGGTTGTTGGCTTGGGTTAGAAAAAGTGGCTCTCATGGACATCTGGGAAGGCTCCAGCATGGATGGCCCAGGGAAAGATGAATATTTATACTAGCCTTAAGTGTTTCCCTTGATTTCCTCATTGGAGAAGATAGGATATAAAATTTTTATATATTTTAAATAGATGACAAAACCTCTTCTAGGCCTATTGTCCAAGATTGAACATGCGTCTTGCATTTTCAAGTTCAAAGAGTTGGCATAACTGGTCATTTCTAATTTTACTAAGCATTTTTCTAGTTTTATGCCATTAGGTTCCAATTTTGAATCCCATGGGTGAGGTGTGCTATCCACTAGTTCATATTGGGGTTTGCACAAAAATTCCAGAATATGAAAATGAAGGAAATAAGGGTTCATTTATTTTCACAGTTGATTGATCCCATGGAGTTAACAAGGTAGCTTTATTCATCAAAAATAGAGAAAATCACTGAAAAATAATAGGGATTGATTATTTTGAATATTTTAAGTATGAGATCACAGAAGACAGTAGTCAGATTCAAATTTCAAAGAGGACAAAAATCACTGAAGGCACAACAAGTCTTAAATGTGCGGAAGAATTTGTCCTTTTGCAAAAATTTTTACAAGGCAAGAGGGATATTACACTTGACTCCAGGGCACACATAATTAGTTAGAAGTATTCAATAAATTTTGCATACATATATCAGTGTCACTGAGGCAGTCCAAAAAACTATAAAAGTTGGGTAAGAAGAGAATCTAACACACTTCAATGTTTCAAATCCTATGCTACTGTCACTAAATTTTCCAATGGGACACATTATAAAAACAAATTAGGAATTACAAAAAGTATTCTCCCATAGGCCATGAGTAATTTCGATGGTGGGGTTGTGATCTGGCTGTAAGCCAAATAACTGATGATTACCCCCCAGGTTTAGGATCTATATGGCATATGAGTAAGGGTAATTTTAGTTATCTAACTTACAATAAAACCTAATTTGTAGATGCAATGAAGTTTGAATCGATTAGCAGGCAGTGTGCCTCAGTGTCGACTTTGTGTTGTACCATATAGTATTGTGAGGGTATATCCTCTTCTATCATGCATGGGAACTCATTACTGTGACCTCTGTGTGTGTTATAACTAGTATGGATTCAGCCGTTTCACTTAATCAATATCAACTTACAGTGAGTTATCTAAGTTTCAATAATCATTACATTGCCAGCTCTTAGCCAACCTGTGGGAAATATGAAGGACTCTTTATAACACAAGCTGAAACTTAGAAATACATGGCTCCCATCTGACACTTACCGGGCTTTCTTATTTTTTCAAATTCCATTTCATAATGCCATTTCTGGGAGGCACAAAATTCACTAACTGGCCAGTTAGAGCATGCTGAAAAGTGGCTCTCATGGATAGTCCTGAAGGTCTGCAACATGATGGCCCGGGGACACATGCATATTTGAGTACTAGCCTTTAGCGCCTCCCTTGCTTTCCTCATTGGAGAAGATAGGACATAAATTGTTATGGCTTTTGAATAGATGACACAACCTCTTTCTAGCCTATTGTCTAAGATTGAATATGCCTTGCATTTTCAAGCTCAAAGAGTTGGCATAACTAGTCATTTCCACTCTTATTTCAGGTGTTTTAAGGGGTTTCATGCCAACTATTCTCAATTTTGAATCCCATGGGTGAGGCGTGCTATCCACTAGTTTATATTGGGGTTTGCAAAAAAATTCCAGAATATGAAAATGAAGGAAATAAGGGTTCATTTATTTTCACAATTGGCTGATCCCATGGAATTAACAAGGTAGATCTATTCATCAAAAATAGAGAAAATCATTGACAAATAACAAGGATTGTTTATTTTGAATCTTTTAAGTATGAGATCACAGAAGACAATAGTCAGATTCAAATTTCAAATAGGACAAAAATCATTGAAGGCACAACAAGTCTTAAATGTGTGGAAGAATTTGTCCTTTTGCAAAATTTTGTACAAGGTAGGAGGGATATTACACCTGACTCCAAGGCACTCAAAATTAGTAAGAAGTATTCAATAATTTTTTCATACATATATTAGTGTCACTCAAGCAGTCCAAACAACTATAAATGGTGGGCAAGAAGAGCATCTGACACACTTCAATGTTTCAAATCCTATGCTATTGTCACTAAATTTTCCAACGGGGCACATTATGAAAACAAATTAGGAATTACAAAAAGTATTCTCCTACAGGCCATGAGTAATGTCCATGGTGGGGCTGTGATATGGCAGTAAGCCAAATAACTGATGATGACCCCCTAGGTTCAGGATCTAGATGGCATACGAGTAAGGGTACTTTTAGCTATCTAACATAGAATAAAACCTGATTTGTAGATGCAATGAAGTTTGAATCAATCAACAGGAAGTGTGCCTCAGTGTCGACTCTATACTGTACCATACAATATTGTGAGGGGTGTATCCTCTTCTTTCATGCATGGGAACTCATTACTCTAAGTTCTATGTTTGTTATAACTAGTATGGATTCAATCATTTCACTTAATCAAGCTCAACTTAGAGTGAGTTACCCAAGTTTCAATAATCATTGCACTGCCAAGTCTCTTTGGCCAAGTGTCCCAGGGGAAAGAAGGGAAGGACTCATGGCAACGCAATTGAAACTTAGACAAACATGGCTCCTAAGGACTTAGACACTTACTGGCTTTCTTATTTTGTCAGAAATTAGAATGTCATTTCATAATGCCATTTCTGGGAGGAAAATCTCATTGAATCAGTTGGGGTTGCTGGGTTGGGTTAGGGAAAGTGGCTCTCATGGACATCTGGGAAGGTTCCAGCATGAATGGCCCAGGGACACATTCATATTTATACTATCCTTATGAGTTTCCCTTGCTTTCCTCATTGGAGAATATAGGATATAAACTTCTTATAGCTTTTCAATACATGACACAACCTCTTCTAAGCCTATTGTCCAGGATTGAATATGCCTCTTGAATTTTCAAGCTCAAAGAGTTGGCATAACAGGTCATTTCCAATTTTCCTAGGCATTTTGCTAGTTTCATGCCATTAGGTTCCAATTTTGAATCCCATGGCTAAGGCATGCTATCCACTAGTTTATATTGGGGTTTGCACAAAAATTCCAAAATATGAAAATGAAGGAAATAAGGGTTCTAATTCATGTATTTTCACAGTTGGTTGATCCCATGGAGTTAACAAGGTAGCTCTATTCATCAACAATAGAGAAAAACAGTGACAAATAATAGGGATTGTTTATTTTGAATCCTTTAAGTATGAGATCACATAAGACATTAGTCAGATTCAAATTTCAAAGAGGACAACAATCATTGAAGGCACAACAAGTCATAAATGTGCAGAAGAATTTGTCCTTTTGCAAAAGTTTGTACAAGGTAGGAGGGATATTACACCTAACTCTAGGGCACAAATAATTATTTAGAAGTATTCAATAATTTTTGCATATAGATATTAGTTTCACTCAAGCAGTCCTCCTTGAGATCTTTGGTCACAAATGATGTAGAAATATAACATGTCAAAATCAACTTCCTATGGATGAAAGCAGCTGTGAAGTTCGTAGCACCAATAATGGATTATGTAACCTTTAAACGTGTGTTATTTGGAGCGAACTTGACTTTCAAGTGAATAATTGCTGATGGGTAGTCTGTGATATTTTTTCTCAGTACACATAGATAGATTGTGCAATCAATGAAGGAGAAATAAGCATGGGTATCAGTACTAAGGGTTGAGCAGGGTCATCCGAAATGCTTTTCATATGTATGGCTTGTAAGAGAACACTGGAACTATTAGGGTAAAGGATGTTTTTCATCAATGTGCACCTGCTTGTGATAGGAAAACCCTTGTGAAGGAATTTGATTATGTTAAGAGGATATTTCATGGAAGTGAGAACTCCAAGGGGTGAAAACTATTTTGAAAGTCCAAAAAATTATTGGAAAGAGTGGAGTTAATGATGAGGCTGCAATTTTTAAATTGATGCAACGTTTCTTTCAAGAGTTAGAGATAGGATTATACATGGGGACCTCCATATTCCATTTGTGAAATACCTTGTTTGATCCAATGATATGGAAAATAAAGCCATGTTGAGAAAATAGATTTTCATCATTGAATCAAGAAACTTGTACACATATGAACTCTACATGATACTCTTCACGTTAAGAGTGGTGTTTGGAAATAGTATTTTTATACAAACCTTAGATCACATTAAGTATTTCCTTCCAAGTGGAGATAGTGGCATCATTATAGTACTTGATGTTCTAGGAAAAGCAATGATTTTTCACCTATAGCAAACTTGGAATTGAGGCTCTTAGGCAAAGCAGTACTGGCATTGTCGAATATCCTTACCAGAAAACAGATAATTTTGAAAGTTCGTCATCTTACTATGTGAAATAAGGATAGGTTTTCAAAGATGTTGAGGATTAAAAATATGAAACTGATGCCTCTAACAGACATTTAGCATAGGTCAAGCGGCAGACTCGTTGGCAGATTTCAGTTGCTTTTGAGAGAATAATCCAAAGGAAAATAGATCCCAAACAACCCTTGTTCAAGAGCACATACCTCAAAGAGAGAGGAATGCTCCCATCCTGATCCATAATTATGGTGATAAGGGGACTTAGGGTGTATATATAAATATTTATACGTGTTCCACATTGGAAAACGTTTTAATGAGCCAACCTACAAAATTGGAATAGACCAACCTGTTCATTTTGGAAGCCAACTTGCATACCTTGCTTTGGATGTATTACAAATTATTTTTCAGCTAATTTGGAAGATTTCCCACCTTTTGTGGCGTCTCTGCCTACAATTCCTCTAGAGGAACCCAAGGAGCATTGGTATTCATGACATGGAGATTTCACACTTGGTTTGTGGGCCCCCTGCATGGATTTTTCATTCACATTTCATAGACTACATATTTTATGTGGAAACCCATTTGTTCTCTTTCAAATACTGCAGGGATGTACAAACCCATATATTCCCCTTGAAGGCTAAAATGCCTAGTCTGAAGTTCCTACATTCACCATTTAAAGAGGACTTGGTTTTGGCTCGCATTATTTAAGGAGGAAGAATATCTTTGAAGACCGAATTACTCTATACTTTCCTTTAAGTCATTACTCTATAATTTCCTTAAAATCATAAATTAAAATAAGTTGTGCTAGATATTCAACGGAATAAATATCATGATGTGGAGGGCTAATAAGTCCCACATTGGCAGTTTATTTTCGTGTAACATCAATATCACTAATGACTTTATGGCCAATGGAGCAGCATTCATCACATATACACATGAATGCAAATATTTTGCACTCATCTTGTAGACCTTGAAACTTGCTAAGAGTGGACAGAATATCGGGAAGCTCAGGCACACAACAGAGAAGTAACAGAGCATATTTGATGTGCTAACTTCCAAGTGACGTTGAATGAAGACAAATTTAATTAAAATTTTGAACCATAGGAGACAGAGGAAAAGAATTTTCAACCACAAAATTTTGAAAAATTGGCTACAATTTACAAAGAAATTGATGTTTTTAAGTATTTCATGGTGTTTTTAACAGTGATAAGTGTCTTTGAGATTACAAAAGTAGTGTCTATGTCATGACAAAATCAGTGTGTCAGTATGCCAGTAAAAAGAGCTAGAAATGAAGTTATGTGAAAAGCTAGAAAAGGAAAGTTCATTTATGGGAGAAACCAACAGAATGATCAAGATGAGTGATTCATTATCATCCTCATATACATACAACTGGCTTATTAAGCAATATAAATACTCATAGTCTTGTTAAAAATGGCTTGAAGTTTTAAATATATATATATATATTCAACAAGAATGCAAAAGAGTACACCATAATTCCATAGCTAAATACATTGGAAATATTGTTAGTGATAAATTTCACATATACTCCTTGAGTATACATGAGTTCACTATCTTTTTCTATCATATTTCTCTCAACCACCATGGTCACCAAGAAGACAACCTCCCATTTACCACTTGACCCAAACCAGGCCTTGTAGAACACTATATACCCCATCTCCCATATTTGTACCCAAACTTCCCCTTACAATGCACCCTATCTCCAATCCAATGACACCCAAACCATAAGACTCTTTTTTCTACTTAAATATAGTGTCTCCTAATTAAATACAGATTAAAGCAGTCCATCCCCAAAGAAATACCAATGGTTTTCATTTTCACAACAACTCTACGTTTAGAGGGTGCCATAGAGTTTATGGCCATACCAGTTGTTGGCACTTCCTACCAGCCCAAAAAGCACAATCCAACTGATAGAATAAATCAAGTTCACAGAACCCACTATTAAAGACAAGGATCTCATGCCTACAGCTATAAGACAACCTCTAAAACTCAAAAATTGACAAGTGCTATTGGAATTACACTTAATCAGAGAAATAGTTAAAAATGCATTGGTAAAGAATCCAGTTCCTTTGTTGTCCACAACATAATCTCTCACTGCCCTTCTGGCTACCAAAGAGCTAGAGGAACCATCCATACTTAACCAGCCAGTTAGTACAATATCGATTAATGTTTCTAAGGAAGTTTTGTTGTATTTATTTTTAATTAAGGAAGCAGCCTCATATTCTTCTACTAATAACACTGACTTCCCTTGGCTGCTCTGGGAAATGAAGATAAACAAGACATCCAAACCTAATACCCTCACTTCTCTATCTACTTGATCTTTAGACATGAAACATCTGATCAGCAACATTTTCTAGTCATCATCACTTGCTCCACTCATTGGAATGCAGATATAAGTTAGCTCTTTCCAGATGAATTAGGGATCAATATAAAATATGTCATAGACTGCAGGGGAATCCACCTCTGAGTCACCTCTGTCAATCTCCCATTCTACACATGTGACAGGCCTTGGTTTCACCCATGGCATTATTTTCTCAAGAAACACAGACATGGAAGTAGGCAAATGACATGAGACAATCATTCAAAGTTCCAAATATTTTATGAGCAAGCATGATTGTGGTCTCTTCCTCTATCCAAGACACAATGCATCCACATATCCCTCCACATCCACATACCTCTGGAGTATGCAGTGCCCGCTATAGAATTTAAAGGAAGGAACTGGAGTGAGATGGACTTCATAGCATGGGCATGGTAGATATATTTCATGAATTCCTTCATGAAAGGATGGGACATGTTTTTTGATATCATAACAACATCAGGAGCATAATGTGTGCTCAATATAAACCCAATTATGCCTTCAATTTTGGGACTCTTTTGGTGGTTGGAACATCTCTTTCACCGATCTCTAAATCAAGCCTTCCTCCTTACAGGCTTGTAATAAAAACTGATAAATTTCCCATGTAGGCGATTCCCGCTTCAAAAAAACTAGTGGTTCCCCTTACATCTTCACTAAAGCTAGCCATTGTCGCCACCCAACCATGTTTATGATAACCAACATAATCATGCATTGAATTCTTTCACCATTGAATACCACCATTTCGAAAAACACTAGAGTGTGAAGTTTTCTAAACCTTTGAGAATAAAAAATCATTCATGAGTCAATCCATTTTTATTTTTTCCTTGCAAATGCTAATTTTTTCCCTTAATGTTTAATTTTTCATGTTAGTAAAGTCAATTACGTAAAATCCCAGGGACAATTTTATCTACTTTTTAAGTAGGAAAAGAAAGGCCTCACATACCAACTATTGGTAAAATTAACAAGCCATGAAAGGTGGAGAAAATGACTCCTTGCAAGTGCTAATTGTTGCCCTTAATGTTTAATTCTGACTGTTAGTAAAATCAATTACTTAAAATATCAGGGACAATTATATATGCTTTTTGAGTAGGAAAATAAAGGCCTTACATAACAATTATTGGTAAAATGAACAAACCATGAAAGGTGGATAAAATGAAGAAGGTGAAATTATCAATGTTCCAATTATGAGGAAGGTGAAATGTTCCAATGTCTTATCAATTATGTTTTGTTCCTTCTATGCTTGTTCAACATTCTTATATCTCTTTTTCCAATCCTCTCTAGCCCTACAATCTTCTTCTTAGAAATTAGTTGAGTTCAAAGTCAATAACTCATAACTTTGCAAAAACTACAATTTTAATGCCCACTAATTTTTTCCCTCTTAACTTGTTCTTGAAAGATACATGTAAGTCCACATACCACCAGAAAAAGCATATCCTCACCATATGTGGTGATCGAATCTTTTCTACCTAAGGAATTATTCCAAACCATAGACACTCCCTTTTAAAATTTGACCAAAAATATTTTTACAACTTGATACAATAGAAAAGATATTTTTGGATATGCCTGAACTTTTGTCCTCCACATAACATCGTTTTTTATCATTTATATAGTTGCTACTACTTTCCAAAACTATGTTATTTTTACCATGACATGGATAATTCTTTGGATGTCAATGCATTCGATTTTGGTTCATAAAAATTATAGTTTGAGAAAATTCCAAAACGATGACATCCTAATCATAAGTGCAGAGCTAGAACTGAACATAGAAATATGGATGAAATAAGTCCATGCCATTGGAGAAAGCAGAAGCTAGGCACTGGATAGGATAAT
Organism: Pinus albicaulis; assembly: GCA_034641835.2. Taxonomy (NCBI): domain Eukaryota; kingdom Viridiplantae; phylum Streptophyta; class Pinopsida; order Pinales; family Pinaceae; genus Pinus; species Pinus albicaulis. The sequence continues at coordinate 559,919,677 of CM076569.1, read as the reverse complement.
TTAAAACCGTGCCTAACAAATGACCACAAATTAGGTTAATGGCACTAAGAGTTACATCTAAAGCAAACATTGTGGGACATAAAAATGAATAATAAATGGTTGACTATATTAAAAGGAGGTAAATAGTAGACTCTATTCCAAAAGGAGTAAATTGGAATCTACATACAAGGTAATCATGAACTTTTTCAATTCTTATATAAGATAATATAATGTTACTAATGTCCAACAAATGACCACAAAAATAGGGCAATGGGAATGAAGAGCACAACCAGCATGAATACAATGTGGGAGTGCGAGTGCAACTCCTAGAAAGTGTCAAAAATAATACAAAGCAAGAAAAAAACATAAGTATAACATAAGAACATATGTATAGTAGAAAAAATACATGTGGGAACCAAGAAAGAGATCAACCTTCAAATATCTATATGAATTTTGAAATGATGCAAACTTTACACCTAAGCTTATTGTTTTTGAAAAGGATATCATGTGCAACATGGTATTTCCACAAGTCTCGATCTAAGTAGAGATTGTTGAGATCAAATGACCAGATTGATTTGCCAATATCTTCCCAGTCTATTGCTTGGAACCAATGGCCATGGATTGTTCCAGGATAACCTAAATATGTTCCTCAAACCAATAGTATAGCCTCTAATGGTTTTTGAATTATCTGTAGACCATGGCTGGAAAACCCTAATTGGAAAAATGGTGGCATGGTAACTTAATAGAGTACATTATATGATGACATGAGCAGAACAAGGTCTTTAAAAAAAAAAGTGTTTTCTAAATACACAATCATGAACACTCCTTCCAAGTGATACGTACCAATTGTACAAACTCATTCCCATGGAAACTTACACCACTAACCATTCCTTTATCTACTATGCTATCATTTATAGACCAAGAAAAAAACCATACAAAACTTAAGATGCAATTTAATAAGTAAAAACAACCACGATTACCTTTTTATTAACTCCATAAATTATGGTTGTAATTCCTCATCCCTCAATCTTTGGATTCTCCTTGAAACTGAGTCAACTGTCTCAATGGAAATTGTGACTCTTGAGTCTTGAGTGAAGATCTTTTATTGTATCCCTTGTCTTATCAATCACTTCAAAACATGCTCACTTGGATTCCTGGTGGCTTAGTTGAAGACACTTATTTTCATACACTCTTCTTACAGCATCTCTTTCCTGAAAAATCAAGTGTTAACAAACATGAAAATATAATGGGGAAAGCGTGCATCATCTATCCTGAGAGAGAAATTTAAGCATCTACACTAGCATGCTTAAGACCTTCACAAAGGATGTACACAAAAAAATATTTGCACTCATAAACACCAAATATTACAAGACTCGTGTAGAAATATTATTAGAGAAACCAAAAAGTTACAAGATAAAGGCATGTTGCATAATACCCAAAAGCTTACAAGATGCATGAGTCTTTTCCCTTATACAAAGTTTATCCATCATAGTTTGTGCATGAGCTAGCATTAAATATTTCCAAAATTATTTCCTCTAAGAAGATAAAATGCTTTCACTTAAAGTATTCAAACACCATGCTAGACAATTCCATTAAGGAAGGCATTGAAATATCATGTGTAGGTCCATCAATCATGTTCAGGGTTGTAAATATGTTTGAGATGGTAATCTTAGCTATTAATTTTATTGTCTTATCATTTATGTTGGGTCATTGTAGTGGACAGTGTTGGATCAGTTGATGAGCAGCTATAGGATGCCTTAGGAGCTATTTGGAGGAGCCTAAAAAGGACTGTTACAAAGCCCTAACTAGGCAGCCAAGGTGACAACAGGCACATCAGTCCATAAGTGAAGAAAGGTAAGTTTTGTGGTGTTTTGAAGGATCAGTTTGGATCAATCTACATTTTTTATTATTGGGAGCCATTTGTTGGAGTTTCCTTGGGCATGAAGGAACTCCAAATAGGAGAAGATCTCGCTATGGAGTGATGTAGGTGTCCTAGTGTGGACAAATTTGTTGCAGTCTGTGGAAGCCAAGGAGGTAGGGTTGATGTGGCATGTTAGAATCCCTAACCAGTGGGTGGTTTCCATAGTGAATATTGGCACCTAAATTTGTGCAATAGCTCGTCTATTACGGAGCAAAGGTCAGATTGGTGAATTCTATTAGCAGCCATGTGTAAGGGTATCCTAGGTGTAAGGATGCCCTAACTAGGTGCAGATGCTACAACGTGGACTTGGTCACTCATGGACTATTAAAGGGTAGCATGAGAGTGGACCAAGTGTGAACGTGGATTGGGAATTTAGGGTCTATTGGAGGACAGCGTGATAGTGTCCATGTTGGAACCTGGTGTGCAACACCTTGATGGACAAAGGTAGTTGCTAGAGAGGCATTTGTTGAAGCTCAAGGTTCTAATCAGCCAGGAGAAATTTGTGGAGCTCGAGACTTGTGTGTGGAGAAGTACTTCTACAATAGATGATGGGCAGTCTTCCTAACCTGTGTTCATTGTGGGAGATGGACATCTTGCAGTGATAGGTGGAAGCCCTTCGTGCCCTATGTTGGTCTTTATCGGAGCAGTGCAGGAAGACCATAGTGGGTTGAAGTCCCTGAGTAGCTGAGGAGAAGCCGTGGAAAAATTGAGAGTTGTTCACAAGTGGAGTTGTGAACAAATCGACAGGAGTCTTGATGTGTTATGCCCTTGATGGACTAAGGAAAAACTAGTGAGTAGATTGACAGATGAGGTTCAGTGGCCAAATGTAATTGGAGCATTGATAGAGGCAAGAGTTGCAGATCAGGAGCTGAAGGACCAAGCAAGTATAGGGTACGACCGAGAGGAGACGTGAGAGCATATACAGCCATATGGTCAGAGAATCTTATTTTTTATCTTGTACTAGTGGATTTATGAGGGTCATTATCCTAGGTACGGGAGCCATAGACTGTTGTATTATATGTTGTTTAATATAATGAATTTGGGTTGAAAATTTGTAAAAAGTTGTATATATTTTGTGCATATGTGATCTACTGTTGTTTATATTCTGTTGTGCAAAGTAGTTCTGTTTAGATTCTTAGTTTGGTAGTGTCAGAGATTTTTAAGACTTTTTCCTATACCCAAGGTCGTGGAAAATCAACAAATTCAACAGTTTTTGGCCAAAACCAATGGATCTCTTTCATTGGATCTTCACAGCTTGGACAATAAATTGTGAGATCCACCTCTGCTCCAAAGGATTCTTCATAGTAAATTTTGCATCATCGAAGGAACGAGAATATATTTTGCGAGAAGGCCCATGGTTTTAGGGATCTACAAGACTTTTTGTTACCCCATGGTTCCCAGATTTTGATGCAAACATAATGGTAGTCTCAGGAATGTCGATGTAGGTCAGGCTGCATAATCTTCCCCTACACTTTTGGCATCATAAGTACTGAAGGGCATTGGGAACCTCTTAGGGTGATACATAAAGACAAATACACAAAGACTTAAAGAGGGGATCTACACTTTTTCCAGAATCTGTGTGGAGGTGGACCTCAGCAAAGGACTGCCAGATCACATCATTTGACACACAACAAGCAGTGTTGGACATAGTTCCTTGATTTTGAGAACACGACCTTCAAATGTTGAATACGTCAACAGATGGGTCATCTTCAAAATACATGTCTTGATGCCAAGATAGAGCCATGCAGGAAGAAGAAGCCCATAAAACAACCCAAAGGATAACAATTTCCACTGCTTTTTCCCGAGGACGAAGAGGAGGAAGAAGAAACAGATCTCTTTACCAATGAACAAGTCCAGAATCCACAAGAAAGTGTAGAAAAGGAGGAATCAAATCATAAAGCGTCAGAATACCCACACCCAACAGTGCAGCCGGAGAGGATTCCAAAAGAAAAGGAGCTAGGGGGTATCAAACGTTGCCATGCATATAAAAGCTCGGACTCAGATAAGGAAAATCAAAGAAAAAATGTAGAGAACTAGCTGGCACTTGTATCAACAACCCCATCTCAAGGAGAATGGTACAAAGTAGAAAAGAAGAAATGGAGAAAAGGGTAGCCTGTTTCTCTTCATATTAAAGTAGTTTATTTATTGGCTCTATGATCACCAGTCTTGACTGGCTTGATGGAATGCTTTGCAAGCATCTACAACATGTAATTTTGTTTTCATTAATAAAATTACGATTTTTCCTGGGGAAAAAAATGTATGTCAAGACTTGCATGCTAGACAGAAGGTAAAATGCATAGCTTATTAGTCCTAGGGGAAAGGGTTACAACATGATTCACTTTACCATCATTTTTTTTTGTGCATACTACACCAAATTGTTCAGCCATATGCCACAAAGGGTGAAGATGCAGCGACACTTATCGAACTGGAAAAACCCTATTGAAAACCACTTTACAGTTTTTGAAAAATTTTTGTTGTTCAACTGCAAGAAATTCCCAGAAATCCACTTCATGCAGCTGTTTGTTTGAGAAAAAATTATGGTTAATTTTCTCAATCACCTATTTGAATTGAAGGGTATATATGTTAAAAAAGAAACCATACAATGAAAACTCAGGAAATTTCTCTAAATTTTGAGGTGTCACAAACACACTATGTGTTAGAGATTATTTCTTAGCATCTCACTACTAAAGAAGATGCCATTGTTCCATCCTCTAGCTTCTCATCAACATATACTTCTAACAGTGACAACCCTAGAAATCCAAATTGGCACCTACTATAGGGTGAACACATGTATTTATACATGGTAGTCTTTCAGTTTTAGGAACAATAACATATATCTTTAACCACCACTTTTGAAAGACAAAAATTAACAATTGTAAGGTCTTGATTGGATACTAAAAAATAATTGAAATGAACTTACCTTTCGACCATAATTAAATTATATCTATGATCAAGTCAAACCCTTGCAGAATAATTAATAATTATTATTATATATTCCATTCCAAAAACACCATCTAGATCTTTAATTTTACGTGGCCTATCATCTCCATCTAGATCAGCCTCATCACCCTTCAAAATAACACATTCTGCAAATAAAGTTCATGTGGGATCAAGTACTTTGGCCATCTTTGTGGCATAAACTTTGTTGCATATTGTATAAACATGTAGTTCATACAACTTTCTTTCCTACAACATAAAATATCAAATAATGAAATAATAGATTCATCTATTAGCATACACAAGTTTTCAATTCCACATTGTAAATCGAATGTTTCCTATAAGAACTACAGTTTTCAAGGATATTAATAGCTCAACCCAAATTATACTAACCCTATCCAAAAAATTTCAGATGTTAGGCCACAATTTAGTCCACATTCCTATATAAGGAAAGCGAAAAATATGATGTTGAGGTTTCTCTTGGTCTTGATCCTGCTTCCTTAGCATTTCCTTGTGCACATGATCTATTTCAATAAATTGTTGGAAAAAAATAATCATGAATTAGAAACATTTATATACTCACATTATCATGAATCAGTGTATTTTCTTCATCCCTCTTTGCCTAGGAATCACCAAAAGTATAACAAGATGGTTTATATTTTTATGACACCTTAGTTGAATTTAGAAGTGTGTGATCATGGTCCAAAATAGGGAAAAGTTTCTTGGTGTTAAACATCCTATTTTTTTCGTCAATCTATGTGCTCCTGATCCAAAACAAGGAAAATTATGGGTCAGTGTGTGCTAGGTACTCCATCTTGCTAATAATTTATCCATTATCTGGTGCTTTGTAATCTTCTATAATAGCTGGGGCCTCACTATGAATGTGCATGTGCGGTTTGATGTGTTATAAAGAAACAATTTAGTTTGCAAGTGTAAATTGGTTTTGTATACTTTCAACAAGCGAACTATTCAATGATAGACCATAAGAGAAGTCCATCCCAATGAAACCTGCACCAGTTCAAATTTTTAGGAATGATAATCTTATACATAAAAACACTCAGCAATAACAAAAATCACCAACAATTGACATTTAATTTCATTGTTCATACCAAGATTGAAGCTACCCAGTGAGAGTAGAACCATAATAAGAGCAGACAAGGAAAGAAGAGTTTCATTTAACACCTCTAGACACTGAATCAACCATTCAATGGCTCAGAAACTGTAGAAAAAGGGGCTCGAATTTTTGTCAATAATTTCTAAGTTCTTCTTCAATAACTGATCCTCAACCCTGAAAGCCCTAATGATCATTGCTCTTACTATGGACTCGCCAAAATGATTTGAAATGTGTGATTTCATTGTACCATTTAGTCTCGTCAATTCTTTAGCAAAAGCAAAATAGTCTTCTCAAAAACCAATGTGTTGTCTCCTGAACTGTGCATCGTAGGAATGTCATTGCCCTCATTCTTCCCACCACTCTCCATAGAGGTAGTGGGTTGAACCTTCCTCAAATTTTTGAATGTGATTGCGGCTTCATAAGGCATGAAGTAGGGTGCGCGTTCATCAGTTCTTTCGCAGAAGAAAATTAGTCTTCTCAAATACCACTGGATCGTCTCCTGAATTGTGCATCGTCAGCATGCCCTTGCCCTCATTCTTCCCGCCACTCTCCATAGAGATAGTGGGTTTAACCTTCCTCCTCAAATTTTTGAATGTGATTGTGGCTTCATAAGGCACAAACAAGGGCGCCAGTTTTGAAAGCTTTTAGACTCTCTGTGTGATGGTGTGATTGCGGCTTCATAAGGCACAAATTAGGGTGCCAGTTCTGAAATCTGTTAAACTCACTGTGTGATGGTGTGAATGCTGCTTAAGGCGGGAATTGAGGCTCCAATTTTGAAAGCTATTAAACTCTCTAGTGGCTTTGAAAAATAATTTTGACGGTCTTTATTTGTCCTATTTTCAAATATGTTTGTCATTTATTATTTTCTTGAACAAAATTTGAATGTGTATTCTAATTTTGAGTGATGTGGAAAATTAAACTTTATATGTGTAAAGAGAGACAATCAATTTAGATATATAAGGAAGGGTAAAATTTATAGTAGAAAAAATTCCATGATAAGGGGTTTTTCAAAGAATTTTGTGGAGAAATTTTGATAAGAGGGGTAATAAATAAGGGTAAAAAGGATTATTAAGGGAAAAAGAGTAATAGGTTGGTTGGTTTAATTGTTTATTATTAATGTTATAATATTTTTTTAGTTCTTTAATTCCTCTACCTAGGTTCAAATTCTTGATAAGACATTTTTCCTATCTTTATAACACTTGAAAGGTAGAAACCTCCAAGGAGTAGGACCACCTCACAAGTGTATGTCCAAACGTCTTGACCATTCTTACTAAATCACAAGTTATTAATATATACTATAAACATATTGGATATACTTTTGGGTTATAGTGTAAATCCTTCCATTTCATCTCAATTGTACCTCAAACCACTTTGATTAATTACCAGTGTTTGGTTTCTCTATAAACTTTCCCTAGAAGTGAAAAAGAACATGACTTTCAATCTAGAATGCTAGTTTCCCCAAGCAGTGTGACGACCCCACAAGTGTATTTAGAGATTTCTTGACCCTCGTTAAATTGTATGTTATTATTATGGACTTGCAAAATATTGAATATACCCTTGGGTTACAATGGAAATCATTTCAGTTCATCTCAAGTGTAGCTCAAGTCACTCTAATCAGTTGTTGATCTCAAGTTTCTCCATAAAGTTTTCCTTGGAATAAAAAAGAGCATGTCTTTCAATCTTTAATTGGATGAAATACATATCCTCCTTGTGAATATTTTATTAACTTCATTAAGTAAGGGTTGATAAGTATCTTCTTGGTTTCATTGGCTTCATCAAAGAATTAGCATTTTATTCATCAACTCTTGACTATGAGAGAATGAATTCTAATGTGAATTATCACGTGTGTGTTAATGTTTTTTTTCAATTGTAGTTTTAACCTCCATGATTAATTTAGTTTAATTCCTCTAGGCAGTCATCAATCACCTAGCCAGTGCCACGTGCACCAATAGAAAATGATGAAATTAGTGACTAGGTGACTAAAAAAGTTAGTCACCGCAATTATTTCAAGTGAATTACTATTAAATTTGAACAATTTTAAGTGACAGATACATGTGTAAATATTACAGAACTTCAAAATGACTAGCAAATGACTAATTTGTAGTCTAGGGATAAAATATGATAGATAATAGTGACCAACCTAAAATGACTAACTTAAATAGTCATTTTAATTGTCCTTTATTATCTATCTAGTCTTTAATACATTCATGCTGTAAAATCTAGTCCCTTAAATATGCTGCACAGTCACCTGTCTGTCCTCATTTAATTATTATTATTATTATAATGAAGGTTCATACACCCTCCAATGGGAGTGAGGTTTGAGCAACACGTGGAAGGCGTTTCGCATGACTAAATACAAGTGGAGCGAGGATGAGGGAGTGTCACACCCTCGAGTTAGTGTCGCGGCGACCGAGTGGTGGAGGTCGTGCCTTGGTGCGACAGGCGCCCAACTCATGTATGTGTGACGGCGATGTGCAATGGGCGCACCATATTAGGCAGAGTCGTATGTTTTGGCATACGCGACAAGCAGCAACGTCGAACAGGTGTGTGCCCCATAGCGGGCGAACAAGTCAAAGGCATCCGGCGAAGTCATGTTGGTGAGCGCGTTCGGTGATACACTAGTAAAAAATGATGAAATTAATGACTAGGTGACTAAAAATGTTAGTCACCACAATTATTTCAAGTGAATTACTACTAAATTTGAGCAATTTTAAGTGACCGAACTAAAAATGACTAACTTAAATGACTAATTTAGTCTTGGAATAAAATATACAACTAGATTATAAGTGACTAAACTAAAAGCGACTAACTTAAACGACTAATTTAGTCAAGGGATAAAATATATGACTAGATAATAAGTGACTAAAGTAAAAGTGACTAACTTAAATGACTAATTTAGTCTAGGATTAAAATATATGACTAGATAATAAGTGACAAAATTAATAATGATTAATGTAAATGACTATTATAGTCCAGGAATAAAAATATGGACAAACAACAAGTACAACAAGTATATGAATTAGTCATTTATGTCATTAATTTTTAATTGTCACTCCATATATGGAAAATTGCAATTTTGGTACCGAAGTGTTACATTTCACTATAGGTGTCTCTGAATCCATTTGCAATGTTACAATTTAGAGACAAAGGGGTCTCTGAATTTACAGTGTTAAAATTATGAATACCCTTTTGTCTCTAAAGTTTAACAGTGCAGATGGATTCATCTACAATTAACATAATTGCATGTATCATCTATCAACTTTACACAAATGCGTTCATTATAATTTTATTACAGGTAATATTAATTAGATAGTTAAATTTATATTTATATTTATTATATTTAATATTTTGCCATAAAGTTTAATTTTTAAGCTTCATCGATTTATGTTAAAAGTGTGAGTTGTTTTAAATCTAAGGTTTCTTCATATTTACATTTAATAACTAGATAAATATAACATTTCTTATGTTAAACATGTGAGTTCACAAGTTAAATCTAGTATTAAATCATCATATTTACACTTAATAAATACTAAATAGATAAACCTACAATATATATTTATAGACCTATTTAGTAAATAGGTATGAACATTTGTTGATTTAAGTATGAAACTTAATTAATTTTTAATGATGTATGAACCTTTGTTTTTTTGTAAGTCAGCGTTATATTCATGTAGGAAAAAAGGAGTACATATAGAAAAGCAGGTGGTCTCACCTCGACTAGATTTGTTGACAAAAATTTGCACCAGATGCAAAATAATGCAAAAGAGGGACTAGGGACATTGTCCATAAACGGTTGGGCCAGAGGCACCAAAACACATATAAAACATAAAGAACACCAAATAGCATACTAATCGTCCAACGTGATGGATGCAGGGTTGTCCGGGGTTGTTCCTAAATGCAGTGGAGGACAAAAGTCACACTGACCATGCCCTTCAAAGTGCGCCAACCAAGTCTCCAGCTTTTCTACTTTCTCAATGAGTTGATTTTGGCCTCGCCAAACAACTACCAGTTTCTCTCGGACTTGGCACTGTAAATAGTGCATTTAGTGCAATGTTTCCATATACTCTGCATGCTCCTCACGACAAAATCTCTCAGTTGTGTCCACTCTTTCCATCAGGTTGTTGATAAGTGCACGACCATTCTCTAGGCAACAATGTTGGATAACCTACCCCTCATTTACCTTAAATCAATCAAACCCATGATTCCCCTTGCTACCACAGCCTCCTTCGCCCCGACGACTCTACTTTTGACCCCTCAAACCCCCACCTCTGTTATCCTCCCGCTTACCTCCTCCACCATCCCCAAGCGCACCAACACTAGCGAGTCACACATCCCCCGCAGTCTTTACACCCTGGCGTGGAGCTGCCATGATTATTTATGAGTCTTCCACCCCCACAGGGCCATGGATGACAGGGGAGGGAGAACACCCACACCACACCAGGGGCTTCATAATTCGTTAAGGTCGAGGAACCCCACCGTGTGCATAGTCGAGAGACCAGACCCCCCACTATAGAAAACAAACACCACCAATGAAGGAGCCAAATTTCGTCTCCCACCACCACAAGCTGGAAGCACAGAGACACCTCCCACTACCAGATAAAGACTTCCACCACCAGCAAAACCAAATACCATCACCCACCAAACCAACATAGGAAATTGAACAACAAACGATGAAAAAGTAACTGACACTTGAGCATAACTCCCCCTAGGGCAGTGACCAGTCTCCAAATTCTCCACATAGAGACCACACATTAATCCACCAAACACCGTCACACCCATGTTGGAGGGCACGAAATTTGGAAAAGAAACTAGTTTTATGCCACCACCCTCAAGGTTTCCTGGACTGCAAATTCTAGCTTCCTCTCTTATAACAAAAAACAAGCTCACTGAAAGCCAAGAAAAATGGAAACGAGTGATCTCACTTCCCTTCAACTTCCTATCCTTAACCCAGAAACCGAGCAGCAAGGACCGATTGAACATGTTGGGGTTCCCGTGTTTTGGCCAGATTGGCAAGACCAAAGATGAGACAACATCAGAACCACTTTCGGGCCCTAGGATCTATCCCTCCTGGACTTGGAGAGGGATCTCTCCAATCAAACAAAGAATGATGTATCTTTGAGGGCTCAAAATGAGATGTTAGGCTAGGTATGAAGCACAAAGGGGGTTTTAAATGATTTGGTTGGTTGGTTGCTGGGTTGAGTCAGGAGATCATATGCTGAGAAAGTCATGGGAGAAAAGGAACAAAGCAACAGGAATTTTCAGCAAAGGTGATAGGCCAAGAAAGTGCCATCCATTGGGATATGGAGTCATGAAAGGAGAATTACTTGCAACAACTAGCCAAGGATTTCAGAGGGCAAGTCATCTACACTAAAGGATCTTTTAGATAGATGATGGAATGGGACATTAAGGAGAGAAGGTGAAAGAAGGAAAGCAACCCAATTTCCGTCTATAGATCAGGTCAGAGGTCATTTAACTCCAGACCTGCTTGGACATACTCTAAGGCAGCTCTCAAAGAGGGACAATGGGGCTGCTTATAGATCGGACCAGAGGTCATTTAACTCCAGGTCAGCTTTAGCAACTCCAAGGGAAAACAGGGATAAGATTAACAAAGGGATCTTAGAAAGGTCAGCTGGTTGCACAAGGATCCTAGTGGACAGGGCTAGCTCTAATCCCCAGTGTTCCCAAATCTTCCAGCTTAAACCCAACAAGAACATCTAAGAACTGATCCATTTAATTCATACATCAGAGAGTAGGCAATATCATCCACTACACTGGTTAAATCAACTGAGATCAATTCTGAGATAGCACATAAAGTAGAAAACATTAAAGGTAGGGAGAGCAGGAAACATAGGGCACCTAACAAGGGTGAATCCTATGTTATACTTTTGTTGCCTACTAGAAGAACATGAAACAGTATGAAAATGAAATAAACAGAGTTAGAAAAAACATCACCAATAGTAATAGACCAGGATCCTGTGAAATGTGATTTGATTAATTGATGCAAAACCGGTCATGTACAATAAGCCCAATGGCTAATACAATCCAAACTTTCTCCTCCCAGCCTATTACATACAAACTACTCTGTAACTCCCTCCCAAGATTGTTCTAACAGTCAAACTGAATCCCTCTAACAGCAATAGCCGAACAACTGAACAACAACCTTTTCATTATGTTCTCGGGGATTTTATATCAGAAAGAGAGTAGAGGAGGTAGGTGAAACATTGAATGCAATATTAACGCTCAAGAGAGGAAGAGAGCCGAGGCCCATTCTGTATTAACTCTCTGCATTTATCTCTGGTATGGCTTTGATGCACTTTGGTGCTATAGTACTTTGCAGGCTGCTTGGGAAGCATCTGTCAGGTCTAGATTGACCTCTGATATGTTCTTTAAGTCCTTACGGCGGTCTGGAACTCTGTGCTGCCTTTCTGGAAGAAATGAACTGGATGGGATGATTTGCAAGCCACTCCATGCTCCATTACTACTGTCCAGATAGTCTTAAAGAAGCTCTGTCTGTAACCTTCGTTTAATGGCTCGAGGAGGCATGGAGTGCGCTGTGGGAATGGTGTACTTCTGAGAGAAGAGTACTTTGCTGAAACACAGATAAGACTGTTGCGTGTGCTTTAGTCTTCAAACTGCGTCTTTCCTTTGAATGTGGGTTTAACATTAATTATATCAATAATAATCATAAGCCCTTTTGAATCTCTTCTGCTGGTCTGCTAGCAAGTGCTGTAATGACCTCTCTGTGTTGTCTACATAATAAAACAAACATGTTATAAACCCAGGCAGTGGTGGCGGAGGAAATGCTTCAGAGGCCTGGAGGGACGGTGGCGGAATAGTTGAGAGCGGTGGAATAATGAAGAGTGGTGGGAGAACTGGTTAATAGTGTACAGGCCCGAAGACAAACACTTGAGCGAATTACAAAGGAGAACGGAGGAAAACAATGAAGAGGAGCCATGAATGTGGGACCCGGTCATGGCGGAGGGTGATTCATGAAACTTTAATGAAAAATGCAAAGGTTTGAACTTTGGCGGAAATACACAAAAAATGCATGAAATGCAATGGAATACGATGGAATGACGTACGACATCGGACCGGCATAAATCGCAACTGCAACTCGGGAGGGGGTGGCAATCACAACGCACATTTCAAATGATGCGATGCGATTAATCGGAGAATCGGAGACATGGAGTGATCGGGGATTGGTGAAGTAGACGCGCGATTATGCGATCGGAGGGTGAATGTGATCGGAGGGACATGGAAGAGGGAATGCGATTGAACGTTGTGATTGCGACAGAGCGATTAGCGCTGGGCCATAGGATCTTCGGGAAGAATCAACGGTGGGGATTAAGTCGAGCGATCGCAATCGGGGGGAGGACAGGGGTGACACATATCAAAGTTCCGATTGTGATTGGGCGGGGAATGTGATTAGCGCTCCGCCGTCGGATCTTCATGACAGATCAACGGTCTAAAACGCGTTGCGGGACTTACGAACAAAACACAATCGCGTCGGGGTTTTCAGTTGTAACATAGGAAATGCACCCGCCCGATACTCCGATTGCGATTGGCTCCCAAGGCCTAAGCGCTTGGTCTTGGGTAAGGGTTACGTGGGGAAGTGGTTGAAGGGGCTGGCGGAAAAGGGGCCAAGCCCTATCACAATGTGGCAAAGTGGGTTTTCGCCCATTTTAATGTATTTTAAGGGTTAGGAAAGGGGACGATAGAGGAATAAGGGGGGAAAAAGGTAAACAAAGGCTAGGGGGAGAATTTAAAGGGGATTTTGGGGGAATTTGAAAGGTAAGAAGGGAAATAGAAGGGGAGTCAACATAAAAGCTAAGTGGGGGTGAAATAAGAGGGAAAAGGGCCTTTGGGCATTTTTTCACCAACAAAGAGGTTTCATAATGGAAATCAGCAGAGGGAACTTCATCAAAGGACCAAGACACCAAGAGGCTTCAAGGAAGATGTGTTTTCGGGGGAAATGCATTCCTTGAAGGCTCAACAACATTTTAGCCCCCCGTTTGCTTGTCAAAAAATTTATAGAGGGGCTAACAGAACACACCACACTAGCAAGTTTCGATGACAAGCACACAAAAGCAACTCCCTCTGTAAACCTTCCCGCGACGTTTACACTTCCTCTTCAGAGGTCACCATCAGGAACAACACCAAACCATATTTAAGAGTCTAATGTTGGGCTCCCTCATCTTCCCTTGCCTTGTCCTTTCACCAACCTTTGAACTCCAATGCACAATTATTTTTCACATGAATTTCTAATGTGAAGCTAGTAACTCTCAACCCATAACCCATTAACCCCTCACCCCTAAAATCCTTAAATGTTAAATCCCCTAACCCGTAAGCCCCTAATACCTAATCCCTTAACCACTAACTCATTATTCACCTAACCCCTAACTATGCCTAAATCCCTTAACCCATAAGCCCCCAATCCCTAATCCCTTAACCACTAACCCATTATTCCCCTAACCCCTAAATGTGCCTAAATCCCCTAACCCTAACCCCTCAATCCTTAACTCCTTAACCACTAACTCATTATTCCCTTAACCCCTAAATGTGCCTAAATCCCCTAACCCCTAACCCCCCAATCCTTAACCCCTTAACCACTAACTCATTATTCCCCTAACCCTTAACCGTAAGCCCTTATTCCCCTAAGCCCTAAGCCCCTAATCCCTAATCCCTTAACCACTAACTCATTATTACCCTAAACCTTATAACAGTCCTTAAAACTCGTTGGGATTATCTATTCCAAACGAGAGCAGGTCTAGTTGGGACCTACAATTGGGTTAATTCCCCCTTGTTGGCAAGATTAAAATGGTTAATCTTCGATATACAAAATGTAAATCAAATTTTTCATTAAAAAGAGGGAACCATACCCTCTCAGGCTATGCCTATCGGTCGCTTGGCCTCTTCTTGCTCTCACTTGAATGTAGTCTTGCTTGACTGGTATAGAAGAAGGTTTCACATTATCAACTGTTTGTTTGGGACAACTTTTAGTTGTTTAATCACGGTTACATTCTTCAAGCTTATCCTTTAAATCATCCTAGTCTTTTATACTCTCTCCAACTTTGTAGTGCTTTCCATTCATGTCAGACTCATCTGTAGTGCTTTCCAAACCCCTAACCCTTTTAACCCATAAACCCTAAACCTATAAACCCTTAGCACGTAACCCCTAACCCATTAAACCCCCTAATGCAACAAGCAAATTCCAATCCAAACCGAATTACCCTTTTACTCACAATGATGTTATTCATTGACAAAAGTTAGTCAAACCAAAAAATTACCATGGCGTAGGGTAGGGACTAACTCGAAATCAATGGCATTTTAGGTGTTAATATGTTTTGGTTGATCATACCGCGCTTTCCATGTATTGATTTAGAGAGAAACCACTGTAAGTAATGAGATGCTCCCCAAAACACAGAAGGACCCATGAATGAAACTTTGTGTCTGCCATGAGAATGGAGGAAACCCTTTAAAATACGCAATTAGAAAACACGTGGAATTGAAATTTTAATTAAGGATGACATAAAAATGTGGTTGCAGAGAATCTGATGAAAGACGCAGAAAAAAAAAATGCTAAAGTGATGAGACATCCTTTTCAGTCTTTTGGGAAAGAATAAGTTTACGAAGTTCGAAACAACTCTTGGAGTCATGTTAAATGAGTGACCATAAACTTAGGCGTGTCAGAGTGGCTAATAATCATAGTTTATGGTGGATGATATTCACCATACATAACATTTGTCGTCAATGTTGGTGAATTACTATATTATATCATGGTACCATATATTTATTTTTTAAAGGAAAAATGTATTGAACATGAAATAAGTTGCATCTCGTGTAAATGTTTAATGTCATGATGTTGTGAATGGTTTGCACATTATATGTATCATATATTTGTAATCACTTCTTTCAAGTTTACTTTAAGAAATAAAGGAACAGGTGCAAGGCCTTACCATAAGAAGGACTTGCACTAACTCGTCTCCTCATATCATTCAAACATTAGCCCATAAATCAAACACATGCCCTAATTTCTCTAGTATGGAAACCTTTGGATGAATATGATAATGAACTCCCAACCGCTAGTTCTAACCCAACTATTGAATGCCTTTGGTTGGCATGTGTAAATGCCTTTAATGGATCCATGGATATGTATGAAATCCAATTTTTTCATTGAAATGATAAAAACACCCAAATTAACACGAGGTATAGAAATTTCAACCTTACAACTCTCTCATCCAATATTAAATACTTCACTAATTAGTCAAGGGGTAATCTACTCAACTATATATTAAATATTAAAAGCACTCATATTAACACAAGAAAATAATAATAGTATTTAATATAAAGTTATAATATAGGTAGATGCTAAATTGGCATGTGGGACCCCCTTGTTCGTGGGACAATTGATGCCCTTCATGCAACGATTTAACTATTTAATCCATGGAGGTATACATACCTTAATTTCCCTTGGATTAAAACTTGTGACATTTAAAGGGGAAACACTTTAACACAATTCTAACAAGTAAATACAAACTTAATTTGCATATGTATCAAAGTTAGTCTAAGAGTTGCATGTCATGCTTAATTTTGCACGAAATCAACGGAACTGGTGAAGGGTTGATCACAATAGGCATGTATGGTCGATTCCAGTTATCATAGGTATGTTAGTTTGGTTTTCCCAATCCACAAATTTCACACATTGTTACAATTGTTAAAGGTATGTCAGGTTAGTTTACTTGTTCAACATCACGCACATTTGGTTGTGTTCATTAAAGGCATTTTAGTTCATTGACAAAACCAATAGTTTGTCAAGTTGGTTAGCTTAGCGAGTTGTGTGTCATGTCAATCATCTTAATGAACAACATGTCATGTCGATTAGTTTATTTATTGACATGCGCATTCCATTGTCATTGTTAGTGATGTGTTAGGTTGGTTTTAACATCTATTTTTTATTAACACTATCTCGGAGATTAACCCTATCAACATGCATGTTTAGCTACAATTGCAAGAGGTATGTTAGGCTGGTCAACCCCATCAACAACATTTATGTTCAATTACGAATGTTGAGGCATACCACATTGGTCACCCAATTACCAACATGTACCTTTTAGTTATCACTTGTACAAGCGTGTTAGGTTGGTCAACTTGATCAACTACATGTATGGTTGGTTACAAGTAGTAAAGCCTCATTTGAATGTTCAATGAAATAAATAGTGTGCAAATGTTGTTACCATTAGTGAAGACACGTTTTGTTGGTTAACTTAGTTAACATCACATACATTCTATGCGATTGTTCGAGGCATCCAAGGACACTCAACCCATTTAAAGTAGTGCATACCAATATTGATGGGGGCTTTCTTATTGCTTGGTGGGTGAAAATAGTGTGTTATTATTCCCCCACAAGTGTTCAATATTTCCATGTGACATGTTCACCCCTCATGGGCCGAATTGCCTTCTTAAGGGGGTTGTTTATTTAAGATAGGGTTAGGTCCAAGTCTAGAGTGACTTTCGTAGAATAGATACCACTTAGTTGTGACTATTGAGTTAAAGTGGTGCTTTCATAGCTTTTGAGATGCTTCTACTACATTCCAATGTCTAAAATCAATTAATTTCCATTTTCTTGTGTTCATCAAAACAATTTCTATCCAAAAAACGAATGTATGTGAAAGCAAGTTAAATAGCCCAATGTTCATTGATCCACACCACCAACATTACTAGATTGATCTCCTTGCTTGTATTTGTTGGGGTTCAACCTCATCCCTCCTAACATAAGTCATTTAATCCACCATTACGTACACAACATACTTTTAAAAAACATGGCAAACTTGACCATTGTCATACCTTACAAAAGAATTTCAAAAACATTGTTACATTTGCACCACAACATATACACATGTGCAATTTGTATCAATATTTCCTAAATTGCTATATAGTTCTCTTAATTGCAATATCCTACCACCTTGATGCCCCTTAAACCCTATGAAGATCTTTGTATTGATTTTATGACCCTCTCCATTTTTCAATTTCCTTAAATTAATCTTATATCACCCTCCATTAAAATCATTACCTGTACTTACATGTATTCATTAACTCTATAACTCAACAAAAATTAAAACTACAACAATAATATTATTATAATATTATTATAGTTATAACTCTTCGGGACATCACATAAATTTTTTTTTTTAAGGGACCGACGCGTTTTGAACTACCAACTGTAATTCATCATCAGGATAATGAAAATTGGCTGATCTGACATACACATTTATACCAGGAGGAGAGAAGCAACGGTCAAAACCCAGCGGTCCAAAATTAAGATTAAAAATAAAAACAAAAACAAAATTAACCCAACCTTATAAAAATTAAAATGGTATATATATATATATATATAATAAAAATAAAATAAAATATAAAAATATAAAAAGAACCAAACACCTAACTACCCTCACCTTAAAATCACAAGTTAAAATATAAAATCAGAACTAAAAGTAAATTAACACCCCTTTCAAAATAAACATGAATCAAATAAAAAGTCAAAAAGTCAAAGTCAAAAATTATAACTAAATCAAAAATATAAAAATCAAAATAAAATCAAAATCAAAATAAAAATAAAGAATTTAATTTATAAATAAATTAATAAATACATACAATTAAAAACTAGAATTAAAATACAATTAAAAATAAAATAAAATAAATTATTTTTATTTTAAATTATACCTAAAACAAAAAATATAAATAATTACAGAATAAAATAAAAATAAAAATAAAAGATTTAATGTATAAATAAATTAATAATTAAAAAATTAGAATTAAAATACAATTAAAAATAAAATAAATTATTTTTATTTTAAATTATACATAAAACAAAAAAATATAAATAATTACGGAATAAAATAAAAATAAAAAATATTTAGTCAATGAATAAAAATACATTGATAAATAAATAAAACTAAAAACTAGAATTAAAATACACATAAAAATAAAATAAAAATAAAAATATTAATAAATAAAATTATAATACTATATAAATGAGAGATATTCATATGTAAAAATAATGATATATTAAGACCGATATATTTCATTGCTTTCTTGAGAACCTTTTCTCTACTAGAGTGGACCAACAAGGACTCAAGAGGCTCTAGTGACCCTCTTTGCAAGGAAATCCTCGCATAAAAAAGGCGGGAACTTTCAAACATTGGGGAATCCTTCCCACTCTCTTAAATTTCGCCACAAGTTAAAAAGGTGGGAACAAGTGCATTGGGAGGGAAAATTTCCCAATACATGATAGAAGGCTGAAAAAATGGCGGTGAAATTTTTTTAGTCTTATTACTGAAAACGGTTTCGAATTTTCACTCAGGCGTTCCATACAGATTCTGGGATCTGTCCTTTGCAGCTGAGCCGAGCCATGGGCAAGAGCGGTAGGAGTTCATTAGATGGCCTCGCTTTCTTCGATGAAGATCGGCCACAGAATGAAGAATCGAGCCCCCGATGAGAAGAGGAGGACCAGGAAGAACTCGAAGCTGTAACTCGGCGGACGACAGAAAACGATCAAGACAATCAGTCGACATAGGCATCCAGCCCAGACGACGATCAAAATGCTTCTGGCAATGACGAGGCCGAATGCTTTTGGCAGCGATGAGGCCGAAATCGATTACGAGGTAATTTTGTCAAACTCTATTTCTTAATGAAATCAGCATCTTGCTTATTCTGTCTCACATTTTAATGCCACTGGTTCTACACATGATCTCGGTGCATTTAAGTTTTAATATTCAACCTTTTCTGATTATATCTGCAGTTAGTTAATTTCTGGCGTTCCCAATTTTGTTGGGTTTTTGTAAATTCAATCAATACCTCGACATGGTTCAGTCATTTAATATACTCAAAACTTTGACCCAAAAATTAATACAATATAAATTTACTCTGGAATTCAGCAGAAGTAAAAGAGTTCACACATAAGCCCCTCCAACACTCATTTCTTCTGCAAATTTTGGACACTTACTACCATTTCACTTCTAGGCATTTTTGTGGTATTTATGTTTGGCCCAACGAATACCAGCCGAAGTCTCTTCCTTAACCTTTTTGGCCCCAGCAGACACAGCGTATTTCATCTTTTTGTTATAATCTGCTAATCTGGTCATGACCACAGACTTGTTCTGCTCTGTTCTCTCCTGGTCGTTGAATGAATAATCCCACAGCTCTGCCCATGTAAGCCCAAATGAATTTCTACGCTCATTAGAAGCCATTAATGTGATCAAATGCTTCACACCGTGCTTCAATATTTCAAAGAAAAAACTAAACTTATGTTCACAAGAAGTGTGATAGAGTAACTAAAACTATGAACAGGTTGGACCAAGTTCGTTGGGTTTTAAATGATACATTTTAATTTGAATTTTTTTGTTAGTTTTCTCGTAAGCATGTGTTGTAACAAAAAACAATTGCAGTTAATCTCTGTTTGAAGACTTTGTGTTCTGCATTTTTAGTCAAAAGGAAACAAAGTTCTCCCTCCTGTGCGATTGCAAATTTTGTAGAATTATAAAGAATCCAAAACTGCAGTACCTATCCCACAAATAACACAAAATGTTATTCAATACATTTTTAAGGAAGGAGCAACTCACCACGGCTTGCAAATGTAGCTCATATCATTGGGGCTTCTGACTTGTTAATAGTTCTCGATTGCAAGACGATTTCCAATTAGGTTCCTTTTTATTTGGACCCCATCTCCAATTTTTTTGAAATTGTCGCTTCCATTACTGCAAATTATGGTTATATAGTTGATTTTTCAAAACGATTAGGACAAACACTTTCTGTTGCTGCAAGTGTTTCTCTTGGTACCTCAGTAGTTGAAGACATCATCGATGGAAAGTACCTAAACTTCATACTTTCAAACTCGAAAACAGTTTATGTAGCCTAATTTGATAACACAGCATAATCAAAATCTACAGTGAGCTAAAATTTGTTCTGAAAAATTTATTGATGGTGAATAAAAAATGACTATATTTATGAACAATGTTTGTAACCCAGATATCGTTTATACTCAGGCAGGACTATAACCTCAGTGCAGCAGGTTTTCTTAAGTTCAAGTCTAGGATTGAATATATACTTAGGCCTTGATAGGTAATGCCTTTTTTGGTGCTTCCTTAGAGTGTGCTTGTAGGTTTTATGTTATTGGGCTTGAGGCAACAAGTTAAAGTTGTTATGATATTTAACGAGTTATTAAATTTTGTCCTGGTAATTAATCATCTAATTGTTTTTTTTTCCCTTTAGAAGTCTAAATACCACACCAAATGTTAAATTGGACGTCAGTCTTGCAGTGACTGTGTTCCAAAGTGCATTGTGGTTTTAAGATTTGTTTGAACCAAAAAGGCAGTGTGGCTGACTATGAAAAATATAAACTTGTATTGCTGCCAAGCAGAAGTACACAGTCTGTTTGTTTGTCAGGCTAATTTTTTGATAGATGTAGATATTGGGAGAACTGTTTTGTAACAAAATAATAGAATGACTATTGACCTGTTAAAACTTGTGAATTTAATGCCTACAATATTCTTATGAAGGGATTAGCAATTTTATATCCTGAATACATGTCAAAGATACATTTTGATTTCATCATTTTCAGGTCATGTGAGTTTTCTTGTCGGCTTTTACATTTCAACGACCATGCATAAATTGATCTTGTGTTGCAGCTAGGTTCAACTATCAAATTATTAGGAATCTTTCAACCATGTTTTCATAGTTGGCTTCAGATTGTAGTGCAGTCCAAAAATAAATCTGTTTTTCTCTTGAACTTCTTTGACATTCGCCTATTTTTAGTCATATGATTGAAACTTTATGCTTATCTGATAAAACTCTATAAAATTTTCTCATCGTCCAGGTATAAGATAATGGAAAGATGCACTACACGAATGCCTAAAGTAAATGATGCTAGTGATGTGGCTGGAGGGATTTTAGAAAATTTTCCAAAGCGCTTTAATGCTGTTCCTCCTAGAGTTCTCAATGGTTCATTATCAAGTGTTACGGCTGAGTCATATAATGCTGATACACAGTTGTGGAAGAAGCACGTGGAGGCCTACAAAAGAATCAACAAATATATTGGAGAGATTAGATATCGCAATGTTATGGACATGAACAAATCTTTGCAGCAGCACTTACATCGAACAAAGCCTGGGTTATGAATGTTGTCCCAACCATTGCAAAATACAATACACTTGGTGTGATTGACTGGTATGGTTGCCCTTCATTTCTTTTTCATTTTTGCAAGACTTTAATTTTTGTAAGGATTATTTTTCCGGTGCAGTTTTAGTAGTTTCACCAGTTTTGCTTTGTAAACCTAGTTCCATGACATTTGAAGAATTATTGTCCATATGTTGCTTAGCTTTCTATTTGTGTATTTGGACACCCAATAATTTTTGTTAGACTTTTGATTGAGGAATTTCAAATTTTTTGGAATAGGAATTGAAATTCATGCTTTGAAAGGCTTGGAAAAAGAGTCAATTCTTTGCATGAGTTTGTCATGTTTAGAGGCTTATATAAAAAGTTACAAATATTTAATGTGTGGGATGAGTTAGTGCATATGAGGATGAATCAACCAGGTTGGCTCAGATGGTAGGTTGTAGAATGTGGATCTTGGCAACAGGATGAAATTTCTGAAATGAATGAAAGGAATGGACATTAAGTAAAATAGCCAAATAAAAGATGTAAGTTGCACTTTTCAAGTACTTCACACATATAGCCAATTGTTTTGAACTTTAATGAGATTTTCTATCCTAGATCAAAATACTAGGTCCACTGTTCATTCTCATTGGTGAAGATGAGGAAGTCAGAAGCTCGATAAACATTATTAAAATTATGACCAAAATTAGCTCTTATTATCAAGAAAATGACATCTGCAGATTGTTAGCTATGATGATAGGCCTTGTCAATTTTACAAGCATTTCTACCCATCATGTAAGAAATGAGTTTTTAAAAATTGTTTGTGCTTCCTGTTATAATCTTAACTTGGTCACGGGGTGATAAGCAATTCAAATGTAGGAAAAATAACTAATT
The DNA here is from genome assembly GCA_034641835.2 of Pinus albicaulis. Lineage (NCBI taxonomy): Eukaryota > Viridiplantae > Streptophyta > Pinopsida > Pinales > Pinaceae > Pinus > Pinus albicaulis. Next base: position 559,896,683 of record CM076569.1, on the reverse strand, counting down.
TCTATTCAACCAAAAATACCTATTCCTGAAACTAGGAAAACAAATGCAGTATACAAGATGCAAAATTTTTACTAAACATAACTCTATTGATAAAATGAACCTCCAATATATGAAGACAGATGAATTTTCTTGAGAAGATATGGACATTGCAATTTTCCAGAGTAAAATATTTCAAAGAGTAACTGCAACTAAAAATTCCTCTCATGAGGCTTTTGGGCCTATTTATAATTTCCTCTTCCTCTTAATCCTTTGTTCTTTGTATCTGGGATCAATGGCTTTACATGCATTCTTTTTTAACCTTTTGAAACCTACCAAGATTCTTATTGCTACTTGTAGGTTGATTTTAGTGCAAACATCCTAGAAATATATCCAGATTTTAGTTAGGTATACAAGGTTAAAAATCACGATCTGCCACGGTACCTTTATCATAGCACCAACACAAAGGTTAAGACTAATAAAGAAGCGGTACAATATGATGCTGGAATTTACATCTTCGATGTAAAGATAGTAGATAACTATATGAACAAGACAAATGCTTTGATATTGTGTAGTCTTTTCTTCACCTTGAAGTGACTCTGTAATCCAAATTTTCTATTCCAGATAGGTTTTTATTGCTCAACCATCCACATGCCTGGTTCAGAAGTTAGTAAATCTAGTTTCCCAACCTTAGAAATGCCCAATACAACCAACAGGAGCGTCCAGGTCTACGTCTGGGTTCTCGTCGTGCAACCATCCTGCAGATGCCTATACTAAACTCCAAAATGAAGAAACAGAAACCGTGTGTCTTCACTAAGCTATGACGTCTCGTAGATATCTACTTGTTGACCAAAAAAACCAGAAACCTTCATTTGTACTATGACATGGCACTGATACATATTTACTTTAAATTGATATTTGAAACATTTTTGGGTGTGTGTGTTTGTTGGAAATTCTTCCTGCCCAAAAAATTTCCAATACGAAAAAAACTGTGAGATTGTTCCATGGTATTTGGAAAATCAAAATGGTTTCTTCCTCTTACATCAGCCAACACAAAAACCGTAAACAAAGAAAGCAAATCGAGCTTCAACATTCAGTAATTATGATACGCTCTAAAAAGAATATAAATACAGAGTCTAGTTGAAAGTAAACTTACATATCAAATACACGAAGAGTATTGTCATCGCTGCTTGTTAGAAAGCAAGAACCATCAGGTGACCTGCAAACACGTAACAATACCCATCAAATACAAGTAACCCATATCAATCAAATGAACTGTGAAGACCAGAAGGGCTTGCGAAGCTCTAGGCTTATTATTGAAAGAAACAAAAAATGCAATGCTGGCTAGAACGAAGCATCCCATTGTTTGCACTTCACAATCTGTCTTAGGAATAGACCTCTCTTTATCTCTACCACACTCATCATCGACATCAAAATGCAGTGTAGGTGTTATATTTATGTTTTGATCAAACTCAGAATGTAATTGTGAGCTGCCAAATGTGTTTCCAGGAATGCCCATAGCTTTATTACCCTCACTTAGCCTTCTACATGATCTGTTTATATACATGTTTATAAGGATGTCCTATTATTGTATTCTTCTTTGCTTCAACCCTAGATTTAGCTTTGGCATTTTCTAGGAATTGTGTTTGCACTCCCACATTGTACTTGTACTAGTTGTACCTTTCAGTCCCATTGACCTATTTATTGTCATTCGTTGGATATATAAAATTATCTTATCGTATCTTATCTCACTTTGTGCTAATCAAAATACACTTCTCTAACCTGAGAAGTGTGTTCAAGTTTCAAAGCATTTCCAAATAGATTATGATTGGATGTGTTTAGGGCTTCATCATATCTGCTGCATGATTGTTTGTCTAGTCAAAAGCGAGAAAAATGTTGCTCATCCATATCATCATAGTCTGAGCACTGCAGGTGGTCTATACACTGGTGAAAAAATGGAAAGCATGGCCTTCATCATCAAAGGCTTCTAAATCTATGCAGTGGTATTTATAGCAATCATTTTTTACTTGAATTTTCTCTGAAATCTGAAATAGATGCCTTGTCATTGACAGAGATCCATATTGTTGTAGTGTTGGATTTCTCACTATCTACAATAATGTTGGGGTTAGAAGCTAATAGTTGATCTCCTTGTGAATCTGGGATGTCTTCTTTCGGATAACCCCATTCCTCTGCTATGTCTAGTTCCAACAATCCTTTGGACATAATGATGTTGAAAGGGTCTTGGTGAGGTTTCAATATCCCATATTTCAAATGGAACTATGCTTGCCAATAACGCAACAGGAGACCTAGCTCAACAAAATCCTTGTGAAACATTGATTGTTGTGGTGTCACTTTACAGTAATTAATTTTTCCTTTCTTGTGGACCAACTCATACCATTACTTGTGGTCCCTCTTAAAAAAAATATTTTGGTACACTAATTATGTTTGGCTAAAATTTGGATAACCTCTTTTATGGACCCAATGGTCCCATGAAAAACACCCGTAGCATGTCAGCCATGAGGAAGTATAGAAAATAGTTGAGTCTTTCACATAGTCAATTATAAAAATGAAAACCAATATGTCTTCCCTCACATTTCACATATCCCACATTTTCAAACAATGCCCCTTTTTTAGAAGCTTTTCCATACAATGGTAGTTGATTATTTCTCTAATGGTTGCTTTGGAACCTTTGAGCATGTAGGAATTGCCATTCTCTTGAAAACTCATGTGGAATTCCAAGAAATCCATGGTGATAGGTCCTAGTGTTCTTCCCCATTCATCACCCAATGAAATATCACAGCCACACATTTCAATGGAAAACATGTGGCTTCCTTGTGAGGGAAGACATACGGTTTCCATTTTGCTAATTTAGGGAACAATTCCTTGTAAGCAAGGAGGAAGAGGTGAGAATAATACTAGGTGACAAGTGGCATGTGGGAATGTATCACGGTGTATTTGTAAACATCTAATTGTAACTCTCGTGTTTAGGAGACAAACAACCACCAAAGGCTCCCATCTACAATGTGAATGAAAGGCATTCTACCAAGTAACAAGGATAACAACTTTAGAGTACAAAACGTCTTAACAAGTACTAAGGCTGTGATTACAACCATTGATTGATCAATTGTAGCAAATAAGGGTACATCTAATGCATGCTAGACCCTACCAAATAATACATCAAAAAATTTTAAACCATATTGTCCACGAAGCTTTATCTTTTCACCTATTGAATTTTTTGGAAAATGATCTTCAATGTTTGTATCTCCTTCTTGCATTTTCGAATGGCTAGTGATATTCCCAACCCTTGAAATTTTGTGGCCACCACTTCTTTTTAGCAACCATAATGTCATTTGTTGTAATTGAAGCATTGTAAGCATGCTCACAACCATTACTGCAACCTTTTCCTAGTTTCAATATTCTGTGCAAGGAATATAATAAAATATTACCATTCAAACCTCCTCAACAATTCTATACTAAAGATAGCAATAGGATGTTGAGATCCCCTTTCTACTCCAAGAAAAATCATGAAAATATTTTAGAAAAAGACTACAATAATGCTCTCAATCAACCAACTCCATGATACAAGTCGACGATAACATGATAATGGAGTTGGTTTTGCAAAAATCCTCCAAAAATGGCACCACAAAGTACGGTTCCTCCTCCAATTGGTTGACCATGTATCTACCTTCAAGAAAAATGAATCAATCATCAAAAGCATGTGTGGCCTCCTCCAAAGTGGATTCCTTCTTCAAACCTTGAATGAATGCACAAAGACCATGCAAAACTCCAATAAAGTGGCACTTGTGGCATCATGAGTAGAACTTTAAATCAATATTCAATGCAAATGGCTCCATTTGGAAAATTCCATGGTAGAAGTAAAATCTACAAAGGAGAAGACGAAGTAATTATCAATGAGTGGACATCCTCATCATAATAGCTTGGAAATGTGTGCAAGGTGACTTCCTCTCATATAAGGTGTCCTCCCCATTGACTAACAAATTCCTCAAAGGGGTAGTGACCCTTAAAATATTTATTGAAATTGTGAGTGCCTTATAATCATATGCTGGCCAACATATCAATTGTTTTCCTTGATGAATAGATTTGAAAAATGTGTTTGAATTATCGCTGGAGATGCAAGTGAGACTTGAACGCACTAAAATAGATCTGAGAGAAAGTCGTATATTCTTCACATAGGTAGAAAAATTGATCACGCAACACTCTGAATGCATGTGCGACTGCTACTATATTTAATGTTACCTTATTTTTTCTAAATGATGAGTATAGTTTGTTGGCAATTATCAGCTATTCACTATTGGCTTGGGCTCTTCAAGTGTGTAAAAAAACATCAAACTATTCTTAAATATTTGCTACAGGTTGTATAAATTTGTCGATTTGTAAGTAGTGATGTGTTTAGCTATAAAAAACCCTCGTACACTATTTTAATTTCCACATCTGATGAAGTCAAAGTAGTATGGGGCTTCTTCATGTTGTTTTGGATTTCTTAGCCTACATGAACTTTGTCTTGCTTTTATTTTTTTTACATAGAATTTTTTCATGAAATTTTATTTAGTTATTTTTGTCAGAACTCATTAGGCTCTAGAATATGTGAATCAACCTTCTCCTGCCATGCTTGAGACTTAGTTTTGTCTATATAAAATTTCCAAAATTTGTCCAAAACTCTCTTTTCATAGCGCGCAGAAACTTATTTATTTAGTCCATTTAGGCCAATGACTTACTTATCTAGTGGTCCATTCTATGTTCTGGGTGAAGGAGTCACACTTCTCAATTTTGAGAGAGATTCATTTTACACATGGGCAACCAGACATGCTTCTTTAGCAGCTAGGTTGGTCATGAATTCCTATTCGAGAAAATGGACTTTATGTAATTATCCTGTGGCATACCTATTATTTGTTGCATCATTTTAACTGAATCGAGCTTCACGACTTCTACTACTTTGTCTATAACATGCTTTGACATGTCCTTTACTGAATTTTATATATGTAGCTCTCCAACACCTTTCTATGACCTTCCTAATTTCTCCAAGTTTCCAGACAGTGTGGGTATTCTAATTGATGTTACAGGAGAGGTACATTAGCAACCATTTGCCTTTTGGATGTTGAAATTGCTGAATATATGCCTTGTGGAAACAAGGCTTCAAGTATAAGGCCTTATTATCTCATCGTTCATGTCTGCATCTTGTATTTTACTTGCTTAAGAAGACTATACATTACAAAGGCCTTGTTTCGACTTTATACATTTAGCATCATCATCACTGGACGCATAAATAGTTCTTATCAATAATCTTGTGCATTCAATGGACCACTGTTTATGATTTGACCATGGGTGCTTTCCTTCATAATTTATATGCCATATGCCCTAGATGCATTGTTGAATGTACAACTAAAGAGTTTCTCAATTTTAAGTGTGCTTTCTCAGACATTTAAAAATACAAGCAACAAAGAAAGATTTGTGAATACAAAAACACTTTTGTCAATTTTAAAACTTCCATGGTTGTTTTCTTATATTGACATCGAATTTGATATCATCAAGAAGACAAAGTGCAGAATTATGAGTATGTTGCCTAAGGTAGGGATCAAAGCAATGAGTGAAAACATTTTTGAGGTTTTGGACTTAGCATTGCAAGATCATATTGCTAATGTCCAAGCTGAAGATGTTGCATCTATGCCAATTCTTGCATTCAATTCTAGTTATGATGTTATTACAACCATGTGTAGAAGCTTGGAGGTATTTGTTGAAGACAAATCTAACAAATTTCATGAAATTTTAACTCATGATATTGGATAAATTGCATGTTTATCTGCTACTCCTTTAGAAACCGATTATGCAACCAACTTTCCATGTCAAATCCACAAAAATGTTGGTTTGAAAGTGAATTTCAGAAACATAGATGTTCTTATATCAGGATTCTTTTGTGCTCAGTGTGATAAACAAATTTCAGCTAACTTAGGGAAAAGTGACCTTGATGTAACTTTATATCAAATATAAAGGAAATACATTCTTAATAATACAACTGTTAGAGTTTGCTTCCAATATTTGTCAATCTCTCTTTTCTTGACTTCTTTTTAGTGAATCATTATAGCAAGTTTGTGTTGCTACTGTGGGAAGAATTTCTCGTCTTCTATGCTATGCAATCAAAAGTGGCCTTTTGGGAACAAAACCTTTGTGGATAAAATACCTAGATATACTTCCACTTTATGAGAAGAAGGTTGTGAGGAGATAATTTTTTTTGAAAATCTGTTACTTCATTGAGAATAATGTAATGGATATTTTGTTTGAAGATGATGACGCATGCAACAAAACAAAAGAAGAAAATATTCTTGGAATATTGAAACAAGCCACTGAGGATCTTGATGTATTTGAGACTTTGTTGGAAACGGTAGCAGAAATTATGAAAATGGTTGATGTCCATGGATATTTGTTTTTGTTTTTTTTCTCATTTTCTTTATTGATTGATCAACTTAACAATTCAAATAGTTGGGTAAGAGTAACAATTGCTAGGTTAATACATAAATCTGCTAGTTTTAAATAGAAGGGAGGAATCAGATCAATCCTTTTCATGTTTGATGGAATTAGAGATGAGTTGTTTGAATACTTGAAAGAAAGGTTTGTCACACGCCTAGTTATGAGAATTGAATTTGCAGAGGTCATTTTGGGTATACCAAGTGTAGATCTTGTTTAGGAGATGGTCCCCATGGTTCTTCCAAATATTGTAGTTTTACAACAGAAGAATTGCCATGCATTAGCTACTTTGCATGAATTGGAAACATAGTCGAATACAATTTTGCCAGTTTTGTTGTTGGAATGGTGTCACAAGGCTCAATCATTTGTGTTTCTTCACTTAAATAGAAATAAACTAGTTACTGTAATGCAATTCTATGAAGCCCAGACATGATCTAATACTAGAGATATTTTACTAGAGTGTTGCCAGTTCTTCTTGAGGATTTTGCACATTTCCTTAGGGATGCACAAAGTGACAATACTGATGAAAGGCTATCAAAGGTTCTAGATATGATTTAAGAGGTGGCTAGTCTTATCACTGGGTCAGATGATATTCTAGGATTTTTAAGGAATTATTGGTTTCCATTTTGCTAATTTAGGGAACAATTCCTTGTAAGAAAGGAGGAAGAGGTGAGAGTAATACTAGGTGACAAGTGGCAAGTGGGAATGTATCACAGTGTATTTGTAAAATTCTAATTGTAACTCACATGTTTAGGATACAAGCAACCACCAATGACCCCATTGATTTCTCCATAAATTATTCCATTAATTAACTTCATGATATTTTGGATTTTGTGTACTAAAATATATTTGCATTTGTGGCATTCATCTCTTATAAGCTTCCTTTTATTTTTTAAATGCCACTTATATTACTTTAAGGAAAAGGAGCAATTAGGAAAAGGAGAAACTAGTTACACTTGTGATATGTGTATGCACATATTTTCTCAAGCTCCACACAGAATAAGGTTTGAGAACTACGGAAAAATATTTATGATGTTACTTGTTTACAAATTTGAGAAAGCCTCAAGGGTTACAATCAAAATTTAGAAATTTTGTTTCCTGGTGGAATGTGAGACATTCTTGGATTTGTATAACGCTTCAATGCTTGTTTAGGATCTAGGTAAGTGTGAATGAATAAAATATTTGTGTCATCGTTCTATATTGGATTCCCATTCTCTCAAAGTTATCAAAGGCAAGTTAAAACCTGATTAGACTAAGGGACAACATATTCCATTGCCAAAATTTAACCTTACAGGGAAGTGCACTACACTTTTTTGATACTTCCACACATTTTGAGGGCATGCCAATAGAAATGTTGATGTTGTTGGATACACCGGCATTGGTTAGTTTTAGAAAAGTTAATTTTTCAAATATGTTGGTTTCATGAAGTAATATTTCCAACCAAGAGGATAAAGACTTGGCATGTCTAGGACATAGTGGTGTTATTTCTTGCCTGTATTTGTGATTTATTAGTATTCCACCACTAATAACTTCATTACATAGTTGTATGTTTAATAGTATATTACAATAGTGACTTGTTAAAGGAAAATGATTCTAGTTTGTTTGAACGTCATAAACTTGAAGGAAATCTAGCTTTGAATTAGAAAAATGGAATATATTTTGAAAAATATGTTTTTTGATCAAATATAGGCTCATTGCCCGATCATTTAAAAAAAACAGTCACGACAATAAACAATGATTTTGGACACGAAGAATTACATAACTCTCCAGCTCAAAAACAAGTTAGCTTATTCAATTTTGTGCACATAAAATAAAAATGAATAACATTAAGTTTGCTTTTAATATTTATAAAACCATTTTAGAGATTGTAAATGGAAATTGTGTGTGCGAATCTTTCTCAATTAATTATAGGGAAAACAAGGGGCATACATAATTTGTTGGCTTCTGGAAATTGGATTCCTTTTCCCTTGGAATAGTATGTTGATAATTGAATATTACTATATTGAAGCTATATTTCTTGTTAGTATCACAATTTACAAAGTCTTGTCTTATTCATTTTTAGTTTCTTGTTGTAATCTTGTGTCAACAATACTTTGCTCCACCCATTAGATTTCTACTAACTAGTTTAATTGTTGAAGTGTCCCTTCTTCTTAGAGATAACTAGAGGAAACGATACAAATACAAAAGTGGAGCATGAGACATTATTAGTAGAAATTGCTAGCTCTGTTGTGTTTATTTGTGACATTTTATTTGCTTTGTTAATACAGTTCATCGGGCCACATAGTGGCCACTATTTCCCAACTAAAGAAAAATTGTTTGAGTTTCTTGCTTTTATGGGGAAAATGACATTAGCAATATTGCTAATGTTGAGGTATATATCATATAAATCATTTATAGTCTACTTTAGTTTATATTCCAGTGTTCATCGACTTTCATATCTTATACTCTGTATTGTAATTTTTTTTGTTTTGTTTTTGCAGAAAATGGACTTAGTATTGATGGTAAGAAGCAAGGATTGAAGAAAGAGGGGAACAATAACACTAGAGTGAAAAAGAAATATAAGTGCACTGGTCCAGTGGTACCCGTAGAGCCAATATCCCGCATAAGACACACAGATAAAGACTGATGGTCAAGTTTTCAGAGTTGGTGAATAATTCACTTGCAATTCCTTGGCAAGATAATGATAATGTTTCGAAGTGATGAACAATATTTTATCTGTAAATTGTACTCCAACCAATATTAAGTTGGAAAGTCATATTGTAATACTTGACATTTTATATAATGTAATTTGTGGTTGGAATTATTTATAGTTGCACTTGATATTACTTGGTATTGTAATTAACATATGTAACTTTGTGTTTCATATTAGAGGAACATGTAAATTGTATGACATTTTTTTAAAATTTAGTTGCAAAATCATACTAATTAATTTATGTTGATTAATAATGAACACATAAAATCAATATAAAACTATTAAAATAGTAGTTTATATTGATTAATGATGAACAAAAATAAAATGAATATATGACTAAATTAGTCATTTATAATGATTATTAATGAAAGTAAATGAAATGAATATAAACTACTAAATTAGTCATTTATATAATGAATAAATGACTATTGCAAATGATAAATTTGTGACTACAAATGATGACTAAATTTTGCATATATACGACTATTAGTAACTAATTTACAGTGTCTTATAACATGACTAAAATTTAGTCATATTTCTTCGGTCATTAATTGGTTTCAAATGATGACTAAAATTTGCATCTATATAACTATTAGTAGCTAATTTACAGTATCTTATAACATGACCAACATTTTGATCATATTTCTTTGGTCATTAATGAGTTTTCTTAGGTGATGATATAGTCATATATTTTGTTGTATATTTGGTCATTAATTGTGACAATTAATAACCAAATCAAAGATTAAATCAATGACCAAATTAATCACCAAATCAATGACTAAATTAATGATCAAATCAATAATTGAATTAATAACTAAATCAATGACTAAATCAATGACCAAATATACAACTAGACAACAAAATTGAGATAACCAATTAATGACTAAGCTAAAAACGACCAAAAGTTGGTCGTGTTATAAGATACTGTAAATTAGCTACTATTGGTCACCGACCAAAAAATAGTCGTTTATATGCAAATTTTAGTCATTTTTTTAGTAACTAATTAGCCATTTTCTACTAGTGATACGAGAGCGTTGTGTAGTGATTGGGCGAGATGGGTGGGACAAGGCACGGGCAACCAATCCGTCGTCGGGGCGGATCAAGAACCCATGGTGGCAAGGGGAATCATGGTTATCATCGCTCTGAGGTAAATGAGGGGCAGGGTATCCAACATTAATGTTTCTTGGAGAAATGTCATCTAGTACTTATCAAAAACCTCATGGAAAGAGTATTGGACACAACTGAGAGAATTTTAACATTGCAGATGGATTCAGAGAATCTTGTAGTGAAATGTAACACTTCGATATCAAAATTGAAATTTTCCATTTATGGCGTGACACAATTAAAAATTATTGACATAAATGAAAAATTCATATACTTGTTGCACTGGTCATATTTTCATTCTTGGACTATAATAGTCATTTACATTAATCATTATTAATTTTCTCACATATTATCTAGTCATATATTTTAATTCTAGACTAAATTAGTCATTTAAGTTGTCACTTTTAGTTTAGTCACTTATTTTCTAGTCATATATTTTATCCCTGGACTAAATTAGTCATTTAAGTTAGTCGTTTTTAGTTTAGTCACTTATTATCTAGTCGTATATTTTATTCCTAGACTAAATTAGTCATTTAAGTTAGTCTTTTTTAGTTCGGTTACTTAAAATTGCTCAAATTTAGTAGTAATTCACTTGAAATAATAGCGGTGACTAACTTTTTTAGTCACTTGGTCATTAATTTCATCATTAAAAACGAATAAAATTTCATATAAACGACTATTTTTACGTCAGTGACCAATAGTAGCTAATTTACAGTATCTTATAACACAACCAACTTTTGGTCGTTTTTAGCTTAGTCATTAATTGGTTATCTGAATTTTGTTATCTAGTTGTATATTTGGTAATTGATTTGGTCATTGATTTAGTCACTGATTTGGTCACTGATTTGGTCATTAATTTAGTCACTGATTTAGTCATTCATTTAATCATTCATTTAGTCATTGATTTGGTCATTGATTTGGTCTTTGATTTGGTCATTAATTGTTACAATTAATGACCAAATATACAGCAAAATATATTACTATATTATCACCCAAGAAAACCAATTAATGACCAAAGAAATATGACCAATATGTTGGTTGTGTTATAAGATACTGTAAATTAGCTACTAATAGTCATATATATGCAAATTTTAATCATCGTTTCAAACCAATTAATGACCGAAGAAATATGAATAAATTTTAGTCGTGTTATAAGATATTGTAAATTAGCTACTAATAATCGTATATATGCAAAATTTAGTCATCATTTTTAGTCACAAATTTATCATTTGTAGTAGTCATTTATTCATTATATAAACGACTAATTTAGTAGTTTATATTCATTTCATTTACTTTCATTAATAATCATTATAAATGACTAATTTAGTCGTATATTCATTGTATTTGTGTTCATTATTAATCAACATAAATTAATTTGTATGATTAAAAAAATGTCATACAATATGCATGTTCATCTAATATGAAAACACAAAGTCGCATAGTTTAATTACAATACTAAACAACATCAAGTGCAACTATAAATAATTTCAACCACATAAATTATACTATATGAAATGTTAAAGTATTACAATATGAGTTTCCAACTTAATATTTGTTGGACTACAATTTACACATGAAATGATGTTTCATCACTTCAAAACATTATCGTTGTGTTGTCAAGGTATTTCAGGTGAATTCACCAACTCTGAATACTTGATCATCAGTCTTTATATGTGTGTCTTATGCGAGATATTGGCTCTAAGGTATCACTAGACCAGTTCTCATCTCTCGTTTTGCATTTTTTGCTCCAATGTTATTGCTCTCCTCTTTTTTCAATTCATTCTTCTTACCATCAATATTGATTTCATTTTCTGAAAACAAAAGAGAATACAATGTAGTGTAAGACATGAAAGACAATGAACACTAGAATATAACATAAATTAGACTATAAATATTTTATACAACATATACCTTAACATCAACAATGTCAAAGCAATTTTCCTTTAGCATCAATTTCTGCAGAATAAATGTCACGTTATTATTTCCCATTTCTCAACATGCTACATACGATAAATTGAAAATCACATAAAACCAAGAGAAAACCATTTTCTAATCAAAACAAACAAACAAACAATGTCTCTAATAAAACTTCATTATAATATTAGAAAATGAAAAGAGAGCTAGTGGACCATTTGTGTTGTTTGACTTTTCTTATTTTTGTTATGAAAGTGCTCGAGCTTTAGGAACCAACAAATGTGAGCACGAGCTAAAAACTAACCAACCATTCACTTGTCAACATGAGAGATCACAAATAAACCAAAAAATTGATCAGGCATTAAAATTGTGAGCAGACTACCTTGAAATTTTCTTCTTGAGAAATACCTCAAAATCCCCTTGTTTCTAATAAGCTTCCTGGCTATGTACCTCCATCCTTGATTTCCCTTGTTATATCTTGAATAAAGAATATCCCTTCAACAACCAGTTTTGTGAGAATCCTACCAAGTAACTCAAGAGCCTTGGGTGCTTCAATGGTAGCATCCTCCAATGAAAATAGTACAGTCTCCAACATAGAAACATCAAAATTATATATAGTTATAATTCATAATCGCACATGACCATATACTGTAGCAGTATTGAAATAAACTCAAACTTGAATAAGAACAAACACAAAATTTCAATTTTGTGGTTTATATGATAGCCATTTGATAATATCTCACTCAGCATCCATGTTTCAGGCAGTATTTGGTGTCTTTTTTATGTGGAAAATTTTCCAATGGGGCTAGATGTTTTTACCTTTTCTGTTTGGATCTAAGTTGAATATGAATATGTATTGGATTTTTTTTTTAAATGAAAACATAGGTTCTTCTTTTTCCTTTTATGTTTTTCTCCTTTTACATATATATGTTGTGAATTTGCATAATTTTAAACAAAATAAACAGTCATGTTAATATGTTTTAACATATTGCAATTTTAAAAATAAATATACAATTTTAAAATTTATAGCTAGAGTTTTGGATTCAGTTCAATTTGAACCAAATAAGAGAGTGCAATTAGTCACAATTTTACTAATATACTAATATTGATAACCAGAAAAGTGTCTTTTTGAGTTTCCTATATCTAATGGTTGATAAAAGAATCCTTTACATAGGTATCACATAGGAATGTTAACCAAAAATCATTTTGGTATAACATAGGAATCTTGACGACATTACAACATCTCTACCATGTTGATGATTGAATTATGTGAATGAGGATGGAAGGCGATCTGAGATTTTTTTCGTTAAGGGTTTCTGAATGTCTCGGCGATCGGGGATGACACAATATGGAGGGGGCTCTAACACACACTACAGCATCGTAGTCCCACGTACGATCACATGTGTCAGCCTTGGGGTAGGGTTTCTGCTAAGACCGCCTACACCTCCTATCGTAGCCTCCCGATTTTCACCCATCCCTCATTACCTTTCACTCTCGCACTTTCTATGGCCCACGCTCTTCTGCAACCATCGATCGACCCACATTGGATGTCATGGAGTACGAGCTGCTAGATTATTCCCCGGACCCATTGGAGGACTTGCCGATCTGGTCCACTCCGCGACACTCCCCGTCTTTTTTGTTTGCGCAAGCACCTCCCGCATCTGCAATTTTTCCAGATGGATCTAGGGCTTCCACCTGGCCTCATTTTTCTCTGGAGGGATCTTCTTCCCTAGCCTACCACTCTGATTCTCCTCCATCTGCATTTCTAGAGTGCTTCCCCCCCTTCCTGTAGCCGATCCGGTGCTATTTGTGCTGCTATCCCCTGCATCTCACCATTTTTTGACATCCCCCCTATTTTCCCAGTCATCCCCCCCTCCCTAGGATATATCCTCCTCCCTGGATCCTATACCTTCATTTCCCGCTTCTGCACCCCCTTTACATCTACCGAACTTTCCCCCAGCTGAACCCTCGTGAACAACGCTGCGCCCCCCTCCATCTGGGTGTTCTGCGGGCACTCTCCCTATTGATCCACCCTCACATTCAGTCGAGACGATCGAGGAACCTACCTCAGACTCGGCAGGGGAGAAACCCTCCCTTGGATCTCAACTGTGCTCATCCAAGAAGTCGGGATGTGTTAAGAAAGGTAATAAGGGTATCGACCTCGCATTCAGAGACCAACACAGGATGGGAAATGTACTTAACACGGTGGAGAGGGTTTTGTTCAAACACGTTTGGGGTCGGAAATACAACACGGAACGAATTTGACTATGGACTATGGATATCTGGGGACAGTTTATTGATGCTTTACCCTCTGTCATCATTCTCCCCAAAGGATGGTTTTCACTCAGTTTCAATCAGTCGGAACACTTGCAATGGGTACTTGCCCGTTATTGGCGCATAGAACAAGCCCCGGTCCTGTTGAAGAGATGGAGCCCTCTATTCGACCCTGAGCGAGAGCACTTGGGTGCTGGACCCATCTGGGTTTGATTACCTAGGCTACCTATGCACTTCTGGTCTGAGGATACCTTCGCACACATTGGCAATTCTCTTGGGTCCTATCTTGATCATGACAAATCTTATATTGCAACTGGTATCATGACCATGGCTCAGATTTTGGTACATTTGGACACCAGAGAGGGCTTGGAAGAGTTCATTGCATTGCGATGGAAGAAATTTACCCAGATCCAGCCACTGGATTATGAAGGTGTGCCTTACCGATGTAGAATATGTCACGAGGTCGAGCATCTCTACAAGGACTTCCCACTCCTGCAAAATAAGGCTCCACAGTCTCTGCCAATTGAATATGTTCCTGCATCAACTCCATATGCACAGGCACCCACTCAAAATACTTCTCAGTGTGGTCGACCCCCTCGGGCCAGTGTTTTGAATGAAGCCCCTACTGATCATCCACATCGACCCCCTTCACCGCGCATTACTCGCTCCAAAGCAGCGGCCGCACGACCATCTACAGGTATTACTTCACTCCCTTACTCTGCTTCTGATTTTTCTATTGTATCTACTATTATTAAATCATTGGTCCTCTCTGTATCTGGTTTGAAATTCCCCTCCTATCCTCTCCCTTCATCCGTAACCCCTCCATCTATACCTTCTCCCACTCTCCCCCTCTCCTCTGAGGCCTCATCCAACTCTGCGGGCAGCCACTCATACTTTCTCAGATCCCTCTCCAAGCTATCTGCATTCCCCCCCTGTGGATTAGCTATTATTCCCCCCCTCCCAAGATCGAGGTATCTTCTCGTGGTCTCAAATCATATATTTCTAAAGCAATTGTCCAAGTTGGTCAGGAGGTAGCCGATGGATGTCAACACACTCTCGATCGGGTCCTTAGAGCACATACATCCCATGCATATGTTCCCTCATGATTATTCTCTCCTTCAATTAACATGGCCTTGCAAGTCAGGCCAAAAAACTTGCATTCCTCTATTTGAATCCACCCCTTGTGATATTATTTTCCTCCAAGAGACCCTTGTCCCTGAATCATCAATTGTCAATATTCTTCAAGGCATGCGCCCTCGCTAGAACTTTCATGCCGTGGATGCTCGTGTCCGATCGGGCGGCATTGCACTGGGAATCAATCCGCGGTCGATAAATCTCCTTAATATCTAAGGAGGAGAGGGATACTTGGGGGCCGACATACAATTGATTGAATTCAGATCTCCCTTTCGTATCTTCAACATATATGGGTCGTGCTCTAATTGACTCGCATTATGGGATTAATTCCTCAACCTCCCCCTCATGAATCATGACAGGCTCATACTCAGTGGCGACCTCAATTTCTCTCTCGTTCAGGCTGAATCATGGAGACATTCCACTCAATTCGATCCCCTATCTGAACGGATTCAAACCCTCATTGAAATGCACTGGCTTGTGGACATCCCATCCCCCAAACTACAACTTACTTGGCACAATAAGAGGACAGGACAAGCCTCCCTTGCCAGAATATTGGACAGATTCTTGGTCCATGAGGACATTCTTGCCCATATCCAAAACTACCGCCAGTGGGTTGGACAGGAGGGACTCTCTGATCACTCTCCCATTTATGGAACTTGCTGGACGCACACCAAATCCAAGGGCACCCTTCAAATTCAATGCTACATTGCTTGAGGATGCATACTATGTTGAAGTTGTCACTCAGTACTGGACTACCCATATAGGACCACCGGACCTAGACCCCTATACTCTCTTCACCTACAAGATGAAAGAGGTCAAGAGGCTCACCAGGGTTTGGGCAAAGGAGAAGCGCATTCGAGATGAACAGACTCTACAATCTATTGAAGAGAAACTTGCTGCAATGATTTTGTCTGACCATTAGGGATTTGAAACGGATGAATCAAAGGCGCGCATCTACTTGCTGGAATATGAGCACACTAAGATCCTGAAGGCTCGCGAAGAGACATGGCGCCTTCGAAGTAGGGCCATCTGGCTGAAATCTGGGGATGATAATACTAACCAACCATTCACTTGTCAACATGAGAGATCACAGATAAACCACAAAATTGATCAAGCATTAAAATTTTGAACAGACTACCTTGAAATTTTCTTCTTGAGAAATACCTCAAAATACCCTCATTTATAATAAGCTTCCTGGCTATGTACCTCCATCCTTGATTTCCCTTGCTATATCTTGAATAAATAATATCCCTTCAACAACCAGTTTTGCGAGAATCCTACCAAGTAACTCAAGAGCCTTGGGCGCATCAATAGTAGCATCCTCCAATGAAAATAGTACAGTCTCCAACCTAGAAACATAAAAATTATATAACGTTATAATTCATAATTGCACATGACCATAGACTGTAGCAGTGTTGAAATAAACTCAACTTGAATAAGAACAAACACAAAATTTCAAACTACCCTTCAATAAGTTGTGCCTGATTTAGCAAGAAAGGCTCGAACTTGCATAAATGTGTATGTAGATTCCCCAAAAGATCAATTTCAACATCTTTCTTGACAAAATAATCTAATATCCAAAGCGAAATCTCCTCTATGAAGCCACATAGTAGAAGATGCAGGATATCCAATAGAGGAAGCATGAGAATTCTACATGCTTTAGCCAGCATTCTTGATGCTTGTGTTGATATATATCTGGAGAATAGAAACCAGGCTCAAATGGATAGTAAACCCAAATGTTACTCTTCTTTTCACCTTCTTTAGCATTTTTTGCTTGGTCTAAGCAAGCTTGACAACAATCTGCGGCACTTTCTTTATGGTGCATCAGACCCCATTTAACTACAGCTCTGTCATAATCTGTATGTGGTTTTGCATGGCATTCAGAAGGAAGTGGCTTGCCAGGTATGATTCCATCTTCTACAAAAATAATATCAAACTATGCATCAGGCTTTAATTTTACTATTTTAAGCTTGGATTCTCCAAAACCTTGTTGCCCTTGGACAAATTGAAGTAACAAAGAAACAAAATAACTCGTTCAAAAATAACACACCTGGAGAAAGGTGGAAAAGAAAACAGATGTTAAACCAAAATAATTTGAATTTTAACAGTTCTTCACTGCAAAATGCTAAATTCCATTCTCTGACATGTAAGTAATCAAATTTTCAAATTTAGCAACATAACAATAACCTTAAATATGCTGAAAAAAAAGGAACCTAGAGAAATTGTCAGGAAACCATAATCCTCAAGTCATAAACTTAAAAATAGATAAGACTGTTATATGAATACTTTGTAAAACACGCTCAGTTCAAGACATACTGCAGTGAAGACGACAAATAATTTGGTGATTCTAACCTAGTAGTCAAAATCCCAAGAAATCAAAAGCGAAAAAACCAAACTAAGATTACCCATATATTCATTACCGATCTCAGGTCCATCCTCCAGCGTCTTTCCACTATCCTCGCTTGAAGTTTTGGGAGGTAATGAGAATCCATCTTCCTCCAACACAGAGCCCTAGTGAGTCTCCAATACTTTTTCCATCATCTCTGTTACACTTATTTTCACCTTCTTTAGCATTTTTTGCTTGGTCTAAGCAAGCCTGACAATAATCTGCAGCACTTTCTTTATGGTGCATCAGACCCCATTTAATTGCAGCTCCATCATAGTCTATATGTGGTTCTGCATGACATTCAGAAGGAAGTGACCTGCCAGGTATGATTCCATCTTCTGCAGAAATAATATCAAACTATGCATCATGCTTTAATTGCACCATTTTAAGCTAGGATTCTCCAAACCCTTGCTGCCCTTGGACAAATTGAAGTAACAAAGAAAAAAAATAACTCATTCGAAAATAACACACCTGGGGAAAGGTGGAAAAGAAAATATATGTTAAAATAAAATACTTTGAATTTTAACAGTTCTTCACTGCAAAATTCTAAATTCCATTCTCCAGCACCTAAGTAATCAAATTGTTAAATTTAGCAACATAAAAATAACCTTAAATATGTTGAAAAAGGGAACCTAGAGAAATTGTTAGGAAACCATAATCCTCAAGTCATAAACTTAAAATAGATAATACTGCTGTATGAATACTTTGTAAAACACGCCCAGTTCAAGACATAATGCAGTGAAGAGGACAAAATAATTTGGTGATGCTAACCTAGTAGTAAAAATCCGAAGAAATCAAAAATGAAAACACCAAACTAAGATTGCCCATATATTCATTACCGATCTCAAGTCCATCCTCTAGCATCTTTCCACTATCCTCGCTTGAAGCTTCGGGAGGTAATGAGAATCCAGCTTCCTCCAACACAGGGCACCAGTGAGTCTCCAATACTTATGCCACCATCTCTTTTACACTTCTTTTCACCTTATTTAGCATTTTTTGCTTGGTCTAAGCAAGCCTGACAACAATATGCAACACTTTCTTTATGGTGCATCAGACCCCATTTAACTTCCGCTCCATCATAGTTTGTATGTGGTTCTGCATGGCATTCAGAAGGAAGTGGCCTGCCAGGTATGATCCCATCTTCTGTAGAAATAATATCAAACTATGCATCAGGATTTAATTGTACCATTTTAAGCTGGGATTCTCCAAACCCTTGCTTCCCTTGGAATTGAAGTAACAAAGAAACAAAATAACTCATCCAAAAATAACACGCCTGGGGAAAGGTGGAAAAGAAAACAGATGTTAAAAAAAAATACTTTGAATTTTAACAGTTTTTCACTGCAAAATGATAAATTCCATTCTCCAGCACGTAAGTAATCAAATTGTTAAATTTAGCAACATAACAATAACCTTAAATATGTTGAAAAAAGGAACCTAGAGAAATTTTCAGGAAACCATAATCCTCAAGTCATAAACTTAAAAATAGATAAGACTGCTATATGAATACTTTGTAAAACATGCTCAGTTAAAGACATAATGCAGTGAAGAGGACAAAATAATTTGGTGATGCTAACCTAGTAGTCAAAATCCCAAGAAATCAAAAGCAAAAACACCAAACTAATATTGCCCATATATTCATTACCGATCTCAGGTCCATCCTCCAACATCTTTCCACTATCCTCACTTGAAGCTTCGGGAGGTAATGAGAATCCAGCTTCCTCCAACGCAGGGCCCAAGTGAGTCTCCAATACTTTTGCCACCATCTCTGTTCATGGGAACCCCAATAAATAATGTATAAACACACGCCCAAATTTGGGAGCTATGGACCAAAAGGAGCAGGGAGGAAAAGAACTTGATGTCACAAAAAAATAGTATGCCACCACAACTAACGGACAAGCCATTAGTTGAAGTCACACATAAGTTGAATAGAAAAAATGCATACCAGTATCTTTGGCTTGTGTGGAGGAATTCACATTGGCTTTCATTGCTTCATGTTTCTTAGCTTCTTCAAGCTTTTTTGTCCGTCATTCTTCAAGGGCTATCACTTAAAAAAATGTAAGCATTAAAAACATATTGATGTAATTGCCAAATTCTAAAACAGTCAATAGTTTACATTGTTACTGAACTTGGTAACACTTTAATTTTACATTATTACTCAACTAGTGGGTTAAAAATTTATAACTTTTGATGAATCCAGAGCTAAAAAGTTCATGATTTTTTTATAATGAGAAAATGTATGAGCTCCCACATGTCAATTGCTAGAAGCTATGCGAATGGTGGAATATATGCTAGAGCACTCATAGCATATGGCAAAGGTTGAGCCCTCCCTCCTATTCCCTTGCCAAGACCTCCCTGAGGACCAAGAGTCATCACACCCCTTAATACACTTTTGTTTGTAATCTCATAGTCAATTAACTATATAATAGAGTTCTTTCCATGCAACCTGGTGAGATAATCCATCTCGTGAAAAAAACTATATGCAATAGAATAGTCACGACCTTTTAGATTGATTTCATAATTGGTACAGTCCGATGATATAACTTTGTGTACTTCATTGCTACCACAACTTCCTATCTTACCTAGTTTTGATAGAGTTTATTATTAACCCGAAAGAATGCATCTGGATCATACTATTTTTTGCGATTGCTAGATTTTTCTTTGCTCGTATCAGCCTTCTCAAAGTTAATTTGAAAAGAACACACTCGGACAGATTTTTTAATCCACTTGCCAGTTCAGGATCTTGACCTCTCTCTTCATTTTCTTTGGGCACTACATGAGGGTCTTGAGAAATTTCTTGTTCTGCTGACTTGGTTTCAACAAGGGGCTCTTGAGACACTCTTTATTCTGTTGACTTGGTCTCAACTCGAGGCTATTGAATCCTTGCATTTCTGGGTTCTTCAATTAAAAATCTACCATTGTTTTCTTCTGTAGAGGCAATCTTTCCTCTGGACATATAGAGGCCCTGATCTATAGATAATGATGCCAAAGATCCAAATGTACATTGGATTGATGCCATGCTCTGGCTTGCAAATTTTCAAGTTATGGAAGGAAAAATAGATGTGAGCAGACCTAAAGAGTTGCATGCATCAATATGTAAATTTCTTGAAGAATTTCCAAAAACAGAATGAGGATCTGGAAGCTTCGAATTTCCACTTGATTCTTGTAGTGCTCCTCTCTTACCGGTTGAGCTTGGATCCTAACATAGACCGTGATTTTGGATAGAGAATAACGGTGTGGGTGCAGACATGCCTTGGACTAAAGTTGGATTAGTAGAAATAAATTTTGACGTTGTTCATGATGAAAATTCAGGTACAGACAGAATTGAAGAGTTAAAGAGCACCTGAAATAAAATTCATATCTAGAAAACAACATTAACACAAATATGATCACAGAAGACACTATTTATGAAAATATTACCCATATTTTTCTAACTAAATATCTGATTAGAAACACCACAAGTTGAATTTAACCACTAAGGATGGCGCAAAAGCATCGCTCTCACCTTGTTAGAAAACTTGAAGGCATGCCTGAAATGGGTCAGTGTATAAACCAGTGTTCTCTTCTCCACCGTAAGACTCAGCAGCTCATGAATTACTGCACAGGCATGCTTCTCAGCCTCCATCGAATTCTAAGATAGAGCGAGCTTGTCAAATTTAAATTACTTGTAGGCTCATTCAATCGAATAGAGCTTGACTGATATTACAGAATATAAGTTAGTTGAAACTTGAAACTTGTTTTTATAAGTGGAGTAAAGCGTGCCAATTTTCATATATTCTTGGGAGTTTGAGTAGAAATAAATCATTAATATAGGTGACACGATGATTAATTCAATGTCTATGGAGTAGAATATCAATGCCCAGGAAAGGATAAATGTGAGAAGAAATTCCAGGATTGTCTGGTTAGCATAATATTACATGCCTTCAAGCGATGTAAAAAATTTGTCCTTTGTGCACGAAGATTTGTCAAGTGGGTGCAGAGGATCCTCGAAAACTTATCCATTCCATCAAAGTTGGCCCTGAATTGTCTTTTGTGTCTCTCTTTTCTACTTCGTCAGGCCAATGTTTCAGGATCACACCTTTGGTAGGAATGCCATATGGGTCGTCTTGGCCGTGGTGTTGGTCTTTGAATTCATTGTATGTAATTATCTATTAAAATATTTCCTCTCTGCTTTATCTAAATTTGAAATATTTTAGATTTTATAATATTTAGAAATTTTTAATCAGTTAAGTTTAGTATTAAAATCTCCAAATTCATCATTACTTTGCTATGTTAAAACCTGCCTGATATTGCTAATACGGTGTTTTTCGAAGATTTTAATTTTCTCACATATTTTGCCCAGCAATTGTTGGAATGGTCCTTACTTCTGATATAAAAAACAAGGAAGTTATATTAAAATCTCCAAATTCCTCATTACTTCTTGAACTTTTATGTCGTATCTTCCTTAGCTTAGACACCTTCTTATTATCTAGTTTCTTTAAAACATTGCTCCTTACTGTCTTCATACAATCTCAGCATTAGGTTCAGTGCTTCCTTAAACCAACCATTACCATGTGCGTGTCCTTCTTGCTTTTAGGGAAGACCTGGGATAGGAAATCTGCATGTAGTCTGATGATATAACTTTGTGTACTTCGTTGCTACCACCACTGCCTCTTACCTAGTTTTGATAGATTTTATTATTAACCCGAAAGAATGCATTTGGATCATACTGTTTTTTGTGACTGCTAGATGTTTCTCTGCTCGTACCAGCCTTCTCAAAGTTAATTCTAAAAGAAGACACTTGGACATATTTTTTTAATCCACTTGCTAGTTCAGGATCTTGACCTCTCTCTTCATTTTCTTTGGGCACTACATGAGGCTCTTGAGAAATTCCTTTTTCTACTAACTTGGTTTCAACGAGGGGCTCTTGAGACACTCTTATTTCTTCTGACTTGGTCTCAACTCGAGGCTATTGAAACCTTGCATTGCTTGGTTCTTCAATTAAACATCTACCATTGTTTTCTTCCGTAGAGGAAATCTATCCTCTGGACATACAGAGGCCCTGATCTATAGATAATGATGCCAAATGTCCAAATGTACATTGGATTGATGCCATGCTCTGGCTTGAAAATGTTGAAGTTGTGGATGGAAAAATAGATGTGCGCAGACCTAAAGAGTTGCATGCATCAATATGTAAATTCCTTGAAGAATTTCCCAAAACAGGATGAGGATCTGGAAGCTTCAAATTTCCACTTGATTCTTGTAGTGCTCCTCTCTTACCGGCTGAGCTTGGATCCTAACATAGACCATGATTTTGGATAGAGAATAACGGTGTGGGTGCAGGCATTCCCTAGACTAAAGTTGGATTAGTAGCAACAAATGTTGACGTCGTGCATGATGAAAATTCAAGTACAGATAGAATTGAAGAGTTAAAGAGCACCTGAAATAAAATTCTTTTCTAGAAAACAACAACAACACAAATATGATCACAGAAGACACTATCTGTGAAAATATTACCCATATTTTTCTAACTAAATATCCGATTATAAACACCACAAGTTGACTTTAACCCCTAAGGATGGCGCAAAAGCATCGCTCTCACCTTGTTATAAAACTTGAAGGCATGCCTGAAATGGGTCAGAGTATCAACCAGTGTTCTCTTCTCCACCATAAGACTCAACAGCTCATGAATTACTACACAGGCATGCTTCTTAGCCTCCATCGAATTCTGAGATAGAGTGAGCTTGTCGAATTTAAATTACTTGTAGGCTCATGCAATCGAATAGAGCTTGACTGATATTACAAAATATAAGTTAGTTGAAACTTGAAACTTGTTTTTATAAGTGGAGTAAAGCGTGCTAATTTTCATAGAATCTTGGGAGTTTGAGTATAAATAAATCGTTAATATAGGTGATATGATGATTCATTCAATGTCTATGGAGTAGAATATCAATGTCCAAGAAAGGATGAATGTGAGAAGAAATTCCAGGACTGTCTGGTTAGCATAATATTACAGGCCTTCAAGCGATGTAAAAAATATGTCCTTTGTGCACGAATATTTGTCAAGTGGGTGCAAAGGATCCTTCCATCAAGTTGGCCCTGCATTGTCTTTTGTGTCTCTCTTTTCTACTTCGTCAGGCCAATCTTTCAGGATCACACCTTTGGTGGGAATGCCATATGGGCCGTCTTGGCAGTGGTGTTGGTCTTTGAATTCACTGTATGTGATTATCTATTAAAATATTTCCTCACTACTTTATCTGAATTTGAAATATTTTAGATCTTATAATATTTAGAAATTTGTAATCAGTTAAGTTTAGTATTAAAATCTCCAAATTCCTCATTACTTTGCTATGTTAAAACTTGTCTGATATTGATAATACGGTGCTTTTCAAAGATTTTAATTTTCTCACAGATTTTTCCCATCAATTGTTGGAATAGTCCTTACTTGTGATATAAAAAACAAGGAAGTTATATTAAAATCTCCAAATTCCTCATTACTTCTTGAAATTTTATGTCGCATCTTCCTTAGCTTAGACACCTTCTTATTATCTGGTTTCTTTACAACCTTGCTCATTATTGTCTTCGCACAATCTCAACATTAGGTTCAGTGCTTCCTTAAACCAACCATTACCACGTGCGTGCCCTTCTTTCTTTTAGGGAAGACCTAGGATGGGAAAGTTGCATTTATTCCGATGATATAACTTTGTGTACTTCGTTGCTACCACCCCTGCCTATCTTACCTAGTTTTGATAGAATTTATTATTAACCCAAAAGAATGCATCTGGATCATACTTTTTGTTGCGACTGCTAGATGTTTCTCTGCTGGTACCAGCCTTCTAAAATTTAATTTGAAAAGAAGACACTCTGATAGATTTTTTTAATCCACTTGCTAGTTCAGGATCTTGACCTCTCTCTTCATTTTCTTTGGGCACTACATGAGGCTCTTGAGAAATTCCTTGTTCTACTGACTTGGTTTCAACAAGGGGCTCTTGAGACACTCTTTATTCTGCTGACTTGGTCTCAACTCGAGGCTATTAAAACTTTGCATTGCTTGGTTACTCAATTAAACATCTACCATTGTTTTCTTCCGTAGAGGCAATCTGTCCTCTGGACATACATAGGCCCTAATCTATAGATAATGATGCCAAAGGTCCAAATGTACATTAGATTGATGCCATGCTCTGGCTTGCAAATGCTGAAGTTTTGGATGGAAAAATAGATGTGCGCTGACCTAAAGAGTTGCATGCATCAATATGTAAATTCCTTGAAGAATTTCCCAAAACAGAATGAGGATCTGGAAGCTTCAAATTTCCACTTGATTCTTGTAGTGCTCCTCTCTTACCGGTTGAGCTTGGATCCTAACATAGACCATTATTTTGGATAGAGAATAACGGTGTGGGTGCATACATGCCCTGGACTAAAGTTGGATTAGTAGAAACAAATTCTGACGTTGTGCATGATGAAAATTCAGGTACAGACAGAATTGAAGAGTTAAGGAGCACCTGAAATAAAATTCATATCTAGAAAACAACATTAACACAAATATGATCACAGAAGACATTTTCTGTGAAAATATTACCCATATTTTTCTAACTAAAGATCTGATTAGAAACACCACAAGTTGACTTTAACCCCTAAGGATAGCGCAAAAGCATTGCTCTCACCTTGTTAGAAAACTTGAAGGCATTCCTAAAATGGGTCAGAGTATCAACCAGTGTTCTCTTCTCCACCGTAAGACTCGGCAGCTCATGAATTACTTCACAGGCATGCTTCTCAGCCTCCATCGAATTTTGAGATAGAGCGAGCTTGTCGAATTTAAATTACTTGTAGGCTCATGCAATCTAATAGAGCTTGACTGATATAACTGAATATAAGTTAGTTGAAACTTGAAACTTGCTTTTATAAGTGGAGTAAAGCGTGCCAATTTTCATATATTCTTGGGAGTTTGAGTAGAAATAAATCGTTAATATAGGTGACACGATGATTCATTTAATGTCTATGGAGTAGAAGATAAATTTCTAGGAAAGGATGAATGTGAGAAGAAATTCCAGGATTGTCTAGTTAGCATAATATTATAGGCCTTCAAGCGATGTAAAAAATTTGTCCTTTGTACACGAAGATTTCTCAAGTGGGTGTAGAGGATCCTCGAAAACTTATCCATTCCATCAAAGTTGGCCCTGCATTGTCTTTTGTGTCTCTCTTTTCTACTTCGTCAGGCCAAAGTTTCAGGATCACACCTTTGGTGGGAATTCCACATGGGCCATCTTGGTTGTGGTGTTGGTCTTTGAATTCACTGTATGTGATTATCTATTAAAATATTTCCTCTCTGCTTTATCTGAATTTGAAATATTTTAGATTTTATAATATTCAGAAATTTGTAATCAGTTAATTTTAGTATTAAAATCTCCAAATTCCTCATTACTTTGCTATGTTAAAACCTGCCTGATATTGCTAATACGATGCTTTTTGAAGATTTTAATTTTCTCACATATTTTGCCCAGAAATTGTTGGAATAGTCCTTACTTATGATATAAAAAAAAAAGGAATTTAAATTAAAGTATCCAAATTCCTCATTACTTTTTAAACTTTTATGTCGTATCTTCCTTAGCTTAGACACCTTCTTATTATCAGGTTTCTTTACAACCTCGCTCCTTACTGTCTTCGTACAATCTCAGAATTAGGTTCAGTGCTTCCTTAATCCAACCATTACCACGTGTGTGCCCTTCTTGCTTTTAGGGAAGACCTGTGATGGGAAAGCTGAATTTATGGAATGGAAGTTTGATAGTACCAGTTTTTTATTTGAATCGTTGGAACTGCCTTTGGAAACGATTCCTAGAAATTCTTAGATCGAATGGGGAGGGGATTGGCACTTTTAACTTTTCACTAATTACCCGCGCCTAATTTAATTACTTTCTCTTGCACAGCTACCCATGGTATGGTTGGTCTTTTATCAGTTGAAATTACTTCCCAATTATATGTATTCAATACAGCCAGACAATAATTACAAGGCTTGCTTGGGTTGATGTAACATTGCCATTCACCTTTATCCTACTGCCATTTCAAAACCTACCTTACCAACCTTTCACTACCTACCTCACTTACCACACTTACTATGTCTAATGCCCCAACCTAGTGCTTCAGGCAGGAATACAGTACCAAGTACTATCTTATCCTTTTCGGGGTGGGCTTAACTTAAATCCCAGAAACCTTTGATTCTTTTCAACTCCATAGGAACTTTAGATGAATACTCTATAATTTTAGTGCCACTTAATTACCATCTTTATTATTTACCTTCCATAGGCTCACTTACCTTAAAAAACACTTGCTTAATTAATGGTGGGTACAACGCTTAGAACTGAACGAGATTTAACTTCTTGAACTTTTGAGGCCTATCAAGTATAAGATCACTGTCCATATTATTAGCTTCTTCCAAGGCCTTTTCTGCAAAAGAGAATGCAAGAGTAGGATCCCATGAAGTTAACTCCAATGCAAGCCCATAATTTGTATCAATAACCTCAAAAAATTCAGGATACTTGTTGCATAAATTAGTTCTGAAATACATGGGGAGACCCATATCAGTAGCTAAGTGGGAAATCTTCTCCAGCAATACCCTCTTGCTCATAGACATCATTAAAAGCTTCCTGATATTCTCAACAAAGAGGCCCTCCATTTGAGATTTAATCTACACTTCTTCCCAGTGCAGCTGTTGTGCCTGGGGGATCAATGTGAAATAGAATTAGTATGCCTCTTCTTCAGTTACTTGAAAGACTGATGGGTATCTTCTCAATATGGGGATAATTCTGCATCCCCTCTGGAGGCCAAGGTGCTTTATGTGCTTGTCAAGCTCTGCCACACACATTTTGTGGTTGGGTTGTTTGAGGAGGATGTGCTTGATCTGGTTGACTAACTTGAGCTTCTTCTAGCTCTCTATGACCTTTTCCAAAGGTCGTTCTTTACATCTCTTGATCAAAGCAGTGACTGAAACTGGGGAAGGATAAAGAATTTGATATGCAGTGAGTTACTTCAAGTAATGGGTGGTGTCTCCCAGAAATGAGTTTTTGGTGCGAGTGAGCAAGAGGGGTCCAATTTTTGGATTGCATACATTGCTTAGTCTCACGGGGATGAGGCGAGCAATTGTAGAGTGGAATATGACGGGTTTCGGAGCCGAAGATGATGAGGGTAGTGGTAAGTTTTTGAAACTCTGAAGGGATAGGCCGGCACTCATCTCCATCTCATATCATGCGTATAGTAGTCATATATATCCTTTCGCTCGAATACCCTAAAATAACACTATGTGAGTAATAAAAAGACTTGTCAAACCTCTTTCACTTGAATACCCTTGTAATATCCCTAAAATGAGAACTGCTAGCAAGGCATGACTGGAAAACGCATTTTCCAGTAATGGCTGCTACAAAAATGAAAACCAACACTTGGATCCCTCAGATCTGAGTATCTAAGTCCTAAATCCAAGAGGGTATCAAAAATAAATCCTTCTAGGTGGGTTAAACAGATCTCCCACACCTGGTTTCCTTGAAAAATACCCCAAAGGGGGACTGCAGGAATAACAAACAATTATGCTCAGAGAATAACGCAGTTACTACAAAGAAGTGATAGGAGGATCATGAAATATGCTTCAATATTATTTACAACAGCAAATAAGTCTTAAAATTAAGTTCATCAAATACATGGCTGAAAATACAAGACATAGACAGAAGAAATCTCCTCAAAAGAGGGCTGCAACCATAAGAATGACTGAAAAATTCCTTGACAGCGTTATTTTATTAGGCTGCAACTTTTGTATGTTACATGTCATATCTAGAGCATATCTGTGCATAAAAATTCAAATCTGTATCAGATCCATGCACTAGAAGAGCTCCTCTTTCAAATCCCCTTGGAATTTCAGGGTTTACACCAAGCATAAGCAGTAGATCTGAGATCTAAGAAATCAGATCTGTTGAAATATTCAAAAATACTGAAGTATTCAAATGATGCAGATCAAGTCTGAAAAGTACAAGTATAGATCTCCTCCATAAGATCTCAAAGTGAAGAGTGGATCCCCAACACTCCAAAACCAGCTCCCCAATCGATGCACCCAAACTCCCTGCAACACCTCCTACAAGAATAATGCAGATCTTGAGTATAAACTGCGTTGTAGGGGGTAGATGGCTGATGGCCACATGCCAAGATCATAACCTGAATCTCATGCACTCCAACACCCTTCCTCCAATAGAGCAGAGGCCTCCTCCACTGAAAAAGAGCACTGAAATGACTTAGATCTGAAGAGATCTAATATCCATGAAAATAACGCAGTCCCTCAAGGGAGACTGTGCAGCATCTTGATTAACTTAGTTGGCCTAATGCCAAGATGAAAAACTGAAGCTCAAACAATGGCTGCACTCTTCCAGAAGGTTAAAAGACACACTCACTGAGAAGAGGCTCCCATACAAGCTAGATCTGAACAGATATAGAGTTCCACTTGTTGCAGCTTACAAAAGCAAGCAAACCCTCACTGGATCTATGTTGCAGTTGGAAGTAGAAGCTCGGTCTCCAAACAAATAGTGGACAAGCAATACAATCTCTCCCAAGAGCTCCTCAATGGGAAGAGATGGAACTCCTAAACAAGAAATTCCAATGCTAAACAGCATACGCAATCTAGGTTAAACAGCCAAGAAAGTTGTGTGTCTAAGCAGACAAAAAATCTGAAATCAAATCCTGAACAACCTCAATATGCTTCCCTCCTCTTCCTTTTATAATATCAAGAGATTGTAAAACCATAAACCACCTTCAATGATTTAGCCCCATTCACATGTGTAACCTCCAACTTGACTGTGATGTCCTTCTAGGAGATTCATTGTATCTGGACAACATGGTTGATTTGGTCCTGGTTGACTTGGTCAATAGATTCAGTCTCTTTCACACTCAAGTGTGTTTTTACAAGTGGCCCAGATTTAGCCTTGTTCACATTGGGCATTGATTAATTCTTTTATTGGGAGTTTTATGAACCTCCTTTACATATTTATTCTTTAAACAAAGAAAGAAAAACAAAAATGAATATTCCTATTAGCTTAGGAATAATTAGGAATATTACAGTCCTCCCCTCCAAAATGTTGCTTGTCCTCAAACAACTCACAAGGACTTTGCAGAATCTCCAATGGAATTGTCTCCCCCCAAGAATACAATTTTGCCTTTGGTGGGTGAACCAAATAGTTGTCATCATGAAGTAGTGGGAGATACATGAAAAGGATCATACGTTGTCCATTGGCCTTCTCAAGGCATGAGAGACGGGAAATATTGGGTATTTAAACCCCCATGAGAAACTTCAATCTCCATGCTATGAACCAAATAAAGTGAGCCATCCTTGCTAGCTCAAAGAAATAGTCTCCAGTCCCCACCATATGCAATGTGTAGGGGCTCCATGGCTGGAAATGAGAGATAATAATTCTCAATTCACGTTGTCTCTCCCTCCATTTATGATAAATATGGCGTTGATGATCTTGGGCTGCATTAATATAGTCCTCATGAAGCCAAAAGAGACTTGGAGCTTCATGATTCCCTTCATGGATTCTTGTGATCCTCCTTGCCCAATCTTCCATGCATATAGTGAATATAGGATCTCCACCATATGTGCTCCAAAATAAACATGGACTAAGTGTCATATGACATATTGGATGGTGACAATAGTCCCTCCCTTGAGACCAGCGTTGTCCTTCATCTTGCTGCCTCAATTCATAGTACAATAAGTGGCCATCCCACCACCTTCTTGCTGCAAAAATCTTCTTCAAAGCTTGGAAATAATAGAGGATAATAGGTGTTGGATGAATATGATTCAACCAACGCATGTATCGCTGTGAATTCTCCCAAGTGAGAGACTTCTTCCAATGACACAAACCCAACATATGGCTCTTTGCATAAGAAAACAAAGGATATGATGTAGCAGCCATACAATGTGCTATCCTCTCCTTGAAGTACAAATAAATATGGGAGATTGCATTCCCAATGGACACATCCACACAATGTGTCATTCCTCCTCTCATGTTCATAACAAAGATTGGAGCATTATTAACATCATGATATAAACAAGCTCCCTCATACCACCTCATGAGAAGGTTACATTCTCCCCCAACCCAAGGTACATACATGATTATGATATCATTCTAAACAGAAATACATGTACATACATCATAGGTATAAGCAAATGTATGGACATGGAATTCATCATGGGGTGCCCATACTTTCTTTTTGTCAACCAAAGCAACCATGCCTCCTTCTTATGCATTCCTTGCTTGAAATACAAGGCATGAGACAAGAAAATCAAAAACCTTGGGTGGTACCCACACTCACCCAATAGAAACCAGCGCAGGTCATCTACTCCCTGCTTCAGATCTAGATGTGGTAAGTGGTTTATATGCCACTTACTTTCTGCCCTCATCATTCCACCATGGCTGAAGGTGAAATGTATATTTGGTGCTTTAGGGAAGCACCCATCATGCTCCAAGACCTCCCTTAGCCCATCAAGGGAGTGGCCATATTTGGAAATAGTTCTGGCCCATAGTTGGCCATGAAGTTTATATGGTAAGACACTCCTTTTAGGAGTCATGTCCTACACATGTAAAGCAAAATAATGCATGTAATCATAAAGTAAAATGTGATTGACATAAACATGCTTCTTACCCAAATTCTCCAGCGCTGTGATAGTTCCTCTCTTGGCCAAATGTATCATCAATGTACAAGGTTGAGAGAACACTTTGCTCTTTTCATCAAGAGGTTTCCCTGGTGGGCTTCTTCCAAGTAAGGAGACATCAAGGCATAGATCATGATAGAAATATGTATGGAATAATGTGTCCTTGCTTTTCTTGCACAGATCTTCATGCCTTCTTAGGACATCACTCCTTTGAAATAAAGAGAGGTAATGGTTTCTTACCCTATGAAGCTTTCCCTCCCCTTTATCTTCTGCAGTATTCAGGATCTCACCATCTGATAATGATGGCACATGCTGCTCATGGATGGTGCCATAATATCTATATGTGAGACTCTTTGAAACTCCTTGCAAGAATGCAAGAGCTTCTCTTCTTGGAGCAGCTGCCCCTTCTTCTTCTTCATGAAATGTTAGAGATGCCCTTGTTATGATTGCACTGTCACCCCTAGCCTTTTCTTCAATGGTGGAAAATTCCTCGCCATCAATAGGAGACCTTAGATCTTGGTCTTCCTTTGAAAGAGGAATATTCATGTCTTCTTTTTTAGAATAAGACTCTTCATCCAATGAGGTTCTTGCCCTAGGCAAGGTATCAAGCAAGTTCACATTCTCCTCAATGGTCTTCATAGGTGGAGTTGGATTTGTAGATCCTCCCTTTGGCACATCCCCTCTCTTTCTCCTCCGGAAGAAGTTGCTGATATAACATGGTAGCTTCGATGATATGGATGAGTACTTATACCTATAAGATGAGGATGTGGAATTTTCCTCATGCATAGATCTTGTAGATCCAATTAGGGAAACTTCATGGTCTATCCCCTTTATTTCTTTGTTTTCTCCCTTAGGCTTAAACAGAGTTTAGAACAGAGTCCTTGAGAACTCTTTCCCTTCCATTCTTCCCAGCAAAGGGTTTTGATCCTTACTTTCTATGGCTTCCATGCAATCATTCTTCATCTTCTGCCTCCTTTCTTCCTAAAAAGACATCTTGGCTTGATAGAGAGTGTTAGAAAACTCTTCTCTTTGTCTTCTGTGTAATATTTCTTCAGTATTCTTCTTTATTCTCCTGATAGCTAGATCTCACAGGCTGAGCTAAATATCTTGCTCTGATACCACTGTAATATCCCCAAAATGGGAACTGCTAGCAAGGCATGACTGGAAAACGCATTTTCCAGTAATGGCTACTACAGAAATGAAAACCAGCACTTGGATCCCTTAGATCTGAGTATCTAATTCCTAAATCCAAGAGGGTATCAAAAATAAATCCTTCTAGGTGGGTTAAACAGATCTCCCACACCTAGTTTCCTTGAAAAATGCCCCAAAGAGGGACTGCAGCAATAACAAACAATTATGCTCAGAGAATAACACAGTTACTGCAGATTAGTGATAGGAGGCTCATGAAATATGCTTCAATAGTATTTACATCAGCAAATAAGTCTTACAATTAAGTTCATCAAATACATGGCTGAAAATACAAGACATAGACAGAAGAAATCTCCTCAAAAGAGGACTGCAACCATAAGAATGACTGAAAATTGCCTTGACAGCGTTATTTTATTAGGCTGCAACTGTTGTATGTTACATGTTAGATCTAGAGAAGATATGTACATAAAAATTCAGATCTATATCAAATCCATGCACTAGAAGAGCTCCTCTTTCAGATCCCCTTGGAATTTCGGGGTTTACACCAAGCATAAGCAGTAGATTTGAGATCTAAGAAAGCAGATCTACTGAAATATTCAGAAATACTGAAGTATTCAAATTATGCAGATCAAGTCTGAAAATTACAAGTATAGATCTCCTCCATAAGATCTCAAAGTGAAGAGTGGATCCCCAAGACTCCAAAACCAGCTCCCTAATCGATGCACCCAAACTCCCTGCAACGCCTCCTACAAGAATAACGCAAATCTTGAGTAGAAACTGCATTGTAGGGGATAGATGGATGATGGCCACATGCCAAGATCAGAACCTGAAGCTCATGCACTCCAACACCATTCCTCCAATAGAGCAGAGGCCTCCTCCACTGAAAAATATCACTGAAATGACTTAGATCTGAAGAGATCTAATCTCCATGAAAATAATGTAGTCCCTCAAGGGAGACTATGCTACAGCTTGATTAACTGAGTGTGCCTAATTCCAAGATGAAAAACTAAAGCTCAAACAATGGTTGCACTCTTCCAGGAGATTAAAAGACACACTCACTGAGAAGAGGCTCCAATACAAGCTAGATCTGAACAGATCTAGAGTTCCACTTGTTGCAGCTTACAAAAGCAAGAAAACCCTCACTGGATCTGTGTTGCAGTTGGAAGTAGAAGCTTGGTCTCCAACCAGATAGTGGACAAGCAATACAAACTCTCCCAAGATCTCCTCAATGGGAAGAGATGGAACTCCTAAACAAGAAATTTCAATGCTAAACAACATATGCAATCTAGGCTAAACAGCCAAGAAAGCTGTGTGTCTAAGAAGACAAAAAATCTGAAATCAAATCCTGAACAACCTCAATATTCTGCCCTCCTCTTCCTTTTATAAGATCAAGAGATTGTAAAACCCTAAACCACCTTCAATGATTTAGCCGCATTCACATGTGTAACCTCCAACTTGACTGTGCTATCCTTCTAGGAGATTCATTGTATCTGGACAACATGGTTGATTTGGTCCCGGTTGAATTGGTCAATAGATTTAGTCTCTTTCACACTCAAGTTTGTTTTTTCAAGTGGCCCAGATTTAGCCGTGTTCACATTGGGCATTGATTTATTCTTTTATTGGGAGTTTTATGAACCTCCTTTACATATTTTTTCTTTAAACAAAGAAAGAAAAACAAAAATGAATACTCCTATTAGCTTAGGACTAATTAGGAATATTACAACCCTAAAATAACACTCTGTGAGTAATAAAAAGACTTTTCAAACCGCCACATCATTATTAAATCTGGGTGAATAGCGTTAACAGGCATTGAAATCTTGAGCGTTGAAGGGCACTGAAATATTGGGCCTTGCATAATTTGGATTGGTTATTTCTGTCTATGAAACAGAAATATATGTATCTTGGATTTTCCAATGTTCTATTCAAGGTTTATTTTATTCTGAGAAACTGAAATCCAGAGATTTAAAAATAAGAAAGACAACTCCATATGATCAAGAAGGATACCTTTTATTGGAACTGTCTGAAACAAGAAGATCTCGGACTTGTTCACTGTATATTTCAATCATTTGAACAGCAACCTCATATATAATGGTATCCTTTATTTGTTTTGATATCTGGAAGAAGTCATTCAAGGTTTGATAGTTCACACCCTAACTCTCCTTTGTAATCACCTTAGGAACAGTCTAGACAAGCAAGGCACAAAAATTAGAGCAAGGTATTTCTAGGCAAGAATTTCTTCAGCAGTGAACTCATTCCCTTATTAGTTTTGCAAGACAGTGCTTCAAACCGAAATTGACTAACTAGAAGATGGTTGTTATTACCATTGTGTATGTCTTTCCATAACATGTTTCCCCATATGAAAAAATGCAAACATTGTAACCATCCAGAACATATCTGATCAATGGCCTAATATCCAAAAACACTTCCTCTGCAATTCAACATGAATAATGTTATGATTTAAGAGATTGCACCTTACAATCATGTAAAATGTTTTCAACACTCTAAATAGGTTTTCAAATCTTGAGCATTGAAGGGCACTGAAATCTTGGAACTTGCATAATTTGGATCGGTTATTTCTGTCTATGAAACAGAAATATTTGTGTCTTGGAATTTCCAATGTGCTAGTCAAGGTTTACTTTATTCTGAGAAACTGAAATCCAAAGATTTAAAAACAAAAAAGACAACTCCATATGATCAAGAAGGATACCTTTTATTGGAACTATCTAAAACAATAAGATCTTGGACTTGTTCATTTAAATATTTCAATCATTTGAAAAATAGCCTCATATATAAAGGTATCATTTATTTGTTTTGATATCTCGAATAAGTCATTCAAGGCTCGATAGTTCACACCCCAACTCTCCTTTGTAGACTCTTTGAATTAACAATGATCAAAGCCTGCTTTGGCTATTAGAATAACCATAATAGACAAGTTAGGGAAGTAAAGGCATTTATATTACCCACCTCTTTCTAATAGTACTAGTAATTTGTAACCTTCACAAATTACAAGACAATCCTCCAAGCATATCCTATCCAAGGTCTCTTCCAATCCTGTAGAGCCACATTCTTTTGGAATGTGATATCAAGCACTTTGCTATACCAACCTCAGTGATTATTTTTTTTAATTGGTTATGTTTCCTCAATGGAAAGAAGAGGAGCTTTAAGAGAAATTCTATGGAACTGCTTCTCACTATTTTTTGTAAGATCACCTTCTCGACCAATCATGCATTCCATAAGGTGACAATTGCTTTACGAATTGGATCAATAAGAGGGTTTGTCAATTGAGAAAACATCTGCTTTAAGTACTAAAATGTTATTTTTAGTCTATTTGGCACCATAGCTAAAGGTGTATCATTCCCCATGGAACCAAGAGATTTTGTTCCATATTTTTCCATAGGAAGCAATAACATTTCCAAAGCCTTAATTTTTTTCCTGAACAATGAAATGTGTATTTAAACAAATAGCTCATAAATGAAAACATACATTCAAAAATACCTCATAGCATATTTACATACAAATCACTTACCCATAAGCCTTCATTAGTGACAAGAAGCCATATATTCCCATGTTTTCCATTGTATCATCCAAACTATCAACTTGTAAACCAATACAATCAACAAGCTATGGAAAATTTATAGTTGACATCCAGGGTGACCAAGTCCTTCCATACAATATGTGTGATCATTTAGTCAACATTTTATTTGCAATAAAATCCAAATGAGGAGTTTCAGAACTTAGTCCAAATATTTAGGAAAAAAAGTGTTGTGTTTTGTATCTGAGTTATCACAAAAGAGTGGTTGGATTTGAGAAGTTATATATGAACAACAACAAGAAGACCATCTAGATCGATGACTTTTCCAAATACTTCTTCAGCCACCGAGTGAAACTATTTTCCTTCTCCTTCAAACGAACACATCCATCTATTTTATCTTCATAAGGAAGGGGGATGATACTTGTGACATTAATGACATTTACATTTGCTTCTTCTGGACCAAGTGGCAATCCATGTATGATACAAATTGATTGAATTCCGCCAATGCCAGCAATAGCACTGTCATGTGCATCTAATATATTCACTTTGTCACCTACCTGGAGTAGGTCATGCCCTACCGGAGTTAATAAGCATTGTCAAAAACAAAAAAAAGTATACATAGATATTAGGAAAATAATAATTACAATTAAATTTCAAAAACATACATAGATATTTAATTAACTGAATAATATGCACTCACTGAGTTAATATCTGAAATACCAGCAGGATTTGGCACCGATTGGGAATGTTCAGGTGCATCAATTTCGTCATATTTTAGAACTCTCGAGGTAACCATTTTTCCTTTAACATCCTATATGTGATTTTATTATGCACAAATCAAATATTACATTAAAACACAATAAGTTATAACAAAGCAGAAAAAAAGTAAATATAATATTAAAACATTAAAATCTTAATAACATTGAAATAGAAACATATAGGTCTTGTAGATA
The DNA here is from genome assembly GCA_034641835.2 of Pinus albicaulis. Taxonomy (NCBI): domain Eukaryota; kingdom Viridiplantae; phylum Streptophyta; class Pinopsida; order Pinales; family Pinaceae; genus Pinus; species Pinus albicaulis. Next base: position 559,859,432 of record CM076569.1, on the reverse strand, counting down.
TCTACAAAATCATACCTTCACATGTTCATGGCCCTTTTTTGAGTCATTTAGCATTCTTGCACCACCCAAATTTATATTTTCTTCCTATGATTGACAGGAATTGCCAATAAAATAAGGCTTCATGAGTGAAGGGAAATGGAACCAAAACATTAACATATTTCAAATTCAAGTGAAGCATTGGTTGCAAGGGAATTATAATTTGCTTACCTTATCTAAATCAATGTTAAATTCCTTCTTTTTCCATGCAGCAACAAGAGGTTCAACGGAGGAGGCTATGGTTGACAGTGTCTTTTGCCAAACCAGTTATACACTGCATTGCATGATTATAATCCTTACTATGGTTTTCAATATTAGATAAAGCTCCTATTTGTCTACTCCCGACGTCAACAGATGGAAAAGAACTTTCTATTGGATTTTCTGACATATAATTATGTTTGGAATTTTCCAAGTCTGCCATATAATGAGCCATTTCACTCACCACTGGTTCTCTATTAGCTCCTCCAACCTACAAATAATTTTCAACACACAATTAGTTAGATATTAAGAAAAATAAAAACACATAACACAATGTACAATATTTAACAAAAAATTTGTATACTTACAAATATTTATTGTTTGGCTCGCAACCCACCTCGACCCAAAAAATATCGAGCCTTCACCTGCTCTTTTTCTTTCTTCGCTCTTATACTCTTTGACAAATACTCTTCAGCACGCATACTTTCCTTCAAATTTTTCCATTGTTTGGGAGTTAAGCTACTCTCCCTATCTTTTCCATCCAAGATTAATTTTCTACATTTATGCCTAAAGTTATTCATCAAAATTCTCATTCTACGCTTATAATATTTACTAGAAATCCTTCCACCAATAGTCTCAAAAACATTTTCAATTGGTTGGATCACTTGATCAACATTTATTGGATCTTGATCTGCAAAGTTGGATTTGGTAACATTCAAATGATACCTTATTCTTGTGCCCAACTCTGTGGCCCACCTTCACGCATTTGGTCAAGTAAGCTCACCATCTTTGACCTCAATCAAGTAAGCCTTCTTCCCTTCTGATTTTTCATTCTTTGGCTTCCCTTTCTGTGGACCTATAAAGGCTTTGACTAATTCTTTATCTTTTGACTAAAACTAATACGTCTTCAAAACCAAGACTAAGTGATGAAAAATCATTCATACTTGTGGTTAAAGAAGGTGTGGTAGTTCCTAGCACCTTACTTGGAGAAGATGTTATTGGTTTTCCCTCCTGTGGAAAAATACTGAATTGGTTGCTTCTTGTCCACAATAGGTGTGGCACTAGGTTGCACACAAATCTCCTCAGATGTGCCTTCAAATCTTTTTTTTAACTGTAAATAAATTTCTTGCAACTCTGCTTTTTCAGAATGTGCCAATTTTTCGCAAACACCTTGGACATGATCATCTGATATATCAGGAATTTTATCATTAGTATTATCAGCTTCATCTCCATGCATTGAATTACCACAGCGTTTGATTCTACGAGTTGGCAGGGATATGTCTTTGCTTGCTTTTTGTTTCTTCTCATTGTCTATGGGATCCAAGTTTCCCCTAAACCAAAAATAAATAAATAAATAAATAAAATAAAATAAAATAATGGCCTACATCATCAAATATATTATATACAACTTTCATTAAATATGCATAGAAATAAAAAGTGACGAAGAGTAACTACTTATTTATTCACCAAACCAAGAGATGAGAAATATTCTTCATTTTTTGTGATGCGTTCTTTACGAACATGCTCGTATTCTATCATATTTTCATCACTGCTATGATCATTTTTACGTTTCAACCCCTTCTTCATAGTATTTATGTCCTACATTTCACATTTAAAGAAAAAATATTAGTGCATGGACAAACAACAATTATAAAATATATCTATTATACGATCATGCATTATGATCAATGAGAATGAATTAACCTTAAATTGATAACTTCAAAAATTGATAATGAGAATGAATTAACATCATGGTAAATTCAAAAACTAACAAAAATGGGAGTTGTTCCTATTATATTATCAAATTCTTTCTTCAACACATTGCTACTATCATAACATCATTGGAGACCTGTTACAATGAATTGAGGTAATTATAGCATCTCACATCTATGGTGAACCCTCTTAAACTATGGCAGTTAGTATTTCCACTTAAATAACCTTGAATTTGAATATTTATAAATTAAATGTTAATCAAAACTTGGATTGTAATCCCTCAAAAAAATCTCAATTTATAGCAGTTGAAATAGAAAGAAAATTAAGACATGAACCAGAGCATATTTTGTTGATTCTTATTCTGGTTATTGCCTTTGAACTATGTTGTTAATATGTTGATAGAAGGAACACTTTAATCAGTATCAGCACCTTATCTAGAATTATGGATTCTATTTTTTTAATTGCAAAAAAAATTGTAACATTTGCATAAATTTATCACATAATAAAAAGATAGCATATTGCAATTGAGAATGCAGGTTGGTTGTCCCAGCCATTGTAACATTATTGAATCTATTATATGTGTACTAGTGTCAGTACCGTACAGCTTTGGTGAAGAACTCCTTAAACATATTAAGACTTTGAGCCCTTAGTAAATAGACTCCAGAGACTTAGCTGAAAATCAAATATCCCGCAATAAAAAGATACACATCCCCCAATTTAACAACTAAAATAACATTAGAAGAATCTAGATTTTTCTGAGGAAAAAAAAAACAACAACTATAGAAGTTACAAAATAAATGTTAAAGTTAGCATAACTTCACGTAGGAAATTTCATTGATGGATCTAGTAACCCCCTTTAAGATAAATTGAATCACTTCATGCTACAATAGAGTTACTGGAATGATACAAAATTCACACAAAGTGAAAAATGAATGATAAATTTCACACAGATTTTAATACAACCATCTGGCTAATCCCATGGCCAAAACAATAAAATCCATTTGCATAGTGAAAATTTATGCCATAAAGTTAAGGTGATAAATCATCATCGTGATCATTTGTGTGGTCATCAAGATCACAATCCTGATCACTTGTGTATACATCTGCTTGATTTCCTTCATTTTCCTTGTACAATATATTGTCTTGGCCATGAATTATGTTTTCTACCTCAGTCTCTTCATTGGGAATCAATGCTTCATCTTCAAATACTCTATCGCCATCTTTAGGTTCTTCCTCCAATGTTTCTTTTAAACTATTACATTGCCCATCAACCATTATATCAACATATTCCATGCATTTCCTTTTTGAGCGGGGCTCTATTTAAACGACATATGACCATCTTGAGCTTGTCACATCACAAATTAAAAATACCTGGTTAATTTGAATAGGGGAAACATATGGCTCATTGGTCTTCAGTAAAATTTGGCGTGTATTTGCACGTACAAATCCATACTCATCATTTTGTATTGCAAATGGCTTGATCCATTTACATTTTAATAATATAGCACTAGTTTCACCATAATCAACTTAAATAATTTCTTGTATGAATCCAACATACAAGTTCTTTTCAGTGTTGTGATGAAATTCAACACTAACAATACAATCACAATTTTCCTTTCTTGTGTCCCTTTCTTCCACTCTTAAATGAGTACCATAGGCCCACATCCCACTGAAAGAAGAAGCCCATATACTTGGAGGTTGCGAAAGCTGAATTTCCTCCTTCGTCATATCTTGACCTTCTTTCGTGCATCATTAATTGCATCAACAGTCCAATCATCAAATTTTGGAAAAGAACGATCTCCAAGGTTCAAATCTTGAAGTGTACGCTTTCGAGATGGATGCATCCATTTTTTAATCTCTTCTTTGTATTTTCCGCATAGAATATGAAAAGTAAGAGTGATAATAATTTAGCTATGAAATGAAATTAAATAAATAAATTATCATGTAAATAATATTTTACCTACGCCACTTATCGAATGATGATGTGTTTTGAAGAACATAGGCATGTATGGCAATTCTTTCCTCATTTTATAGCTTGAAGCGACGTCCATTTCCTTCTAATACTTCACTTGCAACTCTCTGGTCGTCGTCATCATCCCATACACACCGATTGACACTGCTAAAATCCTTCATATATTCTGTGCAAAACCCTATGGCCTCTTGCATTAAATATCCTTCACAAATGCTACCTTTTGGTTTTGCCTTATTACGAACAAACTTTTTCAAAATTTTCATGTATCGTTCTATAGGATACATCCATTTTGTTCTTATTGGACCACAATGCTCTAGGTCATGTTCTAGATGTATAAGAAGATGCATAGAAATATTGAATATTGCTGGTGGAAATCTTCGTTCCAATAAGCAGAGGACTTCAACAACCTCTCCCCTCAAATTATCAAAGTTTGAAGGATCTAGCACATGCAAACTCATTCTTTTTAAGATTAGGCCCAACCTTATAATTTCCAATCTTGGTCCCTTTTCCAAACTTGATATGACTGCAATAGGTAAAATACCCTCAATTATGACATGATAGTCATGGGTCTTGAGGCTTCTTAAGCTATTATTTTCGGTTTGGCTTCTAATATTACCACTTACATATCGAGTAGGAAATCTAGTCTGAGACATCAACTTTAAGAACTGTGCACGTTGATCCTTTGTCCACACATAAGGAGCAATAGGTTTTCCGTATTTTCCATTACCATATTTTTCAACCCAAAGATTTCGACGAATATTAGTTCTTTAAGTTCTAGGCGTGATGACATTGTACCATATGCACCAAAAAGAGTTTCTATAATAGAAAAAGCCATGTTTTTTCAATATGCATAAAGTCAACAGTATTCCTAATGGTTATATGCTTAAAGTATGGCAATTTATAGAATATGCACACTCTTTTTACACCACTATCATAAAGTGGATCATTTTTATTACCACAAATGCCACCATTTTCAATTAATTACATTCTTTTTTTCCATTATCAATAATTTAATCACTTGTTATTGCCAGTGGTGCTTCACAATTCTCTTCCTTACCATTGATACGTAACTTTTGTCAACGATATGGATGCTCCATTTTGAGGTAAGCACGATGTTCAAAATAAATACACTTGTGTAAACTATTTGAGTGCCTCACAAAACCCTTAAAGATGCAAGCTAGACATCCATGGTATCCATGAACATTGAGACCAGTCAAAGTGCCATATGTAGGAAGATCGTGGATTGTAAACAATAAAGAATCTCTTAAAGTGAATTGAATTGAATTACCATCCCTTAAAATTTGAATTGTTTCAATTCCTTTCCACAATTCCACTAGCTCATCAAATAATGGTTCTAAATCAACATCAATTGTATCTGAAGTCACCCTTTTTTTCCCCGATATGATCAATGACAACATCAAGAAAAATGGCTTGGTTGCTAACCATGGAGGCAAGTTATAATTTATTAAAAACACTGGCCAAGTTGACCATTTAGTTCTTTGATCTGAGAAAGGGTTCACCCCATCTAGAGCTAAACCCAGTCTTATATTGCGAGGATCTTGGGCAAAATCAGAGGATTTATTGTCAAATTCCTTCCAAATCTTAGAATCACCCACAAATCGTTGTTTTCCATCGGTGCTCTTATTTTGGGCATGCCATTGCATTAACTCGGCAATGTCTCAACATTTGTACATTCGAAGCAACCGTGGGATTAGTGGAAAGTGGCGAAGAATCCTTCTCGGAGCTGAATTTGATTTCAACCCTAGTCTAGACCTCCCTTCTTTACATTTTGGACATTCAGTCTCACTTGCAAGATTTTTTCGAAATAATATACAACCATTCACACATGTGTGGATGTTTTCATACCCTAAGCCTAGCTTAGTGATTTTAACTTTACATGCTCTTCGTTTTGTTGGCAGTGTGGAGTCGGGTGGTAACAATCGTTGTAAAAATGCCAATAACTCATCAACACTCTCATTTTTCCAACCATGCACCACTTGCAAGCTAAGAATTAAAAGGATTGTTGTTAAATGACTTAAATTGCAAGTACCGTACACAGGTTTTAAAGCATCCTCCATCAACTTCTGTCATTCATCCTTGAAACCCTCATTCAAAATTATATCAACTTCAATCCCTTCATCAAAGGTTACTACCTTTTCATTTGTGTTTTTTGCATCTTCATCTATGTCTAGTGCCTCCACATCTCTCATGCTATGCAATTCTATCCTATCTAGATAACAATTTTGAGGGAAAGGGCTTATACCGCTATGCCCATATTTTAGCATGTGTTGAAAAATCACTCTTATTTTTCTCATCTTCCCACCACGACAATCATTACATGGACATGCATATTTAAGCAAGCTCTTATCATCGGCTATTCTCTCATCATGTGCATGGTATTCATCCATTGTCAAAATTGGACGTTGACTCATCTTCAATTTTATGCATTCAAAGATGAAACTAATATGTTAACTCTTTACTTTCAACTCTTTTCAGAACTTTATTTGTAAAAGAGAAGTTTCAGCTCCTATTTGAGCACAAATATCAATTGTGCAAACTTTTTAGAAACAACATATAGGAAGAGAAGACTACACATTTTTTACCAATGTGAACACTCCCATACACAGCAATCACACAGTTAAACAACAAAATAAATTCATATTTGAGAGAAATATTTTGGATCAACACTTGTTTCAGGAGATATTTTTGTTGTATTTACACCTTTTGAACGTAGATCTATCAGCATGACAGCAAAAAAATTTGGTTTTGAACGGAGATCTATCAGCATGAAAACAAAAAATTTTGGTAAATATATTAGCATTTTTAATGGCACATCCCTTGCGGTCATTTTTAAGCATTCATTACAGCAGCAGTGAGGAGAAGAACACACCAACGGGAGTTGCCGTAGCAGCAAATAGGATGCATCACTCAGCTAAAGGGGAGGCACTTGGAAATGATGAAGTGACAGTTACCAGTAGTGAACTCTCTCCTTTAAAGCATATTTCTAACATGTTCCCAGTGCTCATTCCTAGAAAATGAGGGCACTCCAATTGAGGGAGTCACTTACCTATTCATGGCAGCATGACGAGTTACAAATTATCACCTTTTTGGCACTTGAAGGGAATACATTTTGTTTTTGGCCACTTGCATGGAGGGCACATTAATGAAGGATTTACACCACATTCTCTCCTTATTCCTAGCATGCAAGAGGGTACATCATTTGGAGATTTAAATTACTTTTATAAGCTTGAATAAGTTCACCCTAGTAGAAAATATTCCTTTGGAGTCATATTTGTTATTCCTATCTTCATCTATAATTATGTGACTGATCTTTGATACCCATTCAAGACCTTCACAAGTTGTAATAATATTACCTAGGATAAAATGTCTCTTAATAAACTCCAGTTGATCAAGAAAAATGGTTCAGGTTGCCATATTCTTGATTATAAGACACATTACAAAGTGTGATAGGCCGACAATTGCTCACTATGTTTATCTTGTTGTCTATCTTGAAACTTGTGTAGTTTATCTTGTTGTTGAAGTGAGACACCTTGTATGTGTCTCAAACAATTGATTGGTCACAATATACTCAAAATTATCCCACATTTCCTTCAATAGATGTGTGAATATTCAGCGGGGAAATTTTCCTCCAATTACCATTATGGAAGAATCATATATGAACAAACAGTCATATTATGTAAATGCAAAGACAATCCCAAACCTTCCTCTCAAAGAAGCAACACAATTTTGTGGAGGATACAAGGTAGATGAGATTGGCAAGCATCCAATATTTTCAAATCCATGTTTTTCTGAAAATAATTTGATGACCAAGAAGCCACAAAAATAATGTTGATGCTAGTTGGCCCACAACAGCTTGGACTAGAGTTGTAACATCTAGAGATGAGTCATAGACACATTTATAAAATTCAGGCATATCTCAAGACAGTGTAATACTGGACAAAGCTTTGTTGTTATAGAGAACACTCAAGTATCTCAACTACACGTTTTGAAGTGGATTGATGAAAAACAAAGATGGATTTGATGTTTCGCTTGTTTTACCCATGGCCTTCAAGCTTGTTAGCACATGACAGAGAAGCTCTATCTAGATTGTCAATAATATTCTCATGTTCTAACTGCTCTTCTGCCACTGACTTTACCTCCAACATCGTTGCACAAGAAATTAATGTCCAATGTGCTAGCAATTTGTATTCTTACAAAGATGAATGGTCATAGTTGAACTATTTCTTATTTGAATGAAATTAAAACATAAACATAAGATAATATAATCATTATATATCATTTGGAGAATTGAACTTGTCATAAGTAAAATTTTCTTCCAAGATCTCATGAGTATGCTAGAATATATCTCAATCATTGCCAACTTCTTTGCAAATCCCATATTGGCAAAAATGTTCGATGTGACTAAGGATAGGTATAACTTACAATTTATGGTTCTCTTTTAATGCTAAATGTGATTATTAGATGAGGAAACTTATTCTAGTAGATACAGGGGCTTTGGGCATGTCATATAACTTCAATGGAGTTATGATTATAGCACAATACTTGATACAGATCACTAAACACTAGCCATCTTGATGTGTAAGCTATTAGGAGAGAATGAGAGCTCTATTCTTCTTTTACCAGTGTTTTCTTAACATATTAGAGGAAGATATATTTTTTAGGAGGAACTAAAGGCACACTATGATATGAAGAGAATTACTTTCTCAAGCAAGATCTCAAGAACTTGTGAAGTAACATCTTGTATTCAGACAATTAGAAAAAATAATTGATGACAGACTAGAGGCAAGAAACTTAGAGTTAATACAATAAATGCCTAGATTTAAGCTTCAGTTTCCACCACACTCCTAACCGCAAAGGACCAATGAGGATATCACTGTAAAGAACTTAAGAGTAGATCCCTGTTATAATAAGATGGGTTTGGCTAGGGAAAAACAATGAGAACAAGACCACTGACAAATCATACAACAGGAAAGGACAACCTTAAAGTAACTGACTTGTTTCATGCAATATATTTAATACGCTACCAACAGTTCGGGGAATAAGTATTAGTATCAACTTCCAAGGTAAAATAAAAATAGTTGCATCATTATAAAGGTCTCTTGTGGGCATTTCACACTTTCTTGCAGTTGTCTACAGTAGTAACATATCTGATCTATTAATATTCAATATGTTAGAGTTTTCTGATATATATTGATTACAGTAACTGCAGATACTCAACTGAGACCAATGCATATCATGACATGACATCCTCTTTATGCATTTGAGAAGAGTTGTTTACTCTACCAATGGTAGCCTAAGTGTTGGTTTATAGGCCAGAAGTTCGAGAACTCTCTGTTGCACCTACAGTTTGCTATGAGAGCCTGTTCAACCACTAATGAAGTAAAACTAAGTGAGACTTCACTGATTCTGTAGGTCATTATTTCAAAGTTTAGTATTGAAGCTTGCGACAACTGGAAAAAAGTGGCAAGGTTAGGATTAGAAAACATAGAAAAAAAAATTATTAAATCACAAACAAAAAAATGTTAAAATCCCATATGTTTGATGTAAATTAGAAAACCCAGAGAAACAACTAATAATGAAGGCTTCATTTACTACTAGTGGACAGTGGTAGCCACCGATCATCACAATCCAAAATTCCACTGGACCATTGCACTTGCAAACACTGTCAAACAAGAAGGTGTGCTACAACGGAAACGTGGCCACTCAAGCTTGGAAATCTGACTAGTTAAGACAAACTGCACAAGTGCCCAACTTCCCATAATATGATGAGGAAAAGTAATGTAAACAAAAAATACAACAGATCAGCCACAATGTATTTGACACCATGGTTCCATGACAATGTCTTATGTGCCCATATTGTGGGATTTATATGGTGGCTTATGATAATCTAGTGAAACCTTAGCCACATCATATAGTTTCCATGACAATGTATGATGTGCCCAAATAGTGGGATTTATATGGTGGCTTATGATAGTGTGGTCAAACCTTACCCCAATTGTTGAGGCAAGTACTAACTATTATCCAAATGCCCATGCAAAATAACCATACGAGAACCTGGAAATGTTGGAAGCCTAGCCTTCTTCAACTTTGAAGTCGTTATGGAAAAGAAAATATTGAATGTAGAAGTGGTTTAAATGAACAGTTGAAATTTAGATATTACTAGAAAGGCACAACAGAGGATGCTGCAAATTTTCCTTTGTAGAGTCTCCTCACAAAACAAGCTAGAGGGAGGAGTCTCTTTTCACAGAGAAGGCTTCAGTTAAAGAAGCAATGGGAAACTATGATGTTTAATTCTACAATCATGAAGAACTATTTGTGAACAGTGAATGAGTTTGCACCAATGTCGTCAGAATCTAGATTCTATAGTAGCGAAATGGAACTCAGTGTGATACATTGTTTTCAATTGAACCATTCAATGTACGTTGTTGATATAAGGCAATATGAAGATAGTGTCAAGCCATAAACAGTACATTTATTAGATCAAAATCAAAATATACAGTGAGCGAATAAGAGCAATAGAACCTGGTTTGGAGGCTTATAAATAAGTGAAAAATATAAGTTCTGAAGGCAGACGTGGACCAGCATTGACCCCTTGATTTATGAGCTTAATTTCTGGAGTACGACCAGCTCTTCCTCATTGTACAAACTCAACATCATTTATGGCTCCCTTTTTCTCCTAAATGACACCCTCTACACACACGTAATTAAGGCATCTCCATAACCCACGCACAAAGATTGTGATAGCAGCCAGAAGAGGTTAAATCAACCCACAATAATGCTACAGCCAGCAAGGAAATTTTTCTAGCAACTCATCCTTCAACACAATGTCACTCTCAGGAGGTACGAACTTCAGCAAATGAGAAAAATATCAATCCTGCCTTCCAAAAACACACCCACAAGACAAAGACCAGATTCAAGCTCCCTTGTGACTGGTTATTGTACTTCCTATGTTACAGAATTCGGCCAACTGAGTGTAAGAGTGAATACGGCCCTCTTGAGTGGCGAACTCGACCCCTTGGAAAAACTGAACTTGGCCCACGAAACAGAGGATTTCAGCCTCTTTCACAATACTAAACTTGTTCTTCCTTGAGATGAACTTGACCAGCAATGAATAGGATGAACTCAACCCTAAATGCAATGTTCACTTCCTTTCCAAGAATTATTGAGAGGTTGGAGACTTAGAGGTTGATGTCAACAATCCTAGCTACATTGATCCACACTTGATGCTAATACCCAAAGATAGCCTTGCCAACAACAAGGAAGCTCTTTGTACATCGAACTGTCAAATCAAGCAAAAACTAGCATATATGGTCATTGATAATGGAAACCAAAATAACCTTCTCTTGCTTCAATTGGAAAAGGAACTCCACTTACCAAACTCAAATCATCCCAACTCACATTAGCTTGGATGGGTCAAAGATGCACATTAGCTTGTGCTAATCACTTGAAAATAGATGAGAATGTTGCTAGAAGATGGCAAGATTTTTCCCAATATCTTATATGTTCTTACAAACAAAGATGAGAAGACTTACAAAAATAAGATGATGATAAAAAGTGTGACTAATTGCGTAAACCAGGGGCTTCTAGGTTCAACCTTAGGGATGTGCCCTCTTTCAATCCTAATATTACTTGGAATTATTTCTATTGTGCATGTCAAATGTTGGGTGATTATGTTGCTGGTATTGTCCTTCATTACAGTGATGATCATTAATTCTAACTCGAGATTGGAACTGGTAGTGGTACTAATATTCATGCAAGGTCAGTAGCCCTTTGGGCCCTATTAAAATCTGTTATGGTTAAAGGTGTTCAAAATCTTCAGGTTGCTGGAGACTCGAAAGTGGTAATGAGAGTTTTAAAGGTTCTCTGCCATTGGATAGTCTGGTTCTCTCTCACTGGCAGCACTAAGTTAAGGAACTCCAGGAAGCTTTTCATTCGGTTTCTATTCAGCATGTTCACAGAGAATATAATTCTCAGGCAGATCAGCTTTCAAAGGATCCCATTGCAATCAGCAAAGGGATTATGCATAACAAATCAAAGGGAGGGTTTTGGTTTCAACTTTCACAAAAATATTGTTTTAAAAGAATTTTACAGGCAATTTCAAGATATTATTTTGGGTTGTCTGTAATGTTAGCACTATAGGTTTTAATGTCATTTTGATGTTCAACGTTTATTAGAAGGACGTTTTGCAGAATCTGATGATAATTAGGAAGTTGTCTGAAAGGAGCTCTTATGTGTAGGCACAATCAATGTATACTTTAATTTCTACTTGAAATAACAAATGCCAAATATACATTGGTTTTCTTGGAAGAAAGAAGACATTGAAATGAGGAAAATTTTATGTCGAAGAAGATAAGAAATTTTATGTTGGTTTCCATTTTCAAACAACTCTTTTTTCATTTACAAACCTGGCTCCTTTCGCCATGGTTCTTTGGATCACTGTAAAGACGGACTTTTATAGACATACTCTTTTTATTTGAGTATGTGTGGCTGAATGTGGGGAATGGGTGCTACCACCTAAAAAAAGAGATCTACAGAACTATTAACTTGATGTTTTATTTATGATTTCTCAGACACATCATTTCATTCAGAAAAATCATTTCATTAGTAATTTCATTAGTCTACAATTCCTACCACTTATTCTAAATTTTTCTTCAGATGTGAGCCCGAACACTGGATTGGATGAGATAAATATGGATGATCTCATCAAAGGAATCCTAGCCAACAACATTAATAACTATTTCTCGATTATACTCCTCAGTTGGACAGGACCTATTAAAGTTGTTTTTTATCCGACCTCGCTCACGTTGAACCAACTAGATAGGTTTCAAATGGGAAGGCCTAACCTATGAATGACAGGAAAGCTCAACCATAATTTGGGGCAGATTTAATTGAAAAATATGGTGACAATATTTCCTTATTGAACTCATTAAAAGCATCACAGGTGGAAAGGTTTATTTCTTCAATTATAGACATAGAAACACTTATATTTTCATGGGGTTTGAGGTGAGAGAGTTGTATGAAAATATAGTGTAACACTAATTGCAATGCATGTGCGAAGAACGAACAACACCCATCAGATGTCTCTCAAATCCATCACACCCACGCTTATTGCCTTGAGAAGGTAGCAAGGTTTACAACTGGAAATGAGATAAGGACTATAGAAGGCTAGACCAAGAGGGTTTGGGATTTCTTTCACTGGGCCACTGCGTCCCAATACACTTTGAGTGAAAACTCCCACTTGCAACTTGGTGATATCACGAAGGTAGCAAATAATGGTAGATAAATTCCAGGTTGGGAAAGAGGACGCATAGGTTTCTAGGCCTCGTGACCAAACATATCTTCTGCACCTGGAAATACTGGAAATGATAGTGATTCGCTTCCTTTAATGATGTGACTACTTAAGCCGGACTGCTTGTTGGAGGAAGCGATTCGGTTGAATCCATTGATTAGCTAGTGAGTATCATAAAACCAACAGCATCAAAAACAGAAATCCTAGAACCAACAACATCAAAAATAGAAATCCTAGAACCAACAGCATCATAGAACAAATGAAAAAAATCCATTGCCAATCGATCCTTACCCAAAAAAATTGTATGAAACAACAATATCTTAAAACAAACAGAGCAAATACAAAGCCAGGAAATAGAAAATATAAAATCCAACTAACCTGTGACTCTGGGATGCAAACTTCAATTGTGAATTTGCTGCTGCCTGCCTCTTCAAAAGCCTCCAAGTTCTTTCTAATGTGTTTTTATCCATGATAAAAGTTGTAATTATATAGAAAAAATTCCCAGCCCTAAAAAATTTATTACGTTATTAATTTTTCTCAAATATATCAAAACCCTCTCGCCAAGAGAAAAAATTTGGCACCAAATAACCAGTTTTTATCTAAATTTTTGGAACCAACTACAACAATTCGGTGCCAAAGACCCGGAATCTCATCTTCCTGAACGAGTCCGAGTAAGAACAACCAGTTTCCCTCTGTTCTTGGGCTTTCATACCAGTGACAAGTTTGACTTTCATATATATTTTTAATGAAATCAACCATGCCCTCTCCCTGACTTCGAATGTGGCATGCCCTCAAAACCTCGTCTTTCCCCGACTTCGACTTTTGACAGACTTCGAATGTGGCATGCCCTCAAAACCTCGTTTTCGTGAACCAATTTTGGTAAGAACAGCGAGTTTTCCTATGTTCTTGGACTTTCATACCGGTGTCAAGTTCAACTTTGGGCTTTCATACCGGTGACAAGTTCGACTTTCATATATATTGAATGAAATCAACCCATGCCCATGTTCGACTTCAACTTTTGACATCTCTCGGACTTCGACTTTTCGAATGTGGCATGCCATCAAATGTTTTACAAGTCTTCAAACAAATTTCTTTTAAATAATTAAAATATTAATATTTATTATTTTAATTATTAATTAAATATAAAATCACAATATATTAAAAATTTAATTTTATATAATATAATTAAAACGAATAAAATATAAATATTGATACTTATTATTTTAATAAATTAATTAAGGTTCATATCGAATAATATATATATGTTAAATTGGTGTCGCACAATATATGTATGTTAAACATATTATAAATAAATTCTATATGTGTGTGAGTATTCACAGTTTGAGTAGGCTTAATGGTTAAAAGCATGTGTTTCCTCCTAAGAGGTTCAAAACTAGAGGGGGTAGAGTATGTATGTCTTCATAGACTTAGCAGTCAAATCGCTACACGGAAGTGGGTCCCTTGTCCCACAAACAAGGGGGTCTCATACACCAATTTGGTGTTTGGCTTGGTCGACGTGACCTTAAAATTAGATTATTATTATTATTATTATAACAAAGGTTCATAAACTCTCCAATGGAAGTGAGGTTTGAGCAACATGTGGAAGGCGTCTCGCATGAGTAAATACAAGTGAAGCGAGGATGAGGGAGTGTCACACCCTTGATTTAGTGTTGCGACGACCGAGTGGTGGGGGGCGCGATGGGCGCCCAACTCGAGCATGTGCGACGGCGATGTGCAATGGGCGCGCCATATTGGCGAACGCCCACCTTGGGCGCGTCGTGTAGCGGTTGGCAGAGTCGTGCATTTTGGCAAACGCAATGAGCGGCAATGTCAAACGAGTGTGTGCCCCATAGCGGGCAGACGAGTCAAAGGCGTCAAGCGAAGTCATATTGGTGAGCGCATTCGATGTTACAGGAGCGTTGTGTTATAGTGATTGGGCGAGCTAGGCGGGACAGGGCGTGGGCGGCCGATCAGTCGTCGGGGCGGATCAAGAACCCATGGTGGCAAGGGGAATCATGGGTATGATCGCTCTGAGGAAAATGAGGGTCAAGGTATCCAGCATTAATGTTTCTTGAAAAACTGTCATCCAGTACTTATCAAAAACCTAATGGAAAGAGTATTGGACACAGCTGAAAGAATTTTAACATTGCAGATGGATTCAGAGAATCTTGTAGTGAAATGTAACACTTCGATATCAAAATTGCAATTTTCAATTTATGGCGCGACACAATTAAAAATTATTGACATTAATGACTAATTCATATACTTATTGTACTAGTCATATTTTTATTCTTGGACTATAATAGTCATTTACATTAATCATTATTAATTTTGTCACTTATTATCCAGTCATATATTTTAATCCTAGGCTAAATTAGTCATTTAAGTTAATCGATTTTAGTTTAATCACTTATTATCTAGTCATATTTTATCCTTGGACTAAATTAGTCATTTAAATTAATCGTTTTTAGTTTAGTCACTTATTATCTAGTCGTATATTTTATTCCTAGACTAAATTAGTCATTTAAGTTAGTCATTTTTAGTTCGTTTACTTAAAATTGCTCAAATTTAGTAGTAATTCACTTGAAATAATAGCGGTGACTAAATTTTTTAGTCCCCTGGTCATTAATTTCATCATTTTTTACTAGTGGTACAAAGAGGAGATCAACAAAGAATCACTAAGGTGGGTCAATCTAGTAAAGTTAAACATGTTGTTTTTTAAGATGTGAAAGATGAAGCCAGAAAATATGTTAGCATTAGTGAGGAGGATATTGGAAATGTTGTTGAAAAGGCGAAAAGATATCAAACACAAAAAATAAAAATGACCGAAGATGTCTCTCTTCTAGCTAATAATGAAGAGTTTGTTTATCAAAAAGAAGATATGTTAATCGGTAAGAAGAAGAAATCAAATTTTGGTCAACCTGTAAAAGTCATGAACAACAGTGGAGAACAAACTAAAAGCTCTAAGGGCGGTAGAGAAAAAAATAACACTGGGTGCTGAGTTAGAGGATGGCATTATTAAAACAGAACGAAATGTCATTCAATATCAATTGAGAAAGAATAAATTAATTAATAGTGGCCAGACATTTGAGCTTAATGTCAGCCAATTCTATAAGTCAGATGAAGGACAATCTCAATATCAAATTAGAAAGACACATCACCTACATGTACATAATATGAAAACATTGTTCAGGTTCAATCTATACGCGCATGTGATGGATTATGTGGTTCTTGTTGATCCAAATCCAGTTTCCAACAAACGGGCATTTGAAAAGACACAACGTTTTGAATATAAACATTATGTAATTGGAGCGAACCATTCAGCAGCGGCTAAAAAACAATTTGATTGAGGAATATCCCAATAACTCTCTTTTTGAAAGAGTGAAATACATCATTTACGATGGTTTAACAGAAACAAAAGAAAAGTTATTAGCATAGGATCATAATGTAGATAATGAGTACATAATATCTATGAATTTTATCCAAAGAGTCATATTTATTCATAATGAATTTGTAGAAAAATGTGGAGGGGATAAGACAAAAGTCAGTGTAAGCTTTCGAAAGGAATGTTTAATGGAAACAGGGTATCAAATTGAGGGTAAAATCAATTCAAAAGGTGACAAATTACATTCAAATGTATTCAAAGGTTTGGATAACATTTTTCAGTTGGCATTTAGAATTGGGGAGACATGGGAATTGATTGATTATCTTTTTGAGTGGTGAAAGAATATTTCCATAAAAATTCAGAAGGTTAAAAGGTATAAACCCATAATATGTACCAACAGTAAGATAGGTCCCGAAATGAATCAACTTCCAGATGATATGACTATCACACCTTGGAGAACAATGCAAGGAGTGAAGGATGAGAAACTAGTCAAATCAATATTATACCGTGTGAAGTCAAGTGAAATATCAATGGATGAAATGTGCACAAAGTAGTCTCACCTTCCAACTATTAAACCAAGAATGTAAATTTGATCATTTACATTCAAACAAAATAAAGCAAAGTAGTCTCACCTTCCAACTAGGTTTTCTCCCAAAAGGTTTTTCATATCATATCTTCGTGTTCATTGTGATTGGTGTATATTTGTATTTCACTGTTCTTATTTTTGCATTTAATTTATTGCATTCATAAAAAGAAAAACAATAATTAGTAAATCTAGAAATCTAAGGAAAATTAACCCTCGTAGTATAGATTTCAAATTTCAATATATTTTTATCAAATCTATTGTGATGATCTATTAAGTGGAATATTCATGGCAATTTATAGATTATATTGCTATTATAACACGTTTTTTTTTTTGGTGTTTTGTGGGAAGTTTTAAGGTATTGGATCATTTTAAAAGGATAATAATAAAATATCATCCATGGCCAATGAATCAATTTACGATAACCCTCGAGATTTGATGAAAGAGAGGTATGTTTGGCTAGAAGCACAAGTCATAGATATAAATCATAATGTGTGCCTCCTTGTGGAGCCCTAACCAATCATCTTGGGATGTTCAAAGAATATGAAGGTTCCAACATAAAGTCAGATTGGAGGGGAAACTGAGGGATGAGGAAGAACTAGAGTGTAGGAAACTCAAAAAAGAGTAGAAAATTTCAAGTGCCATGAACCATCCACAATCTCTCTTCAAGATGGAAACAAAGGTGGATAACAAGTCACATCAAGGTGATATCGATGCTTGTAAATTAAATAATTGGTTGTAGGAGTTAGAGATTTACTTTAGTGTTCACCAAATAGTTGAGGAACATAAATTTCATTTGCTTGTTTTAAATTGGAAGGCCATGCACTAACTTAGTGGAATAGCCACACAAGAACCTTGAAGCTATAAGGGGATCCTCCACTAACTAAGTCGAGGGATTTTAAATCTCCCATAATGTCCTAATTGTATCCTATTGGGTATGTAGAGGACTAACAGATTTGGTAGAATTACTTTAGGGAGCGACAAAGGCGGACTATACAAAGAGTACAACACAGAATTCAGGAAGATGGCAATAATGTTGGGTCTCTCCCAAGAACCTAGACATAGTCCTCAAGTCTTTGAGTGGTCTACATAACCATCTACAAAAGAAAGTGATGTTATTCAATCCCAAAATGATGGACGAACCTTGTGTGTAGGTGCGATATCTAGAAAACATATATGAGAAGAAAGGGCAGTGGGGTGGTCCAAAGTAAGAATGCCAAGAAGTTTCCAAAGAAAAGAAAAGAAGAGAAAAGAGGGGAGGGACAAGAAGACAAGAACAACACACCAATGCAAAGATCCAAACGATTAGTACACCCATTGCAATATTGATGGTCACACAAACGATAAGTGTTGGAAACTACAACCAGGTTTCAACCCAAAGAACTAGAATAAGGATAGGAAGAAGAAAAATCTCGTAGCCACATATTTGAGCAACAAGGTGAAGCACCTCAGACAAGGATGAGAAAAATTTCTAATCACCAATGCGAAAGGGACTAAATCTAAGTATCATTCAATAACAAGAAGAGAAGGATATGACTAACCTCTTCAATATAAAGATACAGAGTCAAGAAGACAAAATTTGATGTTATGTTTGACACAAGATCCCAAGTGAACATAATTATAGTAGATTATTGAAGGTTCAATGTCATCCTCACCCATATCCAAAAGGATGGGTAGATAAATATGCAAAAATCAAGGTAACAAAATAGAGTAAACTAATTTTTTTTATCAATGATGATTTTATTAATGAAGTAGAATTATATATAGTTCCACTTGACGCATGTGTTGTGTTTAGAGTCCCTGTGTGTACAGGGAGGATGCAATATTAATGCCGAGTTCCAACTAGTACCTCCTCATCAAGGGAAAAAAAATCCTCCATCATCAACACACACACAAGGGCAAGTCTAAAATTTCACTAGTAAGTTTTAACTATGCCAAAGAACTGATCAATTCTAGCAGGAAATATGTCTTACTATTTTTAAGAGAAACACGACATATAGAAAAGTTAATGAGAACAAAGACATCACCAGAGGTGTGCACTAAGGAACAAATACAACAACTAGAAGAGTTGTTATAGGCACACATGACAGTGTTTCAGGAGCCTAAAAAGATACCACTCAAGAGGGAAGTGGAGCACGGGATTCAATTGTTTCAAGGCTCCTCATTGGCAAACATTAGGCTATACAGACAATCTATTTTAGAAGCAAGAGAAGTGAAGAAGCAATTACAACAATTGCTAAAGAAGGGTGTCATTCAACCCAAGTACCTTACCACATGGGTCACCCATTATAATTGTGCCTAAGAAAAATGGTGCTTGGAAAATGTGCATTGATTACAAGATTTTAAACAAAATTACACTCAAGAATAGGTAATTGATGAAGTATTGGATTAGTGGCAACAAGCAAAATATTTCACCGAGCTAGATTTAAGATCAGGGCATCACCAAGTTCGAGCCAAAGAAATGATACTTGGAAGACCACCTTCAAAACTAGACAAGGGTTGTATGGAGGGCTAGTCATGTTGTTTGATCTATGCAAAGCACTAGCTATGTTCATGTGATTAATGAATGGCATACTCTTATCTATATTTGTTTTTTATTTTTTAATTAGATGATACTCTGGTATACAATGCTACCTAGGAGGTGCACATCTCACACTTGATGTAAGTGCTATGTACTTAAGAAGCACAAGTTTTTGGCAAATCTCAAGAAACATGAATTTGTGCAATATATTTTGGTGCATTTAGGTTATTTGATCGATGGAGGGGAGTTCAAGATAGACCATGCCAAGATGGAGGCCATCATGAAGTGGTTGGTCCCTACCAATGTTTCTGAGGCTAGGATTTTCAATGGGGAAGCAAAATACCTTGGGAAATTTATATCCTCATTTTTAGCAGTAATCGCACCATTCCAAACCATAATAGTGAGTGGCAAGAGTTTCGAATGGGGGACGGATCAACAAAATGCGTTTGACAAGTTGAAGAAGAAAATTACTCAAGCACGACGGGTTCTTGCATTACCAAACTTGCAACAGCGCTTCGAAGTGGAAATGGATGCAAGTGGGTAAGCTACAAGAGTGGTCTTGGTGCAAGGAGAAAGGCCTATATGTTACCATTCTGAAGTGTTTCATGGAGTGGTTCTCAACTATCCTACCTATGACGAGGAGTCTTATGCCTTGGTACAAGCTATCAAAAAGTGGAAACACTAACTAATGGAAAATAAGATAGTCATCCACCCACATAAAAAAAGTATAACTTTGGGAACTTTGATGCACGTGGATCCCTTAACCCATTATGCATATAAAGTGGCATATATAAAGGATGAGGACTCCAAGGAGGTGTTTCAATAGTTGCAAAGCCAAATTCATGCAAACAAAGGAGATAGCATAGTTGACAATCATCTCTAGAATGGGTTACTATATAGGCAAGACAAACTATGCGTTCCTAAAGGTAAGCAATTGTAGCTAATCAAAGAGGCTCATCTCCAAGGTTGTAAGAAATTTTGGTGTAAGGATGTCAATTGCTAATTTGCAAAGGTATGTGCGCTAGCCCACGATGCAAGAAGATGTAGCCATGTTCATAAAAAAATGTATGTCTTGTTATACCAACAAGCCTAGTAATAGGAAACAAGATCTATAACATCCCTTGCTTGTACCACTCATCATTGAGAAAGCATATCCATGGACTTTGTGGGAGGCTTACCAACAACCAAGAAGGGACATGACTATCTATTCATTGTAGTTGATAGGTCTAGCAAGTTGTATGTTCTCGTGCACTACAAAAAGACCATCATCAAGCAAGAAGCAACAAACTTATTCTTTGGACTAGTCTAAGTGCACTTTGGCATAACAAAAAGCATCATTTTAGACAAGGACATTCTATTTCTTAGTGCATTTTGGATTACATTGAGAGAGAAGATGAACACAAATTCGAAGAGATATACAACATTTCATCCATAGACATATGGGCAAATAGAAGTAGTCAACAAGACTTTGGTGAAACTTTTATGGGGTTACCATCAAAAGCATCTAAAGACTTAAGATGAAAGTCTAGCATATATACAACACTATTACAATAGAGAAGTCCATGCTTCTATTGGTAAGTCCCCATTTGAAACTTGTTTTGGATATTTTCCACCTTCACCTTTGGAAATTACATATGAACCTTTGGATATTGCATATGGTCAATAAGTTGGAATGAGAGAATATATCACAAGGGATGTTTTAAGGGAAAAGAAATTTGTTAAGAAGATCACACAAATCCATTTTCAAGTACAAAAGACACTAAAAATATCATAGGAAAAGTACAAGACCATGCATGATTAACATACAACAAAAAAGTTATTTAGAGTGAGAGACAGAGTATTGTTACAATTGAACAAGGAGAGGCTACAAGGTCCTAATAAATAAATCAAGGATTTATGATATGGTCCTTTCGAGATACTAGGAAAGTTGGGTAATGCCTATATCTTCGCTGCATCTATATACATGTGCATTTACTCAATAAATGTGGAAAATCTTGAACTCTATGAGCCATCAATGTTGGATTAGGAAGAGGAGCAGGTCTTTCCTTCCATAGAGGACTTCACCCCACCTACTTAGCCAGAGTTGATAAAGGATACAATTTTGTAGAAAAGGTCTAGAACTACAATACATGGGAAGCATAACCTTTGTCAAATTAGATTGAAAGGACAGCTTCCAAAAAAAAACTAGATGATACTCCAAGGAGAATGTAGAGGATGACCAAAAAAAAACCTTATTTAATAAAACATTTTGGGGAGCAATAGCCTCCCAAAACGAGGAGTTATGATCCAAATTGGATCACTATATAATTTTCCATCCATCTCTATGCTTTGAGAGGAAAATTTGAAGAAATCAACTTCTAAGAAACAGTTTTAGCAACAAAACCCAATTTGGAGAATTGGGGTTTGAAACATTAATTTAATTGGTTATGTGGAAAATCTTGAACTCTATGAGCCATCAATGTTGGATTAGGAAGAGCAGGGTCTTTCCTTCCATAGAGGACTTAACCCCACCTGCTTAGGCAGAGTTGATAAAGGATACAATTTTGCAAAAAAGGTCTAGACCTACAAGAGATGGGAAGCATGACCTTTGTCAAATTAGATTGAAAGGACGACTTCCAAAAAAAAAACTAGATAATACTCCAAGAATGTAGAGGAAGACAAAAATAAATAAATAAAATATGAGGTAGTATGATCCAAATTGGATAACTATATAATTTTCCATCCATATCTATGCTTTTTAGAGGAAAACTTGAAGAAATCAACTTCTAAAAAACAGTTTTTTAGCAACCAAACCCAATTTGGAGAATTGGGGTTTGAAATATTAATTAATTGCTTAACATTATTTTCACCTCGTTACCCTCAATCTAGTGAAGTATCAACCAAACTTACGGTTTTCAGAAATATAAAGCCAAGTCACAAATCCATAATACCCTTTATCAAATTTCTAATTATTGCATAAATAAAACCCTTTATAAATCTTCTAATCACTGGATAAAATGGGCAAACAGTGGTGATTCTTGACCGAAGAAATTCGATAACGAAAATTGGGCTCAATAATTGACAAGGAGGCCTTCCGTCAATGTAAATGTGTGGTCGTGGTCAATGAGAGAACTAATCCAACACAATTGCAAATCTATCCTGGCCTTGTGCTCAGCCACACTCCTTTTTAAGACATACCATTCAGGTGGGTCTACTGGAGCACTATTCAACAAAATTGCAAACTTGCTATGGACTTGAACCAGATATATTCCTTTTTAAAACCTACCATTCAGGAGGGGGTGACCACATCAAGAATGGAATCTTGGTTAAAATATTGCTTAAACCCAGAGGTTTGTTTATCGTGGCCTCAGTTTGTCATAGATTTGCAAGAATGGAATCTTGGTTAAGTTATGGTTTGACGTGGAATCTTTGTTAAGCTATTGCTTAAACCCAGAGGTTTGTTTATCGTGGCCTCAGTTTGTCATAGATTTTCAAGAATGGAATCTTGGTTAAGAGATGGTTTGGTGTGGAATCTTGGTTAAGATATTGCTTAAACCCAGAGGTTTGTTTATCGTGGCCTCAGTTTGTCATCGATTTGCAAGAATGGAATCTTAAACCTAGAGGTTTATTGTGGCCTCAGTTTGTCATAGATTTGCATATATTTGCAAGAATGAAATCTTGGTTAAGATATTACTTAAACCCAGAGGTTTATTGTGGCCTCAGTTTGTCATAGATTTGCATATATCTTATCGCTATTGTTAAATAGCAATAGCAAATAAGATGCATTTTAAGACTAGTTTTTGGACTACCAGTATAACTGGTACACTTGTTGAAACCCCACAAAACAGCAAGAATTCAAGAAAATTCAAAGAGATAAGACTTATATCCAGAAGAAATTCAATGAGCTCTCCAAGTTCATACCATTTCAGTTCTTAGTCCCCATTAAAAGATGAAACTGCTGTACTCAATGCCAATTATAAGCTGAAATTTAAAAGATGAAACTGCCGTACTAAATCCCAATTATAAGTTGAACATACTATTGCACTCAATGTTGTTTCTCAACCAAATCAACGGACAATGCGCCAGTTGTTCCCATTTGAGAAAATATGCTTCCATCCTCGAACTTACAGAGAATTCAAGAAAATTCAAACTTAGAGACATATCTCCAGAAGAAATTCAATGAGATCTTAAAGTTCAGACTATTTCAGTTCTTAGTCCCCATTAAAAGATGAAAGTACTGGACTCGATCCCTATTATAAGCTGAACATACTACTGCACTCAATGTTGTTTCTCAACCAAATCAATGGATAATGCACCAGTTGTTCTGATTTGAGAAAATATGTTTCCATACTCAAGATTTCCTATTATAATTGACTGTTTTATTCATTCAGAAACTGCACACACTGCATATTTGAAATAGCATGCAAGATAACCATCAAAACATCATATTATACAATAAATATCAAGACCATAACGAGTAAGAACTGATTTTGCATCATCCTACAGAAAACCTAGTTATGGTGTTGTCTTACTCTCATGAATTGATATTTTAGAATTTCGAAAAAATGCACAAATTATTGAAAGAAGTTTGCAATAAAAAAACACTAAATCAATTTATTTCTACCTCGATAAAATCATAATATAATCCTATCCATGGATTAACTCAGTCAAGACTCGAAGGAAAATATCACAACGGCCCTTTCTGTAAGACAGAACCACGGTCAGGAAATGATGACAGTTGCATGCACATGAAGAAAGAACTTAGGGCTTACGGCCAATGTAATATGACAATATGAACTGCTACTATTAATCGATGACTAAACTTGATTGATCCTGGAAACATATGCATAACCAATTTAAATCCATCATCACTTCCCCAAATTTAAAAAAGCCGTTCATTGCATTTAGGAGATACTCCATATGGGCTTCACCAAAGGAAGAATGATGCCCTCCAGTAGTCTCACCACGACAGTAAGTCACCCTGTGCAAGCACAGAAAAAAGAAAAGCACACTCCCTACGCAGGCATTATCCTGCTCAGGTTCAAAGGGACTTTCTCAGCCTGCTCCTGTCAACAACCCCAGCTTCGCTAGCGGTGTAAACAGGGCAAGCACCCCTGGTGCCGAACCAATTAGCAAGTGTATAATATATATTTAAGGCTGTAAATGGAAAAGTGGAAAAAATAAATAAATAAAGCAAACTTTTCTTTGAATTAAAAATAGTATTTCACACCAGAGAGTCTCCATTGTTTGATTGCCTTGTGATCAAATAAAATGTTAACCACCTAATGGTAGCATGACAAAATTAAAAAATAACACACTAAATTATTGATAATGTAAATATTTAAAACCCGATTTATTTGAGTGCTTCACAACTGAATGTCTCCAGTGGCATAAAGACCTGCAAACAGAGTAACACGAGTTAAAAACTAGGGATATGATCAGCCATTATTCTACATATACTCTTATGCAAAAGAAATTTCTAGTTACCTCTATCTTTATAACACAAGTCCATCAGGTAGAGAGTGTATTCTTTCCTTCAGCTACATGGCGCTGAGGTATGTAGATTTCTCCTCCAGTTTCCCCCCACTGCTCCCCACTGACTGTTTTCTTTGTGGCAAGAAATTCGGCACTCATTGCATCCATACCATGCTTTATAGCTTCTTCTGCATCTCCATACCCATGTTCTTCAGCATACTTTCTAACATCCTCAGTAATTTTCATGGAGCAAAACTTTGGTCCACACATGGAACAAAAGTGGGCTACTTTAGCACCCTCTGCTGGAAGAGACTCATCGTGGAATTCCTGGGCCGTAGTGGGATCCAGAGACAATGCAAACTGATCCTTCCAGCGAAATTCAAAGCGTGCCTTACTTAAAGCATCATCCCATGCTTGAGCAAATGGATGCCTTTTCGCTAAATCTGCAGCATGGGCAGCAATCTTATATGCTATTACACCAGCCTTCACATCATCTCGGTTGGGCAAGCCAAGATGTTCTTTAGGGGTTACATAACATAGCAACGCAGTACCAAGTGCCCCAATATTGGCAGCACCAATAGCTGAGGTAATATGATCATAACCTGGAGCAATATCCGTTGTAAGGGGGCCAAGGGTGTAAAATGGGGCCTCATTACACCAATCTAGCTGTTTTTCCATATTTTCGGGGATCTTATGCATTGGGATATGGCCAGGTCCTTCATTCATAACCTGCACATCCTTCTCCCAAGCACGACGAGTGAGCTCGCCTTGAGTAGCAAGTTCTGCAAATTGTGCAGCATCATTTGCATCATAAATAGAGCCAGGCCTCAAGCCATCACCAATAGAAAGGGAAATATCATATTTATTACAGATGTCAAGTATGTCGTCCCAATGCTCATATGCAAAATTCTCTTTATGATATGCCAAACACCACTTTGCATGGATAGACCCTCCTCGAGATACAATTCCGGTCATTCGCTTTGCAGTCAGAGGTACGTAGCGTAGAAGAACCCCAGCATGTATCGTAAAATAATCAACTCCTTGTTCAGCTTGTTCAATCAAAGTTTCTCTAAAGACTTCCCAAGTCAAATTCTCTGCAATTCCATCAACCTTTTCAAGAGCTTGATATATCGGTACCGTACCAACGGGTACAGAAGAATTACGCAAAATCCACTCACGTGTTTCATGGATATGGCGACCAGTGGACAAATCCATAACAGTATCAGCACCCCACATGGTTGCCCACTGTAGTTTTTGAACCTCATCTTCAATTGAGCTTAAAACTGCTGAGTTTCCAATATTTGCATTGACCTTCACCAAAAAGTTTCTCCCAACAATCATGGGCTCCAACTCCAGATGCTTCTTGTTAGAAGGGATAATAGCGCGGCCTCGAGCAACCTCGGAACGAACAAATTCAGCATCAATATTCTCTCTCAAAGCACAAAACAACATCTCTTCAGTTATAATCCCTCTTTTTGCATAATACATTTGAGTGAATCGTTGATCGCCATTCACTTCACGTTTTTCAATCCATTCCTTCCGGATCTTAGGGAGACCTTTGCAGTCATAGCAAGTTAAAGAATTACTTGTAAGTAACCAGACAAGACGAGTATCTAAAAAAAGAACTGTAACTATTAAATTGGGAAATAAAACATGTGAGGGGGTGCCATATGGTCTCAAACTCACCAATCTGAGGATTTATATTCTGAGGACCACTTGTGTCATAAATATCAAGATAAGGTTCCTCTCCAGATAAGTGCACACGACGAAATGGAACATGAATCACAGTGCCAGTAGGCTCATGAACAGCTTCTCTGAAACAGTCATAAAATATACTATATGCGTTAGTTACCAATCAAATGTCAGGCACCTTAAGCTTCCCATGTCCTTCGCACAAAATCCATATGATCATCAACACTCAGAAAATAGATTAAAGAGATTAAATTTTCTTCAGCAAGCACTGATCAGTCAAGAAATTTATTTAGCTTTCTAGTCAAATGACAAATCAGAAATGAGAAAAATATGATGGCAGAAAATTATACTTGAACTCCTTTGTGCTATTGGGAAAACACTGCTCAAATGTTGGAAGAGGCAGAAACTCTGGCGCCAATGGATCCACTGTATGACGACTACGCTTTTCCTTCGCTGACTCGGAAATTGAAGGACCCACTGTCAATGCGGCCCTTGCCCCTACACTTCTGAGGTTTGAAACTTCATTCTTTCCCAAGAATGATATCTTGTGTGAATAATCAATCCCTCTGAAAATTGCAATCCTTATTGGCTTTTGGGGACAGATATTCGATCTAACTAAATGATCTGAAGCAGAATTGTCCTTGCACGTCGATGAAATCAGACTTCCCTGTATGCATGCCATACCTGCAATCAAAGTACCATATGCACAAAGCTAGATTTATGTACCCTGCGAGATTCAAACTTCAAAGCTTTTAAGTGGAAACAACATGCCTAACACTTTCACTTTTCCTGAATTTAAATTTTAAATTGCCTGGTTGTACTCAAAAAAATTCGAAGTAAATGGACATAACAAAGGGGGATTGAGTGTAAATTTCCCGTGGGCATTGACCAAAGGATAAAAAGTGAACAATTCATGGCCCTATATCATTACCAATATTATGTTAAAGCTATGTTGCACAAGTTTTCCCGAACAGGGGACGGGGAATGAGTGTCCAGAGAGGCAAGACCGCACCCCAGATTTTCTAGCGGACAGCGGATGGGGACGGTAATACTATATATAAAACCAAAAATATAAAAAAACTGCAATGAAACAAATTACAACTTGTATTTATACAATCATCAGTGACAAGTTCCAGAGAAATCAAAAATGAAATTTGCAAAGATATAAAGACAGAAAACTGATTAGGCATTCCATTCGAAGTCCATGAGAAACCAATGCAAACTTATCTTAATCTACATAATTCACATTCAAACTTTCATCTACATTATTCGCATTTAAACTCAGTTATGGTCCACTGGTCACATCTAGCCCTATACACAGGCTATTACCCTTCCCCATCAAATCATCCAAAGCAATGCCGGTTTATATCTCCATCAATAATAATCAAGTAAACTTTACACACCTCTTTTAGAACAAGATTATTTGTGTCACAGTTATAGTTCACACCTTTATAACAAGATGAGCCTCGTGAAATATTAATATGAGTTGTGTGTCAAAGTAGTATCATTGTTGAGCTGAGAGGCTCATTTTCATTTTACAGCTCAGTACGAGGGAGATTTGTAATTCCATCGTTGACACGTGTTCTTCTTAAAATAAAAATAAGATATTCTCTAAATAGAATAACAATGTTGGTTATAATAAAAAACAAAAATGAATATGCTATGCATGTTTAGTTAGTTAAAAGAAATGTGTGAGTAAGATGTACTCTATATAGCATTCAAAAATACAATTTAAAAAATAAAAATTTACACATTGTATTTTGAATTTTCTACTCTAAAAAAAAGTTTGCCGCTGAAGAAATTTGATCCCTCTCAGCTCTTACTAGATCCTTGCTTAAGATGGATCTATACTAGTTATAGAGCATAAATAGTTACATGGTTGCACCTCATCTTAAGCAATAAGAAATGTCATCTAAAGAGCTTCCATCCTGGCTTTCGCTAAATCCGTGCTTAAGATGGATCTATACTGGTTAAAGAGCATAAATAGTTACATGGTTGCACCTCGTCTTAAACAATAAGCAATGCCATCTAAATAGTTTCCATCCGCTCAACCACACAAACTTTCAAACCATTTTCTAACCTGACCAAAAAATAGGAATAAGCAATGCCATCTAAAGACCTTCCATCCGCTCAACCACACAAACTTTCAAACCATTTTCTAACCTGACCAAAAAAAGCTACACAACAAGGAACATTTAGGAGCCCCGAAAAATCTAAGGACATGGGGATGGTCCCTTAAATTTCATTCAAAACGCAGGAACAGTCCCCTAAAAGTTCATAGTCCCTGATTTCCTCCCCAAGCATTTCAGAAAGTTTCCAGGGAATTGGTGAAACAGATCCTCTGCAACATAGAGCTGACGCTGCATTTCTTTCTCTCACACACACATATAGTGCCAACTCTTGGATCAAACATCTTGAGTTATCTCTGTGGACAGTGGCACGGAAATAGAAGTAGACTTGAATCGACAACCATGTAAAACAAGAAATCCTTACGAGAAAAACTAATGAACAATCATTTGGTTTTTACAACTGAGCACGCAAACATCAAATATAATATTTTAAAACTGCAAATATTAATGAACCACCAGAATTTGCTGCACAGACGGTACCATTAAATAAAAAATGAAGATGATACACAACAAAAGATAAACAAGAACAAGAAGGATCATAGAACAACGCGATATATTACCAGCAATAATTCTGAACGTCGGGACAAATTCCAGATAACTGATCCAAGTAAAACTTCAAACAAAATGCACCGATGACAGAAAAATAGCATAATGGATAACTTGGGTGGTAAAGCATCAGTAACATAGCTGGGTAAAGATAGTATATTGGGTAACTTCGGTAGTAAAGCATCAGTGACATAGCTAGTAAAGCATCTTGCATCGCAGCTATGCTTGAAGATGTGTATTTACTATTCTATGCTATTAAAATTTAATATATTATCATTGATTACGATTATAGTTACAAGAACTTGTAATATAAATTTTATGACCCTTATCCTTAGTCTGTTCACTCTCCTATTGTTCTCTTCTTCTCTCATCTACTTCCTAATACCTATTTTTGTAAGCCTTACACATGAAAAACATGTATACAGTATCACACATGCAAGGGCATTCTTCTTCTACATATCTACTCGCAAAGCTATAGAGTTATGCTGAATACTGTTATTGTGCTTTGTAGGTATTTCACCCTGCCAATGGTCATGACTTATAACGCAATCATGAGATCTTTTGCTTGCTATTGTGTTCTTGAGTTGAGTTTTTGGACTGTGTTGGCTGTTCAAAGGTTAACTTCGAATCAAAATTGTTTGTAGGAATAGAACAAGGTTCACTTCAAATCAACATTGTTCATAGGAATCTCAACATTAGTCGGGGGACCATATTGGTCAAATGGGCATACTTGGTAATTGCAATATCTTGGGAAAGTTGCATTTTAGTTTTTGGAATCAATAAGAAGAAATCGTGTTTCTTTATTAGCCATTACTCTGCCTTATATGTGCCTGAAATGTGTCATAGTTTAATAAAAAAGTTAATGAATTTCGAACTGTACCTAAAGAGTTGAGTTGTTAACGAATGTAATGCTACAAATCAAAATCAAACAAAAAAGGATTTTTGTTATTTCTGCAAACTTTTGAGTTTTAAGTTTAAAAAACCATCATGTCAGGGAAAAAACCCTCACCTAATTCAGTCACAGTGAATGTTTTCAACAGGAAATCAGATAAAAGATTTAAAACGTGGCCTGACCACTAAAATAGCAGGAACATTTGAGAATTTCGATATGAATAACAGCAAGGACCACACATTGAATTCTGGTTATTGATTTGAGGATTACGTTATAAATAACAGCGAGGGCAGCCGATGGTATTCCAGTTATTGATGTGAACATTGTGAAGCATCGGGTACTTCGATCCGGCATGCATCAAGTTGTAAAAGTAAAATATTTCATGGCATCATGTATTGAAGGTATTGTTGCATTATATGATTATGATATTAATAGTTTAATTTTAAGGTCACAACTAAGTCAGATATCAAATTGATGTATAAGATCTAAACTTCTTGTTTGTGGGATAAAAGACCCTTCACACAGGGATTTGACTGTTAAGTCTAAAGAGATGTACATACTCTCTTTAAATTTAAACCTGTAACCTTTTAGGAGGAAATACAGTGTTCTTAACCATTAAACCAACTTAAACTATACTAAAAGACCTCATAAAAACACCATGATTGAATAAATTTGCAACCCTGTGCCTTGTGCCTTGCAATTATGAATAGAATGACTTACAAACATTGGATAAGTCTTTAGTAATATGCTCCCAATTATGTATCAAGGAATTCCTGATATATGGCAAGACTATGATATACCATATTAGAAACAGATGAAATGTAAATACTCATCCTCTCTTATATACATAAATATACACTTTCTAGCATCATCTTCTTTATACTTATCTTCTTTTAGATATATTAAAAAAAAAAACAAAACAAAACAAAACAAATTCTTTATATCCACAGAAGATCTCTAGAATAAATATAATATAAGCTTCTTCCCTGGTTCTTCTACTTTCTTTTTTATTTCTCTATATGGGGATCCACGAGACTCCTGCTCATCCCCTACAAGGATGGGGATGTCTAGAGTCTAAACATCCTAGTTGGAAAAAAAAGCATTCCCAAAACATCTCCTTTAAAAGGAACATAAGCCGCCCCCACTCCCTCCACACCGCAAAAAAATACACAATGAACACAAGGGAGGTCTCTCACACCACCTAGAATCTACTAGAGACGTCGTAGGTGACCTTGTAAAATCTATAGAATAAAACATAAGCTTCTCTCCTCTTTCTTTTTTTCCTTTATTTCTATTTATTTTCATGGGGATTTAAGAAATTCCCACCTAGTCCTTATGACAATGGGACAATGTCCTAGTTGGAAAGAGGAATCCAAATTCCCCTTTATAAAGGTCGTAATTACCACCTTCTCGACACCAAAAAAACAAAACATAACTTCTTCCTCCACATCGCAAAAATAAAACATAACCACCTCTTCCTCCCCCACAATTTAAAGTGAAGAACATAAAAGAGGTCCCTCCCACCACCTAGGACATTGGTTTGAGATTCACTGTTCATATGATCCAGATAGCAGATCTTTCTTGGTACCTGCATTACCATCATGATTTAAACACTGTCCTTATAACCAATTGAAGCATTATTTAAACACTTTCCTTATAACCAATTGAAGCAAGTCCGAAACATTTGTCAAGTCCGCCCAACTGGCGAGAACTGATTTATAACCATTTGAAGCAAGTTCGAAACATTTCTCAAGTCCACGCAATTGGCAATAACTGATATTCCATGCAAGGCATCGAGGGCCTCCTAAACTAAAAGTAATCTTCAACAAGAACCATTCATATGGCTTCATTTCAAAAAAAAATATGATAACATGCACAACAGTAAACTTTCACACAACTTAATCCCTTGTTCGGGTGGGCCAGAGTGCAAGTGCGAATGCGACCCTGGCATGGGTGTTCTATTCCGCCAAAACTGGAAATTGCGCCCAGCCTCATTCTTTTTAGGCATGCTCATTGCGTGAGGAGGACCGCAGCGAAAATGCAACCCGACCCTGGTAAGAGTAGTATTACATCAAAGTCAGACTTACACCTGGCCTCATCCCTTTCTGAAGCATGTTTATCCAGGTGAAACAAATTGTAATGAGAATGCAACCATGATGAGGGATACTATTCCGCCAAAACTGGGACTTGCAACCGACCTCATCCCTTTTTAGGCCATTTTGAGGCATGCTATTCATGAGGTAGATCGCATCGAGAATGCAACCTTGGTGAGGGGCATTGTTCCACCAAAATGGGGACTCGCACATGGCCTCATACATTATAAGGCT
The DNA here is from genome assembly GCA_034641835.2 of Pinus albicaulis. Taxonomy (NCBI): domain Eukaryota; kingdom Viridiplantae; phylum Streptophyta; class Pinopsida; order Pinales; family Pinaceae; genus Pinus; species Pinus albicaulis. The sequence continues at coordinate 559,826,674 of CM076569.1, read as the reverse complement.
TGCTATTCAGGCGACGCGGACCATAGCAGGACTGCAACCTTCAACCTTCATCAGGTACACTATTCCTCCACCAAAATCAGGGCTTCTACCTAATCTAGTCGTTTTTTAGGAATGCTATCTGGATGAAAAAAATGCAGCAAAAGTGCAAGCCCTGGTGAACAACTTAATACTCCAACGACCTCTAGTCTATAACTAATAGTTAAATCTATAAAGCTATCGATCTGTCCATTTTAACTACCTATACACCCACACCTCTAAGTGTATATTCCCTCGTAAAAATATACACAAAGGAATTAGTCATATATTATTTCAATATCCTATGATTCTTCTCTAACCTTTCTCTCTTTTAAAGTGAAATAAAGCTAATTTTCTAGCGCATGGAGTAGAAATGTTAGATATGGTAAAAGTTGTACCAAAATCCAAGATGTAGGGTGGAATAACACGTCTAAGGATTTCGATCAATTCTGGAATCTGAATAGATCCAGTTGGTTAATTGGCCAAAATTTCGATCAGAGTTCTGGATTGATAAAGAACCCTGATAAAGTGACCCAATTTTCAATTAGATTTCGAGAATGATAAAACCCTGAGTTTCTCTGTCAATAAATTCCAACAAGGAAAAGAAAACTTATTGCAAAATTTAACGGCTTCCTCATTTATACTCTTCAAAATTAAATATATGTCAAAGCAAATAATGCTGAGTCCCTATTTTTATACCCTTTCAGATGCACACCGCGGCCCGGGTGGAAGTGCTGTATCAGTTGCATGCAAAACCAAAACTAGAAGGAAATCAACAACGGCACTCTCATTTCAGCTTAGCAATCACAAAACTCAGTTAGATAAAAGTACGAAATAAGCTAAACTAGTATACCATCCGTGTCAACCCTGGAACCTGGATCTTTAATGGCGGATGGTGTTTTTTCCCTATGTGATTAAAAAATGAGACTAAGATAAATCTATGATTATGAAATGCTAATATACCTGAATAAACTGATATACAAAACGCATTGCAACTAATATTAAAGCCACTGCAAATATCTGTTTGTAGAAGAGCGGACTTACTTTTGGTGAACCAGAAGAGCCTCCTCACAATCGCTAGCAGTAGCAAAATGCAACCCCGATAAATAAATGACAATTCTAAATCTGAAGGGTATAAATAGACGGCGAGATGCCTGTGAGGTGGTACTGTTTGCCACCCATATTTTGTGGGTAACGGGAGGCTGTCTCTGCCCGCCGTATCCTTTTCTTCCACGATCTTAACACGTGTATTATTAAACATCGTGTGAATATATTATCCGGTGGATAAAGAAACCTGCCAATTTTGCTTATATCATTTAACGATATATTAGAGTATGATGGTTTTGCTTAAATCATCTGCTTATGGAAATTTGGAATTTTTTTATTTTTTTTGTCAAATGATTTAAAAACAATCCTACCCTTTAAAAATCAATTGATGTGGCAAACCAATTAGAAACAATCATTCCATTTATAGCCAAGACGATAAAACCAAGTGATGATGATTTTGCTTAAATCATGTGCATGCAAATGACTAAAACTATAGTGATATGATTATGATTTTTCTCAAATCATATATATGAATGAATTAAAAATGGTTATTATAATCATGATGATGATTTTGCTTAAATCATATAATTGAATAAAAATTTAAAAATTTAATGTTATAATTACTTTAAATCATAAAAACGAATAAACAAATTAATATAATTATAATGCAATATTATAATTAGATTATGATGGTTTTATTTAAATTATGTAAATGAATAAAAAATCATTATTATAATTATAATTCAGTGTAAAGAAAATAATGATAAGTAAGAGTAATGGTTTTGTTAAATCACGTAAATAAGGGTTGACTAAGAAATTTATATTAGTAAATTATGTGTTTTTGTATAATAAAAATGTTTTCGTGAGTGCTAAAGAGTATCAATTTTTTTTAAGACAATTTAGAAATGCATAAACACATTCTTAGTAATTAGTTAATCAAAATAATGTTGCATATATAAATACATTAGTGCTATTTCAAGATAGAGAAACTGGCTTGATCACACAATCAATTAATTGAGCAAATATTTCAACTATGCATCAATCTAGGAAGCTAGTTAGTTGGAGAATATCTCTCAACCCAACTAGATCTAACCAATTCCTAAATAATGGAAACAAACTCTTTCACAAACCAATTATCACACCTAAGACAAGTAGGAGTTATATACTTTAACACTCCCCTTTAAAGACTACTTGTCTTAATTTGGATCAGTTGAGGTCTTCACCAATATGTTCTCTGCAACACATGATCTACTATGAACTAAAGCACCTCTTGATTAGCAAAGTTTGTATATGATCTAACTTGGAATTTACAAACATTACCAAAATGTTGGCATCCATATAAAGAAACAGCCAACCACCAGAAAGCATAGATACCAATTGTTGATCTACTAGGATGTCCCTTCATTACATGTTTTATTCAACCATCCTTCCATCAGTTGAGGTCTTCACCAATATGTTCCCTGCAACACATGATCTACTATGAACTAAAGCACCTCTTGGTTAGCAAAGTTCGTATATGATCTAACCTGGCATTTACAAACATTACCAAAATGTTGGCATCCATATAAAGAAACAGCCACCCACCAGAAAGCATAGGTACCAATTGTTCATCTACTACAATGTCCCTTCATTACATGTTTTATTCAACCATCCTTCCATCACATATATCCATACATGTACCTATTCCTTTAACTCATGTTGCATCACCATCATCATCATCCTGGTTTTTCTTGGTGTACCTAAATCCATGCTTTGGATTTTGTTAACTTACCCTCAACCATGCTCTTGATGTTTGTGCATATGACTCCAAAGGAACAAAAAAACTCTACAGGAATCTTGATCCATATGTTTCATGTCTCTCACAAACTTTCGTTTCTTTAGTAGATCCTCATGTGGTTTATGCTTACCACAAACTACACGTTAAGTGGTTTTGGAGGACGACAAACCATCACACCAAGTGGTTTCTAGTTGACCACAAATTTTCCTCTATCATGTGCTCTCTGGCTTACCACAAACTATCACTACAAAGTGGTTTTTTGATTAACATGAACATTATGAGGGTACACATTTCTTTATCATCGTTTGACTTGAGTACAAAAAAATATATTAGGTATAGACTCAAACAATCTTTAAGACCACTACATCAACTCAAACCTGATACTATAGACTAGCCTACAAACAATGTGTGACTCACAATATAATATGACATTGAGTCTATTCCACAACACTCGCAAAATTTTAACTATCCATCATCATCTAATCTTCATTGTTGTCGTCTTTATTATCGCCACAAACACTATCACAAGTTGTTCTTTTATGTTACTTTGAGGATCACATCTTCCCTTGTGCTTTCTTCACTATGGGATTTATTCTTCTTCCTTTCACACCTACATACACAAAATTTAATCTTTTTTCTACAAACAATTGGTCATTGATGTCCATGTAAAACGAAATCCATCTACCATGATAAATGAGTGTCATCCATTACACTCCCCAGTTCTCTACGAATCTTGCTCACCTACATGGTTCATCAACATGTTAAACTCGCATAATCATAACTTGATCCCTCACATTATAAGATTACTTCATTTCACATCCCCCCCTTAATTGAATAATGACTTCTATGATTCCACGTTAAGCTTAGATATGTATCCACTTGCCACCCTCGTACATATATAAGTGGTTAATTCCACAACTTAATGTCACGTCCTCTCTAAACATAAGAGGGATAAATGCTACATGATACATGTGCTACCACACTAATCTATGTAGGCTTGACTCAATAGGGCTTACTAACACCTAGAGAAATCAACTTGATAAGGGCTAAGTTTACTTATGGACCAAAAAAAATCTAGGGTGTTGGGTAGAACCAATCATGCATTCCCTACTCAATTACATCATTTCATATTAGATACAAAAAGTATTAGCCTTTACTAAATGCCCAACAATGTAAGCCCATTTAATCACCACTCATCGCTTCTCTCTGCTCCTTTCCCTCTTTACGAATTTTTCTTTCATTGTTTTTTTCTTCTTCTTTCCTCTTTGGCATATTTGTTCAATTTTTGTCTTGGATACTCATTCTTCAGTTGTCATTTGTTAGAGTAACTAATGCTAACAAAGTAAGTGTACCCTTATTGTGATAGCTAGGCTCAATAAGGTTCAATTCATTTATCCAAAATTCACAGACATAAAATATAAGATAAGTTTGCATCATCTTGCCCACATATCACTTCTCACTTCTTCTCTTGACGAGATGTCGAATGCATCTTCTACTATCTGAGTTGCACTTGGATCTTTAGAAGTAGAACTCAAGGATTATGGTTTCTCATCTGCTTTTGAGTTTCTCTAAGTAGAGAATAATTTCTTTTTGTTTTGTTGTCACTACGACAATGACCCTCCAAAATTTTTACCTATGTCAATTTTGAAGCTTACATCAATTGTCATTTCAAGCCCTCTTGTGTCATCATGTTATTTGATTTGCTATTTGTTTTTTTTCTCCTAGTGTTTCATCCTCCTAAGTCAATGTTTCCTAAGTGTCGTCACTTAACCATTAGAAGCACTTGACTTATTTATTCCATGGTTGGGTGAACTCACCACTTATCTTGACTTATGAGCTTTCCTTCTTGCCATGCACACACTCGAAAAATACTTAAAAGCACAGAAAAATAAAAAAGGAAGCAATAAAATAACTCAAAAAGGCAAAATCACACTCCAAGTTGTTGAAGGTATCTGCTTTACTTTAGCGCACTCCTTCGGGCTGAAGTAGTGTGCCCTCCTTGAGCGCACTCCTTCATGTTGAGCAAGTGCACCCCCCTGAATGCACTCCTTCATGCTAAAGAGGTGTGTTCTTCCTGGGGGCATGCATGAGCATCTGTTTGCATGTGAGCGCACTCCTAGAAAATAGGAGCCCACTTAACTTCTCTTAGGAAACCCTCTCTCGCAACGACAAGTGGTGATCATGCATGAATTATTTTTGCATGTAAACTCTTTTAAATCAACCTAGTTAATCATTCATTTGCATAATCATTCTCATCTGAGTTGGGATCACAGTTGTGGATCAAGAAAATATTCATCAACCATTTCTTTCTTTTCTTGCTGTCGTTTCTTCTTTTTTCAGTTTATTTTTTTGCGTTGATGTTCAATCTTCATGTGAAAAGTGTTAATATGTTGTTGCATGCATAAACTCTTCACACTCTTCAACCTTCCTTATTCCAATGGGAGTGCAACAACATCTATATAACCTCGCATATCTTTCTTATCCTCAATATTGTCATCAAATCTTGATTTTAAACGTGTTTCTAAGCTTCCAACAGGCATAGTGCACTTTTGGAGCCTGAAGCCCGACCAACTTTGAAAATTTCACTCAGAATCACCAGTTTTTCCTCTTGAGAACACTTCCCACGAAGAACTACGCCCTCACTTGAACGCATGAGTGAACCACGAGAAATCAAACATTTTCCTTCATCCCTTTGGAGTGCATCAGTGCACCCTCTCTCTCTCTTTCTGATCCAGAGTTATGCAAGAATGCAATAAAAATACAAAAATAAACATAAACGCAAAGATGCAGCAGAAAATGTGCTTCATTTCATTAATATTAAATAACTGAAATAAGCTTACAGACATAAAGGAAATAAACTATCTCGGGCGATGGTAGCTTATCTTTGAGAAGATATGTGGTGGCTACAGGCCTCTGAACTATGTTACGATGAGGCTCGAAGGCCTATTTATTATTGAGAAACAATGGAAAACCCTAAACATCCAAAACCTAACCCTAGGAGATGAAGTGCCAAAACTATGGGCTCCATTTGGGTAAACTGGTACATCAACTTCCTGGGGCCGTAAATTTGGCATACGATCTCTGTTTTATGCACACATACCTAATTAGGAATATTTATCAGAGGACTACAACTTTGGTCCTAGTTTTCCCAAAAAACGTTGTTTAGGGCCTCAAAACGGCTCTGGAAGTTTAGGACCCGAAAAACTGCCAAAAATAGTAAATTGTGCTACAATTAAAGAAACTAAAAGACTAAAAGAAATAATGGTGGGCCCCTAAGTGGAATAGGTGGGTGGCCATCAATATCCACCTAAATCAGTCCTCCCCCCTTAGGAAGTAATGGTCTCCATTCCATTGAGTTCCTCCATGAGATGAGGAAACTTTTGTTGAACTTGGTCCCTGGTGAGCCACTTGCCTTGGTGTAGGAGTTGGCCAGCTTTGACAACCTGATACAACTGGATCTTCTGTGTGTGAGTGTTCTTGATTTGTTTTTCCATCATCTGATCAGTTGTGGCATGTTCCATGCAGTTGGGGTTTAGCTCTGTTGGTGTGATTTAATCTACCATGTTTGTTGTGTCCAGTAATGGTAGAAAGTAGGGTCGAAGGTGGTCCACATTGAACACTAGGTACAAACCAAGGAATGGTGGAATATTGAGCTTGAAGGCATTATCCCCGATAGCCTTCGTAATGGTGTATGGCCCGTATCGGAGCAGGCAAAGCTTGGGTGGGGTCCAGCGAGGAGCTCCTTATACAAATGTTGCCAAACTTTGTCGCCCACCTGGAACCTGTGTGGCACCCGATGTTGATCATGTCACTGCTTGTACTTAGCATTGGCTTTGTGCAATATTACATGGACCTGTTGGAGAATGTGATGAATGCACTCAATGAAGTTGTTCGCCTGGTCAGCTTTGAACTAGACATGAGCCGAATCTACTTGAGTAGTTGCAAATGGTATGGCCACATCAATGGTACGTAGTGGTTGGAATCCAAAGACCACCTGAAAGGGGATGTGGCTAGTTGAGTTGTGGAGAGCCCGGTTATAGTTGTGCTAGACATAGGGGAGGCTTTCATCCCATGTGCGTGGATGCTTCGAGTTGTACATGTGCATAATGTTTACGATCATCCTATTGATGACCTGTGTTTGGCCATCAGTTTGGGGGTGGAAACTAGTGGACTTAGTGAGCTTGGTGTCCAGCATAGACCAGAGACTTACTAAGGAACCTATTGTCCTAATCTGAGATAATGGATTGTGGGATCCAAAAGTGTACCCACACTCGCTCAAAGAAGAGTTTAGCAGTGGCTTATGTTGTGATATTCTTCTTGCAGGCTATCATAATGGTCATCTTATATAATTTGTCGAAGACCATAAAAATGTAGTCGTTTCCATGCTTGGTAGAAGGAAGGTCTGACATGTCATCCATGGAGATGGATTACCACGACCGAATAGGGGTAGGAAGCGGAGTATATAAGCCTTGCTTCTTGATGGTCGGTTTGGAAAAGGAGCACGCAGTGTAGGATTCGATGTACTTCCTGACATCATGTCGAAGGTTCGGCCAGAAATACTTTTATGTTACTACCATTGTTTTCTCGACCTTGAAATTTCTAGCGACCTGACTGTAGTGCGCTTCCCAAATCATCTTGGCAAGCTCGCTTGAAGGAACACAAAGGTGTCCAAGGTGGCATAACAGTGCATCCTGGAGGTGAAATTTTAGGACTTGACTACCCTCTAAGAGCGCCTGGTATGTGTTTCCAAATTCTAGATCACTTATGTAGAGATGCGACCAACCCGAAGTCTCGTGCCCATGAGAGTCGAGCACAGTGGTTAACGCCACAATCGGTGGTCGGCTGAGGCAACCTGCAACACTATTGGTGTTGCCCTTCTTGTACTTGATGTTCAAATTTTGCAGTCATGTGGCCCATTTTTTATGGTGATCGTTCTGCAACTTCCCTTGTGTTTATATGAACTGCAAGGGTCAGTGATCCATGTGGATGATTGTTTCCTTCCCCAAAATGTAATACTTCCATTGTCTGTAGGCTTGCACAATGGAATACATATCTTTGTCATAGGTGTGATACTTTCAAACTATGTCTAAAAATGTCTCACTATGATATGCCACTGGATGCCCCTATTGAGTAAGTACTGCCCCAATAGCATAGTTAGGGTCATATGTATCGATCTCAAATGGTTGTTGCAAGTCTGGTAATGTTAGCATTGGTGCAGAGTAGAGGCGATGCTTCAACTTTGCGAATGCCTTCTGTTGAGATTTATACCAAAATAATTTTGTTTTCGCTCCTCCCTATATAACTTGACTCAAAGGCCAAGTGATATGAGAGAACCCCAACATGAACCTGTGGTAGACATTAGCAAGACCCATAAAGTTGTGGAGCTCTGTTAGAGTGATTAGGGCTGGCCAATCTCAAATGACCTAGATCTTGGTTGGGTCCACATGCATCCCCCACTCATCAATAATGTACCCCAGATATTGAACATGGGTCATGGAAAAAGTGCATTTCTCCAAATTGGTACACAACTTGTGTTGACGCAATGTTCGGAGGACCTATCAAACGTGGTAGAGGTGCTCTTCCCAACTCTAGCTGAAGATCGAGATGTCATCCAAATACACCACCACAAATGAGTTAGTGAATGGTCGCAAGATGTCATCCATCAGCCTCATGAAGGTTGTAGGAGAATTCGTCAACCTGAAAGGCATAACCAACCATTCAAAAAGGCCCTCCTTGGCTTTGAAGGTAGTCTTCCACAAATCAGAGGTTTTGATTGGTACCTGGTGATACCTAGGCTTCGAGTCAATCTTGCTGAAATATTTACCCCCCTTGAATTGGTCCAGAAGGTTATCAATCTGTGGGATCATATATCTATTCCAGATAATGATCTTGTTCAGTTCCCGATAGTCAATACAAAGTCTCCAAGTCCCATCCTTCTTCTGCACCAAAACAATCGGGCTCCCATAGGGTAATGAACTCATTTGGATGTGACCTTTCTATAGTAGCTCCTAAATTTGTGTCTTGATTTCACCGTTCTCCAGAACAAAGCATCGATAGATTGGTCCATTAGGTAGCATCGTGCCTGGGTTCATATCGATGTAGTGGTTGACCTAATAGTGTAGAGGCACCCCTACATGTGAGGTGAAGATGTCCCCGTAATCCTCCATAACCTTGTCCATCTATTGTTGTCGTGCGGAGGAGCCATGTCTGGAGGTCATGGCCACTGTCTTATTCTTTCCCTGAGGGAGGATCATAAGGAAAAAAAATTTCTTGGTTTGGGAAATGAGCTTACTACATTGCTTCATGGTGATCAAAGAGATGGTGGTAGGCGGTGCTACCTCTGGTATCCTATACAACTTATTACCCAAAGTAACAACAACAGCACGAGGTCGAGACTCATACACAACATGTCACTTCCACAAGTATGGTTGGCCTAATAATACATCACAAACTTCAAGAGGAGTGACATCACATAATACCTCATCTGTGAAGGGCTTGATTTTGTAGGGAAGGCGATATTGTTGGCTGATGCGGAGATCTCGTCCTTGGTGGAGCCACCCAATGGTGTATGGTTGTGGGTGTGTTATGATCTACCGGAATAGCTGCTTCACAACCTCTGCTGAAATGAGGTTCTTTTGGCTCCCTGTTGTCGACAATGAACTACAATGGGGAACCCTTCACCCACATCTGGTAATGAAAGAGGCGTCCCCCTCCTCTGGATCTTCGGGTTCTTCCTTATAGATCTTACTGGTGGCAACGGTGGCACTAGGCTTTGCATTGATAATCTGCTTCCCTTTTTCATTTCCCTTGTTGGGTTCTGACTCAGAATTAGAACATGCATCTGATTCAGAAGCCTTTAGCTCGGCCACTACTGACTACTTGGCATGATACTCACTTGTGTTGTGAGTGGAGCTCTTATGGAACTCGCACCACTTTCCTGTATCATTCTTTGGCTTCGTGGTGTTGTTCTTCACTTACGTCTTCGATGGGTTACCCTAGGTCGCCCTGCCTTGGCCTTGTCCTTTGTTCTGCGGTTTGGGGGCACCTTTCCCTTGCTTCTGATTCGCGGATCCAAAGTCTCACTTCTTCTATTTTGAATTTTTTCTCAATCTCGGCAGCATACCGGTATGTTGCACCAAGCAAGGAGATGTTGAGGAACTCCATTTCCTCCTGGATGTATCTATGCAAAAAATTGCAACACTTAAGCACCAAATGTTTCTCCGAATCTTTGGTACCCAACTTTGTGCGTAAGGTATGGAACAAATTTGTCAACTCATGCACATATTTATCCCTTTGTTTCCGCAGCGTAGTCCATTGTATGTATTTATTCTCACAGCTCCCCATGGGGTAGTATTATTCCTTGATGGTGTCTCAAAAAGAATTCCAAGTGGGTGCGGCTGAGAACAAGGAGGATTCCCCCTTGTCCTTTTTTTCACAGTAGGTTTCCCACCCATCCATGACATGGGGGCGGATTTGAGGAGTGAAAAAGTAATATTTTCTCAATTGGAAAAGTCATGAACCAAAAAAATATCCTTCTAATAGATTCATCCATCTATCTGCGTTGTTTACATATATTTTTTCCTCAAATATGGGAATGTTGAAGTTAAATTGTAACTTAAAAGGAGTGACACCTCCAGATGAAGATGTGTCATTGGTGGGTAGTCGTCGAAGGATCTGGGCAAAGTTATCCATAATCGTGTTCCTTTATTTCTCAAGGGCCTCCTCGAGCAATATTTTGATAATATCTCTTACTCCCTGGTCTTTCTTTTCCTCCGCTATGGGAGGTTGTTGGGGTTTGCGAGGCTGATCTTGCAAAGGTTCAACTAGATCGAGACCTAGTTCCTTATACCCCGATCTCGTTCGGTACATGCAAAGAAAGATCGAGAATGAGCAGACCATTCTCATACCATTGATCGTATTTATGCAGGAACACAATAAAATACAAAAATAAACATAAACGTAGAGATGCAGCAGAATGTGCTTCATTTCATTAATATCAAATAACTAAAATAATATTACAGACAGAATGGAAATATAATAGCTTGGGCGACGGTAGTTTATCTCTAAGAATATATGTGGCAGCTAAATGCCTCTGAATTGTGTTACAATGAGGCTCGAAGGCCTATTTATTATTGAAAAACAATGGAAAACCCTAAACATCCAAAAACCTAACCCTAGGAGATGAGGCGCCAAAACTATGGGCCCTATTTGGGTAAATTGGTACATCAACTTCTATAGGTCATAAATTTAGCATAAAATATTTGTTTGACACAAACAATACCTCATTAGAAAGATATATCTAAGCACTACAACTTTCAAGTGAAAGGTTTTCCCACAAAATGTCGTTTAGTACCTCAAAACAGCTCCAGAATTTTAAGATCTGAAAACTGCCAAAAATAGTAAACTATGCTACAATTAAAGAAATTGAAAAACTGAAAGAAACAATGGTGGGGCCGCTAAGTGGAAGAGTAACATACATACAAGAGATCATTTCAAAATTTGAAGCCAAATCCTCTACTTGGGGAGAAACATCTAAGAAGAAAGGATAAAGTAAAATTGCTCTATGTATGCCAAAATACCCCAATTCATATGTGTTGGGTGCACATATTAAGGAGGTGGAATTTTAGGAACATTCGATCTCAAAGACAAGCCCTAGAGTTTCCAGTCCATCTGTATCAGCAAAGGAAGGATATCAAGGCATGATAAAAGGATAAGGGGATACATATGAATGTGATCTAGAATCGAGTCCAGAAGCCTACAACCATGTGATAAATATACTTATGACTTAGGTAGTGTTGTGAAACAAATTGTCGAGCATTCTTTTGCTGAGGGTGTTGTGAAATAATTAGGACCACCTAGACAATCTGAATAGTTTGAGAAACCTGAACAGTTTGAACAACCTAAGAAATGCCCGTCATAAAAAAAAAGTGTAATCTCCTCTATCAAGGGATCCACCTGTAACAGATGTATAAAACTCTTAAACAAAACCAAATGGCAATTAGCTGAGTTACCACCTTTTAGTTCCCCACTAAAAATCTCCAGAGACAAGGTCTAATGAAAAACATCCCTTTGTCTACACTTCCTACTTATTAGGGTACTATTTTTAAATATTCAAATACATTTCTCTTTGAATTCAATGATGTCCTCGACATGATCTATGATTACACCACCGACTTGTAAAAATTAAAATTATTCCCAATTACATTAAAAGGAGTTGCACTAAGATGTTTTACGGGACTTGGTGGGGCATCCATTACCTCCTGGGATGGGATGAAGAAGACCTTTTTAGAAAATTATCAGGACTATTATTGTTCCAAAGATCAAAGGGAAGAGCTATTCAGGATAAATGAGACACCAGATGAAAACTTGGAAGAGTATGTTAAGTGCCTTCAATATAATATGCAGGGATCTCAACATAACAATCTGGAAAGTAAATAGTTAAAACAATTCTTATTAGAGGAATGTGGGATGATTTCCTTGACATGCTAAACCTCCTGGGGAAGGGAGATATATCCAAGGAACCTTATGATAAAATTGTTCAACTTTGTCAAAGGAGTTCTAGAGGATCAACAAGAAATATGACTATGACACATGATGATTCTACTAGGATCTTAAAGTCAACCAATAGTGGGGCAACACGAGCATAGATTGGGAACCTGCTGGAGAATTTCAAAATTGACATTATGCCCTCATTATCCTCTCAGCGTGATGTGTTACGGGCAAAGCAAAATCATATTGAAGTAGAACAAGCTTTGGTAATATTTTTCTCTCAGTGCAGGAATAAACATCGTCGAGGGAATGCCCACTTAAAAAACTACAATATATGTGACGATGATCATTCTACGAAACAATGCCCCTCAATACCTAGATTAAAAGAAATTTAAAGGGAGATAGTGGAAGGTACTAAAGCAACATATTTTATTGGCACCAAGAAGCCTCAGCCATTAGGTATGGCGTAAGAAACCTTCTCTTCTTTTCATTGTTGGTCTGGTATGTATATTCCTCAATAAATCCCCCATCAAATTCAATACCTGGTAGCTCTTTGGTAGCCTCCCAATCCCCCTTCGGTCTAATACCCTACACCCCAACCTCAACGACCTTCTTCTTTAGGGCCTCAACCATGGCGAGGGACTATTCTCCCTAACCAAAATGCATGTTTAGGTTCTGATGCAACAACAATAGTTACAACTTCCCTCCAATGTACATACGAGTGGTGCTCCATTACACCCGCAACGACCTATACAACCTAACCCTAATACTAACAATAATTTGAAACACCAATTCTCCCTACCTATTATATCTCACCTATGGAATGCAATGAAATACAATTATAATCAGGAAGGATAGTAAACCTAATTTTCTCTCCTATTATCATAAAAACTGAGGAAGAAAATCCTTCAGGAGAAGAAAACTTAATTCGAGGATATTTAAAGAAGCAACAAGCTGTAACAGTTGATGTTACTACTAGTGCTAAAACAGTTGATGATACTCATGATGGTGTAACAATTGGTACTACTGCTAATACCATTGTAACATCTAGTGGTACTTCTAATGCCACTTTAATAATTTATGCTACCTTGGCTGTGAGACCTATAACATCTGCTACTAATGAGATCTCTTTGCATCCCCCTTATCCTGAAAGATTAATTAGAATCAAAATTACTCCTTGGTCTAAATTCGACTTCCTAAAGGAATTGAAAAACTTACATGTCTAGAATCCCTTATTGCAAGCAACCTGAGATGTTCCCATTTATGCTAAAACAGTTAGAGAATTGTTTGTCAAAAAGGCAAGTATAAAACCTCAAGATCCACCTATTGTACGTGTAATTAGAAAATTATCAGAGTTAATGTTATGGGATAATATACCTACTAAATATGAAGATCCCGGGAACCCAATAATAGTTTCTCATATTGGAGGAACAACTCTTCCAGATACCCTGATTGATTTAGGAGCAATGATTAACATAATAACTAGGGAAACTACTAAAATACTTAGGCTTACCAACCTAAGAGAAACTCCCATTGTTTTAGAATTAGCAGATAGGTCTAAGATACAACCTAAAGCAATTTTGGAAGATGTTAGAATTAGCAGATAGGTATAAGATTTTGGACCCCCCTCTATTAATTTCCATACATATGGGGGGGCCCACAATTAATAAATACCATTGAATTGAAGCAACGAAGATACCGCTCGTGGCACGTTTTGAGAAAGGTGCACGAATGTTAGTCGTATATGCAACAAAATGCGTACCCTCCCCCCTTTTTTAAATGTAGAACAGGTAGGGGACCTCGCCTATCATCCATTTATCTCAACAACTTAGATCGATGATCATCAGGCATGAATATGCATAAAATTTAAAGTGCTTTAGAGTTAAACGACGAATAGGCACGGGGGCTCCACTTACCATTGATCGATTTAAGCCGTGCAAATCAACACTAGAAAGAAAACTAGAATGAGGGTTAGCATGGAGATCTACACTCGATATGATTTGACGACTGCAAATGAGTTAATACGATGATTAGGGTGTCATCGGATCTTCTACATGCGCAATCGTTAACTCGTGCCTTTCACCTGATGGGGTATTCTGATGTGGGTATTCTGATGATGACATGGTAGCACACCTGACACTAGGTGGAAGTGACGTGGATCAGTGACATGGAAATGTTAGGATGTGACACGTGGTGTACGTATTTAGCATTTTTAAGTGGCCAGTCGGGCCATGTATAGGTGACAAGTGGACCACTCATAGGGTGCCACATGGCACAGTGAAATCAACATGTTGTTAGCACGCATATTCACTTGAATGGCTAATGATGTGGTTTTAAGGCTATGGTCACATGCATCTGGGGTCTAAAGTTGGAGGGCACAATGAAATTTGGTGTTGAAGCTCCAAATTTGGTTAATCAGTGATGGTATTGTTTAATTGAATTTGAGCTATTTAAACCTATCTTTCTAGTAAAGAAAAGAAAACTCCATGGGTTGAACCATGGATTGATGCATATGGTATTTTGGATAGAAGAAGCTATAAAAGATATAGTTATTGTTGAATAATTTTCAACGGTTTTATCGATTTACAGGGAAAAGGAATAAGGTTATTTGTTCATGAGAAATTGATTGAAGAAAGTGAGAAAAGTAAAAACTAGAATTGCTTACAAGCATGTATTGTTGGAGATTCAAAAGGGGTAATGGTTTATGCTGAAAAGAATGATTATCTGTTGAATAAATCAAAATATCAGATTTCATAATTATGTCATTGAATTGAATAAATTTACCAGTTTATAGTGTAGAGGACAAAATAAAGAAGGGAAAATATTTTTTACCATAAAATTGTGGAAGGTTCCTAGGTCCAATTTTAAATGAAATGAAAAGGTGATATGTTGGTACTAGAGGAAGAAAAAGGGAGTTGTTTCTTCCTGCTAGTAGAAGCCAACAAAATTGAACAGGGAAAGTGAGTGATTCCTACTGGTTGGTGCCAATAAAACAAATAGGGGTTGATGCTCTTGCAAGTGGGTTCTTGCAAATCAAAAAGGGGATAGAAGTCTCCTACTAGTTGGTTCCAGTGAACTATTGTAATCCAATATTGAAAAAGAAAATAAAAGAAGAATTTTGATGGTTTTCTCCCTTTATGGGTTTCCATCTAAATTCTTTTCTGTCGTGTGTGTTAGATGTGATTGTATGTTTTATGATTCTGCTTATATGATAGATTTTTAAACAATTGAAAAATATAAATATTATAGATTTAAGGCTTTTGCAATTTCGATTTTGTGTAGAATTGTTTTCCGGATTCATCGCATCTATTATTGATTGAGTCGACATTTCAAACCAATCCACCGTGGTTCATCATCAGGATAGATCCATGATGATGAACCACGGTAGATTGGTTCAAAACGTCGACTCAATCAATAATAGATGCCATGAATTCGGAAAATAATTCTACAGAAATATAAATATGCTTAATCGTTGGAAGGAAGATATTGTACAAATGGTTAGTTAGGATGAAATATAATTAAGCATAGCTCATTTGTTTAATGGGTTGAACTTTACATTGTAGAAAATCATAATGAAGACATATTCGATTCACTTGGAGTAAACATTTGCAAAATTGCAGTGAGTGGATATTAGAACCAAGGAACCACTCCAATAGATGAAGTTGGTAAGAAGAGAAACGAAATAAAATCTCTAAGAAAAACTCCAACAAGAAATTTTCTAAAAGGAATAACGTCTATTCACATGAAGATAGTTACAGTTCTTTAGAGGATGAAATAGAATTTGATTATAATTCTAACCTTATTTATAAGCTTCTTATGGCATTAGAAGATAAAATGTTCGTTTTAGAGAAAACATATTTAGAATATTTTGAAGTAGTTGTTGTGACTTGTTAAGTGCATTGGAGGAAATTATAGACAAGCTTAGGATAATAATAAAAAAAATAGGAAATGAGAAATTCAAGCATATAAGGAGAAATAGAATAACATTGATGAGAAGATGACACTTTTAAAAGTTCATTTAGAAGAAACTAAAAGAGTTGAGGAAGTGCTCATGAAAAAGTTAAAAGAGAAAGAGACGTATTGTGATAAATTGGGATAATAAATTGTATTGTTGAGGAAAATCTTGAGAAGATTAAGACACGGTTGAATCTGAACCTAAAATGTGTACAAGGATAAAAAACCATAGATAAGATCATCAACAAAAAATGATCTTGATTAATTAAAACAAGTATCACATACAATGGAATGCAAGATTAGGTTAAAGGAGATTCAAATCCCAAGACTACAAAATCTGAGGATTTGAAAAGCTACGTTGATGATATTAAGGGAAACAAAGAGCAATACAACAAATCCAATAGTGGAAGTAGTGTACAACAAAAACAAAATAAGCCAAGCCACACAAGTCACAGAGGAGCAAGAAAGCAACATACAACAAAAATTCACCCTCTCCATAACCTAAGACTGATACATTTTATATGGTCATTAGTTTATTTGTCATAATTTTGGACACAAAGCAGTTCACTGCACAATGTATAAAGCTATTAAATCTAGAGAAGTAAGATTAAAGTCAAATTTGAAAAAAAAATGTCAAGGAATATAAAATCCTTCAATAATGCATTCTCTCCTCTTGTGGATGAAAATGAGTGTTATATTTGAAACAATTTTGAACATGGGGTCAATGAATGAGGAAACGGATTGGTGCCTTCTTATCAGTAGGTTAAAAAGGAAAAACTTGCAAAAATCTAGAAAAATAAGAAGACTTAATATCCATAAAATTGTGGATTGGTCTTGTATTTCCAAAAATCAATAAAATTAGTGGCACGATGATAGTGGTTGTTTAAAATACATGACAAGGGACATAAGTAAGTTTATATCCTTTAATGAAGTCAAATGAGGAAATGTTACCTATGGTAATAATGCTACAACACGAATAAAAGGAAAAGGGACAATTGTCTTTAAGAAAGGAAAAACTAAGGCTCAAAGTGTGTTCTTTGTGGATGATAATAAGGATAATATATTAAGTTTCAGTCAGATGGCTCACCAAGGTCATGAGGTAACCTTTAGATCACATGAGTGTGTGATCAAAGAATTGGAAATAGGGGAGACCATAATTAAAGTATTCAGAACTCTGAGTAATGTATATATGTTAGAAGGAGACAATGAAAGTTGGATGTGGCAGAAGAGATAAGAGCATTTAAACTTCTATTAGTTAATTAAACTAGGCAAAAATGGGGGTTTTTCGTTACATGCTCAAGATTGTCACACCTGAAAACAATGCTTACAAATTATGCAAAATTGGTAAACAGTCAAGAGTTCAATTCAAGGAAAAGGAATATCCAAAAAAAAGGCCTCTTGAAATATTCATACCAACATATGTGGACCAATGAGGAAGAGATCCCCATGAAGTGAGAAATATTTGATGTTGTTAATTGATGACTACACAAGAATGTGTTGGGTTAGCTTATTGAAATATAAAGACGAAGCCTTCAAAAAATTCAAAATATTTAAAGCTCTAGTGGAAAACCAAATGGATCCAAAAATTAAGTGCTTTAGATCTGATAGAGGAGGTGAATACACATCTAATGAGTTTTATGACTGTTGTGAACAACATGGGATAAAGAGATGGTTTTTTATAGATAAAAATCCCCAACAAAATGGGGTAGTTGAAAGAATGAACATGACAATTTAGCATATGGCTCGAGCCATGCTTGATGAATTAGGAGTAACTCATACCTTTTGGGGAGAATTTGTACAAACAACAATCAATATTCTCAATAAGGCTCATGTTAGGGTAAAAAATGATAAAATGCCTTACAAATTGTGGTATGGATGACTTGATTTAGTTAAACACTTTAAAGCTTTTGGAAGCAAATGTTATATCAGAAGGAATGAGGAAAAACTTAGCAAATTTGAGCCAAGGGAAGATGAAGGTATTCTACTTGGATATTCTTCCAAAATCAAGCGGTGCAAATTTTATAAGAAGAGACCAAGCAAAATTGTTGAAAGCATAGATGTAAAATTTGATGAAGGACTTATTTGCCTTAGAAGACAATTATGTCATGATGAATCAAGCGGCGATGAATCACCAAAGAATGAGGTCAAAGAGAATGAAGATCAAGAAGAACATGAAGCATCAAAGGAAGAAGACAGAGAAGAAGTTGGTTAGCAAAAGACTCCATCTAGGTATGTACAGAAAAATCATATAGAAAGCCAAATTTTCGGAGAATGTGAATATACCTTTGTTATCTATAGTTGAACCTTATAATTTTCACTAGGAAAGCTATTATGAATTTTGGATTGAAGAAATGCATGAAGAATTGAATCATATAGAGAAAAATAAAACTCGGGAGCTTGTTCCAAGACCACATAATAAAAATGTAATAGGGACCAAATGGATATTAAAAAATAAATTAAATGAAGATGGAAATGTGATCAAGAACAAGGAAACCTCCCTCTAAAGGTTATGCACAAAAATTAGGGATACGTTTCGAAGAAAAAATTTCCCTTCTTGCAAGGTTCGATGCCATTAGAATGTTCTTAGCATTTGCATGTTTTCATAAATTCAAAGTCTAGAAGATGGATCTTAAGTCTGCTTTGTTAAATAGGGACGTGGAAGAGGAGGTTTATGTTGAGAAACCTGAAGGCTTATTACTCGACAACAACAAGGATTATGTACGCAAACTCAAGAAATATCTGTATGGATTAAAGCAAACTCCTAGGGCTTGGTATTGTAGGTTATACAAATACTTATAGCAACAAGGCTTTAAGAAAGGAACAACATAAACTACCAGTATTGTATATCAAGGTTGAATGAGATAAACTACCAGTATTTATTATATATGTTGATGATATAATTTTTTGTAGTAATGTTGAATCAATGAGTCAAGGTTTTGCAGTGACAATATAGCAGGAATTTGAAATTCATGTACTTGGTGAATTGTCCTTCTTTCTTGGATTACAAGTGAAAAAAAAAACAAAGAAAGGAAACTTTCTTTCTCAAACTAAGTACCTCAAGGAGATTCTAAGGAAATTTGGGATGGAATTTTGTAAACCTGTATGTACATCCATGGTAACAGGCTACAACCTAAGCAAGGATAACAAATCTCCAGAAGTCAATTAATTTGAATATAGGTCAATGATTGGCAATATACTCTATCTCACAGCTAAAATCATGATATTATGCATGATGTTGGAATAATGGGGTGTTTTCGATATAACCATAAGGAAACCCATCTCAAATATTAAGAGGATATTTAAATATCTGCAAGGAACTTTAGATTTTGGACTATGGTATCCTAAGAATACATATTTTTACTCAACAAGATTATACTTATGTAGATTGGGAAGGAAGCGTAGATAAGAGGAAAAATACTAGTGATGGAGAATTCTCTCTAGGTAGTTGCTTAGTTTCCTGGATCAGCAAGAATCAAAGCTCAATCTCCTTGTCTAGTTTTGAAGTAGAGTACATTGTAGTTACATCATGCTGTAAACAACTATTGTGGATGATTCAAAGTCTAAAAGGCATTTACACAACCTGTCTTTATCTTTTGAGATAACACCAATGCTATTAATATATCAAAGAATTCAACGATGCACTCCAAGACAAAATACATTCCTATTAAATATCATTTTCTCAGAGAACAAGTGTTCGATAAAATAGTCAAGCTGGAATATGTTCCTACACATGAGAAAATTGCATACATATTTACTAAGCCTCATCCACGAGAACCATTTGAGTATCTTCGCCAAATATCAGGGATGATCTCCTCCTCATCTTTTCCATAATTTTCTCACTCATGCCTGATGTAAGCAATCCACATGTGGATTATATTGTTGTATGAAGACAACACTAACCAAAGTTACAACTTTAGCTTAAGGGGGTGTTGAAATTGTAGCAAGAAAAGGCTTCATTTTACTAATGCCTTAGTCAAATGCAGAAAATTCAATTTCCACATCTGCAGGATGACTTGGATTACAGTTAGCTAGAGTGACATGGCCTTGTCTACTAGTTAAGTCAGTAAATTCGAGTTTGTAGGCTAGAATTAGATTTGTGCATGAGTTGATTGCTAAGATCTAGTAATCTAGATGAGTGATTGTTAGTTGAACTCATTTAACTGAGCTATAGTCATTAGTTGAGTAAGTTGAAGGTCAGTTGAGTATTTACGATTATTGTTAACTCATTGATCTCTTAGTTAACTAGTCAATCAGCTAAAAATACACCCAGTCATGCATGGAATTTGAATTACCTAGTTGAGTGGATGGAAAATGCACATTTTGTATTTATAATTGTATATTGTTGAGTGTACGGTGCCTTTTTCACTGAGCAGGTGAGACTCTTCTATTGGGAATTGTGCAAGTAAATAGGGGCTTCTCCTATTCTTTAGGAACCAATTTCCTCATGAATTGCGCAAGGAAATAGGAGGAGAAAGAGGCCAATATTTGGCTAAGTCTTTTGTAGAGCAATATTAGGAGGAGGAGAATAGAATTGTAGTGCAAGGTGTGCTTCATGTGTGAACTAGTCATTTTAATTGATCAATGTTTTCTCATCTAATATAATACAAATAGTGGAGGGGTTTTTCCTAGTTGCGTTCTCCTGTAAAATCATTGTGTTCCTTATGTTTTGATGGTTTCATGTCTTGCATGTGTTTCTATTGTGTTTTTTCTTTTCCGCAGGATAGTAGAAGAAATTTGTGTCTCTTGATTTTAGTTCAATTTCATTAGCAATAACAAATTTATTACAATTTCTACATGGTATTGGAGCATTGAAAGACTACATATAAAACTTATTCCAAATATTCTCTCAGAGAAATTTTGATTTGCATAGATTTTGGTGTTAATTCTCTTTAGTGCGGGAAAAATGTCTTTCAACAGATTGAGACTTAAGTATGCATTGGAGAGAACCTCAATTTTTTGTGCTTGGAAAGACATCATGGAAGTGGTCTTAGATGAATATAGAGTACGAGAGTATACGCAAGCTGATATTCCAAAACTAGCAACATCATATGTACAAGCATTTGCTTAATGGAAGAAAGACACAACAAAGGCCAGGAGGATTATTCTAGAGAGTGTCAGAGATCATGTGGTTTCGAACTTGCATGGAAAGGGGACTCCTTTTGAAATGTGGAAAAATCTCAGAGATCTCTTCCAGAACAACAGTGATGCCAGGAAATTGGCATTAAGAGATAAACGCAAGAGCATTCGAATGTAGAAAAAATGAAACCATTCCTCAATAACTATCCACTTTCAATCGGGTTCGAGATGAACTTGGAGGAGTAGGAGAAAACGTGTCATCATTTAAACTTGTGAGATTATCACTCCTTGGCCTTATGAAATCCTGGCACAGCTATCGGGATTCAGTAAATGGAAGAGTGTTATTAAACCACCTCACACAATAGAAGAAATTAGAGATCAACGACTTAGAAATCCGTCTCTTCGAGGGGGCAACCTCATTTACATTACATAAATGAACAATTCTTGGATGATACAAATGAAAAAAAACTCCTTTATATATATAGGAGTCCATGGTGTCACAATATAATCCTAGCCGTCCTAACAATAATAATGTAAGGGCACAACAATAATAATAGTGGGCTTTTATGGGGCACAACAATAACAATATGGAGACTACAGGAGTACAAAAATAAAAATAAGGGGACTACACTAACAACAATAAGGGACTACAATATTAATATAGGGACCTAACATGCCCCTCTCCTTTAAAAATATTTTGTTCTCAACGCTTGAGTAGTTCTGGATGCTTCTGTATAAAATTCTCATCCTCCCATGTGGAATCTTCAATGGGTAAGTTCTTCCACTTGATGAGATACTCTGAAATTGATCGATTTCGTAGTTGTCGAGTTCTCATTTCCGTGATTGTTTTAGGTTCCAATATGATTTTTCCTTCCTCATCAAGTTCTGGAAATATTGTTTGAACTACAATTTTGTCACCTATAACCTTCTTTAAGCATGAAACATGGAAAACTGGGTGCACTTGGGAAGATGCAAGAAGCTCCAATTTGTATGCCATAGTACCAATATTTTTCAACACCTTGTAAGGACCATAGTACTTTTGTGATAATTTATTATCCTTCTTAGCTTGCTTGAGGGAAATTTGTTTGTATGGTTGTAGCCGTAAAAATACCCAATATCCTACATCAAAACTTATGTCACTGCGATGTTGATCTACCTATTATTTCATTCGATTTTTTACCAAATTTAGGTTATCCTTTAAGAGTTGGGGAAATTGTTGTTGATGCTCGATGTGATCTTCCACTGCTTAAACCTTAGAATTTTCTCTTACAGATGATGTGATGGACAGTGGATGATATCCATAAAGTGCCATAAAGGGGGTCATTTTTGTTGCGATGTGGAAGGAAGTGATATACCACCATTCAACCAGAGGTAACCACTTGACCCATTGTGTTTGTTTATCAGATACAAAGAAATGAAGATATTCTTCGAACCATGTGTTCACTATCTCAGTTTTCCAATCGGATTGAGGATGATAAGATGAGCCATGAGCAAGTTGAGTACCCAAACAAAAAAATAATTTCGTCCAAAAATTTCCAGTGAAAATGGTATCTTTATCGCTTACAATAATCTTTGGGTTTCCATGTAGCTTTTGAATTGTTTCCATAAATGCAGTAGCAACTGTACTCACTTTAAATGGATTATATAACCCACAAAAGTGTGCATACTTGGTAAGTCTATCAACTACCACCGTGATGACACTCTTTCCTTCAGACTTAAGTAAAACTGTGATAAAATCCATTGAAACCTCCTCGCAACATTTACTTGCAATTGATAAAGGTTGTAGTAGATCCGGGGTCTTAATTGTCTCAACTTTATTTTGTTGGCAAACCAAACATTCTACCACAAACTTTTGAATATTAGATATACGGCCATCCCAAAAAAATTATTTCTTCACCCTGTGGCAAGTTTTTAAAAATCCTGAGTGTCCTTCGAAGGGAGGTGTGTGCGATTCCAAAATAATCTTTTATTTTAGTTGGGAATTCTTCCAAAGATATAAACGATCTTTGTACCAGAAGGAATCATTTTCCCAACTAAATGTATTATATGTATTGGGATCTTATTGCAACTTTTGAATGAGTGTCCTCACTTCTTCATCATTATTCCATTCCTCCCTTGCTTCAGTTATCCAATCTGGTTGGAAAATAGAAATGGCACAAAGCAATGCTTCCACATCCTCATCCTTTGTTGAGAGTGCATCAACAACAACATTTAGCTTCCATTTTTTGTAGATGATTTCAAAGTCATAACCCAACATATTTGTGACCCATTTTTGTTGCTCTTCTGAAGATATTCTTTGTTCCAAAAAGTATTTAATACTATCATGATCAATTTTTACCTTTAAGTGTCTTCCCATTAGGTAAGGTCGCCATTTCTTTAGTGCATGTAGTATTGCCAATATTTCCTTTTCATAAATAGTTTTTTGTAAATAATTTCCTTTGATTGGACATCTTTAAAAAGAAATGGGTCTTCCTTATTGCATTAAAACAACACCAATTCCATTTCCTGAGGAATCACATTCCATAATAAAGGTTTTTGTGAAGTTTGGTGTAGCTAAGAACGATGCTTGGCACATTGCCTCTTTAAGATGTTCAAATTCCTTAGTTGATTCAGGAGTCCATGAAAAATCATATTTCTTTAATAATTTTGTTAGAGGTGTTTCTATTCTCCCATAATTCTTAACAAACTTGCGATAATACCATGTTAACCCGAGAAATCCTCGCAACTGTTTTATGGTTGTGGAGAATTTCCATTCCTTAATGGCTTTAATTTCGTTAGGGTCTACCTTAACACCCTCCCAAGATACAATATGACCCGGATATTCCACCTCTTGTACTCCAAAGAAACATTTGGAGGTTTTTGCATATAATTGTTTCTCCTCCAATAGTTTGAGCACCCTGTCAACATGTTGAACATGACCCTTCCAAGACCTATTGTAGATTAGTATATCATCAAAAAATAATAAAACAAATTTTCTAAGGAAGGGTTTGAAAATGGAATTCATCAACCCTTGAAATGTAGAAGGTGCATTGCTAAGGCCAAAAGGCATGACCACAAATTCATAATGACCCTCATTAGTTCGAAATGTTGTTTTTGGAATGTCTTGAGTCTTCATTCTAATCCGATGATATCGTGAATGAAGATCCATTTTCGTGAAATAAATTGCTCCATGTAATTCATCCAATAATCTATCAATCACAGGAATGGGAAATTTATCTTTAATAGTGAGCTTATTGAGCTCCCTATAATCCAGACACATGCGCCATGATCCATCCTTCTTGTGCACCAATACTACTCGAGTAGAGAAATAACTTTGACTAGGTTGAATTATTCTAACCTCTAGCATTTCTGCAATCATACGTTCAATTTCACTCTTTTGGATGTAAGGATATCTGTAAGGCCTGATGTTTGGAGGAACACTTCCCAGAATCAAATGAATAACATGATCATGATCAAGAATAGGTGGGAGTCCTTTGGGAGTTTCAAACACCTTGGAATGATTGTCCAGGACTTTTTGGAGATCTGGAGAAGTAAATGATTTTGATCTTGGAACTTCTAGTGAGAATAATTGTGCAATTACGCCTTGTTGTTCTTTCTTCAGAAGCTTTTTCATGAAATTAGAGCTTATTATCTTTCTTGGCTTCCCTGAGATGCCCCGTAATTCAACTTCCTTTCCTTCCGAAAAAAATTCAAGAAAAGTTCTTGAATATTAAAAGCTACCGTCCCCAAAGATTGTAACCATTGTACTCCTAGTACAACATCAACATCACCCATTTGAATGGAGAGCATTGGACTATTCAATACATATTCCCCCATGGTTATCTTGATACTATGGCACTTACCAGAGAAATTTATAGTTCCTCCATTTGCAACCATCACTTGACACTCTAGTGTTGGGTAAAGGAAGCAATTCAATTCCTTGGCTACCTTACAACGAATAAAATTATGGGTACTACCCGAATCAATAAGCACTATTAAATTTCTCTTCTTGATATGTCCTTCGATCTTAAGAGTTTGAGGAGTAGTAATTGCTGCCAATGCATTACAGGATATGGTCGGATTCATTTCTTCTTTCTCTAGGGTTGGTTCCTGGTGTATATCCTCTTATTTTGAAGTTTCTTGTTCCTTTTCTTCCTCCTCTTCAAAATCTATGTAAAATAATTTCTTCTCAGCACACGAATGACCTTTAGTGTATTAGCTATCACAACTATAGAAAAGACCTTTTGCTCTTTTTTCTTCCATTTGTTGTGGTGTCAACCTTGTAGGTTGTGGAAGTCTAGGATTAGCAACACTTCCATCTTTATAGTTGTGAGTGGTAGGCTTCCTTGTCGCCATACTTTTGCTTTCAATTTTTCTTGCCAACCTGAATGATTTATCCAATGTATCAGGTTTCGAGAGGCGAACCTCATGTTCGATGTTATCCCTTAGAATCCCTATGAAGACATCAATCCTATGTTCCTCTGTAATATTATTTACCGTTATATTCAATTTTGGAAGTCCTCAATGTGCTTCACATTGAACTCTTTTGTTTGAGTTTTGTCAACTGGCTAAAGAAGTATTGCTCTTTGTATCCTCATAATGTGTTATCATTTCCTCCGTAAAATTGACCAAGTGACAATTTGTTTACAAGAGCAAAGCCATCGATACTATACAAATGTATTTTGTTCTAAATATAAATTTGCAATACGTACCTTTTGTGTGTTTTGCACATTATGGAGATCAAAATATTGTTCCATTTGTAGTATCCATGTTACGGGATCCTTGCCATCAAACTTCCTCGTATCGATATTTGGAATATGGTGGGTACTCTATCCAATGTTAGAGTTTATGAAACCATGATTGACGTTTATTTTGTTCTCATCATGAGTTTCCTCTACTACCTTTTCACCATTAGGAAGCTTTTCTTGTAGCAACTTTGCCAAACCTTCCTTCAAACCTTCCACGACTTTTTTCAAATCTTCCATGTTGGCTTCTATACCATCGATCTTAGCTTCCATGCCATTATTCAAACCATCCGTCTTAGCTTCAATGCCATTTATCTTAGTTTCCATTCCTTTCTTCAAACTATCCATTTTAGCTTCCATTTATTTTTTGGTTGTTTTTTGCGAGAGCGACATTTGTTGCACGTGGTCTCGTAATTTTGATATATCATGTTGCACTTCTTCCTCTTCATGCGTCATAGTAGATTTTTTTGAGGGCTTAACAGGTGTGGAATTATTCTTGGGAGGAACTATAGAACCCAATACTTATAGCTATGCTTCAACATGCCCTTGGAGTCACTTCAAATTGATTTTTCAAACAAAAGTTATGCAATTAAAAAAAAAGATACACACCTTTTTCTTGCTTTTTAGAAGATTGATATTGAAACTGATGTATATCTTTGATTTCAAATCCCCAATGTTTTATCTTTTTTCCTGTAATAGTCCTCTGATTCTTCTTTTTAATGCCACAGGTCTGACCTGATTTGGATTCTTCAAGGCAAAGTTATGTCCAATCTCCCACACTGACCTAATTATGGATTAATTCAGTAGAGAGAACTTGTACGACGTGCCAAGTGTCATTGTTTCATCCTTCGGCTCTAAAATAAATACAAAAGAAACTACAGTCTGTGAACTTTCGGCCACTTTTTACAGAATTCCAATACGATGCTTAGAGAGAGAGTTATGACGGTTTTCCCAGGGTCACCTCTTTGAGATGAAATTCGGGAGCCTGCACAACCCTAACTTCTACAGATCATATCTCTTAAAATATTGTGAACTAATATCTAAATTTTTTACACGCTGTGCCTCAATATTTCTGTGCAATTGGGGTTTTTTTTAGCTTCTGAAACTTCGTAGAAAAAAAAATTATACCAAAAATGCCACAATGGCTTGTTTGAAGCTGTGAAACCCTAGAATCTAAAGCTCTAATACCAAATGTTATGAAACCAACTCACAAAATAGAAGAAAAGAGAGATCAACGACTTATAAATCAGCCTCTTCAAGGGTGAAACCTCCTTTACATTACATAAATGAAAAATTCTTGGATGATACGAATAAAAAAACCTCCTTTCTATATATAGGAGTCCATGGGGTCACAATATAATCCTAGCCAACCTAACAATAATAATATAAGGGAAAAACAATAACAATAGTGGGCTTTTATGGGGCACAATAATAACAATATGGGGATTATATGGTTACAACAATAACACTAAGGGGGATACACTAAGAACAATAAGGGACTACACTAGTAATATAAGGACCTAACAAAGAGATAAGCTACTAGATTGGGAGATACTTTCAGTTGATTTGGTGCAGGAGGGGATCAGAAGAAACACTAGAGATGGTGTCACAACCAGAGCTAAGGAGGAAGAAAAAATTTCCTTGATAAACAAGGGAAATAAATCCAAGAGCAAAAAGGCCCAAGGCAAACTAGAATCCACCCAAAACCAGGGAAAAAAAGGACCTTAGAAAAATAAAATGTTTTCACTGCCATAAATATCGACATTATGCAACCAAGTGTCCACATAAGAAATCTAGCAAGGAGCCTGCATCAAGAGCAAGAGGAGATGATCTGGAATCTCAATTCGAGTTATATTTCACCCTCTTTTCTTGCATGGAAAGACAATAAGAGGGAGTGAGTGGTACCTAGATTTTGGTGCCTCATTTCATATGATAGGAAATAAGGAAATTTTCAGTAGCCTAAAGGAGAAGGATCTCAATTTGCACATATAATTTGGAGATGATGGGAGGTATAGTACCAAAGGAATTGGTATTGTCACCTTTAAGAGGGATAAAAAAGGTTATGATTTGGTGTGTAGTAAGGGAAAAGGTTTTCTAAAGCATGTTGCTACTGGACAAGTGAAACAGATTATAGTTAGAGTGAAAAATCTCTACAAACTAGAGGTAGATTTCACTATGCATGTAGTAATACCTCTAGGAGTGAGGTGGGGCGATGTAGAGCCTTAGTCCTAGATTTTCAAATATTTGGGCAGGGTCCATAGGAGAGAAATATCAGTTGCAGTATACTCTACTCATTGATCATTACCCTGGCTACATGGGCCCACAATATTCAGTAACAAAAGGATCAGTGTTAGTTGATGAAGTTAGATCTTGAGTGATAGTTTAGACTAGTTGCAATCATATGTTGAGGAGAACAAAGTAGTATTTACAATAGTGCAAGAGGCACAATGCATAATAAACAACAATGTAGTTTTCCTAGTAGAAAATGCAGAGAGTAGTAGCAGTCATATTCTTAGGAAACAGTCGCAGCTCAAAAACACACTTGATTCAATATTTCATATACTTCTCAATTGTAGTTGTTGCAGTAGCAACATCAATAATGAGAGGCAGTCTTGTTACAATACATTCCTACAAGAGAAGGATTGGGGTTGTGCATAACCCTTTTCTTGCTAAGGGGGAGCGTTGAAATTATAACAAGAAAAGGCTTCATTTGATTACTTCCTTAGTTAAATGGAGAAAATTTTATTTTCCACATCAGAGGGATGACTTGGATTGCAGTTAGCTAGAGTTACATGGCCTTGTCTACTAGTTAAGTCAGTAAATTCAAGTTTGTAGGCTAGAAGTAGAGTTGTGCATGAGTTGATTGCTAAGATCTAGAAATCTAGTTGAGTTATTTTTAGTTAACTCAGTTAACTGACCTCTAGTCATTATTTGAGTCAATTAAAGGTCGGTTGAGTAGTTATGATTGTTTTTCACTCATTGATATCTTAGTTAACTAGTCAATTAGCTAAAAATAGACCCAATCATGCATGCAATTCGAATTGCCTAGCTGAGTGGATGGAAAAGACACATTTGTATGTATAATTGTATATTGTTCAGTGTATAGTGATTTTTGAATTGAGCAGGTGAGACTCTTCTCGTGGGAATTACACTAGAAAATAGGGGCTTCTCTTATTATTTAGGAACCAATTTCCTCAGGAATTGCACAAGGAAATAAGAGGAGCAGGAGGCCAAGATTTGGCCAAGTATTTTGTAGAGAAGTCTCAGGAGGAGGAGATCATAATTGTAGTGCAAGGTGTGCTTCATGTGTGAAGCACTCATTGTAACTGATCAATGTTTTCTCATATGATATAATACAAATAGAGGAGGGGTTTTTCCCCACTGGATTCCCTTATAAAATCACTGTGTTCCTTGTGTTTTGACAATTGCATGTTATTGCATGTGTTTCTATCGTGTATTTTCCTTTCCAAAAAATAGTAGAAGAAATTTGTGTCTCTTGATTTTAGTTTGATTCCATTAGCAGTAGCAAATTTTTTTGCAATTTCTCCAAGGGAGTACCTTGTGGTGTGTTGGTGCACTTATTTATTTAAAGTTAATTACACCCTTTACCATTGATTTAAAGGGGGATAAGTGTCTAAACATTTAAAAATCGATCAAGGTGCAATGTACATTTGTAAGGTGGAGTGTTTGCTAAGTGTTGTTGCCATCAATGACCAACAATGTTTGGATGTGTTTCCATAAATGCCAAAGGGGGGGATTGTTACACAGTTTTTCCATTGATGTTAGAAAATGTTTTCGTTGATGTCAAAGGTAGTTAGTGGTTGCTATTAGTTGGTGTTACTTATGTTGACCATGTTAGCTGTTGCAGTTGAGTGTGCTCGTTTCCATGGAGTCTGCAATTATGACTTATCATGGAGGCATTGAAAGTGAAGCATGTGGGACACCTTCTCCAATGTTTAGCTTAATGGATTTCCGGCAATCCAAAGCTCGTAGATGTTCCCAACGTGGAAGTTAATGGTTTTGGATTAATTTATGGTGGAGGTGTTGTTGGGTGATTTAATTGTGAGTTAAATCCATGTCATTAAATTGTCAACCCGAGGTTCGTGAACCGATGAGGTATACGTTTATTATATGTACTAGGTGATTATTTTTCAGAATATTTTAATCTATTACAAAAAACTTGAAACAAATTACAAAGAAAATAATGAAATCAAATGAAAGTCAAGTGTGCATGTTCTTTCCCAAGCATGTTCTCTTTCAGTGACTTTTTGTCTCAAGGAATACTACCTTCACAGGTGAAATCTATAGTCCTTGAGATTGCTAGTTTGAAATTACTAGTGCGAGATTACTAATGTTCCAATCCAATCGAAACACAAGGAAATTAAATCAATCAAAACAACATTAATGAAATCAAAATAACATAAAAGAAACTAAATTGAACTTGCATAAATGGAAAAACATAAATATTTACAACAAAGGAAAGAAGTGTGAAATTTGCAGTTGATGGGGGCCCTCCACTCCTCAAAAAGCACACCGAACAATTATAAAAGCTTTGAGATCAAAGCAACAACATATATTCCATAAAATGAAGTTGGAGAAAAGCTCCAAAGATATTACAATAATCCAACTCTCTTCTTCTCTATCCTCATTTCACAAATTACATGAATCATAGTTTGGAGGGGGCTCCTTTTGAATGAAGGATGCACACCTATTTATACAAAAACTTAATATAACTAATCAATAAATGTGGATCCACAAATCTCTCCTAGATCCATAATTATCTCTTATGGTTACAACCAATCACCTAAAAATATGAGATACAAATCCTCTCAAAATTATCTCCTAGTTTTGATAGGAGACACATATCAAAACATCCATGATTCTTCTCCTTTGAATGTGCTTAGTCAATGATCCAAATATTCTACAAATATTCCACAAATCTTCATGAGATGAAATTGAAATTCGAAATTATGGTTGAGTGGTCGTATAAGGCTCTTCTATAAACTTCAAATAGGCCTACGATATCGTAAAACCCATCCCACTTTTAGATATATATGAAAACATGTTAATTTCCTAATATTTAATCATAAATTCTTTCAAAATACTTTAAAAAAAAATGACTTGGAAAATAATAATGCTAAACCCATATGATCATGAAAATGGCTATTAATGTAGGGTTATGGAGCTACATAATATGGTAAAGATTTACAAAATATGGTAAAGTGATGGAAATGAGGGTAAAAGAGTATGAAATTTTGGAGGCCCAACAGGTGTTTCTTGTAGATTTTCAAGCGCTTTGTGGAGGTCTCTATGTCACCATCATGATGCTTGTTTAATTGGACGATTCACAACATTCAATGGTATAGGGAAAATATCAACAACTCTTTCTTTTGGCACCAATGGTGGGTTCTACTGGCCACAAGTCAAATCTTAGCTTATGTTCAACCTCTTCACACTCACTCACTCCTCCGCAGGTATGCTTCTCCCTCCTGTCAGGAGGACTCATTTCTCCTTCTTTTGAATTTTCTATCAATTACCCCTCCTTGTGTTTTAGGGGCATCCCCTATCAATTGAAGCTTCTCATTTTGGCCCTCTATCTCTTTGCTTCCTTTTGGAATCTGAATTGTTGGTCCCTGAGTGTGCACTCCATTGCTCTAGCGCTTGGTGGGTCATCTCAAGCTTGTCGGAGGGGGTCACTGTTACCTCCTATATGACTATTGTGTGCCTTTTCCTTCTGTGTTAATGTCCTCCCCTGTCCATCTATATTTTTTGCCACTCCAAGGATTAAGAAGTTTTTGCATAGGGAAAAAATGTTTTGTCGGTTATGTTACCTCTTTCAAGCCTTGATGTTGGCTAGCAGAAGCAAAGATCATGGAGTTGAAGGAATAAATCTATGTAATAATTACATAAAACAGTTTGAGTCCTTATAGTTGAAAATTTTGGAGGTTAATTAGAATTAGCAGGAGCAAATTCAAACCGTAATCACTCTTTTGGAGGAAATTCAAGACTTGAAGGGCAAGTTGGTTGATCAAGCTGATGAGATGGATGATCTTCGCCAACAAATTGAAGGTCTACAAGAGAAACTCTCTTCTAGGACCAGTAATAATTCAGAATTAAGTGTTTCCAGTAAGCTTTCATGAAGATCCCTTCCTGACCTAAATCAACCTTCGGAAGAGGATACCCACTTCAATTTCTGATGTATTCACAATGAAAATGTCCCCTTTTTCTTGGTCAATTTTATAAGCTTTCCTATTTTAGTCATATAGTATTAGTGGCCTCCATAGTTGGTCCTTTTGTAATGAAAATAATTTCTTCCCCATAGGATAACCTATCATATGTAATAATCTAACTCATTTCTCATGTATCTGTTGCATCTGGCGCATGTTTAATATAACTTCTACTCATTTTTGTGAAAAATAAAATAAAATATTTTGAAACAGATTTTACCAGTATTTGGATGTTTGGAGATTCTAAGTTCATTGTAAAATGAACAAAATGGAAATTGTAAGTTGGAAGACCTATTAATCCTCCCAATAGTGGACAAAATTGGAGAGGTGCAAACTCAATTTGTAAATGTCTCATTTCAATATGTATTCAAAGACTTGAACAAGAAAGTAAATGAAAATTCCAAATAAGCTCAATTATTGCAAGAGGGGGCATTAAATATCATTGAATAAATGGAGGGAGGTTCACTCTTAGTTGTGTTTATTTTTTGTTAGATTAGTCTACAAATTTGTTCATGAACTTATTGATTGAAAGAAAATTTAATTTTTGTAGAAGAAACTAGAACTATCCAAAAAAAAATTACAATTTTTCTCTATGTTTTGTGTATTTTTTATTTAGTCGTGGTATCTAAGCAATTGGTTGTTGGAACAATGTATTAATAGTACATTTCAATTCAATTTTATCTTTATTTGTTCTAGTATGAATGGAACAATATAAGAGACATGATCTTTTGGGAGTGCATAAAGACACCTTTGTATGTATTATTTATATTTCTCATTTAAATATTTAATACAAATTTTTTTTTCCTGGGAAACAAGGTGCTTACGAAAATTTACCCATTTTTAGTTTTTTTTTGCTTTTTTTATGCATTTTATACTTAATATTCGTATGGGCCTGATTCTAAATATTGGTGTTCAATGGAGTTTAACTTGTATATGCATTGGTAGGGTGGCAGGTGCAAGGGGATGTTGGACATATGTTGTATTATTTGTAGGTTCCCATAGGGTTTGGGATGATATAAGCTAAGGATGGGGTCCTAATGCCCTTGAAAGAAACTTTTCCGATCAATCAATGATTTTTTAACCCATTCTAAATTAGTTATGGTTAAGGAATTAGGGTTGCGATGTATTTTGAGTTAATGGATCAGGGTTGTGGATGTTGGGTATGTATTATATTCTTTGCATGATTATCACCACATGTGATTCATTGCACCAAGCAGAGTAGAGGGTGAGAGCCCTAAAAGAAACTTGAGTGGATTTTTGCAGTTGTTTTTGGTAGTTTTCAACAGACGATTTTTGCTATTAGCGATTTTGTGGTGCATGGTGGTTTAACTCATGGTTTTGTGATTTTGGTGAGAAACTATAATTGTATTCTAATCTAGGGTTAATGGATTGGTGATTATGGATTCCACAAGATATAAATATTGTATTATAACATTGTAAAGAGAGAATATACTAAAAAATATTTTTGGTTTTCTCAATTTTGGGTTTCTAGAATAAAATCTTTGAGCTAATGTGTGTGTGTGTGCCATCGCATATTTTTTGTTTTTATTAAGAATTGTTTGTAGAAATTAATTTGTATAGGGTTAAAATCAACATTTTATGTCAAAACAATTTGGCTTCAAGGGGACACCTTTGTGGTTAAGGCATATGGCTTAGTCTTGCGGAATCCATTATTGTGGTAAAAGGGAATAACAAGTAGTTCAAATATATAAATAGAGGAATTCAATGGGCACAATTTTGAGTTGCCAAAGCTCAAATGGAAGATTTGTAGGTGGATAAAGATCATTGTATCATTTTATATCTGAATACTGCACTCACAAGAACGTCGACAAAAGCCTAAACTAAGTTGGATCATAATATACAAGGCACAATATGGTTGTTTCTCTCAGATTCAGTATTACTGTATGTTTAGGAGAAGTTACAACAAAGGCATTGTGGAACAAGTTAGGGTTTTTGTATTAGTCTAAGTCATTAGTAAGAAATTATTTTTTCAAAAGAAGTTGCATAACCTGAGGATAAGAGATGGAGATTTGGTGACGGAGCAAATGAACACATTCAATACTATAGTAAGTTAGTTATTGCCTACTATTATTAAGATTTCATATGAGGATAAGTGTATTGGTTTTTTGTGCTCTTTACCAAACTCATTTTATAGTTTCATTGTTGCCATAGGTAGTAATACAACTACTTTAAGTTTTGATGAAATAGTCTCATCCTTGTTATTGAATGAGGTGAGATGGAAAAAAATGGAAAGTTAAAACATAGATTCCTTTTCCATGAGAGGACGCTTCTAGAATAGAAATGAAAATAAGTTCTCAAGTGGGAGATCTAAATCTCTAGGAAAATTCAAAAAGGTATGTTGGAGATGTGGAAAAGAAGGACATTATAAGAAATACTATAGATCCAAAATTGTTGAGAAGACTAAACATCCTTAGATGGAGGAGATATGTAGTTGGCTTCTTCATGTACACATGTCAATCATGAGGCATGGTTATTCGACTTAAGTGCATCCTTTAATATGACTCCTCTTGGAGAGTGGTTTTAAAAGCATTAAAAATATGATGGTAGTGATGTTTTCCTAGAATATTACTTGATATCCATAATCATGGGACAAGGAAAATTCAAGTTGAAGCTCATGGATGGAAGGATTACAATACTCCCTAGTGTTCTTGACATTTGAGGATTGGCCAAACATTTGATATATGCAAGCAAGAAGAGTGATGCAAGTGTAAAAACAATGTTTGAAAAGGAAACCTGCAATATGGTTAAAGGAGTAATGGTATTGCTACGGGGTGTTCAAAATGGAACTCCACATTATCTACTGGGAACCTCTGCTAACAACTAGTGCAATAGTTCCATTGTTCCTAAGAGTGGATATAAAGAAGGAAAAACTTCTATAGTCTCTGGAGAGAAGACTATTATGTGGCATTAAAGATTGGGACATATCAAAGAGAAGGGATTTTAAGTACTACATTGTAAAGGTATGGTAGAAGGTATGTCTAACTGCTCTTAAGATTTTTATTTTTGTGAACATTTCTTATATGGAAAGTAAAATCAGGTAAGATTTTCCTTTGGTGCTATGAGAGTAGATGAAATATTACAATTACTGCACAATGATGTGTTTGGACCTATGTTAGTTTCATCCTTGGGTAAATCCATGCAATATATTTCATTTATGGATGACTTGTCAAGGAAAAAATGGATTTATTTCCTCAAGAATAAATATGAAGTCTTTGACAAATTTAAAGAGTTTAAGGCTCTTGTAGAAAATCATATAGAGAAGAAAATTGAGATTTTAAGGACAAATAAAGGTAGAAAATTATATGAGAATGAATCTGAAGAATTTTTTAAGAAGTATGGTATAACAAGGAAAAATACTACTCCATACACATATCAACATAGTGAAGCTATAGAAAGGATGAACAAGACATCGTTGGAAAAACCAAGGAGCATGCTCAATGGCGTCTGATTAGGAAATGAATCCTAGGCAAAGGTTTTGGATATCGTGTGTTACTTAGTAAATAGACCACACTCATCAGCGGTGGCTAACAAGTCTCCACATGAGTTATGGACTAGTAAGAAACCATATCTTAAGCAAATAAGGGTATTTGGTTGGGATGCTTATGTACATGTTCCAAATGAAAATACGAGTAAGCTAGATAATAAATTTGAGAAGTGTATTTTTATTGGCTATAAAGATGATTTGAAAGGTTATGAGCTTTGGAACCCAAAAAATAAAAAGGTCATGTATAGTCGAGATGTGGCATTTTGAGAAATTAGAGATGTTATCAAACATGAAGTTCTACCAAGGGTGAAAGAACTAGAGAATAGAAAGTTTGAATTTAAGCATAGTGAATTAGACTCTATCGAAGACTAGGAATAGGAGAAGAAGAACCACATACTTCAATATTGAGGAGATTGGTTTGGGAAAGAAGGTAGCCAAAAAGGTATACTCGACCTAATTAATGTGCAAATTTTACTTTTTTTTACTAATGATGGTCCTATAACTATTAGGGACGTAGTGGATGCAAAGGATGGAAAACTATAGTGAAGGCCATGGTTGAAGAAATAAAAACCTTAGAAAAGAACGAGGCTTGCTATCTACTGGAGTTGACGACTAGAAAAAATCCCATTGGTAGCAAATGGGTGTTTAAGAATAAGTTGAATACAAAAGACAAGGTGGAGAAGTACAAAAATCCATTAGTAACAAAAGGTTATTTCGAGGTATATGGAATTATTTTTGGGTGAGATTTTTTCTCCTATTACCAAGTTGAATTCTAGTAGTTTTATTTTATATATTATTATTGCTTTTGATTTTGAGGTAGAATCAATGGGTATGAAGAAAACATTCCTACATGGGGATCTAGGAGAAGAAATCTATGTGAAGTAGCCAAAATGCTTTATAGTGAAGGAAAGAAAGAGCTTGTATGTAAGCTGAGAAAGTCCTTGTATGAGTTAAAACAACCGCAAAGGATGTGGTATAATTTTTTTGATACATATATATATTGAAACCTGGTTTCACATGGAGAAAAGTAGACCACTACATGTATTTCAAATTAGTTGGCGGTCATCTTATTCATTTGGACTTGTATGTGGATGATATGTTGTTGATTGGAAATAACAAGGATGTGAAAACCCAGTTGTTGTCTAAATTTGACGTGAATAATGTTGGTGATGTGAATTTCATTTTGGGCATGAAAATTAAAATAGATCGAGCAAATAGGAAACTTTGGTTAAATTAAAGGAAGCATGTCAATGCAACATTTCATAGGTTTAATATGTAGGAATGTAAACAAGTAAAAGCCCTTATTTATGTATGTGCAAAGTTATATGTAAATCAATGTCTTGAGACACATGAAGAGGAAGAGGACATGTCTTGTGTTTGGTATGCCATTGT
Organism: Pinus albicaulis; assembly: GCA_034641835.2. Classification (NCBI taxonomy): domain Eukaryota; kingdom Viridiplantae; phylum Streptophyta; class Pinopsida; order Pinales; family Pinaceae; genus Pinus; species Pinus albicaulis. The sequence goes on along the minus strand of CM076569.1, from coordinate 559,789,468 downwards.
GGTTGGAAGTTTGATGTATGTAATGGTCTACACTAGACCGAACATTACACATGAAACAAGAGTATTAAGCAAATATATGTCAAAACCAAGGAAGGGGCATTGGATGACAATAATGAGGGTTTTCGTGTATTTGTGTGGAATTATTAGTTATGGATTATGCTACCAAAGAAGATCATGATTGGAAATTTTTTTGGGCATGCATGGCCTTGTTGATGCAATCAGGTTGGATATATAGATAGCAAAAGAGTCTCCAGGTGGGTATGTGTTTAACCTATTTGGAGGAGCAATCGGTTGCATGAGTAAGAGATGGTTTGTAGTGGCATTTTCGACTATAGAAATTAAATACATGGTAGACACTCATATACTCAAGGAAGCAATATGGTTACAAAGATTGTGCTCGAGAATTGGATTGTTACAACAATATGTAAGGATAGCTTGTGATAATAATAGTCATTTTTCCTGGAAAATAACCCAACTTATCATTCTAAGATAAAATATTGATGTTTTGTATAACTTTGTGAGAGATATGATTGAAGCTAAGAAAGTGTTATTGGTAAAGGTGGACACTTTGAAGAATGTTGTAGGTTCATTAAAAATAATTATGAGCACTGAGGCTTGGTGTAGAGAGATAATGGACATTGCTTATCTAAAGAAAACAAGTGGGAGAATGTTAGGTATGTGTTTCATTCGTTGCATGTCTATCCCCACGTGTGACTAATTGCACCAGGTGCAGTAGGGGGGTCATAGGGGGAAAAGAGCCCCCCCATGCGAAAGTTTTGGGGTAGCATAACAAAAAAAAATTGGGTAGTTTTTTGCGTCCCTTTTTGGTGGTTTTTGGCACACAATTTTTACTTTTAGCGGTTTTATTGCATATGGTGGTTCAACCCATGGTTTTGTGATTATAGTAAAAAAAATATGATTTTATTCTAATCCAAGTTTAATCGATCGACGGTTTATGGATGTTGTGCATACACTATCTCTTTACAATGTTACAATATATATATATATATATATATATATATATATATATATATATATATATATATATATATATATATATATATATATATATATATATATATATTTATCATTAAATGCTCAACAATAACTTATATGTAACCTTGAATTATATATATATACACATGTACATGTACATATACATATAAATATACACACACACACACACACACACACACATACATATATATATATATATATCATTAAATGCTCAACATTAATTGCAAGACACCATATTTCCGTTATTTTCAACCATTTTCCACTTATATGTAACCTTGAATTAAGACCATTTTAATGATATATGCATGATTAGGTTCTATATTTTCAAATGCATTTATTTTGGTATTTTTAGTGAAGTTGTGATTAAATATTAGAAAAATAACATGATTTCACTTATTTTTAAAAGTTGTGTGAGTTTGGTGATGACTACAAAAAATGCAGGTTCTACAATAATGCAAATTTTTACCACTTAGCCTCAAATTATAACTTCCCCTTCAACCTTTCAAGATTTGATGAAGATTTAGGAAGATCAATCAAGTATCTTGGATGGAGAAGAATCATGGAAGATTTGTTATCAAATATTTTAGACAGATGTGTGGAAAGATATTTAGAGATATTACTTGCTAATTATTAATAGTTGGTTGTAACCACATGAAGAATTTGTGGAACTAGGAGAGATTTGTGGATTTGAATTTACTATTGGTTATCGTAGTTTTTCTTATATAAATAAGAGTCCCTTCTCCATTTCAAAGGGATGACTCTTGTAATATATGTCCATATTATGATGGAATAAATAAAACTTCTTAAATTTCTATCCACATAGTTTGATTTAAGTTTATGATGTTATAGTTTAGTTTTTTGCCATGAATTATTAGGAGACAAAGCTCCCTCCATGAGAACATGGTGGTCTTCAATTCATGGAATTTGATTTCATAGTTATTTTTTCATTCAACGCAAGTGTGTTGCATTTATTTTGTTCACAATGTTATTTCATTTTGTCTTTAATGTTATATATGAAATCCAAAGGTCAAGATAAGATCTCGTGTTTTTAAAAATATTGCTTCACACAAATTACAACAGTAACATTTTCATGCTCAAGTTAGATCTGTAGTTGGAGACCTTGAAGCAATTCATAAATAATTTATTTGGTTGACCTCTGCAGTATATTAGCTTATTTAGTTGTAATTCAATCTCAGTTTCTAGTTCATGCACATATTGGGTTTATGCTTCACAAGATTACAAACTACAGTTGATAATTTAAGGAAGGAAATTAAATACAATTAAATTTCTAAACATTCCTTACCTAGTCCTCTATAGATGCAAGAGCAAGGTACTTGGCTCTTTTGTATTTAACACAAAATCATTTACCTTGAACTAATCTCTAAACATTTGCTACAAGTGCCATGGAGAAGATAAATGTTTTTCTTAGACCCCACCCTCCATGATTTTGTTATTACCAATTTTTCCAATGAAGCTAGAATAATCCCTTTCTTCTCTTAATCACCTGACCAAATAAAATTGTAGCATGGTCTTCAAATTACTTCTAAAACACCTTTTAGAGCCCAGGTAAGCAATATCCAATATACTAGAATTGCTTTTGGTATGCTTTTACCAATACCATATGTCCCCCTTTTCAAATCTACTTATGACATCATGTATTTAGTTTATTTTCCACTTTAGCAATAAAGAATGTCTAGTTACTTTTTTGGTACATGTTTGGCTTAAAAATAGAAACCCCAATACTTCAATCTATGAACTAGATTTGTCAACTAATAGAGAATTTATTGAGTAATATAGTCCTTTTCATACTTAATTATACCCCACAAAGATAGAGTATATTTTTCAAGGTTTATATCCATACATGTTACTTTACAAAATAAATCCAATATACCTTGAACTTCTTAATTACCCTTTTGGTACCCTCACTTAAAAGAAATATATCTTCCAAAAATAATAATGTGTGATAGTACAAGTTATTTTGATGTTTTCGCCTTCGAATCTACCATTTTTTGCTACTTCTTTTATTAACCTACTAAACTCTTTAGCAATTAAAAGGGAAATGAGAAGGGATAAGGAGAACTCTTGTCTAAAACCTCTTTTTGGTTTGAAGAAAATGAATGCCAACACATTGATTAAGATAGAAAAATAGAATGAAGTAATGCAACTAGTCACCCAAAAAACAAGCTAATGACATAAACACAAATGTATAAGAATAAGTTTAAGGTAAAATTGAATTACCATATCATATGTCCTAAAGATAATATATATTTTTATATATTTTAATCATTGGAATTATAACACATTCACATTTCATTATATTATTTATTTTTAAATTTCATATTTAATTAAAATAGCTTTTGATAGTCCATAGGGTTTTGGATAGACAGTGATAGGGTGCTCTGTTAAGGCACTCCTCGATGTAAATTCATTGGTTTAATTCCCCACCTCCATCAGGGTGATACATTGAACATGATGAAGATGAAGTCCTCCCAAGCTTACAAAAAAATTTACTTTTGATAAAATTTAGTCATCAATTAATCTTGTAATTGAATTTATCTTGAATGGATCATTATATTACTTTTCATCTATCTTGATTCTTTCAGAGTGGAAAATTTTGAGGAATCAAATCATGAGACCATTTATACCGGTGGGTCCCAATTTGGTGAAATGGGGTTTTAAACCTTCCAGAGGAAATTTGAGGCATTTAATGAAGTTTTTTGGGGTCCAAAAACTCTCACTTTTTCCAAAACCTCTTGTGTTTTTATACACTTAGATATATTTTCAACAATGTAAGAAAGACCTTGATTGAAGTCCATGTGCAAAAGTTACATCACTCAAATGTTGACCTTCCTATTTTGTCCACCATGATTTGAGAGGATGCCACATCAACCCCATTACTCATGGAAAAATGAATATCCATGCGTCAATGACGAATAAGACTCTAGCTAGTTAAGAGTTGAATGAGTCCAACTTAACCACTAGTTAGTTTTCGGGTTGTGATATACTCAAGAAACTAGGAGGAAAAGGGGTTTAATTCTATTTGACTGCATTTTGTTCCATAGTTTAGCATAATAGATAAGAATGGAGAGAGAGAGAGAGAGAGAATAAAGGGTTTGTATTATGTAGCATCCCAAAGGCCACATGCCTCTCTCCTTTGTGTTTGCACCATTTCCATTAGAGAAAGAGAGAGCAGCGCAACCACACCTTCCAACTGGGTTTTCACTCATAAGGGTTTCCCACAGCATATTTGTGTCATTGTGGTTTTGTGAGCGTTTATTTTTTATTGCTCACCATTTTTCTTATTTTATCTTTTGCATGCTTAAGTAGGAAAACAATAAGTTAATAAATCCATAAATCCAAGGAAAGTTAAGCCTTATGGTATATTTTTTCGAATTTCAAAATATTTTTATTAGAACTATTGTGACAAAATATCCATTGGAATATCCATGGCAATTTACGAATCATGAATCTATAATGTGATAATAAAGGTTTTGTAACCAACAAAATCTCTTCAAAATATAAATATTACAAGTGTAGTACCATACACAATGACCCTCTATAATGAACTCTGAAATTACACTACCACCCCTTAATAAAGCGTAGAATTTACATTTCAAACACATAATGAATGGATGTATTTGTCCCATACTCTACATGGACTACAATTCCACCTTGTGGTCAATCCAGGTTGAATTTATATTTATTCACGTAAACATTGTAACTATAATCATAGTTTCGTTAAAATGTCATATTTATTAATGTATTTTCTAATTTATACGATTCCAAAGATCTAGTTTTTTATTGGTTAATTAATATATGAAATCATATAATTTACTCGAGTATGAGATTTCTTTTTTGCAAATTGTGAGGATTAAAAATTTATTTAAAAAAACAAAAAAAAAACAAATATTTTGAGAGGCTTTGCAAGCTCTGCTCCTGCAATTGATGCTCACTGCAATGCAATTTGTGGTAAATTGTCCTCCTTGCTACTACATTTCCAGCTCCCCAGCCCTTGCTGCCACCTCATCGCCATAATGTGCCAACGTCTAACCCAACACTACTACCTCATAGCGATCAACCTAATATTATCTAGTTGTTTATGGAAATTTAGTTCTAATTTAAATATCTAAGGCCGAGGGAGTTGGAAGAAAAAAAAAAAACATCTAAACAAATATACAACCCCTATCTCCATTGTATCTATGACAACTTTCAAGATGAAGCAAAATACCATGAAACTCTGCAATACAATTAGGTATATTACTACACTTGTATTTCAATTATTTTGCTCAAAATCACCATACTTTTCTTCAAGCAGCTGAAGAAAAAACTACTCTTGTAGATGCTAAATGTCTTAGAAATATGCCATAGAAGTAATAATGTTGTAGTTTCCTGATAACATGAGAGACAAAAATGTGAATATTTTATGTGTATTAGATTTTGTATTTGTATCAATTTACACATTTAGGTCCAATTGTTAAGGGTGTTTGCTACTATAATTTAAGACATTGTGAGCTACTATGAAGGAATATAAGCTTTACTAGCGCATGTTACCTTGTATACAATGCCAAAAACTCCCTTTCCAAGCATGTTCTTCCCATGAAAATTTTCTGTTGTAGCTACCAATGTTTTTCATTCCAAAAACCATTAAAACATTGAACACGCTAAAAATCAGTTATTGATATTCTTCAACTTGTGAGTCAATATCCTACCCAAAAAATATTTCATAACTATAACAAAAAATGAAAAATTAGATTGATGTCTAACAAAGAAATTTTTTCGAGCTTGGATATCCATTCTTATAGCTATACTTAGTCGTCATATATTCCAAATGTAAATCACTAAACCGTATTGCCATGTTAGAGGACAATGATAGTGTACAAAGCATTTTGGTAGAGACAAGAATATACAAAAACACATGCATAGGTATTCAAAGTCCTACGAGTACATATCAATATGAATTGCCATACTTAATTTTGTATCTTTCAAATATGGTAGATTGCAATCTTGTTCAAGTTGCTTGTTACTACCACAGAAGGCTTATTGGAATCGGTTAGAAGGAGTACAAAACCATTTATATGGGTCTTTCATTTTCCTTAGTCATCGTGTAGTATTTGTTATCATTTTCCTTTTTTTGCAGTTATATGAAACCCTAACTCGAGGAGTTTCCTCAACCCCGATTGTCAGCATATTCAAGAATCCCTTAATAAAGAGGTATTTTAATGAAGTAGAAGATCCTAAATATACAGACCCATAACCCCTAACATTCAAGGGAGTACTTTAACTCATAAAAGGGAGATTTATAAAGTTAGCTACTACATTGCAAAAAGAATATGTTGCCTCAATTTTTATTTTATAGATTTTGTTCTAAGTCTTGATATTATAGACAACTGAGCTTCACTGCATCATAGAAAGTGACTCCATATGAAGCACTATTGTTTTGTGAATTATTTAGAGATCCCATTATATTATAGAATGGGTGAAGTGCAAAAAATTCTTGAATTGTTTGAAAAAATATTTGAGTTTTGGAATGGGGCCACACTTTCCATGGTTTCAAAGTTGACAATGGGAGGGGTCTATGGTTTCAAAGTTGACAATGGGAGAGGTCTCAAAGGACTAGGGGGGTTTGAGATTCCTTAGCAACCATGGAATCTTTAATTAATTAGTAGCTCCTCATCACAATTGTCCTTGGTCCAATTAGTGAGGTGATGGAATTAGAAAACCATTTAAAGTTGTCCTAATTAAGAGCTACCAAAACCTTGATCATTTTAATAGAAATAAATAAAAATTAAAAATCAAATTGCTTGGATATGTGTGAAAAAATATTTATTATCCTTTTAATTTGTTTTAAGTTGCATATTTTTATCCTAATGGCTTGAACTTGCATCGAGGGAATTCAACTTTTGGTTGCTCCACATCCAAAGAGCACCCTGATTAATGAAGAAATATCTCGTGTGTTGTTGGTTTTCCCATGAAGGCATTATAAAACTAGGATATATTTACATTTAGACTGGTTAACTAAGATTAATATAGATATGTATATATATTTTCCTTCTAGACATTTTATATTAGATGTGTGAAAACAATCGTAATAAATTCATGTTTGCAAAGGCTAGATGTTATTTAACTTCCTTACTTAAATTGAAATGAAAACTTACATGAATAATACAATTTTAAATTTTTCTTTCAATTAAAATGGAGAATAATGTATTTAAAACTTACAAACAATTTGTTTTCATTGCATTTTATTGTTTCAATGGGTACCCAAACTAACTAAGAATGAAGGTAATATACCAAAAAATCTAAGTATACTTAGAGAAGACAACTCAGATTTAGTAGATTTAAACATGATGGTGATTAAAAATTTATACCCCTTACATGGTAATATTGATAAATAATTCTTCTTATGTTTGTACTATTGTAGTAGTTGCGACAATTATAAGGGAGGGACGCCAGTTGTTGCATCCTTCCAAGTCCGCATAGGCGCACCTTATCGCGAAATCAGTGGTACGACACATGGCTAACTAGTCCTCCCACCTATCGTGGTTAGTGGGCAATTAAAAAAAAGCCTCGATTTCATCTCACTCCTCTGCAGTTTAGGGTTTGTGTCATCAGGGGCTTGGAAGCCAGTATTATTTTGTTTGGGGCCGATGTGTGGGCATTCTGCTGACCTGATTGTTGTTCGCCTGACCTCTAGTTGACATTCACCTGTTGCTCAGTCATTGCACTGCCATGTATTCATTGTTGTGAGCACTACTTTGTGGGTTGTTTAGGGTTTAGCTTGTTATTGCACGTGATTCAACATTTTATGGTCTGTTTTTGGCTTGTGGCGCAACAACGGTTGGTAAATTTATCTGTTATCAACCCTCTACAAGATTTTAGTCGATTCAACGGTGGATTTGGAGGTTTCACACTCCAGTTGGTTAATATGAGGGTAACGTCGCGAACCTTGAAATTTTTTATTCAATTTCAGTTGGTTTTCAAGATTTTTTTGGTTTTTTACACCTTTTTTTTTTATTGCAAGTATGTTGAGTTTTATTTGCAGGTCATGTATGGTGAGCTGCGGGGGTCTTCACTATATGTGTTTGTGTGGCTCGGTGGTTTGGTACATGGTCGTTCAGTAGGATTTTTAATCCTAGCATCCCACTAACTATGTGTTTGTCAATACATTCCATCCACATGTTGGGAATTGTAATCCATTCAGTGGTTTTTATGAAAAAATATTGTTTCTGGTTCATGGTTAGTCTTTAAGAAAAGTTTCATGTTTGTAATTAGCTTAGGGTTATTGTAAATTAGGGTGACTGTAAATTAGCTTAGGGTTACTGTAAATTGTGGGTTCTCTATAGATTTTCTTATGACTACGGTTTTTGTAAATTTGGAGAAATGTTTGCCATTTGTTTACAAGTTTTCTATAAATTAGGGATTTTCTTTAAATTTGTGTTTTCTATAATGTAGGGTTTGCCTGTAAATTAGGGTTATGTACATTTTCTTATGCTACGGTTTTTGTAAAAAATCCCAGGGATTTTGTAAATTTGTAGAAATGTTTATTATTTGCTTACAAGTTTTCTGTAAATTAGAGTTTTCCTCTAAAGTAGGGTTTGCCTGTAAATTAGGGTTGTTCTGTAAATTTTCTTACGGCTAAGGTTTTTGTAAAAAATTCTAGGGTTTTTGTAAATTTGTAGAATTGTTTGCTACTTTCTTACATGATTTCTATAAAGTAGGATTTTCTGTAAATTGGATGAGCATATTTAAAGAAAATAAGTATTTTCATTTTTTCAATGAAATACCAAAAGTATTTTAAAAAATCCAAAAGATTTTATATCAGTCTTGCAAGGTTGGGTTGCCTTACTAGCATACTTTTAAGAGAATTGGAATAATGAATATGAGCTTTTAATGATAGAAATTAATTTTTTTTAAACTAAACAAAATTTACTTCAACTGTTCATAGGGTTGCCTTCGTTACGAACCCTCTTCTTATAGAATAATTACAATAATGAATTATGGCCTTCAGTAATATATATTAACTTATTAAAAAAAAAAAAAAAAGGTTTACATTAACCCTTACCAAGGTTGACTTAAGGAAATACCTCTATTTTTAATAAAACTACAATAATGAGACATGGTTTTCACTTCTCATAAATTATTGTTTTGACTTAAATTTTCCACTGAATTTTTCGTTGCTTCATGAAGCTTAAACTAAAGTGCAATCAATTGAGAAAATTTGTATTAATTTCCGAATTTCATTTCTTGTTGAATACATTTTCCTGAATTTTCAACTAAGCTTGGAGTCCTTGTTGAGACAATTGTTGTTCCAACTATAAGATTTTATCATCTTTCTACTTCAAAAATTCCTTTAAGCTAGTAACATGATCAATGTTAACATTTTCATAAGTTCTAATGAAATAGTTTAAATGCATCATGTGAATAATTAACTATACAATAATTTTGTTTAACAAAAACAATAGTATTGTTTTATATTAACAAATATGCTAAAGGGTGCAACTAGTACATCGCAGTTGGGCTTTACATTGGGTTCCTACCCGATGCATCTGCTTTGAAAATGCGCTTTGGCTTTCAAATGTAATATTCTCTTTCCTGACCACTCAAGTTTCTACTTTTACAAGTGTTGACACGGTAGAAAACTAACAGTGTTAGGAATAATTTGCAAAACATAGAGAATTTAATAGGGATAGACAACATCTCACAACCTAGCTTATTTTATTCAGATTTGGCAGAACTTGCTAAGCTTAATTGATATTGATGCTTGAAATTGATTTATATGTTGATATTTTGTTCGAATATTTCTACAAATCTTGAATTAGTTGTCTTCAACTTGTTATTTTTCCCTTGGTCTTCTACATGATAGTTCTTTGATCTATAAGAAACTCCATTTTTGAAGTGAGGCTTGAGACAAGTTGGTTGCATCGAATTTGTAGAGTATTTGTTTCAATCTATAGTTAATTGATTTTCTCAAAAAATGTATAGAGTTTGTCTTCAAAATGCCTTAGGCATCTTTACAAATTCTCTACTTTGAGTAATTATATTCAGAGTTCTCAATATATCACTATTATGATAGAAAGGTTTGATACTAATTGTAAAAGTAAATATGAATTGATATGAAATGTTTGATTTGTTGCTCCATGAAGATTAAATTCGATTGCAGTCAACTAAGCATATTTGTATTAATTTAGGACCTGTGTTTCATGCTTCAATTTTCCAACTACTTTGCCTCAAATTTTCAACCGAGCTTGGAGTTGATTTCCTTGTGAGACAACGATTGTTCCAATTGTAGGATTTTATCATCTTTCTACTTCAAAAATTCCTTTAATATCGTAACATGATCAATGTTGAAATTTTGATAAGCTCTAATGAAATATTTTAAATGCATAATGTGAATAATTAACTATACAATAATATTTTTTTTAATAAAAATGATAGTATTGTGTTATATTAAGAAATTCGCTAAAGGGTGCAACTAGTAAATCACAATTGGGTTTTACAATGAGTTCCTACCCCATGCATCTGCATTGAAAATGCCCTTTGTCTTTAAAATGTAATTTTCCCTTTTCTGAACATTCAAGTTTCTACTTTTACAAGTGTTGATACTCTAGAAAAACTAACAAAATTAAGAAAAAATTACAAAGCATTGAGAATTTACTAGGGATAAACAACATCTCATGGCCTAGCTTCCTTTATTCATATCTGGAAGAACTTGTTAAACTTAATTAACATTGATGCTTGAAATCTATTAATGTGTTGATATTTTGTTCGAAGATTGCTACAACTCTTGAATTTGTTGCCTTCAACTTGCTATTTCGTCTTTAGTCTTCTACATGGTGGTTCCTTGGCCTATAAGAATCTCCATAGCTGAAATGAGGCTTGATACAATCTCATTGTATCTCATTTGTATTGTATTCATTTCAATCTACATTTAATTGATTTTCTCAATATTTTTCATATGTTTGTCTTCAAAATGCTTTAGGTGTCTTTGCAATTTCTCTACTTTGAGTAATTCTATTCAGAGTTCAACATATATCACTATTGGGATGGAAAGGTTTGATACTTTTGTTTTTACTTTTGTATCACAGTAAATGGGGATAAAAAGGTTTTTATAAATTTACTTTATTTTGACAATATATCACAGTAAATGAGGTTTGATATGAGGTGTGAGGTTTGGTACTTTTATTGTTCATTGTTTTATGGAGATTTCATATTATAAAAAGTGACTTGTTCAAAATTTCATTATTCCCTCATTTTTCATTTTATTAACAAATCAAATATAAATATGTTTTTGTAAATCATTTGGTATGTAAAGGAATAATAGAAAATCCCATTTGCATTCTCAACTAGGATTTCTCCATTATAATAGACTATGAATGTTCCTTCTGAAATGGATTTTTATTACAATGCTGCAAATAGTATGGAATAAAACAACCAAGGTTATAAGCCAAAATACTCATGTGACAAGAAAAAGAGGTTATCCATCGAAAATCCACATCATAATGTGGTTACAACAAAAAACATATGACCCCTATTCTTGATGGCCTCCATAATCTTCAGTGCCCAAACTTATTGATTTGTCTGCTTGGCATACCTAATAATGTTTGATTAGGATGTGTTGGATTGGTGCCATGTGATTTAGTCCAATTTTCCCCTTTTAGCCATGGAGGAATTGAGTACCCATACCTCACACTTGCACTACTAACCCCGACAATAAGTGGAGGTGTCTGATAAACATATATAGGATTGACACTTGCACTGGTATGAATATAGAAAGTGGGTAAACCCCCATTTTGATAGCGAGGAATTTGAGTGTTTATGAGGTCTTGGAATGATGGTGTGTTATTTGCATTATGGTCCAATGTGTTTGAAATCATCCTGGTTTTATTAATTTTTCTTGCATCATTTTCAATGATATCGGTCATCCCTTGTTCCTTTTGAAACATTTGTTGAGCCTTTCTTGCTTCCTTTTCCTGCCCTACCATTTGTTTTTTATGGTCCTTCTCTTGCCTCACTTTCTCTATTTCAAGCCTTTCCTCTGCTCGAGGTTGTGCTCCAACAATCCTTGCTACCTTAGTTTCCTTTGCTAAATCCTTCTTTTTATGTTTAAATTCTCGAATTTCAAATTTAATTTGTTCATACTCAACTAAAAGGGTTATATAGTCTTCTAAGGTGAGTAATTGTGAACTTAGGCCCAAACGAAGACTACCTGGTGTTCCTTGTTTTTTTTTCATTGACACTCTCTCTACTAGTAGCTTTAGGAACCAACCAAGTAACTTCTCCTTCCATACCACCTGCATGTCATTGCTTGACACTTCATTGTTCAATTCTATAGGTTATGAAGGCATGTTCATGCTTTGTTCATTGGTTCTTGAGACATTATGTTTGTACATATTCATTATGGCTTCTACCAGCCATGATGGTGGGTTTACTTGGCTTGGAAATGTTAATTGGTCATTGTTTCTTCCTAGTGCAATATCAATAATGTGATTTTAAACTACATTATCATTGTCAGTTGCATGATCAATAAAGTCATTAAAATATCAACAACAAAATCTCCATGTGTTTTAGTTGGTAGAACGACCTCCATGTTACTGTCAATTGGTTCATCATTATACTGTGTTTCACTTACATGTTCATCATCATCACCATAGAAGTGTCCTTGAGAGAGGGGAATCATATTATCAACTGCAACTGCCTCTTCTTATTCATCCACTTCTTCTTACTTCAAAATCTGCTTGGACATGCCCTTCTTCTTGACCATCCACATGAAATGCTTGGCTACATGCAATATCATGCATAAGAGCATCATAATTTAGTGGCCATATTCCAGCCCTCCTAAATCCAACCTTGATATTTGATAGTGTTAGAGTCCTTTTAAAGGCTTTACTTGCAAGCTATACTAGCTCAAATATTTTCACCTCAACCCCTAGATTCTTTGTAATCCATGAAGCTCGCTCTGACCTGAAATATTTCTTGAAAGGGCCAAACACATTGACATCAAGGGGTTTCACTCTGTGAGTGGTATAAGCAGGCAATGTTAACAATTCAATGCCCAAATTATTTGCCTTCTCAAATGTTTTCACAACAATGTGGCTTCCATGGCCATCTAAAATCAATAGGTGTTTGTTTTCAGGTGAGACACCACCTGGTATAGATGCAGCAAAGTGACAAATCCAATTAAAAAAAATAGCCATCCATGCATGGGGATGTGCTACCATGAATGCACCTGGTTCACAATTTTTTATATAGTTTTTCAGTTAATTTTTACCTTTGAATAGATAAAATTATGGGATAGAAGCACAAATTTCAATGACCCAACATAGAATAATTATCCACTCCCTCCTCTTAGGAAAAATATTTGGCACGTTTTGGCTTCCTCTCTTGGCAATTACCTGCATGCCACAATTCCTTCTTACCTGTAAGCCTGTTTTATCACAGTTCCATATATGGTCTGCAACATAAGAATGCTTATTGTATGCACTAGAAAGAGTATCATAGAGCTTACATACAATTTCAGAGCGTAGATTTAAATATATTTCCTTGTCAAGGCCCTCAGTTGTACACAATACAAGGTTTGGATGCATTTTTTTAAACCCAAACCACCATGATTTACCAGGAAACCCATATTTGAATGGGTTTGGCCTCCCCTGACAGATTTGAGCAACTATGGATTTGATTTGTATCAACTCTATCCCATGTTCCAATCGGGTCATCTCCTTACACCACTCAACCACCTCAGCCTCCTCTCTAGTCATAACTGTAAGAGGGCCTCTACAGTTTGTACGAACGAGCCCATTTATCCAATAATGTATTGATGAGGGAGAAATTCCATGCTTCTTTGTAGATGTATGAATTGAATATCCATTAAACTCTATATTGATTATCTTCTTAGTTGAACTTTCCCCTTAGATTATGGTTGATGGTGGCTCTGTGGTTGATGGTGGGACAACATCAACTTCTACAACATAGTCATCCTCAACAACATTGTTGACATTAACATGATCTGTCGTGTCCTCATTTGATGAAGGGTGTCACAACTATGCACCCCTGGTCACTCGCCTGTTGCTTCTTCTTATACGAGCAACATAACTAATTGTTTCCATAGATGCAACTACTTGCAGATTTATTGCATGCATTTAGTTAACAATAATTGAAATTCTATTTTCCTACAGGCTAAAATTATTTATGCTTTCCTACATGCAATTAAAAACATGTTAGTTTATTCAAAATTTATAATAGTATTTATGCTTTCCTAGAGGCAATTAACAACATGTTAGTTTATTCAGGATTTATAGCAAATTTAAAGATTTTGCAATAACATGGATTATAATATAGACAAATTCACAATAAAAAAATAGTAGTAGCTTAAAAAACTTTCTTACATATGTCTTTTTGAAATTATCCTTGAAAAATGAAATCTACAGAAGGAATTTGTTGTATGTCTTCAAATATATGAGTAATTGTTTTTTGATAACTTCTTTTTCCACTTAAAATATTATGATTGTATTTGCACTTGGAAAATCACTATGTGTGTGTTAAAATTGACCTAGAATTGGTTGTATGCCTTAAATTATATCAATAAATGTTTTGGGTAAAATGTTTTATGGGTTATAATAAAAATATGTAGACATTGGAGGAATTTCAAATAAAACAAGTGACACTTTTTTTTTTTTGGTTAAGATGTTGATTTGGTCTAATTATTTTGGATAAATTGTCTTACGAGTTAAATAAAATGATGTACTCTCTTTTAAGGCCCAAAATATATGGTCAGTTTGCCAAGATTGTTATTCTTATAGACAACATTCTCCCTGCATGAAGGAAAATCTATGATTGCCTCAGTAAAGGTTCTATTGAGCCGCTAATTACCTTTAAAAAGTTTTAGCCCCATTTCCATGAACACTGAATTTACCAACATAAAGCTCGATCAATCAATTTATTTATACTCATTAGTGATTTTCCTATTGTGGGAATGGTTCTTAGTTTTCCAATATTGTTATTCCTATAGATAACAATCTCCAGGCATGATGGAAGCTCTAGGCTTGCCTTACTAAAGGAATTTAGCAGCTCAATAGAAGCTTTAGGCTTGCCTTAGTAAAGGTTAGCGATTCTCCTATTGTGGGAATGGTTCTTAGTTTTCCAATATTGTTATTCCTATAGATAATGCTCTCCAAGATTGAAGGAAGATCTAGGTGTGCCTTAGTAAAGGTTTTATTGAGCTGCTAATTTCCTTTTAAAACGTTGAGCCTCATGTCCATGAATATTGACTTTACCAGCATAAAACTCGATCAATTGCTTTCTAATGGTCAGTGATTCTCCTATTGTGGGAATGGTTCTTAGTTTTCCGATATTTTTATTCCTATAGATAACACTCTTCGAGCATGAAGGAAGTGCTAAGCTTGCCTTAGCAAAGGTTCTATTGAGGTTCTAAGATAACCGATTTAATGTGTTTATCTATGAGAACCTAAATTTGAGATTTGAAAATTTTGTGCAGCCCTAGAGTCAGTCCAAAATTATGAATAGTATAAATCAATCCAAAATATCATTGAAAGTTTCAGAACCAAGTCTCATAGAATTTGCGTATAATATCTAAGTCGATGCCAAGGAATTATTTACGATATCCTCCATAGAGAATAACCCAATAAAACCTTATTTATAAAGTGATTCTTCAGAGTAGGTCATGTGAATGCTCAACAACAACTACATGTCTCTAAATAGACACTATTGATACGAATGAAGTTACCAAAAGGCATGACTAAGTTCTATCTAGGTTGAGAGTTGTTTTAATAATATGGTCAAATTTTGTCATCTTAAATCCTCCTGGAACCCAAAAAAAATGCCTCAAATATGTCTTAGACGCGATCAAAATACAACACCAAAATAAAATGCATTAGGTATTCTTGAATAGCTAAATTCACTTTTGAATAATAGGACTGGAACCATAACTACTCGCAACTTGCAAGGATAATCTTTCACAGTTCATGATTGTGTGTGGATTTCATAGTTTCCTGTTGTTGTTTGTGCATGAGGAAACCTGCAAGGATAAATGTTTTGTATAATTTAATTTTTTAAGAGCATTTAATGGTTTCATGTGACAATTTGTGCGTGAGTTCATAGATAATGAGTTTGTGCATTTCAACCATTTTCAGTATAAATTCATTTCCATTATTGGTATCCATGAGTTTATACAAGTTGTCTTGGGAAAAAAAGAAAATTAAGTTGCTTAGTCTATCCATGGGTGTACACACCTATTAGTCATGACATAATTTGGTAGTTTTTATGGTGGTGAGACTCGATCTACAAGGACTCGCTTTGGATCTATTTTTTTTTGCACTAAATATGGATTTGTGCCTTACTCTCAATCCGGTATATTATATAGTTATTGATCTATGCTATTCCATGCTTATAGCGAGAATAAAATAGTCATTGAAATAAAATAGTCAAACAAGAAGAAGGCACCTCTTTATGAAGAATAGGAACAATTGAATTGGGAAAACCGTGAATGGAACACTTGGAAAACATTCTCTGATATTTTTCCCTGATTGAGGGAGTGGTAAGTCATTACGATCTACCTGTTTCATATTTAGTAGTAGGTCATGGGAAAGCATGCGATTTATATACCAATTTCTAAAGTGTGTTGAATAGCTAGAGGGGCTCGACCTAGTTGACTCGGCCTTTTGGTGCACTAGCTAAGTTGAAAGCTATAAAATAAGCATACCAAACATAGTGAAAATAATAAATCCACCTGTAACATACAAGGAAAAATGTTTTGTGCAATTCAATGTTTTGAGTGCATTTCATGGTTTCCTGTGACAGTTTTTGCATGACCTTATACTGGAAATGAGTTTATACTATACAGGTTGTCTTGGAAAAAAAACTATAAGAACATTAACAGGAAATGACTTGAACGGAGATCAAGCAGCCTAAGAAAATTGAAATGCACAGTGTTTAAAAATTGAAATATATAAAATGAAATACATATTATGCAGAAACTGAAATAAATAAAATGAAATACATACTATGCAAAAACTATAATAATGAACTTGAATATACTATGAAATGTTCTCTGATGGTATGTCTCCAGGGTTAGTGAATAGTTTTAAAGTTAAAAATGCACATTTAGCAAGGGTTGAACTTCTTATATAATTTTTTGCACTTGAATTTGAATGGTGACAATGATTTACATGGATTGCAATATCTGAACTTTGAATGTGTGTTCTAGATTGATTTGGATGTGATCCCATGGCTGGGAATTTTCTATGGTTGATCCTTTTGCCTTAATCTATTTTAATATGAAATTTAATGGGTTGGGTGTCATTTATTGAATGCAGTGAGTTGAATTGTTGAAGAGCACAATAGTTATGGCTGACATATATCAACTTTTTATGTGTGCAGGTATGAATTGTGAAAATTTATGAATCTACTCAACATAAATCCTACTGAAATAATTTTGTTTACTTCTCCTAGTTGTTTATTTTAACTTAACAAGTTATTTTTTGAATAACTCATGAAAACATCGAAGGAAATACACTACAATATACACAATTATACAAATCAAGTACTAAAGAATAAGCAATCATTCAGACAAAGGACACACAAATTTTTCAGACAAATGTCCCCAAAAAAACCCAATGCAGGAAAATCAGTGCAACAGTCCTTGAGGGTTTATATTATTAAGAAGATTTATGAATACAAACAAGGGTGCCAAAACCGACTCACCCAATAGAGAAAAATCCTTGGCAGAAGTACCTCTATCAGGAGATAGATATTTTGGCGAATCTGGTGGTAGAATGACAAAACTCCAAGGTGACTGTATTGTCCCCATTGTTGTGCAACGATGGATGCAACAAGCTCTGTACTGGGACTCGTCACCTATTCTAGTGACTGCATCACCCTTTGATTGAGCCTTCCTGGCTCAACAATCGATCTGTTGGACAACTGCCTGATATGCCCCACAGAAACCCCAACATTGCTCCTGAAGTGACTGCGTTACCCTCTCTAGCTCTGGGTCACTCTTGCGTGAGCCCTGTTGGCTCTATGTCACCTTCTCTAAGATTTTTTGTCCCTCCTGGTGCTGATATGCCTATCTACTATTTTATTCTTGGCCTTAGATGATAATCATGTTGCTGAACTTCCGCCATTCCACTGAATCACTTAGATCTGATCTTTGTCCGAGCACTGATCTGTCAGAATAATCTGATCTCTAGATTCACTGTGTTCCTCCAACCGACCCCAAGCCTTCCTTTAATACTTTTCCAGTTGAAAAATCAATGACCATTATCTAATATCTAATCAACGGATAAGATTAGAAAAGACTTGATCCTCGTCACTTAGAACATTCTCACCCACATTTTAAATTAATTCACTTTAATTATTTAATTTCCCTAAGTTAGACTTAGGGTCACCATTAAAATAATTAATTATTTGAATAACTTCAGCTTCGGGTGGAATTTCTCCAGACGATTTATGGGTCTTGGATATCTCATGTTTTCTAGCCCCTCCACAAAGTTTCAGAGCTAGAGCACATCCGATGCTGCCCAAAAATCAACACTCCCTCTTAGCGAGGAATATGCTCTAGCAACACTTCATATTGAAGCATCACCTTGATCCACGACATTGGTCCTCTACACTAATAATGTTCGGTTGTTGCCCCTTATCCATTGTGTTTTTTCCTTATGTACTGCTACCTATGTCACTGCCACTGAGACTGCCTCATCTGTACTGCAACTCCCTCTCAAATGCTGCATCATGCTACCCATAACATTGCCACTGCTAACTACTGCACTGCAACTTAGTTGCCAAGAGTTAAGCAACTGGAAACATCACCCAAAGTCCTGACATACAAGTCAGTCTCGGTGCACCTCGATACCGAAGCACCCTCTACTACTAATTTGTGGTGACCCTTTGGTGCTCTGCGTTGCTTTGGTATTCAAGATTATAGCTTTGCCAATGTTGCTCTGTCATCCCTCGCACCAAATGAATCCAATCATCCTGCTACTGTCATTAGGGGCTCCCATAACTTGTATGTGATCCAAGAGCTTGGGCACCTCAAGGATCTTTCCCCTCACTGAAGCTCAAAATAGCTACATATCTCTGTTGCCCCACCTCTTTTATCAAGGCACATGAGCACTCATGGCCACATCGTCATCATCTCCATCATTGTCCTTATTTGCGACAACCTTCGAATCAGAATCTTCTTTTCCCTTCTTTTTCATAGGGCATGTTGTGGGGAAATTTCCTAATTCACCACACTTGAAGCATCTGACCTTCGAAAGGTCTTTCATCTTCTTCCTTTGCTGCCCATGTTGTCCCTTAGATGTGACACCCGCATCTTCCTCCTCCTCCTTCTTGATCTTGATCTCTCCACTGCTGATGCCCGCCTTGGTCATCCTCCTAATATCTTCTTATCAAATAGCTACCCACATGTTTTCCCAACTTGGAAGTGTTGCTTTTCCTTGGACAAATTTCTCCCACTCATCGAAAACTGCATTTAGAGCAGTCCTCGCAATAAGACCTTCATCAGGTGTGGCCCCATGACAACCAGTTGATCACAGATCTCCTTCAACATAATAAGGAAGAGGTCGATCTCTTCCCCCTTCAGCATCTAGAATAATCGAAGCTGATTCTCAAGAAGCATCGTCCTCTAAATAGAAGTCCCCTAATACATTATGGTTAAAAAATTCCACATCTCATGTGTTGTGTTATTCTATGCAATGTGTGGGAACATATGATCCTTGATTCCGTCCATGATCAAGAGCTTCGTCTTCGCTTGAGCTTCTTCATACTTCTTGAGCTCATCAACGTCAACATGAACAACAAATGCGCTCTTGGTGAAATGCTTGATATGATGCTCATCCAGTACTGACAGGATTCTGGCCTTCTAGATGACAAAGTTAGATGCTCCATCAACATGTCCTGATCCCTTATTCCATGTGAGGCCATCTCTGCTCAACAAAATATGTCGAACTAGTTCTACTCTCCCTTTTCTGCTGCTGTCCCAGAAAAACTCAGATTTGATTTTCTTGGCAGCTAGAAACCCTCTAAGGAACCACGCTCCCTCTGAAAATTTATTTTCCTTGCGGAAATCCTCTGCCAACTGATGTCAAATCAACCCTCTCCTATCACTCTTTGCCTCTGATCAAGACCTTGTTTCCCAAGAAAAAAAAGTGTATTAAATATTTAAAGGATAAATAAAAATAATACATATAAAGGTGTCTTTATGCACTCCCAAAAGAGCATGTCTCTTATATTGTTCCATTCAAACTAAAAACAAATAAAGATAAAATTGAATTGAAATGTACTATTAATACATTGCTCCAACAAACTATTGCTTAGATACCAATACTATATAAAATATACACAAAACATAGAGAAATTTTTTTATTTATTTTTTTGGATAGTTCTAGCTTCTTCTACAAAAAATAAATTTTCTGTTAATCAATGAGTTCATGAACAAATTTGTAGACTAATCTAACAAAAAATAAACCCAACTAAGAGTGAACCTCCCTCCACTTCTTCAATGATATTTAATGCCCCCTCTTGCAATAATTGAACTTATTTGGAATTTTCATTTTCTTTCTTGTTCAAGTCTTTGAATACATATTGAAATGAGACATTTACAAATTGAGTCTGCACCTCTCCAATTTTGTCCACTATTGGGAGGATTAATAATTTTTCCAACTTACAATTTCCATTTTGTTCAATGAAATTAGAATCTCCAAACATCTGAATACTGGTAAAATCTGTTTCAAAATATTTTATTTTATTTTTCATAAAAATGAGTAGAAGTTATATTAAACATGCGAGAGATGCAACAGATACATGGGAAATGAGTTACATGATTACATATGATAGCTTATCCTATGGGGAAGAAATTACTGTGATTACAAAAAGACCAACTAGGGAGGCCACTAATACCATATGACGAAAATAGTAAAGCTTATAAAATTGACCAAGAAAAAGGGAAAATTTGCATTGTAAATTCTTCAGAAATTGAAGTGGGTATCCTTTTCTGGAGGCCGATTTAGGTCAGGAAGGGATCTGTATGCAAGCTTAATGGAAACACTTAATTTTGAATTATTACTGGTCCTAGAAGAGAGATTCTCTTGTAGACCTTCAATTTTTTGGCGAAGAGAATCCATCTCATCAGCTTGATGGGCCAACTTGCCCTTCAAGTCTTGAATTTCCTCCAAAAGAGTGATTACGGTTTGCATTTGCTCTTGATGATTCTAATTAACCTCCAAAATTTTCAACTTGAAGGACTCAAACTGTTTGATGCAATTATTACATCGATTCTTTCCTTCAACTCCATGATATTTTCTTCTGCTAGCTAACATCAAGCCTTGAAAGAGGTAAGATAACCAACAAATCCTTTTTTTCCTCTGCAAAAACTTCTTAATCGTGGGAGTGGCGAAAACTGTATATGGACAAGGGAGGACATTAACCCAGAAGGAAAAGGCACATAGTAGTCAGATAGGAGGTAACAGTGACCCCCTCCGACAAGATTGAGATGACCCACCAAGCGCTAGAGCAATGGAGTGCATCCTTAGGGACCAACAATTCAGATTCGAAAATGAAGCAAAGAGACAAAGGGAAAAAACTAGAAGCTTCGAATGATAGGGGATGCCCCTAAAACACAAGGAGGGGTAATTGATAGCAAATTCAAAATAAGGAGAAACGAGTTTGCCTGACAGGAGGGAGAAGCATACCTGTGGAGGAGTGAGTGAGTGTGAAGAGGCTGAACATAAGCTAACGTTTGACTTGTGGCCGGTAGAACCCATCATTGGTGCCCAAAGAAAGAGTTGTCGATATTTTCCCTATACCAATGAATGTTGTGAATCATCCCATTAAACAAGCATCATGATGGTGACATAGAGACCTCCACAAAGCGCTTGCAAATCTGCAAGAAACACCTGTTGGGCCTCCAAAATGTCATCCTCTTTTACCCTCATTTCCATCATTTTACCATATTTAGTAACTCTTTACCATATTCTGTAGCTCCATAACCCTACATTAATAGCCATTTTCATGATCATATGCGTTTAGCATTATTATTTTCCAAGTCATTTATTTTAAGTATTTTAAGAGAATTTATGATTAAATATTAGGAAATTAACATGTTTTCATACATATCTAAAAGTGGGATGAGTTTTATGATATCATGGGCCTATTTGAAGTTTCTAAAAGAGTTTTATTCGGCCACTCAACCACAAATTCAAATTTCAATTTAAACTCATGAAGACTTGTGGAATATTTCTAGAAGATTTAGATAATTGACTAAGCACATTCAAAGGAGAAGAATCATGGATGTTTTGATATGTATGTCCTATCAAAACTAGGGGATAATTTTGAGAGGATTTGTATCTCATATTTTTAAGTGATTGGTTGTAACCACAAGAGAAAATTATGGATTTAGGAGATATTTTTGGCACCACATTTATTGATTAGTTATCTTAAGTTTTTGTATAAATAGGAGTGCGTCCTTCATTCAAAGGGAGCCCCATCCAAAATTTGATTCTTGTAATTTGTGAAATGAGGATAGAGAGGAAGAGAGTTGGATTATTGTAATATCTTTGGAGATTTTCTCCAACTTCATTTTATGGAATATATCTTTTTGCTTGCATCTCAAAGCTTTGATAATCGTTCGGTGTGCTTGCTGGGGAGTGCAGGGCCCCATCAACCGCAGATTTCGCACCTCTTTCCTTTATTGTAAATATTTATGTTTTTTTTCATTTATGCAAGTTTAATTTATGTTAATTTGATTTCATTAACGTTGATTTGATTGATTTAATTTCCTTGTGTTTGGATTGGATTGCCACATTAGTAATCTCACACTGGTAATTTCAAACTAGCAATCTCAGGGACTATAGATTTCATTTGTGAAAGTAGTATTCCTTGAGACAGAAAGTCACTGAAAGAGAACATGCTTGGGAAAGAACAAGCGCACTTGCTTTTCATTTTCTTTCATTATTTTCTTTGTATTTTGTTTCAAGTTTCTTGTAATAGATTAAACTATTATGAAATATAATCACCTAGTACATATAGTACACGTATACCTCATCGGTTCATGAACCCCGGGTTGAAAATTTAATGACAAGGATTTAACTCACAATTAAATCACGCAACAACACCTCCACCATCAGTTAATCCAAAGCCATTGACTTCCACGAAGGGAACATATATGAGCTTTGGATCGCCGGAAAGAATTTAAGCTAAACATTGGAGAAGGTGTCCCACATGCTTCACTTTCAATGCCTCCATGATAATTCATAATTGTGGACTCCATGGAAACAAACACACTCAACTGCAATTGCTAACATGTTCAACATAAGTAACACCAACAAACAACAATCACTAACTACCTTGACATCAACGACAACATTTTGTGACATCAATGGCAACATTATGCGTAACAATGCCCCCTTTGGCATTTATGGAAACACATCCAAACATTGTTGGTCATTGATGGCAACAACACTTAGCAATTCCACCTGACAAATGTACATTGCACCTTGACCGCTTTTTAAATGTTTGGACACTTATCCCCCTTTGAAATCAATGGTAAAGGGTGTAATTAACTATAAATAAATAAGTGCACCAACAGACCTCACGGTACTCCCTTGTAGAAATTGCGAAAAAAATTGCTACTGCTAATGAAATCAAACTGAAATCAAGAGACACAAATTTCTTCTACTATTTTTTGGAAAGGAAAACACACGATAGAAACGCATGCAATAACATGCAACCATAAAACACAAGGAACACAATGATTTTATAGGGGAATCCAACTCGGAAAAAACCCTCCTCTATTTGTATTATATCATATGACAAAACATTGATCAATTACAATGAGTGCTTCACACATGAAGCACACCCGCACTACAATTCTGATCTCCTCCTCGTGAGACTGCTCTACAAAATACTTAGACAAATCTTGGCCTCTTGCTCCCCCTATTTCCTTGTGAAATTCCTCAAGAAATTAGTTCATAAAGAATAAGAGAAGCCCCTATTTTCTTGTGTAATTCCCAAGAGAAGAGTCTCACCTGCTCAATGAAAAAATCATTGTTCATTGAACAATATACAATTATAAATACAAATGTGTCTTTTCCATTCGCTCTGTTAGGGTCCTATAAATATAGGATTCATAATTTTTAATTGAATTTTGATAGTCTTGTAAATATGTACATACCTTTCCTTTTGCAAGTTGTTTTCCCATATTTTGAAAAAAAATAAAAATCAAAAAGAGGGTAAAAAGTCCTAAAAGAAAGGTCAAAGGACTTAAAAAATATA
Organism: Pinus albicaulis; assembly: GCA_034641835.2. Lineage (NCBI taxonomy): Eukaryota > Viridiplantae > Streptophyta > Pinopsida > Pinales > Pinaceae > Pinus > Pinus albicaulis. Next base: position 559,765,165 of record CM076569.1, on the reverse strand, counting down.
GACCCCAAAAGAAAAAGATGAAAATAAGACATGAAAGTGAGCAAGTTCAAATGCCACTACTTTTTACTTTTTCTGTTAAAATAAATTATTATGGCAGAGTGTCAATAAATGCCATAATCCATGATGAGTTAAACTGTTTAATCTTGACTTGTGATGTTTTCAATTTCCATGTTTTAGATAGTGAAAAAATATTTGTCAGATAGTTTAATCCTGACAAATCATTAGTTAGGTAGAAAATAATGAGGAGTTCAACAGTTTAATCTGAGCCCTCGAATGAAATAAGGTAGAATTAGATAGTTTATGCTTTCAAAAGAATAAATGTTTCAAGGTTGCAAGCTTAAATGCACCTGCAAAAAGGAAGAAAAAATGTTAGAATAAGATTGGGTAGGTAGAAAGAAGTGGGAAAAAGCATGTAATATTCATCATCGGGCAAAAAAATCACTAATTTCCCATCCCATGTAAGTATTTAGTCTTTTAGACTATCAGTCAAACAGGCTCAGAGAATTTCTCTGACTTTTGTTGGGCCGGACCCAAGGCTCGATGACTGGTTAGTTGAAAATGTTAAATTCTTATGTTAAATCCCCATTTATCATTATTTATCCCTTATTCATAAATTTTAACTCATTTTCATAAGTAAAGACTCATTCTTACTTAATGAAACATAAAACCCCATTTGATTAACTTCACTCAGAAACATACAAAAACCCTCAAAAATGCTTTATCCTAAGTAAAATAGTGAAATCATGAAATGACAAACTTTGCCTTATCTTATTCACTTTACTTAGTCACTTAGTGTATTTTCATGTATTCCATTTCACCTTGTCATATTAACTTCTAACTTACTTTATTAGTTCACTAAACAATACCTTATCCCATCTATATAAATCCCTTTATTTTTAATACCTTGCAAAACCCACTATTATAAAGATTTTCGACCAAAGATATTATCCACATGTTAAAATGAAAACCCAAATAATGCGCCCTTTGGTCTAAATCTAACCTTAATGAAATATCCCGCCCCCTATGGTTATAGACCCTTCAGTGGTTTAAAACTATATAATAAAATAAACCCCACACCTTTGCAACCACACATATCAAGCCTTCCCCGCAATACTAACCCTTCCCCTCATAAACTTTTAACCCAAAGTTTGATTGAAATAAAGACTTAGGTTTGTTTCAAATAAAATTTAACCCGCCATTATCCACATTTGCCATACTATATAAAGCCTCACGCTTTATGTTGTTTGAACTCACGATATATTTTATAAAGGTTTTACCCGCCTGCTCATATACATAAACTCATTTTATGTATATAACACCTTTAATTCAATGTATATTTTATAAAAGGTTTTTTCTTTTTCAACTTCCAGCCCCACATAATAAAGACCCCGGTCCTACCATTCTTTCAACCGCAACTTGCAAATAAGATCTCGACCCTTCGCTCTCGATCAAAAGATCCAATGGCTCTAATATGATATCGCGGTCATAAACCAATTGCTCACCCAAATGAAAATCAAACTCGAAATAGGTTGTATTGCCCATTTTTGTCCCGATGACGTGTTAAAATATTATTGGATTGTGTTCGTTTGATGGAAAACCACTTACCATTCAAAATGCATGCGATAACCACTGCTTGGTTTTGCTTTCAAAACCTGAAATCGCTTTCCTCTACTATTTGACCTGCATTGAATGTTAGTTAATGCATAGGGTTAAAACCTTTGTAAAGTTGTTTTATCATTTAAATCTGCACTGCCCCCGACTATCATAAATCCCTGCGGAAAGCCTTTTATAGTCCCGATTGCCGATTTTTCATCCGAAGCCTCTGAATTTGACCAAATTCTATCGTTGAAGACTGGTTAAGGAGTTTTCACTACTCCAGAAAGTTGTTCAATCCAACATTTCAACCAAGAACCTATAAAACCCTTTTTACAGTTGAATACCTACATTTAAAGGTATTTTTTGTGGAAATTCAAGCCTGTAAATTGAGTTCAAACTGTCTTTTAAGAAAGCCTATCCCTTTTTACGAAATTGAGCAAAGTAAAAGTGCCCAAAAACACAAAAAATAGGCTAAACCCTGGCAAAATTTTCCCAGGAAACCCTGTTTATCCTCTGCGCACCTTTTTCAAGCAAATTTTCTCAATTTTCACAGTTTAAAGATCAATTTCAAAAATCTGAAAGGCTAAAACCTCTGAATATACCTTGAAACCCTATTTTTCAGTCAAACAAACTCAGAAAACCCTTGTTTTCTGTTTTATTCTAGTTTTCATATCCTCGGAATTTCTTTGATAAACTTAATTGAGCAGAAAACTCAAAAGAGATTATCCTTAGCCAGATTTGCTCAATTATCCCTTTGTTAAAGTAAATTACTCCTGCAAACAATCTAATCTTGCAGAAGTAGCCCAAAAATGCCTAAAAAACAGAGTTAAACCTCCACAGACATATCTCATTCCACAGGTCTGTCAAAAAACCTTCAATCACCTCCTTTCCGACCTTTGTTTCATTAACAAATTGTTTGATTTTTGCAGGTTATTATCATAATATGAAATTGGGCCAACAGTTTCAATACTAGTTGACAAAATTGTTTGCTCCAAATTCTTAGATTTTAATTCAAAAAAGCTTCATTCAACAAAGAGTTTGTATACAAAGAAAAAATAAAAACAAGTCAGAGAGAGATCATAATGATGAAATGTGCACAGTGAATGGTAAAAGTGAAACCAGAATTCACAATGACAGTGAAAACAGAACAATGAAAGAGTATCAGAGTTAAAGTGTATCAGGTAAAAGTCAGAGTGAAAGTTAAAAAAAAGTTACAGAATAGTCAAGGTAAAACAACAAAAGTAAAAACAGAGTCGGTAATGGTTAACAGAGATGAAAATACTTTCAAAAACAACAATGAAGTTTATCTAAAGTGAAAGTAAAAATGGTTAAAAGAACAAAAAGGTTAAAAGATGAAGACATAACAAGAAGGAACATTTTTGCAAAAATTTCTTGTTTAAGTCATTGTTTTGCAGAAACTATTGTGACCAATCCAAGATGAATTTTGCAAAACTGAAGTAGGTTTATGTTATTAAGATGTCCGAATACAAAAACCTCTCTCACTTTTCTAACATCCATTATGGGTTGGGAAATATTAAACAATATTGGAAAACACTTTTTGTAGAAAATTCATGTTAAGTCATCATTTTGCAGAGAAAATTGTGGCCAATTAGAAATACATATTACAAAAATGAAGGAGGTTTTTGTTCCTAAGAGACCCATCTACAAAAACCTATCTCACTCATGCACAGGTATTACAAAATGAGAGATACATGCACATCTTTTCAGCCTATTTTTCAAACTCTGTAAAACTCTGTTTTACACATCTTTTTGCAGAGCCTATTGTGAATAGTTGGAGCAGCATTTTATGGAACTGAGAGAGGTTTATCTCACCAACATATTCATCTACAATAACCTCTTTCACTTTTTACATATCTATTTCGAATTGAGAAATACAAAGGTATCATTGGACCCCAAGTTTGCATAATTGCTGGAGCAAAATGCAGAAAGAAAGAAGATAGTTAGTGACTTGGATGCCTCATCATCAACTAAGAGTTGAGATCAAATTCAAATTCTCCTCTTTGTCATCATATATCCATAAAAAATAGTGCCAAATAGATGCATTATTTTTTAGTGTCTTTTACTTAATTTCTATTTATGTAAAACAGTTGGAGATATTTGTAAACCAATCTTTATATTTTTTCAAGATATTCTAGTTTAGAATTTGTATAAATACTTCACTCTTTGAAGTATTTTGTGTGGAATAAAATTGCTGGAATTACTATAGACATTTTTTTTGGACATTGGAGGCTCTTGTGTGTTTGAATTCGAAGTAGCAGACTGGACAAGCTGACTGGCATCATAATTCAGGATCCCTGTGATAAGCTGATGAGTGAAGTACTTCCTACTTGTCACTGTTTCCTTTTCTTAAGTTTCATGCATTCATTTTATGTTTGTTTTGTCTGAATGTGTAACTAGGAGTATTACTACAGGATTAGTCAAGTGCTCCCTGTCTTTAACTAGTTTCCATTTTAATGTTTTCTTCTGATTTTCGGTGCAAGGAACCCTTAATTGCTCCTTCACTCGTTTGACCTCTACCTTCTACTTCCATTTTCCGTATCAAATGATCCTTAAGTGCCCTTTATCACGATCATACCACCTCACAAAAAAACACTTTCCCAAATCTCAGAGGGTTATTCATCTTACCCTGAATACATTTTTACCTTTCTGGCCTTTATTTCTAGTGTTGCTAGCTTGATTTAGACTCCATAGCCCAATGGACAAATATATTTCTCTCTATCCTACCTCTAAGTGATTTTTTCCCACCAAACCCTTTAAACCAAAACCAAATTGTACTTTCATAACTAGCCTAACATTTTAAATCAAAACAAAGATAAATTTCAAAGAGAGAGCCCTCTTTGAATTCTAGGAAGGCTAGATCCTAGAATTTGAAGTAGGTTTGTGGTTACCTCTAGTATTCTTTGACTAAAAACTCAAAATCCCACAACTTAAGAAATTAATAGAGTGATAACACGCTCAACTAGGAAATTCGAATTCCATGCATGATTGGGTCTATTTTTAGCTAATTGACTAGTTAACTAAGATATCAGTGAGTGAACAAAAATCATAACTGCTCAACTGACCTTCAACTAACTCAAATAATGACTAGAGGTCAGTTACCTAAATTAAACTAACAATAACTCAACTATATTGCTAGATATTAGCAATCAACTCATGCACAACTCTACTTCTAGCCTACAAACTTGAATTTACTGACTTAACTAGTAGATAAAGCCATGCCACTCTAGCTAACTGCAATCCAAGTCATCCTGCTGATATGGAAAATCGAGTTTTCTCCATTTGACTAAGGAAATAATCAAATGAAGCCTTTTATTTTTATAATTTCAACGCTCCCTCTTAACAAGAAAAGGTTTATATGCACAACCCCAATCCTGCTCTTGTAGGAATGTACTGTAACAAGACTCCCTCTCACTGTTGATGTTGCTACTACAACAACTGCAATTGAGAAGTATCTGAAATATTGAATGAAGTGTGTCTCTAAGCTGTGACTGTTTCGTAAGCATCTCACTGCTACTACTCTCTGCATTTTCTACTATCAAAAATGTGTTGTTGTTGATTATGCATTGTGCCTCTTGCACTATTGTCAATACTGCTTTGTGCTCCTCAAGATATGATTGCAACTAGTCTACAATTGTCGCAGAAGATCTAACTTCATCAACTGACACTGATCCTTCTGTTACTGAATATTGTGGGCCCATGTGGCCAGGGTAATGATCCATGAGAAGAGTATACTGCAACTATTATTGCTCTCCTATGGACCCTGCCCAAATATTTTCAAATTTGGGACTAAGGCTCTACATCACCCCACCTCACTCCTAGAGGTATGACTACATGCATGGAAAAATATACCTCTAGTTTGTAGAGATTTTTCACTCTCACTACAATATATTTCACTTGTCCAGTAGCAACATGCTTTAGAAAATCTTTTCCCTTAATAATTACCACAGCATAACCTTTGTTCTCCAATATAGCTACAAAAATAAAATAAAAAATCTTCACCCCATGCACATACATTACATTTTTCAAGTGAATATGGGAGTTTGACTCCCTCTTAAAGGTGACAACACCAATTCCTTTGGTATTATACCTCTCATCATCTCAAAATTCTATGTGAAATTTGAGATCCTTCTCCTCTAGGCTACTAAAAATTTCCTTGTTTCCTTTCATATGATACGAGGCACCAAAATCTAGGTACCACTCACTCCCTCTTACTGTCCTTTCCATGCAAGAAAAGAGGGTGAAATCTAACTCGAATTGAGATTTTAGAGCTTCTCCTCTTGCTCTTGATGCAGACTCCTTGCTGGATTCATGGCAATGAAAACATTTTATTTTTCCGAGGTCTCTTTTTTTGCCCTAGTTCTAGATGGATTCTTGTTTGCCTTGGGCCTTCTTGCCCTTGGATTTTTTTCCCTTATCTGTCAAGGAAAAGTTTTCTTCCTCCTTAGCTCTAGTTGTGACACCATCTCTAGTGTTTCTTCTGATCCCCTCCTACACCAAATCAACCGAAAGTCTCTCTTAAGCTAGTAGCTTGTCTCTTTGTTAGGTCCCTATATTACTAATGTAGTCCCTTATTGTTCTAAGTGTGGCCTCCTTATTGTTATTCTTGTACCCCTGTAGTCCCCATATTTTTATTATTGTGCCCCATAAAAGCTCATTATTGTTATTGTTGTGCCCTTACATGATTATTTTTAGGTCAGCTAGGATTATATTGTGACCCCATGGACTCCTATATATAGAAAGGAGGTTTTGTCATTTGTATCATCCAAGAATTGTTCATTTATGTAATGTAAAGGAAGTTTCCCCCTTGAAGAGGTTAATTTCTAAGTCATTGATCTCTCTTTTCTTCTATTTTGTGAGCTGGTTTCATAACATTTGGTATCAAAGCTTTGGATTCTAGGCTTTCAATGCTTAAAACAGGCCATCGTGGCATTTTCGCTATGAATTTTTTTCTACGAAGGTTCAGAAGCTAAAAAAAACCCATTTGTGCAGAAATATTGAGGCACGATGTGTACAAATTTTAGATATTGGTTCACAATATTTTCAAAGATATGATCTGTAGAAGTTAGGGTTCGTGCAAGTTCCTGAATTTCATCTCAAAGAGGCGACCCTGGGAAAATCGTCTCAACTCTCTCACTGAGCATTGGATTGGAATTCTGTAAAAAGTGCCAGAAAGTGCATAGACTATAGTTTCTCGTGTATTGATTTCATATCTGAAGGATGAAACAATGAAATGTGGCATGTCGTACAAGTATGCTATACTGAACTAGTCCATAATTAGGTCATCGTGAGAGATTGGAAATAACTTTTCCTTGAAGAATCTGAATCAGCTTAGACCTATGGAATTGGAAAGAAGACTCAGAGGACTATAATAGGACCGAAGCTAAAATATTGGAGATTTGAAATCAAAGAGATACATCAGCTTCAATATCAAACTTCTCAAAATCAAGAAAAAGGTGTGCATCTTTTTTTGAAATTGCATAACTTTTGTTTGAAAAATCAATTTGAAGTGACTCCAAGGGCATATTTAACCACAACTATCAGTATTTTGTTCTATAATTCCTCCCAAAAATAATTCCACACTTGTTAAGCCCTTAGAAAAATATACTATTACACATGAAGGGGAAGAAGTGCAACATGATATATCAAAATTACGAGACCACATGCAACAAATGTCACTCTCGCAAAAAACAACCAAAAAAGAAATGGAAGCTAAAATTGATGGTTTGAAGAAAGAAATGGAAACTAAGATGAATGGAGATGAAGCTAAGATGGATGTTTTGACAAATGGCATGGATGGTTTGAAGGATGGCATGGAAGCTAAGATCGATGGTATAGAAGGTAACAAGGAAGATTTGAAAAAATACATGGAATGTTTGAAGGAAGGTTTGGCAAAGTTGCTACAAGAAAAGCTTCCTAATCATGAAAAGGTAGTAGAGGAAACTCATGACGAGAACAAAATAGACGCCAATCATGATTTCATAAACTCTAACGTTGGATTGGATACCCACCATATTCCAAAGATCGATATGGGGAAGTTCGATGGCAAGGATCCTATAACATGGATACTACATATGGAGCAATATTTTGATCTCCATAATGTGCAAAATACACAAAAGGTACGTATTGAAAATTTATATTTAGAACAAAATACATTTGTATAGTATCGATGGCTTTGATCTCGTAAACAAATTGTCACTTGGTCAATTTTTACGGAGGAAATGATAGCACATTAGGAGCATAAAAAGAGAAACACCTTCTTTAGCCAATTGATAAATCTCAAACAAAAGGGTTTAATGGCAAAGCACATTGAGGACTTCCAAAAATTTAAAATGAGGGTAAATAATATTCCAGAGGAACATAGGATTGATGTATTCATAGGGACTCTAAAGGATAACATCCAACATGATGTTCGCCTTTGGGAACCTGATACATTAGAGAAATCATTCAGGTTGGCAAGAAAAATTGAAAGCAAAATTATGGCGACAATGAAGCCTACCACTCACAACTATAAAGATGGAAGTGTTGCTACTCCTAGACATCCACAACCTATAATGTTGACACCACAAAAATTGGAAGAAAAGAGAGCAAAAGGGATATGTTATAGTTGTGATAACAAATACACTAAAGGTCATACGTGTGTTGAGAAGAAAATATTTTACATAGTTTTTGAAGAGGAGGAAGAACAGGAACAAGAAACTTCAAAAGAAGAGTGTATACACCAAGAACCAACCCTAGAGGAAGAAGAAATGAATCTGACCATATCCTGTGATGCATTGGCAAGAATTACTACTCCTCAAACTATCAAGATTGAAGGACATATCAAGACTAGAAATGTAATAGTGCTTATTGATTCAGGTAGTACCCATAATTTTATTCATTGTAAGGTAGCCAAGGAATTGAATTGCTTCCTTTACCGAGCACTAGAGTTTCAAGTGATGGTTGCAAATGGAGGAACTATAAATTGCTCTGGTAAGTGCCATAATATCAAGCTAACCATGGGGGAGTATGTATTGAATAGTCCAATGCTCTCCATTCCAATGGGTGGTGTTGATGTTGTACTAGGAGTACAATGGTTAAAATCTTTGGGGATGGTAGATTTTAATATTCAAGAACTTTTCTTGAAAATTTTTCTACAAGGAAAGGAAGTTGAATTACGAGGTATTGCAGGGAAGCCGGGAAATATAATAAGCTCTAATGTCATGACAAAGCTTCTAAAGAAAGAACAATGAGGCATAATTGCACAATTATTCCCACTAGAAGTTCCAACATCAAAATTATCTATTTCTCCAGATCTCCAAAAAGTCTTGGACAGTCATTCCAAGGTGTTTGAAACTCCAAAAGGACTCCCACCTATTCCTGGTCATTATCATGCTATGAATTTGATTCCAGGAAGTGTTCCTCTAAACATCAGGCCTTACAGATATCCTTATGTCAAAAAGAGTGAAATTGAACGTATGATTGTAGAAATGCTAGAGGTTGGTATAACTCAACTTAGTCAAAGTACTTTCTCTGCTTGGATAGTATTGGTGCACAAGAAGGATGAATCATGGCACATGTGACCAGATTATAGGGAGCTCAATAAGCTCACTATTAAAGATAAATTTCCCATTCCTGTGCTTGATGAATTATTGGATGAATTACATGGAGAAATTTATTTCACCAAGTTGGATCTTCGTTCAGGAAATCATAAAATTAGAATGAAGACTAAATACATTCTGAAAACAACATTTCGAACTCATGAGGGTCATTATGAATTTTTGGTCATCCCCTTTGACCTTACCAATGCACCTTCTACATTTCAAGGGTCGATGAATTCCATTTTCAAACCCTTCCTTAGAAAATTTGTGTTAGTGTTTTTTGATGATATACTAATCTACAACACGTCTTGGAAGGATCATGTTCAACATGTTGACAGGGTGATCAAACTATTGGAGGAGAAACAATTATATGCAAAAACCTCCAAATATTTCTTTGGAGTACAAGAGGTGGAATATCTGGGTCATATTGTATCTCAGGAGGGTGTTAAGGTAGACCCTAAAAAAATTAAAGCCATTAAGGAATGGAAAGTCCCCACAACCATAAAGTAGTTGCGAGGATTTATCAAGTTAACAGGGTATTATCGCAAGTTTGTTAAGAATTAGGGGAGAATAACAACACCTCTAACACCATTATTGAAGAAAGATGTTTTTTCATGGACTCCTAAATCAACTAAGGCCTTTGAACATCTTATAGAGGCAATGTTCCAAACACAGGTCTTAGCTACGCCAGACTTCACAAAAGCCTTTATTGTGGAATGTGATGCCTCAAGAAACAGAATTGGTTCTATTTTAAGGCAAGAAGGAAGACCCATTGCTTTTGAAATTCGTCCAATCAAAGGAAAGTATTTACAGAAAGCTATTTATGAGAAGGAAATGTCGGCAATACTACATGCACTAAAGGAATGGATACATTACCTAATGAGAAGACACTTCAAGGTAAAAATTGATCATGATAGTCTTAAATACTTTTTGGAACAAAGACTATCTTCATAAGAGTAGCAAAAATGGGTCACAAAGATGTTGGCTTATGACTTTGGAATCATCTACAAAAAAGGGAAGCTAAATTTTGTTGCCGATGCACTCTCAATAAACGATGAAGATGTGGAAGAATTTCTTTGTGCCATTTTTATTTTCCAACCAGATTGCATAATTGAAGCAAGTGAGGAATGGAAGAATGCCGAAGAAGTGTGGACACTCATTCAAAAGTTGCAGCAATATCCTGGTACATCTAATACATTTAGTTGGAAAAATTATTCCTCCTTGTACAAAGAAAGCTTATATCTTTGTAAGAATTCCCAACTTAAACAAAATATTATTTTGGAATCATACACCTCTCCCTTAGGAGGACACTCGGGATTTTTAAAAACTTACCACAGGGTGAAGAAAGATATTTTTTGGATGGCCTTAAATCTGGTATTCAAAATTTTGTGGCAGAATGTTTGGTTTGCAAGCAAAATAAAGTTGAGACAATTAGGACCCTGGGTTTGCTACAACCTTTATCCATTCCAATTCAATGTTGGGAGGAGGTTTCAATGGATTTTGTCACAGGCTTACCTAAATCTGAAGGAAAGAGTGTCATCATGGTGGTAGTTGATAGACTTACCAAGTATGCACACTTTTGTGCATTGTCTTATCCATTTAAAGCAAGTAAAGTTTCTATTGCATTTATCGAAACAATTCAAAAGCTACATCGAAACCCAACGATTATTGTAAGTGACAAAGATCCCATTTTCACTAGAAATTTTTGGACGAAATTATTTTCTTGTTTGGGTACTCAACTAGCTCATAGCTCATCTTATCATCCTCAATCTGATGGGAAAATTGATATAGTGAACAAATGTTTGGAAGAATATCTTCATTTATTTGTATCTGATAAACAAACATAATGGGTCCAATGGTTACCTATGGCTAAATGGTGGTATAACACTTCCTTCCACATTGCAGCAAAAATGACCCCCTTTATGGCACTTTATAGATATCATCCACCGTCCATCACATCATCTTTAAGAGAAAATTCTAAGGTTCAAGTAGTGGAAGATCACATCGAGCATCAACAAAAAGTTCCCCAACTCTTAAATGATAATCTCAATGTCACACAAAATCGAATGAAACAACAGGCACATCAACATCGGAGCAAGAGAAGTTTTGATGTAGGAGATTGGGTATTTTTACGGCTACAACCATACAAACAAATGTCCCTCAAGCGAGCTAAGAAGGATAATAAATTATCACCAAAGTACTATGGTCCTTATAAGATGTTAAAAAATATTGGTCTTCCTGCATCTTCTCGAGTTCACCTAGTTTTCCATGTTTCATGCTTAAATAAGGTTATGGGTTACAAAATTCCAGTTCAAACAATATTTCCAGAACTTGATAAGAAAAAATCATATTAGAACCTGGAGCGGTCACGGAAACAAGAACTCGAAAACTACAAAATCGATCAATTTCAAAGTATCTCATCAAGTGGAAAAACTTACCCACTAAAGATTTCACATGGGAGGATGAGAATTTTATACAGAAGCATCCTGAACTACTCAAGTGTTGAGGACAACACTTTTTTGAAGGAGAGGGGCATGGTAGGTCCCTATATTACTAGTGTGGTCCCTTATTGTTGTTAGTGCAACCCCCTTATTTTTATTGTTGTACCCCTGTAGTCCCCATATTGTTATTATTGTGCCCCATAAAATCCCACTATTGTTATTGTTGTGTCCTTAAATTATTATTGTTAGGTTGGATAGGATTATATTGTGACCCCATGGACTCTTATATATAGAAAGGAGGTTTTGTCATTTGTATCATCCAATAATTGTTCATTTCTGTAATGTAAATGAGGTTGCCCCCTCGAAGAGGTTGATTTCTAAGTCGTTGATCTCTATTTTCTTCGATTTTGTGAGATGTTTTCATAACACTCTTCCATTTACTGAATCTCGATAGTTGTGCCAGGATTTCAAAAGGCCAAGGAGTGATAAGCTCGCAAGTTTAAATGATGACACATTTTCTCCTACTCCTCCAACTTCATCTTGAGCCTGATTGAATAAGGATAGGTATTGAGGAATGGTTTCATTTTTCAACATTTGAATGATCCTGAGTTTATCTCTTAATGCCAATTTCCTGGCATCACTATTGTTTTGGAAGAGATTTGTGAGAGTTGTCCACATTGCAAAAGGAGTCCCCTTTCCATGCAAGTTCGAAACCATGTGATCTATGACACTCTCTAGAATAATCCTCTTGGCCTTTGTTGTGTCTTTCTTCCATTGAGAAAGTGCTTGTACATCTGATGCAGTTGGTTTTGGAATATCAGTTTGTGTATATTCTCATACTCCATTCTCATCTAATACCACTTCTATCATGTCTTTCCAAGCACAAAAATTCGAGGTTCCCTCCAATGCATACTTAGTCTTAATATGTTGAAAGACATTTTTCCATTATTCCAACATCGTGCATAATATAGGGTATTGTAGTTGTGAGATAGAGTATATTGCCAATTATTGACCTATATTCAAATTAATTGACTTCTGAAGATTTGTTACCTTGGGTGTACATACAGGTTTACAAAATTCCATCACAAATTTCCTTACAATATTCTTGAGGTACTTAGTTTGAGAAACAAATTTTCCTTTCTTTGTTTTTTTCAATTGTAATCCAAGAAAGAAGGACAATTCACCAAGTATAGAAATTTCAAATTCCTGTTGTATTGTCGCTGCAAAACCTTAACTCATTGATTCAAAATTACTACAAAGAATTATATCATCAACATATATAATAACTACTAGTAGTTTATCTCATTCGACCTTGATATACATATTGATATATGTTTTTCCTTTCTTAAAGCCTTGTTGCTATAAGTATTTTTCTAGCCTACATACCAATCTCTAGGAGTTTGATTTAATCCATACAAAGCTTTCTTGAGTTTACGTACATAATCCTTGTTTTTGCCGAGTAATAAGACTTCAAGTTTCTCGACATAAACCTACTCTTCCACATCCCTATTTAACAAACTAGACTTAAGATCCATATTCTAGAATTCAAATTTATGAAAACATGCAAATGCTAAGAACATTCTAATGGCTTTGAATCCTGCAAGAAAGGAAATTTTTTCTTCGAAATCTATCCCTAATTTTTGTGCATAACCTTTACACGAAGGTTTCCTTGTTCTTGGTCACATTTCCATCTTCATTTAATTTATTTTTTAATATCCATTTGGTCCCTATTACATTTTTATTATGTGGTCTTGGAACAAGATCCCAAGTTTTATTTTTCTCTATATGATTCAATTCTTCACGCATTTCTTTAATCCAACATTCATATTAGCTTTCCTAGTGGAAATTATGAAGTTAAACTATATATAACAAATGTATATTCACATGACTAGATGAGCCTATGAACTTCCTTCTACTTTGTACCTTAGTTCCTTTATCTTCGAAAATTTAACTTTCTAGATGATTTTTTTGTACATACCTAGATGGAGTCTTTTGTTGACCAAATTCTTCTTTGTCTCCTTCCTTTAATGCTTCATGTTCTTCTTTATATTCATTCTCTTTGACCTCATTCTTTGGTGACTCATCGTCACTTGATTCATCCTGCTATAATTGTCTTCTAACAAAAATAAGTCCTTCATCAACCTTTACATCTATGCTTTAAACAATTTTGCTTAGTCTCTTATTATAAAATTTGCACCCCTTGATTTTGGAAGAAAATCCAAGTAGAATACCTTCATCTTCCCTTTGTCCAATTTTGTTGAGTTTTTCCTCATTCCTTCTGATATAACATTTGCTTCCAAAAGCTTTAAAGTGTTTAACTAAAGTGAGTCTTCCATACCACAATTTGTAAGGCATTTTATCATTGTTTTCCCTAACATGAGCCTTATTGAGAATATTGATATTTGTTTGTACAAATTCTCCCCAAAAGGTATGAGGTACCCCTGGTTCATCAAGCATGGCTCGAGCCATCTGCTAAATTGTCATGTTTATTTTTCAAATACCCCATTTTGTTGAGGAGTTTTAGCTAAAAAAAGCTATCTGTTTATCCCATGTTGTTCACAAAAGTCATAAAACTCATCAGATGTGTATTCACCTCCTCTATCAGATATAAAGCACTTAATTTTTAGATCCATTTGGTTTTCCACTAGAGCTTTAAATATTTTGAATTTTTTGAAGGCTTCGGCTTTATATTTCAATAAGCTAACCCAACACATTCTTGTGTTGTCATCAGTTAACAACATAAATATTTCTCACCTTGTGGGGATCTCTTCCTCATTGGTCCACATATGTTGGTATGAATAGTTCAAGAAGCCTTTTTTTGGAAATTCCTTTGCCTTGAATTGAACTCTTCAATGTTTACCAAATTGGCATAATTTGTAATCATTGTTTTCAGGTGTGAAAATCTTGGGCATGTAACGAAAAACCCCCCTTTTTGCCTAGTTTAATTAACTAATAGAAGTTCATATGCCTTGGCCTCTTGTGCCACTAGTGAGCCCTGGTATTGCACCAAGAGTGCTGCAACTCCCAGGGGATGCCCTAATTTACTTTATCAACCCAGGGTTCGTACAAAATTGGAGGTGACAGTTCTATATACACAGCAGATGCATTATGCTCATGTCATCCTCTTCTGCTTTAGGAAAGGGTGCTATTTCTTAAATTATGATAAGGGCTGGAAAGTAAATTGTTGGAAGGAAATGATAGAAAGGAAACTAAACTAAATTGCTAGAAAGGAATGACAAGAATGAAACTAATTTAATTTGCATAAAAGCAAAGGACTGAAAAGAAACTAAACTATATTGCTGAAAAGAAATGATGGGAATGAAATTAAATTAATTTGTAGGAAAGAAATGAAATAAAGGAAACTAATTCTAAACCACACTTAAATTGGCCAAACGGATAAATGTACTGTATTTATCCTATGGTCTATCTACCATGCTTCTACCCATGCAACTAAGTTATCCATGACTTAATACTAATTGAAGAAGTGTTGATTTTGCAGTTTGGAGGAAAGAAAAGGGCTAAAGAGGCTAATGGAGTGATGCAGCCAAGCTTGCAATTACCCACATTCTGCATATAAAATGCTTTTTCAACTTAAAACTCCAATTAAATCTCAGCATGATGTAACCTTAATGCGGAAGCTCTTCTTTTTTCAAAACCTATGGTTAAAAACCATATAATAAAACCCACTTTATGGAAATGCATTTTACACTTTCGACTTTGATAAAATTTATCAAAGTTATCAACATACATTATGTTCGAGCCCAACGGTTTATTAACATACCTCTTATGCCATTCTCGATCCTTAATCAAAGTTGAAACCTTTTATATACCTTTGAAGCAGAAATAAAATCTCGCTTTAATCACACTTTTGACTTTGGTTAAAGCCCCAAAGCAAATCTTCGGGCCCACATATTTAATAAACTTGCCCTTCTTCCACCATAGGCATTCACTTGTGATCCGCTGCCAATAAACATATATATATATATATATATATATATATATATATATATATATATATATATATATATATATATATATATATATATATATATATATATATATATATATATATATATATATATATATATATTTATTATATTATATTTATTCATTTCATACAAACCTCCAACTTTGGTTAAAAAAACCAAGCACCAAAATATATTAATGTTCTGGGTCCCACAACTTTACAACGTACCTTTTTCTCTTCCATCAGATCTATTCTTTATTAATTGGATGGTTATCACATTACCTTTCCCAATCCGACGATGTTCGCATTCCAACCCGCTACAACTTGCGTGAACGTTTACCACGCGATAAAATTGCTTTTGACATCCACGTGTCGCTTCATCGACTGTATCACGTTCGATCCAATGATTACTGCTTGACCTCCAAAAGCGGTGCGATAAGGCCTTTGGTGGTTTTCCAAACCACCTCACCGTTCCACCTTGACTATTGATTCATGGTTCCAAACGCATGTGGTTTTGAACCTACTTCAAACATCCAATGTTTAAAACTTAACTCGTGGTTCCACATACACTCAACTCTCTGTTCCTCATTAACTCACAAATTCTATTCCATCATGCTTGCTTATCTCCAAACCTATTCTTGATCTCAGCCCTGAGATCTATAAACTTGTTCTCGACTTTGAATCTGGTTCCAACAGATTACAAACCTCCTAGTAACCTCCAGAAATAACTCCAATAGAAATTTCTCGGTTCTCCGCAACTCCTGTCATGGTTTCAAAACCTGCTTCATGGTTCCGATTCTTATGCTCAGGAAAATCGAAAACCCTTTATAGAATTCCCTTCCTTTAGGGACTTCTCCACCTAATTTCACGAGTTGTAAACTTCGAGATGGATTTAATTCATCCACCCTTCCTCCATACATTGATCCACTATCGAATTCTTCTTGCCACACTAAATCTGCTTTTTTCCACAATACCAAATCTGCCTACACAGTTATGAGGTTTAATACTGTCACACTGCCCATGGTTCGTGTTGAATTACCAACCTCAATCAACCAATTATATGTCAAACTCATTCGATTTGGTTGTATCAAACAGAGCAATAATTAATCATACATAGATTTCACAACACATAGAAGAACAAACAAATCAAACCACATTCAATCCTTCATTAATCAATAATTACACAAATATCAATAGAACCTTCTTTACAATCAGGATTTGGCCTGATATGCCCTTATGTGGCCTTTCTTCCATTTTCTGTCAAAGCCCGTAGGCTTTAAAATTAAATTCCTCCTACCATCTATTTCACTCTCATTCCTCTTTGTCTCCCTTTAATGCTTCAAAAGCTCACAATTTATAAAAGAATGGATTCATGAACCAATTTAGTTCAAATCCAAAAATCTCTCACTGTCTCCTAAATTATCTATTTAGCTCCTCTCTTTATTCAACAGGATCCTATATTATATTTCTAAATCCCTCAAATCCTCACTATTCCTAGGATTCCTTACTCATCCCTAAGATTTTACAACTCACGAGATATTCTCCATAAATCAATTTACAATTAAATTTCCTCAAACTCAACTAAACTTTAGGAAAATAAATAAAATGATTAAGGGAACCCACTCCCTTTAGTAAATGAGAAATAAGAGTCATGGGTCTTATAAGTTTTGAATAATGCCCCTGCATCAAAGTCCCTAGGTTGAAAAAATTCATGGACTCCTGTTCATGAGTCACCCAACTTCTTCTGTTGTAAACTTCATCAATTTTCATCTTCCAACTGGCTGTCTGTCCTCTTTCAATTACAGGTGAATTTACTGCCTTCTCTCTTTCTCCTAGATGCCAAACTCTGTATTGTGAATGTCCTTTTGCTATGTTTTCATAACCATCACTTCTACATAATGTTTGGATGCTGATATCCTGCATAAACAACTTCTCAAACAATATAAATTTATGTTCCTTGATTTGCTGCTGTTTTGCCATTATCTCAATAAAATTGAGTTCCAACTTTATGTATTTTTTCCTATCCTGTACCTGACTGTTCATTCTAATTCTTGACCCGATCACCAGCATTCTCTTCTGTCTCCAAATAAATTATTTTATGTTGTCATGTATATTCTTCCATCTTTCATTGACTTGTTGATTTTGACAAATTCTTATGCTTATCATCTTTATAATTTTCACCATCCACTTATCCAACAATTGAAGTAGCATCTTTCCAATCTCAAAAGAAGATTGTTTCTTGTTTGATACAAGAACATATAACTTCCAAACTACATACTGTCCATCAGCTGCAAATAATTCAGTTATTGAACTTGGTTCAAATACATCCATATCTACATAAAATATGACTGATTTTTTCATCCAAATTTTTAATTGCAAACTCAAGATAAAATATTGACATTCAAATATCCTTTGAATTAAAAACAAAATATGTCTGTGAATTGTACTTTTACATCTTCTGCAACCTTCTTTCTCTTCTACAATGATTTGTTTAGGAGCTATGCCAACTCTCCTTCCTTCATCCTAAATTTTTGAGCCAACTAGCTGCTTACTATCATCTTCTTGTTTCCATAAGGAAAACTGGCTTTCTGCATTTTCAGAATTTACATATTTCCTCATGTTTGCATAAACAAACATATCTCCAAGGGAATTTTTTCCTTCGTCCTGGAAAACACATTCAAAAATTAATAATTCAAAATCAGAAAACGCATTACATTTTCTATCAATTCTACTCCATAATTTCTCTAATTTGTCATCCTCTTGATGTGCATATGACATATCAAAATTGTCATATCTTCCTCCATATTGCCTTGTCTTGAAAAAGTCTGCTTTGTCTTCACTTTTCTCTGAATGCTGCCTAATTTCAAAATTCTGTTCTCCGTTCTTTTCTTTAGCCTTCCTTCCTTTCACACTTCTTTTCATTCTTCCTTCTCCTCCCTTACAAATCTATAAGTTACTAAATTGTATTTTCCATGCCTCTTCATTTTCAATCAAAATCTGCCAATCTCTAATCCTCTTTGTTTCTTGACATGAAACAAAATTATATGCAACAAAATTTTCCTTCCCTGATAAATTTCCTTTTATAATAAAAATTATTGTCAACACCATAACTATCAGTTTCCATTGAAACCCTTTGCTGTTCACTGTTGAAAGCATCCTTACCTTCATCTTATGAGATTGCCTGTCTCTCACCAGTTTGTTGATTACATTTACCTTTATTATTTTTGCAAGTTGTACAAGTAACATTGTCTTCAAATTTTTGTTGTGCATCAATCTCTGCTAACTGATCCTTATGTTCTAGACTGTCTTCTTTTTCTTTTCTCTTCATAGCCTTTTTTGGACTAGCTATACCTCCTTGGACTGAATTCTCTTTATAATTCCTTGTTCTAGCATCTTCCACAGTATAATATTTAGTAAGATCCTTTTCCATTAATGCTCCATTATGTTCTTCCAAGACAATTTCTTGTCCATTAACTATCAACACAAGTCCATAATTTTTGAGTAAAAATGAAAGAGATAGTCCCATTACCTCAAATGGTTGCATTGTACCCATAATTTTGGTTGTTCCTGTCATAAGGCCATCTTCATACCTCTCTTCAGCTTCTTCTTTCGCAATCTGCAATTTCCTTTTGTCTTCAGACTGTTTGTCCTTCCTTTGCCAAATCTCACTAGATTCATCACCTCCAATTTTCATGGTAGTTTTCAAAATTTGTACATATGTAGTGTCTTTGAACACATGTTCATCCAAGAACTGTTCCATTACATTCACCTCTTCTAACATCTTCATTTCTTCAGCAACCTGCATAAACATATCTTGTAAAGATTGTTCATCACCTGCATACATAAAATCATCAGTTTCAAAAATACTAGGCTCATCTTTCTTTGATGCCTCAATCATCACATCTCTCTGTTGATCTGAACTTGTCCAACAGTTCAAAAATTCATCAATTATTCCTTCCTCAGCAAATTAATCTTCTTTCTTAGGTCTATAATAGTCATCTCTCATCTCTAACTCAACTGTTCTGAGTTCCTCTCTTAATCTAATATACATTCTTTTGTTTGTCTGCTTTTGCAACAATTTCCACTTTATCTTCTTTCTTCTCATATTCCAACCACAACTTTGGTCCTTCATACTCTTCTCAAGTAGCACTATTATTGAATCAACACTTGCTTTTAATTATGCAATTTATCTATCAAATACTTCTTGATTCATTCCCTTACCTTTGCCATTTTCCTTGGCACCTTTCTTTCTTCTGTTGTGGCTTCTCTCTGAACCCCTATTATGACTATCAGTAGTCACTTTCTTCTCCATCTCTATGAGCTCCTCACTCACCATGAGCTGCACTAAGCCTTTGCAACAACAAGTCCTCCCTGCTGCCACTTACCTCACCAATCCCTTCTCTGGACTTGGTCTTTTGGTAAGCATTGGTTCTCTATTTCTGGAACCTTTTGAGCATTCTTCTTCTGCTCCTCCTAGGCTTATGTCCTCCACTCACCTTCTCTTGAGAACCCTTCATTCGTTCTCCCTATCCAACTTTTAGCTGGAATACTTAGGTTCACTACCACTAACACAACTCTTCTCTCTCTTTACACAGTCTTCTATTGTGTGTTGCTGCTATCATTTTATTTCTTATAGAAACAATTCAAATGGAACCAACATCAAAATATGGCTCATATCTGAGAGATATTCAAATGATTGATCTCTTTGAGCTTCCACTGGCTTGGACAATACACATGCTGCTTTACTTCTCACTGTCTACACTTCAATTCTTATGTCAAATAAATTTCCCTTCTTGCTGAGTACATCCATATTCATTTCATGTCCTTACAACCTTTATGTTGTAATTTCTTCATTCATTTCTTTGTCACAGCTACTTGGCTGAAACTTATGTTGCTGCTTTCATCACATACACATATCATTAAAATTATGCAAAGCTTTTACCTGATCCTATTTTCCTCAAGTCTTTTTCACAATCTGCCTTTGTTGAAGTTCTCATTATCTGCAATATTTCAAAATTCCTCTTTGCATACAATCTCTTGTGTGTTGTGCTTCCTCTGTATCGGATTCATTACAATGCAAATCATATACATGATGAGAATAAAATACGATCTTTTTCAATCAATTCCACAGAGCATTAGTCTAGCTCTGATACCACTTGATGCAGCCAAGGCTGCAATTACCCGCATTATGCATATAAAATGATTTTTCAATTTAAAACTCCAATTAAATCTCAGCATGAGGTAACCTTAATGCGGAAGCTCTTCCTTTTTCAAAACCTATGGTTAAAAACCATATAATAAAACCCACTTTATGGAAATGCATTCTACACTTTCGACTTTGATAAAATTTATCAAAGTTATCAACATACATTATGTTCGAGCCCAACAGTTTATTAACATACCTCTTATGCCAAAGTTGAAACCTTTTATATACCTTTGAAGTGGAAATAAAATCTCGCTTTAATCGCACTTTTGACTTTGGTTAAAGCCCCAAAGTAGATCTTCGGGCCCACATCTTTAATAAACTCGCCCTTCTTCCACCATAGGCATTCACTTGTGATCCACTGCCAATAAACATTAATATATATATTCAACCCCTAACATAACATTTCATTTCATACAAACCTCCAACGTTGGTTAAAAAAACCAAGCACCAACATATATTAATGTTCTGGGTCCCACAACTTTACAATGTACCTTTTTCTCTGCTATCAGATCTATTCTTTATTAATCGGACGGTTATCGCATTACCTTTCCCAATCCGACGATGTTCGCATTCCAACCCGCTACAACTTGCGTGAACGTTTACCACGCGATAAAAGTGGTTTTGACATCCACGTGTCGCTTCCTCCACTATATCACGTTCGATCTGATGATTACCGCTTGACCTCCAAAAGCAGTGCGATAAGGCCTTTGGTTGTTTTAAAAACCACCTCACGGTTCCACCTTGACTATTGATTCATGGTTCCAAACGCGCGTGGTTTCGAACCTACTTCACTCATGCACTGTTTAAAACTTAACTCATGGTTCCACAGACTCTCAACTCTCTGTTCCTCATTAACTCACGACTTCTATTATGTCATGCTTGCTTATCTCCAAACCTATTCTCGATCTCGGCCCTGAGATCTATAACCTTGTTCTTGACTTTGAATCTGGTTCCAACAAATTACAAACTTCCCAGTAACCTTCAGAAATAACTCCAATAGCAATTTCTCGGTTCTTCGCAACTCCTGTCATGGTTTCAAAACCTGCTTCATGGTTCCGATTCTTCTGCTCAGGAAAATCAAAAAACCTTTATCGAATTCCCTTCCTTTAGGGAACTCTCCACCTAATTTCACGAGTTGTAAACTTCGAGATGGATTTAATTCATCCACCCTTCCTCCATACATTGATCCACTATCGAATTCTTCTTGCCACACTAAATCT
Source organism: Pinus albicaulis (assembly GCA_034641835.2). NCBI lineage: Eukaryota > Viridiplantae > Streptophyta > Pinopsida > Pinales > Pinaceae > Pinus > Pinus albicaulis. Next base: position 559,743,137 of record CM076569.1, on the reverse strand, counting down.
TCTTTTTCCCACAATACCAAATCTGCCTACACAGTTCTGAGGTTTAATACTGTCACACTGCCCATGGTTCGAGTTGAATTACCAACCTCAATCAATCAATTATATGTCAAACTCATTCGATTTGGTTTTATCAAACAGATCAATAATTAATCATTCACACATTTCACAACGCATAGAAGAACAAGCAAATAAAACCACATTCAATCCTTCATTAATCAATAATTACACAAATATCAGTAGAACCTTCTTTACAATCAGGATTTGGCCAGATATTCCCTTATGTGGCCTTTCTTCCCTTTTTTGTCAAAGCCCGTAAGCTTTAAAATCAAATTCCTCCTACCATCTATTTCATTCTCAGTCCTCTTTGTCTCCCTTTAATCCTTCAAAAGCTGACAATTTATAAAAGAAAGGATTCATGAACCAATTTAGTTCAAATCCAAAAATCTCTCACTGTCTCCTAAATTATCTATTCAGCTCCTCCCTTTATTCAACAGAATCCTAGATTATATTTCTAAATCCCTCAAATCCTCACTATTCCTAGGATTCCTTACTCATCCCTAAGATTTTACAACTCACGAGATATTCTCCATAAATCAATTTACAATTAAATTTCCTCAAACTCAACTAAACTTTAGGAAAATAAATAAAATGATTAAGGGAACCCACTCCCTTTAGTAAATGAGAAATAAGACTCATGGCTCTTATAAGTTTTGAATAATGCCCCTACATCATGAAGGGCTTAGAAGTGGAAAACGGGGGTTCAAACCTTATAAAACCTTATAATATGGCGCAAAGATGCTTTGGAGAGGAATAATTTGAAATATGCGATGGCAGAGAAGCGATGGAGGCAAAAGTTGTGATGTGTGATATCGCAATCGCAATATCGCGAAATTAAAGGGATAGCGGAAGTGTTGTTCGGGAGCGGGAGCGAAATGTGAAATGCGATGTCGAATGTGATGCGAAATGCGATTGCGATGTTGTGGTGTGATTGTGGTATTTCCCAATCGAACTTTAGGGGCGGAAGGAAGTAAGTGAGGTGCGGGGCCGAAATGCGATAATGTGAAATGTGATAATTGTGATAATTCTAGAATTGAGAAATGTGAAATTCGATGATTGCGAAATGTGAAAAGGCGATCAGTCAGATGATGTGGCGGTAGGACAAGTGGAAGAGCACTTTAATAATATCGCAATCGGCAGAAAGGAGCAGTAAGTATTAACGAAGGCCAAAATGAATTGCGAATTGCGATAAAGTGATGGTATTTTCAGGAAGAAGAAAAAAAAAAGGCGGAGTAACATTCTTTCAAAGGTTTTTGACATGGAAATGAAGAGCGAAGGAGAAAGGATGGAAAAAGGAATAACGAAATCAAGGTCTGGAAGCGGAAGCTGTTAACAAGGACCAAATGGGAAATGCAATGAAACTGAGCGATTATTTCTATCTCTTTTTCGGAGATATCCATGCTAGAGCACAATCCGCTCAACTCTCTTATTATAGTTATAAGCATATATTATTGTCCAATAACGGATGAATTTTTGTAGTATATTTTTGTCAAAATCTATTTTGCGAAAAGGAGAGATGGTAAGTCCAAAGGGAAAATAAGTGTGGTTTCTAATGTTATTGACTGTTTTTAATAAAAGAGCACCAAAGGGAAGTAGAAAGGGATATTGCATTCAGGCTTGGAATGAGAGAGCATTAACAAAAATCACAAGTGATTTTAGATTTGCAATGGAGCGAGGTACCGCGAGCGGGAGTTTCGAGGAGAAAGGGTGGAGGTCTAATTCTAATGCTTTTCAAGCATTTTTGGAATGAAAAGGGGCAGTGGATGCAAATAAGAGAAAAAAAGGAGGGAAATGGAGGCACAACAGCAGTGCTCAGGCATGGAAACTGATGCAGGAGCGTCAAGGGCATTTCTTATTTTGTAAATATGTTAGAAAAGGGGGTGTGACAATTTTTAATATTTTATTAATTAATTTGTTATTTTAAATAAAATAGGAGGAAGTGAGGATTTTGTAAATATCCTTTTATTAATTAAAAGGATATAAGAGAATTTGGTTAGTTAAGGATATGAAAGGATAAGATTCTAGATAATAGGATTTGTTGAGATATTCTAGTGGTGTTGAGATATTAAGGAGATTGAGCATTTAATTAGATCATTTTTAAAATTGTATAAATTAGAAGGCCTCAAAGGTAAATGAGACTTGAATAGTGAGAGTGGTTGAGAGCAGGCTTGAACAGCCAAGGCTGTAAGCCTCTGGCAGTTTGTAAGGGCCAATGAAATTCTAAATCAGGCCACGGAAAAATGCTACTGTAAGTAAGTTCATTTTTATGAAAGTGTTGGGTTTGAGTTTTAAGCCTTAACTTGGTCAATTGTGTATGGATTAATTTCTGTGTGAAGAGTTGAATGATGAACTTATGAGTATTCAATTTGTTGGTTAATTGGTGTGTAAATTCCTGTAGAATAATCGAATGGTGAAGGTGTTAAGCTGGGTATGAACATGGGTACTTTTAAATGCAGTAATAAAAGAATCCAACTGTTGTATTGATTGTGCTGGTGATGTAGAATGGTAGTAGTTTTAAGTCGATATCATAAAGATTAATTGAATGAGAATTTGCTGAAGGGATGCAGGAGAAGAATCGATCCTCCTGAAGGATGTTTGGATCGAATGTCAAATTAAAAGCAATGTTGGCACATCGACTTTAAAATGTCGAATTAATTTTGGTGAAAATTAAATTGGACTGTTGTGAATGCTGTGTTTATGTTATGAATGCTGGGTTTATGTTGAAACACTGTTATTTGAATACGCACAACACTGGTATGAAGATTTCAAGACACAAATTAATGAATTTCGATTATGGGATGTGTTAAATTGCTGAACCAGTTCTATTGAATGTAAGCTATGACAGTAATTGCTATTCGTGTAATCGATTTCTGAAATTCCTATTGGTTGAAGCGCGTTCTGGACAGAACTATGGGCGGAATTAATTGGACGTTGGCTCTTAGTAAATCAATATCGATTCATATAAAAACTGAATCGTGGCAATGTCAAACCCAGCGTAGGAATTAAAAGACTGTGTTTTATATATGTTTGGATGTTTCATAGTTGCAGGAGGGAATCGATTGGATAGCACTGGGATGAAATCGATTGAATGTTTTAATGAAGGACGCAGGTTATTGCAGAGAGCTGAATAGCAGTGGGTAGACAGAGTCTGGAAATGGCGTACATAACATACAGTAAATGCAGAATCGAACTACAGTGATGAAAAGTGCACAGTAAGGAGTTGAAGAGCGCTGCTGAATTCTGGAAAGGTATGTTGTGGCTTAAATCTGAGTTTATAGTTGCCATAGCAGAAAATTGTTTGAAGAAATGTGTGAATGAAGTTAAACGCAATGAAATGGAGTTTTGTAATTGCCAGATTGAGATTTAATACATGGGCGCATTTGTTTTATGGAAAGTTTATTTGAAATCCGGTATTAAATCCCATATGTGAAGTGATGAATAGAATGCGTTGAATAGTGTTGAATATGTAAGGTGAGTTTCAATGTTATTTGAAATGATGGTAGCAGTATGAGATTTCATATCAGAATGCATGAAATCAATCTGCATCAGTAATTTGTAAGTTGAATTTTTAAGAGGGAAAATGTGCATACATTGAATATGATGTGATTTTGAAAGGGCAAGGGCGCATAATATTGGAATTTATGAGTTAAGCGTTGGTTGTGTATTTTCTTAACTAGTTCATATGTTAAGGGCAGAATCAATGGTTAAGATGTGGGCACATCAAAATTGGGTTTTCATACTTTCCAAGTACTGAATTGAGTGCATTAAAGTGAGGATGAAATCCAAGTCTTTGGGTTATGAGAGTATGGTTTGTATGTGGAAATGATTGTGTGAATTTGCCAGGAATTGAAAGGTAAGCTTCCGCATATTAATTGAGATTACCAATGGTAGAAATTTGCCGGATATTGGAGTTTTATTGGGGAAAATAGTTTAGATGCATTCTTATATGCATGGTTATTGAAGATCCTGGGTATTGCAGGCCTTGCCTGCATCAAAAACAAAGCTAGGAAATGAAGCGTGATGGCTTGATGATCTTCCTTGGGATTTTGATGCTTATTCATGCAAACAAAGTTGCGGATTCATGTATGAAAAATAGAGGAAACACATGACAAAACAGTGAACAAAAAGCAGTTTTTGGTCCTGTGGGAAGGTTCGCCCTCCTTGAGCTCTATTGAAAGAGATGAGAAGGGGGTATTTATCCACAACTTTTCTTGGTTTTTCTCCTCTATTCTATCACTCACAAGCAAATGAAAAACTACAGCAACACACTGAAAGAAAAAACTAAGCAGCGATGAAACTATGAGAAGCAAAACTAATTGAATGACATAGAGAAAACTAGCTTAATGGCAGAAAGGAATAGATAGTAACAACAGAGAAGCTGAGGCACATGGATTGGGCCCTAACCCACGATCCTAGCTCTCTGAAACTTAAATCAGTAAAATGAAATCAGACTGCTCATTTCATAAAATAATAACCTCATATATCTCTGAAAGTTTCACCACTGAGTAAAATAATGAAAATATCAATAGCTTGCAACAAAGTTCCAACTAGAATCGACTAACTCTTCCTAGCTCTAGCTCTGCTCTATTTATTCTACAAGGCAGCTACTAATAGCTCCCTATAAAATAGTGATTGTGTCCACCTGACTCCAAGTAAACAAATATTTAGTGCACTCCTCTTTGAGTTGCTTGGCTGCCTCTAGAATTCGATTTGCTGGAGAGAGTCCTTGTGGATTCTTTGGTTGCCTTAGGAATTCGAATTGCTAGAGAGAATATTTGGGATCCTTTGGCTGCCTTTGAGAGTTAAGGAGGGTTGACAATCCTCCAATAATTTCTCCTTGCTGTCTCCTTCAAGTCTTTATGATAAAATCCTTATAAAAATGCTTAATAAATCATGATTTTCTGCACTCAACCTCATATTAGGCACTCAAAGTATGTTAGCCTTAATCACCACCTATACTAGCATCATAAAACCAAATAATAATAGAAATGCAAGAAAAAGAGATCTAAGAAGGCAAAAACATGTCCATTAACCCCTCCAAATATGTCTAATGATGGAGCTCATCATCACCCCCCTATTGAATGGTTTCTCATCCTCTAAGTAACTAATCCTCCTCCTGCATTTCCTTCAAGGCTTTGATAGCCCCCCTGATTTCCTAAGGAAGAAGTTTCCCCAAGGGGGTAAAAACCATTATTCTTTTCTACATTCTCCCATTCTCTATCTTGTGCATCTGTGTCATTTTCATCATTCAACCCCAACAAAAAAGGTGGGCTGAGCTTTAGTCCTAACCATTGGATATTTTTGGCCCGCATGGCCCTCTTGTATAATGGTGCCCTTTCCAATGCTCCCCTCAGTCTTTCTGGAGTATGGTACTCCCTGTTCTTGAGGCTGTGAGGGAGATTGTTCCATCTCCTCTGGCTAGCCATAATGCACTCATCTTATATCTTCCTAGAAACATCATCAAAGTGGCCTATCACCTGGGTTTGATTATGAAGGTAGCTTTGAACCAGTGCAAGGTCCCTTTCAATCTCTCAACGGTTAAGGATGACTCCTCTTGGGCTGAACAATTATGGTCTGATATATAAGGGTTCTCTATTTCTTCTTCCCATGACCCTCCATATCTCTTTTGCTCTAGTGTCCTCATTCACCATCCAAGATACTAGAGCCATCAACTTCATATCCCCCATTGTAGGGTTGGGGTCCCAAATATCCAGATTTGTCAGCACAAGGTTATGCACGTAAAACTCCACCATATTTACCTGATCAGTCATGTTAACTTGCTTGTAGAAATTCATGAATTGCCTACAATATTGAAAAGGTAGTGATCCATGGGAGGCTAGAGTTTTTATTTTAAATATAAGTCATTTCTCCTTGAGGTACACAGCATATGAGTCAAAAGGGAATCTGTGTTGAAGGGCTTCTATGCATAAGTCTACCATGGTGGCTACTTGCTCCCCTTTTTGCTGCAATTGCTCCTTCAGTGCTACATTCTCTACCTGTGCCTTCTGCAACTTCTCCTTCATAACTATTTCTTCGACTCTTTCCTCCTCCCTTGGTGATTATTCAATGATAATCAGGCTTGTGGGAGGATTTTTTGGCTCTCTCTGACTCTTGTCAGCTCTGAAATACATAGAGGTCTGCCTTTTTCTCTTTGCACTCAGAGGAGCTACGGTAGAAACTACCTCTTTGTATTGAGGGGATGTGGTGTTGTGTTGTGAGTCTGTTTCTTGCCCATTTTCTACTATCTCTATGACTTCTATGGCCATATCTTATGTTTTTACTTGGCCCTTTGTCTCTTCCTCTTATTCTTCTTGTTCCTCTTCTGGTTCTTCTTCTGGTGCTTCTTCTTCTTTTGCTTCTTCCTCTTCTACTAGTTCTTCTTCATCTTCTCTAAGACTAGGAATGGAATCCTACCTTGTTTGGGTTGATATAAAAGCTTCCCTGCTCATATTTACGAGAGAGGACCAGGCCACAGGTAGGGTGAGGTTTTTCTGATGTTGTTGTTGTGCGTTGTTAAAATACACAACCAACTCTCGGTACTGCTGTGATGTGGCTCCCTTTGGTCTCTTTCCCTCAAAAATTCTTAATTTACTAGTTTGGATGATACGAGATCTCTTTTTATTATATTGTGCAACTAATTTTAGAGCGCTTATGTAACTTGGCTCAACTCTAGTTTCTATTGTAGACAATTGTTTCCTTCTCCCTGTTAATTGATGATGGACTGTGTGTTTCCTCCCCTCGTTCTCCTCTACTCCACTTGATTTAAACTATTTTCTTTTGAATGCCCAAGTGGCGTGACTTTGCAGTTCTCCCAAGTCATACTTCACGATGGTGGCCAAGCTAACTGGCCACATTTCTACCCCTTAAACTCTAAGTCCTCAAATTTAATTATTTATGGTATTATGGATGGATAGCGAGGGGTGAGAAGCTATACTTAAGTTTACCTGTCGTTTCCAAGGCGTTTGCAGGAGCTGGATTGAGGAGACAAGCCTTTTAGATGTTGCATTCTCCAATATTTTCTATTCTCTGAGTGAGTAGATCGCTGAATGAGCAGCTCTCTGAGTGAGCTGCTGATCTTTCCTTGATGTTCCTTCCCATTGTAGATGCTGCATGGGGGGTGCTCCAAATGCCATGGGTGGCACTCTTGTCTTTCCTAGGGTCTGCTTCATGATCTCCTCCATTGTTTTTCTTGATGTTCAAGAAGAGATGTTTGCGCTTTAGGAATTCTCTGATGTTTGTAGCAGTTTATGTTTTGCTTTCCTCTCTACATTGTGCTTGGGAATGGAGGAATGTGGTGCATGGAGGTGATGGAGGAAGTTATCAAAATGAATGGAGTGAATGATGGGGATGGATGGTAAAAGATAAGAAAGGAAAAGAAGATGAATGCTTCCATGTATTTCCAAAAACCATTAATAACCTATAAAACAAAAAACACATAAAACTCAGAGTTGTAGATGTAATTTTTTTTTCTTATTTTTTTTCTTTGAAAGTAAGTGGGCTGCCTCCATGGAGGTTTTCAACCCACAAACTTGCCTTGGGCGCCTCAGAGAGGTTTTCACCCATGGATATTTATTTTTATTTTTATTTTCTTAGGAGGGGTCGGAACTATGGAGTTTCCCATCACATACACCTCTCTTCTTATTGAATTTATGAAATCTGCCCTTGATAAAGGCTTCTTGTAAATTTTCAGTCTGTGACCATTGGCAAGCAAGGGGATTCCTTCCTCATCTATGGTTTTTATTTGAACTGCGCCATTATCAAAACATTTTTCCACTATGTAAGGTCCCAACCATCTTGTCATCAGCTTGCCTTTGAAATCTTTAAACCTTGAATCATACAAAAATGCCCAATATCCTTATTGGAAGGTATTTTCTTTGATGTTCTTGTCATGCCAGACCTTCCTTTGCAGCTGAACTACCTCCTTGTGAAGAAGTGCTTGCATTTGTACTCATCCAATCCATTTAGTTGCAACAACCTCTCTTTTTGAGCATTTGATAGATCCAGATTTGATTCATCTGCCATTCTTAAAGTATTGAATTCAAATTCAACTAAAATTAGAGCCTTCTTACCATAGAGTACTTCATAAGGATTGAATCTTGTTGTTGTCTTCCAAGTAGTGTTGCAGGCCCAAGTAGCTTCCACCAATATGTCTGCCCAATATTTTCTGCTGCTCCTTACAACCTTGGTGAGGATGCTCTCTAAATCTCTGTTAGTTACTTCTACTTGGCCATTCGCTTGAGGGTGATAGGCAGTAAGTTCTATGCTTAATTTTTGTGCTTCCTTAAAAGATTCTCAATGAGGTGGGAGGTGAATTGTGCTCCCTGATCAGTGACCATTTCTCTGAAGTATCCAAACTTGTAAAACACATTCTCCCTCATAAATTATGTTACTTTCTCCTCGATTTCTACCTTCACTGCTTTTGTTTCAACCCACTTTGTTAGGTAATCAGTGCAGACTAAGATATACTTCTTTTGTCTGGATGGTGGATCAATAGGTCCAACAAAGTCCATGCCCCACTTATCAAATGGATCAAGAGCCACCTGAGGGTGCAAAGGCATCTCAGCTTTTTGCATGGGTTTCCCCATCCTTTAGCACTGGTCACACATGTTGGTGTATCTTCTGGAATATTGGTGAAGGGTAGGCCAATAAAATCATGTCTGCAAAGTTTTGTAAGCAATTATCTTTGTAGCAAAGTGGCCTCCACATCGGTTGTCATGATGTGAAAAGAGGACATCAAAAACTTCTTCCTCCCTCACACATCTCCTTGGGATTTGATCAGGGCCTAGCTTGAATAGGTTTCCCCCAATCCATGTGAAAGGGGCGCCTTTTCCGATGATTATGCTCCTCTCCCTGAATGAAATATTAGGAGGGAGTCTCCTCACAACCAATTAGATGGATATATCAGGAAACCATGGTGAGAGTGTTGATATAGAAAAGAGATGCTCATCTGGCAGCTGGTCATCCACCATTCCTTCTTCATCTGTAGGGAGAGCTAACCTGGAAAAAAATTTGCGACAACATTCTCCTTTCCAGGTTTATCAATAATAGTCAAATCAAATTGTTGCAAAAGTAACAACCATCTAATTATCCCAGCATTAACATCTGGTTTTTTCATTAAATACTTGATGGATACATGGTTAGTGCGAACAAAGGTTTGGTATCCAGTTACAAAATGTCTGAACTTGTTCAATGCATGGACAATGGCTAACATCTCCTTCTCAGTAACATTATAATTCAACTCGGCCTTGGACAAATTCATGTTGATGAAATAAATGGAATAAGGGATTTTGTCCTCCGGCTGTCCTAATGATGGCCCTACAGCTTTGTTTGATGCATCAGTGTGGATGTGGAAAGGCAGAGTCCAATTTGGACCTCGGAGGATGGGGACAGTAGTCAACTGTTCCTTAATGAGCTCAAAAGCCTCTTGAAAAGGACCAGACCAAATAAACTCAGAATCCTTCGCCAATAACCCAAATAATGGTGAAGCTATCTTGCTGAAATCTTTGATGAACCTTCTATAGCAACCAGCTAAGCCTAAGAAACTCCTGACATCTTTATGCTTTTGAGGAGCAGGTACCCTTTTGATGATGGTGATTTTGTTTGGGTCTACCTGTATTCCTGCTTGGGATATGGAGTGTCCTAACACAACCCTTGATTTCTTAAGGAATTCACACTTTTCTGGGCTCAAGTAGAGATACATCTCAATGCACCTTCTTCTTACTTTACCCAAATTGGAGAGAGCTTCCTGGAAGTCATCCCTGTATGGTGTGAAATCATCCATGTAGATTTCGACAAATTCATGGACTAACTCAGAAAAGATGCTTAGGACATTTCTTTGGAAGGTAGTTGGGGCATTACACAACCCAAAGGGTAGGAATCTATAAGAAAAGGTACCCCAAGGGCAGGTGAAAGTATTCTTATCCTAGTCTTTAGGGCTAATTTGAATCTGAATGTACCCACTAAACACATCTAAGAAGGAAAAAAACTTCTTCCCCGTCAGGCCATCTAGGACTTGGTCTATAAAGGGAAAAGGTAAATGGTATTTCTTGGTGGATTTGTTAAGTTCTCGATAATCAACACAAATTCACCACTTCCCATTCTTCTTCGGGACTAGGACAAGAGGAGATACCCACTCACTGTCGGATACAGGATATATGAACCCTGCATCCAATAGTTTCTGCAACTCTTCTTTGACTATGTCCTTCAGAGCCGAGTTCATCCTTCTTTGGGGTTGTCTCACAGGCTTGCATCCCTCTTTGACATAAATTTGATGTCTGCATACTGAAGGATGCACCACTTTCATATCCTTGTAATCCCAAGAAAATGCTTCAAGATTTTCTTTCAAAAGATGGTATAGCTGCTTCTCTTCTTCATTTAAGAGGTTTGGGTTGATTTTCAAAGATCTGGATGGGCTAAAATCAATAGCCTTGGTGGTTTCAGAGGTTGAATCAACTGAGTTCATTTCCATCCAAGGTTGGCTATTAGACTCTTGGACTAAGGTTTCGAGAGGAATGTTAGTGGAGGACTGGTTCTGAATGCCATGGTCGACGAGTTCATATTCATCAAGCTACCCCCCTCTAAGAATAACATCTACAATACACATAGGGGCAATGTTATATAACTCATCTTCTTCATCCTCCACCCATATAGGGAGATCATGATCAATGGAAGGCTGGGTTGGAGGATATAACACTAGTTGTTTAGACAAAGGCCCATTTTTTATAGTCATGTTTCTGGGCTGACAACTAATATAAGCATTAAACTTGGTTTTTGGTTGTAGGACAGGGAAATATCTAGGATACTCCAAAGAGTTAATGGTAACCATGACATCCTCAACAATTCCTTCCGGAGTTACTGTGGACCGATCTGTAAGTTGCAGAACTGTTGTGGTTTTCTTCAAAGTCCCTTGGAGATTAAGTTTCAACATAGTTTCCTTGGTCATGATGTTGATGGAAGCCCCTAGATCAATCAGAGTGTTGGGGACTATGACACGATTTATATGCAAATCAACAACTAGACTACCAGGGTCCAGGTACTTTGGAAATATCACCTTTCCCAACATTAGGTCAAACAGTTGTCCTACCACATTGATGGTCGGGGTATCTCTCTTTCTTCTCCCAGGTTTCTTGAAGCACTCTTCTTTCATGAGCCTATTGTAGATAGGGACATCCTTAATGACCTGGAGAAGTGGTATCTTTACACACAAATTTTCCAATTCTCCCAAGAGTTTAGTCTCCTCTGGGGTGTGCTGACTAGGGTGGATCAAGCACTCAGGAAAAGGAGATTGTTGGATTTGAGTGTTACCTTCTTCCTTTTCCTCCTCAACTTCTACAAGTGGAGATGGAGGATGGTTGACTGGGAGTACTTTTCCTGACCTGAGATTAACCTCCTATATCTCCACAGCATAAGCTGGATAGGATGTTTCTCCACTATGAGCCTGTTGTGTCGGTCTGTTGTTCGGGTTTGGATTTTGCTGTGCAGGTATTTGGGGTAGCCTAGGTGGAGCAACATGAGTAAGTTGAGGTTGAGGTTGGGGTGGAGGCATTAGAGAAGGTGGTTGATTTTTTCGAGACCTCCACCCTTGGGATGCATTGTTCCACTGAAGTTGTTGTGGAACATACTGTTGGAAAGGTTGGTTTACTGGCTAAGGATGATATGAAGGGTTCTAAGGCCAAGTAAGAGGCGTAAACCAGGACGGAGGAGTGGGGGTGTACCAAGGTTGCATGGGTGCACTATGGTTGTTGTGATAGTTAGAGTAAGGTGCACCTTTTATACCTTGTTGATATGGCCGAGGGCCTTGAGGCCTTCTCTGGTTGATGAAACATAGTTGCTCTGGCATTGCTTCCTCACCTTAATATACAGCCTTAAGTCCAGGTAAGGAGGGACACTTGTCTGTGGCACGATTCTCTTCACAGACTAAGCAAATCTCTATGAAATTCAGTGGACATTCATTTCTTAGGTGCTTCCATGTACATCTAGGACAAAATATGGCCAGGGATCTCTCCGCTTCCTCTTGCTTCCTTTTGACCTACATTGTGTCCATTTTCAAAGCAAAGGTGTGTAGCATGTCACTCTTGAAGTCCTCTAGCATCTTTCCAATCTCATGTTTGATGGAGGTGGAAGAGGAAGGGGTATTGGATGTACTCTGGCCGACTTTTCCCTTCTGCCTAAATGCCCTAGAATGGTTCCAGAAGACATTTTTTATTGTCTCATAAGGTAGTTGGTAGATATCTCCTCCTGATAGAATATTCAAGGTTTCTATCATCTCTTCTATGATCCCTCAAAGAAGTACAAGTTTAAGTGATGCACGATCAAGAGTACAGTTGGCTCTCTTATAGTTTAATTGAAACCTCTCTTCATAGTTTTTTAGGGATTCATCAGGCCCTAGAGTCATCCTAAATATATCATCCTTAGTTTCCTTGGACCTATAGTAGTCTCTGTACTTGTTTTTGAAGGTCCTTCCACTTGTGCCCAGGTAGTAATGTTGTCCCCAAGCAAACCCATGAACCAGCGCAAGGCTTCATCCTTGAGGGTGGAAGGGAATAGCTTCAACTTCTGATCATTAGAGGTGTAGTCATAAGTCCTACAAACAACAACAAATTCAGACATGAATGTGTTAGGGTCCTCAGAGGTAAGTCCATGGAAGTGTGGAAGAGCTGAGGGGCTAATGTTTTTCATCTTAGTTTCCCCAGCTGTCTCTCTTATGGGAAAGGCTCTCTGGATCCCATCCATGGTTAAGATAGGTGAAGCAGGTCCCTCAGTTGAAACAGGGTCTTCTTCTTCTTCCCCAATAGGATCCTCAAAGTATTCAGAAGGCTCCCCTATAGGGGGTTCAATATCACTACCACTGAAGAAGAGTGAAGGGTGGCTAGGAGGTGATGTGGGGTGTTAGGTAAGATTTGTCTTTGAGTATTCCTAGTCATATGAGGCATGTCATTAAATATTTTTGTAAATTTTTCAATATTTCTAAAATGTCAAGAAAATAAAATAAAGAAAAAAAAGAATGCTAAAAACAAAATCAAAGCATCTACTAGACACCTTCCCGCCAATGACGCCAAAAAGTGGTGAGCCCTGGTATTGCACCAAGAGTGCTGCAACTCCCAGGGGCTGCCCTACTTTACTTTATCAACCTGGGGTTCGTACAAACTTAGAGGTGACATTGCTATATACACATCAGATTCATTCTGCTCATGTCATCCTATTTTGCTTTTCGAAAGGGTGCTATTTCTTAAACTATGAGAAGGACTGGAAATTAAATTGTGGAAGGAAATGACAGAAAGGAAACTAAACTAAATTGTCGGAAAGGAATGACAACAATGAAAATAATTTAATTTTCGAAAAATGAAATGATTGAAAAGAAACGAAACTATATTTCTGAAAAGAAATGATAGGAATGAAACTAATTTAATTTGCAAGAAAGAAATGACATAAAGGAAAGTAATTCTAAACCACACTTAACTTGGCCAAACGGATAAATGCACTCTATTTATCCTATGGTCTATCTACCATGCTTCTAGCCATGCAACTAAGTTATCCATGACTTGACCTAATTGAAAAAGTGATGATTTTGTAGCTTGGAGGAAAGAAAAGAGCTAAAGAGGATAATGTAGGGCTTAACACATGAAACAAGACTTAGAAGTGGAAAGAGGGGGTTCAAACCTTATAAAACCTTATGATATGGCGCAAATATGCTTTGGAGAGGAATAATTTGAAATATGCGACGGTGGAGATGCAATGGAGGCAAAAGTTGCGATGTGCGATATCGCAATCGCAAAATCGCAAAAATTAAAGGGATAGTGGAAGTGTTGTTCAGGAGTGGGAGCGAAGTGCAAAATGCGATGCTAAATGTGATTGTGATGTTGTGTTGCGATTGAGATGTTGTGCTTCAATTGCGGTATTTAGCAATCGGGGTTTAGGGGCAGAAGGTAGTAAGTGAGGTGTGGGGTCGAAATGCGATAATTCCAATAAGGTTATAATTTTGAAATGCAAAATCGATGATTGTGAAATGCGAAAAGGCAATCAGTCAGATAATGTGGTGGTAGGATAGGTGGCAGAGTGCTTTAATAATATCGCAATCGGTAAAAAGGAGCGGTAAGTGTTAACGAAGGCCAACAGGAATTGCGAATTGCGATAAAGTGATGGCCTTTTCAGAAAAAAAAGGTGGAGTAAGGTTCTTTCAAAGGTTTTTGACATGGAAATGAGGAGCAAAGGAGAAAGGAGGGAAAAATGAGTATCACAATCAAGTTCTGGAAGCGGAAGCTGTTAACAAGGACCAATGGGAAATGCGATTGCGAAAAGGAGCGATGGTAAGTCCAAAGGGAAAAAATGTGGTTTCTAATGTTTTTGACTATTTTTGATAAAAGAGTAGTAAAGGTAAGTAGAAAGGGGTATCGCATTTGGGCTTGGAATGAGAGAGCGTTAACAAAGATCACAAGAAATTTGCAATTTGCGATGGAGTGAGGTACGACGAGCGGGAGTTTCGAGGAGAAAGGGAGGAGGTCTAATTCTAATTCTTTTCAAGTGTTTTGGGAATGAAAAGGGGCGATGGATGCAAATAAGATAAAAAAGAGGGAAATGGAGGCACAAAAGTAGTGCTCAAGCATTAAAACAGAGCTGGGAAATGAAGCGGGATGGCTTGATGATCTTCCTGGGGATTTTGATGCTTATTCCAGCAAACAAAACTATAGATTCATGTACAAAAAATAGAGGAAACACGTGACGAAATAGTGAACAGAAAGCAGTTTTTGGTCCTGTGGGAAGGTTCGCCCTCCTCGAGCTCTATTGATAGAGATGATAATGGGGTCTTGATCCACATATTTTCTTGGTTTTTCACCTCTATTCTATCACTCACAATCAAATGAAAAACTACAACAGCACACTGAAATTAAAAACTAAGCAGCGATGAAACTATGAGAAGCATAACTAATTGAATGAAAGAAAGAAAACTAGCTTAATGGTAGAAAGGAAAAGATAGTGACATCATAGAAGATTAGGCACATGGATTGGGATCTAACCCATGAGCCCAGCTCTCTGAAACTTAAATCAGTAAAATGAAATCAATCTTCTCATTGCATAAAATAAAAACCTCATACATCTCTAAAAGTTTTATCACTGAGTAAAATAATGAAAAGCTCAATAGCTTGCAACAAAGTTCCAACTAGAATGTGACTAACTCTTCCTAGCTCTAGCTCTACTCTATTTATTCTATAGGGTAGCTACCAAAAACTCCCTAGAAAATAGTGATTGAGTCCACTTGACTCCAAGTAAACAAATATTGAGTGCACTCCTCTTTGAGTTTCTTGGTTGCCTCTAGAATTCGAATTGCTAGAGAGAATCCTTTGGGATCCTTTGGCTGCCTTTGGAATTCGAATTGTTGGAGAGAATCTTTGGGATCCTCTGGCTACCTTTGAGAGTTAAGGAGGGTGGAAAATCCTGCAATAATTTCTCCTTGTTGTCTCCTCCAAGTCTTTATGTTAAAATCCTTATAAAAATTCTTAATAACTCATTATTTTCTACACTCAACCTCATATTAGGCACTCAGAGTATGTTAGCCTTAATCACCACCTATACTAGCATCATAAAACCAAATAATCATAATAATGCAAGAAAAATAGATCTAAGCAGGCAAAAAGGTGACCATTAACCCCTCCAAATATGTCTAATGATGGAGCTCATCAGCGACATCCAACTTTCATTGTCTCCTTCCAACACATATACATTTCTCAGAGTTATGAATACTTTAATTATGGTCTCCCCTATTTCCAATTCTTGGACCACACACTCATGTGATCTGAAGGTTACCTCATGACCTTGGTGAGAGAGCTAACTGAAACTTAATAGAATATGCTTAATATCATCCACAAAGAACACACTTTAAGCCTTAGTTACTCATTTCTTAAAGACAATTGTCCCTTTTCCTTTTATTCGTGTTGTAGCATTATTACGAGAGGTAACATTTCCTTTTTTGGCTTCATCAAAGGATATAAACTTGCATGTCCCTTGTCATGTGTTTTGAATAACTACTATCACTGTGCCACTGATTTTATTTATTTTTGGAAATATAAGATCAATCCACAATTTTATGGATAAGAAGTATTCTTCTTTTTCTAGAATTTTGTAAGTTTTTCCTTTCTATCCTGTTGATAAGAAGGCACCAATGTGTTTCTTCATTCATTGACCCCATGTCCAAAATTGTTGCAAATATAACACTCATTTTCATCCACAAGAGGAGAGAATGCATTATTGAAGTATTTTATATTCCTTGACATTTCTTTCTTTCAAATTTGACTTGACTCTTGCTTCTTTAGATCTAATAGCTTTATATGTTGTGTAGTGAACTGCTTTGTGTCCAAAACTATGAAAAATAAACTAATGAAAATAGAAAATGTATTGGCACCTAGGAGTGAAGAATCCTCTTGTAATAATTGATCTTAGGTTATGGAGAGGATTAAATTTTGTTTTATGCTGATTTCTTGCTCCTCTGTGACTTATGTGATTTGGCTTATTTTGTTTTTGGTGGAAACTACTTCCACTATTAGATTTGTTGCGTTGCTCACTGTTTCTCTTAATATCATCAACATAGCTTTTTGAACCCTAAGATTTTGTAGTATTGGGATTTAAAACTCCTTTAACCTAATCTTGTGTTCCATTGTATCTTATACTTGTTTTAATTAATGGAGATCACTGTTTGTTGATGATCTTGTCTATGGTTTTTTATCCTTGTACAAATTTTAGGTTTAGATTCAATTGTGTCTTAGTCTTCTCAAGATTTTCCTCAACAATGCAATTTATGATTCCAATTTATCACAATACGTCTCTTTCTCTTTTAATTGTTTCATGAAACACTTCCTCCACTCTTTTAGTTTCTTCTAAATGAACTTTTAAAAGGGTCATCTTATCATCAATGTTATTCTCTTTCTCCTTATATGCTTGAATTTATCCTTTCCAATATTTTTTTGTTATCCTAAGCCTCTCTATAATTTCCTCCAGTGCACTGAACAATTCACATTCCATGTCAACAACTACTTCATTATCTTCTAACTATGTTTTCTCTAGACCGAACATTTGATCTTTAATGCCATAAGAAACTTATAAGTAAGGTTTGAATTATAATGAAATCTATTTCACTGTCTAATGAACTGTAACTATCTTCATGTGAATAGAAGTTGTTCCTTTTAGAAAATTTCTTGTTGGAATTTTTCTTAGAGATTTTATTTCCTTTCTCTTCTTACCAACTTCATCTGTTGGAGTGGTTCCTTGGTTCTAATATCCACTCACTGCAACTTTGCAGATGTTTACTCCAAGTGAAACAGATATTTCTTCATTATGATTTTCTATAATGTAAATTTCCTCCCATTAAACAAATGAGTTATGCTTAATTATATTTCATCCTAACTAACTATTTGTACAATATCTTACTTCCAATAATTAAGCATATTTATATTTGTGTAGAATTGTTTTCCGGATTCATCGCATCTATTATTGATTGAATCGACGTTTCGAACCAATCCACCGTGGTTCATCATCATCGATCTATCTTGATTATGAACCATGGTGGATTGGTTTGAAACGTCGGCCCAATCAATAATAGATGCGATGAATCCGGAAAACAATTCTACACAAAAATGAAAATCGTAAAAGCCTTAAATCTATAATATTTATATTTTTCAATTGTTTAACAATCTATCACATAAGCATAATCATAAAACATACAACCACATATAACACACACGACATAAAGAATTTATTTGGAAACCCATAAAGGGAGAAAACCACCAAACTTCTTTTATTTTATTTTTCAATATTGGATTACAATAGTTCACTGGAACCAACTAGTAGGAGACTTCTATCCCCTTTTTTACTTGCAAGAACCCACTTGCAAGAGCATCAACCCCTATTTGTTTTATTGGCACCAACCAATAGGAATCACTCACTCCCCCTGCTCAGTTTTGTTGGCTTCTACCAGCAGGAAGCAACAACTCCCTTTTTCTTCCTCTAGTACCAACATATCACCTTTTCATTTTATTTCAAATTGGACCTAGTAACCTTCCACAATTTTATGATAAAAATAATTTTCCTTCTTTATTTTGTCCTCTACACTATAAACCGATAAATTTATTCAATTCAATGACAATAATTTTTCCATATGATATTTTGATTTATTCAAGGGATAATCATTCTTTTAAGCATTAACTATTACCCCTTTTGAATCTCCAACAATACATTCTTGTAAGCAATTCTAGTTTTTACTTTTCTCATTTTCCTCAATGCATTTCTCATTAACAAACAACCTTATTCCTTTTTCACCTTGTAAATTGATAAAACCGTCAAAAATTGTTCAAAAATAACTATATCTTTTATAGCTTCTTCAATCCAAAATACCATATGCGTCAATCCATGGTTCAACCCATGGAATTTTATTTTCTTTACTAGAACGATAGGATTAACTAGCTCAAATTCAATTAAACAATACCATCATTGATTAACCAAATTTGGAGCTTCAACACCAAATTTCATTGTGCCATCCAACTTTAGACCCCAGAAGCATGTGACCAGAGCCTTAAAACCACATCGTTAGCCATTCAAGTGCATATGTGTGCTAACATGTTGATTTCACTATGCCATGTGGCACCCTATGAGTGGTCCACTTGTCACCTGTAAATGGCCCACTTGGCCACTTAAAAATGCTAAATATGTACACCATGTGTCACATCCTAACGTTTCCATGTCACTTCCACCTCGTGTCAGGTGTGGTACCATGTCATCATCTGAATACCCCATCAGGTGAAAGGCATGTGTTTACAATTCTGCATGTAGAAGATTTGATGACACCCTGATCATCGTATTAACTCATTTGCGGACATCAAATCATATCGAGTGTAGATCTCCATGCTAACCCTCGTGCTAGTTTTCATATAATGGTCGTTGATTTGCATGGCTTAAATTGATCAATGGTAAGTGGAGCCCCCTGCCTATTCGTCGTTTAACTCTGAAGCACTTTAAATTTTCTGCATATTCACGCCTGATGACCATTGATCTAAGTTGTTGAGATAGATAAATGATATGCGAGCCCCCCTACTTGTTTTACATTTTAAAAAGGGAGGACGGGTTGCAATTTTTTGCATATGCGACTAACATTCGCGGAACTTTCTAAAAACATGCCACGAGCCATATCTTCGCTGCTTCAATTCAATGGTATTTATTGATTATGCCCACCCCCCCGCCCCATATGTATGGCAATTAATAAAGGCGGGGTCTGCAATTTCTCAATTTGTGGAACCTTGTAGCTCAGAACCATGCCAATAATTAAACTAGCATAACTTCTCAACCCTTTGGAGATTTTTAAGCTGCTATATATTGTTGGAACACTCTTTTTGAGGATTATCCAACAATGCACTTTGTAGGAGTGCTTAGGATGATCCACTAAACCCAAAATGATTTTAAATATATGCTCCATCCTTGACCTTAATGTTGGGCAGATCAATTTTCCTTTTAAATCAGAACATCAAGTATGACAAACATAAATTGTCAATATGGGCAGGTTTCTGTTTCAAGGCTATTGTGCAAAATATATGAGGAACAAATGGCAACTAGTACTAATAAAATCTCAAAATAAATCGTTGTAAAGGTGACTCTTAGCACTTGAAACACACTTGTTTTCACACTCAAAACCTTACTCACATTTATTAAAGAAAAGAGACATGTTGTAGAATAAATCATTTTGTCACACCATCACTCTTTATTTAGAAGAAACAACACTTCTAGAAACCATTCAACACTCAAAAAATTGCTACAACACACATTCAATCAATTAAAAAGCTAGAGAACTATAACGGTAATCAAAGACCTTCACACATAATGAAGGGACCGATCTAGGACCTATGTTGTTACACAATGGTATAGGATACAATCCTACAACTATTCAATGCATCAACAAGATCTGTAACAGTAATAGTAAATCAAACATAACTCACAACTAGGAGGAAATAAATGTACTACTATAATACATTTCTAACCTGGTCCCTACAAAGAAGGAGGGCCCTTCCTCCTTAGCAGGGGCTGGTGAATTACACAACGCATAAGAGAATCTGTAAAACGATGTGGAGCCACAAATGGTAAAGAGTTGCATTAATTAAAGTTGCAGTACATGATTACAATGTTGGTACTACCTTCTCTAATCTCTATTTATGCATGCCTCACGGGCACAAAGTACATTCTTTTGTAATTTCAAATTACATTCCAATTTTCAAAAAGTAGGAACATCACAAGAATATCTCGATTCTCCTGTGATCCAAATCGAGATCATATAAAAATTGTCTTAATGATAGTTCATGCAACGACATCTGGAATTGCAAGCTTTGAGGGAAAAGCCTTTTTTAAGGGTAAGAGCATGTTATGTCCCCATGATATGTTATTATCCTGAATTGAAAAAAGTTGTAACAACTTTCTAAATTACAACGATTCATCATTTGGAAATCCCAACTGTTTCAAATAAGTCAGCTTCATTGTCCATGAGTGTCTCCTTTCAATGGTCAAACTGGTTATGATTGTTTATCTTTCCATATGGGTACTTGTTGCTAATCATAGAAGTAGAAACTATCCAAAATAAGCTTGTTGTTGTAACAAAAATGTCGGTAAATTCTTCCTTCCATATAATTTAGCGAGGTTGAATTGGGAAGATATCGTCTTTTAACAACATCTCAAGAAGTCATACCACTTGAAACAACCCTTTGTCAATTCATTAATAAAAAATCCCAAATCAATTAGCTTTTATGTCAAATTACAAGAAAAACTAGATAATAAGGATGACATGCAAAAGGGAACAATATTTAGTCAACAATGTATGAAAAAGTGATAAGGCATGGATTTTAAAGTCAAAATGGTAGGAAAAAGTAGGGAAAATAGGCACAAAATAATGCCAATTATGTGTCCCAACATCTCCCCCTAACTTAAGCATCTGCATGTCCTCATGCAAACCTTTGTAACTAGTTTTTGATATGCAGTAAATAGAACTTTGAAAAACCATATGCCCATGTTGTATCCTCAGTTGGTGCTTTGTATCTATTGGGGAAAATACTGAGAGGGGCGTGGGGGTGAATCAGTATTTTCAATAATCACAATCTTTTACTTTTCTCTTACTGATTTCTATATGCAACTTTGATTAGCCCAACTAGCGGATACACTAACAGAAACTAACGTATACTGAGATAAATTTATTGTTAGATAAACCTTTAGAAACATTCTTTAACCTAGCTTATCAGTTATGCATCAGATAGTTAAGCAGTAAATATGTGCGGTAGTAACATAATAAATCATCACACAAGAGCATCACCAATGAACACCAAGATTTAAGGTGGAAACCCAATTCGGGAGAACACCACCGTTGTTGTCCTCTCTGTATTCAATATTTATTATATGGAAAACTGCTGACAATATTGTATTGATGCAGACTCATATCAGTACGCAGGCATCTACCAGCAGAAGGTTGCAACCTTCTCTCGTTCTCCAACTGCTACAGGAAGGGAGCTCCAACCCCCTGATCTCGTTTACCAGCCACTACTAGAAGGGAGATTCAACCCCCTGATCAGAACACTAGCTTCTACTAGCAGGAAGCTTCTACTTCCACGTTGAAGGCTTCAACCCTCAAAACCACTGCAGACCACGTTTCATCAATTTTCACACTGGAACCCACAACTTCAACACAACTCATCATAAAGATCATCAATAATAAACTTAACCCAAACTTCAGTCATAAAAATTAGATCATTGTAACTAGAACACAGTAATAAACCTAGATTTCATAATCAGTATGAAAAATGAATCTCAACCCTAATCATTCATTATATTAAAATACATATGCTACTTCACTTTAATGATCCCGCATGTATACGCACTTTCCTTCACACCAACCTGCGTATAGATATGAGAATACTGAATTTACAGAATATGATCAGTCTCAAAACCAGATCTGAGGCTTTCAGTCAGATATATTTTCAGTATTGAAGAACCCTTAATCAATCAGTCATCATTAAACATATTTACTCATTCATTGAGCATATTTGTACATATTCAACTTAGTAGCATATATAGTATTCAAGCAGCCCAAATCTACATGAAGACTTCATTGACAGACATCAAAAATTCAAAAACAATACACAGATAACCTCTCCAGTAAGCTTCCGAAAACCCTGACTTCCGTAGGCGCTTTAGCTGAGACAAAGCCGCGTGTATATGCGCTTTCACTATGACGAACTAGCATATAGATCTGTAAATGTTATTATTGCAGAAAGATGCAGATCTATAAACTTACCCAGATTTCTTCACTTCAATTCAACAAACATGCACCAGGTCACAGATCCAAACATCTCACAATTAAATCATGCAAATACATAGTCATTTCAGGTCTAGAGATCCTGATCCATCATTGTATCCAAGGGTGCATCATAGATTCAGATCTACCTATAAAATGGATTTTTCGAGATACTAATGGCACTTTTATTATCACATAAAATGGACATGGGAGGTGAACATTTGATTTGAATATCTTGTAATGTCTGCATCATCCAAAGAAGTTGTGTACAACATGATTTGGCAGCCACATATTATGCTTCCGCTATAGATAAGGCAATAGAACTTTGTTTCTTGCTAAACAAAGAGACTAATCAGGACCCCATATAGAATGCACCACCACTAGTGCTTTTTTTATCATCAACATCTCCAACCAAATCTACATCTGTGTAAGCATGAAGAGTGAGATCAAAATTCTTTGGATACCATAGACCAAAGTCTTGAGTCCCATGTAGATATTTGAATATTATTTTTACAACCTAAAGGTGAGACTCTTTTGTATTAGCTTGGAATCATCCAACAATCCCAACTGCATGCATAATGTTTGGTCTTGTCCCGGTTAGATAAAGAAGACTTCCAATCATGGATCTATACTCTGGTTCACTAGTACATTTGGCGAAAATTCCGATACTTTAGTTCCGACACTTTTGTCGTAATGTCGGAAATTTCCCCAATTTCTATCAATTTTTCAAATCCCGCCACAAACCGTCACTATATCGACGTTTAGGGATATCGTCGCTTTTGCAACGTTTATGTTTGTCATCGAAATTGCGACGTTTTAAACACTTCGTCGGTCTTACGACGTTTATGGGATGAAACGTCAGAATTGCGATATCGCTTACACATTCGTCGGTCTTGCGACGCTTGGGAGAAACCGTCGGTAAGAGTGACGTTTCTCATATAGACGTCGGTCTTGCGACGTTGTGAAGCAAAAGATCGCAAGACCGACGTCTATATGAGAAATGTCGCTCTTCCAACGGTTTCTCCCAAGCGTCGCAAGACCAACATTTAAACAACACAACATTTTAATATGAAAGGCATTATATTATTTAACATTTTATTAATATAAATATGATTTATTTGGATATAATAAATATTGCATCATTGGATAACATTTTTTTGGTTGGACAACAAACTTGGACATGAAAAACAATTACATGCGTGGACATGTAAGGTATTACTTTATTAACAATTGCTCAACATTTGAATATGAAAACATTATATTATTTAACATTTTGTTTATATAAATATGATTTATTTGGATATAATGAGTATTACATTATTAGATAATGTTTTTTTTTCGTTGGAAAACATGCTTATACATCAAAAAATTTACATTACACAAGTATACAAGAAAACTTACACATTTTGGTATATTATTCCAAAGGCTAGGACATGCTTGGGATCTTTTAAATCCATGATCACAACTTGGTGAGATGAAAACTCTACTATTCTACCTTTACTTGAATGAGTGATTTGATATTTTAGTTGAAGGTTGCAACAAAGACTCGGAACACATAATACATTATTGAAATGTATGTCATATTCCTTAGTTGTTATAGACCCTACATCACCAACCAAAATAATAATAATAATAATAATTTGGTGTTACAATCATTCCTACAAGCAATAAAATTGCATTTATGCTTAACCATATAATAATATGCTCTAGAATAAATAAGCCATGTCTCATTGGAATAAGAAGTAGAGGATGCATTGAAATAGAAACCAAACGCAAAAGTGTATTTCCAAAAGAGCTAAGCCTAGGTGAAATATTTTGTGGAAACAAAAAACATGATAAGCATATCTTAGCGTAGGTTTGACCTTTTGACATTTGGTGTGTAAGATGAGCGTGAGAACCAACTATACAAGTCAAACATAAGTTACTAAAATACTCCATGGTTAGGGACTAATAAACAACCAAATTCACCATCCTTTCAAAAGTATTACATCTATATGAATACATTGTCCAAGGGACCTCACAAGTATATGAGAAAAAATATACTAGCATAACCTCAAAATAGAAAGTGAATGCAAAAGTGAATTAGGGTTGTTATGTTGTTCAAGATCAATGGATATTTATTTTAAATATAAAATGAATAATTCAAAAGGTATTCATGCAAGGGTAAGTATGAGTGGACATATGATGGAAGGATGTGGTGTCAAAGGTCATGAAATATCTATTCCTCACTAAATCTACTTCAATTGTTGTTCCTAATATCCCCAGCGCTATGGGAATATAAGGAATGAAGGATTGTTGTTATGTATCGAGTAATTTCTGTTACAATTAAATTAAAGGTTGTGAATCATTGTTTTATATGAGATCCATAGTCCAAAGTGTACAATAGGGTCATTATGATAGCCCGGACGAATTTCATATTATTGTAAATATTATCTCTATTTTGTAAAATTAAAATCACCGATAAATTAGGAAACATATTCCGTATTTTGGGGAATGAGATTTGATTAAGGGGGGCTGGTTGATATTAATGTCAAATTGTGCACTTTAATGAACTGGATGCATAATAAATTCGACTAGAAAAGGAATGGTTGGGAACCATACTAATATATGTATAGAGAGAATCAAAACTAAATGAACTCTAGTTGTGTTGACAGCCAGCTAATAGGGGTGACGAAGAGGGTATTCCCACATAACCAAAGGAAGTGGCTAAAACATTTAATGGGAGAAATTCACAACTCTACACATATTGACGAGGCAAGCATTGGAATTAGAAGGCACGAGAAGAGAATTATTTAAGGGGTATTTATTTTTCAAGGTGGTTCTAGGGGGCAGGAATATTTTATTTTGAAAGAGATACTTCACTCTGTAGGAGCACAACTAATGAAAAAGAATTTAGAGAGTAGTGGCTTGGATTGAGGCTTATGAACCCATTTTTAGTGTCTTTCTCAAGGGTTGATGAACCCATTGGGAAGCTTTCAAATTGATATTATAACGAATGAAATATGAAAAGGATATTAAGAAGAATCTTAGTTTTGTAGATATTTCGTATGTTTATAAAATTGATCCAAATATATTATTATTGACATTGTTTTGTAACATTGATAAATTGACGGATTCATTAACCATATATTTATATGACATATACTTATTTCAGATATTGACACGATGGGAATCAACTTGAAATATCAACCTGCATATTTTTCTATGAAAGACACAAAAAATTCAAGTCGCGCCTTGTGATCAAGTCGCCCGATCGTGCGTGTTTAGGTTGGGTTGTTTTGTTCGAGGGTACCCGTATCAATTTTGCTAAGTTGTGACCGCCCAGGTGCCTTGTGCACATTCAGGCAGCCCGTTTGTCGTTTGCTTCCATGTGGCATCGTTCGGTCGGGCGCGTTCGGGTTGGGCCATTTCGTTCAAGGGCACTTGTATCAGTTTTGCTAAGTTGTGATCACCTGGGTGCCTTGTGCACATTCGAGCAACCCGTTTTCCATTTTCTCCCATGTGGCATCGTTCGGTCGGGCGCGCCGTGTGAGGTCCCCCGACTGGGCGCGTTCGGGTCGGACCGTTTTGTTCGAGGGCACATGTATCAGTTTTGCTAAGTTGTGACCGCCTGGGTGCCTTGTGCACATTTGGGCGGCCCGTTTGCCATTTTCTCCCATGTGGCATAGTTCGGTCGGGCGCGCCGTGTTGCGCCGTGTGAGGTCGCCCGACCGGGCGAGTTCGGGTCAGCCTGTTTCGTTCGAGGGCGCCTGTATCATTTTTGCTAAGTTGTGACCGCCCATGTGCATTGTGCACATTCGGGCAGCCCGTTTTTTGTTTGCTCCCATGTGGAATTTTTCGGTCGGGCGCACTGTGTCACACCTTGTGATAAGGTTGCCCGAACGGGCACGTTCAAGTCGGGTCGTTTCGTTCGAGGGTGCCCGTATCAATTTTGCTAAGTTGTGACCGCCCGGGTGCCTTGTGCATGTTCGGGTGGCCCGTTTACCATTTTCTCCCATGTGGCATCGTTCGGTCGGGTGCATCGTGTCACGCCGTGTGAGGTCGCCCGACCAGGCGCGTTCGGGTCAGCCCGTTTCGTTCGAGGGTGCCCGTATCAGTTTTGCTAAGTTGTTACCACAAGGGTGCCTTGTGCACGTTCGAGTAGCCCGTTTGTCGTTTGCTCCCTTGTGGCATCGTTCGGTCGGGTGCGCCGTGTCATGCCTTGTGATCAGGTCGCCTGACCAGGCGCGTTCGAGTCAGGTCGTTTCGTTCGAGGGTGCCTGTATCAGTTTTGCTAAGTTTTGACTGCCCGGGTGCCTTGTGCACGTTCGAGCGGCCTGTTTGTTGTTTTCTCCCATGTGGCATCGTTCGGTCAGGCGCGCCATGTCGAGCCGTGTGAGGTCGCCCAACTGGGCGTGTTCAGGTCGGACCGTTTCATTTTAGGGCGATTGTATCAGTTTTGCTAAGTTGTCACCGCCTGGGTCCCTTATGCACGTTCGGGCTACCCGTTTGTCATTTTCTCCCATGTGGCATCGTTTAGTTGGGTGCGCCATGTGAGGTCGCCCGATCGGGTGCGTTCGGGTCGGCCCGTTTCGTTCGAGGGCGCCCGTATCAGTTTTGCTAAGTTGTGATCGCTCGAGTGCATTGTGAATGTTCGAGCAGCCAGTTTTCCGTTTTCTCCCATGTGGCATCGTTCGGTCGGGTGCGCCATGTCACGCCTTGTGATCAGGTTGCCCAACCAAGCGCGTTCGGGTCAGGCTATTTCATTCGAGGGTGCCCGTATCAGTTTACTTCTCGAGTGCCTTGTGCACGTTCGGGCGGCCCGTTTGCAATTTTCTCGAATGTGGCATCGTTCGGTCGAGCGCGCCGTGTCACGCCGTGTGAGGTCGCCCAACCGGGCGCGTTCAGGTCAGCCCATTTCGTTCGAGGGTGCCCATATCAGTTTTGCTAAGTTGTGACTGCCTAGGTGCCTTGTGCATGTTCGAGTGGCCCGTTTTCCGTTTGCTCCCTTGTGGCATTGTTCGGTCGGGCGGGCCGTGTCGCGCTTTGTGATCAGGTCGCTCGACCGGGCACGTTCGGGTCGGGTCGTTTCGTTCGAGGGTGCCCGTATCAGTTTTGCTAAGTTGTGACTGCTTGGGTGCCTTGTGCACGTTCGGGCGGTCTGTTTTCCGTTTGCTCCCTTGTGGCATCGTTCGGTCGGGTGCGCCATGTCGCGCCTTGTGATCAGTTCGCCCGACCGGGCGCGTTTGAGTCGGGTCGTTTCGTTCGAGGGTGCCCGTATCAGTTTTGCTAAGTTGTGACCACTGGGGTCAGATCGTTTTGTTCGAGGGAGCCTGTATCAGTTTTGTTAAGTTGTGACCGCTTGGGTGCCTTGTGCACGTTCAGGCGGCCCGTTTGTCGTTTGCTCCCACTTGGCATCGTTCAGTCGGGCGCGCCATGTCGTGTTGTGTGAGGTCGCCCGACCGGGGGCGTTCGGGTCGGCCCGTTTCGTTCGAGGGTGCCCGTATTAGTTTTGCTGAGTTGTGACCGCCCGGGGGCATTATGCACGATCGGGCAGCCCGTTTTCCATTTGCTCTCATGTGGCATCGTTCGATCGGGCGTGTCCTATCGCGCCTTGTGATCAGGTTGCCCGACTGGGCGCGTTCGAGTCAGACCGTTTCGTTCAAGGGCTCCTGTATCAGTTTTGCTAAGTTATGACCGCCTAGGTGCCTTTTGCACGTTCGGGCGGCCTGTTTGCCGTTTTCTCCCATGTGGCATCGTTCGGTCGGGCGCGCCATGTGAGGTCGCCCAACCGGGCGCGTTTGGGTTAGCCTGTTCTGTTCGAGGGCGCATGTATCAGTTTTGCTAAGTTGTGACCGCCTGGGTGCATTGTGCACGTTTGGGCAGCTCGTTTTCCGTTTGCTCCCATGTGGCATCGTTCGGTCGGGCGCGCCGTGTCGCGCCTTGTGATCATGTCGCCCGACCGGGCGCGTTCGGGTCGGGCCATTTCGTTCGAGGGTGCTCGTATCAGTTTTGCTAAGTTGTGACCACCCGGGTGCCTTGTGCACGTTAGAGCGGCCCGTTTTCCATTTGCTCTCTTGTGGCATCGTTCGATCGGGTGCGTCGTGTGAAGTCGTCCGACCAGGTGCGTTCGGGTCGGGTCGTATCGTTCGAGGATGCCTATATCAGTTTTGCTAAGTTGTGACCACCCGAGTGCCTTGTGCATGTTCGGGTGGTCTGTTTGCCGTTTTCTCCCTTGTGGCATCATTCAGTCAGGCGTGTTGTGTTGTGCCTTGTGAGGTCGCCCTGACTAGGGGCGTTCAGGGCGGGTCGTTTCGTACTTCGAGGGCACATGTATCAATTTTGCTAAGTTGTGACCGCCCGGGTGCCTTGTGCACGTTCAGGTGGCCCGTTTTCCGTTTTCTCCCTTGTGGAATCATTCGGTTGGGCGCGGCGTGTCGCGCCGTGCGAGATCACCCGACCGAGCACATTCGGTTCGGGTCATTTTGTTCAAGGGCGCCCATATCAGTTTTTATAAGTTATGACCGCTCGGGTTCCTTGTGCACGTAATTCAGGTGGCTCGTTTTCCATTTGCTCCATTGTGGCATCATTCGGTCGGGGGCGTCGTGTCGCGTCGTGTGAGGGCGCTCGATCGGGCGCGTTTGGGTTGCGTCGTTTCGTTCGAGGGTGCCCGTATCAGTTTTGCTAAGTTGTGACCTCCCGGGTGCCTTGTGCACATTCGGCAGCCCGTTTGTTATTTTCTCCCTTGTGGCATCGTTCAATCGGGCGCGCCGTGTCATGAGGTCACCCAACTAGGCGCGTTCAGGTCGGGTTGTTTCATTAGAGGGTGCCCGTATCAGTTTTGCTAAGTTGTGACTGCCCAAGTGCCTTGTGCACATTCGAGTGGCCCATTTGCCATTTTCTCCCTTGTGGCATCGTTCGGTCGGGTGCATTGTGTCGCGTCGTGTGAGGTCGCCCGACCAGGTGTGTTCGGGTCGGGTCGTTTCGTACTTCGAGGGCGCCCGTATCAGTTTTGCTAAGTTGTGTCTGCCCGGGTGCCTTGTGCACGTTCGGGCGGCTCGTTTGCCGTTTTCTCCCTTGTGGCATCATTCGGTCAGGTGCCCTGTGTCACGCCGTGCGAGGTTGCCCGACCGGGCGCGTTCGATTCGGGCCATTTTGTTCGAGGGCACACGTATCAGTTTTGCTAAGTTGTGACCGCCCGAGTGCCTTGTGCACGTTTGGGCGACCCGTTTGCTGTTTGCTCCCTTGTGGCATATTCGTTCGGTCGGGCACGTCGTTTCGCACTGTGCGAGGGTGCCCGACCGGGTGCATTCGGGTCGTGTCGTTTCGTTCGAGGGCGCCCGTATCAGTTTTTCTAAGTTGTGACCACCCGGGTTCCTTGTGCACGTAATTCGAGCAACCCATTTGTCATTTGCTCCGTTGTGGCATCGTTCGGTCGGGCACGTCGTGCGAGGGTGCCCGATCGGGCACGTTTGAGTCACGTAGTTTAGTTTGAGGGCGCCCATATCAGTTTTTCTAAATTGTGACTGCCCAGGTGCCTTGTGCACGTTCGGGCAGCCCGTTTTCCATTTGCTCCCTTGTGGAATCGTTTCATCGTTCAACTATCCCTTTCTGGTCGGGGGTAGGGGTTGGGTCGGGATATTTCGTTCAAACGCGTTTCCTTGCCATCAGTACATGGGTATGGTTTTTGGACTAGTCATGAGGTGCAGTCTGGTTATTAAGACTTCATCAAATGGCCATTCTCCAGACTTAAATTGTGTGACAACACTGTGGCTGAGTTTGAAACTAGAGATTGAAGATACATTTGGTCGTTTGATTGCAATAGAAATTTTCTGCATCAATAAATGTAAAGCAATGGCAAACAAATACTATAAATTAATAAATAAATAAGACATGGCAACAAGCAACAATACTTACAAAATTGTTACATTTAGACGCAAATAATAAGCAACTAATTTAACCCCTAACCCATTTAACCCCTAAACCATAAACCTCTAAACCCTTAACCCCTAAACCGGCCTAAACCCTTAACCCCTAACCCATTTAACCCCCTAAACCCCTAGTAAACCCCTAACCCATTTAACCCACTAAACCCTTAACCCCTAACCCCTTAAACCCTAAACCATTCAACCCTTAACCCTAACCCCTTAAACCCTAATTCCTGACCCCTAACCCATCTAACCCCCTAAAACCTAACCCCATTAGCCCCTAACTTCTAACCCCTAAAATCCTTAACTGCTAAATCCCCTAACCCCCCTAAACCCCTAACCCATTTAACCCCCTAAACCCTAAACCTATAACCCCTTAACCCCTAACCCATTTAACCCCCTAAACCTCTAAACCTCTAACCCATTTAACCCCTAAACCATAAACCTCTAAACCCTTGACCCCTAACCCCTAAACCCTTAACCCCTAACCCATTTAACCCTTAAACCATAAACCTATAACCCCTTAACCCCTAACCCATTTAACCACCTAAACCATAAACCTCTAAACCCCTAACTGGGCGTGTTCGGGTCGGGCCGTTTTGTTCGAGGGCGCCCGTATCAGTTTTTTCTAGGTTGTGACTGCTCAGGTGCCTTATGCAAGTTCGAATGGCTTGTTTGTCATTTTCTCCCTTGTGGCATCGTTCGGTCGGGCGCGCAGTGTCACGCCGTGTGAGGTCACCTGACTGGGCACGTTCGGGTCGGGTCGTTTCATTCGAGGGCGCCCGTATCAGTTTTGCTAATTTGTGACCGCCCTGGTGCCTTGTGCATGTTCGGGCGGCCCGTTTTCCATTTTCTCCCTTGTGGGATCCTTCGGTCGGGCACACACGTGTCGTGCAGTGTGAGGTCGCCCGACCGGGAGCGTTCAGGTCGGGCCATTTCGTTCGAGGGCACCCGTATCAGTTTCGCTAAGTTGTGACCACCCGAGTTCCTTGTGCACGTTTGGGTGGCCCATTTGCTGTTTTCTCCCTTGTGGCATCATTCAGTCAAGCGTGTCGTGTGAGGTCGCCTGACTGGGTGCGTTCGGGTCAGGCCGTTTCGTTCACGGGCGCCCGTATAAGTTTTGCTAAGTTGTGACCACCTGGGTGCGTTGTGCATGTTCGGGCGGCCCGTTTTCCATTTGCTCCCTTGTGGCATCGTTCGTCGTGTCTCGCTGTGTGAGGTTGCTCGATCGGGCACGTTTGGGCCGGGTCATTTCGTTCGGGCGGCCCGTTTTCTATTTCCTCCCTTGTGGCATCATTCAGTCGGGCGCGTCGTGTGAGGTCGCCCGACTGGGCGCATTCAGGTCAGGCTGCTTCGTTCGAGGGCGCCCATATTAGTTTTGCTAAGTTGTGACCGCCCATGTGCCTTGTGCACGTTCGGGCAGCCCATTTACTGTTTACTCCCTTATGGCATCATTCGGTCGGGCGCGCCGTGTCATGTAGTGTGAGGTCGCCCGACCAGGCACGTTCGGGTCAGGCCATTTCGTTCAAGGGCGACCATATCAGTTTTGCTAAGTTGTGACCACAAGGGTGCCTTGTGCACGTTCGGGCGGCCTATTTGCCGTTTGCTCCCCTGTGGCATCGTTCGCCTGATTATCCTTACTAAACCAAAAATTTCATTCAAAATAATAATTCATACCATAAAATTACTACTTCCCTTTTAACCACATAAAACTTATTTTTAAGTTACCATAATTCATCTTTAATATCGCATAATTATATTAAAAAGTTAACCAAAATCCCTAGTTTATGAAACAAAAATTCAACAATTTTATATAATTAATAATTTAAATAAATGTCTTAGATCTAATCTCATTAATAATTATTTATAATCAACAATACCACTTATTTACACAAACCCCTTATTAACCCCAAGAAAAGTCTCACACATTTTATTTAATGGAA
Organism: Pinus albicaulis; assembly: GCA_034641835.2. Lineage (NCBI taxonomy): Eukaryota > Viridiplantae > Streptophyta > Pinopsida > Pinales > Pinaceae > Pinus > Pinus albicaulis. The sequence goes on along the minus strand of CM076569.1, from coordinate 559,710,921 downwards.
TTTGAGTGGCCTTAAAAAACACACGTATTTCATTTCAAAATGTCAAAAATTTTCAAATATCAAAAGTTTTAATTTCCCTCGTTCATTTTCCTCCGGTTGCATGGTTTGTCCAAGGAAGGAGGGAGGATGCGGAAAATCCCATTTGGAGGGGCAGTTTAGGGTTAAAACAAAGTCGCTCTATCTATTAGCTCTGTGGCCAAAGGTTTTCAAATAAGAAAAAGTTGCAAAAGGGTTTCTGAGCCATATTTTATATTGGGGTTTGTTTTCTGTGGGTTTCGTTGAGTTTTCTTGCAGGTTCTGAAGACTGAGGCACTGAGTGATATTTTGCAACAATTCTTGATGTTTTGAGCGTCAATAGAGGGGCAGTTCAGATCTGATCCAAATATGAGTTGGGTCGATAGCAAAAATGCGAGAGATCCTTCACATTCAAGGGGGCCAATGTGGCAACCAAATCGGCTCCAAGTTCTGGGAAGTGGTCTGTGAAGAACACAGGATCGATCCTACTGGGAGATATCAGGGCACTTTAGATCTACGGCTTGAAAGGGTTAATATTTACTACATCTTGCAAGTTTTAAGTATAGCCTTTTGTGTTTTCTACAGCCATTGTGGCAATCGAGCTTCCTTGAGAAGTAAGTGGTTTGGAATGAGACATTCTAGTCGTTTAGTTGTAGATTCATTGAATAAACCAGATGATGCTACCTGGTACTACGGGTTGACTCATATGCATGAGCTGAAAGAGCAAGTTTTCTCTACTTGGTTTGCTCCTGTTGGGTCTGCAAGCGATTATCCTGTATTTTCCAAGTGGGTTATCTATGGTGAGGTATGCTTTTATCACTTATAAGTTTTCTTTGTTCTTTGTTTCTAGAATCTGTCCCCTTGTATACAACTTTGTCTAGTGGTCGACCTGAATTTTGACTTTAAAGTTTAGCTAAATCATAAGTTCTCAAAAATGATAGGATGCAATTATTTTTATTTTAAGTTGAACTGCTTCACATAATCAGTTGGAAGTAAACTTTGACCCATATACAATCATGTCCTCTGATCCAGAAACAAACATTTCCTCTGATCCAGAAACGACTCAATCTGCAGAAGATCAATCCCCAGAAATGCCAATAGTGCCACAGTTTGTATCACTGACCAAGGTACATCAAACTCTATTAAGCAAGGAGGCATTCACTCATATAATTGAAACCTACAAGCAAGCTGATGGTGCAGGGGACAGGGATTTGCGATGTTCACTGCTTGCACGATTGATTGCTTAGGTATATGCTCATAAATTTTTTTATCAATAGTCTATATGAACTACTTTAGAGATACTGGAATCTGACTTTGCCTCGTCATTAATTTTTGGCTTTAATGATTGCATTCTGAACTTTGAAAAGCCTCTTTATAAAGGTGGTTTTTTATCAAGTCAAGACATCATTTCCCCATTATTGTTTTATATTAAATTTCTTCTGTGATTGAGAAAATTTGCAAGGTTGAATGTTATAATTTATTATTCATAAGTGTCAAAAGGTTGTTATTTTATGTGGAGACAAGATAAAGCTTGGATAGGATACACAAAACACTCACAACAAATGAATATAGAAATTTTGACAAAAAATATTTCCATAAATAGTGTTCAGACATATTTCCATTCAAAGATGGAATCCTTGGAAATGTTTCCTGTGCAATAGTTATCACATATTAATTGAGTTGATTTGTGTGCATGATTTTTCATTTTTGTTTTTTCACATTGGATTCTTGTGACTTGAAATATTTATGCTCTGCGTACAACCATGATGAATTTTTCTAATGTGGTTTGAGCTAGGTATAGAGATTCATTTCCTACTGCAAAAAAAAGTTTAATTGTTTAATATGTTACAATAATCTGATCAAATATTAGCCCATCAGATTCAATTTTTCTAGTGTGTAGTTCAAGATGTAGGAAACACGGGTGTTTAGTTGCCTGGCTGTGGTAATTTTTTGGGCTCCTTTTCAAATTCAAGACAATAAAATGTGACAAATTTTGTTATTGAAGCATACTGAGGAAAACACTAATACGGTAATACCTCCTCTACAAATGAAAAGTGATTCTTCAACAAATTAGTGTCTACACTAATTTAATCCTTGTACAGAAGATTCTTACGGAAGTGCCTACTTGCACCATTACTGATTCTAACACCTCGTTCAAAATAATGTCACCTTATTATATGACATTTGCACCCAACCACCTTTCATCATCAATCCCAGATTATATGGTTGTTGTTACATTGATTACATGATCATGAGAGCAATTTTCAAATTCCATTCTGATAAGGCTTAGAAGCTAGAAAACTTGAAAGACAAATTCCTTAAAAATACTCTAACCATCTTACCTATTCATATTGTGGACCTTTTGCTTTAGATAGTCTCTTCTGGCCTTACCCCCAGCGAAGTTTCTTAAATCAGTCATCTTTATAAATATGATGATCAAAATGAATCAATTAATTGTGAGACTATCATGCTGGGATACACAATGTTCAAACTCTTTGCCAGAAGAGCAGACAAATTCATATCCATATGGGCAGAGAAGAAGAAATTGCAGGTTTAAGGTTTATTCATTGCAAATGGAATCACCGCACTTTTGACTATTTTTCAATCCTCCCAAATGCTATTGAGGAAGCAAAAGTAAGTATATTGTTGATCCATGGACACCTGTTAAGCCTTTCAGATAGTTGGAAGAAACCTACTATTTGAGAGGCTGAAGGTATACCTCTCCTATGCTTGGCGATATCTATAATTATGACCCTATATGAGATTCAAATGATCATCTCTGGGGTCTATTATATACATTAACATAGTAGTCAAGCAAGGGTGTCGACTGCCTCACATTCTTTGGACTTCATATTTATGGATGAGAATTTCTCATTTCAAAATCCATGGGTGGTAAAGGTGGAGGCCCTCTATGGGATCTCCATTTCACTATTTTTTGACAACATTGTCCTTCTATTTCATGAATCCAAAAACAAAAGTACATTTTGAGCTCATTCTGGGATGAACATGGTCTTCAAGTCCACCTTGCAAACACAAAAGCATGTAAGTAATCTCACCTTATTTTCAAGGATAGCAGGCAGAAATGGTGACATCCTAGTCTTTCCTTTGAATGCTAATATTAGGTTCATATTTTAACTTGTTTTCGACATTTGTATCAATGTTGAACAGAGGATTGCAACATTAACAACCTTGGAGAGACGATGTTTCCAACTTCAGTTTTAAGATATTCAGGCTAAGTTATGGTTTCTTGACACCATGGTGATTCATTCTCTCCTTGTTTGCAAGGTTTGGAGATTGGTGATCCAGGTGGATATCGGTGGCCACCCACCTATTCCATTTGGACCAGCACCATCAATTCTTACAGCTTTTCACATTGAGCACAACTTACTATTTTTAGCAAGTTTTCGGGTCCTCCACTCCCGGAGCCGTTTTGGGGCCTTAATGATCTAGGTAGATATTGGTGGCCACCCACCTATTCCATTTGAACCCCCACCATCAGTTCTTTAATTTTTCAAGTTGCAACAAAACTTACTATTTTTAGCATTTTTTCGGGTCCTGAACTTCCGGAGTCGTTTTGAGGCCCTAAACGATGTTTTTTGGGAAAACGGAGAGCAACATGGGTTTATAGACCGATGTTGCTTGTTCAAAATTTGTACTCCTCGGACAAATATTTCTAACGAGCTATTGAGCGCGTCAAACGGAGATCGGATGCCAAAGTTACGTCCCCAGGAAGTTGAACCACCAATTTACCCAAACGGGGCCCATAGTTTTGGCGCTTCATCTAATAGGGTTAGGTTTTTGGAAGTTTAGAGTTCTCCATTGTTTCTCAATAATAAATAGGCCCTTGAGCCTCATTGTAACACAGTTCAGAGGTATGTAGCCATCACATCTCTTCTCAGATATTCGCTACCAGCACCCTAGCTATTTTATTTCCATTATGCATGTAAGCATATTTTTGTTATTTGATGTTAATGAAATGAAGCATTATTTCCATTGCATCTATATGTTCATGGTTATTTCTATATTCTGTTGCGTTCCTGCATAAAATCCGGATCAGCGGTATCAGAGCGGGTCTGCTCTTTCTTTGTTTTTCTTTGCATGTCCCCAACGCGGTCAGGGTATAAGGCGTTAGGGCTCGATCTGGTTGAACCCTTGCAAGATCAACCTCGCAAACCCCGACGACCTCCCATGGCGGAAGAAACGAAAGACGAGGGAGTAGGAGATCCTATCAAAATACTGCTCGAGGAGGCCCTCGAGAAACAAAGGAACACGATGATGGATAAATTTTCTCAAATCCTTCAACGACTGCCCACATATGGTGCATCTGCATCCAAAAGCCACTCTGGAGTCACCACTCCCTTCAAGGTACAGGTAAAATTTGATATTCCTATATTTGAAGGATAAATAGATGCAGACGCCGTAGACAAATGGTTAAATTTGCTAGAAGGGTATTTCTTGGTCCATGACTTCTCTGACCGAGAAAAGATTATTTTTGCACTCCTCAAAGCCGCACCCCATGTCAAAGACTGGTGGGAAACCTACAATGAGCAAGAGGGCGAAGGGGAACACTCTTTGTTCTCGGCCACACCCACTTGGAATTTGTTCCGAGACGGCATCAAGGAACAATATTACCCCGTGGGGAGCTATGAGGAAAAATACATCCAATGGACCACGTTGCGGCAACAAAAGGATCAAGATGTGCACGAACTGACGAATCTGTTCCATACCTTGCACACAAAGTTGGGTATTAAAGATTCAGAGAGATATTTGGTGCTCAAGTACCGTGGCTCTCTGCACAAACACATTCAGGAGGAAATGGAGTTCCTCGACATTACATCGCTTGGCACGGCATATCGCTATGCCGCCAAGATCGAGCAAAAATTTAAGCAAAAGAAGCGAGACTTTGGATCTGCGAATCTAAAAGGTGCCCCCGAACCGAAGAAAAAGGGGCAAGGCCAAAGAAATGCGACTCAGAACAACACCACAAATCCAAAGAATGACACAGGGAAGTGGTGTGAATTTCATAACAGCCCCACTCACAACACAAATGAGTGTCGGGCCAAACAGTCTTTGGTGGCCAAACTAAAGGCACCCAAATTAGATGAAATTTTTGATCCTGAGTTAGAACCAGACAAATGCAATGACAAAGGGAAGCAGATTATTGATGTGGATCCCAGTGCCATTATTTCCACCACCAAGATCCAGAGGGAGGGTCTAGAGGATCTAGAGGAGGGGGAGCGCCTCTTCCAGTCGCAGATGTGGGTGAAGGGTTCTCCGCTGCAATTTCTCGTCAATAGCGGAAGCCAAAAGAACCTCATTTCAGCAGAGGTCGTGAAGCGGCTCGACCTACCGACCATAGCACACCTACAACCGTATACTATCGGGTGGCTCCACCCAGGGAGAGATCTCCACATCCACCAGCAGTGCCCCCTTCCGTACAGTATCAAGCCATTCACGAATGAGGTATTGTGTGATGTTGCTCCTCTTGATGTAGCTGATGTATTATTGGGCCAACCATACTTGTGGAGGTGACATGTTGTGTATGATTCTAGGCCTCGTGTTGCTATTATTACTTTGGGAAATAACTTGTACTGGATACCGGAGGTAGTACCGCCTCCTGTCATCTCTTTTACTACTGCAAAACAACGTAGTAAGATTGTTTCCCAAACCAGGAAATTCATTTCCTTACAACTCACTCATAGGGAAAGAATAATATTGTGGCCACAACCTCGAAACAAGGCTCCCTTGCACGGCTGCAGCAGATGGACAAAGTCATGGAGGAATACGGGGACTTTTTCTCCTCACTCATAGAGGCTCCTCTACACTGTCAAGACAAGCACTCCATTGATCTGACTCCCAACGCACCACCTCCTGATGTTGCCATACATCCTGCAACTACACATACAGAATCCAAACACGTACTCTTTGAGGCTGATAAAGAAACCAAATTTACTAAACACATCCAACATGTCCCCCCGCAGGTCCATGACATCTTCAACACATCTAATACTCAGTTCAATAGAATTTGCCTCATCTCATGGAGGATCTCAACACAATGGGGACCATTTCTTCCTAAGGAGGGAGGAATGATCCAGATGGATATCTGTGGCCACCCACCTATTCCATTTGGACCAGCACCATCAATTCTTGCAGCTTTTCACATTCAGCACAACTTACTATTTTTAGCAGGTTTTCAGGTCCTCCACTCCCAGAGTCGTTTTGGGGCCTGAATGATCTAGGTGGATATTTTTGGCCACCCACCTATTCCATTTGAACCCCCACCATCAGTTCTTTCAGTTTTCAAGTTGCAACAAAACTTACTATTTTTAGCAGTTTTTCGGGTCTTGAACTTTCCGGAGCCATTTGAGGCCCTAAACGACTTTTTTGGGAAAACGGAGAGCAACATGGGTCCATAGACCGATTTTGCTCATTCAAAATTTGTACTCCTTGGACAGATATTTCTAACGAGCTATTGAGCGTGTCAAACAGAGATCGGATGCCAAAGTTACGTCCCTAGGAAGTTGAACCACCAATTTACCCAAAGGGGGCCCATAGTTTTGGCGCTTCATCTCCTAGGGTTAGTTTTTTGGAAGTTTAAAGTTCTCCATTGTTTCTCAATAATAAATAGGCCCTCAAGCCTCATTGTAAAATAGTTCAGAGGTTTGTAGCCATCACATCTCTTCTCAGAGATTCGCTACCAACACCCTAGCTATTTTATTTCCATTATGCCTGTAAGCATATTTCTGTTATTTGATATTAATGAAATGAAGCATTATTTCCGCTGCATCTCTATGTTCATGTTATTTCTATATTATGTTGCGTTCCTGCACAAAATCAGGATCAGTGGTATCAGAGCGGGTCTTCTCTATCTTTGTTTTTCTTTGCATGTCCCCAACGCGGTCAGGGTATAAGGAGTTAGGGATCGATCTGGTTGAACCCTTGCAAGATCAGCCTCGCAAACCCCGACGACCTCCCATGGGGGAAGAAAAGAAAGACGAGGGAGAAGGATATCCTATCAAAATATTGCTCGAGTAGGCCCTCGAGAAACAAAGGATCGTGATGATGGATAACTTTGCTCAAATCCTTCAACGACTGCCCACATATGGCGCATTTGCATCCAACAGCCACTCTGAAGGTGCCACTCCCTTCAAGGTATAGGTAAAATTTGACATTCCTATATTTGATGTAGAAATTATATAACTAATATGTTATACATTCGAGATTCTCCTGATCACACACTATTTGACTTCATGCACAATACAGAATATCTTCTACTATTGATCATTACTTGCGGAAATAAAATCAATTGCATGCACACATTAAAACCATAAAAATTCACACATATGAACACAGTAATTTATGGGAAAGCTTAAAGCTGAAAACCCCCAACTATCTGTATATTATATGTCATAGAGATCATGTAACAATCATCATACAAAGCTTCTCACAAGCTCTCAGTACAATCTCCAATTGCTACACACTAATTAGGTCTGATCTAGCAAATCCCATGCACCAATATTTGCCACCTGCTAGCCTGCCTCTACTGCACAATCACTGCTGAAGAATGGCTCTGAATGAACTCGAATTGGTCCAGCCTTGCTCACGTAATCCTCATTTGCATCTCCGACCACTGTGTGTTGCAAATCATGCAACATTATAATCACAACTGATAGTCACACTGCTCTTTCACCTACCTCTCCACTGGTCTCCGCTGAAACTGTCCATGCACTGTAGTTAACTGATGTATTCTTAAGTTGATTAATGATTTAATAATTATTGAATTAATTAATAATTAATTCACACCACTCTCACTAGTGTATCATTCAGTTAGACTAGATACAACTAGCTCAACTATGTTTAACTGAGTTAAACTGAACACAACTCCACCAACTACCTCAATAACTCCACCAAACTCTGCCACATGAGTTCTAACTGAAGTCTCCATGAAATAGCTCCACTTAACCCTCAGGAATAACATAATTCCTTCTGTCAGCTCCTGTGCCACATCTGTGCACTTAACTAAAGTGTTCCAAGAGAATAAGATAATGTTTAGAGTCCAAATATTATTAAGAGCTAATAATATTCGACATATCTATTTTTAGACTGGAAATCTAAAAATAGATTCTGCCTAGTATGTGTAAAAATAGAAGTCCATCTATTTTTCCAACTTAACCAACCATCCACAAATAGCATCCCGCAACTCATAGAATATGATTGACATGTCTAAAAATAGACATGGTCTAAAAATAGACTTGCGCCAAAAATAGCCTATGGGCCCACTTAGTGAAGGGGACTCTTTTCACTAAGCTCATCATCTTGTTACAATCTCAACACTCCCTCTCAACAAGATAGGGATTATCTGCCACCCCGATCCTGCCCCTGTGGTGTTCGAATTTTATCCTGGTGAGCGCCTTCGTCAAGATATCAGCATCCTGATCCTCTGTAGGAATGTAAGAAAGTAACATGATCTTTCGCTGCACACAATCTCTGATATGATGATACCGGATGTCAATGTGTTTAGATTTATCATGAAATACTGGATTAACCGAGAGTTTGATGCAACTTTGGTTATCACAATATATCACAGCAGGATCTAAGTGTGAACCGAACAACCCGACCAGGATCTTCCTCATCCATATAGCGTCGCATGCAGCCAAACTTGCTGCCATGTACTCGGCCTCTGCTGAACTGAGTGCCACGGATCTTTGCTTCCTGCTGTACCAAGAAACTGTTGTCGACTCGATACTGAAAATACCTCCAGATGTGCTCTTTCTGTCCATTGGGCTCCACCTTGTCTACTGTCCAAGTAAACCACAGCTTCATCTCATCAGGTCAGCCCATGCAGAATGCATATCCCAATGTGCCTCTGAGATATCTCAATGCATGCTTCCCCGCCTTCCAAAAGAGCTTGGTAGGCTTAACCATAGCTTGTGAAAGCTAGTTAACAGCGTAGCATATGTCAGGTCGTGTATTGACTAGATACATAAGCGACCCCACCAACTGTCGGTAAACAGTGGCATCCACTACCTCTGTTGATGCAGCATCCTCTTTCCTGCATCCACCAGGAAGAGGAGTGTCGATAGTCTTGCAGCCATGCATGTTGAACTTCTCTAGTATCTCCCGAGCATACTTGCCTTAAGACACAAATAATCCATCACTACGCTACCAAATTTCCAATCCTAAGAAATAATGAAGGAGGCCCAAGTCCTTCATCTCAAACTCCTTTGCAAGATTAGCCTTGCATGAGTGTATCAACAGTTCATCACTTGTCAGAATCAAATCATCTACATAAAGTACAATGATCGTCAACTTACCCTCCACCACAATCTGGTATAGGTTCAGATCCCCCTCACTCTTAGAGAATCCAAGTCCGGTGAAATAATTGTCTATCCATGTGTACCAAGCACGAGGTGCATATTTCAACCCATACAACGCTCTTTTGAGCCTGCACACATGCGACTTGCTGTTGAAGATCTCGAAACCTTCAGGCTGCTCTATGTACACCTCCTCCTCAATGACTCCATTGAGGAACGTAGTCTTTACATCCATCTGATGAATGTGCCACCCCATCTGCGCTGAGAGAGCAAGAATCGTTCGTGTGGAAGAATACCTTGCAACAGGTGCAAAGGTTTCCTCATAGTCGATCCCCTCAATCTGTGAGAAGCCTCGGGCAACAAAATATTGCCTTGTACTTCTCGACACTCCCGTCAACTGCTTGCTTCACTTTGTAGATCCATCTCGAACCTACCACTGATTTCCCTTCCGGCCTTGGGAAAATCTCCTATGCACTGCTTCTGACAATCGAATCATACTCTTCCACCATGGCATCTACCCATGCAGGGTCCTCCACAGCTTCCTCGAAAGAGGATGGTTCTGTCATGATACACTTGCTCATCAAAGCCATGTATCTAGTATATCGGTTAGGTGGTTGTCTCTCTCTGTGCTGCGATGTAGGTGCTCCTACAATCTTCTCTGCATCAAGATTCAGTCGCTCAACTTCTATAGTGCGCTTCTGCCCTCGATGGTTAGCGTTGCATGAGTGGTTTCTTCCACTCCATGAACCTCCTCTTGTGGTTGATCCACATCCTGAGGCTCATCCTTAGTAACTAAAAGCTCCTCATCTACATGCAAGTGTGGCTCCCTCTCAAGCGAACACTTCATGGCTTTCTCCTCATGAAATTTGATATCTCGTCGCACAAATATCTGGAAAATACACACGATAGTTGTGGGGTGTATCAGTGTACCCCACAAATATTCCAACCTTTGTGGTCAGCTCCAGCTTCTTCCTGGCATCCTTCGTCACATGAATGTAAACAAGGGAGCCAAAAATCTTCAAATGAGAAATATCAGGCTTCTTACCAGAAAACACCTCCTCGGGTGTACTCATGCCAAGTATCCTATGAAGACAAAGGTTTTTCACATAAACCACAGTATTGCATGCCTCAGCCCACAAGTGTATGGGAAGGCCATGATCATGCAACGTCGCCCGTGCAGCACCCACGATCGCTCTGTTCTTTCGCTCAGCAATCCCATTCTGTTGTGGGTTATGAGGCGCTATGAGCTCTCTTTGAATTCCTTTTGTGCTGCAAAAGTCCTTGAATTCGCCAGAGATGAATTCACCACCATTATCACTCCTAAGAGCCTTCACCTGCTTCCCAGATTCTTTCTCCACAAGTGCCTTAAACTCATAGAACTTTCATTATGTCTCGCTCTTCTTCTGCATGAAGAAGATCCATCACTTACGAGAAAAATCATCAACAAATATCACATAATACCTGTGCTTTGTTGTCGAAGCTACTGAGAAAGGTCCACACACGTTTGTGTGAATTCTCTCAAGGATCGTCGTGGCATGACTATCCTTCTCGAGAAAGGTGGCTTTCACAAATTTTCCCAAAGTACATCCCTTGCACTGATCTGACTGTGCAAGTGTACCTTTGGGAAGCCCGGTAGAAATCTGCTGCAAAATTTTCAAAGCACCGTGGTGAAGATGGCCCAATCTCCTGTGCCATAGCTCACCCTCATCCTGGCTCACCACTCTTTCTGCCTTACCTGCCATTGCTGCGTAGCCATCTACCTACAACTGATAAAGGTTCTTAACTCGAACCCCTATCCTCTAGGTTTCACAAGTTGCCTTACTGCGCAGGAAAGCCTTTCCCTCACTAAAGACAACATCATATCCCTTGTCTTCCAACATCACCACATAGATAAGATTCTTCTTCAATCCTGGAACATGCATGACTTCCTTCAATACGAAGGGTTTACCAGACTCCCTCTCAAAGAAATGGTCTCGATACCGGTCGCACTGTATCTACCATCATCGCCCATTTCGATGTGCACTCCAAGATCCTTCTCATCCAAATCATTGAACAAATATTTGTCTCCGGTCATATGAAAATACACACCACTGTCAAGAAACCACATTGAACCCATCATACTTGAGACCAAGCATGCGATCAGTGAAAAATCCAACTCAAACTGCGAGGCTAAGGCCTCTCCAGCTGCAGATCTAGCAACCTGCTTATTTTTCTTCTTCTGTGGACAATTAGTGGCGTAATGTCTGTGTTGGTGACAGTGAAAGCACTTCACCTTGGACAGGTCCTGCTTCTTGCATTTCGCACCGGATTGAGAAGCATTCTTCTTGCTCTTCCCCTTCCTTGCTTTGGAAGCCAAAGCACAATTTTCTTCATCTGCATTCTTCGATGAAGATCCGTCCCTGGTACTCAGCCTTATCTCCTCCTGCACAAGATCCGACCAAAGTCGCTCCCATCCTCGCAGTTTCTCCCAACCATTGACAGAGTCCTGATAGGAATGCCAAATCTTCGGAAGCCTAAGGAGAGCCAAGCTCACCAAATCCTCGTCATCTACAGTAACCCCCACACTTCCCAGCTCATCCCTACACTGGACAAACTTCGTGAGGTACTTGGGTATATTATCGCCTTTCTCCATTTTTATGTTTCTGAGTTTATCCTTGAGCGCCAACTTCCTCTGGTCACTCTTGCTTTGGAACAAATCTGTCAAAGCTTTCCACATCAAGAATGGAGAAGCTTTACCATGAAGGCTGGACACTATGTGATCCTTCACACCTTCCAACAGAATCCTTCGACATTTTGCAATCTTCTTTTTCCATGCGTCAAGTGCGGCAGCATCGCTAGAAGCAGGTTTTGGAATTTATGCATCTATGAACTCCTTCAACCCATTATCCTCTAGCACTGCCTCCATCCTGTCCTTCCATGCAATATAATTCGAACTGCCCTCAAGGGCATACTCCAATCACAATCCGTTGAAAGACATCTCAACTTCGACACCAAGAAAACACTGCTGCAAATTCGAATTCCACCAGCACAAAACTCAACCGCTTCAATGCTTTGCAATTGCTCCAATGATCAATATCGCTCTAATACCATGTAGAAATTATATAACTGATATGTTATACATCCAAGATTCTCCTGATCACACACTATTTTACTTCATGCACAATACATAATCTCTTCTACTATTGATCATTACTTGCGGAAATAAAATCAATTGCATGCACACATTAAAACCATAAAAATTCACACATATGAACACAGTGATTTATGGGAAAGATTAAAGTTGAAAACCCCCAACTATCTGTATATTATATGTCTATATATCATGTAACAATCATCATACAAAGCTTCTCACAAGCTCTCAGTACAATCTCCAATTGCTACACACTGATCAGGTCCAATCTAGCAAATCCCATGCACCGATCTCTGCCACCTGCTAGCCTGCCTCTACTGCGCAATCGTTGTTGAAGAATGGCTCTAAATGAACTCGAATTGGTCCAGCCTTGCTCACGCAATCCTCATTGGAATCTCCGACCACTGTGTGTTGCAAATCATGCAACACTATAGTCACAACTGATAGTCACACTGCTCTTTCACCTACCTCTCCACTGGTCTCCAGTGAAACTGTCCATGCACTGTAGTTAACTGAGGTATTCTTCTGTTGATTAAAGAGTCAATAATTAGTGAATTAATTAATAATTAATTCACACCACTCTCACTAGTGTATCAATCAGTTAGATTAGATAAAACTAGCTCAACTATGTTTAACTGAGTTAAACTGAACACAACTGCACCAACTACCTCAATAACTCCACCAAACTTTGTCACATGAGTTCTAACTGAAGTCTGCATGCAATAGCTCCACTTAACCCTTAGGAATATCATAATTCCTTTTGTCAGCTCCTATGCCACAGCTGTGCACTTAACTGAAGTGCTCCAAGAGAATAAGATAATGTTTAGAGTCCAAATATTATCAAGAGCTAATAATATTCGACATATCTATTTTTAGACTGGCAATCTAAAAATAGATTCCGTCCAGTATGTCTAAAAATAGAAGTCCATCTATTTTTCCAACTTGACCGACCATCCACAAATAGCATCTTGCAACTCATAGAATATGATCGACATGTCTAAAAATAGACTTGCGCCAAAAATAGCCTGCGGGCCCACTTAGTGAAGGCGACTCTTTTCACTAAGCTCATCATCTTGTTACAATCTCAACATTTGAAGGAAAAATAGATGTAGACGTCGTAGACAGATGGTTAAATCTGTTGGAAGGGTATTTCTCGGTCCATGACTTCTCTGACCGATAAAAGATTATTTTTACACTCCTCAAAGCCGCCCCCCATGTTAAAGACTGGTGGGAAACCTACCGTGAGAAAGAGGGCGAAGGGGAACCCTCTCTGTTCTCGGCCACACCCACTTGGAATTCGTTCCGAGACGACATCAAGGAACAATATTACCCCGTGGGGAGCTATGAGGACAAATACATCCAATGGACCACGCTGTGGCAACAAAAGAATCAAGATGTGCACGAACTGGCGAATCCGTTCCATACCCTGCGCACAAAGTTGGGTATTAAAGATTCAGAGAGACATTTGGTACTCAAGTACTACGGCTGTCTGCACAAACAGATTCAGGAGGAAATGGAGTTCCTCGACATTACATCGCTTGGCATGGCATATCGCTATGCCGCCATGATCGAGCAAAAATTTAAGCAGAAGAAGCGAGACTTTGGATCCGCGAATCCGAAAGGTGCCCCTAAACCGAAGAACAAGGGGCAAGGCCAAAGCAATGCGACTTAGAAAAACACCACAAATCCAAAGAAGGACACAGGGAAGTGGTGTGAATTTCATAACAGCCCCACTCACAGCACAAACAAGTGTCGGGCCAAATAGTCTTTGGTGGCCGAACTAAAGGCACCCAAATCAGATGCATTTTATGATCCTGAGTTAGAACCAGAAAAAGGCAATGACAAAGGGAAGCAGATCATTGATGTAGATCCTAGTTCCATTGTTGCCACCACCAAGATCCAGAGGGAGGGTCCAGAGGAGGGGGAGCGCCTCTTCCAGTCGCAGATGTGGGTGAAGGGTTCTCCGCTGCAATTTCTCGTCGATAGCGGAAGCCAAAAGAACCTCATTTCAACAGAGGTCATGAAGCGACTCGGCCTACTGACCATAGCACACCCACAGCCATATACTATCGGGTGGCTCCACCCAAGGAGAGATCTTCGCATCCGCCAGCAGTGTCGCCTTCCATACAGTATCAAGCCATTCACGGATGAGGTATTGTGTGATGTTGCTCCTCCTGATGTAGCTGATGTATTATTGGGCCAACCATACTTGTGGAGGCAACATGCTGTGTATGATTCTAGGCCTCGTGTTGTTATTATTACTTTGGGAAATAACTTGTACAAGATACCGGAGGTAGTACCGCCTCCTGTCATCTCTTTGACTACTGCAAAACAACGCACTAAGATTGTTTCCCAAACCAGGAAATTCATTTTCCTTACAACTCAGTCACAGGGAAAGAATAATATTGTGGCCACAACCTCGAAACAGGGCTCCCTTGCACAACTGCAGCAGATGGACAAAGTCATGGAGGAATACGAGGACATTTTCTCCTCACTCATAGAGGTTCCTCTACACTGTTAGGACAAGCACTACATTGATCTAACTCCCAACGCACCACTGCCTGATGTTGCCATAAATCCTGCAACTACACATAGAGAATCCAAACATGTACTCTCTGAGGCTGATAAAGAAACCAAATTTACTAAACGCATCTAGCATGTCCACCCACAGGTCCATGACATCTTCAACACATCTAATACTCAGTTCAATAGAATTTGCCTCATCTCATGGAGGATCTCAACGCAATGGGGACCATTGCTTCCCAAGGAGGGAGGAATGATCCAGGTGGATATCGGTGGCCACCCACCTAATCCATTTGGACCAGCACCATCAATTCTTGCAGCTTTTCACATTCAGCACAACTTATTATTTTTAGCAGGTTTTCGGGTCCTCCACTCCCGAAGTTGTTTTGGGGCCTTAATGATCCAGGTAGATATTGGTGGCCACCCACCTATTCCATTTGAACCCCCACCTATTCCATTTGAACCCCCACCATCAGTTCTTTCAGTTTTCAAGTTGCAACAAAACTTACTATTTTTAGCAGTTTTTCAGGTCCTGAACTTCCGGAGCCGTTTTGAGGCCCTAAACGACGTTTTTTGGGAAAACAGAGAGCAACATGGGTCCTTGGACCAATTTCTCTCATTTGAAAGTTGTACTCCTCAGACAGATCTTTCTAAAGAGCTATTGAGCGCGTAAAACGGAGATCGGATGCCAAAGTTACGTCCCCGGGAAGTTGAACCACCAATTTACCCAAACGGGGCCCATAGTTTTGGTGCTTCATCTCCTAGGGTTAGGTTTTTGGAAGTTTAGAGTTATCCATTGTTTCTCAATAATAAATAGGCCCTCGAGCCTCATTGTAACACAGTTCAGAGGTCTGTAGCCATCACATCTCTTCTCAGAGATTCGCCACCAGCACCCTAGTTATTTTATTTCCATTATGCCTGTAAGCATATTTATGTTATTTGATATTAATGAAATGAAGCATTATTTCCGCTGCATCTCTATGTTCATGGTTATTTCTGTATTCTGTTGCGTTCGTGCATAAAATCCGAATCAGTGGTATCAGAGCGGGTCTGCTCTTTCTATGTTTTTCTTTGCATGTCCCCAACGTTGTTAGGGTATAAGGAGTTAGGGCTCGATCTGGTTGAACCCTTACAAGATCAGCCTTGCAAACCCCGACGACCTCCCATGGCGAAAGAAAAGAAAGATGAGGGAGCAGGAGATCCTATCAAAATACTGCTCGAGGAGGCCCTCGAGAAACAAAGGAATGCGATGATGGATAACTTTGCTCAAATCCTTCAACGACTGCCCACATATGGCGCATCTGCATCCAACAGCCACACTGGAGGTGCCACTCTCTTCAAGGTACAGGTAAACTTTGACATGCCTATATTTGAAGGAAAAATAGATGCAGACACCGTAGATAGATGGTTAAATTTGCTGGAAGGGTATTTCTCTGTCCATGACTTCTCTGACCGAGAAAAGATTATTTTTGCACTCCTCAAAGCCGCCCCCCATGTCAAAGACTGGTGGGAAACCTACCGTGAGCAAGAGGGAAAAGGGGAACCCTCTCTGTTCTCAGCCACACCCACTTGGAATTCATTCTGAGACGACATCAAGGAACAATAATACTTCGTGGGGAGCTATGAGGACAAATACATCCAATGGACCACGCTGCAGCAACAAAAGGATCAAGATGTGCACGAACTGACGAATTTGTTCCATACCCTGTGCACAAAGTTGGGTATTAAAGATTCAAAGAGACATTTGGTGCTCAAGTACCGTGGTTGTCTGCACAAACACATTCAGGAGGAAATGGATTTCCTCGACATTACATCGTTTGGCAAGGCATATTGCTATGCCGCCAAGATCGAGCAAAAATTTAAGCAGAAGAAGCGAGACTTTGGATATGTGAATTCAAAAGGTGCCCCCGAACTGAAGAACAAGGGGCAAGGCCAAAGAAATGCGACTCAGAACAACACCACAAATCCAAAGAAGGACACAAATGAGTGTCGGGCCAAACAGTCTTTGGTGGCCGAACTAAAGGCACCCAAATCAGATGCATTTTTTGATCCTGAGTTAGAACCAGACAAAGGAAATGACAAAGGGAAGCAGATCATTGATGCGGATCCTAGTGCCACTGTTGCCGCCACCAAGATCCAGAGGGAGGGTCCAGAGGATCCAAAGGAGGGGGAGTGCCTCTTCCAGTCGCAGATGTGGGTGAAGGGTTCTCCGCTGCAATTTCTCGTCGATAGCAGAAGCCAAAAGAACCTCATTTCAGCAGAGGTCGTGAAGCGGCTCGGCCTACCGACCATAGCACACCCGCAGCTGTATACCATCAGGTGGCTCCACCCAGGGAGAGATCTCCGCATCCGCCAGTAGTGCTGCCTTCCGTACAGTATCAAGCCATTCACGGATGAGGTATTGTGTGATGTTGCTCCTCTTGATGTAGCTGATGTATTATTGGGCTAACCATACTTGTGGAGGCGACATGCTGTGTATGATTCTAGGCCTTGTGTTGTTATTATTACTTTGGTAAATAACTTGTACATGATACCGGAGGTAGTACTGCCTCCTGTCATCTCTTTGACTACTGCAAAACAACGTAGTAAGATTGTTTCCCAAACCAGGAAATTCATTTTCCTTACAACTCAGTCACAGGGAAAGAAGAATATTATGGCCACAACCTCGAAACAGGTCTCCCTTGCACGGCTGCAGCATATGGACAAAGTCATGGAGGAATACGAGGACATTTTCTCCTCACTCATAGAGGTTCCTCTACATTGTCAGGACAAGCACTCCATTGATCTAACTCCCAACGCACCACCACTGGATGTTGCCATACATACTGCAACTACACATACATAATCCAAACATGTACTGTCTGAGGCTGGTAAAGAAACCAAATTTACTAAATGCATCTAGCATGTCCACTCGCAGGTCCATGACATCTTCAACATATCTAATACTCAGTTCAACAGAATTTGCCTCATCTCATGGAGGATCTCAACGCAATGGGGACCATTGCTTCCTAAGGAGGGAAGAATGATCCAAGTGGATATCGCTGGCCACCCACCTATTCCATTTGGACCAGCACCATCAATTCTTGCAGCTTTTCACATTCAGCACAACTTACTATTTTTAGCAGGTTTTCGGGTCCTCCACTCCCGAAGCCATTTTGGGGCCTTAATGATCCAGGTGGATATTGGTGGCCACCCACCTATTCCATTTCAACCCCCACCATTAGTTCTTTCAGTTTTCAAGTTGCAACAAAACTTACTATTTTTAGCATTTTTTTGGGTCCTGGACTTCCGAAGCCGTTTTAAGGCCCTAAACGATGTTTTTTGGGAAAACAGAGAGCAACATGGGTCCATAGACCGATGTTGTGCCTTCAAAAATTGTACTCCTCGGACAGATATTTCTAACGAGCTATTGAGCGCGTCAAACTGAGATTGTATGCCAAAGTTACGTCCCCGGGAAGTTGAACCACCAATTTACCCAAACGGGGCCCATAGTTTTGGCGCTTCATCTCCTAGGGTTAGGTTTTTGGAAGTTTAGAGTTCTCCATTGTTTCTCAATAATAAATAGGCCCTCGAGCTTCATTGTAACATAGTTCAGAGGTTTGTAGCCATCACATCTCTTCTAAGATATTCGCTACTAGCACCATAGCTATTTTATTTCCATTATGCCTATAAGCATATTTCTGTTATTTGATATTAATGAAATGAAGAATTATTTCCACTGCATCTCTATGTTCATGGTTATTTTTGTACTCTGTTGCGTTCCTGCATAAAATCTGGATCATTTGGAGCCCATACCTACAAAAAACAAGTCACGACTCAATTGAGAGAGGTTACTCATTGCTATTCTCACATTTATGGGAAACATTGTTGTAATATTGCCCACTTAAATTGCAAGGCCATTGCCTTTTCCTCATGAAATCATCCTCAATATCCTGAAGGTTGAAATAGAATATTGCAACATACATTGCTTCATTTTTCTTTTTGTTACTTTTGTAGGAGAAAATCATAAAAGTAGTTGTGCTAATCTCATACTCGATACCTGAAGGTTGAAATAGAATGTTGTAACATTCACTACTTACATTCTTGTAAGTTCCTTTTCTTTTTCTATTAGTGTCAGAGAAAGTTAAGTTGTGTATTTGTAGTTGTTTATGTTAACGTATAAACGACAGGAATAGGCTTGACATTCTTTTCTAGAGCACATCAATTTCAATAAATGTTAAAATACTAAAGTATTTGGGAAACTTGAAAGTTTCCATTTACGATTTTAGGGGCTCACATCAGAGCGATTGATGGAGTTGCCTCAAAATGTTGCAAGCTTTCAACTAAGAATGTCCTCCAAAATTATTGGTGATTCAAGTTCACTGTTTTCTTTCCTATTTTTCTTATGCTGCTTCTTGTAAGAAGGAAAATAGTATCTGGATAGTTTTAGAAAAATGTTTTGGCCAATATATCAATAGATTTCTTTCAAGTGTTAATTAAAACTTTCACAATTCCTCTAGCCCACTAGGGCCTAGAATTGAAATCCACAAAACATTCCTATATAGAGGAGACTCTCTTTTTTCCAATGTAATTGATCCAGTAGCTTTGATGTGCTCACTTCGACATTTTAGAAGCTTAGTCCGCCCTTGATGACCAAATAATATATTTTGATTCTCTTCTTGACTCCCTGTGATGAAAGAGTAGTAGGACTGAGGATTGTCGAAGCACATGCATCTTGTTTACCATCTAGCAACGAGTTACTTAGCCATGAAAGACCTACGAACCGGTCACATGATATTCCCCTTTCAGCTGTACAGAGCCTACAAAACATACTAGTAGTGCCTGTTGTAACCTTTTTGCAATACACATTGAAGTGGCTGCTTGAATATTTGGGCACTTGGAGTTTACCAGGCCAATCAGAAGTTCAAAAACTACAGAGATATTTTGGGTGTCTGTAATCTGAATTGCAGCGAGGGAAATTCGGCTTTCTCTGTTTAGCACTCATGATTTCATGATTGGTGCTTTCTCACTCATGTCTACACATAATTCACTGTCTGTGTAATTTCCTCCCTCTAATCTCGAATTGAAATGAAAGAAATCTGCAGAATGAGAGGGAAAAGAAAACAGAGGACAGATACCCATACAATGACACAATGATTTACATGCAGAAAACACTCTTGGGGGAAATACTCCACAGCAAAATAAGGTATATAGTGTTCCCAACTAAATTAAACAGTAGGCACTAAAAAACAGAGCGCATTCTTCTATTGTATCTTCAGTCTAAAAGGATAGAATTGTCTGCTGCTATTACACAGACTCTCTGTTGTTAAAGAATCATTACTGGTACATAATCACTGGCTCTCCATCCATCATGTCTCTTCCTCTTCCAACAAAAGAGAAAATCCTACCATCCCCGAACCATAACCTCTAGACAGTAAAGTAATTTTTTTTTCAATTGCAAACTCACATCTTTTACAGAAGAGGTAAAATAGCAAATACATACATCATCCATATAGATCACTGTGTGAAGCACAGATAGGACTTGAAGACTATGGTACATACCTGTACGAGACTGTTGGGGGTAAACAGTCATCAGAATGGGTTTTTGCACACGGGGTAAACAATCATGCAAGACTGCTGGGGGTAAATAGCCAACAGAAAAATGGACAAACAAAAATTTCCACACAAACAGAT
This sequence comes from Pinus albicaulis, assembly GCA_034641835.2. Taxonomy (NCBI): domain Eukaryota; kingdom Viridiplantae; phylum Streptophyta; class Pinopsida; order Pinales; family Pinaceae; genus Pinus; species Pinus albicaulis. The sequence continues at coordinate 559,690,266 of CM076569.1, read as the reverse complement.
CGGTAAACCAACAAAAGGATGAACAAACCAAATAGATGGAGAAAGTTTGTCAAATCCACATGAAATCAAGGATTTAGTATGACAAAACACCATGAAATCAAGGATTTTTCTGGCAAGGGCCAAGTACATTGTGTACGAATGATGAAAAATCAATCAAGCAACAGGGATGGACAACACCTTCGCTTAGGAAGAGTCAGTGGCATTACTAGTTCTGACATGAACTTAAAGTAACTCGGAAGAAGAGCTCTGATGGTCGACACCTTCACTCAGGGCGTATTGAAAGTGTTCCTAGTTCTGATACTAGGTTCAGGGAACTTGGAGGAAGAACTCCTTGTTGATAACTATAAAATTATTCAACCCCTCGATCTCAAACAAGATTCATATAACTGGGAAGAAGAGCTCCTTTTGGATAACCAGATAACTAGGAAGAAGAGCGTCCAATTTTTATTTTATTTTTTTGAAATGTTTGTCGGTATTGCGACGTTTTAACATAACGTCGGAATTACGACGTTAGTTTTAAAAATTAACAAACGTCGGAAGACCAACATTTTGGTATCGTCGGAAGACCAATAGTTTGGTAACGTCGGACGACCGACGCTTATAAAACGTCAGAATAGCGATGGTTGACATAACGTCGAAAGAGCGACGGATGCCTGGAAACATCGGAAGAAGTGTCGCTCTTCCGACACTTTTTTGAAGTGTCGGAATTGCGACGTAATGGCTAACCATATTTTGTTCGGCCTCAAAATGTCGCTCTTGCGACGACTATGTGTCGGAAAAGCGACGAAGTGGCCATCGGAAATTGGGCCAAATTTACTAGTTGTTGATTCAGCATGGGAGAATCATCATGAGAGCTGAGGTTACATCCAGTTACCATTGGAGTATTCATAGGTTTGCAGTCTTCCATCCTATACTTCTTCAGAATTTTCTTGTGATAGAGATATGCCATATGTTGCTTGTTGCACTTGTAAGCCAAGAAAATATGTTAATTCCCCAAGTAAAGACATTTCAAATTCTTGGTGCATAACAAAAGCAAATTTCTGACTCATGGACTCTTCGTTACTTCCAAAAATGATGTCATCAACATATACAACCATAATCAATAGTTTATCATTCTCTACTTTTGTGTATAAGTTACTGTCAGCATATCCCTTTGTGAAACCTTATCGTTGAAGATATTTGTGAAGACGATAGTACCGTGCCCGAGGAGCCTGTTTGAGACCATATAAAGCCTTTTCAAGTTCGCAAACAAGTTTTTCATCATTTCCCAGAATGAATCATTCTGGTTGTTCTATATAAACTTCTTCTTCTAGATCACCATTGAGGAAAGCAGATTTTACATCCATTTGATAAACTTTGAATTGTTGAAAACTTGAAAAAGCAAGAAACATTCTTATGGCTTCAAGTCTAGCTATAGGAGCAAATGTTTCTTCAAAGTATATACCTTCTTGTTGAGCATACCCTTTACAAACAAGTCTAGCTTTGTTTCTAATAACATCTCCATTTTCATTTGACTTGTTTTTTAATATCCATTTTGTTCAAATAACATTTTTATCATGAGGTCTTGGAACCAATTCCCAAGTATGATTATTTTCAATCTGATCAAGTTCTTTATTCATGGCTTGAATCCAACATTCATCTTTACTAGCTTGATTTACATTATGTTGTTCAATACTGGATAAGAATGCCAGATAGCTAGGGGATCCTACAAGAGTTCTTCTTGTTTGGACACCTGATCCCTTTTCTCCCAGAATTTGAGATTCTGGATGATTCTTTTGAACATACCTGGATGGAGCCTTTTCACATATATCTTCTTTTGGTGCTTTATTGGGTTCTCCTTCTATATTGTTGCTATTTGATGAGGGAAAATACACATCATCATCATTTTCATTTTTTTTTGTTATTTCCCTTTTATGAGTTGTGAGAGACTCATCAATACATTCAACAATCTTCCGAAGTATTTTATTGTAACATTTATATTCTTTACTTCTATAAGAGTAACCAAGAAATATTCCTTCATCTGCTCTGGGTTCAAACTTACCAAGTTTTTCATCATTGTTCTTGATAAAACATTTGCTTCCAAAAACTCTAAAATGCTTTACAGTGGGAAGATTACCATACCAGAGCTCATAAGGAGTTTTATCACTATTCACACGAACATGAGCCTTGTTAAGAATATTCACTGCAATATGTGTTGCTTCTCCCCAAAAGGTATCGGGAGTTCCAGATTCATCAAGCATAGCACGACCCATCTGTTGAACTGTTCTATTCATTCTTTCTGCCACGCCATTTTGTTGTGGGGTTCTAGCTACGTAAAACTGTCTTTTTATGCCATGATGTTCACAGAAATTAAATAATTCATTTGATATATATTCTCCTCCTCGGTCAGATCTAAGACATTTTATTTTAAGATCTAATTCATTTTCAACCAAATCTTTGAAGATCTTAAAATTTTCAAATGCTTCATCTTTATGTTTTAGTAAACCAATTCAACACATTCTAGAGAAGTCATCAATAAATAAAATATAGTATTGTTCTCCACGGGGTGACTTTTTCCTTACAGGACCACATAGATCAGTATGTATAAGTTCAAGAGGCTTACTTTCTGATCCTTCTTTGGCATTGAATTGCACCCTGGTTTGCTTACCAAATTGGCATGATTCGCATATGGTACTTTTAGGCAGAGTGATTTTGAGAAGATACGAACAGCTTTGAGTCTGCTATATTTGCTTATTTGAGATAAGCTCAAATGTCCCAATCTTATGTGCCATATCCAATTTTCTGTAGATTTACCTAAGTAGCATTGCTCTTGGCCACCTTTTAATATATACAGATTGCTTGGTGTTCTAGTTCCTTTTATTGTTGTTTTTCCTGTGTCAAGTTCACATACTACACATTCTTTTGAACTAAAGACAACTTCATTTCCTTGATCACACATTTGGCTTACACTCAAAAAATTATGCTTTAACCCATCCACATACATAACATTGTTAGCTTTAACCTTTTCTTTTAGAAACACAGAACCTTTACCCTTAATGATAGCAGGAGAGTCATTTCCAAAAGTAACATTCTTTTCTTTCTCTAATGCATTATATGAAAGAAGTTTATTTTTATCACCTGTCATGTGTTTTGAGCATCCGCTATCAACGTACCATTGATTTTCTTCTCCTTCTGCAAATAACGCTATGCCGCAGCTTTCAACCTGTGAGTCCTTCTTTCTCCATACTTTGGAATTTGTGGGTATATGTTCTTCTGGCTGAAGTTTGCTCCTGCATTTAGATTCTTCATGTCCAAAGTTATTACAATAAGAACATTCAATTTTGCTTTGAAGACAAGAAAAGTTGTTGTAAGTATTCTTCTTTACTCCAGTCTCATTTATTTACTTTCTAGCTTCTCTGGTCATGATGGTTTTGTATGCAACACATTGTACAACTTTATGACCAAAATTATGACATGAGAAATATTGTCCTTAAAGAAGAAATTTCTGCAATCATGAAACCTTCTATTTATGTTTACTTGCTGATTGATATTTCTGTTGTTGTTCTTCCTTGAATTAAAGTGGTCATGCTTTACCTGTGTAGTCTCTTTGTTCTTTTACTGAGTGACAAAATGTTGTTGACTGGCTTTAGCTGCATTTAGATAGCTTGGTGCTGAACACTGAGAGGATTCTCTGATATACCCAAGACATGTCTTTACAAGAGGAGAGCGTTGTACCTTTATAATTTCATCTAAGGTTTCAGATCCTTTAGAAAATCTAAGATTTAAATTTTTCACTTTCTCAATTTCCTTTCTTAGACTTACTATTTCACCCTCTCATTTCTCGTTGTGCTTCTCCTTTTCTTTAAGCTGATTCTTTAGAGTATCTATGGAAATTTTGTTTTCTTCCAAACATATTTTGAGTTGATTTATTTCTTCAAGAAAAACATTTTCTTCTAATGCATCCATAAAAGTATATTTAGCCTCACTAGAGTCTTTTTCAAAAGCCATGAGCAGTCTAATATCTTGATCAAATTATCCTTCTTCACTATTTGATAGACCATCATTATCTTCATGAGTATAATAACTTTTTCTATTGATAAACCATTTCTTATTTCCTTTTGCCACTTCCTTTCCCTTTTCATGATTATCTTGATGGGGACATTTAGCAGCATAATGACTAACTCTTCCACAAGCAAAACATTTAAAAGGAAGCTTACCTCTGAACCTTCCAGTGCCAAGTTGTAGCTTCTTTACAAAATTTATCTCATCTTCTTCTGAAACATACCTCGATCCTTCTTGTTCTTCTACTTCCTTTCCTTTTGTAGCAGCTCTAAAGACAACTTCTTTGACTTCAGATGGACCTCCTTTCCTCATTTCACATGCAGTCAAAATCCCATGAAGTTGAACAATATTAAGAGTTTTTAGATCTTGCTTCTCTTCAATAGCAGACACTTTTGACTCGAATTTGGGAGTTAGAGATCTTAAAACCTTTTTTACTAGAGTAGTGTCAGTTATGGTTTCTCCTAGATTTCTCATACGATTTACAATATCATCTAGATGTAAAAAGAAACTAGCAATGCTTTCCTCATTATGCATTTTGAGTTTTCCATATTGTATTCTGAGAGTTTGGAGTTTAGCACTTTTTACCTTAGCATCACCTTCATAGCTCATAATGATTTTGTCCCGTATCTCATTTTTTGCATTCAACTGCATCATTTTGACAATTTCTGATTAAGTCAAACTTCCCAATAATGCATTGACCGCCTTTGCATTGGTTTCATAGTTCTTTCTTGCTGCTGGATCTGCTGGAACTGAAGCTAGATATTGATAACCTCCTTCAACTATAGCCCATACATATGATCCAAGAGACTGAAGATAGGATCTTGTCCTTGTCTTCCAGAAGATTAAATTGTTTATGTTGAAGTGAGGAGGCCTGATAGATGTTGTCCCATCTTGATTGCTCATCTTAGATGATCTTCCTTATAGTGATTAAGCTTCTTCATAAGACCTGCTCTGATACCAATTGTTGGGAAAAATACTAAGAGGGGGGGGGGGGAGGGTGAATCAGTATTTTCAATAATCACAATCTTTTACTTTTCTCTTATTGATTTCTATACGCAACATTGAGTAGCCCAACTAGCGTATAAACGCGGATACACTAACAGAAACTTGCGTATACCGAGATAACTTTATTGTTAGATAAACCTTCAGAAACATGCTTTTACCCAACTTATCAATTATGCATCAGATGGTTAAGCAGTAAATATGTGCAGTAATAACATAATAAATCATCACACAGGAGCATCACACATGAACACCAAGATTTAAGGTGGAAACCCAATTCAAGAGAAAACCACCGTTGTTGTCGTCTCTGTCTTCAATATTTATTATATGGAAAACTGCTTACAATATTGTATTGATGCAGACTCATGTCATTATGCAGGCATCTACCTGCATAAGGCTACAACCTTCTCTCATTCTCCAGCTGCTACTGGAAGGGACATCCAACCCCCCAATCTCGTTTACTAGCCATTACTGGGAGGGAGCTTCAACCCCCTGATCAGAACACCAGCTTCTACTGGCAGGAAGCTTCTACTTCCACACTGAAGGCTTCAACCCTCAAAACCATTGCAGACCACGTTTCATCAATTTTCACACTATATCCCTTAGCTTCAACACAACTCATCATAAAGATCATCAATAATACACATAACCCAAACTTCAATCAAAATAGTGAGATCACTGTAACCAGAACACAATAATAAACCCAGATTTCAGAATCAGTATGTAGAATCAATCTCAACCGTGATCATTCATTATCTTAAAATACATACGCTACTTCACTTTACCGATCCCGCGTGTATACGCGCTTTCCTTCACACCAACTTGCGTATAGATCTAAGAATACTGAATTTACAGAATATGATTAGTCTCAAAATCAGATCTGAGGCTTTCAGTCATGTATCTTTTTAGTATTGCAGAACCCTTAATCAATCAATCGTCATTAAACATATTTACTCATTCATTGATCATATTTGTACATATTCAACTTAGCAGCATATACAGTATTCAAGCAACCCAGATCTACATGAAGACTTCATTGACAGACATCATAAATACAACAACAATAAATATATAACCTCTCCAGTAAGCTTCAAGAAAACCTTGACTTCCATATGCGCTTTAACTGAGACAAATCCGTGTGTATACACGGTTTCACTATGACAAACTAGTGTATAGATATGTAAATGTCATTACTGCAGAAAGATGCAAATCTATAAACTTACCCAGATTTCCTTACTTCACTTCATCAAACATGCGCCGGGTCACAAATCCAAACATCTCATAATTAGATCATGCAAGTACATAGTCATTTCAGGTATAGAGATCTCGATCCATCATTGTATCCAAGGGTGCATCATAAATTCAAATCTACCAATAAAACAAAGTTCATTCCATGCATATATACTTCACAGAGAAGTATTTAGTAACAACCCTTACACATACACACACCTTGCTCTATGACCTTCTTCACCTTATACAAATTTAGCCTTTACCAATACCATGAGCCAAAACCACAGAACTACTGATGGTATTATTGGATGGAATAAAATAGACGACACGACACTCAATACTGTGGGCTAATACCATGGTAATGCCCCCTGGTATCATAATTTTAGAGCGCAAAATGTATACGCGACTTGGATTCTTCATAACCGCGTGTATACCCGACTTCTCTTCATAAAAACTGTGTATATACTAATTCTGGATGTATACGCGGGTTGCCTATATACCAAGTAGCGTATGTACGTGGGTTGCTTTCATCAAACCTGCGTATACATTGAGAAATATTTCTTGTTTCATTGCTCTGGCACTTACTGGAATTCCTTTCTCTATCACATCTGAACTGACTTGTAGAAACATCATTTTTCCATCTTTAACAAATAGGTTGCTATCAAAACGAAAATCATCAAATACGTTGCCATAAAGGACAACATATTTCATCATAATGCCAACAATATCCACATAATACAAACAATTCCACTTCCCACAATCCATCGTCTAACTGGTAAAGTCGCTGATACTTGTAGAAAGGAAGCCAAATGAGTGGGAACCTAAACATGAGTCCATACCAACTAGGCCCACATTTCCTTATACATTCTACATACCGAGTAACACTAGAGAGTGCATGCATAAAATTTTGGAAACAATAGGTATCCTCATTCCTTAATTCTTCTCTATAGGCTTCCCATATACGCGTACTTCCTTCGAATGCATTCTATTTCAGCAACATAGTACTCCTGGAACAATACTCCAAGGCCCTATCTCTGGATTCCATCAACAATTTTTTAATTGTTGGGTATTCCCACATCCTATTATATGCCACAGAAACCATTTTAGCAGGCCTTGATTCATCTCAAATCAGCAATATCATAGTTTCCTCATTTGTTGTTACAATATTACAGGCGACCTTCCAACTTATCTGATTCTGAATAAATGACGTAAAGGCCCTCAACTAAACATCATCAACATAAGGTGTAATATTAAAAGTCCTCGCTCCAAGACAAGCACAATCATTCAAATATGTTGTGTAACCAACTCCAAAAATAGAAGAAAAGAGATATCAACGCCTTAGAAATGAGCCACTTCGAGGGGGCAACCTCCAATACATTACATAAATGAACAATTCTTGGATGATTCAATTTACAAAACCTCCTTTCTATATATAGGAGTCCATGGGGCCATAATGTAATCCTAGTGGGCTACAATGTAATCCTAGCCGACCTAACAATAATAATTTAAGGGCACAATAATAATAAAATGGGGGTTACAAGGGTACAATAATAACAATAAGGGGGTTACACTAACAACAATAGGGGACTATACTAGTAATATAGGGACCTAACAAAATATAGTTCACATAATAGATGTTGGCCTAACAAATTGGCCTTCTGGAAAGTTTCCAGGAAGGCTTGAACTTATCTTATCACATATGGTCATTTCTCTTTTATTGTTGTTAATTGGAAGAGGAAATTTTTTACTTGCAGATACAAAGGGCAGAAGGGAGATGGGGTTCTGCAACTTAGCACATTCTCTCTGAGGTCGTACATATGCTTCTCTTCTTGTAATAGCTTTAATTTTTCCTACAATTCCCCTACCCACAATATTGCTTGCTTCCTTTCTTCTTTATTCTTTTCCAAATCATTAATCAACAAGTTTTCAACCCAAGTTCTTTTAATATTGTCAACAATCCCCTTAAGTTTACTTAGAGATATAATCCTACTCTTCAACGAGATTTCCAACCTCTTCCATTTATCTAACTCCTCAAGAAAAAATGTGATTTCAATGACTCTTCAGATTATAATTGAGTTATATCTACTGCTGTTACAATAGAAAATTCAACAACTTCCTGCAATCCTTCTTCATTTTCCTTCATTTCATGTTGCACTATCTTGATTGTTGGTTCTTGTATGTCAACAACGCCATTGATAGTGTGGATTAACACTTTTATTTTAAAATCTAATTTGTATTAGCTACTATTTATTGTGGAGCAACAATGTCGTCAAAAATTTCTTATGGAACAACAAACCGATCTTCCCCAGCCTGCTCTGCTTGAAATATTTGTTCTTGTGTAACAATAACATCGTCAATAGGTTCTTGTGGATTAGCAATCTGAAATTCCACATCCCATTTTTCCATATATATTCCAACCAAGGAAATTTTTTGTTACTCACAACCTGCCTCCTTAAGGATTTGTTTACACCCCATGCATTGTTTTTTAGATGTGTCAACAGGTGGCAGGATTGGCAGGTGACACCAATCCTGCCACCTCTGCTAGTGTTTCAACCTTGTCTATTTCTGAAGTTGAAATTTCTCTTTGAGTGTGGCAAGTTGTTTGTTAAAATTTTATTTCTCTTCTTTTATTTCATTAATTTGTTGAGTGAGAGAGTCAATTTCAATCTTACCCAGTGATGGAATGCTTTCCTTCTCCTACATAGCTTCTTATTTCTTTTCTTCACTCAGTTATTCCTCTGGTTCCTTTGATTATGTTGTAGAAGCATGGACTCCATGCATTGAGGCAACTGATGGTGTAACAATCGCCCTTATTCTCTTCTTAGGATTTTTACCCCCAATGTCTTTTTTCAGCGACCTCTTCCCTACTTTTGTTTGTAGAGGTACTTCTTCCTCAGTTGCCTCTTCCTCAAAAGGGAATCCATATCCAACACTTTAATACTACCCACTAGATACATCCACCAAACCTTGAGTATCCACCCTTTCCCCCCTAATAGATGTTTTAGCAATGGTTTTTACAAAATGCCTACTTTAGGGACTTTTATGACAAGGCCTAGGAGGTGTAACTACCCTTAGTTCTAGCTCTGTTTCAACACTTTCCTCTTATTCCTCAACTTCACTCCTTTCCTCCTCAAGGACTGGTGAATATGGTTCTGCTAGCAATCTAGCCCATGTTCTCCCCTATTGTTGCAACGAGTCAATTATAATCAATTTAATTAGCCCTTGGTTAGTTATTAAGGTTTCAAAATGCTTTTCCATGTGTGCACATTCTATCATATGATTTAACTACTCTAACAAATAACAAGTTATATTAATTATCTTCACATTGTGCAAATGTGTTAACAACTAAAAGTGGTAATGAAACACAATCCCAAAATTCCTTTCACAAGTTATAAATTTATGAATAAAATAATCCACATTGTCTTAAGGATGAGTAAGGGTGGTTTTGTCAACCCCTCTTCCCTTATGCCTTACCACCTAACCTTCTTACAGAAATGTGGCTTTGGCTATTGAGACTACTATTTTTTGGCAAAAACAACGTATTCCCATCCAAGGCATACTCGTCACCCTAGCAACTACTTTCTTTGTAACAACAACCCTAAATCCTATGACCACTAAGCCTTGTTCGTTCAATGCCTGTGCAAATTCTAAGGCTAATTACTTATTAAATCCCTGCAAATTCTCAAAATAGGCCAACTGAACCACATTCTAAAATACTTCCAGGGCCTCCAGATGGTGTAACAAAGCATCAATAGAATCGGGTTCATGACAAACTGTTGTTCCTCCCATGACTACTCAAAAAATTATTACTAGGTTAAAACTTGGTTTATTCAAATTTTCATTAGAGTGGAGAATGTTAATATGCTAGAATTGGCAATTTTTACCCTTTAGATGGTTTTATGCCATAATTGAAAAGTATTGGGAATAATTCAGGGTAGTCACATCATACAAAGTATCTAGGACCTCATCAATAAAAGTTAGTGGAAAATGGTCCTTTTGAGTGGCTTTTTTAAGCTCCCTATAGCCAACATAGACACTCCACTTTCCATTCTTCTTGGGAATAATAACAAGTGGAGATACCCATTGAATGTCAGAAATCAGATAGATGAAGTTTGCATTTAAGATCTGTTGAAATTCTTCCTTTACAACACTCTTCAAGGTTGGATTCATTCTATGTTAATGTTTCTAGATAGGCTGAGATCCTTCCTTTAAATATATATGATGGGTGCATAAAGTAGGATGGATACCCTTCATGTCCTTATAATCCCATGCAAAGTCTTCTTTATTATTTTTCAGTAACTGTGCTAATTTATCTTTTTTCTTAGGGGATAAATTAGGATTAATGTTTAAGGTATTTCCAAGCTCTATCTCCACTGGAACACCTTAAGACTAGGGGTCGTAGGTATTTCTTCTATGACAATATCATCAACAGTCTCTTCCTCGCTGGATTTATATATTACATAACTTAAAAAACGAAATGTTGATTATGTAACAACAAAAGTGTCATTAATGAAGTTGTTCATAGTGTCATCCTTAGTCTCATTTTTGAAATGTAAAGCTTTTCCTACAATGAGTAGTGGACATGTGTCAGCTTCCTCTAGTTCAAAACATAACACAAAGGATTCTTGTATTGTAAACTCAATTTAGATAGAGGGTAAAGAACAATATTCTTGGTAGTATTTCCATCAGAGATGGTCATGCACCCAAATATACATCTAATAAAGGTGTATGTAGTGGCCAACCATGATCTACCTAAAATTAGAGGATGTCTCCATAGGTGTCTTATGCTGTAACACCACAAAATATACTAGATACTGCCAATGATCTATTGAAATAATAACATCCTCCAATATTTCTTTAGGTCATATCTTAGACCTATCTACTAATTCTAAAACAATGGGAGTTTCTCTTAGGTTGGTAAGCCTAAGTAGTTCAGAAGTTTCCCTGGTTAATCATTGCTCCTAAATCAATTAGGGTATTTGGAAGAGTTGTTCCTCCAATATGAAAAACTATTATTGGGTTCCCGAGTTCTTCACATTTAGTAGGTGTATTATCCCATAACATGAACTCTGATAATTTTCTAATTACATGTATAATAGGTGGATCCCGAGGTTTACTACTTGCCTTTTTGACAAATAATTCTCTAACTATTTTAGCATAAATTGGAACATCTCGAGTTGCTTGCAATAAGGGATTCTAGACATGTAAGTTTTTCAATTCCTTAAGGAATTCGAATTTAGACTCAAGAGTAATTTTGACTCTAATTAATCTTTCAGGATAAGGAGGGTGCAAAGAGGCCTCATTACTAGCAAATGTTATAGGTCTCACATGCAGGGTAACATCAATTGTTAAAGTGGCATTAGAAGTACCACTAGATGTTATAATGGTATTAGTAGTAGTACCAATTGTTACACCCTCATGAGTATCATCAACTTAAATAGCACTAGTAGTAACATCAAATGTTACAACTTGTTGCTTCTTTAAATATCCTTGAATTAAATTTTCTTCTCCTGAAGGATTTTCTTCTTCAGTTTCTATGATAATAGGAGAAAAAATTGGGCTTACTATCCTTCCTTATTATAATTGTATTTCATTGCATTCCATAGGTGAGATAAAATGGGTAGGGAGAATTGGAGTTTCAACTTATTGTGTTAACTTATCATTAGTATTAGGGTTAGGTTGTATAGGTAGTTGGGGGTGTAATGGAGCACCACTCATAGGTACATTGGAGGGAAGTTGTAACTACTGTTGTTGCATCGGAACCTGAACATGCATTTTGGTTAGAAAGAATAGTCCCTCGCCATGGCTGAGGCCATGAAGAAGAAGGTCGTTGAGGATGGGGTGTAGGGTATTGGACCGAAGAGAGATTGGGAGGCTACCACAGAGCTACCGGGTATTGAATTTGATGGGGAATTTATCGAGGAATATACATACCAGACCAACAAAGAAAAGAAGAGAAGGGTTATTACGCCATACCTAATGGCCGAGGCTACGAGGGCTTCTCAGTGCCAATAAAATATGATTCTTTAGTACCTTCCCCTATCTCCTTTTAATTTGATTTTAATCTAGGTAATTAGGGCCATTGTTCTGTAGAATTATCACGATCACTTATATTGTAGTTGTTAAGTCGGCACTCACTTCGAGGATGTTTCTTCGTGTACTGAGAGAAAAATATTACCAAATATTGTTCTACTTCAACCTGCTTTTGCTCCGCCCATAACACATCAAGTTGAGAGGACAATGAGGGCATAATTTCAATTTTGAAATTCTCCAACAGGTTCCCCATATTTGCTCGTGTTGCCCCACTATTGGTTGAATTTAAGATCCTAGTAGAATCATCATGTGTCGTAGTCATATTTCTTGTTGATCCTCTAGAACTCCTTCGACAAAGTTGAAATTTTTTATCATAAGGTTCCTTGGATATATCTCCCTTCCCCAGGGAGTTTAGCATGTTAAGGAAATCATCACACATTACTCTAATAAGAATTGTTTTAAATATTTACTTGTCCAATTTTTATTTTTATTTATTTATTTTACTTTTTATTTTTAAATAGAAACGATTATTTTATATTGATTCAAAAGGCCCAAGGCATATGCTCGGGGCTACTACATATGGAGACCCGAGGTCTAGGGGGTTTCCGATCAAGCAAAATTCACCTACTCTGCTTCTTACCTTACTGAGGCCCCTGTTTACAGTCAATACAAAAATTTCCCAAAGGTTGGAAAAACTTCTTATACAAACAAACTACTGCAACAGAAGACAAAAAAATGACAAAGGAGAAAGGCTCACCCAGCAATGGCAGGGGATCCCATGATTCCCCCTCTTCACAAAGGAAAGATTCCGCTTGTAATGAGACAACAATGTTGGATTCAAGGTCCGCATCTTTGTTATGTATCCAAAGGACATGAAAGAACTAAAGATTGGCAAAGGACGCAATCAGATTATTGATGCGAGCAAACAACCTTTGCAGACAGAGGTCTTTAGGGACCGATTTTGACACAATCAAGCTAATGAGGCTTTGTGAATTTCCAATGGCTCGAGCCTCCTTGATTCCATGTTTTTGCAGTTGTTTCAAGCCTCGGAGGAGAGCCATGGCTTCATCTTGATTGTTCGAGGTGAGCCCCAAACCCAGGCGAAGTGGGAGGTGATTTTGTCTAATGGGCAACAAATAATTCCCCCACCTCCTTCCTTCCCTAGATTTTCTTTTGTTGCACTGTCAAAAAACAAAGAGTGGATATCTATGCTCCTTCTCCAATTTTTGAAGTCCTCATCCTCTAATCTGATTTTCCAACCTTCTTTGCACTTCTCCACATTGCACCCAGTGGAAAGATTCAAACCCAACTGCAAGCACCAATCCCTATCTTGTTGTTTGAAGCTACAATACTGCTTTTGGTTTAACTTGTCCTGCATTATTTCTTTGAACAAAATCCTAATTTTCACCATGGTTTGTTGTTGTCTTAGAGCCATCTCTTGAAAGATCTGATTGTTTCTTTCAAGCCAAATCTTCCAATAGATGAGCTTTGGGATAATCATCCATCCCTCATTTGGCTAGCCTTTCTTGGGGAAGGACGAAGGAAAAAAGGCTCCCCAATTAGACAACATGATAGTGATGAAGTTTGTGAAGGTGAATTTGTTGTTCCAAAGAAGCACGACTTCATTCCATATGTCCCAAGCGTAGAGGCACTCAAGAAAGATGTGGGTCGAATTTTCCTCCTGTTGTTGACGAAGAGGGCACCGAGAGGGGTCGTGGAAGCCACAACGTTACAAGTTCTCAACTGTAAGGATACTGCTGTGACCCAGCTGCCAGGTGAACATGTAAATCTTTGAAATGATTTTAAGATGTCAGATCCCTTTCCAAATCGAAGGGTTGCAGGGGAAAATGGGGATGGCCTTAAGGCACCTATAGCCCTGCGCCACGGTGTAACAACCCGTCGTGGATTCCATCCCCTTATGTCTTTCTTTCTTGTTTTTACAAGGGCTTTCCCAGTCAGCGCAACCATGAATTTAACCCATGCTTGCTCCAATTGTGCAAACATCTCCATCTTCTTCCACCCTTCTCAGGTGCTGTTGTCCCACACAGATATGTCCCAAAGTGTAAGTCGACCCTCTGCGGTCATCCACATCTTTAGCTCTTGCAAATTAGGATCATCCCCGATCGCTTCTGCATTCACGATTTTGTCCTCCCACAGACTGATCCGCTTCCCATTTCCCGAAATCCAAAACAAACAATCACACAACAGAGGGAGAGTGTGCTTTCACAATAGATGGATCGGGGAGCCATGGTGATTAGCACGAAAATTCTTCATGCTGCGAAGTCTATTTCCATGAATGTATTTTTTCCACAGGGAAATCTGTGCCCATCCCAGATTCCTTGTAACCCCTCGACATAAAATATTGGCTCCCAAAGCGATATTGTGATCTTTGAGGTCTTTTATGTGAAGGCCATCTTCCAGCAGCGACATAGTGACCCTGTCCCAGCTGACCGGCGGAATTCTCTTATCGTTTTTCTTCCCTCCTTTCCAGAAAAAAGAGTGAATTGATTGCTCCATCTTGCGAAGGATGCCCACCAGAGCCAGCAGGATGGAGCTTGAAAGATTGGAAGACTATTAAGGACCAATTTGACGAGGACTTCCTTACCTGCCAAGTTGAGCCACGGCGTGCCCCAGGCTTGCATCTTAAGTTTAAATTTGTTCAACGAGGGGATCTAGTCCCTCCGAATCAGGCTTCCTTGAAAGATTGGCAGTCCAAGATATTTAAAGGATACCCATTTCGTGGATCATTTAAAGCCAAAGATCCTGGTGATCATGCTTAGCTCAATTATAGAGAGGTTCCAAGCATAAATGTGACATTTTCTCATGTTAAGTTCACTCCCATAATCGATGCAATAACGATCAAGGTCAAGCTCGAAACGAGAGGCTGAGTTGGTGGAAGCACCCCCCAACAGGAGAGAGTCATCAACGAATAGAGCATGGTTGATGTCTCTAACTCCTCTGGCGATTCTGAGACCCATAAGATCTTGATCGACTCGTCTTTTCTCCAACATGAAACTGAGGAGAGAGGCTTGAATTACAAAGAGGAGGGGGGAGAGAGGGCATCCCTACTTTATCCCCCGAATGGCTTTGAAGAAATCAACAACACGCCCATTGACAAGAGGGGCAATCCATGGTTTCGCAATTCAGGCCTTGACCCAAATTATAAAATGACAATCAAACCCAAATTTTTGCATAACCCCGAAGAGGAACTCGTGCCTTACTCTGTCAAACGCACTAGCCATGTCCAACTTGACAGCCATGCCTTTTTATCGTCTTTGGATGCTTGAATGGATCGCTTCCTGAACAAGAATGAAATTATCAGTTAGCTGTCTACCTTTGAAAAATCCCCTTTGATTGTCAGGAATGAGATCAGGGAGAAGGCCTTTCAGCCTGGTTTCCATGACTTTAGTGATGAGCTTGTAGCCAATGTTGTAAAGGGAAATAGGCATGAATCTGTTGAAAGTATTGGCTGCCTTCTCTTTAGGTATTAGGGCCAATAAGGCCGAGTTTTTGCTACCCCCAAGATTATGGCAGGATTGAGATTTTAAAATAATTTTGTAAAGGTCCTTTTTGACAATGTTCCAACAAGATTTAATGAAACGAGAAGTGAACCCATCTGGCCCAGGTGCCTTGTTCGAATCCATTTCATCAAGAGGCTACTTAATTTCTTTGATGGTGACAGGAGCAATTAACATAGCGTTCATCTGGGCAGTGACCTTTAAAGGGACAAGCTCTAACATATTAGTATTGTGTCTCACCTGCTTATCCTCTGTATATAAATCTTTGAAGTGCTGATGGGCAAATTTTTTGATGCTGCCAAAGTCTGAGAAGGTTTGATCTCCTAAGGTTATCTCCACTATCAAATTGAAACTTATTTTGGCTTGAGTCTGCTCATGGAAGAAGGAGGTATTCCTGTCCCCAACTTGAAGCCACAGGCTGTGAGATTTAAGTCTCCATAACTCCTCCTCCTGAATGCAAGCTTTATGAAGTTTAACCTGGAGCTCCTCTTCCAAGGTTAAGCTTTCCTTCAAGATGTCCATGTCTTCCATTTATTTTTGGTGACTCTCCAAGCAGGCCTGGGCAACCCTCCTTGCCTCAGTCAGAGAAGGGAGGGCTTTAACCTAGCTTTTGAGAGCCCTCTTCACTCTCCTCAACTTTTCTTCCCACACAAAGAAGGGGGATCCACTGATAGGGAGTCTCGAGACTTCCTCAACTCTGTTCGAAAATTCAAGCTATTGCACCCAAAGAGCGCTAAACTGGAAGGGAATAGGCCCCAAATTCCTATGCAGCTTCATCTCAAGCCTGATGGGCATGTGATCGGAGACTGAAGAAGAAAGAATATCAGAACTGACATCAAGACCTAGCAGTAAGAAGGAACTTTGGATGAGAAAGCGATCTAACCCTGCATCAATGTGACCTGGACCTGTTCTTCTATTGGTCCATGTATATTTGTCTTTGACAGGTTTAATGTCCAACAGGTCCTAGTCCTGAATGAGCTCATCCACCCATTCCATGGCTAGATCCCTTACAATGCTGCCCCCGCACTTCTCCCCCTGGCTCAAGGTAATATTCATGTCTCCAGCGAGAATGACATTGTCCATCGAAATCTCATTTTCTAGGTCCCTAATGGACTCCCAATAATTTTTTTTGTCTCCCAGGTTGATCGAGGCATAAATATTGAAAAGACTCACTATCTCTTTGGTATGATGATGCATAAAATGAGCAAAAAACCAGTTTGAGTTGAGTTTTACCAGGATTTTCTCAAGGCATGTCTTGTTCCATAGAATTCCCAGCCATCCTGAGGTGCCTCTAGAGGAGACAATAATACCTCCTCCTTTTCCCCAAAACTGTTTGCTTTTGTGGAGAAAATCCCTTTCCTCCATTTTGGTCTCCTGGATGAGAAGAATTTCTAGCTTTTCCAACCTTGTTAGACTTTTCATAGCTTCCTCTTTTAGATTGCTTCACATCCCTCTGAAGTTCCAGGAGAAGATCTTCATTACTTCTTTTTTTGGGCCAAGAGGGATTTGTTAGAGCCCTAACCTTGATTTTTGTTTGCCTTAGGGTTTCTTGCCAACATCTTTTCTAGGGTCGGCTGGCTCCCCTGTAGCTTCTCCTTGTAGGTTTCTTGTTCTGTTTTTTCCCTTGAGGTTTTTCCTTTCCCTGATGGATCTTCTGACCAAGGCTTTTGAATCCCCAATTTCTCCCCCCTCCTCTGACTCCTCTGAATCTAGGTATTCACCCTCAAAGACAAGCTCCTTCTCTTTCGAGGTTTCTCCAGGAGGATCACCACTCTTCAGTGATACGAGGGCTTCCTGCATTTGGAGATCCTTCTGCAAATCCCTTGGGTCGATTTCTTGGACTTCCTCTGTATTTGATTTCAAGGCCACAAAGTTGTTCTCTTGACCTTTATGAGTGGGTTTGTCTTTAGGAATGCTCCCCATGGTTGCTTTACTCCCTTTTCCTTTCTCAGCTCCTTGTCCGTTTGGCCCTGGCCTAAGACTCGTTTTGGTTTTCTTAGCTTGTTGCCATCATTCTTCCTTCTCCTTTTATGAGCTTGCATTTTTGGGGCAGTTCTTGACAAAGTGGCCGTACTTAAGGCATCCGCGACATTTGAACGACAGTTGTTCGTAGTCTAACTTCTGCAGATGGGACCAATTTCCCACCGTTAGCTTAATAGCTTATGGCAACCCAACTTTGAGGTCAACATCCACACAGATTTTGCCACAATCATATTGATCTTTGTTGTTAGCCATGTCTATGAAATTCCCAAGGGCGTTGCCGATTTGTGGCATTGATTCCCAGTTCCAGCAGTGCATCGGCAAGTTCGGGAGTCTGGCCTAGACTGGAACAACAGATGGAACATTCTCCGAAGGGTCGAAGTCTGGGGTCCATCTACTTAAATACAGGCCTTGAGGACTCATGAAATATGGTCCATTCCTAAAGATCAAGTCCTTATCCTCTTTTGAGGTGAATTCAAACAGAAAGAAACCCCATCCCAGAAAGTAAGAAGTGACACTATTTGCAATGAGAGGCTTCCAGTTTCTGTTGATCTAGGCTTCCGTAGTTTTTGGTGAAGGCCATAATCTTGTGAACTGAATGACCAATGCACGATCCACAAGGGAGAGGGCCACCTTCATTGGTCCCTCAAGCGGAAGAGCAACCTAGGGGATCTCATCCAACCTCTTGATGAACTTGGAGGCATGTTGTTTTTTCTTCTTCGGCTGGGAAGCGATCATCTGTTTGAAAGCCTCGACCTCAGGAAGAGGAGGAGGGGTAGGGGCTTGAGATTCCTCCATTGGATTGGACCCTAGCCAGGGTGGGCACCCTGATCCGGCACCACCCTGACGCAACAACTAGAAACCCTGTGCGCAAAAGCAGACCAGGTTGCAGAGTGCGAGATCGGGCGCAAAAAAATATTTACTCATATGCTACTTGTCCAAATTGTTATGTTGAGATCCCTGCATATTATATTGAAGGCACTCAACATACTCTTCCAAGTTTTCATCTGGTGTCTAATTTATCCTGCATAGCTCTTCCCTTTGATATTTGGAACAACAATAGTCCTGGATTTTTTTAAAAAGGTCTTCTTCGTCCCATACCAGGAGGTAATGGATGCCCCACCGAGTCCCGTAAAACATCTTAGTGCAACTAATTTTAATGTAATTGGGAACAATTTTAAAGATTACTCATCAATGGTGTAATCACAAATCATGTCAAGGACATTGAATTCAAAGAGAAATGTGTATGAATATTTAGTAATTGTACCCTGATAAGTAGGAAATGTAGACAAAGGGATGTTTTTCATTAGGCCTTGTCCCTGGAGATTTGTAGTGGGGAACTCAAAGGTGGTAACTCAGCTAACTGCCATTTGGTTTTGTCTAAAGTATTGGGAGTTTTATACCTTTGTTACAGGTGGCTCCCTTGATAGAGGAGATTACTCTCTTTTTTATGACGAGTGTTTCTTATGTTGTTTAAACTGTTCAGGTTGATCAAACTATTCAGATTGTCCAGGTGGTCCTAATTATTTCACAACACCCTCTGCAACAGAATGCTCGACAATTTTTTTCACAACGCTACCTAAGTCATAAATATATTGATCACGTGGTTGTTCTTCTAGACTTGATTCTATATCACATTCATATGTATTCCCTTATCATTTTACCAGGCCTTGATATCCTTCCTCTATTGATACAAATGGAATAGAAACTCTAGGGCTTGTCTTTGAGATCGAAGGTTCCTAAAATTCCACCTCCTTAATACGTGCATCCAACACATATGAATCATGGTATTTTGGCATATGTAGAGCAATTTTAATTTATCCTTTCTTCTTAGATGTTTCTCCCCAAGTATAGGATTTGGCTTCAAATTTTGAAATGATCTCTTGAATGTATGTTACTCTTCCACCTAGGGGCCCCACCATTGTCTCTTTCAATTTCCTTAATTGTAGCATAGTTTACTATTTTTGGCAGTTTTTTGGGTCCTAAAAGTTTGGAGCCATTTTGAGGCACTAAACGACATTTTGTGGGAACACCGTTCACTTGAAAGTGGTAGTGCTCATATATATCTTTCTAATGAGGTATTTTGTGCATCAAACAAATATTGTATGCCAAAGTTATGACCTCGAGAAGTTGATGTACCAATTTACCCAAACGGGGCACATAGTTTTTGCGCTTCATCTCCTAGGGTTAGGTTTTTGGATGTTTAGGGTTTTCCATTGTTTCTCATTAATAAATAGGCCTTCGAGCCTCATTGTAACATGGTTTAGAGGCATGTATCCACCACATTTCTTCTTAGAGATAAACTACAATCGCTCGAGCTAGTTTATTTCCATTCTGTTTGTAAGCTTATTTTAGTTATTGATATTAATGAAATGAAGCACATTTTTTGTTGCATTTATGCGTTTATGTTTATTTATGTATTTTATTGTGTTCCTGCATAAATCTAGATCTGTGGTATGAGAGTGGCCTGCTCATTCTCGATCTTTCTTTGCATGTCCCGAACGAGATCAGGGTATAAGTAGTTAGGGCTCGCTCTATTTGAGCCTTTACAAGATCAACCTCACAAACCCCAACGACCTCCCATGGCAGAGAAAAAGAAAGCCAAGGGAGCAAGAGATCCTATCAAAATATTTCTTGAGGAGGCCCTTGAGAAATAAAGGAATGCGATGGTGGATAACTTTTCCCAGATCCTTCGACGACTACCGACCGACGACACATCTTCATTCGAAAGCCACTTTGGAGGTGCCACTCCTTTTAAGGTACAACTTAACTTCGACATTCCCATATTTGAGGTAAAAATATATGTAAATGTCGTAGATAGATGGCTGCATATATTATAAGGATATTTCAATTCATGACTTTTCCAATCGGGAAAATATTACCTTTTTCACTCCTCAAAGCCGCCCCCCATGTCATGGATGAGTGGGAAACCTACTGCGAGCAAAAGGATGAGGGGGAATCCTCCCTGTTCTCGGCCACACCCACTTGGAATTCTTTCCGAGACATCATCAAGGAACAATACTACCCTGTGGGGAGCTGTGAGGATAAGTACATACAATGGACTACGCTACAACAACAAAGGGATCACAATGTGCATGAGCTGACGAATTTGTTCCATACCTTGCGCACAAAGTTGGGTATCAAATATTCAGAGAAACATTTGGTGCTTAAGTGTCGCAGTTTTATGCACAGATACATCCAGGAGGAAATGGAGTTCCTCGACATCTCCTCGCTTGGTGCAACATACTGGTATGCTGTTGAGATTGAGCAAAAATTCAAAACAGAAGAAGCGAGACTTTGGATCTGTGAATCAAAAGCAAGGGAAAGGCACCCCCAAACTGCAGAATAAAGGACAAGGCCAAGGCGGGGTGACCCAAGACAACCCGTTGAAGACACAAGTGAATAACAAGACTACGAAGCTAAAGAAGGACATGTGAAAGTGGTGTGAGTTCCATAAGAGCTCCACTCACAACACAAGTGAGTGTCATGCCAAGTAGTCACTAGTGGCCGAGTTGAAGGCTTCTGAATCAAATGCATGTTATGACTATGAGTCAGAACCCGACAAGGGGAATGAAAAAGGGAAGCAGATTATCGATGCAGAGCCTATTGACATCATTGCCACCACTAAGATCTAGAAGGAAGAACCCGAAGATCCAGAGGAGGGGAAAGCCTCTTCCATTCCTAGATGTGGGTGAAGGGTTCCCCACTACAGTTCATTGTCGACAGCGGGAGCCAAAAGAACCTCATTTCAGTAGAGGTCGTGAAGCAGTTGGGCCTGCCGATCACAACACACCCGAAACCATACACCATCGGGTGGCTTCACCAAGGATGAGATCTCCACATTAGCTAACAATGTTGCCTTCCCTACAACATCAAGCCCTTCACGGATGAGATATTATGTGATGTCACTCCTCTTGAATTTTGTGATGTATTATTAGGCCAACCATACTCGTGGAAGTGACATGTTGTGCATGAGTCTCAGCCTCGTGTTGTTATTGTTACTTTGGGTAATAAGTTGTATAGGATACCAGAGGTAGCACCGCCTACCACCATCTCTTTTATCACCGTGAAGCAATGCAGTAAGCTAATTTCCCAAACTGGGAAATTTGTTTTCCTTATGATCCTCCCTCAGGGAAAGAAGAAGACAATGGCCATGACCTCCAGACATGGTTCCTCCGCATGATAACAACAGATGGACAAGGTCGTGGAGGACTATGAGGACATCTTCACCTCACCTGCACGGGTGCCTCTAAACTGTTAGGTCAAGCACTCCATCGATCTGACCCTAGGAGCACCGCTACCCAATGGACCAATTTATTGGCGCTTTGTTCTAGAGAATGATGAAATCAAGAGGCAGATTCAGGAGGTGCTACAAAAAGTTCACATCAGGTCGAGTTCATTGCCCTGTGGGAGCTCGATCGTTTTGGTGTAGAAGAAGGATGGGACTTGGAGACTCGGTATTGACTATCAGGCGCTAAACAAGATCTTGTCCGTAATAGATATCTAATCCCACAGATTGATGACCTTCTGGACCAAATCAAGGGGGACAAATATTTCAGCAAGATTGACTTGAAGTCTGGATATCACCAGGTACTAATCGAAACCTATGATGTGTGGAAGACTGCCTTCAAAGCCAAGGAGGGCCTTTTTGAATGGTTGGTCATGCCTTTTGGGTTGACGAATGCTCCCGCAACCTTCATGAGGATGGTGGATGACATCTTGTGACCATTCACTAACTCATTCGTGGTGGTGTATTTATATGACATCCTGATCTTCAGGCATAGTTGGTAAGAGCATCTCTGCCACATTCGACAGGTCCTCTAAACACTGCAGCAACACAATTTGTATACCAATTTGGAGAAATGCAGTTTTGGCATGACCCATGTTCAATATATGGGGTACATTATTGATGAGCGGGGGATGCATGTGGACCCAACCAAGATCCAAGTTTTTCGAGATTGGCCATCCCCAACCACTATAACAGAGCTCCACAACTTTCTGGGTCTTGCCAATTTCTACCGCAGGTTCGTGTTGGGGTTCTCTCATATCACTTGGCCTTTGAGTCAAGTCACCAAGGGAGGATAATATGAAGGGATATCCTAGTAGATCAACGATTGGTACCTATGCTTTCTGGTGGCTGGCTATTTTTTTATATGGATGCCAACATTTTGGTAATGTTTGTAAATGCGAGGCTAGATCATATATAGACTTTGCTAATCAAGAGGTGCTTTAGTTCATAATAGATCATGTGTTGCAGAGAACATATTGGTGAAGGCCTCAACTGATCCAAATTAAGGCAAATAGTCTTTAAAGGGGAGTGTTAAAGTATATAACTCCTACTTGTCTTAGGTGTGATAATTGGTTTGAGAAGGAGTTTGTTTCCATTATTTAGGAGTTGGTTAGATCTAGTTGGGTTGATAGATATTCTCCAACTAACTAGCTTCCTAAGTTGATGCATGGTTGAAATATTTGCTCAATTAATTGATTGTGTGATCAAGCCAGTTTCTCTTTCTTAAAATAGTACTTATATATATATATATATATATATATATATATATATATATATATATATATATATATATATAACATTATTTTGATTATCTAATTACTAATAATGTGTTTATGCATTTCTAATTTGTCTTAGAAAAATTTAACTTTTTTTATCACTCAAAAAAACATTCTTATTATACAAAAACACATAATTTGTTAATATAAATTACTTAGTCATTCTTAAAACCCTTTTTATTTATTTACATTATTTAACAAAACCATTACTCTTACTCATCATTATTTTCTTTAAACTAAATTATAATTATAGTAATGATTTCTTATTCATTTACATAATTTAAGTAAAACCATCATAACCTAATTATAATATTGCATTATAATTATATTAATATATTAATTTGTTTATTCGTTTTTATGATTTAAAATAATTATAACGCTAAAGTTTTATTCAATTACATAATTTAACCAAAATCATCGTCATGATTATAACAACCATTTTTAATTCATATATATGATTTGAGCAAAATCATAATCATATGACTATAGTTTTAGTCATTTGCATGCACATGATTTAAGCAAAATCATCATCATTTGATTTTATCATTTGGCTATAAATGGAATGATTGTTTTTAATTGGTTTGCCACATCACTTGATTTTTATCATTTTGTTTGTAAAGGGTAGGATTGTTTTTAAATCATTTGCGTGATTTAAGAAAAAAACCAAATTTTCCAAATTTCCATAAGCAAGCAAAACCATCATACGCTAATATATCATTAAATGATTTAAGCAAAATTGGCAGGTTTCTTTATCCACCGGATAATATATTCACACGATGTTTAATAATATACGTGTTGAGATGGGAAAAGACAGTCTCCCGTTACCCACAAAATATGGGTGCCAAACAGTACCACCTCACAGGCATCTCGCTGTTTATTTATACCCTTGCATGAAATTTTAAAGTCCACGAGAGTAAAAATTGTCTATGGTAAATGTCATTTATTTATCGGGCTTGCATTTTGCTACTGCTAGCGATTGTGGGGAGGCTCTTCTGGTTCACCAAAAGTAAGTCCGCTCTTCTACAAACAGATATGTGCAATGGCTTTTATATTGTTTGCCATGCGTTTTGTAAGAAGCCACAGATTTATAATCATAATCATAGATTTATCCTAGTCTCATTTTTTAATCATATAGGGAAAAAACACCATCCGCCATTAAAGATCCAGGTTCCAGGGTTGACACGGATAGTATACTAGTTTAGCTTATTTCGTACTTTTATCTAACTGAGTTTTGTGATTGCTAAGCTGAAAAGAGAGAGCCGTTGTTGATTTCCTTCTACTTTTGGTTTTGTATGCAACTGATACACCACTTCCACCCTGGCCGTGGTGTGCATCTGCAAGGGTTTAAAAATAGGGACTAGGCATTATTTGCTTTGAAATATATCTAATTTTGAAGATTATAAATGAGGAAGTCGTTAAATTTTGCAATAAATTTTCTTTTCCTTATTGGAATTTATTGACAGAGAAACTCAGGGTTTTATCATTATCGAAATCTAATTGAAAATTGGGTCAATTTATCAGGGTTCTTTATCAATCCAGAACTCTGATCGAAGTTTTGGCCAATTAACCAACTGAATCTATTCAGAATTGATCGAAATCTTTAGACGTGTTATTCCACCCTACATTTTGGATTTTCGTACAACTTTTACCATATCTAAAATTTCTACTCCATTCGCTACAAAGTTAGCTTTAAAAGAGAGAAGGGTTAGAGAAGAATCATAGGATATTGAAATAATATTACGAATTCCTGTGTGTATGTTTTTACGAGGGAATATACACTTAGAGGTGTGGGTGGATAGGTAGTTAAAATGGACAGATAGATAGCTTTATAGATCTAATTATTAGTTATAGACTAGAGGTCGGTGGAGTATTAATTTGTTCACGAGGGCTTGCACTTTTGCTGTATTTTTTTCATCCAGATAGCATTCCTAAAAAAACGACTAGATTAGGTAGAAGCCCTGATTTTGGGGGAGGAGTAGTGTCCCTGATGAAGGTTGAAGGTTGCATTCCTGCTATGGTCCATGTCGCCTGAATAGCAAGCCTTATAAGGTATGAGGCCATGTGTGAGTCCCCATTTTGGTGGAACAATGCCCCTCACCAAGGTTGCATTCTCGATGCGATCTATCTCATGAATAGCATGCCTCAAAAAGGCCTAAAAAGGGATGAGGTTGGATGCAAGCCCCAGTTTTGGCGGAATAGTATCCCTCATCATGGTTGCATTCTCATTACAATTTGTTTCACCTGGATAAACATGCTTCAGAAAGGGATGAGGCCAGGTGTAAGTCTGACTTTGATATAATACTACTCTCACCAGGGTCGGGTTTCATTTTCGCTGCAGTCCTCCTCACGCAATGAGCATGCCTAAAAAGAATGAGGCTGGGCTCAATTTCCAGTTTTGGCGGCATAGAACATCGGGTTGCATTCGCATTGCACTCTGGCCCACCCGAACAACCGTCTCTAAAAAGGGATTAAGTTGTGTGAAAGTTTATTGTTGTGCATGTTATCATATTCATTTTGAAATGAACCCATATGAATGGTTCTTGTTGAATATTACTTGTAGTTTAGGAGGCCCTCTATGCCTTGCATGGAATATCAGTTGTTGCTAATTGCGTGGACTTGAGAAATGTTTCAAACTTGCTTCAAGTGGTTATAAATCAGTTCTTGCCAGTTGGGCGGACGTGAGAAATGTTTCGGACTTGCTTCAATTGGTTATAAGGAAAGTGTTTAAATCATATGTTTCAATTGGTTAGAAGGAAAGTGTTTAAATCATGATGGTAATGCAGGCACTAAGAGAGATCTACTATCTGGATCATATGAACAACAAATCTCAAACCAATGTCCTAGGTGGTGTGAGGGACCTCTTTTATGTTCTTTACTTTAAATTGTGGGGGAGGAAGAGGTGGTTATGTTTTATTTTTGTGATGTGGAGGAAGAAGTTATGTTTTGTTTTTTTGGTGTCGAGAAGGAGGTAGTTACGACCTTTATAAAGGGGAATTTGGATTCCTCTTTCCAACTAGGACATTGCCCCATTGTCATAGGGAATAAGTGGGAATTTCTTAAATCCCCATGAAAATAAATAGAAGTAAAGGAAAAAAAGAAAGAGGAAAGAAGCTTATGTTTTATTCTATAGATTTTACAAGGTCACCTACGACGTCTCTAGTAGATTCTAGGTGGTGTGAGAGAATTGTGAGGGAAGAATTGGATTTGACATTTAAACCCTAGAATTGATGTTTCAAAAGGTAACATCATGAGAATTGGGGTTTGGATGGAGAAACCCTAGGAATTCTTTCTCTTTAAAGATTCCATAAATTAATGAAATTGTCTTCATGCTTTTGTACTTGTATATTTTTCTTGGTGGTACGTGTCAATAAATGTTGCAAGTACTTAATAAGTAGGATATGCTGATCTTATGAAGAGTATGATGACTAAAGACTTGGTAATCAAGTTAGATCTTTGGGTACTCTGATAAAAGTAAACTCATATGGAGATGGACCATGAAGACATTGTCATGATAAGAGGGAGAGCCCTTTCAAATTTTTTCAAAGTTTATAGAAAAAGCAACTTAAGGTATGTTTAAAATTCTAAGGTTTGTAGCAGGTCCCCCTCATATGAGCAGGTACTATCATTTTTCCTTGAAAATCTATTTATGGTAATAACTCTCTTATGTACAGGGTTTTGTTATAGAATTGCAAAGGTTCTTTTGTTAAGGTGTTTAGATTAAATCAACCCTTGTATAACTATCTTTTGCTATTTGCTAATTTTTGGTGAAACCCTAGCCTTTTGATTTTTTAGTGTTTGCTAGGGCATACGATAAAAACCCTAGCTTTTTAAGGTTTGATGATATTATCTAGAGTTTATGATAAAAGCCCTACTAAAAGTTGAAATAATATTCTAGTACTTGAAAGAGAAACCCTTAAGAGTCTAGGGCATAAAAGTGTAACCCTAGGTGTAAATGCTTCTGTGCAATTGAAACCCTAACAAGGTTTAGGTTTTGAATATCCAAGGACTATTTTCTTGTTTGAAGTTTTTGATAACTGTAGATGCTTTCATTGATAACGTTAACTCCATCCTCCTGTATATTTATACTTCATTGTACTTGTTGATAAGATTCACAGGTACATCGTTTGCAAAAGGTTGTAAAGAGGTTGAGCATGATGGAAAGAGGGAGTTGTAAGAACCTTGATAACATTGAAAATCACATTGATGTTTGATAGTTGACCTTGTTGCCATGAAAAGATATAGAAGGATGTTTTTGAAGGTCGAAGTTCTCGGATGAGATAATGATGTAAAAAGAAAGAGCTTGTGTAACTGGAAGAATAAAAGTTCTTGATGATGGACGTTGTCCTGATGATGGATCCTCTTTGGGATTTGAAACATTAACAAAATTCAAATATTACTGTGGATAATCTGATTTTTCCTTCTACAAAAGATAACCATAAAAGTCTGAAATCTAACATTATCCCCTTTGTTAAGACATAGCTTGAATAAAGGAAAATGTACACCATATGTATAGTAAGGAGAAAATGATCTGAGAATAACTAAGGTACTGTTGGTATTGATGTGTTGAGAATAAGATTCATTTGTTTTGAAAAATGTTGAAGATGAGTTTGGTGTTGCTGGTGAAATTGGAGAAGGAAGCTTTCATCGAGATTTGTTTGGATATTATGATGACCTAAGCAGCATAAAAAAGGTTGAGCATGCCGAAGATTGTGCTAGCATATCAATAATAAGAACCAATATATTGACAGTTTTTGGGGTCGTAAGGTTACAATATGTTCAGATGGATGAACAAGTAGCTGATGTGTTGATCTCTCCCTGAGAAGTTTGTATACTTTAGAAGCATGCTTGGATTGGTGGATATATCTGATTTGGTTGAGAGGGAGAGATAAGTACCAAGTATGATGGTACTTGGGAGGACATCTTGGCCTGATTGGTGTTGAGATCTCGATTATAATTTGGCCTTGATAATGTCTAGATCCCGATCTAGGAGGGTATCTTGGTCTTATGAAGCTCTTTTTTAGTGTTTGACCTCGATGATACCTAGATCCCTGTGAGGGTTGGAACTTGGTGTACGGGTTGAACAATTATGAATACCTCCCTAGTTAAGAGGGAGTGTTGAGAAATATAACTAGTATTGGTCCTCATAATTGTTTACTAATGTAATTCTTATGTATTTGTCAAAAGAAAGAAAAATAAAATTTATTGTCAAAGAAAAATTATATATAAGCATGGGTTTCATGCTTTATTTATTATGATTATAGGTCAAAGCACCCATTCAGCGCTTCTAGGATTGAGTCGTGTGTCATTGTCTTTGTCATTAGGGAGCTTCAAATCACTATATATAGAAGTGCATTCGACCTATTGTGATCTATCCACACAAGTGATTTGATCTAAAATTCCAAGAGCAGAAGATGTGCAAAGAGCCTAGAAAAGAAGGAAGAACTAACGTAAAGGAAGGAGAGACACTTGTCAAGAAAAAAAGAAGTTGAATTTCTCTATTTTTTTTGTCACACGTGCGAGTAAGGGTTACTACAAGTTTGAACTATTACAGAATGAAGTTCAGGAGTTGTAAAGAGTGGTTGAGACCCTTGTTGATTTGCTTTGAAAGAGTTGTCTTGTGTTGATTTGTGGTGAACTTGACTACATATTGATCAATCTTCTTGGGAGGCTGACTTGGTGGACTGGAGGAAGATTTATTGTTGTCTAGAGGTCTTAGTTGTCTCGTTTGATTTGGTTCCTAAAGAAGAGAAAATGAATTTAGTTGGGTTTTCCCCTAGAAGAGGGGGTTTGCCTTGGCTGAGTGCCTGCATCTTGTGTTCTTGTCTTTGTGATCTTCATAGTTTGGTCAATTGTCTTGATGATAAGAACTTATAATATAAGAAGAGCTAATAATAAATCACAAGAAATTGTCATGTTAAAGAGAAATCAAATTAAAGAAACCCTAATAAGTTGCCCTGAGGATTTCTCAACAGCGACAAACCTTAGGCACTTACATTGCCAACCATCAAAAGCAATTTATAAAATTTAGATGGTAAGGGCATAAGTACAAGTTATATGGTTTTCAACCACCTCAAAATCAAGTTGTATCATCCTAACCGGATGATGAAGTTGATCCAAAAAGGAGCACCAACATATATAGTGCAATGTCATCAAATGGAAATGCTGGCTTCAAAATTGATTAGCAAAGAACCATATGAAGTTTAGGAGTTAATTCAAAGCACAAGAAGGTATTCCAAAATATTCCACTGCAAATGCCTCCTGAAAGAGAAATTGAGCACATAATTGAAGTCAAGTTAGGGTCAAACTCTATCAACATCAAGCCATATAGATATCCACATAAAAAAAAACTGAAATCGAAAGATTAGTCCAGGATCTCTTAAAGTGTGGTATCATCACAAAGTAGAAGCCCTTACACAGCTCCATTGGTTCTAGTCTGGAAGAAGGATGGATTGTTTAAGCTGTGTAGATTATAGAGGGTTGAACAAGATAATAATTAAGAACAAGTTCCCAATTCCCTTCATAGACGAAATGGAAGATGAACTTCATGGAGCCAAATATTTTTCAAAATTGGACTTCAGATGCAGACACTACCAAATCAGAATCAGATTGGAGGACATAGCAAAGATTGTTTTTCGAACTCATGAAAGTCATTACAAATTTAAGGTAATTCCTTTTGGGTTAACTAATGCTCCAACAACCTTCCAGGCTACCATGAATGAGGTATTCCGACCACATATTTACGAAAGTTTGTGCTAGTTTTCTTTGATGATATTCTAGTCTACAACAAAACATGGAAGGAGCATCTACAACATCTGGAGCAAGTTCTCACTATACTAGAAGAATAACAATTTTATGCAAAGATGTCCAAAATGCACCTTTGGGAATGAATAAGGAGAGTACCTCGAGCACATAATATCCAAGTAAGGAGTAAAGGTAGATCATAATAAGATCAAGGCTAGAAAAGAATGGCCCAAACCAATTAACATTACCAAATTAAGAGGATTTTTAGGGTTGACTGAATACTATTGAAGGTTTATTTGAAATTATGCTCATGTAACCGCAACCGTAACAAAGCTTTTAAAGAAGAATTCAATCTAATGGGATGATAAGGCGGAAAAGTGTTTTGAAACTTTAATTGAAATTATGTCCAATGCACCTGTATTAGCAAATTCAGTTTTTTTCAAAGCCTTCGTAATTGAACGTGACGCTTCAGGTTTTGGAATAGGAGCAGTGTTGATGCAGGATGGCCATCCAATAGCATTTGAAATCAGGAAGCTCAATAAAAGGGAATGTCTAAAATCTACGTACAACAAGAAAATGCTCACCATTATGAATGCTCTAGCCAAGTGGAGACAATATCTTTTGAGAAGTAAGTTTTTGATACGAACAGACCATAATAGTCTTCAACACCTCCAACGAAAAACACGTTCTACATAACAAGAAAAATGGATTGAAAAAATTGTCGCCTTTGACATGGAGATATTACATAAGAAGTGGAAAGACAACGTAGCAGGTGCTCTATCCAAAAAAGATGAAGAGTTGTCATTGCTTGTAATTTCGGTTGTAGTTCCAAAATGGCTTAATGAATACAAAGTGAGTATGCAAAAGATCTAGAAACATGTGCTATAATCAATAATCCTACTCAAAATTAAAAATTCGAAAGGAAAAACAATATTCTTTGGTATAAAGGAAGAATTTACCTTAGCCCAAAATCAAAATTTAAGTTCGAAGTTCTCAAGGAGTCCCATGATTCATTATCAACAGGACGTACGTTTCTTTAAAACCTACTATAATGGACACCGATCATTTTTCTGAAAGGAAATGAATAATGATATTAAAAAATATGTAGCAAAGTGTTATCAATGCTAGAGAAATAAAAATGAGAACATTATGACACCCCTGAACTGCTCCATCCCTTAAATATTCCAAACCAAAAGTGGGAAGAAATATCGGTGGACTTTATCAAAGGCCTACACATGTCAGATGGAAAAGACAAAATCCTCGCAGTATTCGACAGACTTACCAAGTATGCACACTTCATAGGAATGAAGAAATCAGACTCAGCAAAACAAATCACTAAGATATTTTGCAAGAATGTCTACAAACAACATAGGTTTCCCAAAGTCATTGTTAGCGATAGAGACGCCAAATTTAAAGTGAATTTCTGGAAGGAATGTTTCAAACATATTGGAACATACCTCAACATGAGTTCAACATACCATCCTCAAACAGACAAACAAACATAAGTTGTCAATACATGTTTAGAAGCTTACCTTCGTTATTATGCATCAGATAAACAAAATAAGTGGGCTCAATGGTTACACCTTGTCGAATGGTGGTACAATTTCATTTATCACATTTCAACGAAAAATGACCCCATTTCAAGTTTTGTACAATTATGAGCCTCCGAAATGGAAGGACTTTGCCCTTATCGAGACAAAATTTCCAGCAATTAAAGATTAGTTAGAAGAATCCCAAAAAATCTTCTAAGCACTAAAGGAAAATCTAAGTATTGCATGAAAACGTATGAAGCAAAACGCTGACCAAAACAGATCAGAGAGAGAATTTGAGGTTGGAGAATGGGTATTTGTTAAACTTTAGCCTTACAAGCAATTTTGCTTAAAACAGAAGGGAAAAACAATTTGGCACCAAATTTCTATGGACCGTATCAGATTAGGAAAAAGATCAGCCAAGTAGCATACGGCTTAAGCCTTCCTGATAAAAGTCGTGTTCACAACATTTTCCATCTATCCTGCCTTAAAAAAGCACTAGTCAAACACCAAGCGGCGCAGACGACACGATGACGAAGGGAAGATCATTCTAGAACCAGAAGGAATCATCACCACTAGGGAAAAGAAATTGCGATCATGAGTAATAAAAGAATACCTTATCAAGTGGAAGAACCTACCAATAGAATAAGCTTCTTGAGAAACATAAGCATTTCGTCAACAACACCCGTCATTAAATATGCTTTGAGGACAAAGCATCTCTTCGAGAGGAAGGAAATGTTATGTAAAAATTTAAATATGTTTAATTATGGTCAAATTAGGAAGAAGGGCATGATCAAAAGATTATGCCCCTTCACGAAAAGGCAACCAAGGCCATATTTAAGCCAAGGGCCTTCTTTGTAAAAATCATCATTCAGATTTTCATATAATATAATATATATATCATTTCGTAATTAAAGATGTTTACTTCATCTTGTATCGGAGCATAATGAATTTTGTCCGTAACAAAATGGTTTGTAGAACATAGGAGCTAGCTTGTTTTTTCTTCTTGTTTTAATGATAGTTGTTTGTAAGGTTGGAGCTTGACATATACCCAATCTCCTTCCCTAAACCCTTTTTCTGATCTATGTTGGTTAGCTTGGTGTTTCATATAGTTTCTTGCAATATTGAGATTTTCTTTAGTGTTTGAACGACTTTTTGGCTCTCCTCTACTTGATCTTTTATTGCTGTAGGAATTTACAGGGTAAGTTCCTTAGATCAAACACCAAAGGTCACCGCTCACAAACATATCACAGATTCACAAACATATCACAGATCAATACACTAGTATTTGATGTGGTTAAAACCCTCGAAGAGGGAAACAGTCCATGACCTGAGCCAATGCGGCCACTTCAGGCAATTTATGAATATAAAGAAAGAAAATTTACATAAGCTTCTCTCATAAACGGTTATCGGACAAATGACCCTCCAAGCTCTTTAAATAGAGATCATGGACCAATCGGGTGTTAAGCCATGGATCAAGTGTCAGTAATACCGAGGAGGGAATGAACCGTCGGATCACTACATATCGTGACCGTCGGATTATAAGTTACAAATTTACATAGTAAAGAAACACACTTTACCTAACTCTACGCTAGACCAAGTTATACTTAACTATTTCCCACGTGTCGGAATATCCTAACATCCCCCCTTAAGAACAACTTGGGATAGTTTGGTAAACTTCGCTTCTGTGAGAGCCTTTGTAAAGATATCAACAACTTGATCATTGGTTGAACAATACTGTACTTCAAGAACATGATCATGAATGAGCTTTTTGATGAAGTGTATGTGTAGTTCAATGTGTTTCATGCGCTGATGTTGAACTGGATCTTTGCATAGCTGAATGACACTCTGATTATCACACCAAAGTGTAGTTGGATGCTGCTGATGAAGACCAAATTCAGACAGGATCTGACGAAGCCACAGGGCTTCCTTGCTAGCTTCAACTGCACCATGATACTCTGCTTCTGCCGAAGAAAGAGAGATGGCACTTTGTTTCTTACAAGACCATGTAATAGGTCATGAACCAAGAGTGAATACATAACCTACAATAGACTTTCGATCATCAGGGTCACCAGCCCAATCAGAATCAGTGAAACCAATCAACAATGGAGATGCTCCTGCACTGTAATGAATCTCGAACTGAACTGTACCTTGAATATATCGAAGTATTCTTTTAGCTGCTTTCCAATGACTTTCATGAGGTTTGTGCATAAACCAAGCAACAAGACCAATGACAAAGGAAAGGTCAGGATGAGTATGGGTTAGATACATAAGTTTACCAACAAGTTGACGGTATAAGGTAGCATCAACTTCAGGGGAAGTACAAGTGACTGAAAGCTTGACACCAGACTGAAAGGGAGAAGGGGTTGGCTTACATTCTTCCATGCGAAAGTGGCGTAGAGGATCACATGCATACTTGGACTGAGAAAGGGTAATACCTTCTTTGGATTGCAAGACTTGAAGACCAAGGAAATAATGCAAGTGTCCTAAGTCCATCATTTCAAACTTCTTTTTGAGGCTAGACTTCACATGGTTTATATGGTTGGAATCACTACTAGTAAGGATAACATCATCAACATAAAGAACAAGGATGACTAAGGACTTACCCACTTTCTTGGTGTAGACAGTGTTGTCGGAATGACATCTAGAAAATCCATTATCTAAGAGAAAGCTATCCATTTCGGCATAACAAGCCCGAGGGGCTTGTTTGAGACCATAAAGAGACTTCCTAAGGCGACAAACAAGGCTAGAGTCGTTTTGGATAAAGCCAGGGGGTTGTTCCATGTAGATTTCTTCATGCAAATCCCCATGTAAGAAGGCGGAATTAACATCCATCTGATGGACTTCCCATTTAAAGGAGGCAACAATGGAAAGAACAAGGCAGATAGAATTCAATTTGGCAATGGGGGAGAAGGTTTCAGTATAGTCAATGCCTTCAACTTCTGAAAATCCTTTAGCAACAAGATGAGCTTTATGTTTATCCACTTTTCCATCTGGTCCAAACTTTGTTCTGTAAACCCATTTGCATCTGACAAGTTTTCTTCCCTTTAGAAGAGGAACAAGATCCCAAGTATTGTTTGCTAATAAGGAATTATATTCTTCATTCATCGCTGCATCCCAATCTTGATGACCTGAAACTTCTTCAAAGGTGTCTAGATCAGGATTTTCTAGAACTTGAGCCAATAAGGAAGAGGCTTTGTCGAACTGCGAACGTGTACGACGTTAATCTGCAGGGTCACCTGTAAGAGAACTTGTTGCATCCTGAGTAGAGCGGACCCATTTTAGAAGCTGTGGAGCTAAAGGAAGATCTTGAGGAGGTGGAGGAGGATTGTCATCCTCACTATCATAATCAGAACTATGTAGGAATTTACAGGGTTAGTTCCTTAGATCAAACACCAAAGGTCACCGCTCACAAATTAATCATAGATCAATACACAAGTATTTGACGTGGCTAAAACCCTCGAAGAGGGAAACAGTCCATGGCCTGAGCCAACGTAGCCACTTCAGGCAATTTATTAATATAAAGAAAGAAAATTTACATAAGCTTCTCTCATAAACGATTATCGGACAAATGACCCTCCATGCTTTTTAAATAGAGATCATGGACCGATTGGGTGTTAAGCCACAGATCAAGTGTCGGTAATACCGAGGAGAGAATGAACTATCGGATCACTACATATCGTGACTGTCAAATTATAAGTTACAAATGTACATAGTAAAGAAACACACTTTACCTAACTCTACGCTAGACCAAGTTATACTTAACTATTTCCTATGTGTCAGAATATCCTAACAACTGCTGGAATTTTCATATCATTTATGGCTAATTCCTTCCATTTTGTAGGCTTGTAACCATAGAGAGCTTGAAATGGTGTCATTTTTGCTGAAATGTGATAAGTGCAGTTGTACCACCATTCAGAGTCCAAACCATTTGTTTTGCTTGTCTGTTACAAAACAACGAAGGTATGCTTCCAAACAATTTTTGACAATTTTAGTTTTCCCATCCGTCTGGGGGTGATATGCTGTGCATGTTGAGTGATGTCCCCATTTTTTTGAAGAACTCCTTCCAAAAGTTTCCCTTAAATTTAACATCTCGATCACTAACAATGATCTTTGGAAACCCATGCAATTTGTAAATATTTTTGCAAAATATTTCGGCAATTTGTTTTGTTGAATCTGAACTTCTTATGCCCATGAAGTGTGCATATTTAGTGAGTTGGTCTACAACCACAAGGATTTTATCCTTCCCGCTTGACATGGGTAGCCCATCAATGAAGTCTTCGCTATTTCTTCCCACTTTTGGTTTGCGATTTGTAGGGGATGGAGCAATCCTGGTGTCAAACACTTTTCATTTTTGTTTCTTTGGTATTTATCGCATTATGCCACATATTTTTGAATTTCCTTGTACATCCTTTTCCAAAAAATTGATTGGCGTATATTATAGTAAGTTTTGAAGAATACAAAATGTCCAGTTGTTGGTGAATCATGACACTCCTTTAGAAATTTGATTATAAATTTGGAAGTGGGACTTAAATAAATTTGTCCCTTATACCAAAGGATGTCATTCTTCCATTCGAGTTTTGAGTTTTGAATAGGATTATTGATTAAGTTACATATATCTGGATTCTTAGCATATTCACTTCAAATTTCATTTAACCATTTTGGGACTATAGTTGAGATTACAAGTAATGATGGGTCTTCGTCTTTTCCAGATAAAGCATTAGTTGCAACATTGTCTTTACCCTTCATATGAAGAATTTCCAAATCAAAGGTAGCTATTTTCTCCAACCATTTTTGTTGTTCTACCGAAAGTGTTTTCTATTGTAGAAGATATTGTAGGCTATTGTGATCCGTACGTATCAAAAATTTGCTACCTAGAGGATATTGTTGCCATTTGGTTAAAGCATGCATGATAGCAAGCATTTCTTTATTATATGTTGATTTTAGACACTCCCTCTTATTTAACTTCCTGCTTTCAAAAGCTATGGGATGGCCATCTTGCATTATTACAACTCCTAATCCAGACCCGAAAGGATCGCATTCAATTATAAAAGGTTTTGAAAAATCGGGAGTTGATAACATCAGTGTTGAAGACATCACTTCTTTTAATATTTCAAAACATTGTTCTGTTTGATCATCCCATATGAATGAATTTTTCTTTAAAAGATTCGTCAAAGGAGCAGTTATGTTGGCAAAATTTCGAACAAATTGTCGACAGTATCTAGTCAATCCTAAAAATCCTCTTAATTTGGAGATGTTAATAGGTTTAGGCCATTCTTTAATTGCCTTGTACTTGTTCGGGTCTACCTTTGATCTTTGGATATTATGTGTCCAAGTTCCTCTACTTCTTTTCCAAAAGTGCATTTCGACATATTTGCATAAAATTGATTCTCTTCTAGTATAGTTAGGACTTGTTCCAGGTGTTGTAGATGCTCCTTTCATGTTTTACTATAGACTAGAATATCATCAAAGAAAACTAGCACAAACATCCTTAAATATGGTCGAAATACCTCATTCATGGAGGCGTGGAAGGTTGTTGGAACATTAGTTAACCTAAAAGGCATTACCTTAAACTCATAATGACCTTGATGAGTTCAAAAGGCGGTCTTCATAATATCCTCTAATCTTATTTTGATTTGGTAGTATCTAGATCTCAAGTCCAATTTTGAAAATTATTTGGCTCCATGAAGTTCATCTAACATTTCTTTTATGAAGGGAATAGTGAACTTGTTTTTAATCGTTATCTTGTTCAATCCTCTGTAACCTATGTATAGTCTAAATGATCCATCATTTTTTCTTACTAGAATCACCAAAGAAATGTAAGTGCTTCTACTTTTTGCGATGATACCACATTTCAAGAGATCCTAGACTAGCCTTCCGATTTCAGTCTTTTGATTATGTGGATATCTATGTGGCTTAATGTTCACAGGTTTGATCCTAACTTAACTTCGATTATGTGCTTTATATCTTTTTTGGGCAGAATTTGTAGCGGAAGATCTTGGAATATTTTTTGGTGTTTTTGAATTAATGCCCGAATTTTAGGGTGTTCCTCTTCAATTAATTTTGAAGCCATCATTTCCATCTGTTGACATTGTACCATATATGTTGGAGTTCCTTTTCGGATCATTTTCACCATTTGATGGGACAACACAATTTGGTTTTTGGGTGGTTGAAAACCATATAACTTACACTTTTTTCCTTATCATCTGAACTTTATAAATTGTTTTTGATGGTTGGCAAAGTAAGTGCCTAGGGTTTGTAATTTTGTAGCCATTTGACACTTGGAACCACATCCACTCCTCCAAAGCGGTATGGTGAAAAATGGTGATTCTAAATTGTAATATTGAATTTGCAATTTAACCTTATGGCATTTACCCACTCATTCAATTTTCTTTCCATCTGCTACCACCACTTTCATGTTACGCATTGGATATGTGACAATATTGAGCCTTTTTGCAAGATTTGAATCCAAAAAATTGTGAGTGCTTCCTGTATCGATTAGAACCATTACATTGTTCTTTTTGATATGCCCTTTTAAATTCAAGGTTTGGGGTTGGGTTATTCCTGTCATGCCTGATAACGATACTTGCAAAACATTTTCATTGTCTGATTCTAGGGGAAATTTTTGAGAATCCTCAAATTCTTCTATATCTGATTCTTCACTATCTGAATCTTGAGTTGCTACACACTTATATAAATTCTTGGTATCCTTTCCCTTAAAACATTTGTGCTTGGAATCCCATTTTTCGCCACAATGTCTGCATTTACTCTCTTTTATTCTTTGCACCTCCATATTAGATTGTCCTCCTCACAATTGTGGTGGAACGTACTTCGTATTTTCCATATCAGAAGTTTAGGGAAACCTTTGTCTTGAATATACTCTTTCAACTTTTGGCAGTTGTATTCTTTCGAATTTGAAATTTCTTTTCTGCATCTTTTGCTTTTTGTCTTACTACTTCTAAAGATGTAATGTCATGAAGCTTAAGTTCATCTTGGAGATATGCCCATTTTTTCCACCACATATACCAATTATACGCTTCGCCTTCAAGTCGTATGGACGCATGCTTGATTTTTTCATCATCGCTGTCAATGTTGTAAATCTCGAAATACTCCTATGCCTTATTGAACCATGTGACATCATGTTTCTCATTACCATCAAAATTGGACAGCTCGAGTTTGCTCTTCGTTGATATGTGGCAATCAGTGGATTGAAGAAGGGAATCTGGGTTGAGATCTGCATATTTTGAAAATTCGGTATATTGTTTTGTAGATTAGGTATGGAAGATGCGCGTGGAGATTCAAGAGTGTTATAGGGGTCTGATGTATTTGAAGATTCTGGTTGTTGAGTGGCTTCATTATTCTGATGTTGTAAAGTAGTTACATTATTCTTTCCTTGAAAGATCATGTTCAGCATACCCATTACTTCAATGTGATTATCATCAACCCGATTTTGCAAGTCTTCTTAGTCCTTTCAAAGGGCATTATAAATTTGTTGAAGTTGATTCTCTATACTATCTGTTTTATCGTGGAGCTTCGTAAAGTTCACGTCACTTTTGTGGAGCCTATTTTCAAACTCTTCCAGTTCTTTACTAAATCACTTATCGTCATTGTCCAAGTGAATGGTGGTGTATAACACTCCAACTTGACTCACTTCTTTAACTTTATTTAATTTTAAAAAAATAAATTTATTTATATATAAAATAATAATTATATATATTTATAAATTATTATTATATAATTATATATTTATTAATTAATTATATAACTTATAAAAATATATTTACTTATATCTTTACAATACGACTAAGCGGAGGGATTGGTCACGAACCGCAGGGCGTATCGTTTGGTGTTTGAGGCATGGACAGCTTTTTTGTCAAGATATGTTGGCGGTGATGATACAACGTACGATGCTAACGGTGGATACAGACAGACGACACATGGATTAACGGTTGTTTGCGGTGGTCATAATTTCAACAGGAATGTGAACAAGGTAGGGGTGTGGACGTAGTCGAGGGAAGGTGAACAGAACGCAGATAGAACAGATGTGCAGCATTGCGGAAAGGAGAGTCGAGTTGGTTTGATAGCGGACAGGTGCGGGGCAGCCATGACAAACAAATGCTTACATCGATTGGGGAACAAAGACGAATGGTGGTTAAATCACGTGGGTTGTCCGTGAAGCGGATCAGTGGACGTTGGAGGCAAACGAGGGGGCGTTGAATAGTGAACCAAGGGGGAGAGATGGCGGAACAAAAACATGGACAGAATTTGTACAGCAAGACAGGCAGAGGAGACGGTGGTTGTCTCAGCAAATAGGGAGTAGCAGCAGAAGCTTGCTCTGATACCAGATGGTACAGAGAATTGACACTATAAATAAAATATTTTATTATATTAAATGATAATTGAATGATGATTTTTACAACAAGGGACCCTTGGCTTAAATAGCCTCGGGTGCCTTTACATAAGGGTTGCGATCTTTGGATCGTGCCCTTCTTCCTAATTAACACAAGTTAATTGTTATATATAACAAATATACAACTAAGAGAAATATAAAAAAATAAAAAATAAAAACAAAACAGCCGAGCCAACCAGTTCAAAACAGTTCAGGAGGCCGGTCCAAACAGGTTTTTTCCTCCAATCAGTCAGACCGGCCGATTCAGACCGATTCAGTCCGGTTCTGATAACACTGTTTTTAACACCCCTTTTTCTTCGGTTGGTTGTAGTGGTGAAAGATTCCACCCTAGCCAATCCACCTTTCTCTTGACTACGTTTCACATAATTTTTGAGGCATCATTCATCCATTTTGTGGCAACAAGAGTTTCTGAGGAAACAGTTCAGTGGCAGTGAGTTACTGTGGCATTATCTGGGCAGCAAATCACTCTTAGACATTATCTGTGCCAATTTGTGGGAGCGCATGAATTCTGAGGCTCAATCGTGACAGCAATCTATCCATGAAGCCATTCTAAGACGACGTGGTCCCTCTGAAGCTCTATTGATGATAGCAGATCCTTTCTGAGGTGTCAATTGTGGCAGTGAATCCTTTCTGAGGTGTGAATGGTGGCAGTAGATCCTTTCTGAGGTGTGAATGGTGGCAGCAGATCTTTTCTGAGGTGTCAATCGTGGCAGCGGATCCTTTGTGAGCTGTCAAGTGTGGCAGCGGAACCTTTCTGAGGTCTGGTTTGGGCAGCGGGACCCTTCTGAGGTATGGTTTGGGCAGCGGGGTATTTCTAAGGGCTGGAATTTCCCTCTGTGAGGCAGCAAAGCGATGTATCTGAGGTAGCGAGGGAGAGTGGGAACCCTGCACTGTAGCAGCAAAATTGAGAACTTCCATTCTGAGGCAGCGAGGGAGCTTCCACGGCTGCAGAAGAGCCCTACAGGCTTGTATAGGTCCCCTGTGGCAGCAGAGGTCGAGGTGTTCTTCCCGAGGTTGCCGGTAGCAGAAATAAACAGAGGCTGTGAGGAATAGGAGGAGCCAGCTAAGTGGGAGTAAAGCAAGTAGGACAAATACATCTCGGACAGCCAACAAGATTGAATATGAGGCAGCTTAGTGACCAAAGGTGCTATGAGTCAGGACCGTAGCTGGATGTAAGGTCAGATCAGTAGTACAGGGTCAGTAGGTTCTGCTGATGCAATTAGTATTAGATGATGAAACTAAACTTCAATGTGTAATTGGAAGGATTACGAACTTGTAACCTACTGTTGAATTGGCTTATTTGTATGAGCTGTTGGTGGAATCCATTACTTGTTTACACTATTTGTGCATTCAATATTATCATTGTTTGCAAAAATTGAAGGAATACTGTGATAATAGTTAGAATCCAAATGTTTTCATGTGCTCTATTCAACCCTAAGGGTAAATTTACCAAAAGGGATATTACATACAATCATACTGATCTACATTTGGCAACCATGAAAGGAGATTTAGAAGTTGTGAAGAAACTTTTAGACGGGTTGCATTCTGCAAACAGTGTACAGAACCCTCAGGCTGATATTGAATGGGGGAGATTCAATCATGCTTGGTAGATGAAGAAAATGACCTTACTGAGACACCATTGTATATTGTTGCAAAACAGGGCCTGCATATAAACAAAGTTCCATTTACGGGAGAGTGGCAATCTTGACCAAGCCTTTGATATTTGCTACAGATTTTGTGAGCTTCTCCTCATTTGTGATTGCTATATGATATACCAGATGTGGATGGAGACAACCTTTGGCAGAGAATCTTTCAGCATTCATTTGGATAAAAAACGGCTACTTTGGCTCTGTCTATATTTACTGTTGGCTAAACACAGTGTTGCTATGATAACAGGAGTTGTTACAGAAGAATATTATAACCCTAGTGGCATGCAAACATCACGGATTGCCTCTGGATCGGGCCAGAAGTTCATGTGACTCATGATTTGCAATCGGATCTGTATTTAATGAAATAATCTGAGGAGCAGGGCCTGAAAACTTTAGAAAACAATGGGCGACGAAATAATAATCGAGCTGCAAGCCAAGCATGATGGTGATGAATCTTCCCTCGTTGAGCGTTTGCTCATGAACGGCAGCACAGTTGCTAAAGGACAGGCTGCAGCTCTTGGGTGTTTATGGTAGAAGGTTTTCAAGGGTTTTCAAGCAGACAGCAGAACCTTGGCATCAAGCCCCCTCAGTTCAGTTCAGGGTAGAGAAAGTGGGCAGCCAGGTCAAAGGGAAATATGGAAGGTAAAGAGGTTTGCAAGCCCCCCCACCTAACCATTGAATCATTCCAAGTCCATAGGGCTCAAGTCGCATGTGGTTTCGACCTGTCTAACTAACCGTTTAAATCATAATGAGTTTGATCTCTTATATTTTAATCCAAGGAGCGGGAACCTTTCAATGAACATTGGGTTGTGACTCGAGCACAAAATTATTTTTTCAAGGGTTAATCCACCTTCAATGGGTAGGAATCCATTATTATTATTATTGTACATGTGGCAAGGCTACTTTTCCTCCCTTTTTTATATTTATATTTTAGTTAATTGTTAGTCTCCAGAAATTGGACCAGGTCTAGAGAGCTCTTTGGAATTTATTATTTTAATGTAAAGGAAATTCCTTTCCTCATCTTACTAAACGGAAGGATTTCCTCACGTGTAATCACAGTTGGATAGTGAGACAGTGAGAGTATTCCTAGGGACTTAATGAAAAATTTCTTTGCGCCATTGGTTTTTGGGGTTTGTTACGTGATGCATGTTTTGACTTAGAAGGCTTTCTTTTCTTGGTTACGTCTATAGTATTTTTTAAGGGTTAATTTGTGGGTGATTCACGATCAGCACAAGGATTAGTGTGTGTTAGAAATACTGAGAGGTGGGGTAGGGTGAAGTATTTCATCCAATTGTTAATTTTTTGCCAGTTAAAATTCTTTTAAAAGAGAAGCACGAGTAATGCCAGGACACAAGAATTAAGAAAACAAAATTACTTGAATAATTTTAACTCAACATAAAATAATGAGGACACCAATCCTCCTTCACAAATTCAAGCTTCAACATGTTAAATAAGGACACCAATCCTTTTCCACAAACCAAGGCACCAACCTGGTAATACATTGAGGACACCAATCCTCTTTAACAAGTCCAGGCAGCAACCTGGCAGAAATGAGGACACTAATCCTCTTAGGCACCATCCTGTCCAAACTGTTCCAAGTAGACTTCAAAACTTCTCAAAAACTTGTGAATAAGTTCCAATCCTGGTTCAAAACTGCTCCAAAAGCTCCTTCAAGATAGCTTCAAGATAGGCATCTAAATAGATCAAAGAGTTGCTTCAAGAGAGACTTCAAGATGGCTTCAAAGGCTGCCTGCTCCAGAGCTTCTTCAAAACAGACTTCAAGATGGCTTCAAAAGCTGCTCCAGGCCTCCTTCGAAACAGACTTCAAGATGGCTTCAAGAGCTGTTCCAGGGCTCCTTTGAAACAGACTTCAAGATGGCTTCAAAAGCTGCACTGGGGCTCCTTCAAAACAGGTTTCAAGATTGGGCTGCAAATGATCAAAAACTAAGATCTTATCAGGCCGATCTTCAAGCTACCATAGGACCATATCTTAGTATTTCACAGGGCCAAGCCTCAGGCTTGCCACAGGGCCAGACTGTTGTTGGAGATAGAGTCTTCATCAGGTTGCGAAGTTGCAGATCCAGCAGTGGAGCCATGTTCATATGAGGTGTTTGACCTAAGTGGATGAAGACACCTACAGAGTTGAGTTGTGATGGTCTAAAGTGGACTGGGCCAAGTGTTCAACGGCAGCTAGAGACTAACCTTGAAAGCACACAAGTTCAGTTGCAGCATGTGCACAGGTTTTCATGACGTCACTTTCTGGGAGGGAAAGCAGGGTGATCCAAGGGAAGGATGTGTAGCTCAGAGGGAGTCTGGCTTCAAAGGGAGACTGCGGGCTGAAAGGAAGAGTCAATCAACCAATGGAAGTCTAACCTTCAAGTTCAATTGAGAGATTGGACTCTTCCAGGCTATGCAAAGAAAGTCATGGATCATACAAGGAAGTCGTGGTGCGTAAGGAAATCCGTAGACCATGCAAGGAAGTCATGGTGCATGCAAAGAAAATTCATGTCACATGTAAGGAAGTGATGGACGACATGCAAGGGAAGTCATGATCATGCAAGAAAAGTCATGGCACATGCAAGGAAGTCATGGCACATGCAAGGGATTCACGACCATGAAAGGAAAATTCATGGAGCTGGAGATTTATAGGAACAAGGAAAGTCATTGTTCGAATGGCCATGCAGGATGCTCTGAAGCAGGAGGTTTCTAAGAGCATGGTGTCTTCGAAGATCCAGGTCTTCCAAAAGAATGTGGTTGCAGATCACATTTGGAGGCAGGACC
This sequence comes from Pinus albicaulis, assembly GCA_034641835.2. Taxonomy (NCBI): domain Eukaryota; kingdom Viridiplantae; phylum Streptophyta; class Pinopsida; order Pinales; family Pinaceae; genus Pinus; species Pinus albicaulis. The sequence continues at coordinate 559,645,787 of CM076569.1, read as the reverse complement.
ACTGCCAGGTGGTGTTGGAAATACCTTCCTCACTAAGAGTTTTGAAATATTGGTAATTCAGAATGTATTTTTGGGTCAACTTGGAGATGATAGGTTGACTTGGGAATATGAATGGTCGGCTGGGAGGCAAAGAGATGAGTCGATTCAGCTACTCACACCCCTATGCATCCCTCATGCTTATATATATATGTCACAAGGTATGCCACCAAGAAGTTGTTGATTGCAGTAGAGAAGAAGTGTTATGCTTGTCTAAGTGCTAAGACTAGCAGAAGAATACAGAAGACTGCCACTTTAGCACAATATTAATTTATTTAACTATTTCCTACAGTTAGACTTAGGAAAAAGTAAAAGTTCCTAACTTAACTTCTGATTTAATCTCAGTGATTGATCACGATTCAATCTCTGTCGTTGTGAAGGAGATTAGGGTTGAGGTCGAAATTATAAGAGATAGAGCGAGTTGGTGGCAAGTTAGTTGAGCACAATCACGTGTGAGGGAGCAACAACATAAGAGCTAGAGTTTCAACAAATCATAGAACTCAGCATACAAGCAGAACAAATCTTTCAGGTCCATGCAGGAGATAGGTAGTGTGCTTGCACGTGGGAGGTCAAACTTTTGATCTGTGTAAGAATTTTGCAGATCTAGTGCGCAGGAAGGGAATCAATTTAGTTGGAGAGTGGACAAGTATTATGCTGGTGATAAACCAGGAAGTTTTCCCTTGTAATTCTTAGAAGAAAATCTTTTGCTGCAGAAGAATAATAAAATACACACAACATTGCAGGTTTCCCCAGAGATGGGGTTTCCTAGGTCTATCTTGTGTTCTATGTGTGATGTGTTTGTCTTCTAATTTATTTTCCATTGTGTGTGTTAGAAAACTCAATGTGTTTGTGATTTAAGTTCCCAAAATATCAGCTGTTTATATTTCTAGGTTTCTACACTTAGAAAATTAGAAATCAGTTTGTTGGGTTTTAAGGAAATCTACCATGGTATCAGAGCTCAATTTGTGATTGAAGAACAAGCACAAATTTTATCTTCAGGAGTTGATTCTGTGATCCAGAGGGAGCAAGTTATTAGAACGCTTTGGCGTTTGGGTTTGAGCAATGTGCATTGATTCTACCCGCGCAATTTGTATTCAACAGTTTGATTTGGTAGTATGGCATATCAGGGTCTCAAATTTGAAGATAGATCAGACGGTGCGTCCGACTTCTATTCATGGAGTGAAAGGATAGGAATGGTGCTAGAGGAACAAGGGATTTAGTATTTTGTTGATAACGTCCCAATCATAGTCCAACTTCTGTTCATGGAGTGAAAGAATAGCAATGGTGCTAGAGGAACATGGGATTTAGGATTTTGTTGATAGCGTCCCAATCGCACCAACCGATCCTCAACAGTTGGCTCAACATAATAAAATGGATGCCAAGGCAAGAAGGATTATCCTGGAAGAAGTCAAAGACCACGTTATTCCTCATCTGACTGGGAAGAAGAAAGCCAAAGAAATGTGGACTACCATCATTGGCCTTTATCAAGGTTCGAGCAAGGCCCGAAAGTTGGTGCTGAAGGACAAGCTCAGAAGCATTAAAACGTTCAAGTAAGATTCAATGGTTTCTTATCTCGCCAAGTTTTCCAAGGTGAAGAAAGAGTTGGCTAGTGTAGGTGAGACAGTTCCAAATAGAGATGAGGTGAATTTTGCTTTATTAGGTTTCACCAAGTCATGGCAAGCCTTCATGGATGGGATATGTTCCCAAGAAAACTTTCCAAATTGGGAGCGTTTGTGGGATGACTGAGTCTAGGAGAAGATTCATAGACAATCTCAGGCTAGATATCATGTTAAAAGTGAGGGAGATGAAGAAAATTTCGCTCTTGCCAACAATGGAACCAAGTCCAAGGGAAAAAAGAGCAGCAGTGGTAGTGAGCCAAGTTCCAAGGGTGAGAAGAAGAAGAAATATCTTAGAAAGATTAAGTGTTCTTGTGCCACCAATTTGGGCATTATGCTAGTAAATGCCCTAATAGAAAGAAAGGGTCCAAGAAGGACCAAGTAGAAGCCTTTGCAGAGATAGATGAGTTCTCTTCTCATTTTGAGGAGGGTTTTTCATGCATTGTCTGTAGGGCAAGTTCAATAGCTACTAGTTTATGGTATGTGGACAACGATGTGTCGTATCATAGGACACGAAACAAGAAGTATTTCAGCAAACTATAAGAGAAGGGCATGCAGTTCAACGCAGAGATGGGAGACAATGGAAAGTACCAAGTTGAGGGTATTGGTATAGTTCATTTTGAGAGGGAGTCTGGAAACTCTCTATATATTAGAGATGTTCTTTACGTACTTGGACTCAAGAAGAATCTCGCTTTGGTTTCAGCATTGGATGATAAGGGGTAGAGGTGACCTTCAAACATGGTAGGTGTTAGAACCCTTTAATTTACAGTATCACAAGGTGACTGTGTACTTTTTCTTTGCAAATTTTTCATACTGTACATAGATGTCAATATTCAAAGTCTTTTCCAAAGCAAGAATCAAAGGAACAAAGGCAAAAGAGAGGCAAGGAGCATTAGACCATTAGCGAAGACAAAGGCAACAGAGAAGTAATTAAGGCAGAAAAAACAAGCAAAGGCAGAGTCGTGAACGTGAAAGGGTCAAGTCGTGCACTTTGGGTTGAGTTGTGAACGCTAAAGAGGGTCAACTAGTGAACGAGTCAAAGTATTCAACCAACAAACCAAGAAACTAACGAGCACGGCCAAAGAAACAAAATCGACAAACCACAACAAAGGAGAAGTAAGGACTGTGGATTTGAGCTTCAATCAATGGCGGAGATTGAATCACATCATCGCATTACAAACCCTTTTTTCATTTCATTTCCCTTAAAAATCATCAAACTTTACCTTTTCGCCTTTCCGCTTCATTTTTCTACTTTACGTGTTTAACCACCGTTTCACATCGCAAATATTTTAACTTACCGTTGCAAGCGCTGCAATGTATTTAGTTTAACTTGTGATGCGGTTGGCCCCACCACAGCAGCTCTGCCCCCCACTTCTGGCCGCTTGCAATACGTATCATATAATATGAAACCTCGTATACTTACCGCAGAAACCTTTCGCTGATTTATAAACTCCGCCGATGCAGTGGGCTCCATCTTACCACATCATCCTCCAATCAACGCACTTCTCATCCTTTAGAGTTTATCTTTCGTTGTTTAAGTGTTAAGAGTTGCGATCTGCGGGTTGCGTTCCGGTCCCACCTTCCCTCCACATCACCTCCCATTTCGCATCGCATCGCCGATTACATTCTTCATACTTAAACTGTTAAACATGTGAAGTGCGATACCGACGCGGATGCGATGTGGCTTCATAACTGAAATATAAACATTTTCAGGTCTGGGTAAATGAGTTTTTTACGATGTTTTCTGTAAAAAGGGTCAAGTCGGGCATATGAGGTTTGAAACTCATTTTATGAAGAAATAAGGTTAAACGCGGCAGAAAGGCTCGGGTAGCAAAAGACACCGAGGTCGAGTCGGGCAAGGCGTTTTACCAAACTTGTTATGTTATAACGACATAAAGGACTTCTAGGGGAAATAAGCCCCGACAAGGCGTGCAAGCACGGGAGGTTGAGTCGGGCAAAAGGCAATCACGCAGAACTGTTATGGTATACCAGCAGAGGCGGAAAACGCAGTAGAACACATCACCACCATCACCAATCAATGAAAAGTGGCCAGCACTGCACAAATTTGATTACCCAACGCCGGTTTGCTGAAAACAGAGCCAGATGTCAGAGACACCATCATTTGCCTCTTCGTGACCATCACAGTCACCTCCAAGCTTATTGTTTGATCTTCCGAGGAGCCATTGAAGCGTTTGGATCTACGAAGAGTTGCCCAAAATTAATTCTACAGGCGGTGTCTTTGTCAGAGATTTATGATGAGGCCTTGCATGGCCACACTTGTTCATTTTCTGTTAAATTGTAATCAATGAAAGGTTGTCAAATAAGATAGAGCAACCAACTTAATCTTTAGGTAGATATTGCATGCCTTAGCTCATGGGTTGGAAGTTGGAAAACTGGGACCTTGCTGGAACTTGCATTGTAAGAACTATTGGAGCACTGTAACTGTTTGAGCTTGGCATCGATAATAAGAGATTGTTCACAGGATTCTTGAGCTATGTTAATGGTGATGTTCTTTCCTTTGTGTTAATGTTTTCCTCTGTCTTTTCATGCTGTGCATCAATTTATTTGATTTCAAAACAGAAAATTTAGATTAAGATTTGTTGAGAGAGCACCTTAATTTTGTCTGTGTTTGTTATCTTAATGTTTTCCTCTGAGACCTGAATGCAGAATTCATAAATGGTCTACTCTGCATTTAAGTTGAACCTTAATCTCCTTCTCCCATCTCATATTCACACTGCTAGTAAGATCCAGTTTGCATAGTTAGCTTGCCCTATGAATGCCCCTGAAAGTTGATGCACAATTCAGCCTTTTATGACTCCATAGCCCAATGGATTAGTTTCACAGCTCTATCTGTCCAACCACATAATCAATCAAACAAACAACCCTTTGAATTTCTATAACTAGCCTAATATCAACATTTAGAATTATCAAGTTAAATCATAAAAAACAGAGAGAGCCCTCTCTGAGTCTAGGAAGGCTAGGTCCTGGACTCCAAAGTGGTTTGATGCTGTTCTCTGTCGTTTGTTCTTGCCAATCTTAGAAATTATGGAGTGACAACAGTAGGGTTTTTATAAAACCCTCAGACTACAAGGTAGCGAAGCAAATCGGGGTTAGGCACATGGGCCTATACAGATTGTAGTTTGAGACAGTCACGATAATTACTAGCAAAGGAGGCCATGACTCGGGTAGCAAGCTTGGGGAGTTGTGGCATAGGCACATGGGACATTTGCACCATGGAGCACTGAAGATTCTCAAGGACATAGCGTCAGGGCTGCCACAATGTAGCTTGGATCAACATGGGGCGTGCAAGAGTTGCACCTTTGGAAAGTATGCCAAGTCATCTTTTCCTGGTAGAGACAACAAGGTCAAGGGTATCTTGGACCTTGTTCATTTAGATGTATGTGGTCCTTTCTCTACAATATCCCTTAGTGGGTACAAGTACTATGTCACATTCGTAGATGATTACTCGAGGAAGACTTGAATATTTTTCATGAAGAAGAAGGATGAGGACTTCTCGAAGTTTCTGGAGTTAAAAGCCTTGGTTGAGAACCAGACAGGGAAAAAGATCAAGGCACTGAGGTCAGATAATGGTGGGGCGTACACCTCGAATGCGTTTAAGGAGTTGTGTGCCAAGGACGACATCAGGAGGGAATTGACCACAAAATATAATCGTCAGCAATATGGGGTGATAGAGTGTAAGAACAAGCCATAATTGGAGCAGCCAAAGCGATGTTGCATCACCAGCAGTTGCCCAAGTTTCTTTGGGCAAAGGCATGCAATACAACAATTTTCTTGCGGAATCAGAGCCCACACAGAGTGTTGGGGCGAGTTACACTAGAGGAGGCATTTACAGGGAAGAAACTGCATGTGTCTCATTTTAGTAGCCTTGCATATTGATGTGTACCAAAAGAGAAGAGGATGAAGCTGGAGCCCACAACATAGAAGCGCATATTCGTGGGTTACAACAACAAATCCAAGGCGTATAGGGTATACATTCCAATTTCCAACAAACAAGAAGACAGTCATCAGGAGAGATGTGAAGTTTGAGGAGGACAGGGCTTTCAGAAATTCCTTACAGCGTGAGCAAACTACTTTGAAGGAGGAGGAGCAACAAGCTCCCAAGCGAGAGGCTCAACCAGTACCTCAGACCACAGTTGTGCATGGGCAAGATGTGGACGAGGAAGCATGTGGACCACACTCAGGCAACAACTCCCAACACAGGGAGAAGGAGAACAAGATGGCAAGATCAACTGATTCAAGAGGTGCAGGAGCAAGTTGGTGCTCCAAGTACTTTAGTTTGATGGAGCAAACAACCACAAAGATACACAAGACACATCGCACTTATGACTGAGTTGATAGATGCCAAGCCTTCCAGTTATCAGGAGGCAGCCACTCAACAGGTGTGGAGAGGTGCCATGGTGTAGGAACATGTCTCCATCATGAAAAACAATGTTTGTGAGGTGGTGTCGATGCCAGAGGGAAAAATTTTCGTAGGCTCTCGCCAGGTATACAAGATCAAGCGTGGCTCGAATGGGAGTATTGGGAAGTACAAGGCAAAATTTGTGGCCAAGGGTTTCTCACAGATAGAGGGAGTTGACTATTATGAGATCTTTCCCCAGTTGCCAAGTATTCGTCTGCTATTGCAACACATATAAGGTGGAAGATCCACCAGATGTACGTGAAGACAACATTCCTCAATGGGGTTGTTGAGGAGGAGATTTACAATAAGCATTCGGAGGGATTCAAGACATGTAGCAAACAAACACATCAAACTCAAGAAAGATTTATATGGACTCAAGTGTGATCCGCAAGCATGGTATGCTCAGATAGACAATTACCTTCAGGGATTGGGCTTCACCAAGAGTGAAGCGTACCCTAACCTCTACTATATTGTTGTTGGAGGTGAGCTGCTTATTCTGGTGCTATGTGTGGACAACCTGATTTTGGCAAGTGTAGACAAGCTCATCCAAGAGTGCAAGAGAGATCTTCCAGGTGATTTTGAGATGAAGGATATGGGATTGATGCACTATTTCCTTGAACTCGAGGTTTGGTAAGGCGATGGAGAAATCTTCATGGGGCAGGGCAAGTATGCTTTGCAAATTTTGACGAGATTTTACATGCAGGATTGTAGGCCCATGGCCACGCCTCTACTCACAAATTGGAGGAAGGTGGATACATGTAGATTGGAGCAAGTATATCCCACACTTTCTCGGTAGATGATTGGTTCGCTAACATACTTCGTGAACACAAGGCCATATATGTTTTGCAGTCAACTCATTAAGTCTGTTTTTGGTCGCGCCTACCAGAATGCATTGGGTTGTTGCAAAGCATGTGTTGAGATATCTCAAGGGGGCAATAGAGCATGGTTTGCAACATAGACATGTTGATGAGTTGAGGCTTGAGGGATTCATTGTTGCAGATTGGGCAAGGAGCTCCACAGACAGAAAGAGCACATCAGGTTGGTCGTTCAATGATATGGATTGGATCATTATATTGCTTATCTTCCATCTTGATGCTTTCAGAGTGGAAGAAGTCGAGGAATCAACTCTCAGGACCATTTTTACCGGCGGGACCCAATTTGGAAAATTGGGGTCTAAGACCTTCTGGGAGCGTTTTGAAGCATCAAACAACATTTTTTGGGGGTAAAACTTTGTCACTTTGGTGGCACACCTTTTGTTCCTATTCAACACACAGAGACCTTTCCAATGGTGCAAGAATAGCGTCAATCGGAGTCCAAATGTGAAAGTTATGCCACTCAGAAGTTGACCTTCTTGTTTTCACCACAATAATTCGAGAGGATGCCACGTCAGTCCCCATTATTCATGAAAAAGGGGCTAGCCGCGTGATTATGATGTAGAAGACTTTAGAAGAGTCTATATTGTAACTCTAGTTAAGAGTTGAGGTAGTCACACCTAACCACTAGAAGGCTATCGGGCTGAGTTATAACTAGGCCACTAGGAGGAAAATGGGTTCCATTCTTTCAAGTGCATTTGTTCCATAGCTGAGCAAAATGCACACAGAGAATATTTGTGCATTGTAGTAGCCCATTGGCCATACTTCTTTGTGCTCGCAGCCTCACCTTCCATTCAAAAAAAGAGAGCAGAACCTCACCTTCCACCTCGGTTTTTCTCCTGAAAGGGATTCTCAGGCCATATCTTGTGTCAAATGTGTGTGTGAGCTTTTAATTCATTGTTCTCTATTTTATACATAATTTTAAATTCGCATGCATGCACTATTAATAGTAAATCTACATATCCATAAATCTAATAAAACTGTAGTAGTGTAGAATTTCATATTTTGAATATATTTTTAGTAGATTTGTTGTGATGAGCTATCCAGTTGAATATCCAAGCCAATTTACAAATCATTCAATGTTGGATTTATAACCACCAAAAGTGGCTGACCCCATATGAGATTTTTTCTCCTAGTTATCTCTTCAGTAGGTAGTCAGTAGCCCCTGACAACCACCGATGTAGCCGATATGTTGTGTCATTTGATCTTCGCTCCCTGCATCAGTCATATGTCCATTCGCCTATCTGTCGAGAGCATATGTTAGATGGTGGGAAATCCAACATGAAAGTATGTTTTTCATTATGCAATCAAGTGCTTATGCTTGTTTTTCTTGGGCATTTTGGGCATGGATTATTGGGTGACATTGAAGAAGGAAGGGCTTTGATCGTGGTTTTTTTCTCTTACCTTAATTGGAGGGTTAATCCTCAATCCTAATCTCGTGGGATCTCCCCTGTTGACCTATGGTTTTAGGAAGGGCATTACTTGGCAAACCCCGATTTTGGTAATGTGGTCCCATTTTCTAGTTCCACATTTTTCATTCCCCTTCACACATTACAAGCCTCATTTCATCATTTTCCTTCTTCGGGTCCAAATGACCACTGAGTCCCCAAGGCACTGGCACTACCCCTTCCCTTGTCCAAATATCTAGGTCAAGCCCGGAAATGTGGCCCTTGAGGATGATGTAGCTAAAAGAAAGTTAAAAGCATATCATGGCCACAAGCAAGAAACAAAAGAAAAGAATATTATAAAATGCAAAATATGGTTGGTTCATTTAATATCGCACGTGGGAAAAAGCCAAACATGAGCTCTACCCCTTATCATGGCGATCACCCCGGTTCTTAGGGCCCCAAGAGTGCCCCCCACATCATATCCCAACCCTTGGTGGGCGATGAACTGCCCCACCTTAAGGGGGTAATAACTGCTTTACATCATGCATATCATGCTCCCATTTCCTAGAGCCTCGAGCAATAACACAAAGAAAAATCAAGAAAAGGCAAAAGGAAAATATAGAGGGGTGGAAAAACAAAGGTTGGGGTAAATCATGTATCCATGATTGCTCCCACTTACATCTATATACCCAATATGTGGGCATGCCTCATTATTACTATTCTTGTGCCCATGGCATTTGGCCTTGAGACCCTTGTGACCCCATCCATTTCATCATCATTCATATGCCACCTATCAATTGAAGGATGTACCAAGGACCTGTCTTTCCCCTTAGTGGTTGGAAACACCTAATAGGGTTGTTTATTAACCACTCGTACCTATGGAGGTAACACTACTTTGAGATCAAAGCCCCAAATTTGGAAAGGAAGCCCCTTATGAAGTCTTAATGTGGTCTTGATTGTAAGTTTGGTTCACTTAGATTCATTAATGGATTATTGTACCTAATGGTGAGGATGCAACAGTGGACATTATATGTGATTGGCAGGTGGTTTCATCATGAGCTAGGCAACTTAATTGGGGCCCAAGTCCACCAAAGGATCATATTGACACCCCCAAGTGAAGGATTGAGAGCCATGGGACTCCCATCATGTGCAGCGCATCATTTCATGCCATGGGCACCTTCAACACCCTCAGCAGTCTGCTCATTGCCCCGCATTATTCACGAGATGACGCACTTGGACCAGTGTGCCCTAGTTGACTTAGCATTTACTACTTGGTGTGGCAGCTGATCCAAGGCCCAGAGGAAGTTTTCTCACCTCTGGAGACATGGGAGGCCAAGCACCATCATCAGAGCCCTCAACGTCGGAGCATTTACAGGTTATTCTATGACTGGGAGATCCATGAGACCAATTTTTGTGCTCCCACAAATTGTGGCCCACATGATGATTTACATGGATATTAAGGGGTCATCCCCCTTGTTCGTGATTTATGGAGCTCTCTCACATTTTAGCACAAAGAGAACTCAATGTTGCCTTCCAACGACCCTACATCAGCTTGATGTCATCATTTCGGCTTGCATTTGGATGGCTAATTGTTAAAATTGGCAACTAGGGCCAAACTCCACCTTGGAAAAAGCTCATATGATGGAGATGATATTTTTGTTGGATTCCTCTTTTCGATAGGTGCAAGATTGATCTAAAGATCATCTTGTTTGGATGAGCAGAAGTGAGATTTTGAATTTATTCTCTCACACATATGTAAATTGTCAAGGTTGGCCATAAGTCTAATGTAGGCTCATAAGCTCCAATGGATGTGTTTCCACCCTCAATGAAGGATATAAATAAGAGAGACCTATTCTCATTTTGGACATCATCTCATCACATATCTCTCTCTCTCCTCACATCATTGGTTCGTATAGCACTTGGAGCTTCTCTCTCTACCTTGTGCGTGTGGATGAAGGACATATTTCAAGGCAGAATTTCGGATCTGTTTTAGGGTTGTTTTGCAGAGCATTGACCAAGGGTCAAACTTGCTCCTTTTGCTGCATTTTTGAGGCAGAAGTTTTGATCTCCCTAGGTTGCATTCCTTGGCACAAAAATCGAGGATTTCTGAGCACATTGACCACTGTTGACCGCAACGTTGACTTTTCTGTTGATCGAGTTTGATTGAGTTTTTCGGATCTGTTTTGGGCTGATTTGGACTACTGTTGGAGGCTGCATTGACTGGGTTTGACTGAGCTGATTTGGAGCAGATTTCTTGTTGGTTTGACCAACATTGACTTTCTGGATAGGACATCTTGTTGACTGTTGTTTGACTGAAGTATTGGGCAAGTGTATTTTGTATATTGTACTCTCTTTCTCTCTACTGAACTTTTGAAGAATAATAAGAAGATTTGATGAAAGGGTTTTCCCCGCATTGGGGTTTTTCCTTGGCATCCGCCAAATATTGTGTCCTCTTGTCTTGGGTTGTCTTTTGCTTATTATTTATGTTCTATCAACATATACTGTCAATGTTCATTTGATTGCTAATCTGGAAATTGATATTGGGCTAATACGAAAAGATTGAAGTAAATCGCTTTAAAGCATAAAACATACCATTATTATCTAAAATTAACATGGTTTCAGAGCCTAGGTGAAGACAAAAACCCAAGCAAGAGTGAGAAGAGAAATCACTGAGATTTGTTGGACAAGGACAATGGTCAATGGCTTCCTCATCTTACTTCAAATCTGATGACAAGTTCAATGATAAGTCTAATTATCATGCATGGAAAATGTCCTTGGACTTGAATTTGGAGGAGCATGATGCTATTAGCTGCCATAAAGTACAAGAAAGGAGAGGTCAAAGCTAAGAAAATCATCAGTAATTCTATTCACAAGCATTTGGTTGCTTACATCTCTGAGCTAGGCACATTTAAGCAGATGTATGACAGGTTTGTTAGAATCTATGTGCCTGGTCAAAGAGAAGTGACCTTCAATGAAGATGCTGCCCTTGGGAAGGTTAGAGATCTTCCTATCACAAAGGAAGATCTATCTCAAAGGAAGATCTCTAACCTTCCTTTGAGATAGGAAGGTTCGAATCAGCGTCATTACGTGTAAAGCCTCTCATTTTGGTGCTCTATGTGGAAGATCTTTTTCTGACAAGTGCAAACCCTCTCATTCGTCAATGTTAGAGGGTGTTGGCTTCTAAATTTGAGATGAAAGACCTTGGTTGATGAACTACTTCCTAGGCTTGTAGGTCTGGCAAAAGCCAGGTGAGATTTTCCTTTCTGAAGGAAAATATATTGTGAAGCTGCTTGAAAGATTTGGGATGGTGGACTGCAAGTTCGTGACTACTCTGATGGAACTCAACTTTAAGAAGCTATGCGGAAGTGCTGATGGGCCCGATTTGAGAAATCCTTCCAAGTATCGTCAACTCGTGGGGCCTTGATGGTGAACTCAAGTCCGGACATATGTTTTGCAGTGCATACATTGAGTCAATTTATGGTTGAGCCTCATCACATACACTGGATTGCTGCCAAGAATCTTTTGAGATATCTTCGGGGCGCAATCAACTATGGATTGAGATACACTATCGGGAATTTGAGGCTCCATGGATATACTGATGTTGACTGGGTTGGCAATGTGGTGGATCGTAAGAGCACATTTGGATGTTGCATCTCTCTAGGTTTTGCTTCGATATCTTGGATGAGCAGGAAGCAGAAATTGGTTGCTTTGAGCACCGCCGAGGCCGAATACATTGTAGCAAGTATGGCCTATTGTGAATTTGTTTGGTTGAGCAAGCTCTTTAGTGAGTTGTTTGGGCATGTGCTGGATACCACCGTTATCTATTGCGACAACCAAAGTGGGATTCGACTTTCAGAGAATCTCGTGTTTCACAACTGCTCCAAGCATATTGATATCAGGTACCACTTTATCCGGGATATGGTACAGCAAGGCGCCGTAAGGCTCCATCACATTGGGACTAATGAACAAGCCGCATATATTCTCACTAAGCCCCTGGGGAAGGTCAAATTCTTAACCTTCCGTTAGAGACTTGGAGTCGTGGATAGACCCTCTTATGAGGGTCCTGCTTGAGTTGGGCATTGAGCTCTGGGAGCTCCAAGGGGCTTGGGATTACTCCTTGGAGCTATGAGCGACCATAGGGCAAGGTTGGCCTTCCCCTATTGGTGTGCTGTGTGAAAATTTCTGAATATACTTAAACGAAAACCCTACTGTTAAATTTTTGATTTACTTCTCCTACTTACATGAGTTATTAATCTTCAACATTAACATCAAAGTAAATACATTAACAACCTACACATACAGATCTAAACTGAATAACATGCATAATGACAAAGTGACACACAAGGATTTTTTGGACAACTGTCCTTGGAAAAACCGGTCTTCTAGCTCTGGAGGGTTTTTATTATTAAGCAGATTCTAAGTACAACAGATCTGGGCACCAAACTGGTTAACCTAACAGAGAAATAAAACTGTAACTATACCTTTGTTCTAGAGACGGAAAACTGACTGATTCAGACCCTCATATGAGATTTACAGAACTCGGCCTTTTCTGGCCTCTAGAAACCCCAGAGCTGCTCTAAATTCCTCTGTGTCAGCCCTGCTGGCTTGCGTCAGCCTCTACGTTGCTCAGGAAGGACCTGCGTCGCTCTAGATAGGGTTATGTTGCCCTGGCTAGTGTAATATCCCCAACGGGAAATAGGCAGCAATACAAGCATACAACTATATAGAAAAATGCCGGAAACAGAATATAGAGCAAGTACACATAAAATTCCAGAAATGCTAAGCCATTTTATTAATCTGAGAATATAAATGGGTACAATGGATAATCAGAATAAGAGCACCTATCCTTGCACCAGGCAAGTGAGGAACCCTCTCAGAAACAGGAAATGGCTACTACAGAAACTGCTTCCCAGCTGCTGGAAGAAACTGCCGTAAACTGCTGCTCCTGGAAAGAACTGGAACTAGAGGCTGCTCCCCTCGCCGGAATGAGCTAAAAATCTACAGATCACCTGTACTCGCTGCTCCGGACAAAACCAAGAAATCATAGACCAAACGGACCACCTCCGAAAATCACCCCCAGAAACCCTCCTCCTACAAAAACGCTGTGCCTCCAGGAACAGCGCAGAAGCTCAAGAAACACGCTGAGGAAAGGGCCTGAATCCTCCTGCAAAACCTCTGGCTGAAATGGCAACCTCCTCAAGGCTGAAAAACGCTGAAACCACTGCCAAATCACCACACAACAACGCTGCTCAACAAAGATTGCGTCCTCCCTGCTGAAACTGCGTCCTCTCTCCTGGACTGCGCAGTCACTCCAAGAGACCAACTCCTCCGCAACGTCCACCCAAAAATCCACTGCAAAACCTCCTACAGAAACTGAAGGACATACCTTGCTCGAGCAGGCACTCGAAGTCCCCCGGAGCCAAGGGCGAGATCTCCGACCGGAGACACTCAGTTCGCACTAAACAGTGCTGCAGACCGACTAAACAACCGGCGTGCTGAAGTAGACAGAAGTCTAGCTCTCAATATCAATAACATATCAATAATGCCAAATGGAGTGAAACCCCCCACCTTTTATAGTGCTAGCTCCCTCAAAACCCTAACTGCGTCCTTGAGTTCCTCTTTGACCTGCGCAGTTACCTTAGGAGTTTACGTGAGGCCTCTCTCATGTGTGTGTGGACCCCCAAGGCTTCCCCTTTAAGTTACAACGTTGCCTCTACTAGGGAAACACTTTATTTTATTTAAGTGAGTTAGACCCCTTTTCTCACTTTTATTTATTAATTAACTATAGTCGGCAAAACTATACAAAAATCAAATAATCCAATTAGCGGTGCTAATTAGGAATATTACAGTCTCCCCCGGCAAAACGTTGCTTGTCCTCAAGCAACTGAAGTGATGGATGCTGTAAAGTCTGCTCGCTCTCCCAAGTGGCATCCTCATCCGGCAAAAATTGCTTGTTCTCAAGCAATTCTTGAACAAGCCTACTCTCTAGCCGATGCTCCCCACCGATACTGCAAAATGTGCCTGGGTCCCACTGAAACCTCTCTGTCTCCTGCATCACCCTGATACGAAGGGATATCTCAATGCCAGGATCCCAAAGTGACCTCTCACAGTACCAGCCAACCAATAATCCTCCCGGATCCCATCGCCACCATGGCCAATAATCGCACCAGTCCCACGGCTCAGACTGTGCACTGCCTCTGGCTATGACCAATGCTCTAAGAGGTGAAGACCACCAACAAGCATCAATGCTCCCGGGCTCCTACTGCGCTGTACCTGTAGCTGCATATGCTACCCCTCCAACTGCATACCAACTCATCACCTCTCTCCAATCCAAGTTGTGACTCAACCCCATGCTGATCCCGCTCTCCTGAAATCGGGATGGGGTGCTGAAGAAATGATGACCTGTGTCCCCCTGCCAGCTGGAATCTAGAACATGTGCTATGTCCATGGGCCCCTGCTCCGCTATGCTCCCTCCGAAGAATACCATAACATCAAGAGGGTACCAACTCATGATCTCCCGCCAGTCCATCCTGGAGGAAGCATCTGATGTAGCAACAACAACTGTATGTGGAACATGCCTGGAAGGTTGCCGCCAACCCGTAATCATCTCCCACTGCCAAACTATCACATCTACCTTCAACATCTCCAGAGGATATGGATCTGTGGCCGCTATCACGGTACTCGATGTCAATGCAGCTGACTGCTCCTCCTCAATGACTGACCCTGCGGTTAGCTGCATATCCACCATAGACTCGATGTGAGTGCCCATCTGGCTCTCTCTCAAAGGAATATCATGCCTGATGTGAGTAGTGTCCTCCTCTGTCGACTCAAGCTCCATCACCTGCTGCTCTAGCTGAATTGTCACAAGTGACTCTCCACCCAGAGTATCTCTCGTAGAATCCCATGACTGCTCCCCCTGGACACTAGAATGTAGCTCCAACCTACTGTCACCATCCATGCATGACTGCTCTCGCTCCCCAGAAGCATCCTCAACTGATCCTATGGACTCATATGAAAAAGAGTCCTCACCCTGGTATACAGAAGGAATGCCCTCCTGTTCTACCTCCGCCACCTCATCTATATCGAACATGCCACCTATCCTCTCGATAAAGTGTCAATACAGTGTCTGGAGCCCAAACACATACTGGGGTGTTACCTCTGCCGTACCCAGTATCCTCTGCCCATGCATGTTCTCGCATGCTGTGAGGGAAAAGTGATGCATGTCTCCCTCATGACCTGCTCCCCAAGCGTAGGCTTAGTGATGACTGATGCTCCACCTCTGCAAAGGATCATCTCATCCCCCAACCTGTGGCTGTCAACTAGCACACCAGCCAAGTGCCACTGCTGAGAAGTCTCTCGCCTAGTGTGCTGAGGGCCATCCAAACATATTGGCTGTACCTCGCATACCCTGCTGCTCATGCCCAAAGTGCCGAAGGACAACAACAAAATCGGTTGTGCCCGTGAGTGATGTGGAAGAGGGTCAGGTGTGTGAATCCCCACAGGTACCGTCAAGTACCGCTCCTCTGTCTCCCCATCGATCCTGGGTGGACTACTCCAAAAGGTAAGCCCAGTGTCCCTGTCCATGAGTCTCTCTGGAAGCAATGCTCTAAGACCCTGCCGTGTAGCACCGTATGCCCTCGCATACCACTGATCATCCATACACTCCTCAACATGCCACTGCACACTGAGGCATACCTCGTTATGCTGCTGGATACCATGTGCTACTGCTGTAGCCCCCTGTACCATCTCGTGCCCTCACTGTGTCCAGGCATCGGTCACTCTCCGCATGCTCTCAATGTGATGTAGGATACTCCTACTCCACAATGCAGTCCCACACACTATGGTACACCACCATGCTACTCCATGTCCACCGGCAATCCACCGCTCAATGCTAGAGGCTCCCACACATCCCTGGATGTGATGACCTAGAGCTGTGCCCCTACATATCGGACTACCACCAATCGGTAACATCGTCTCCACCGTCGTATCACTATACCTGCCGACGAAAGGATCATCACTCCAAATCCTCCTCAAGGGGTCCGAGAAGTGAATCTCCCTAAGTGTCAGTAGTGTTACCACCACTGCTCGGCTCTGCTGCGTCCTCTGTGCCCCACACAAAGGTGAAGAATCCTTGGCCCCATACAAGGCGCCCTCTGGTGGCCTGCCAATGCCACCTCCTCCGACAAACTCCTGCCAAGGTATGTTGACCACCCCGTGATCCCGTGTACGAGTGTCATACCAAAACAACCTAGGGAGTCTACCCATAAACTGGTTGGCCACTGGAGCTGACCCAAACTGCACATGCTCTGCTACTAGGTCAACTGTACTCTCCAAGGCATAGTCGGCCGACTTGCCTGGGAAATGATAGGTGATCCCACCTGGATCCCAATGCCAATCTGGGGTCCCTGTATGCTCAACACCTAGGAACTCCTGCTGAACTGCACCTGGGTCCACCACTATCTCCATAGCTCGCTCCACCAAGTACCAACTCAAAATCTCTCTCCATCCAACCTCAACATATGGATGCTGTACCCTGTGCAACTCTGATCGTCTCATACCGCTATCCAAGTCAACATATGAGATCTGACTAGGTGGCTCTGCCTCTCTCTCTCCAACGGGAAGAGATGACCCAACAACACTGCTAGTCCCATCCATGCATACCTGAAGGGGAATGATCTGACGCTCCAACGTGCCCACTGGTTGTACCATCAGGGAATCCATCTGTTCCCCAATGCGGACCAACTTGGCCGCCGACTTGGCACAAGTCACTCTCATACCCTCCAGCTCCTGGTCCTGCAATAAAATGGCCTCCCGTACCGACGTGGCCTTCTCTCTCAAAACTCGAAGGTCCGTCCGAAGCCAATGATACTGCTGTCTGCGACCATCATCCAATACCTCTGTACCTGCTAGTGCCTCATCGAAGGTGGATACTTCTCCTGACACTGCACCCATCTGTGTGCTGCTACCACCCGAAGACTCGGACGCGACTCCGGTCATCACCTCAATGGATGGCTCTACTGGGGTAGGCTCTACCTTCTCCACTACCACATCAACTGACACGGCCAAGGAGGTCTCCAATGAGGGTGAATCCTGTGTCACACTAGGTGTACCCTCAGACTCCCTGCAATCCTGTGTGTCCTCATCCTCCAAGTGTGAGGTAACCATTTTAATGGTTTTCCTCTCCGATACTCGGTCAAGCTGGAAAGAGGTATCCAACTTGTCCACCCAAGCTTTCTCTGAGCGCCTGGATGACCCGTCAAATGTCAGTAGATGGAATCTGTCCACTGTGCGCTGTAAGCCCCTATCATGTGAGTGCTTGTTCCCTCTGTGAAAGTTGTGAGGTCTACTATCACGCTGGAGCTGAACATAATCTCTGCTAGCTGTGCGGTGGTAGTCTCCACCATGATGATACCGGTGTCCTTGGTGATGATCACGGAGTCTAATGCCATACTGGATCCGGAGATAGGCTCTGAATGAGAGAGCCTTCATGAACTCCTGCCCGTATGCCTGGTACTCTGCAAAATAGTCACCCATGTGGCCCAGCTCCAGCTCTCGCTGTGATGCTGCCCCTATGTCTTCATCCAGAAAAGTGGGCATGGTAGGACGTGTGGGTGTATGTGATGCCATATGCTGAGTGGCATCATGCTTCGGCAAATGGTGGGATGTGCCTGATCCCTTACCAATCTGAAAACTAACCTCCAACGCAGTGAGTTTCTGTGACATCACCTGCATGTGTTGGAGGAGTGTCTCTCTAAATCTCCTCTTATCATCATCAACTGCCATCGGCTCTTTCTGCTATGTGTCTACAGGCTCCTCAGACACTGCACGGCTGCTGCAAAACCATTCTGCTGCTTAACTTCGACCTCCGATTTACCCACTGGAAACTACTCAGAAAATTCCAGGAATTTGGGAAGGTGATCCTTGCCCAAAACCCAGAAAAACCCAGAAAACGTTTCTTCTAATTCCAAACTTCAAAATTTGACCCTTTCTATTTTGGCCCTTTTTCCAATTGCGTTTTTGGTACTGCAACTGCTATTGCTTTGTATGATCTCTTTCCCGATGTCATAGACCACAGGCTGAGCCAGAATTATGCTCTGATACCACTGTAATATCCCCAACGGGAAATAGGCGACGATACAAGCTTACAACTATGCTTCAATCTTATGTAGACGAATGTAAACAGTACACATAAAATTCCCGAAATGCTAAGCCATTTGTAATATCGAGAATATAAGTAGGTGCAGTGGATAATCGAAATGAACGCCTATCCTTGCACCCGAGGAAGCGAGTGAAGAACCCTCTCGAGAAACGAGGAAATAGTACTCACAGACGCCCGGTGTGGAAGAAGCTGGCAGTGGCCCTAATGATCACAGGCGGAACCTGAAAGTTTGCTCCTACATTTGAGACCAGGCTAAAAATCTACAGATCACCTGTACTCGCTGCTCCGGACAAAACCCAGAAATCATAGACCAAACGGACCACCTCCGAAAATCACCCCCAGAAACCCTCCTCCTACAAAAACGCTGTGCCTCCAGGAACAGCGCAGAAGCTCAAGGAACATGCGGAGAAAAGGGCCTGAATCCTCCTGCAAAACCTCCGGCTGAAATGGCAACCTCCTAGAGGCTGAAAAACGCTGAAACCACTGCCAAATCACCACACAACAACGCTGCTCAACAAAGACTGCGTCCTCCCTGCTGAAACTGCGTCCTCTCTCCTGGACTGCGCAGTCACTCCAAGAGACCAACTCCTCTGCAACGTCCACCCAAAAATCCACTGCAAACCACCTATAGAAACTGAAGGAAATACCTTGCTCGAGCAGGCACTCGAAGTCCCCCGGAGCCAAGGGTGAGATCTCCGATCGGAGACACTCAGTTCGCACTAAACAGTGCTGCAGACCGACTAAACAACCGGCGTGCTGAAGTAGACAGAAGTCTAGCTCTCAATATCGATAACATATCAATCATGCCAAATGGAGTGAAACCCCCACCTTTTATAGTGCTAGCTCCCTCAAAACCCTAACTGCGTCCTTGAGTTCCTCCTTGACCTGCGCAGTTACCTTAGGAGTTTACGTGAGGCCTCTCTCATGTGTGTGTGGACCCCCAAGGCTTCCCCCTTTAAGTTACAACATTGCCTCTACTAGGGAAACACTTTATTTTATTTAAGTGAGTTAGACCCCTTTTCTCACTTTTATTTATTAATTAACTATAGTCGGCAAAACTATACAAAAATCAAATATTCCAATTAGCGGTGCTAATTAGGAATATTACAGCTAGGCCTGCGTCAGCCCTCCTGCAGCCTCTGCGCTTCCTTTCTGGGCCCGTGTCAGCCCTGCGTAACTCCTGATGCCTCTGCGTTGCCCTTGCTTGGCTCTCGGTTGAGCTGTGTAGCTGCTGCCTCTGCGCTACCTCGATCTGCTGCTTCTTTGCCCTCGTTGTACTCTTGGCCTGGGACTAGACCATCCCCCTTGCCAATACTGCCCCTCTTCGCAGCTAAGACACTTCTGAAATGCTTAGCAAACCACACCCTAGAATTCCAGTTTAGCTTCAGTGCTCTGTAGTGTGTGTGTTCTCCAACTGACCACAAGCCCTCTTCTTATACTTCTCTCGTTGAAACTTCAACGACCGTGTTCTAATCTTGAATTGACGGCTAAGATTAGAAGATGCTTGATCCGTGTCACTTAAGTCATTCTCATCACATGTTTAATTTAATTACCTTTAATCTTTTTATTTTCCTAAGTTAGATTTAGGGTCCTTAATTAAAAAGATTAATTAATTAAATTTCTCTTAAACCAAATGGAATTTCCCAAAACGCTTTCTGGGTCTTGGAGATCTTATGTACTCTAGTCCTTCCACAAAGTTTGGGAGCTAGAGCACATCCGATGCTCTACCCCAACACTCCAAAATCTCAACACTCCCTCTTAGCGAGGAATGTGGTCTAACAAAACACTTCACCCTGAAGGCTGGTATGATCTCTGGTGTGGGTCTCTGCGCTGATGCTTGGCCTGTTGCCCTTCATCATTGTGTTGCTGCTGCTCTTCTGTACTACTGCCCATGACACTGCCACCGCCATTGTTACATCCGTACTGCAACTCCCTCTCAAATTGCTGCATTGTGTTGCTCATAACACTGCCACTGATAACTGTTGCACTGCAACTCAGTTGCTGAGAGTAAGCAACTGAAGGAATCCTGCCCAATCTTTGACAGGCAAGTCAGTTGGGCTGCATCTCATCACTGAAGCTCCATAGGTTGTTGCTCTGCACTGTCCTTTGAAGGCTACTGTGCTACTGCAACTCAACACTGTGTAAGCAAACTTGCTCTGCGCTGCTGCCCTCTACATTGTTGCTGCGCTACGCTGTCCTCCTGAAGCCTCTGCGCTGCTACAACACTGCACTACGTACTCTACGCTGCTGCTGTATGTGCACTGCACTGCTCCCTCATTAGCGTGTTAGCTCTGCCTCTTCTTCCTCTGTGATCTTCTGCATCCACTGCTCCACTTGTCTCGTTACCATCTTAAGGCTCCCGTATCACGGATGTGATCCAAGAGTTGGGCTACTCAAGGATTTTTCCACCACTCTGTAGCGGCTCTATAGATCAAGATCGCCCCACTTTCATGGTTCATGAGTGCTCATGGCTACGTCATCGTCAAAGCCATCGTCTGCTACAACAGCCTTGGAACTAGAAGCCTCCTTGTCCCTTTTCTTTTGAGGACAATTGCTGGCGAAATGTCCAAGTTCGCCGTACTGAAAACATTTGATCTTTGATAGATCACTCTTTTGTTTCCCTTGCTGCCTCTTTGATGCCAAGGCTGCATCTTCCTCTTCTTCCTTCTTTATCTTGCTCGAACTGGTGTTGTACTGTCTTTTCTTCATTCGGCGGATCTCCTCTTGTTGGTGGATAGCCCACATGTTGTCCCAGTTGGGAAGGTCTTCTCTGCCCAAGAGACTTTGGACAAAAGTTCCCCAGTCCTTTGTGACTGCATTGAGAGCAGTCCTCACCATGACATCATCATCTACCTGACCCCCATGCCATTCAGCTGATCCTGGATCGACTGCAGTCTGGATAGAAAAGGGTTGATCTTCTCTCCTTTGGTCATCATGAATAACCTCAACTGGTTCTCCAGAAGCATCTTTCTCTTGACGGACCTTCCTTCATACAATGTGGTTAGGGCTACCCACATCTCATGAGCCGTCGCCTTCTCGGCTATGTGTGGTTCTGCATGATCTTTGACCCCGTCCATAATGAAGCGCTTGACATGTGCCGTCGCTTCATTGTGCTTCTCCAGGAGTTTCGCTTCGGTTGGTGTAGCCAAGACCTTCTCTGCATGCTCTTGTATATTGTAGGCCTCAAGGACTACTAAGATTTTGGCTTTCCAGATCGCAAGGTTGGACATGCCATCCAACCTATCCTGATCACGCAGTCCATGTGGCGCCATCTGCTCAGAAATTTGTCGGCACTAATCCTCCTCTCTTTGCTAGAGACCGAGATCTAGGGTCCTTGGTGAGAAAGGCACCCTCTGCCCCCTCTTACAATTGACTCCCTCTCTTGGAAGACTGCCAAACACAACGAATCGACTCTCTTCGATCCTCTAATCGATCTTCAGATTTCTTTGGCAGGAAATATTCTGAGAAGCTGTTCTTCTCCTGCTCTCTGTCAACTTAGCTTAGGCTAAATTCCGCACCAGCAGAATCTTCACCTCACCACCAACTACTGAAGGTCTGTAGATCAGCTTCCAGTTCACGACACTCTGCACAACAAACAAATTCTGGATTGCGTCACCCTGTCTGGCCTCTGCGTGAGCAGACTAGCTCAGCGCAGGTTGCTCGTGCGTCCCTTTGGAAGACTCTGCGCTGTCTCTACGTCACCCAGCTAGGACTGCGTCAGCCTCTGCGTGGCTCTACTATCTCTGCGTCCCTCTGCTGCTGCGTTGCCCTCTCTGGTTTATCTGCTGCTGCTGTTGCTGCTTTCTGCAACACAAATTCTTTAGCCTTCTTGCTGGAGATTCAACTAGATCTGCAATTGCTCTGATACCATGTGAAAATTTATGAATATACTTAAACAAAAACCCTACTATTAAATTCTTGATTTACTTCTCCTACTTACATGAGTTATTAATCTGAAATATTGAACATTAACATCAAAGTAAATACATTAACAACCTACACATACAAATCTGAACTGAATAACATGCACAATGACAAAGTGACACACAAGGATTTTCTGGACAACTGTCCTCAGAAAAACCCAATGCGGGAAAATAAGTCTTCTAGCTCTAGAGGGTTTTTATTATTAAGCAGATTCTAAGTACAACAGATCTGGTCACCAAACTGGTTAACCCGACAGAGAAATAAAACTGCAGCTATACCTCTGTTCTGGAGATAGAAAACTAACTAATTTAGACCCTCAAACGGGATTTACAGAACTCAGCTTTTTTCGGCCTCTAGAAACCCCAACGCTACTCTGAAGCCCTCTACGTTAGCCTTTGCGCTGCTCAGGAAGGGCCTGCGTCGCCCTAGATTGGGTTACGTTGCCCCTGCGCTGCCCTGTCTAGGCCTGCGTCAGCCCTCCTGGCTTCCTGCTGCCTCTGCGCTGCCCTTTCTGGGCCTGCATCAGCCCTGCGTAGCTCCTGATGCCTCTGCGCTGCCCCTGCTGGGCTCTCAGCTGAGCTGCGTAGATGCTGCCTCTGCGCTGCCTCGGTCTGCTACTTCTCTGCCCTTGTACTCTTGGCCTGGGACTAGACCATCCCCCTTGCCAATACTGCCTCTCTTTGCAGCTGAAACACTTCTGAAATTCTTAGCAAACCATGTCCTAGAATTCCAACTTAGCTTCAGTGCTCTGCTAGTGTGTGTGTTCTCCAATTGACTCCAAGCCCTCTTCTTATACTTTTCTCGTTGAAACTTCAACGACCATGATCTAATCTTGAATCAACGGCTAAGATTAGAAGATGCTTGATCTGCGTCACTTAAGTCATTCTCATCACATGTTTAATTTAATTACCTTTAATCTTTTAAATTTCCTAAGTTAGATTTAGGGTCCTTAATTGAAAATATTAATTAATTAAATATCTCTTAAACTGGATGGAATTTCCCAAAATGCTTTTTGGGTCCTGGAGATCTTACGTATTCTAGTCCTTTCACAAAGTTTGGGAGCTAGAGCACATCCGATGCTACCCAACACTCCAAAATCTCAACACGCTGTGTATAGGGTGAATGGTTCGCTTTCCCCTATGATACCCCATTATATGAGCAGGTTTACTCTCTCATGTTGATGCTGCAACATACATACTACCCATGTAGTCTGGTACTCATGGGAAGTACCTCTCATCTGACCAATGAGTTGGGAAATGAGGATAGAGACCATAGCACTATCGATGGACGCATCGTGTACTCCGTACTCTCTATGCTAAGATGCATGGTGTCCAACAACTTGATCTGGTATCAAGTCTGATTGAGCTTTCTACCTCTAGACTGAATTTGGGTCAGTGGAGAGTGGCAAGGTCTTGAGACTCACTCTCGATCAAATTTTTCTTCATTATTTCTTCATAGTTCAGTAGAGTAGAGCAGTGTAGATATGACAGGATGATACAGGATGACAGGATGGTACAGGTTGACAGATGGGTCGGCAGGTGGAATTCTCCCTAGTTGAGAGGGAGTGTAAAAGTAGGAAACTAGGGCCAAACTCCACCTTGGACAACTCATATGACGAAGATGCTATTTTTGTTGGATTCCTTTTTCCGAGAGGTGCAAGATTGATCTAAAGACCATCTTGTTTGGATGAGTAGAAGTGAGATTTTGAATTTATTCTCTCACACATATGTAAATTGTCAAGGTCGGCCAGAAGTCTAATGTAGGCTCATAAGCCCCAATGGATGTGTCTCCACCCTCAACGAAGGATATAAATAAGAGAGACCTATTCCACATTTTGTACATCATCATCTCATCACATATCTCTCTCTCTCCTCACATCATTGGTTCGTACAACACTTGGAGCTTCCCTCTCTACCTCGCATGTGTGGATGAAGGACAGATTTCAGGGCATAATTTGGATCTGTTTTAAGGCTGTTTTGTAGAGAGTTGACCAGGGTCAAATTTGCTCCCTTTGCTGCGTTTTTGAGGCAGAAGTTTCGATCTCCCTAGGCCACATTCCTGAGCAAAGAAATCAAGGATTTCTGAGTACGTTGACCACAACGTTGACTTTTCTGCTCACAGAGTTTGACTGAGTTTTTCGGATATGTTTTGGGTTGATTTGGACTGCTGTTGGAGGCCCGCATTGACTGGGTTTGACTGAGCTGATTTGGAGGAGAGTTTTTGCCGGTTTTACCAACATTGACTTTTTGGTTAGGGTATCCTGTTGATTGTTGTTTGACTGAAGTATTGAGCAATTGTATTTTGTATATTGTACTCTCTCTCTCAACTGAACTTTTGAATAATAATAAGAAGATTTGATCAAAGGGTTTTCACCGCATTGGGATTTTTCCTTGGCATCCACCAAATATTTTGTCCTCTTGTCTTGGCTTGTCTTCTGCTTATTATTTCTATTCTATCAACATTTACTGTCAATGTTTATTTGATTGCTAATTAGGAAATTGATATTGGGTTAATAAGAAAAGATTGAAGTAAATTGTTCTAAAGCATAGAACATACCATTGTTATCTAAAATTAACACTAATTCATATTTTGTAAAGCTACTTGGTCAACTTTGTTTATTTTTGAGTAGCTTCGGAGGTACTCCAAGCCCTAGGGTTCAAGGTTTGGAGGGCGAAGCACCACAAAAGTCATTTGTGGGCTTGGAACCCAAGGTTGGAGTTTTGTACAGAGCCCTCTCACACATTTTGGCACAAAGAGAACTCAATGTTGCCTTCCAACGGCCCTACACCAGCTTGATGTCATCATTTCGGCTTGCATTTGAATGGCTAATTCATATTTTTTAAAGCTACTTGGTCAACTTTATTGATTTTTGAGTAGCTTGGGAGGTACTCCAAGGAGTAGCTTGGAGGGTGCAGCGCCACAAAAGTCATTTGTGGGCTTGGAACCCAAGGTTGGAGTTTTGTACCCAAAGGAGTTGGGCCAAAACCATGAGGTATTTGTGCATGAGAAAATTTGAGGTGATAGAGGACGTTGAGACAAAACCAACGCATTGAGAATCACTCAAATTAGAGCTCTAGATCATGAGATAATAATTTTTGAATGTCACTGTTGGGTTTTGCACTAGTCGGACTAGTAGAGTAAGGCTTGTTGATAGGTTGTCAAGCCCATGTGGACGTCCTAATGAAGCCCTTCTATTGTGTATAAATAGAAGGTGAGGTTGAAGGCTAATTCATCATCCCATGTGCAACAATTCATAGGAAACAATCATCTGAGGTAGCCGCAGTTCAGAGAGGAGGCCAAAGCCGGAGAAAGGAAGTCATTTGTGTCTGATTTGGTGCTCCTTCAAGGGTTAAGTAGGAACAGAAGTAGGTCGAAGCCTCAAGGACAAATATGGGCTGGTTTGGGAGGTATTTGTGGCATAATTCTTTGTTGGTTGAGGGTTGCATACTGTACAAGTGTATGTACAGGGAGGTCGAACTCAAAACAAAGGGTTTTTGGGTAAGTTCAGAAGCTGGAATTTAGCCCAACATCTCAACGAGGGTCAGTAGCAAGGAAAGGAGGTTATGTCATAGTTGTAGGATGCAATTTGGAGGTAGAAAAGAGGGTTGACAAGTGGTTGTTGGAAGTCCTTTTACTCCAGTCCAAGAAGCAGTCAAAGGTATGTGTGATTGTTGAATTGGTGTTGAATTTGTTGCTAGGTGGATGGTCAATGTTTGGACAAATTAATTAGCAGCCTGTGGGAGCCAATTGGAAAGGCTGACCTAGAGGGTTAGAAGCCTTTCTTAGGAGAACATTCTATAGTGATTGGATTGGGTGTCAGTGGAATGGTGTAGGGAAACGTGTTGGTAGCCCAAAGTAGCCCTTGACAAACAGTCATAAAGGTAGTTTGACAGCTGAAGGTTGGGTGAAGCCTAATGTGCAGTACATTGATGGACTAGTGGACTGCTAGAAGGCAAATTGGATCTCAAGTATTAGTCAACGTAGAAGAGTAGATTGGATCAGCCTGTGTTCATTGGAGCAGAAGCGATTTGCAGCAGTGATAGGTGGCAACCCTCCTGGAGTCTCTATGTGTTGTCTCTTGATGGACTAAGGGGCAACTAGAGAGCAGAACAGAAGTGAAGGACCGACAGGACGAGATACGACATATAACCTGTGATTGTGCTCTAGAGCAATAAGTTTGTCATTGTATCTTGTATTCTTGTACTTGTGGATAATTGAGGGCCTTTATCCCTTGTATGGGAGCCCTATACTGTTGTGTTATTTAG
The DNA here is from genome assembly GCA_034641835.2 of Pinus albicaulis. NCBI lineage: Eukaryota > Viridiplantae > Streptophyta > Pinopsida > Pinales > Pinaceae > Pinus > Pinus albicaulis. Next base: position 559,619,107 of record CM076569.1, on the reverse strand, counting down.
TTGGTTTAATATAACAAAGATTGGGTTGTTGTACATATTTGTACAACATTTTGTAAACACTTGTCTATACTTGTGCATGTGTGATTTACTGCTATTTATATTATGCTGTGCAAAGTAGCTTTGTTGAGATTCTTGGTTCGGTAGCATCAGATATTTTAAGATTTTATCCTAGATTCCAATATCGTGGAATTCAACATGTTATTAGAGCGTGTCAACATGGAAGACAATGAATCATCAAAGTGCACAACGAAGTACAACTTAAGAGATATTTGGTCACATTGTAGGTGAAGGGCTGACTACAGGTTGGAGGGGTTGTCCAACTATAGTCCATGGAAGGAAAGGATCAAGCTGGTCTTGCAAGTCAACAAGATCTGGGAGTTCGCCGAGAAAGCCATCAAGAAACCAACGGACCCAAAGGAGCTGTAAGTGTACGAGGATTTGGATACGAGGGCGAGATTGATCATCCTTGATGGTGTGAAGGATCCCATAATACCTCATTTGTTCGGAAAGAAAACTGCACATGAGATGTGGATGGCTCTTCAAAATTTGTTCCAGAATAAGAACGAGAACTGGGTACTGGTATTGGAGGATAAGTTGAAGTCCAACAAGATGATGCAGGGTGGAGTGACTTTGTATCTGATGAGATTGTCTCAGGTCAAAGATGAGCTTGTTGTTGTCGGTGTGACTATTTCAGAGAATGATATGGTGAGGATTGCTTTGAAAGTGTTCATCGAGGAATGTAAGCCCTTCATCAAAGGGATTGTTTCTAGAGAGAAGTTGTCAGACTGGAATAGGCTGTGGGATGACTTCATTCAGGTGGAGTTGCGAGACGAGGATCTTCATCCAAAGAAGAGGGCTTCAGATGATGACATGGCACTTGCATCACAAATGAAGGGTAAGCAGAAGAAGGACTTGAATAAATTGAAGTGTTTCAACTGTGGCGAGATGGGTTATTTTTCATCAAGATGTCCGATGAAGAAGAAGGGAGATGACAAGAAGAAGAAAGGGAAGCAAGTCGTCGGTGTTGCCACTTCTGCTGAGATAGATCCTCTCACTAGGAGATTGCAGGAGGAGGACTTTGCTATGATCTCTCATTTCTCGCAGGGTTCTATCGATGAGGATGGATGGTATGTGGACAATGATGCGTCGAAACATATGACAGGGTCACAAGAGGTTTTTGAGACTCTAGTTGAATGGGACTCGAAGTTGCACATGGTGTTGGGCGACAAGAGTCAGAAGGAGATCAGAGGATCGGGAGTTGTGTTATTCAGGATGGCGACAAGATGAGTGATGCGGTTCCAAGATGTATTGTTTGTACCAGGACTCAGATATAGTGTGATATTTGTCTCGATGATCAAGAAAAAGGGGTTTGAGGTCTTATTCCAGGATGGGAAGGCAAGAGTCAGGCCCAGAGGCTCTAGCTCCGTATGTATTGTTCTTGGAGTTAGAGAGCATGGTCTATACAGGCTTATGGGCAAGCCTATAGATCATGGGAAGAAGAAGCAGGTGGACCAGGCGCAGGTGCAGGCTTCAGAGGGACATACAGGTTCCAGAAAAGAAGGTCCAGGTTCCAGAGGCTTAGAGGGAGTTGAGTTCTAGCGGGAGCTTGTAGATTCAGAGGGAGACTTTGCACCCAAGAAGAGCGAGTGGTTATTGGGTTGCAAGGGTGCTCCTACAATTGCCAAGAAGCAATCACAGGGAGAATAGAAGACATTTCAGGAGAAGACGAAGAAGCAAGATGCTTCCAGTAACAACGACACTTCTAAGAGAGGCGTAGTTCATGCTACAGGGATTGCTGCAGTTGTGAGCGCCAAGAGTTGGGCTTGTGTTGCGAGTAGTGATGATGATGATGAGTTACTTCCTAGTCTTGGAAGTACCTCCCTCGCTAAGAGGGAGTGTTGATTTTTGAGTAGCTTGGGAGGTACTCCAAGCCCTAGGGTTCAGGGTTTGGAGGGTAAAGTGCCACAAAAGTCATTTGTGGACTTGGAAACCAAGGTTGGGGTTTTGTACCCAAAGGAGTTGGGCCAAAACCATGAGGTATTTGAGCATGAGAAAATTTGAGGTGATAGAGGATGTCGAGACTCGAGACAAAACCAAAGCATCGAGAATCACTCTTGTTGGAGCTCTAGATCATGAGATAATAATTTTTGAATGTCACTGTTGGGTTTTGCACAAGTCGACCTAGTAGAGGAAGGCTTGTTGTTGGGTTTTCAAGCCCATTTGGACGTCCTAATGAAGCCCTTCTAAGGCTAAGGCTAATTCATCATCCCATGTGCAACAATTCATAGGAACAATCATTTGAGGTAGCTGCAAATTAGAGAGGAGGTTGAAGTTGGAGAAAGGAAGTCGTTTGGGTTTGATTTGGTGCTTCTTCAAGGGCCGAGTAGAAACAGAAATAGGCCAAAGCCTCAAGGACAAATTTGGGCTGGTTTGGGAAGTATTTGAGGCATAATTCTTTGTTGTTTGAGGGTTGCATACTATACAGGTGTATGTACAGGGAGACCGAGCTCAGAATAGAGGGTTGTTGGGTAAGTTCAGTGGCTAGAATTTAGCCCAACATCTCAGCGAGGGTCAGCAGCAAGGAAAGGAGGTGATGTCGCAGATGTAGGAGACAATTTGGAGGTGGAAAAGAGGGCTGACAGGTGGTTGGTGGAAGCCCTAACCAGGCAGCCTCATCAACAACAATTTACTCCAGTCCAAGAAGCAATCAAAGGTATGTGTAATTGTTGAATTGGTGTTGAATTTGTTGCTAGGTGGATGGTCCATGTTTGGACAGATTAATTCGCATCGTATGGGAGCCAATTGGAAAGGCTGACCTGAAGGGTTAGAAGCCTTTCTTAGGAGAAAATCCTACAGTGATGGATTGGGTGCCATTGGGTTGGTGGACGACAACGTGTTGGTAGCCCTAAGTAGCCCTTGACAAGCAGTCATAAAGGGAGTTTGGCAGTTGAAGGTTGGGTGAAGTTGTGAAGCCTAATGTGCAGTACATTGATGGACTAGTGGACTGCTAGAAGGAAGATTGGAGCTCAGGTATTGGCCAGCCCAGAAGGGTAGATTAGATCAACTCTTGTTCATTGGAGCAGAAGCGACTTTCAACAGTGATAGGTGGCAACCCTCCTGGAGTCTCTATGTGTTGTCTCTTAATGTACTAAAGGGTAGCTAGAGAGCAGAACAGAAGCGAAGGACGAGCAGGACGAGATACGACATAGATGATGTGATTGTGCAATAGAGCAACAAGTTTGTCATCGTATCTTGTATTCTTGTACTTGTGGATAATTGAGGGCCATTATCCCTTGTATGGGAGCCCTATATTGTTGTATTATTCAGTTGGTTTAATATAACAAAGATTGGGTTGTTGTACATATTTGTACGACATTTTTTAAAAAGTTGTCTATACTTGTGCACGTGTGATTTACTGCTATTTATATTCTGCTGTGCAAAGTAGCTTTGTCGAGATTCTTAGTTTGGTAGTGTTAGAGATTTTAAGATTCTATCCTAGATCCAAATATCGTGGAAATTCAACAAACTTGTCACCAAGGGATGTGTCTTGCCTGAGGCTAGTAGGCATAATTTGACCCAGTTAGACACATATAAATAAGAGAGAGATCATTTCTAATCTCTCATCATCATCACACTTGGATTGGATCTCTTGAGAAAAACTCGCACTCGCTTCTTTGGCTATTGGAGAATATTTTGGAATGTATTTTGACATTTGGAGCTAATTCACATTTCTTCTTTGGAGCTATTTCTTGGATCTTGGATGGACATATTGCATGTCATCTTGTAAGTGCTTAATGTTGATGGATTTTTCTCTTGAATTTGTTTAATTTATGGAATTGTTACTTCTAGACTATGTTAATTGTGCCCTATTATTGAAAATTAATTTTGGAAGGCTTTCTAGTTGAGTATTGCATATGTTATTCCATGTATGGCATGTAATGAGTGTTCCTAGTGGAGGGAATTCTTAAACACTACGTGAAATTACATTATCTTTGAAGTAGGTAAATGCCTAAACTTCGTACCTAAGGCATCATTTTTATGCCTCCTTAAAGACGATTTAGCTCATCTTGAACATCTTAAGACTCCATATGCCCAAAGGACAAGGCACTAATCTAAGTCCTTGATGGTCATCTCTACTTTTCATCCATAATTTTCCTCTTAAATTCGGTCTTGTTAAGGCGATGGAGAAAAATTAGTGCTTGCAACGAAATTTTAGTGAAGAGATTTTTCGAGAATTCGAGAGCCTAAACATCAAGCTTAGGGTCTAGGCTACCTGTGCTCCAAGTTTGGAGAGCATCCACTAAAGTTTCATCTACAAAACCTCTTGCACTAGGTGTTGCTCCAAGAGGGAAACCCTAGGTTCTTCTCCCTCAACTTGAGGACTTTATAGAAGGTTGTATGAGCTTGGTACTTGTTGAGGTAAATCATAAGAGGCCTTTTCTCTCGAGCCTTAACCTTGTGAATGCTAATTACCATCGAAAAATCTCAAAACCCTAGGTTTTGTGCCTTATTTTCTAGGGCTTTTCTTAGAGAGTGATTTGCTTCTTTGAAGCCTTGTACCTTTATTGAGCCTCTCTTTTGAAGGAGCTCTAGCTTGATCACTTCGTGCTCTACACCTAGCGTATCTATTCTAAGTGATCTCCTTCCTACTGGGACTCCTCCCATTAGTGAAAGTCTGTAAAGAGCAGGGGAACTTGGTTGTGGTGACAATGGAACATTGTCCCGTTGTTAGCACTTAGTCTAACTCTTTGTCTTGTAGGGTTTCCCTCTCCAAGGCTTGCTAGATTTTGTGGTAACATGATCAACAGTTGTTTCTTGGTTCAACAAGAAGTAAAGATCAATCGCATTGAGTTCAGCTGAGACCAAGTACATGGTTTCCAGTTTGGCATGGTGCATAGCTATTTGGTCGAGGAAGATTCTCATGGACTTGTTTAGAATAGAGATGGAGCCTACTATGATACACTGACAATCAAAGTAGCATCAATCTCTTTGAAAACCCAGTGTTTCATGATCACTCTAAGCACATCGACATATGTTATCACCACATTAAAGATATTGTTCAGAGAGGTATCGTTACACTCCAGTACATACCAACTGAGGAGCAAACAACAGACATTCTGACCAAGGTGTTGACAGGGACCAGATTTGTTTACCACAAAGGGAAGTTGGGTGTAGTGCAGAACACCTTCATCTCTAATAGGGAGTGCCGATTGGAGTAGAGAAGAAGTGTTTTTCTTGTCTAAGTGCTAAGACTAGCAGAAGAACACAAAAGACTGCCATTTTAGCAAAATATTAATTTATATAACTATTTCCTAAAGTGAAAGTTCCTAAGTTAACATATGATTTGATCTCAGTCATTGACAAAGAGATTAGGGTTGAGGTTGAAATTATAAAGAGGAAATAGAGCGAGTTGTTGGAAAGATAGTTGAGCACAAGCAAGTGTGAGAGAGCAGTGAAGGAGGAGTGAGAGTTTCAACAAATCAAAGAACTTAACATACGAGCAGAATAAATTGAGTGAAGGTTGAGCCTTTACATCATAGCGCAGAGGTCCGTCTTATTCACAATTTTGTCGGCAGTGCCAGGAAGCAAGGTACAAAGCTTTTCAAAGATCAAAGTCGTTAGCCAACATGATTATATCATTGTAAATCCAATTTCTGCAAGTTTTATTGTAAATGATGCTAGTATAAGCATTTAATTATGTAACAAAACCTAGGTAAGCCTCTGATTTTGGCAAAGGATTTCATTAGAGGAAGTTTTTTAACCTCCCTGAATTATGTGTTTTTGTAAACACGTCTAATCAGCAAAGTTTTTCTTCTAGCTTAAACCCCAAAGCTAGGGTGGAATTCATTGACAAGGTCCTAGGTGAGTCCTAATGTTTATCAAGTCTATTGTAAAAGTGTGTTTAGGAATAATTTAAGTGCATGGTCCCTCGCAGTTAGACACCATGGCTAGATTATTTTATTATAAGCACACTTGGCTTCATACTTGATCATATTATGTCGCAGAATTGGGTAAATTATTAAGGGTCTATGTCTAAAAGTGTTTTCCCCTTTCAAGGGTTGAATTTGTAATTATCTTGATGTAAAAATATTTTAGTGCATGGTCCCTTGCAATCAGAAACCATGGCTAAAATATTTGAGGGTAGGAAAATATATTAAATCCCCTCTAGAGTAAATTAAATAAAAGTCTTAAGCCAGTAAATTAATTAATTTTGAGTCAAAAAATAATTATAGAGAAATTAGTTTCTCTCCAAGTGGAAAATAATAAAAAAATCATGGGTTAAAAAGAAGTCAATTTTTGGGGTCTCCCCCACCAAGGGAAAAATGGATGTTTTAAGAAAATTTAAGCCCTTGGACCTTGCTGGTTAGGTTGGTTAAGTCAAAGTCAAATTTTTGACGAAATTAATCCAAAATATTAATTTTTGGATTAATAAAAAATGGTTTAAAAGAGAAATTCAATTTTTTCCTCAAAAATAAAAATTCGACGGTGGAGATTAAAAGATGATCAAGTTATTTTTGACGGTCGAGATTGTTTTGACGAGGATCAAGCCAACTAGTTGTTATTTTCCACTTGGAGGGTTTTTCTCTATATAAAGAAGCTATTGAGCTTCAATTTGACATCTTTGGATGATCTCTAGATGAGAAATTTTTTGTAACGCTAATATTGAGTTGTTGCTCTGTTGGGAACATTTTTTATCATAATAGAAAGACTCTGGGGTTTAGTTCATGGTGTTCTTCTTCTGCATATCTGTGGTATGTGTTAGCTATGTGTTATCCTATATTGTGCTGAATAATTTTTTATTAATCATTATTTCATTTGTTGGTGATAATAACATTCTATTGGTACATGTTATCTTAGGTGATTTGATTCACCATATGATCTAACAATTCTAATCTTGAGAAAATTATAGAAATTTATAGATACACTAACCCTTGGCTCCAAATTCACAAACTGTGGGGAATAATAGACCTTGTTTTGGCTCAGAAATTTCGTTGTGGTAATTAATTTTGCAGAAGGGTTTTCGCCAATCTATCTTTCGAAATTATTCATCCATTGTCATTTATTCAAAAAATATTTTTCAAAATTATTATTTGATCTTGGGCTAAAAAGAATTTATTTGCTAATGAGAGCTTGTAAATTTAATTTGTAAATTAATTTTCTAACCCTTGTTATTTTGCAGCACTTGGGTATTTGGGGTTATATAGTTTTGTATATATATTTGGGGTTTGGAATTCTTTTATTCATTTGTGCAAGTGATAGCACAAGGGTTTGAAGCAACAAAATTCTATTGGCTACTCATCCAAGCAAGGAAGGTTGATCTAGGCCCTTGAGGGTAAGATCTAGCCTCCCCAGCGTCCAGCAACTCAACTTCCAGTTGAAGAAGGGAAGTTGTCCAACATTTTGGAGTGATTATTGGCATTTTTGTGCAATTGCAGGGGTTTTCAAAATTTTTTAGGCCCTTGGGCCTAGCCATCCTCCTCCTCTGCCCTAGTTGTGAGCCTTAGAGGCCTTTTAAGGCCCTCAACCCCCCTCCTCTCCTTGCCCTTTAGGGTTGTCTGTGGCCTTTTCAGGCCTTTTAAGCCTAGTCATCTAGCCCTTTAGGGGCCTCATCCCCCTCTTTTCAGCTTGGGCACAGCCATAGGTTGCCCTTTGAGGCCCTCGTCCCCCCCCTCTAAACCCTTGTCGCAGGTCCTAAAGGGCCTTTCCATTAGCCGTCTGCCCTTTTAGGGCCTTCCCTTGACCTGCATCAGCCATTTAGGGCTTGGCATCAGCCCTTAGGACTTATTTCCCTTGGTCGTGGCCTTCTAAGGCCTTCCATCCCCTCATTTAGTCCTTCTTTAGCCTCTCTTGGCCCATCGTTGGCCTTTCTTTCAGCCCTAGCCTCTCATTCTAGCCCTCATTCAGCGATTTTTCAGTCATTGATTTAGTTTACATTAATATTTCATTTGTAACTTTTGGTTTTGCAACAATTCTAGAGCTAATTTGGTGATTGTAGGTAGTCAAGTTCATTGGGAGCCTCTCTAGTCATCTCCAAGGCCATTAGGCCTCTTGGTTTGCTCTCTAATCTTTCATTCTTATCACTATTCTCATTTTGAATTATGAAGCATTTTATGACGACAATATCTTCAGGGCCTAAACACATTTAAAAGAAGCCTAAATTTACTAAATAATTCACCCATGGCATTAAGAGTTAATTTAAAGTCAAATTGAGTACATATAAGTGAGTTTTGTGGTTTGTTGGGTAATTTCTAAATCTGATATGTTTGTTACAGCCATATAAATACACCTACAACAGTGGTAAAATAACATAATAGTGGCATAAAGGCAAGCTAGTAGTCATTTTATCAATAATTTATCATTTGCATTTATTGGGCTTGCATTACTTGGCATATTTTATCATTTCTTAAAGGCTGCCATAGAAATCAGAGGTCTGATATAAATATAACAGTGGTGGCAAATGGGTGTTGGAGATCATCTCTTTTCATTAGGAAGTTGTTTCTTTGCACCCTTATGTGTTTTCTAGTGAGATTTGGTGTTTTCCTTACTGTTGCAACCATTGCTCTCTTGGCTGCCCCATCTTGCATTTCATTGCATTTCTGCACTTTTGCATAAGCATATCTCTAATTGCATTAATAAACACAAGTGCTCTAATTGAAATGATAAGTGTTTTTTGGATAATTGCTCCAAGAATACATTGTGGATCAATGCTATAGTTTCTCATTGCTATCTATTTATTGGACAAGTGAACGCATTGCTCTTCATTGATATTGTTGAGATAAATAGCTCTTGTTGATTTACAATCTAAGCCACTCTTAAAGCACTTAATCAAGTCTAATCGTAATTTTGATAAGAGAAATCTTGAAGTAAATCAAATTATGTTCAACTCTTCTTATCAAATCAGCATATATTGGTGTTCCATTGTTATAATTTTGAGGATTTGTTAATTGTGCATAAAGATCCTTATCTAAAATTTGAAGGAAGTATTTTGGCACCTTTTATTGTGAGCACTTTCTCTTGTGGTGAAGATTGTCATTATTTGTTGTTTAAGTACTTCATTGTTCCAAGTTGTAAGAATATAAAAAAATAAAATAAAATCGTCATTTGTCAAGTACTTAAGAACCATAACAATCTCACCTTAAGATTAATCACCCATAATTTGCACTTGCATCTTACGCCTAGTTTTGCATTAATTAACTTGCTTCCAAGCATAAGCTCACCCAACTTGTGAAGCCTAGACCCTCTTTAGTGGTTAACACAGTGACCTTGCGGTCGTCAGAGCCATAGTCTTTGCAGCGCCGGAGGCACCGGGTGGCTAGAACTCAAGGGGAGGAATCATTAATCAAACCATATCTTGTTTCCCCATGGTTTCTCTCTCACAACCTATTCTAGAGAGTAGCTTCAAAAGAATTGAGAGGAAGGATTTACCTAGGTAGGCATATAATTTAAAATAAACCAAGATTTTGAATCTCACTTAGATTTTAGGTGTTGCATTCCATATAGGATAGTAAAGCATCATAAAGCAACGATTGTTCATCCAGTTACTTGGTATACAATTAACATAAAGCAAGTATTTTACTCCATTAAAGCATTGGTCTTTCACGATAATCTAATCTAATCATTGAACTTGCTAAATTAACCGAGTTGCTAGGCCATTCAGTTGTGTCTCCTGGAATTATCGATTGCCGACGAGTCTTGCATTTTCATGTTTCTTAGGGACTACCCCCCATATCCTGTTGTAGGGAGATAACTAGAACAGAGAGGGCGGGTATTAGAGTGACAACCCCCGTCCTGAGCGTTGTTGCATCTTGCCTTTACAATTTGGGCGATAACAATCCGCGCAAGAGATGGGAAGTGCGTGCACGTGTGGGTATTTGAATTGTTGATCTACACAAGAAGTTTGCAGATCTAGTGTGCAGGAAGGGAATTGATTTAGCTGAACAATGGAAGAGCATTTTACTTGTGATAAACATGTGAGGTTTACCCTTGTTACAATTCTCAAAAGAAAATCTTTTGTAGCAGAAGAATAATAAAATACACACAACATTGCAGGTTTTCCCTAGAGTTGGGGTTTCTTGGGTATATCTTGTGTTCTATGTGTGATGTGTTTGTCTTATGATTTATTTTCAGTTGTGCGTGTTAGAAAAATCCATGTGTTTGTGATTTAAGTTTCCATAATATCAGTTGTTTATATTTCTAGATTTTTACACTTAGAAAATTACAAATCAGTTCGTTGGGTTTTAAGGAAATCTAACAATAGTTGTAGACCTGGCCACATGAGAAGAAAGAAAGGTTAAAAGGGTATTTGGTCGAGTTTTTCTGTTGATGTAGGGCTAATGGAGCAATCGAAGTTTGGTTGGAGTAGGTCGAAGGTGTTGGCCACAAGCCGCAGTTAGGAAGGAAGACCACAAGCGTTGAGGAAGTTTGTTTGGGTTTGTTTAGGGTTGATGTAGGAGCTCGCAGGGCTAAACAAGGAAGCCTGGACTTTGGAAATTGTCAGAGGAGCTAGTCGAGGGTTAAGGAGACAGGCCGCAGGCATGGAGGTGCAGCGAAGAGCCTAAGGGAGCATGCCAAGTTTGAACAAGGCTAGTTGTGGATGAAAACAAGGGACATCAAGGCTACCAAGTGGGAAGAGAACTTGTTGAGGAGGGCAAGAAGTGCCCTGTATGCTACATCAAGTGGTTGTAGGTTTTAGTAGCAAAGGACAACAACTGATCAATGTGTTTGAAGGCAGACGAGAGCTAAAAGGACTCGGCCTCAACCCAAGTATTTATACAAGTATTTTTTCTTGTATATTTTGGCATGATAAAGGATTATAAAGGGCCACTTTCCCTAGTACGAGAGCCCTGTGGTTTTTCTTGTTAAAGAACTAATAAGAAACAAGTCTAGGCATTATTATTGTGCATTGTACATTGATCTAATTGCTGGTATATTCCGCTCTGGACAAGTTTAAAGTTAGGCATTTTTAGTGTGTTTATGTTTTCTAGCTATAAGGGCATGGACCAAACCTAAGGTGTGTGGATTTCTAACAATTTATGAATAAAAGTGAAGTTTGAGTGAATCTTTGTGGCTCATAATTTAGGAAATGCATCTATAAATTGTTTAAAGGCAAAATCTAGCATAGTGCATGATCTAAACCACTTATAAAGGACTGACATCACTCTCTTTATTGTTGCTTATGCATACCTTACATCCACAGGATTAATTTCCCTAGTCTAAACCTAGCCTCTATTGGAAGATCTTGCTCCTTTGTTGTTGAATATTATTCTAAGGTCTTTTCTTGGGCTTCTATATGACATTGAATACCTTATCATTGGCCCTAACTTATAGCAACATACTTCTTGGTCTAAGCATAGAGTATTTGAAAATTGATACAAGCTACATAGACCGTCTTAGGCCTTGTCGATACTCTATCCAACAATAGACCTCTTACTCATCGCCTCGAGGCATAGCCTTAGAACATCTTTTAAGTGATTTACGGAAGCCTACCTCCTGGTTTAAATCCACTAAAGAGCAAGAGAGAGGTTGTTGAGATGACAGTGGCAACCCTTTCTCTTGTTGCTAGAAGATTTGGCCCCACCCAGTGAGGCTTTGAAGTTTGCACTAGGCCTGCTAGATTTTCGATAACAACCCCTATTTGTGGTCAATCTTTGGAAGTGTCATCTCCTTCTCATAAAAGATCCAACCACCTCATTAGAACAAACGATTCAATTAGATGATGTGATAAAAAGGATTGAGGGGCTTAACCTTGATGGGAATGCATCATCATCTCAATTCATTGAGCAACCTAGTCCATCACAAAATGTCCAAAGTGGCTCAAAAAGACACCTAAAGGGATTTTAGATGAGGTTGGAAGGACAAGAACCAGAAGTTCAACAAGATAAGATGATGGAAGTGATGTAGATAATCAAGATTCGTGCTATGTCAATGATATGGACGTGAATTTGATTTATCTACTAACATTGAACCAACTTCCTTTGAAAATGTTGTTTCTCATTATGAGTGGAAATATGCTATGCAAAACGAATATGATGTTCTAACCTAGAACAAGACATTGAAGTTGGTCAATCCTACATTTGGAACCAAACCAATTGCTTACAAGTGGGTCTACACGAACATGTGCAAATCAAATGGCTCACTTGACAAGCCTAAGGCAAGGTTTGTGGTAAAAGGACATGCACAAACAAAAGGCATAGACTATGAGGAGACTTTACCCCCACAACCAAACGGTCTACAATTTGTGCATTATTTGTTTTGGCAACATGTTATGAAAAAAGAATGATTCATCACGTAGGTATGAAGACAACTTTCCTAAATGGAGATTTGAAGGAGAATGTTTGCATGTCTCAACTAGAAGGATTTGTTGTGAAGGGTCAAGAACATACAATATACAATCACATCAAATCGTTATATGTCCTAAAGCAAGCACCTAACACATGTTATGAAAACCTGTCTAGCATCTTTTGAAGATCAATTTCAAGCACTCTATTCTTGATGATGCTCCTTTGTCTATCAAGAAAGTTAGCAAAATTGTTGCATATCTTGTGGTGTATGTAGATGATCTTTTGATGACAAGGAAATGAAGCATATATTTCATCTATAAAGAAAGAATTGGAGGGTTTTCAGATGATTGACGTGTGACATCTTCACTACTATTTGGGTTTTAGGTAACCTGAGATCCAAGGTATATATTCATTTCCAAAAAGTACATTGGAGATTTTTTGAATAAATTTGGCATGGTTGATTATAATTCTCTATCTACTCCAATAGAGCAAAAATTGAAGCTTACATTAAAAAAATGGAATGAAATTGAGGATGCAACTAAATATAGACAGAATGTAGGGAATCTTCTCTACCTTGCCACCACTAGATTATATATTTCATTTGAAATTGGGGTTCTTTATGTTGGTTTTTGTAGCATTGGAAATTGCTCTAAGCCCCAAATTTTGTGGAGAGGGTTAGACACTGGTATTCCAAAGAACCCATAAACCATTTGTGAAAATTCCACTCAGTTAATGTTTTATTAAAAAAAATAATTATTTTAATGGAGACCCTAAGTCTAAACTTAAGGAAATTAAATAATTAAAGGAAATTAATAAAACTTAGTGAGAATAATCTAGAAAAGGCAGAGATCAAGTCTAATATAATCTTAGCCGTTGATTAGAGATCTAATCTCGGTCATTGATTTCTCAACGAGAAGATTATAAAGGAAGGCTTGAGGGTCAATTGGAAAAACACACACGGAGTGAATCTGAGATCGAATTCTTCTGACAGAGCAGTGCTCGGACGAAGATCAGATCTAAGTGATTCAGTGCAATGAGGGGCAGAGTAGCTTTCGAAGAGGGAGATTTTCTCAACCGGAGAATCATCAACAGAGAGAGGCAGATAGATGTCCAGAAGAGCCAGCCAGGTTGACGCAGAGCCACACAAGGCTACGCAGAGGTTTCGTAGAGGTTCAAAGGGTTTTCGAGATTCAACTATCAGATCAGATCCAGAAGCCGAAAGTCAAGGTGTGAGACTGGGAGGCCCAAATCTAAGATTCCGGGAGTCAGATCAATCCTTTGCGGGGGTAACGCAGTCCTTAGAGGAGATGACACAGTGCCTACCCAGTGACTGTGTAGAGGATGTGAAGAGACCTCCAGAGGCAGTTCTTCCAGTGTCTGAATCAGCTGGATTTTCCAGTGATTGAGTGATGTAAAACTCCATTTATTTTTGCCAATATTTCTCTCTGTAACTGAATAACCCTTGAGGTATTCAAAGATGTGTTCAGGATTTGCTACTGCTTAATAATACAAACCCTCAGATATGCTACACTGGTTTTCCCGCATTGGGTTTTTCCGAGGACTCGTGTCCAATGAGGCAGAGTTGAGGAGAGATCTAGTCAAATGCAAGCTTGATGGCATCAACAGTAGCAGATCGAAGACTTTGGAGGAGGAGGAGAATGTAGCCCTTGCATCGAAAGGGTAGCAAGGGCAAGGAAGACAAAAGAAAGATGACTCGAAGGTGAAATGCTTCAAATGTGGTGAGATGGGCCACTTTGCATCATGGTGTCCTTTGAAGAAAAAGAACAAGAATGAGAAGCATGATGAAACAGTTGTAGTCGCAAAGATCAAGCAGGATGAGTTTGCTATGAGTGCTCATGCCTCTCCAAGTGAGAAGTGGGGCGACATAGAACTGTAGTTCATCTTGAACTTTAGTTGGGTCGGATCCTTGAGGAGCCCACCTCATGGATCATTACCTTGCTACGGGAGCCCATGATTAGCAGTAGTGGGATGGAGGAGTTTCAGCGGAAGTCGAGGAGTGATGAAGATGATAGTGCAGTAGGTAGCAGTGCCTATTTCTAAAGCAGAGTAGCAACACAGTGCACAAGAGTGCAGCGCAATGCAGAGTAGTGCTGCGTAGTGCCGAGCAGCAGCAACGCAGAGCATCAGAGGGACAACGCAGTAGTTATCAGCAGTCAGAGTCTTTAGCACCATGGTGCATTCATTAAACACTTGTTCAATTTTTGGTGAGTTCAGCCGTTTCTCTCAACAGCTAGGTTGCAGTGTTAGTGCTAGCAACATAGCAGATGTAACACTTAAGAGGGAGTTGTAGTATAGATGCAGCAACGACAATGGCAGTGTCACGGGCAACAATATAGTAGCAACAACAACTCAACGGTTGATGGACTTCACCAGCAAGGAGGATGCTTCAAGGACGGAGCAGTATGCAGCGGGCATATTGTTAGAGCACCTTCCTCGCTAAGAGGGAGTGTTGATTTTTGTAGCATCGGAAAGTGCTCTAAGCCCCAAATTTTCTGGAGAGGCTTAGACACTGGTATTCCAAAGAGCCCATAAACCGTTTGTGAAAATTCCACTCGGTTAATGTTTTATTAAAATAATTAATTATTTTAATGGAGACCTTAAGTCGAAACTTAGAGAAATTAATTAATTAAAAGACATTAATAAAAAAAAGTGAGAATAATCTAGAAAAGGCAGAGATCAAGTCTAATATAATCTTAGCCGTTGATTTCTCAATGAGAAGATTATAAAGGAAGGCTTGAGGGTCATTTGGAAACACACACACGGGGTGAATCTTGAGATCGAATTCTTTTGATGGAGCAGTGCTCGAACGAAGATCATATCTAAGTGATTCAGTGCAGTGAGGGGCAGAGTAGCTTCCAGAGAGAGAGATTTTCTCAACCAGAGAATCATCAGTAGAGAGAGGCAGATAGACGTCCAACAGAGCCAACACAGAGCCACGCAGGGCTATGCAGAGGCTGTGTAGAGGTTCAAATGGTTTCCGAGATTCAACTGTCGGATCAGGTCCAGAAGTCGAAAGCCGGGGTGTGAGACCGGAGGCCCAGATCTAAGATTTCGAGAGTCAGATCGATCCTTTGTTGGGGTGACGCAGTCTTTAGAGGGGGTGATGCAGTGACTGCGCAGAGACCTCCAAAGGCAGTTCTTCTATTGTCCGGATTAGCCAGATTTTCTAGTGATTAAGTGAGGTAAAACT
This sequence comes from Pinus albicaulis, assembly GCA_034641835.2. Taxonomy (NCBI): domain Eukaryota; kingdom Viridiplantae; phylum Streptophyta; class Pinopsida; order Pinales; family Pinaceae; genus Pinus; species Pinus albicaulis. Next base: position 559,603,615 of record CM076569.1, on the reverse strand, counting down.
CACATTTCTTTATGCCAGTATTTCTCTCTGTAATTGAAAAACCCTTGAGGTATTCATAGATGTATTCAGGATTTGTTACTGCTTAATAATACAAACCCTTAGATCTGTTGCACCTGTTTTCCCGCATTGGGTTTTTCCAGGAACTTATGTCCAAAAATAATTGTGTCCTATGTGTGATTGATTTATTGCTTAGTTTCCTTATTTCAGAATCATATTTTTATTTAGTGTAGGTTGCGTCAGTGGTTACTTCAATAATTCAGATTTGAATTAATTCTGTAAAAGTAATTTACATAATAGGAGAAGCATACTCGGTTGTTGCAGTAGGATTCCTAAGATTGTCAGATCTAGTAATTTTATAGGTTCATGCAAAACTTTATGAAGGATATTGGTGAGTTAAAAAGAGAGTTATAAGGTACTTGAAGGGAACTCAAGAATTTTGGCTCAAATACTCCGAGGTCGAGAATTTCAAGCTAGTTGGATATATAGATTCAAACTTTGATCAGGATATGGGGAATGTAGTGTTTACTCCAGGACACCTCATGAGTCTTGGATATGCAATTATTGCCAGACATCACACAAACAATATGTTCTAGTAGATTCCACTACAAAGGTAGAGTATGTGGTTGTTGCAGAGGCAATAAAGGAGATTGTTCGGCTCAGGAAAATACTAGAGCATTTGCAGGAGAAACAAGTGAATAATACTTCCCTTTTGATTAACAAAACTTTTGCAATCAAGTTGGCCAAGAATCCTAGATCCCATGATTGAGCAAAGGACATCAACATAAAGTACCATCTACTTCGACATCATGTAGAGGCCAAGGCCATTCATTTGATACATTGTTCCACAAGTGATCAAATTGCATAAATATTACTGAAGTACTTGGAAGAGAAAAGTTTGAAAAGTTTAGAAAGGTGTTTGCACTTACAAATACCCCTTTGGATAAAGGTTGGGAATGTTAAATACCTAACCTCAAGATTATGGTATATTGTAAATATTATTATTTAGAATAATGAAGAGTCAGAGGTAAATTTGAATAATAATCGAACCTGTGCAAAGATGAAAACAAAGGTCATCTCCTATTGTATTTATAGGACGTTCTATTTAAGAAAATTCAATAATGAGGAGTTATTCAATGTATGGCTTGTCAGAACAATGTTGATATCTCTCTATTTTCTATCCATCATCATTGTCATTTTATTATTCTCACCCCCTTCCATTTCTTCCTCCTCTCCATGTTTTGTGTTGTGTACTTCTATTTCTTCCTAATTATCATTGGTATTTCAACGTCCTCCCAACACCACCATAATAATAAAAAATGGAACCAAATAGATAGATCACATCGACATACCCATCATGTTTGGTGAATCTTGAAAATAACTTGTAGTTTGTAATAGAATAATGGAAAAGAAGAAATGGGAAAGAGTAGGATGTTGATGATTGTAACTCAAGCAGGTACTTTTGCAGAGGCTCAAGTGTTTGGGCATGCAAGAAGTCACCCAAAGTATCTTTAGGATACTTATTGCTTTTGTAATTAAACCTAATTCTAACTTATGAAAAGCGCATAATTAGATGTTGGCTATTGAGTTAAAGAAAGTAAGGAAAACTAAAGACTTTAGTAAATATGTTTTAATCTCAATCATCAATCTCCAGTGATGCGATATCTAATCTCAGCCATCAATCACTTTGGATATTAGGGTTAGGAATTTCGTTCGATGAGAAGTTATAAAAGCAAGGCTAAAGAGAGGAGAAAGAAACACTACACAATAGCACAAGACTGAGAGGACATCTTAGTAACAGGGTGGAGAAAGGTTTCCACTCAAGTGTGTTGGTTCTGAGGAAGGTGTGAAGGGGGTAGTAAGGAGATCCAGATTAGCCAAGTCTACGACTTGAACAACTGGATCAAATCCAAATTGTTGTATGTATTTTCCTCAGTTTGGGCCATTTTCCTAGTAAGGGAGCCCCAGTAGGTTTTGAGATTAATTTAATGATGAAATGTTGGTTGGGCAAAATTTGTGTATGTGAAATGTGTGATTGAAATTGGTTATCATTTTGCTTAGTTGAATGTTTATGTTAAGAATCCAACTATGCTTTTATGTAGACGTAAATTTACAAGGAATTAATTGCCAGGCGTTGGGTTCATAAATTAACATAGGAAAAGAGAGCATTCAAGTATTTAACATAGCATAATATACTAGTTTACAACACGTGAAAAAACAAATAAAAACAAACAAGAATCTAGTGCCTACTTTTTTAGCTTTATAATGGTGATTAAATGTAACTAAGGCATCCAATGGCATCCTTCAATCTCCCTTTCAAGCTCTCGTAAATGTAAGCCTTCAATCTCCCTTCCGAGCTCTGATAAATTTTCTCCTCAAGAACTAACAAGAAGCCCACTCAAAACCTCAGCAAAGATGAGTGAAATGAGAAATAGAATGGCAACATAATGGAGTGAGCATTTTAATCCACAAAATTCCCTAACCATGCCTTTCGGAATCTTGACTTGGATCTCAAATGCCAAATTTTATTTTATTTTATTTATTTATTTTGTTAACGTTATTTTCTGTTATACACCTAAGTTAGCCTCATCATGTGACAGTTCTCAACAAGTGATTTTTTTTGCTCCCAAGGGCATTTTCGAATTGGTTCAGGAGAGCTCCAAGCGCGACGTTCCTTGATAGCTCCCTGAAATGGTAGGGAGAAAAATTATTCAAAGGAAGTGTGCTTTGGAAGCTAAGTGTGGTGATGGGAGGGGGGTACTACTCCCCTGTAGCATAGTTTACTACAACCAAATGGAACCCTTCAATTCTTGAATTTTGGTTTGAACTCCCCAAATAGAAAGGAAGTGTGCTTTGGAAGTTAAGTGTGGTGATGGGAGGGGGTACTACTCCCCTGTAGCATAGTTTACTACAACCAAATGGAACCCTTCAATTCTTGAATGTTGGTTTGAACTCCCCAAATAGATCCAAGCACTTTATTCAAGCAAAGACAAATGAAAGAATGAGTAGAATTTAGAATAATTGGATCTATATGTTTGAGGATAGTGTAAGGTCCATAAAACTCAAAATCTAACTTATGGTGGCTCTTCTCCTTAGGCGAGGTATGCTTGCAGGATTGGAGTTGCAAGAGCACCTGATCCCCATTGTCAAAAAGGCACTCAGATCGATGTTGATCAACCAATTGTTGCATTGAATTTTGACCCAAATACAAAATTATCATTTGAGGGTACTTAGAATGTTAACATGAATTGTCCAAGTGTTGTCCACCTCCTAAACCGCAGAGAAGCTTGATAAGTACAAGGTCATTATTGAGGATTATTGTCCATAGATTGCATCAAAGAGGGTCATTTTAATCAGCACTATGATAGGTAGTATTGTGCCACCATTCAGCCAAGGGTAGCCACTAGACCCATTACGATTGTCATTCCAAAGTAAAATAACACAAATAAGCTTCCAAACGGTTTTTGATTGCTTCCATCTAACCATCAATTTGGAGGTGATAAGCTATGTTAGAGAGAATGTCATAAATAAAATAATGTAAATAGTGATTAATTAGTTAATTAGTAATTAGGTTGAAAGGCCATGTCTGATAAGACATGACCTTTCATGAAGAGGCACTTGCGTAGGTATATAAGTAGGTCTCATTTGTAACATTCAATCATCTATCTCATTCATGCTATCTAATATAATATTTGTTTCCTCATGGATATCTTTGTATTTCAAGTCTTCTGGAATATTTAACTTGAGAAGGAACTTTGTTTGCTTCATTTTGTATCAGAGGAGTTTGATCTTCTGGCCACTCATCGTTGCACAGAGCTACACTCCTCGATCCAAGCCCTTGGCATTGAAATTCGTCAACATTGTTGCTGTCAAAGTGTTTTGCTAAACCTTGGGAGTTTCTCCGCTGCTGTTATTGAATTCATTAGAGGCCCTTGGCCATATAATTTTTTTTTTAAGAAGAAGAAGAAATAAGTTGAAAAAAAAGGGACGTTAAAAAAAAAAAGAAAAAAAGAAAAAGAAAAAAGAAAAAGAAAAAAAAGATTAAAATAAAATAAAATAAAAAAATACATATAAAAAATTATATTGAAGAAAAAAAAACAAAAAAAGGAACGTAAAAAAAAGTAAAAAAACAAAAAAAGGAAATAAAAAAAAAACAAAAAAAGAAAACTTTCATAAATATCACACAAGAAATAATTTAAAAAACAAAACGATGCACAATGGACCGGTCATCATGGTAACATAACACAAGGACCCCGTCAAACGTAGAGTAGATGCATCACGATCGAAGCAAGAAGTAATGCCGCAACCCCAACGTTTATAGGTCTGCAATAGCTGCTGTAAGTGGCCCCGTCCAACTGTCCAACAACCACCACCACCGAACTGTAATTCCGTACGTAGCCTAAGGCACCACGGCCCCTGCATTCTCTGTCGCCACCACGAGTTTTGCCAACCACGACGCACGAAGATCCTTCTGCGGCCCCATTGAAGTCGACCATATCCACCGTCTTTCATCAACGTTGTTGCCACTGGATTTTTTCTTTCGCAGCCAAGCTCCACCACTGTTGTCATCTTTATTACTACAAAAAATCTTGTTTCTACACAACCGCCTCAAGCCTCTGCCATCCGCCTGTCCTTTTAGCTTGTACACTGCTGCCATCATATGCTTACGACTGCCAAGGCCATTTAATACATAAAACTATTAGCCATATCTTTTATTCTAGTTCTGGTTCATTGAGCTAGATCCTTCAGGGGCTTGATTTCATCAAGGCCATTATGAGTGGATAGGTTGCCACCCTTCAGAACTATTGACGCGACCCTTCATAACCAACGATAGTACTTATTATAGTTCATACATTAGATTCAGGGGTAATTAAATCAAACAGTGTTAAAAAAAAAAGGAAAAAAAGAAAAAAAAAAGAAGATATTGAAAAGGTCAAAATACAAGGTTGTGCCAAAATTTTAAAAGTTTTGAATATATATATATAAAAGGTGAAAAGTGAAATTTCAAGTTAAAAAAATAATGACATTTTAATATTGAAATCAAAAGGTGAAGAGGTAGCCTTAAAAAGTATTTTGAAAAAAATAAATATTATTTAAAAGGACTTCAAAAGTGAAATTGTGCCAAAGGATATTAAAAGAATTTCTGAAGTAAAATGGAGTCTAATTTGGAAAGGAAAGAAGGAAGATTTCCTGAAAATTATAGTATGTTTGTTCGTGCGCTAATTAAAACTAAAGGGTCACTTGCGGGAAAGGAGGTTCTCATATCTATCGATCTTAATCAAGAGAATAATTATTTTAGTACTAAATGTGCTAACCAATTAGTGATCCCCGAATCAAATATAACTAAAACAAATTCATTTCACGCAAATGAAAAACAATACAACATAGGGAATTTACACCTAAGTATTGGGGAGTATTCCCTTGTCTCCCAATTTATTGTTAAAACCTTATTTTGTAACGATAGTGATATAATTCTGGGTTTGCTCTGGATGGAATCCCTAGGGTCATTCATCCTTAATATGAAAAAAAGTTTTTGACATTTTCTTACAAAAAGAAAAGCATAACGTTACAAGATGTCACGGTGAAGCCGAATTCACTAACACCGGAAGACATATTAGATATCACAAGAATAGCTCTTCCAAAAAGTAAAAAAGCAATACAATATTTGCAAAGAGAAGTTGACAAAATAACCACTAACAAGAATGAAGAAGTTGCTCGCCACAAGGACCGCAACGAAAAATTGCTAACGCAAATTAAGAAACTGAAGAAGGATAAGAAGTTGTTGGAAAACAAGGTGCAACAACTTGTCGAAAATGAAGCATCGAAATCTTCAAATATAGAAGTTGAAATTGAAGACAAAATGAACTTTGATATAGTAAATGTCACAACTCAAGAAGAAGACAAGCAAGTCGCAAAAGATATAAACTTCGATGTTGCAGTTCAGACGATGAACATACTAAGTGAAGGTCCTGTCACCTACTCAATAACATCCTCGCTAAAAGAAAATCAAAGTCAAACCAAAATAGTTCCCTATCGACATCCAAATCATGGGAGCAGACAACTCAACCAAGCTATGTATTCAGAACAGAAACAAGCTGATATTTCGAAGAATACTAACGAATCATCACAAGTTGTCAGTCATCATAAGATTCCACAGAAGATTGATTTAGGATGGTCTGATCCATTCTCAGTGCAACAGTTTTGTTTGTCACTTAGAGGATCATATCAACTTGTATCGACAAGGATGACTACCTCGAGATGAGATGTTTGTAGCAGGAAAAGAAATCGAGGCATTTCATCGACAAGCTTTGAGGACAAAGCTTTTTGAGGGGAAGGCAATGTCATAAATAAAATAATGTAAATAGTGATTAATTTGTTAATTAATAATTAGGTTGAAAGGCCATGTCTGATAAGATATGACCTTTCGTGAAGAGGCACCTGCGTAGGTATATAAGCAGGCCTCATTTGTAACATTCAATCATCTATCTCATTCATTATACTATCTAATATAATATTTGTATCCTCGTGGATATTCTTATATTCCAAGTCTTCTGGAGTATTTAACTGAGAAGGAACTTTGTTCGCTTCATTACTAATTAACTAATTAATCACTATTTACATTATTTTATTTATGACAGAGAACATCAACCCCCACATTTTCCTTTCCATTCTTGTAGATAATCATGTAGTCATAACTTATCGTTTTCATGACCCACTCTTGTTGCTTTCAGGATGACAAACTTTGTTACAAGAAATATTTCAATATTTGATGGTCAAGTCTAATTTGGAAGTGATGACCCCTTAAGTAAGGACACCACATATCAACTACCTAAAGAATAGCCAACAACCTAGAGAGGGCATTTGCCACCACATTTTCCTCTCCCTTCTTTTAGATAATCTTATAGTCATAACCGAGCATTTTCATGACCCAGTTTCGGTAGAGCATTGAGCCTTTAGATGATTTGAGCAGTTGATATACATCCCAGAGCACCCCCAAAAGCCAAAACGTTAGGCTTCTTTCACCTAACATGGAGGTTTCTTGGTGATGTACCAATGGACCCAACATGCCCCCAGGCTCGCCTTAACACTACTTGATTGCCATGCTATTATCAAGGCCTAGATGAGGATGATCATCCTTAGGATGATTGAGGAGGGCTTGTTGCACCTGATGGAGCCCTAACACTAAGAGAGGAGGCACCATGTTGCTCACTTGACACCCATGGAGATGATGTGTGGCACCCATAGCTAGATTTCGGACCCTTGGAGCTACTTTGATGCATGATTTGGGGAATTTCCTCAAATGGAGGATGATCATGATGCTTGAAGACATTTCCAGCCTTCACTTTGCCTTGATGGAGCACTTGGAGCCTTAAAAGAGCACGATGTCATCACCTTTTTAGGTCTACTTCTCACACATGTGGACTTATCTTGGCATATTATGTTGTAAAGCTAGTGGGTTGGCTTGTAACCCAATTTTACCTTTTGTCCACTCAAAAATTAAACTTGTGTAGGGGATTTTAGTTAGAAATTAGAAGAGGTAGACCTCATATAAATAGAGGATCACTTATCTCATAATGATCATCATCACTTATGGAAAACTTGACGTCTCTTATAGAACTCGACCTAGCTAGTTGTACTTCGCTACTTTGTGGAGATGCGATCTTTTGTGGAATTTGGCTATTGGAGACTAGTGCTTGTTGTGGAGAGGTCATTTTCGAATAAAGAAGGCTTGTTCTTGGATATCTTGTGAGTACTTTTTGTTGAATATCTTTCATGATCATTGCATGTAATATATATTACTAAATTTCTATGTTCCATGTCTAAATGCTTATATTTATATGAAATTCTTGGTAAATTTTGCATTCTTTAATTTGAATCCTTGGACTCCCTAGAGAAACTCCTAGAGAGCTTTTCTCTAATAACTTTATTCCCTCATAAAGTGATGGTTAGCATTGGCAAGTGAAAACCTAGAGTTTTCCCCTACTCCCTTCAAGGGTTTGATATTTCCATGGTCAAAATCCCTAAGATTCCATCACCCAAGTAGATAGAAGGCACTGACATCCATTTTGGTGATCAAAACTCATGAAAATTTATCTCTCTCCTAAAAAAATTTGGCCCTTCAAGGCAAGCCACTAGGGTTAGGGTTTCAAGCCAAATTCAACTAGGGTTTGAACATTGAGCTAGTTTGAAGTCGTTTCACCCTATTGAGCCCTAAAACATCAAACTCTAGCAATTTACATGGCTGAAAGTGCTTCCCTAGGGCTAACGTCATCAACCCTAGGCAATTTTAAGGTTTGAGAAACCCTAATTCTGCATTAAAGATTCAATTTATGGTTATTGAAGGTTTGTTGCTTTTTTTGTTGATCATAACCCTTTCAATGAAATCTTTTCTCTTCTCTTGTATGCCTAGTGGTGCCATTGTTGTCATACATTAAAAACACTAAGCTACTAGTCTCTCTTTATACTATAGGCCTTTTCATTGGTACACTATTCCCTACCGCGCATAATTGAGCCTTATTCCTTGTATGAGTACCTTGAATAAACCTATTTAAGTGTAATCTTTGATCCTTTGACCTAGAATACCATTTAGGTGACCTATACTAGGAAGCCTCTCGTGTGGTGAAATTCCACTAAAGGGAAAGAGGTGGAGTGTTGAGCTGATAGTTGCATCCAGCTTATTTTTTTATCTTAGTCTAGCTTTTGTTTTGTGAGGCATCTCACAAGACTTGCTATATTTTGAGACATCAGTAGCCTATGAGGCCAAGAAAGCCACACAAACTTTAGAGGGTCATAACGCAAGGCCAATCTTTCATTGCCTTAATTTTCTTAGGATCAACATGGACATCCTCCTCACTAACAATGTGTATCAAATATTCAACTTCTAAAGCACCTTTAGAATGCTTAAGGAACATTAGATTTTTACAGAGGAATTGTAAGCCCTAATCCGTATGTGCCTTTTAAGTTTCATTATAGATAGAGATAATCAAAGAAGACCAAGACAAAATGACATTGAAGGAGCTCAAATATGTGGGTTTATGAGGCTCTAAAAGGTGGAAGTTGCATTGCAAATGCCACAGACCAAAGGACATCACCAAAAACTTCTAACAATCGCCATGAGTGCAAAAGCAATTTTGGGAATACCAACTTCCTTCACACAAATTGGCAATATCCAAAGTGAAGAGCAAGTTTGGCGAAGAACTATGCTCCATGTAACTCATCTAAGAGATCATTAATGACAAGAATGGGAACTTTGTCTTGGATAGACAAGTTGTTAAAAGCGCAAAAATCAAGACATGTGCCATGTGCCTTCATTTCTAATGATCATGACAACCGAAGAAGGGTCGGGGTGGCCCTAGGACAAATGATATCAAAATCTAGGAGCTCTTATATACTTTTCAATTTCATTTGTTTGGGTAGAAGGATAATGATACGGGTGCAAATTGGCTAGCAGGCTACCAAGAAGCAATGGGATGCTATGATCATGCTCTCCAAGTGAGGGTAGTAATCCTTGGGTATGTTCAAAGAAATGTTGGTGTTTGTCCAATATGAACTGCAGATCTAGATGAATTGGATGAGAAGTGTCCTCAAAGGTTTGAATAGCATGGAATTATGCAATAATTCCAAAATGACACTTTCTTAGAAGCTTTAACATACATTGGGATTGATGGTTTCTAGAGAATTTGTTGTGAGACCTTTGAATAATTAGGAATGGCTATCCTTCCAATAACTCATACATAATTCCAAAAAATCCATGGTGATAGGGTTGAATGTTCTTAGCCATTCAGCACCCAATACAATATTACATTGGCCTAATTTAATGACAAACATATGATCTTTAGGGAAACCTCACCCATTCGAAGCTTCATAATTTCACTCTAGCCACCATGTTTCATAGATTCCCTATTAGCAATCATCATTTGAAAGTTGTTAAAAACATGGATATGGTACTATGTTTCTTGGGAAATGCAATAATGAATGAAATTATGGGTGTTTTCATTGGCAATTATGATAATACCTTCCACTTCTTTATCTATCCGACCAATTTTAACGCCTAAAGAGAAGACACACCAATCAAAGCATCAAGGGAGAGGAACTTCCTTCGTGATGGGAGTGACTTTCACCCGAGTGGCACCATCAACTTTCTCATTAGAAATGTCCTTAGAAATAACCATAAAATAATTTCTTTACTCTTTGCATTTATGCCCTAGAGAATATTTTTCATCATAATTGTAGCAAATAGCCTTGAGTTGACATTCCACCATTTCAACCCATGTCAACTTGTGGATCTTGATAGGTGGAACATGTTATTGAGTAACCACCATTATTGGCCAGGGAAATGTAGCAAAGTTCAAGCATCTGGACTAAGCATTAGCATATAACTTGGGAAAAATGACCAAGCTAAGTGACCTCCAACAAAATAGCAGGGTGGTTCATCTCTACCTGAGCTCTAGTTTCTTCCTTCAGACCACTAATGAAACATTTCTTAAAAGATTCATCAATTAAATTTTATGCTCTATAAGGCAAACATTCAAAAGCATCAATGTAGTCTTCCATTGTGCTAGTATGGTGCAATTTGGTACAGTGGCCAAAAACATTGCATTATAATAAAGCACACAAAAAAGGGCCTTTTCACAAATTACCTCCATGTAGTGATCACTGGAGATGCATTCTTATGCCACTGCCACCACCATCAACATTCCCTATCCAAATAGGACACACACCTATTTGGAGTTTCAATAGATCAGCTATGGCATGAAGGGAATAATGCTCAATTTGGTCAATCCAACCAATCAATCTGACCTAGAAAACTTAATCAGATCAATTCTAGGGAGGCAAGGCAGCAAATTGTGGGAAAGGTCCAACAAAGAAAAGTGAGTTGTGGGATTTTCTTCCTCCTCAAGGTGCTTACCCTTATGGGAGCTTTTCAAAAAACATGGTCACCCTCCTCAATCTTAACCTTCAACTTTACAAGCTAATAAAAACGAATGCTGAATTGTGCAGTGGGGGAAGACATATTGGAATCCATTTTGTTAACTGACTAGGAGAGAGACCTTAACCATTTTGTGTGCCTTCATTCTATACTTATGTCTGAATTATTGATTTTTTAATATAATTTTAATACAATTTGGTTCATGTAAAAGAGAAAAATTGACAATGTACTTGGAAAATACATCCATCGGCAATATAATAGAGTTGAAAGCAATATCCAATAAATGGTGCGACATGCATAAGAGAAATTGTTGTAACAATTTTAAGATTGAAAAAGTTTTTTTACTGATATGGGATGATTAAGGTTTTGCTCTATACTTTTCAAGTTATTACTCTTATATCAGCTAACTATGTCAATGTTTTCTCATGGGTAATTATTCTAATTTTACTACATTATTCTCATTTCCTTGCCCACCAAGTCTTAATGAGCAATTTGGTTCAACGTAAAAGATAAAAATTGACAATATACTTGAAAAATACATCCATCAGCAATATAATAGAGTTGAAAGCAATATCCAATAAATGGGGTGACATGCATACGAGAAATTGTTATTTACATTTCAAGATTTAAGAGTCTTTTTACAATACATCCATCGGCAATATAATAGAGTTGAAAGCAATATCCAATAAATGGGGTGACATGCATAAGAGAAATTGTTATTTACATTTCAAGATTTAAGAGTCTTTTTACTGATGTGTAATGGGATGATTAAGGCTTTGCTCTATGCTTTCCCAGTTATTACTCTAATAGCAGCTATAACTATGTCATTGTTTTCTCATGGACAATTATTCTAACTTTACTACATTAATCTCATTTCCTTGACCACCAAATCTTAATCAACAATGACAGCCCTAGCAAATCCCAATATCACAAGGATGGTCTTCTTAAAGTCCCACAAATTGCAAATTAATGATTTTGATAAAGTTGTAAACAAATAATGAGATATTCATATTTGTGAAATTTAGGATCATGTCTTAACAACATTCATAAGCTTACATCTCTATATGGTAAGTAGCTTGTAATATTGATCTTGAAATTTATTTGTTTCCATCATTATATGGATATTTCTACTAAGATCCTTAAGCATCTCTAATTTATAAATTAGATAAACTTCAATGTCAATGATGACATTAATTTAACTAATATTGCTGGTAATGGCTTCCAACAAAAAATAAAGTCAAAGAAATGACTGAAAAAAATCAAATTTCATGCTTATATTGGACCTTTTTTTCACAAGAATCTGCAAATTTTCACAAAAAACCTTCAATGTTACAATTTTTCAAAAAATCACATTTTCTTTTTGAGATTGTAATTTTTCATGATGTTGACAATTTTTTGTAGATTTTTGCATCTATGACTTTGAATAACTTATGTGCTTCTTTGAACATACTACATAAGTTCAAGCTATTAATGTTAACTTCAAACAACTGACATTGAGTTTTAGTTCTTCAAGCACAAGATTTAATGGAAAAAAATTGAGTCTAACCTAGAATACTTTATAGGAATTTACCCTGACCTAGTTATGCAATGATAACAGTGTGCGCAGAATGGCCCTTAATCTGATTCTTAGGGTGTGTACAGTCCATGAAAGGGTTTCTCTGGGGTGACAAAAGTTCAAATCGCCTCCCCCCCCCAATTTCATTTGTGTTTCCATATCAAAATGCTGAAATGTGCTTGAGACATATTGCAGTCTCCATATGAAACATGCTTGAGACACATTTCAGTCCATATGAAACATGTTTTAATAACATTTCACAATCCAAACAATATGTCTCCAAAAAAGAATTGTCCGATTTTGCCTTAGTTTGGTCGTTGAGGCCCACATTTTTTTATTTTAATGCCTACTTGGAAGTTATTTATGAATTAATGAGACTTCTAGAAGCTTCTAAAACTGGAAATTTTTCTTTAAAGAAGGGTTCCAACCTCATCGAACTTCATATGGAGAAAGGAGAATTTCATAAGACTTCATAGGGAGAAAGTAGAATTTTACATTCCATTCAGAATTCAGCAGACTTAACAGTTTACAGATTTTTTGGATTGGTAGGATTGCAGCATTCTCTTTAGATTCTATGACATATGAGGGTATGGGATTGACAGTTAATCAAGAGCACCAAGCCCTTTATGTACCTTGATGTTGGTGATATTGATTGCTGGACTCCTTTCTCATGAACTTAGCAAAAATGTACCCTTCGCTCAAACCAAAATCACTGATTAGACATGTTAAGTTTTTTCTACCATATTTTAAAGCTTGGATTAGGTAGTTACATTAAACCTGGGTGGTGTTGACTGATGTCCCTAGAAGATTGAGGTAGAGGGAGAGGGTGAGATACTAAATATGACGATCCCAATATAAGTGATGGTGGAATGTTTCTTGTCATTTAAATGTTCTTGCACATTTATTCATAATGCCTTCTTTCCAAGTTTCAATATAATGTCCTATTTATAAAATAGCACATTCTTTATTTATATTTTTAGCAAGAGAACCTGTTGACCAGAATCCTTTGCCAACTCATCATCTTCCTGTGCTGTCAACACTTTGTCAAAGATGAATCATCCTTGAAGCAAGAATTTGTCAAAGATGAATCATCCTTGAAGCAAGAATTCCTATCAGTATATATTAAAAAATTATAAGAAAATGGTGATTTGATAACTAATCCTATAATTTTGAAAAACAAATACTCAGTTCAAAATTATATTTTCGAAGGACAAGAACTAATTGGCCTGTGACTTTTGAAGAGATTTGGGTTTCACTTTGCAGAGAATGCAATTTTAGATAAGGAGGAGGTTTCCATACAAAAAATTACTATTAATTTAAAGCCTTTTTTTGTCCAGTCTTCAATATTAAAAGCAGAAGCAGATACGTTGCATTAAATTCCATTGGCAAGTTTCAATATGGATAACATAAATCCGCCAGAGTTGCTAAGGTGAGGGGCCTTGTTTGAACTTTCTTCAGGTTTATTAGCCAATAGAAGTGATAATGTCAGTTCAGAGGCAATCATTTCTATTTCTTGTTTATCTTCTTCCAAGAGGTCTGTTTCCTGTTTATCTGTGATGTATCATACACTTATTTGTTCTTGTTATGCAGGCATTTGGATAAAGAATCTGAAGTTCTTACAGAAGCACACCAATCTATTCTAAATGAGTTGCGAAGGCTTCAGGTTATTTGTTTTTTGCATTTTATTTTTTCTTTCATATAACTTCTGATGGTAATCTCTGTTTTAGGTTGGTTTTAATGTAATGGGATGCATTTTGTTGAGTTATCGTCAGCTCAATTTTATTTTAGTCTTTTCTATTTTAGAAATATTTTAGTTCAGTTTTTAAAGTTTTGTGGATGACAATGATTTGTAGTATTGTACTCATTGTGATATGTTTTTATATATTCATCCTTTTTGGGGTGTGGGCAATTATGTGCCTCTTCAATCGTTTGTATGAGAATGCCATTCTTGGATTGCACCCACCTTGAAAATCATATTAAGGGCCATTACACAGTATTTTCAGTGTAAAACACAAGTAGACTAGGGTAATTTCTTATGGGAATAAGGTTAAATCTTGAATTGTTGGTATGGCTCTTATTAGATTTGAACTAAGTTGCATGATGTGGTGATGCAAGGGCATCCGTAATTCTCTTTGACTGAGAGGTCAAAATCATTTACCAGAGGAGTTGTTTCCTCAATGTGTGGTTTGTTAGATTAGGATATATTTAAAATTGCCATGTAATTTATTAAAATTAGACAATTTGTTGCAGTGGTTGTAGTTTGTTTAGTTTTCCCCAATTTGGTCCTCGGATCCTATCTTCAAGGATCTGATCCGAATTGATGTAATTTTAAATATTCTTTGATTAATGAGAAAATCAGCCAGAGTGTGTGAGAGTGGAAATTGCCTACGAGAGCTCTGTATTCGCATACTAGTCCCGCAATTTTATTTTCTCATAGAGTCTGTAAACCCTGTGTTTTCAATTATAGAGTCTGAGATCTTTTAAATATCCAATACTAGCATCAGAGTGGTTGCAGGAGGGCGGAGAAGGGATAGAAGTTGCCTAGAGGAGTTGCAGAGCTGAATAAGGAGGCCCAAAGATCACACAGAGTCAAGAGGAGTTGGAATATCGAAACTAGTTTTAATTCTAGAGAGGCCAACACTTAGTTGTTTTTCGCTTTTGGAAGAGTCTGTCAATTGTCGGAGCCCGGAACCATTTATCAACGGAATCCTGTGACAGAGATTTAGCCAGAAAACCTAAAAGTAATTAAAGATTATGTCATCAAGTGAAAGAGCCTACCAAAAGAAGATGCTTCTTGGGAAACAAAAGATTTTCGTCAACAACATCCCTCGTTACCTATGGTTTGAGGACAAAGCATTTTGTGAGGGGAAGGCAATGTTATGTATAAAAATTAACTTGTATTAATTATAGTTAATTAGGAAGAAGGGCCCGATCCAAAGATCACAACCCTTATGTAAAGGCACCTGAGGCTATTTAAACCAGGGGCCCTCATTGTACAAATCATCATTCAATTATCATTTAATATAGTAAAAACATTTTATTCTACAGTGTCAATTCTCTGTACCAAAATTTGCCCACAAGAGGTTTCCGATATTCAAGACTATGGCCCTACTATTGCTATGCCATTCATGGTAATTTTAAATTCTTAAAGGAAAAGGCCTGATGATATATATATATATGTGTTGAGGTTTTCTGTACATATATTCTTCTTCTGCTTAGACGGTGATATTGATGATGAAGATCCCAATATAGGCAAAGATTTTGATGATATGTAGGTATTTGTTGTAGCATGATTTTTGTGAATGCTAGAGGCCATATAGGGCTTGTTTTTTTGATGTATTTTCGTTTTAGAGATGGATTGCACGTGGTGTTATTTTGGTTATGTGCATCCTTACATGTTATATAAATGAGAACTTTTGCTTATTTGTGTATAAATGGTTTGGATTCATATTGATGCACATGGATATATATGCTTTTCTTCAAAATTTGAATATTTTGTGTTTTTAATTGACCATTTTTTTGGTCCCGTTTTTTTTACTGGTTTTGGTCCAGTTCTGACCAGTTTCTAGTCCGGGGGTCTACCGGTTCGATGACTGGTCTGATTCTGATAACATTGGTTAAAACCCTCCAAGAGCCTCAGCTCACAAATCAGAAGAGCACAATCCATAATGATCAAAATGAATCTTCTCTCTCCTTTTTATTGATTCTCTTAGGGGCTTTCCCACCTAAATTCCATTTCGTGTAATTAAGAATTTTCCCTCCATTTTCCCCAAATTTGACTTTCAATGCAAGTTTCCCTCCATTTTCCCCAAATTTGACTTTTGATGCAAGTTTCCCTCCATTTGCCCCAAATTGTCTAATGTTACTTAAGTAACATCAA
The DNA here is from genome assembly GCA_034641835.2 of Pinus albicaulis. Lineage (NCBI taxonomy): Eukaryota > Viridiplantae > Streptophyta > Pinopsida > Pinales > Pinaceae > Pinus > Pinus albicaulis. The sequence goes on along the minus strand of CM076569.1, from coordinate 559,587,253 downwards.
ATAAAGGGTTCCCCCCTTTACAAATGACTATAGCCTATGGTTTAACTGTTAAACATGCTGCTTCGTCCTCCCTTGAGCAATTTAACTAGAAGAGGACATTACAGTCCCCCTGTTTCGACATTGTTTGCCCTCAAACAATTGTAAATTCGGGTACTGCAAGATCTTATCTCCTTTCGATGTGGTGTCCTCTTTAGGCAAATCTTTCCATCTGATGAAATATTCTGAGATCATTCTGCCCTCTGCTTCTCTTAAATGTTCTTCATCTTCATAATTACCAACTGTTGCTGAACTATTATGACTTTTCGTAGCGAATTTCAAAAGTCTTTTAAATCCTTTAGTACTCTTCTTAGGCTTTTCTGCACTGCTCCCCTTTTGATGGGATTGAAAGGTATCTAACTTTCCACTTTAAGCTGCTGGTGAGATTGACTCTGGAAGTTTGGGCATATTCCATAATAGTGGATTTGAGTTTGGAAAACCTGAAGTGCCTGTATTCAGACTATCACTGTCAGAAATTGGTGCCCTTGGGGATGAAGACCCCTTGAAGTCCAGAACTTACTTCAGGGATTAAAGGAGCATCACATATAATATACTTATTGCAAGATTGCTCATCAAAGGAAGTTAAGTGGGCAAATGGTGCATGATATGATTTATCACTCTCACGGATTTGAAGCATGGATGATAAAGGTTGCAAGGCATTAGGTCCAGCAGAATTAAGAGAGCCATGCATATTTAGATGAACAGATGCACTTTTCGATACCTTGTCAGTTTCATGTTCTTCAGCTGATCTCACCAGGGTTCAGATCGACATTGCTTCATACTACTTGAGATGGCCAGGGTCTGACAGTGAATCAGATAGATTTTGAGCAGTTGCATCCCCAACATTCATTGAAGCTGGAGCATGGATGGGAATAGACCCAACAACAATCCCCAATTTCTTTCCTGATTCATTATCTGACATTTTTTGGCTTTTTATTTCCAACTGAAACTTCTGGTCTAAGAGCTTTAAGAGTATTTGGTTCACCAGATTCCAGTAATACAACTTCATCATTATGTTTCTTTGATGCATCATTTAATTTATTTCCTTTTGATTTGACATTTCCAACACTGGTAGACAGGTTATTTCCTTTTTCCTCTATGACATATATTCTTTGCTACCTTTGGAAGACTAGTATCTGAATCTAAGGAACCTTTGGATATCTTGCCCTTTGATTGACTTATCACAGTAACACCTTTCCTTGTTGCAGGTAAATGATGATTCTTAGTATCTGAGTTGTCTGAAGAATATGCAGCTGAGTTTGATGTTGCACCATTAGGTTTTGAGCTAAGTTGCAGGTCGTTTCCCCCTGGAAACGAAACGGAAATGCATTTCCCCGTACCGTACGGCCTGGAAACGGGTTTCCGTCTGTACTGGGCTGTTTTGTGTTGAGGAAATGTGACCAATACGGAAGGAAACACATTTCCAAGCCGTACGGGTGCGTTTTCGATGTTTAATATTTTTTTATTGCGCTTTTTTTTGTTTTTATTTTTTTGTTTTAGGGCAGCCTAATGTTCAAGCATATGGCCCTAGTGACATTCTCTTTTATCTTTCATTTTCATCCTTTTACTTAAATTTTTAACATTACCATGAAATGACTCAGGATGTTTCAGATTGGTTTTGCCCTCATTGGATGTCATATGGAGAAAGTAGAATTTTAGATCTCACTCAAACTCCAACAGACTTGTCATTTTTTTAGGATTTCAGGATTGGGGGGATTGCAATGTTTCCATTGGATTTTGTCATGTACTAGGGTATGGAATTTGTATTTAATCAAGAGAACCAAGCCCTCTATGTAGGGGAGACTCCCAATAATCAAGAGCACCTAGGGTACTAGGGTATGGAACTTGTATTTAATCAGAGCACTAAGGCCGTCTGACTATGCAGGAGGAGACTCCCAATCAAGCACGAGACAAAAAATTAGAAATTTCTCGTGGCTGATTTTGGATATTGCTATTTTCATTATGTGATCATTCATGAGTAAATGTGATGTAAATTTAGAGACTTATAGTTTATTGGACAATTTAATCATAATGTATCATGTATGCTTTATGATTGCACATATTTCTTAAATGTCCTAATATATATATATATATATATATATATTGCGTTTCCCCGTTTCCAAAATTTAGGGGGGGGGCGGGGGGTCACGTTTTGTACCCGTACCCATTTCCCCATTTCATGCAACTTGGGTTGGTAACACTTCTACATTGTACCATATCTGCTAAAGCTCCTTTTCAGATTAACTTCTGCATTTGGTGTAACAATATTATCTCCTCCGTGGGAGGTGTAGATCCATACAATTTATATAGCTAAGCCTTCCCAAATTTGTGGCATAGGTACCTATTTGTCTCAGCTACTCCCCCCTAGCTCTCTGTCTGCACCTTGTAAGGGTAATGCTTCATACTCTAGGGTAATGAATGGTATATATAAGTTTACTTACATTTCTCCACTCTTGGAATTGGCAAGGTACTGCATCATAATCTAGGGTAATGGATGGTATATATAAGTTTCGTACATTTCTCCACTCTTGGAATTGGCAAGGTAATGCATCATAGTCTAGGGTAATGGATGGTATATATAAGTTTACTTTCATTTCTCCACTCTTGGAATTGTCTTTCAATCGACTATCATTACATGGAAGTCTTCTACGAGGCAGACAGACATATTTAATCTATTTTCCATATGGACATTGATGACGTTGTATGTGCTTTGTGAATTGGCCGATACTGTTACATTGGATATTTAACAAAACCTTAATTGTAAGCATTCTTGGCTGAGAGATTCCAGTTACAATTGTTGATGAGATGTTGGGATAGAATTTTCTCCTCCTCGATCTATGATGACTTCTTCATTTTATTGTTATTCATTATTTGAATCAATTATGTGATTATCTAAATCTTTTGAGTTAATGTTGTTGGTGTTATCACCGTCGGTGAATCAGTTAAAACATAAGACAGTTTGCAGATGAGAGATCTATTTCTGTACTCCTTGGTGAGATGCTTCACCTTCGGCCGAAAACTCTCCGAGATGTATCTCCCTGCCTTACTTCTAGCCTCTTTATGGTTCCAGTAGCTAGAGGCACCATAAGAAAATCTCCAATGAGGCAGCATAGACTTCAGGACACAAACTATTGGACAAAAAGAATCTCATTCTACTTCTTCCTTGGATGTTAGAAGAGCTGTTGAGTTAAAGATTTGTTGGTTTAGGGATTCTTAGTCGCGGCCGTTAAAACCCTTGCGCATTTTGTTCTTTTGGGCTCCTTATGGTTTGGTCGTATTTGTTTCAACTTTGTCTTTGTACTCTTTTATTTCGTTTGCAGTTTAAGGAGATGCTTACTGATTGTTGTAAATTTAAAATTTTATAGAGCATTTGTGGCCACCAATATACTTCAATATTTTAATTAATTTAAATTGAATGTTGGTGTTTTTAAAACCTAACCCATGAAGAGTTATTAACCATGTTTGATGCTGTTCTCCCAATCAACAAGCATGAGAATTTTGAAAAATGGCTTCATGTAGCATCTGCGTTAAATTTATGTCTTTTTGAATAAATTTAGGTATATCATACAATGTTGCAAATAGTGTAGGTGCTTAAATCACCCAGGGTCTGTAAGGACTTAGGAAACTCATAAAAAATATCAGGGAAATGAAAATGTTGACAAACTTAAATCAAATTAAAATATATATTTTTTTCATTTAAAAAAAAATCTAAAGCAATCCCCTCTGTCTACCCTTTTCATAGCCGATGGTAATGGTGAATAACCCCTTTGTGCTTGATACCCTGCTTATTATTTTCAAAATGAGCAAAAGGATCCACAAAATTAATAAAAATCTCATTACCCAGCTTATGTTTTTCATCATATTGCGATATTTTCATGATATATCACTATATTGTATTACCCTCAAGATATCGTTACTTTTTCGCTGATAGTATCGTGGGGTTGAAATACTCACAATATATTTCAATATTTCAATCAATGATATTTGCAACTATGCTATCAAAATCCCTTAACTAACATCATTATGATGAGATTCTATGTGCAATGTTTTTTTCGCTTACTGAGTTTTACTGTTTTCTGAAGTCTTCTTAACCCGAGATTTCAACTTGTATTTGCAGGTTGAAGAAGAGATGCTTATGCGCACTTTTCATAACCTTCTATCATCTCAAGGACTAATAAAAAAGGTAGCTATTCTGGTGCTTTGGTTAAGTTCTAGAGATTTTCCATGTTCTAAGCATGCTTGTATACATATGTCATCAAAAGATGGAAATAAATATGTACATGTATATTTTAGGATCTAGTGTGTAAAAAAGGTTTGATGTGAGCATGTTAGCCCAACATTCATAAAATTGTTAGAATTTGATGCAGACACGAAGATTGCAAATTTTCTGAACAATCTTATAAATAGGAACACAAATCTTATTGCAAAATCAGTATTCACATCACAAGTGAAGAAATTTGTTCCTTTAAAGATATAAAACACTAGAATTTAGGTGGGACATAACCCATACCATATCGAATGCTAAGGTATATGCCTATATATGAATGGAAAATGGAGGTGGAAGCACAAGTTAGAGTTATCCTTATCCTCTGCTTTTATAATTTCTAGAAACAATGGTAGTAGAACCCATGCCTAATCAGCAATTCAGCACTTATAAGATATACTAACATGACAAACTGAATGTGGCACATGCGCCCACATAACTACAGGTACACAAACATAATGATTACTACATTCTAATCATTGCTGCACAATATTCCATCAAATTTCCGGAATGGAGGGACGTGGGAACAGTGAGACGCACATGGGGGACATGTGGGAGCACCCCCAAACTATAGGAAAATTCAGGGGGGTTGGGGCGACATTGGGGTATCTATCTATCTATATATGTATATTATAGACATGATTCGAATTCAAATTCAAAGATGAAATACATTGATTTGTACATCAGAAATTATTCAATGAAATTGAAATTAGTAAAATATTGTATAGATTGATTTAAATTCATTATTCATCATTTCAATATCTACATTGATTTAAATTTATCATTCATCTTTCTAGAATCTACACTAATTTAAATTTGTAGAATCTACACTGATTTAAATTTGCCATTCATTATCCTAAAGCCTGATTAGTTCTAAGCAAAATAGTAGATACTAATGTATGAAAACTGGAATAGTAAATTGAAATTACCCAAACTGAAAAATAGTAAAGAGTGATGACTCATGAGTCAAATAGTCGGTTTGATGTCATCTGTATTTAGAGTCAAGACTCAAAAAGTCAAAATTGAAAATGAACATTGGACAATGAACCCATGTTATGAGAACTGGATTGGTTGCTGAACCAGTCGAGCCCAAAACCGGAAACCAGATAAAAACTGGGCCAACAAACTTGTTGACCAAAAAATACATAAATATTCAAATTTTGAAAAAAATACATAAATATGCATGTTTCTCCATATGAATCTAAACCATTATACACAAATATGCAAAGTTTCTCACATATATAGGAAGGGTGCATATTAAAAAAAGGGCACCAAGTTCAATCCATTTTGAACTGAAATTACTTCAACAAAGATGCTCTAGATGGCCTGCATGGTCCAAAAAATCATGCTACAATAAATACCTACGTATCGTCAAAATCATTGATTATATTGAGATCCTCTAAAATAATAACTTTTTCTTTTCTTCTTTTGTTTGTTATATAAGATACATATTGAAATGAGTACAACAACAATTATGAATACCAAAACTAATTACATTTCCAACAAAAGTATCCGAGGAAAACAATACAATAATGCTCTCATATAACCAACTCCATGCGACAAATCAACAATAATAAAAAAAATGGAGTTGGTTCTGCAACACCCTCCAAGAATAGCACAAGAATGTTGAGACACATCCTTTAGATGAGCAGGTGGTTGGTTAACCATGAGATAAGCTATTAACATATCCATATGTGGGCCAACCAACAGAGCAAGTAAATAGCTATTAAGGGTATGCTTCTCCATGTGATACATGTGGTCAAGAAACAAAGAAGGCTCTTAAAACAACAAATTTGAAATTCTCATAACCCTATAATGTTTATGGTATTTTTTATTAATACCACATTACGAGGATGTCGCAATCATATTGCAAATAATGCTATTGATCTGGCAACAATTTGAGCACTCAATTGGAAGATATTTTCGATAAGCTAGCACACATCACCCAAAGCACCCTCTCACATGTGCTATCCAAAAATAATAAGATCAAGTAAAACTTTAATGATCTCCTCGAACCGCTTCAATGGAGTTCACTCCACAAGAATACTTCCATAAATGTGCATTGTAAACAACTCAAACCACACGTGTAGCCTACAAGGCTAGGCCATTTTATCAAATTCCATGAAAATTGTGGAATGCATGCTCCATATGGTACTTGTCGATCCAAAAGTAAGACATCCCACAACATAACAATAAAATAATCCTTACTGAAGGAGATGACAAGTCAATAGTGTTCAACTTATGCTTACACTAAGAGGGGGCACGAAATAGTATAATATCCTTAAATGAGCATTCATCAATCATTCATTAACTTCAAAGCATCAAATTCATGAAAACTCAAATAACAATACACAGAGTTTAACGTGGAAACCCTTGTGAGAGAAAACCACAAAAATTCATCTTCACAAATATTTGTAGGCACCAACCTACTATTACAAAGCTTCTTGGCACCACCCTATTGGAGACACTAATCTCCTTGGCTAAGCACCAACTTAGCAAGACTTGTATAGGAACCAACCTAAGGTCTTCATACACAGGGTATTTCTGACTTCACTTGCATGCTTGATACTTCATGTCTATCACAACATCACCATACCCTTAACTTTCATGCTTCAGTGCCTCTCCTTGCTTCATACCTAGGTCATAGCTTCAAACACTAGTTAGATTTAGCCTTCATACCTTAGTGAACCTCATAGTATGATTCCCCATAATATGATCCTAGACTAGTGCACTTCACAACATCACAACCCTAAAACAATGCTCTGCATAACATCATAGACCTTAGTCCTTCATAACACACCCTTAACACTCCAAGAAAATGTAATATTCCTATTTAGGAATATTTTTAAAATACAGCAAACGGTGTAGAGATCTAGATGCGAAGGGAAGAAACAAAGATTTGCAGCACATATATATGACTCATACACAGATACTTCAAGAAATCAGAGGATGCTGAGCCATTTTATTAATCTTATAAATGTAGAGGAGTACAATTGGTGATCAAAGTATCAAATTTCTGCACAAGGCAGATCGGGATCTATTCCCAGATTGCTGCACGATATGTTTGCACGGTAGATCTGCGTGCGCAGGACTACTGCACCTCAGATCTGCACTCCTGCTAACAGAGGCGGCTGTGTTATTGACCCGGCGTAATACCTTGCAGATCTGAGCGATCACTCCTGTCCCCACTGTCCGTGAACAACAATAATGCGATCCCCACCGATCCAGAGATTCTTCAAAGGCGCGCAGTTATTCCTGCGAGTAAATACCCATCCGCGATCCTCCCAAAATTCAATTGGGGCTTCATCAGTTTAGCTGCGTTCTACTGTGCAGCGATTAAATGCGCTAATCGCATTGATTCTCCAAGATCTGCGATCCTTCAGGGTCTAATCGAGAATCACAAATGCGGCTACGTTCTTCGGTACAGCAGTAAATACGCTGACCCTCTGCGTAGTTGATAAACACGCTGTCCCACCACGAGAGCTGAATCGATCTTCCTACAAGATACTGACAGAACTACCTCACCCGAGCAGGCACTCGAAGTCCCCTGGGGCTGAGGGCGAGATCTCCGATTGGAGACACTCAACGCGCTAAACAGCGCTGCAGACAGGCTAAACAGCCAGCGTGCCCAAGTCGCAATGATCAATTTTGATTTCATAAACTTCCATGATTCCCGAATGAAGAAGTGCTCCTCCCTTTTATACGGGTCGGCCGCTCCTGAATCCTACGGTCGCCTCAACCCACCATACCATGGTAATGTGATACCAGGGTAGCGCTCTTATGCCGCGCGCCCCATTCGGCCCTCCTCATTTACCATGTGCGTTTATATCGCGTGACCCATTCGGCCCTCCACAATTACCATATGCGTCTATTTTTAGAGTGAATCGTGGTCCTTTGACTCACGTTTATTCCTAAGCTTAACTATATAAAACAGAATTAACAAAAATTAATATTTCCAATTAGCTATGCTAATTGGGAATATTACAGTCTCCCCCCGTAGAGTGTTGCTTGACCCCAAGCAACTGTAGTGATGGGTGCTGCAAGATTTTCTCATTCTCCCAAGTCGCATCCTCATCCGGCAAATTATTCCACCTCACCAAGAACTCCCGGATGGTTCTATTTCGTAGTTGCCTGACCCTGGTATCAATAATCGCCTCGGGCTGTAATACCAGATGTCCTTCATCATCTGTCGGTGGCAACTCCTTCGTTACGGTCACCCGCTACCCCAATGCTTTCTTCAGACATGATACGTGGAAAATATTATGAATCTTGCTACCTTGGGGCAGCTCCAACTCATACGCAACCTGTCCAATAATATGATCCTAGACTAGTGCACTTCACAACATCACAACCCTAAAACAATGCTCTGCATAACATCATAGACCTTAGTCCTTCATAACACACCCTTAACACTCCAAGAAAATGTAATATTCCTATTTAGGAATATTTTTAAAATACAGCAAACGGTGTAGAGATCTAGATGCGAAGGGAAGAAACAAAGATTTGCAGCACATATATATGACTCATACACAGATACTTCAAGAAATCAGAGGATGCTGAGCCATTTTATTAATCTTATAAATGTAGAGGAGTACAATTGGTGATCAAAGTATCAAATTTCTGCACAAGGCAGATCGGGATCTATTCCCAGATTGCTGCACGATATGTTTGCACGGTAGATCTGCGTGCGCGGGACATCTGCCTCGGTCTGCCCCTCCACCCGCCTAACAGTAATTTGTGTTATTGACCGGCGTAATACCTTGCGGTCCCGAGCGATCCTCCACCGGCCACAGCGATAAAGTGAACAACAATAATCGATCTGCAAGTCCGATTCTTCAAAGGCGCGCAGTTATTCCTGCGAGTAAATACCCATCCGCGATCCTCCCAAAATTCAATTGGGGCTTCATCAGTTTAGCTGCATTCTACTTTGCAATGATTCAATGCGCTAATCGCATTACTTCTCCAAGATCTGTGATCCTTCAGGGTCCAATCGGGAATCACAAATGCGGCTACGTTCTTCGGTACAACAGTAAATACGCTGACCCTCTGCGTAGTTGATAAACACGCTGTCCCCCCACGAGAGCTGGATCGGTCTTCCTACAAGATACTGACAGAAATACCTCACCCGAGCAGGCACTCGAAGTCCCCTGGGGCTGAGGGCGAGATCTCCGATCGGAGACACTCAATGCGCTAAACAGCGCTGCAGACAGGCTAAACATCCAGCATGCCTGAGTCGCAATGACCAATTTTGATTTCATAAACTTCCATGCTCCCTGAATGAAGAAGTGCTCCTCCCTTTTATACGGGTCAGCCGCTCCTGAATCCTACGGCCACCTCAACCCACCATACCATGGTAATGTGATACCAGGGTAGCGCTCTTATGCCGTGTGCCCCATTCGGCCCTCCTCATTTACCATGTGTGTTTATATCGCGTGACCCATTCGGCCCTCCACAATTACCATATGCGTCTATTTTTAGAGTGAGTCGTGGTCCTTTGACTCACGTTTATTCCTAAGCTTAACTATATAAAACAGAATTAACAAAAAATAATATTTCCAATTAGCTATGCTAATTGGGAATATTACAGTCTCCCCCCGTAGAGTGTTGCTTGACCCCAAGCAACTGTAGTGATGGGTGCTGCAAGATTTTCTCATTCTCCCAAGTCGCATCCTCATCCGGCAAATTATTCCACCTCACCAAGAACTCCCGGATGGTTCTATTTCGTAGTTGCCTGACCCTGGTATCAATAATCGCCTCGGGCTGTAATACCAGATGTCCTTCATCATCTGTCGGTGGCAACTCCTTCGTTACGGTCACCCGCTACCCCAATGCTTTCTTCAGACATGATACGTGGAAAATATTATGAATCTTGCTGCCTTGGGGCAGCTCCAACTCATACGCAACCTGTCCAACTCTGCGTATTTCCCGGTATGGCCCATAAAAACGAGGCTTAAGCTTCTCAGCTCCCTTCTGTTTCAGTGACGACTGTCGGTAGGGCTGCAAACATAGGTAGACCAAGTCCCCTACCTCAAACCGTCTTGCAATCCATTCCTTATCGGCATACCGCTTCTGCTGGTTTTGCGCTGTAGCCATGTTATCCTTGAGAGCGCAGAGGATGTCTTGACTCTCCTGGATCCAATCTTTAGCCCTCGGGGCCTTGTTAGCACCCAACATCATATCAAAAAAAGATAAAGAATGGTACCCATACAAAGCATAGAATGGTGTCATACCGATGGACATATGATATGTGTTATTGTAACAATACTCCCCTAGATGCAGCCACTTCAGCCATGCTTTCTGCTGCCCACTAACATAATTGCGCAAGTAGCCCTCCAGCCATTTGTTCACTATTTCAGTTTTCCCATCTGTCTGTGGGTGATAGCTGGTGCCTGGTGTCAGCTCCGTCCCCACCAGCCGGAAGAGTTCCTGCCAGAACCCGCCCATAAAGCAACTGTCCCGATCGTTGATGATGGTCTTGGGAAGACCATGCAGCCTGAAAATTTCTTTAAAGAACAGCTCCGCCACCTGGGCTGCAATGTAATGTGCGGAGATGGCGCAGAAGTGTGCATAATTTGTCAGTCGATCAACAACGACATATATGCAGTCTTTGCCCTGCACCGTGGGCAACCCAGTGATGAAATCCATCGAAATGCTCTCCCACTTCCCCTCCGAAATGGGAAGAGGCTGCAACAAGCCTGCGGGATGGTTCATCTCCCCCTTGTTTTTCTGGCAAACTTCGCATTCCCTAATATGCCGGAGCACGTCCTCCTTGAGACCTTTCCATGCGAACCTCTCCCGGATGGCTCGGTAGGTTTTGTTAAACCCCTGATGTCCCGATAATGGTGAGTCATGAGATGCCTGAAGTATCTTCTCTTTGAGTTGGGAGCCCTGTTAAGAAAATCCTATCTCTATAGTAGATGATTTCATCTATCACCCTATATCTGTTGTCGGTCACCTGACCATCCAGAACCTCGCATGAAAATCTATCCTTGGAGTATTCTACCAAGAGGCGAGCCCTCCAATATGCATCTAGGCTCATTAGAGACAACGTGGCTGGTCTACGCGAAAGTGCATCGGCGACCACGTGATTCTTTCCCTTGAGATATTCAATGTCAAAGTCATAGGCCTGGATCTTGCTGATCCACTTCTGTTGCCTCTCCTGTAGCTGTTTCTGCTCCAAAAAGAACCTAAGGCTGTTGTGATCAGTCCTTACTCGGAACCTATTGCCCACTAAGTACTGTCGGAATTTGGCCAATGCATGCATAATAGCCAGCATTTCCTTGTCGTAAATAGGATACAGCCGCTCATGTGGAAGGAGTTTCCTGCTCTCGAAGGCTATAGGGTGGCCTCCTTGCATCAAGACTGCACCGATACCTTCTCCTGACGCATCGCACTCCAAAATAAAAGGCTGTGTAAAATCTGGCAATGCAAGCACTGGATAGCTGCTCATAACTTCCTTGAGCCTGTCAAAAGCCTGCTGTGCAGTATCTGACCAACTGAATGCCCCCTTCTTTGTCAGATTTGTAAGGGGTACCGCAAGCTGAGAGAAATTCTTGACGAACTTCCTATAATAGGTGCAGATGCCGATAAATCCTCGAAGCTCCGTCACGTTTCTTGGCTCTGGCCAGTCTCTGATGGCCTTGATCTTTTCCTCGTGGACCCTTACTCCATCCACTCCTATGATGTGTCCCAAATACAACATCTCCGTCATCCCAAACTCACATTTGGAGAGCTTAGCGTAGAACTGTTGCTCCTCCAAAATATGCAATATTGCTTCTATATGCTAGAGATGCTCCTCCCAAGTCCTGCTATATATCAATATGTCGTCGAAAAAGACCAACACAAACTTCCTCAGATGACTGCGGAAGATATGGTTCATACATGACTGGAAAGTAGCTGGGGCGTTAGTTAGCCCGAAGGGCATGACCAGGAATTCAAAGTGGCCGTAATGGCACCTGAAAGCGGTCTTGGGGATGTCCTGTTTCCTCACGGGAATCTGGTGGTACCCGGATCTCAAATCGATTTTTGAGAAAAACCGAGTTCCTCTTAGCTCATCCATCAGCTCGTCAGCCCGTGGTATGGGGTACCTGTTTTTCAGTGTCTTCTTATTTAGGGCCCTATAGTCAATGCACATTCTCAATGTGCCGTCCTTTTTCTTCACCAACACCACCGAAGAAGCAAAAGGACTGGTGCTAGGTCGAATATGTCCAAGAGCCAGCGACTCCTAGATGGCCCGCTCAATCTCATCCCGATAAGCCTTGGGGTGCCTATAGGGTGTGGTAATAACGGCCTGGACCCCTTGTTCTAACTCGATCGTGTGCTCAAACCCCCGATTTGGTGGCTGTCCCGGCGGTATCTCTCCAAATATCGTTTCATACTTGTCGAGGATGGCCTGTATATCAGGGTGGACTTTCTGCCTAGTAGCCCTTGCCATTGATGCCCGCAACTCAACTGCCCATTCTATGTCTCCCTTTCGGAAGTCGGCCTCCATCCGATGAGCTGAAACAGTCTATGGTGGGTAAGTGTGCATTCCACGTATCTTCTCATGCTTCCCGGTCTTCTTGTCATCCCATTCCATCTCCAGGGCCTCCCAATCCGTGGTGACTTTTCCCAAAGTAATCAGCCACTGTACTCCCAACACCACATTGGTGTCTGGTATGTTAACCACGAAAAAGTGGTCGGTCATTGTGTAGGTTCCCATCGTCACAGCTAGTTCTGGAACATACCTGGCACATTGCATCGTCTGATCGCCAGGGACCAATACTGAAAATTTGTCGAAGTTTTCTGTCTGTATGCCTCTCCTTTCAACCATTTGTGCATCGATGAAGTTGTGGGTTGCCCCACTGTCCACTAGGATTGACACTCGCTGCCCACGTACTGTCCCTCAGACTCGTAGTGTCAAATACTTGGGTACTCCTCGTAATGCCGCAAGGGTCCCCCCTGTGGGTGCAAATGCTGTGCCTCCTGCCCCTGAAGGTGGGGGTGGCAATTGATCTTGATCCGTCGGGCTATCTCCTGCCTCCCCATCCTCATACCCATCCTTTTCCCTGCTACTCTCGGAGAAGACCTCAATAAAATGTGCCTTACCGGCTGCACATCTGTGTCCTGGTGCCCATGGTTCCTGACAGGTAAAGCACAACTTCTTCTTCTTCAATTCCCTCCGGGCATCATCATCGAGTTGTACCTTCCCCTGGTTCCCTCTTGGAGGCGGGATCCTTACATCCTTCCCCTTTGGCTGGAAAGCCGATTTCTGGGGGTAAGACGTCTTGGTTCGGGGTAAGGCATCCTGCAAATCGCTAGTCCTGCCGATGGCGTCCTGGAGTGTGGTTGGTCTAGTGGATCTGACTAGCCCTCGAAGTGGCTCCGTCAACCCTTCTACAAACATATGGATCATCCGTGCTGCGGATAGATCTGGCACCATCACTGAAGTTCTCAGGAAATCTGCAATATACTTTTCAGGACTCCCGGTCTGTTTGAGCCTTGTTAGTTCAACAAAGTGCTCCTCTGGTTCCTTTCGATCGAACCTCTCAATCAGTCTCCGAGTAAACTCGGCATAGGTAGTCACAGAGGAATGCCCAAGCGTCACCCTTCCATGGAACCACCAATCCTGAGCCTCACCCTCCAAATGCAACGTGGCCACCTTGATGGCTTCTGTTTCTGCCATCTGGTTGAGCTGGAAATATACATCCAACTTCTCTACCCAAGACTTTGCCGAACTGTTTGAACCATCAAACGTAGGCAAATGGAATCGGATAATTGTACGCTGGGTATCATCATGATAATGTCTGTGCCCCTTATGATGGTCGCGAGGTCTGCTGTCCCGCTTAATCTGAACAAAGTCTTTAAATAAAATGGCATCCCTGAATTCTTGCCCCGCTGCCTGGTACTCAGCAAAATATTCACTTATACGGTCTGGTTCCTCTTGTGCTCCTGACCCCGTATCTGTACTAAAAAAAGTGGGCATGGTAGCACGAACGAGGGCATGTGATGCTGGAGCGGCAACCCTCTCCTGCAAATGGTGGGATGTGTCCGATCCCTCATCAACATGGTAACCCTTTGGGATTTCGCGCTGTCTAGCTTCCACAGCCGTGAATCTTTGGCCCATTACTTCTTATCTTCTTTGCCAGATCCTGCACTGATTTGAGGAGTGCTTCCCCAAACTGTTTTGCATCGCTATCATCCGCCATTGTCTCTTTCTGTTCTGCTTCTGTCGCAGGCTCCTCCTGTTCTGTATCAGTTACCCTGACGCAATCTCCTTCTCCGCACGTGTTCTTCAACCTGCGTTCAATATCTCTGTACTTCCTACCTCTGTGGCAGACGTAGGGTTTTTCTTTTGATGACATAGACTACCAGCTCCACAGGCTGAGCCAGATCTATGCTCTGATACCATTGTAATATTCCTATTTAGGAATATTTTTAAAATACAACAAATGGTGTAGAGATCTAGATGCGAAGGGAAGAAACAAAGATTTGCAGCACATATATATATGACTCATACACAGATACTTCAAGAAATCAGAGGACGCTGAGCCATTCTATTAATCTTATAAATGTAGAGGAGTACAATTGGTGATCAAAGTATCAAATTTCTGCACAAGGCAGATCGGGATCTATTCCCAGATTGCTGCACGATATGTCTGCACGGTAGATCTGCGTGCGCGGGATTGCTGCACCTCAGATCTGCACTCCTGCTAACAGAGGCGGCTGTGTTATTGACCCGGCGTAATACCTTGCAGATCTGAGCGATCGCTCCTGTCCCCACTGTCCATGAACAACAATAATGCGATCCCCACCGATCCAGAGATTCTTCAAAGGCGCGCAGTTATTCCTGCGAGTAAATACCCATCCGCGATCCTCCCAAAATTCAATTGGGGCTTCATCAATTTAGCTGCGTTCTACTGTGCAGCGATTAAATGCGCTAATCGCATTGCTTCTCCAAGATCTGCGATCCTTCAGGGTCCAATCGGGAATCACAAATGCGGCTACGTTCTTCGGTACAGCAATAAATACGCTGAACCTCTGCGTAGTTGATAAACATGCTGTCCCACCACGAGAGCTGGATCGATCTTCCTACAAGATACTGACAGAACTACCTCACCCGAGCAGGCACTCGAAGTCCCCTGGGGCTGAGGGCGAGATCTCCGATCGGAGACACTCAACGCGCTAAACAGCGCTGCAGACAGGCTAAACAGCCAGCGTGCCCAAGTCGCAATGACCAATTTTGATTTCATAAACTTCCATGATTCCCGAATGAAGAAAGTGCTCCTCCCTTTTATACGGGTCGGCCGCTCCTGAATCCTACGGCCATCTCAACCCACCATACCATGGTAATGTGATACCAGGGTAGTGCTCTTATGCCGCGCGCCCCATTCGGCCCTCCTCATTTACCATGTGCGTTTATATCGTGTGACCCATTCGGCCCTCCACAATTACCATATGCGTCTATTTTTAGAGTGAGTCGTGGTCCTTTGACTCACGTTTATTCCTAAGCTTAACTATATAAAACAGAATTAACAAAAATTAATATAGCTAATTGGGAATATTACAGAAAACGCCTTACTCCTTTGGCACACCTTTAAACCTCAATAATACTCCCCAGCTTATCTTGCACACCTCAAATCTCATTTGTGCGCTTGTATCTAATCTTGTTTCTTGGATACACTTTAGATGCATTCATCTAACCTTTATTTATGGTATTTTGTGTTCACTTATGGGCCGACTTGTAAAATTGGCTTAGTCGACCTATACTTTCTAGCTGGGTCGACTTGACAAAATATTTCATATCTCCTCATTCCTATGAAATTAGAGGGAGTGTCATATGTCGCTGGAATTGTATCAAAATAAGATTTTGTCCATATATCCAATGCTCGCATTTGAGCTAGGTCTTTAGAATAAAAAGGCCTTCAAAGATAGGTTATCCAAACTGGAAATCAAAAGTCCAAAAACAATATTTCCAACAATCTTGATCTTGCAATCTTTATCTCGGACATCTATATTCTCCCGCTGTCCTTGACATCATTGACAACAATATTTCTGACAATATCTTCCTTTGTCATTGATGGCAATCCTTAGTCAATTCTGCAACAATATTGTAGTACTCCTCTGTTTGCAACTCTCCTTGTGTCTGCAATTCTTCCAGTATTCACAACTTCTCCCCATTTGACATCAATGCCAAAGGGCTACTCCCCCTGAGCTTGTGCTTCCCTTTATTGATGAGATGAAGGGGATATCACTCCCTACTTTTGTTTGAGATATTCAAATATTTCTCTGAGAAGGGATTTAGTAAAATATACTTGCAACATGTTCCTTGCTGGCAATGTATTCCAGCTTGACACTCTGCTCGGTTACTTGTTCTCTTAGCAAGTGGTACTTGATGGGAATATACTGTCTTTGAGTGCATAACAAGATTTCTTGAATGTTGATTGAACTTGTGTTATTGCAAACGATTGAGATTGGTTGATCATATTCTACCTTGATATTATTTAGTATCTGCTTAATCCAAAGAACTTGGGTCCAACATGTTGCTATTGCAATATATTCAGCTTTTGTTGTGGATAGAGAGATTGAAGTCTGCTTCTTGCTCAACCATGATACTAGACAGTTGACTAGAAAGAATGCTCGTCCAGTTGTAGTTTTCTTGTCATCAATACTTCTTGCCCAATCTACATCTGTATGTGTCAATCTACATCTGTATGTGTTTTTAGAGTGAAGTCCTTCTTGAATACGATAAGCCAAAGTCCAAATTTCCCTTGAGATATCTGGATATTGTTTTTTCTTTCTCGACAGTGCTAGCTCTTTTGTTGACTAGTATATGAATGTGACTTATTCAAGTTGCACATCTTGGAAAATGTGGGCAATCAAGATAGACTCAACTAGGCAGAGCCTTATATATTTAAGTCAACTCTTTGTAGCCATTGAAATTTGCAATTAAAACAATACAATCGCTATATATGCATGCTTTCTTCATTGGTCAAACTTGGAGATATGCAGTGAGCCGGAAAATGTTTTGAAGAGTGGGAAATCGATGGCCTAAGTTATGATATCAGAGTGCCCAATGTACTAATTGATGCCTATGTCACATAAGGAATGATTGAAAAGGCAAGCCACAAAGTCTTTTCTTGAACATGTTTTAGAAAAAGGAGGAAACCAAATTTCAAAACATTGGAAATGTTTGTGGATGGATATTTGGAGAACAAGCAAATGAATCGAGCTATAGAGACCATGAAGAAAGCTATTTCAAAAGTTAAAAATCATGAATGGTAGCCAACACCTGAAAAGACACTTGAATACATTGATACAAATTATATAGATATGGGTGTATGGAATACAAGAAAATATTGACCTGGCCCACACGCGCTCCAAAACAAGAAATTTAAGCTCCAAATAACGAGCTTCAAACCATGAACACTATTCTCCAGGACCCAGGTCGATGTGAAGTTGACAGTTGGGAATCATTGAAGGAACTTCCAACACAACACAACGACGACTCCATTGACCAAACAATGACCAAGTTCCAACATGGTAGTGACTCCAACGAGCTTTGACAACGGAAAATGGCCGAAAAAACCAAAAAAATGAACCATGCACGAGCTTTATGAGTGAGTTTTCATGGGACAAGTGTCCTAAGAGGAAAAAAAGTTAGGGCACGTTTTTGCCACGTCTAAAACGCGTGTCGCGATTGGAGGACACAATAAAAATTGTTTTGGACACGTTTTAGGTCGTATTTCGTGTCCCACAAGTTAAATACAGGACACGTGACCCTGAGGGGTGTGTCCAATGACTTAGATTACCATGAATTGCATATCAATACTAGGGCCATGTGGTTGAATATTAGGTTGCCCTACTCAAAAAATCTTGTTTCTTTGAACAAAATTGCGTTTGGAACATCTTTGTGATAAAAAAATTGTGAAAAAAACCAAGGAGCGATTTTTTTAATTTTATTTTTAATTTATTTAATTTATTTAATTTAATTTAATTTTTATTTTTATTTTTTTTAAAATTTCGGGAGCACGACAGGAGAAATACGAGGGGGGGGAGGCTCCGCCCCCCTCGCAACCCTGGATGGGACATCTACACTACAAAGCTCTTTCGATAGTGCAAAGGATGGTTACTGGTTTTCCAAAGATTTGGGCGGAGTAGGATGGAGTGTGTAAAGGGTGTGCGTTTGGAAAACAGGCCAAGAACGCATATCCACATAGTGAGACTAGGTCTAAGGGTGTGATAGACTTGGTGCATTATGATATATGTAGTCCTATGTCTGTGATGTCGATCACAAGATCCTTATATTTGGCGACGTTCATAGATGAATATTCCAAGAAGACTTGGATCTACTATCTGAAGACCAAGGATGAGGTCGTCAATCAATTTTAGGAGTTCAAGGCTCTTGTGGAGAACTAGACATGTAGGAAGATTAAGGTGTTGAGATAAGATAATGGGGGAAAGTACAACGCCAATGAGTTCTTGGATTTTTGCATACATGCAAGAATCAAGAAGGAGCTCACAGTTTCTTACGACCCTCAACAGAATGGGGTTGCCAAAAGAAAAAATAGGACCATCATGGAAGCATGCAACCAGGGCAATGATCTATGATTAGGAGTTGCCTATCTTTTTGTAGGGGAGTTATGCAATACAACTATGTATGTGTAGAACAAGAGTCGTCATAGGGTGTTGGTGTACGTGACTCCTGAGGAGTTGTTTATAGGAGTGAAATCAAAATTGAGTCATTTGCATATATTCGGTAGTCTAGTTTATGTCCATGTGCCTATAGAGAAGATGACTAAGTTGGGGCCCTTATTTGAGAGAGGTGTGTTCGTTAAATATAGTGAGGTCTCAAAGGCCTACCAAGTCTACTTTCCATTACAAAGAAAGGTGACCTTGAGTCGGAATGTCAGATTTGATGAGTACAAGACCCTCAAGAGATCTCATGAGCAAGAGCCAATAGTGGTAGAGGAGAGGGAGAAAGAGGCTCCTAAGGTTGAGTGGTGACCAACAACACCAGCAGGGACACAACCAATAAATTTAGAGGATGAGCTAGATATTCCTTCAAATTATACCAGGAGGAGGCCAAGTTTGGCCGAACAAACATTGAGAGATAGGGAGCATGTCCAGGCTCCTAGTAGCACTTTCAGGCAGAGCAAACCACCGACTAGATATTCCAGTTATTTGGGACTATCGAGGAGCATCTGCGTATTTGAGTCATCCACTTTTGAGGAGGCTATAGGCGAGCAGGTTTGGAGAGATGTTAGAAATGTTGAGTGGGGGGGGGGTGAATCAATATTTATTTCAATTGTTATATTATGCAAGTTAAATCAGAACATAAGAAATAGAACAAAAAATAATTTTATTGATGAAGATAGTGAGGACTCCAATCCTCATTTACAAAAATTCAGGCTCCAACCTGTGCAAAAAAATCTTTGACTTCTTCAAGGCTCTAACCTTGAATGAGGACTCCAATCCTAAAATACAAATCCAGGCACCAACCTAGTCAAACTTGGTACTCCAATCCTCTCAACAAATCCAAGCACCAATTTGGTCAAAATGAGGGCTCCAATCCTCCTAGGCTCCAACCTTTCCAAATTCCGTTCCAAATACACTTCGTATGCTGCTTAATAAAGTCTTCAAGAACTCCTCCAAAGAGATCTTCTGAAGGCAGCTCCGAGGTTGCTACAAGTATGCTTCAATATGGCTTCAAGTGTACTCCAAAAGCGCTGCTTCAAAATGATTACAGGATTGCTCCAAGATGCCTTCAAACCCTACTCTAGGATGCCTTCAAAAATTGCTTCAAGGTGCCTTCAAAAATTGCTTTACAAGGATGTCTTCAAATCAACTACAAAGGATCACCAAGTTCTGTCCAAAGGGCCTTTAATTATGCTTCAATAAATATTTTAGAATGCTCAAACAAAGCTGCTCAAAAGGTGGTATCAAATCAGCTCCACAATTGGTTTTAAAAATTACATCATACTCAGCTCAACACAGTACCAACTCTGCTCCAAAGATGTGAAAGAATTGCTCAAAAACTGAGGTGACAAGGCCAAAATTCTTTTAAGGTTCGAGTCCGCTACAATTATGTTGCACGAGATCCTTCATAGGTCCGAATCCGCTATAGTTCTATCACAAGGTAGAGATTCTTCACAGGTACGAATCTGAGATCCAAGTCTGCCACACTCCGAACTTTGGGATGAGATAGGCCGAGCTTGTTCCTCAACAAAAGTCAAGGTTTGTCCAAAAAAATGCTTCTAAAAGATTGAAATTTGTGCCACAAAAGGGCCGAGTTCTCAACAATGAATGCCTATAAATGCTTCAAGGGCTGATTAGATAATCTTTTAATAAACCTTAAACCATAACGACGATAATACCCAAGGAATCTTTCTTCAAACTTTTGCTAGGTTCATGAGATATGAACCTTTTCCTCTTTCTTTTTTTCCACAAGTCCGAATACTTCTTTTTTTGCTTGACTGTGTTGATAGCCAATTGGAGGAGATGTGTTGTTTATTTATACTAGTCGAGCCAACTCTGAACCGTCATGTCTATAGGAGTGGGGTGACTTGTGTTTATGTAAGCTGACTTGATAGATATAAAAAATAGTCATTTTTCAACTTGTAAATTGAATTTCTCTTGAACAAGGAGTTACGAGGCAAGTAAATACTTGTTGGAAAGGGATTAAAGTCCTTTCCAAGCCTATGTAATTTTTATCTCCATCAAGACACCCTTTTGACTTCAATAACAAATTATTTCTTCAACAAGAGATACCATGATAGGGGAGTATAGCTCCATCATGAGCAATGATGTTTGGGATATAGTGGTGAGACCCGAGGGGAAGTCCGTGGTCACTGTTTGATGGATCTACAAGATCAAACATGCAACATATTGTAGTATCGAGAAATATAAAGTGAGGTTCATGGTGGGAGGGTTCTCTTAGAAGGAGGGAGTGGTGGATTACAAGGAGACATTCACGCCTATTGCTAGATATGCATGTATTAGAGCAATTATGTCCATTGATTCAAAGATGGGGTGGAGAATACATCAGATGCATGTGCAGACTGCTTTCCTCAACAAAGAGATTGATGAGGTATATATAAAGCAGCCTCAGGGTTTTGAGGTGCATGGGAGAGATTCCCATGTATGCAGGTTGAAGAAGGCCCTTTACGGGCTAAAGCAGGCCCCACGAGCATGGTATGTCAGGATCAATGGATATCTTTTTGGTTTGGGCTTCACCAAGAGTGAGGCAGATTCTAAATTGTACTATGTACTCGTTGAGGGTGAATTGCTCATTTTGGTATTGTATGTGGATGAATTCTTCTTGACAGGATTAGAGAAGTTCATAGAGATGTGCAAGGAGGATCCTGCTTTGAAATTTGGCATGAAGGACATCTCCTTGATGCACTCCTTTTTGGGATTGGAGGTGTGGCATCTATCATGAGAGATTTTCCTTGAGCAGGGCAAGTATGTAATGGAGATTTTGAGGAGATTCAGGATGGAGGATTGCAAGCCTATGTCTAGACTCTACACCTATGATCACTAACCTGAAGAAGCTGAGCACTTCTGAAGGTGAACTAGTGGATCCCACACTGTATAGGAAGCTAATAGGATCCTTGATGTATCTAATCAACACTACGCTGAATATATGTTTTGCTGTGAACACACTTAGCCAGTTCATGGTGGAGTTGAGACAGGTTCATTGGGTGGTAGCGAAGCATGTGCTGAGATGCTTGTGTGGGACAATAGACTTTGGACTGAGATATGTTAGAGCTGGAGGAGTGGAGCTGTAGGGGTACGTGGATTATGATTGGGAAAGGAGTGTGGTGGATAGAAAGTCCACATCTAAATGTTGTTTTAGCGTGGGATCAACCGTGATCTCATGGTTCAACATGAAGCAACAGTCAGTGGCTCTCAGTTCAGCAGAGGCAGAGTACATGGCAACGATTTTGGCGAGTTGTGAGGTAGCGACGATTTGTGAGGCAGTGTGGCTTTACAAAATTCATGCGGTACTATTTGATCTACAAATGTGGCCAACAATGATACACTGTGATAATCAGAGTTGCATTAAGCTATCTAAGAATCCCATGTTTCATGATCGGTCCAAGTTTATAGTGATCAAATATCATTTCATCAGAGACAAGGTCCAAAGGGGTGCTGTGAAATTGCAATATATTTCTACAGAGGAGCAAGTGACAGATGTTCTCAAGAAGCCTCTAGTGAAGGGAAAGTTTGTAAAGTACAGGGATAAGCTGGGGGTGGTGGAAAATCCCTTTATTGCTAGGAGGGAGTGTTGATGTGAGTAGCATCGGAAGGTCTTCTACAATTGCTTGGTGTCTTAGCATGTGGGAGACATTATTTTCCTCTTCTAGTGATTTATGTCTTCTTCCCTGAGTTTTACTCAGGGAAAGTACAATAATTAAAGTCAATTATTATGGATTATTGAGTTATTTTCGCGGATAAATAATTTAATTATTTAAGTGACTTAGAAATAACCTCAACCATTGATCTTCAAGATGTTTATAGAGGGGAGATTGGGGTAAGAGATTTGGAATTATTGAAGATTATAAATTGAGGCTAGTGTTGGAGGTGAAGACACAATAAAGAGCACAAGTGTGTGAGCGAGTCATTAGGAGAGAAAACGATTTTCTTCATAGTGCGATTGGCTTAGTGACCAATGCACATAGGAGAAGTGCGAGTGGGCTTGAGCAAATCCAGGAGGGCCAAGTCGATGAAAACTTGGCTAAACTAGGAGGGGGGGTGAATCAGTTTAGTCCATTCATAGACATTAAATTCTAAACTCATTAACTGAAACATTACACGAGAAACTTAACAAATAATGACCAACAAATTGAATATGTGAACATCAAGTAATAATCAGACCAATACATCACATCAACACATAATAACAATGCATATGGACAGCAGATATAAGTGGAAATCCATAAGGGAGAAAACCATGATTTTATTATTGTTGTGATGCAAAGGAAAACTCCTACTCCTTATTACATCTGATTTTCTATAGGCTCCAACCTACAGGAGGCTGCTACCTCAATTTTCTGCACGCTACAACATGCAAGGAAGCTCCAACTCCCATATGTTTTCTGTAGGCTACAACCCACAGGAGGATCCTACCCCAACCAACTCCAACTGAATATTTATCAAGCCACAACTTGAAAGGAGACTGCAGTCCCCTCATACAAAATGGGAACAATATGTTGATTTACCTGGTCATCAATTCTGCATACTTCTATCTTTACTTCTGCCTCCTCCCCTTCAAATCTACTTCACATTAGCTTCCTGTGTGCCAGGTAACTAATGCATAATATCTCAATCAACTCTCTAACCTCAACATGCCTTTCAAAATCACATCTTTTATAAAGATAGTTTGCTGGCTGTTTGTATTCCACAGAAATATGAAGTGAATAGGCTTGACTCTTTGCCTTCCACTCATTCGTTTCCAAACTCTTCATATCTTGAATATTAGAACACAAAAATAAATAATCCATCCAATATTAATTTCAGCCACATATAATGATTAAATGCACCAACCTAATGCCAACATCAAATAACAATATTTATCATTAATGCATCACAACAATCTTTGCAACATCTTTGCCTTTTCCCTGGAGTCGTTGCCTTTGCGTCACAACAATTCAGCTCAATCAACAATTTCACATCATAATATTTTTCAATATAGTAATCTCTACAACATTATTCATCAACATGCCAACATCAATGTTCTACCAAACCATCAATGTATCTGCTGCTCCTTTTCTTGTTGTTCCTTGTGCTGCTCCTTTGCCATGCTTCTGTATACCTTGCTGCTAATCCTTTTTCTCGTTTGCCATCAATGACAATATTGCCAACAATCTCCCCCTTTGGCATTGATGGCAACACATTGGTCCTCCCCTTTTCATTCTGACAAGTATCTTTCTTCCTCCTATTACCTCCCCCTTGGACATCAATGACAAAGGGTACAAAAACATTTCTCCTCAGATTTTACATCACAATATCATTTCCCCTCTTGAGCATATGAGCAATGCTTTAGTACCGAAGATCTCATGCACTGTGAAACTTGGAATCAATTCCATTGCATCATAAGAAACTATTAAATTCATGGTTCTGGTTTTATGGATGCCCATAAACATATTTAACGAATTTTCCTCTAATACCTATATCTCATTATATCACCATTAACAACAATTTAAGTCAACAGAATGCAATGGAATCTTAGAACATATTTCAATGTACTCAAATCAGTTGATAATTCAATTAAAAGTTTGTCTGGTAGTATGTGGAGTTTTGCTTCTCCATCGATATCCTCGAACATATAATACTTTTGAAAATGATAACCTTCTAGATGTTCCGTTGTGCAGGTCAAAACTTTTTAGAGAATGTACAACATTTTCACCTTGCTCTCTTCTCCAACTTCTTGAGTTTTCACCTCCATTGCAGTTCCTTGTGATTGAATTAGGGACATGTATCCTGGAAATGTTGCTTCATTGCTTCTTTAAAGTACCAAATGCTGCTTATGCAATGCTTTACCAAAGCATTCCCTGTAATATTAAATTTCGTTGGAATTTCAAGGCTATTCTCCATATGTTATTTATCAAATGCACTGTAATACATTACCAATGTTTATGCTGCTACATTGAATTGGAGACCTCCATATTGACATTGCTACATCAAAATCAAGAAATGAGTTGGGTAATTGTCATGAACCTAGGGTACAAAACCCTAATTCCAACATAGTGCACCATATAATGAACCCATGACAATTGCATCAATGCAAATATCACTGTTACGATACATATGTCACAATATATATGATGGAAAAATTGAAAATAAGCAACCGATATAATATGAACATAGGGGCATTCTGCATGGTGACTTTGGTAACATGATATTAGAGGCGCAACATCTCATCCAATATCATCATATGCTGCATATATACCTCTTTATAAGCCATTCTCATCCTCTAATGGCAGAAGACCATGCCACAGATCGTCTGGAAGCCACACCAACTCCATTTGGAGAATGCTGCCTAGACTAAAACCTTTTGTTCGACGACCATGTACTTTCCAGATACAACGATAGAGCATCTCACACATCTGATACAGGTCTTCCAGTAAATAATATCTGATACAGGTCTATATTATCATTTGGTGCTTGTGCTTACCGTCGCACACCACTTTAAGAGATTAGCATCCACCTTTAAGAGATTAGCATCATCCAAGGCTAGTAGGAGTGACAACGCATATATCTTCCATTGAACGCTTCTTTCTTGCCTTCATTTTGTGTTTTGTAAGGTTTGAACTTTGCATGGAGTTGTGTTTGCATACTGACAGATATATATTAATCACAAAGGCTCCAACGATGATATAAGAGAGGGATCTAACAATAAGGCTGCATTATACGGATGCAAAAATATGACAATACGCATTATACCAATAAGATTGTGTTATATCTATAAGCTGCCAACGCTTCAACAATAATAAGAGAAGGTCACAGATAGATATACCATGATATATGCCAAAGATAACATAAGAAAGATTTCCAAAGATAATATAACAGGAAGCCTCAATTATATGTATAGGAGAAGGCCGAAGTTATATGATGTCTGCTGCAGATTGTAGATTTGATAAGGCTGCATTATATATTTGCGTGTCAATGATAATATAAGAAAAAGACTCCAACAATAACACATTTAAAATTGCTCCAATATGAATGTTTCTACTTCCTGATGTGAACGTTGGTCATCGCTCTTCAATGTGAACGCTGTTGGAATTGGTTGCAATGTTGCCTTCTCGAAGTGGATATACTGCTCCATAGTACTCCGTTCCAAAGCCAATATGGCTAGCAGGTGCTCTTTCTACTCCATCTGGGTATGTAGCTCCAATATGCTGTACTCAACACTTAACAATAGAAAATGCACCCTTGACAACCTTACTTTTTCCGGGTAGTACGAAGAATAAACTGGTATGTAGCTCCAATATGCTGTACTCAACACTTCACAATAGAAAATGCACCCTTGACAACCTTACTGTTTCCGGGTAGTAGGAAGAATAAACTGGTCTGGTTCCACATTGCCCGCGCTCAGAGCAGGGGTGTCTTTGTTGGTAGAACTGAACAAAGGCTGCATTGGATGGTGCTGGGGGGAGGTATGAGTCAATCTGTATGTCCTTGGCTTGCGACACCTATGATCCAATTAATAACATCCTAAGAGCAGCTGCTGCACCACTTCCCATGCACACCCACCTTCTTCCCAACAAATGATTGTCGATGTTGTTGATGATGATGCTGCACTTGGCAGCGTGCATGACGGAATAACCTCTTGTGTGCATGACTCTCCTTCACCTTTTTCTTCAAACGTATCAGCAGCCAAACAATATTGTAAGTGTATGAAGGTGGAATGGATGAATATTTTCACAAAGAAAAAGCTGTGGTGGCTGTCTGCATCCTCCCAACTTCTCCTTAAAGTATACAGTCTTCTGTTGTCCGTTATCAATAATATTATAACCCTCCCATAGTAATAATAACACCAATGTAACCATGCAGTGTATTGAAAGCGTATTGGGACCCTTGTCAATTAATGTGAGAGTGGTCAACACTTCGATAAAACGTTGAACACTGTCCCACTGACCCAAAAGTAGCAGACATCATTACCATTATTCATATGTAACGAACTGAGGGGTAACACACATTATCACTACCAACGTACTGAGAAATAACGCACCATCATATTAATCGCCATGCATATTATGAAAGTTGGGCATTGGACCAGTATATTAAAATGCTTTTGCCGCATCACCATAGTATTTAAATGTTGATTGTATCGTGCCATCTAGGCCAATCAATGCCAACGCACTCTGCATATCATAATGTCTGATATATACAAATCAAAGCAATTCTGTCATTGTTGGTGTTTGTGTCACCTAGCCTAGAACGACTAAGTAGCATGCAATTTTAGTTTGTAACGCATTTTCCTGGCATCTGACTATCACAAATAAAATATAGCAACCAATCAATCTTTGTACACAGTGTTGGACGATGTAATGACTCCATCATCTTGTAACAATTGACAAAGTTGAAATCTCCCAATCGTCGAAGTTGATCTGTAGGCAATTTCAACTTGCAACATTATCAAAGAATACCAATTGATGGTTGTTGCTTCAACGACCATTTCCCTGGTCTGACATCTACTGTCGTTTGTTCTTGCATGATGAGGATAGTGAAAATTACATAACGCATATCCTGTACTTTTCATAATGCTTCAAATTTGGTAGGTAGAGCAACATTCAACCTTTCAGTTTTCTTTTAATGCCCATCACACACTATGCCATCGACACAATCCTCTTATCCACACACTATTGCCTTGGCATAATATGCCACATGTCCGCACTATCATCTTGGCACTATTATTTATAACGGTCCTATTATCTTCAAATTTTCGCTTTTGTGCCCCTGCAATCTCTTATTCTTCTCTTAACTGATCAGTTAGGTCGTCTTTCTTCTCCAGCTGCCTTCTTTTTCTTCTCTTCATACATGCTACTTTTACGTCGCCTTTTTCTCCAATCCTCATCATCATTTTCTTTTAGAAATTCTTCAACTTCAATTGGAGAGAAGGGTTGTAGAACTGGTAGTATCGGTGGAAAGAATGATGGAGTTGGAGCTGGTGTTTGATAGCCATGGTGTATCACTGACTTGTCTCTTTCATAAATCATTTGTCATAACATCAATTTTTTTGCCATACCAGGGATAAATGATCACAATTCTGCTCTTCTCATTGATACGTTTCACTTTCCAACCCATTGTTTGACAAAACAGGTCCCTCTATACTTCATCAAAACTGTTCTTTAATCCTTCTGCTATTTATTTATTTTTATTTATTTTTCGATTTCTGGAAAAATTGCTGACAGGCAAACTATCAGCATTAGTGATTTTTTGACCTTGGTTTTTGTTGACAACCGGGCGGTCAATCTTTTTTAACCTCTGGTTTGTTTCAAAATTGCTGATAGGCACGCTGTCGGTGTTTCCCTGTAATCTCCAATTTTGTCTCTGGTTCTTAGTAGTACTCAAAGCACCACAAGGAATATTTCTCTGGATTATGCATATTCTATAACTCTTTTATAGTACACCATCAATGTAACTTGAATCCTTTCCTTCAACGTCACTTAGAACTACAACCAACACTTTCATTTTATTTAGAGCTCATCTTACATCTTCAACAAAAAATTTGCAAGACATACCAACCTTCAAAGCCAATGTTATTAAAGATGCTCTCTTTTATCACTGACAGGATGACTGCTTTGCTGCTTAGAGAAGCTCCCCCTTAAACCATGATGGCTTGTTCATGTCATTGACGTAACAAGATGCTCATTTTTCTTCCTTTTCCACACTTCAGTGGGTTGCTTTCTAGTGTCTCTATTTCTTTTTGATCCATTGTTTGGTTTGCTTTGATTAGCTTTTGTCATATGTCTAGAGTCCTTTAGGATATTTGGCAGATTGCAGTCTTTGGCTTTATGGCCAAAGTTTCCACATAAATAACATTTTATATAGCCGAGCAAAGGAACAAATGATGTGTGATTTCTCGAGTCATTTCTATTTTTCTTTACATAATTTTTGAATTCAATGGCTCTATGTCCAAATTCATTGCATAGATAGCAGTAACCATAGAAATGATTTGTGTACCTGGTGAATGAATGTCTTCTCTGTTTGATTGCTTGAGGGAGCCTTCTCATCTGCTGCATCTTGTACTGATTATTCTTGGTTTGTTTGTTTTTACAATCTGCTGCCACATGTCCATGTTCATGGCGAGAAAAACATGTGATGTTTTTCTCAGGAGCAAAGAATCTCCTTTTAGATCTTCCGAATTTATTCAACTCATTTTCAGAAGAGAATGATCTTCTTGCAGTGAATCCCTTCTTCGTCTCATTCATTGGCTTTTGATATTGCTGCTTGTTTTTGTTTTCTTCTTTATTAATCATGGTGCTTGTCCCTTCTCCTACGGGTTAGGAAAGATTCATTATCATCTTTAATGTCTTCTCTTTTTGAGTACTTCATGGAGTCAAAGATTCATTATCATCTTTAATGTCTTCTCTTTTTGAGTACTTCATGGAGTCAACCTCCTCTTCTAGCTGCTTACACAACCTGTTCTTTTCATCCAACTGTTTTCTAGCTGAAATAATCTCAGACTCTATTCTTTCACATTGTATCTTTTTCTCCTTTAGTTGGTTATTCATCATCCCTTATATTCTCCTTGCTTCTTGAAGCTGTCTTCAAACCAACAATTTCCTCCTTGTACTTATGCTCTCTCTCATCATATATTTGCACTAGTTTCTTTATATCTTTGTTTTCATTCTTCAATATTTCGATTTCAGTCAAGGCTATGTCAAGCTTGGCTTTTTCTTCAACTGTATTTTCTTCATGGAAATAAGGTCCAATCACACTAGCAAAGACTTCATTTCACTGAATACTTTCCATTTGATAGGAATTTTTCTTTTTTCTTCTCCTTCTTGACTGTGCAACTACTAGTGTCTCCTTCATGCTTGAGATGCAATCTATCCCAATTTTATTTTGCAAAATTTAAGTCTATTATAGTATCGAGATCCTTATTATGAAGATTTATTAAACATACCACATTTTGCCTTAGCATTCCATTGTTGTTCTTGCGCAGAAGGGCAGTCTTTGTAGTAGCCATTACATACTAGTTTCCACACACCAGGTCCATAAGCTATCAGTTCAGAGTTTACCTTATCTCTCCATTCATGAAAGTTAGCTGGACCCAACACAGGTATGTTTTGATAGTCCATGACTCAAACAAATATACCTTCAAGCTATTAGACTTACACCAAAGGAACCCGCTCCAATACCAAATGATTAAAACTTGGCTAAACTGAGGGGCGGGAGGGGGGCGCGGGTGAATCAGTTTAGTCCATTCATGGACATTAAATTCTTTTCATTAAACTCGTTAACTGAAACATTACATGAACAACTTAACTAATAATGACCAGCGAATTGAATATTGTGAACATCAAGTAATCATCACATAATAACAATGCATATGGACATTGTATATAAGTAGAAAGTCATAAGAGAGAAGACCACAATTTTATTATTGTTGTGATGCAAAGACAAACTCCTACTCATTACATCTGATTTTCTGTAGGCTCCAACCTACAGGAGGCTGCTATCTCATTTTTCTGCACGCTACAACATGCAAGGAAGCTCCAACTACCATATGTTTTATGTTGGCTACAACCCACAGGAGGCTCCTACCTCAACCAACTCCAACTGAATATTTATCAAGCCACAACTTGAAAGAAGACCGCAGTCCCCTCATACAAAATGAAAACAATATGCTGATTTACCTGGTCATCAATTCTCTGTACCTCCATCTTTACTTCTGTTTTTTCTCCCCTTCACATTAGCTTCATATGTGCCAGACAACTAATGCATAATATCTCAACCAACTCTGTCACATTCTCCAACTCTCTAACTTCAACATGCCTTTCAAAATCACATCTTTTATAAAGGTAGTTTGTTGGCTGTTTGTATTCCACATAGGAATATGTAGTGAATAGGCTTGACTCTTTGCCTTCCACTCGTTCATTTCCAAACTCTTCATATCTTGAATATTAGAACACAAAAATAGATAATCTATCCAAATAAATTTCGGCCACAGAATGATTAAATGCATCAACCTAATGCCATCATCAAATAACAATATTGATCATTAATGCATCACAACAATCTCTGTAACATCTTTGCCTTTGCCTTGGAGTCTTGCCTTCGCATCACAACAATTCAGCTCATTCAACAATTTTACATCACAACAAATTTTTCAATATAGCAATCTCTACAACATTATCCAAGCAACATTATCTATCAACATGCCAACATCAATGTTCTACCAAACCATCAATGTATCTGCTGCTCCTTTGCCATGCTTTTGTATACCCTGCTGCTCCTTTTTCTCCTTTGCCATCAATTACAATATTGTCAACACAAGTTTGTCTGGAGGAGGTTGAGTTGCTGGTGTTTTTCTAGTGCACATGGGTGACAGGGTGCAGATTGAGTTGCTGGAGGGATTGTATTTTTCCTTTAACGCAGGGAAATGATAACAAGAGGAGGGTGGAGGGGACAAGAAGCAGCTGAGCAGGAAAGTGCCATAGGGATGTAACATGTAAAATCCAAGAGTGGTAGTCAATGTTAGATGGCATGGGGGTCTTTATGCAAAGCAGGTTGTGCCAAATACCTTGGTCGAAGTGGTTTAGGGAAAAGAGAAGCTTATGACTCCTAGATGCAAGGAATATACACTTCCTGAGTTAAAGGAAAAATGACAATATTCCTGCTGGGCAGATGGGATGGAGGACAGGATGGCATTATTCAATATGGTGGATGTCCCATGCCAAGATGCTGTTCAAATTCTGTTAAGGCACACCATTTTATTAAGTTTTAATCAACTTAAGTCACGCTTTTTAATATAACATTAAGACGTAACTCTTAATAATGAATTATATAACCATTATAACAAGATAAATCGTACAAACAGAAGCATGTAATGAATAAGTAGAAGATTGAAGACTCGAATTATGTAAAGATGCTTCAATTTATGATTCATTGTTGAGATTTTTGTGAAGACGTAACTCTTAATAGTGAATTATATAACCATTATAACAAGATAAATCGTACAAAAAGAAGCATATAATGAATAAGTAGAAGATTGAAGACTCGAATTATTTAAAGATGCTTCAATTTATGATTCATTTTTGAGATTTTTGTGTATCGTCTTACACATGTTTGTGTCAATTTGATTATTCCTTTTTTGTCCATATCTTTCAATTCTTTTTATATGTTATGTTAAACTTGGATTTTTATTCATCATCTAACTCGCTGGAATAATATTACTGCCTTTTACAGAGAGAAGCTACACAACAGGTATCCGAGGAACAGCACACCCCGGCAACTGAAGGTTCAGCAGCCTTCTCAGGAGAGGAAGATTTTCGTGCTATGAGAACTGACATGGACACACAACAGAAGCAAGAATCTAAGGCATTGATAACTGCATCCCAAGAAGATGACACGTTGGTTTTGGAGGGATACCAGCCAGAAACTGACCATAATCGGGCTTCTTTCGAATTTGTAGCTGTAGGGGAAAAGGAAGGAGTTTGGTTTTCAGAGAAAAGAAGATTCGAAGCCAATGATAACCAAACATCACAGCCTTAATAACTGCATCTTGTAATGTTGAAAATTTTGTGCCTTGTAAAATGATTGAAATTTGTATGTGTCCGACTAGTCGAAGAAAGTCACATATCACGACGGCTTCAGAGGCTATGAATTGGGGAATCGTAAGCATGCAAGGACTTCCAGCTGCTGTCCAATAAGAACGTTTCCCGATGAAGCAAATGAGTCAAACATTTTTGAATCCTGAGGCATTTTATCTGTAGACGAAGAATTGTAGAATCGTTTTACACTATAGTAGAAGTGAAAGCTGATGAATGCATTTTTCTGTGTAGGCTATGGATCCGATGATTTGTTTGAAAATCCCGGTTCAGTAATGCCCCTGGAAGTATAATCATGGTTTATATATATATATGTATTTTTTTTATTCAGAAGAAAAAAACGCTGGTTTTTATTAATAGAAAGAACCCAGTACATATAATCAGCCATGTTAAAAAAGAACCTGATGTCCATCCAGCATATGACATACAAACATTCTGATATAACAAATATACTATAGCCCATGCATCTTTCATCTATGTCTGAAACAAAAATATAAGAGTCTAAGACTAAAAACAAAATAACAAAACCCGAATGGATCATCAATCTTCAGACCAAGAAACTGAAATAGAGATGTAAAAGATGCAACCAGAAATAGAAGCTCATAGTTTGATTTCCCCTTCTTCGGCCACGCTATCTTCAACACATAACATGTCGTATAGTGAACTTCAGCAGCCAGCAATTCTTTCTTTGATATCCATCTGCCACTGAATTTAGTTCCCTGTAAATATGCTTAAATGAGATATTAACGAAGGACAGTTTCAGAATTTCTATGCGATCCAACCAATTTGCCAAATTAGGAAGTAAAATTGAAGCCATCCCGTTGGCAGCTTCGATAATAGCTCTGGAATCACCATAGATGGAGATGCTTCCCAGTTAAGATATTATTGAATTGGAGACACCTTTCGAGTTGAGGAGAAATTAGTGGCTAATCGTTGTAAAATGGTATTTTTGATTTTAATTGGTACAGCTTCAAAAGCTTTAAGGAAAATTATTTTGGAAGTTTGTAAGCAGGGTTGATGTGGATATAATATCTATCCATTGTATCTGATATTACAGTATATTTTAGGATAGGTATCTATTCTCTCGGGCTATTTTACTTAGTAATGTTGACTAAGAAAAGTGTAATGTTTCAATAGGAGCTTAACAGAACCAGATCCTGCTGGGGCTATTGGTATTCATATTTACTGTAGAAATTTGATTGGCTCTCTTTTCTCCGGCTTGTCTTTGACATTATTCTTTGTTGCACTAAGTTGCAGACTGCAGTTGCGTGGGGATGAGGGGGACAAGGTTCGGCAATGGTTAGAAAGTACACCGAATTTCTTGGGGATAGTCAACAATTGTTAATTTATTTCAGAGTCCAGTGGGGATTTTATTATGGAAAAACAATGAAATCCATATTTAACAGTGAATTTCAGTTTTGTTTTTTTTTTTCAGAATTTTTTGGTCTTGGCACCCTCCAACATAGCTGCTTTACAATTCATCTCTTCATGCCCCACTTTATTGATTCACAGAGCTTGTTCACTGATATTTGAATTTTGGATCATCTTTACAACAAACAGTTTGACTTTAGATCATCTTTGCCTCAACACTTTTGACATGACACTGGGCCACAGCCCGATGGACCCCGAACTAGAAACTTGGAGACTTTTAGTGTGTTAGACTAACGTGAAAACCAACTACACAAACAAGAAAAGGGCCTTGCATTGCATATCAAAACCTTTAATTAGGTGCAGCTGAAGTATACACGAGATAAAATTCCATTGGGAGGGTGTTAGAGAGACAAAGAAAGGAAGGAAGAAACTTTAATGGTGAATATTGTGAATACCAGGATGGAGACCCATCATTAATCCTGAATATCAGGATGGATACCTATGACTATGGAAAGAGATGCTAGAGGAGTGAAGGCCCATCATTGTGGAACTAAGAAACATGACATGTCCTCCCCTCCTTCGTGTCACTATTTCACATGTCGGATATGACATGTGGGTGACACATGTCCAACATGAGTTTGCTTTGTGTTTTATCCGTAGGATACGAGTTTGATTGGTGTCGGACATGAGCCCTATTGGTGTCTTGAAATTTGAACATGTGTCCAGTGAAAACAAATCTTAAAATTGATTTATTTTCTCATGCTCATACAATTTAATCATAGGATTGGAGCCGTCAAAGGTTTTGGAGTGCAACTAAAGGTGTTTTAGCGATGTTAGAAGGGATTCAAAGTGTTGGGCACTGGATTTGTCCAAGTCCTACTAATGCTATGCAATTAATGGTAAATGCTAAATTCTTAAAGTAAAAGTGACAATTCTCCTTTATCTTTCGTTTTCATCATTTTACTTCAATTTTTAACATTACCATTAATTGACTTAGGGATGTTTGAGAGTGGTTCTAACCTCAATGGCATTCATATGGAGAAAGTAGAATTATAGATCCCACGCAAAATTTAACAGACTTAATGTTAGGAATCACAATTGCCATTGGACCAAAAGCCGTAGGTTGCTGCTTCACGGTTTTAGAAGTATCTCTTCACAAAATGTAGTCACTGTTTCAAGATATGCACTTTATCAACTCTTAAATGATAACCCAACCACAAAAATTAGCCCAAACATTAAACTTTTATGTCCTCTCGGCCTCTTGTAATTTCCGTGTCTTTTCTCTGAAATGATCACCAAATTTTTTATGCTAAAATGAAAATTTTCAACGTCAATTTATACTAGGTTTCGACCCTTAATGAAGAGACATGTCTCATGGAGAGAGGCCGACTTTGAATGACTGTGTATAGGTTGGCTAGATTAAAAAAATATGATATATAAATTTAAAAAATTAATTTCTCTTAGTCTATTGGGAGTTAGAGGTTGAGTGAGGGCTTGTTCGAAAGAGTCCTCTACAATATGGTGAAGGAGACATTGTGAAAGATGTCTTCAAGGTATCAAAAAATAATTTTCTTTATGACTGTCTGAAATTTTTAGTGCAGAATGTGATTAGGACAACAAGAGGTCATTAATGGCTTCCCCATTGTCATGTATCCAACAATGTCATTATATGTCATCAAGTATGGTGAGGTCATTCATGTCATATCTCCCACCATTGTCCATGTCATCATGATGTATGTCCTTATGTGTGATAGTGTAACATCAATCATGTTACCAAACATGTCATAGTGCAACATCCATTAATTTCCATCCAGAGAGTCCATCATGGGATTTGTATTTCATCAATGTAAGGCCATTCATGTATAATCCTCCATATGTCATCAAGGACTTTTATATTAGATACATCATTGGCACTTAAAAGTTAGATCACAATGAGCATCAATCATAGGTACATGATTGACATGGCATCTATAGACTTCCTTATTAGGGTAAGGACATCATCCAAGTTCTAGGGAATTTTCATGATTAGTTCAAGGACATCATCATTAGGGTATTATGATCAATGGACATTTAGGCAACATCTCACATCATAAGAATTTGCCATCACGAACAATGTGATATTGACATCAATGACAACCTTGATTAACAATCTCCCCCTTTGTCATTGATGAAAATATTCTTGCCCTTCCAACATTTTCTCCCTCTTTGACATCAATGACAAACGAGGTGCCCAAGTACTCCCCCTATCAAGCTACTTCTTTTCATCATATTTTCTTCATCAATAGTAGTTCTTCATAGGTATGTTTCTCCCCTTGTCATGGTGCTCTTCCTTTTGGCAATGTGGTTCATGATAGATGTGTTTACATTTCTTCATGTGATGAACCAACTGCCCCTGCTTGCATAAACTCCTCTAGCTCTTTGTTTTGCTCAAAAAAGAAAGATTATTGCTTGGTGATTAAGCATAAGACATCTTCACAATTTCATGATTTTCTTCAATGGAGTTACTCCCAGGATATGATTTGTCAAGATTGTCCATGTGTGAGTCATTAAGGATTTCTTCACAGATAGCATTTGCAAGAATGGTTAAGAATCACAAGCTCCCCCTGACAGTATGCATGGTCTCCTTTTTGGTAGTCTCATCATCAAAACTCAGAATATCATATCTTCCAAGGATGTCATCATCAAATCAACAACATGCGTTGTTAGCTTGAGTGTCTAAGAGACTTTCAGACCTAATTTGCTTGCTTCTCCATACTTGTGTAACTTTCTTCTCTGGCTTGGTTGACATGTTTTTAGGGACCCAAGTCAAGTTACACTCATGTGCCATATGTCCAATGTTATGGCAATTGAAGCACTCCATCTTGTTCAAGAATAATAAATCATGTCTTCTTCTTGCAAAATTGCTTATAGGAAATTTACAGGGACCATTATGTTGGTTTGAAGATTGGTGTCTTCATCTAGGGTTGGAGCCCTACACATTATTGTATTGAATTTATTGAGATTAATAAAAGTATTTATTCTTATTATTCATTTTGTGTTCTAATTGTAAGTGATTTAACTGGTAAAAATAACAATTGGAAAGAAACACTGATTCACCCCCCCTCTTAGTATTTCTAACAACTGGTATAAGAGCCAATACCTTCACTCAAACTTTGATCCTTAGAACACAGATGGCAAAGCCAAGGAAAAAAGTCTCCAATCCTCCTAAAGATGTGTCTTCCTCAACCATCGAAATTGAAGTCAGTCAATTTGCAACGGCTCCATTGTTCAATGGAAACTTTGATATATGGGAGGCAAGAATGAGGAATTTCTTAAAGTCTCAAGGCGTTGAAGTCTAGAAATCCGTGATTACTGATAGCATGATGGAAGAAAAATCCAAGGAGTATAATACAAGAGCAATGAAGGCAATCTTGAATGGGCTACTTGATTTTATGAAGGCCAATTTGAAAAAATGTCTGTCAGCAAAAGGCATATGGGACGAATTTCATGATCTTCACTCAAAAGGAGCATTGACCATGACCTCTAGTCAATAAGATGATGGAAAGCAATAAGGAAATCCATAACCCATCAAGGAAGTTGAAAATAAGAATGATGACATCACGAATAATGCGATATTGACATCAATGACAACCTTGATTAACACTAAATAGCTTTCAGGATTTCAAGAATGGTGGGATTGCACTGTTTCCATCGGAGTTTGTTAGGTATGAGGGTATGGAACTAGTATTTAATTAAGAGGACTACGCCCTCTATGTACCTTGATGTTAGTGGCATTGATTGTTGAACTCCTTTGACATGACCCTAATAAAAATGTATCAATCATTTCAAAATGAATTTGGATTTGACATGTTAAGTTTTTCTCTATTTGATTTTAACGCTTAGAGGGTGATATTGAAGACGAGCATCCCAATATAGGCAATAATTTTTATGACATGTAATAGTAGTTATTTGTTGTAGCATGCTTTTTTTGGACTCTACAAACCATTTATGGCCTCTTTGTTGATGTATTGCACTCAATGCTATTTTGATTATATGCATTAGTTGTATGATTGAATTTGTATAATCATCATGTAAATATTTTATGTGTATTTCACTAATTTGTTATATTTTTTAATATATAATACATAATGTGTCCTTTGTGCCATGTTCTGGGGGTCACCATGTTACGTGTCAGATACTCACATTTTCGTGTCCCCATTGTCTCGTGTCCTTGTGTCACATGACTTAGTTGTGGAACAAAACCACTTGATGAGAGGAAGAGGGCCCATGAGAGTGGGAGAGAGAGAGATGTTGATAGAAATAGAGAGGGCTTGCGATGAAGATTATAGAGGAGAGTTGTTGAAAGGAGGGGCTACATTATGCGATGAAGGAAAATGAATGATGGGTAAAAGTATATATTTGTTGGAAGAGGCTTGGAAGCCCTTTATAACTAGATTGATACCCATCACAACGATGACAAGCCCACACATCTTACAACTATGCTTGTTAGGTTTATGGATGTGTTAGTTGTATGGAAGGGCATTATATGGTTAGCATTGATGTTAATGTCATTCCAGTAGATAATTCATGGTATAGGATTAGGTGTAATTTGAGAGATCCTTCTCTCATGTTGCATTGGTTTGAAGGAACCAAATTTGAAAGAGGTCAATCTGTTGATATTCCTCTATATGAGTAGAAAATTTATTCTCAACACAACAGTCTCATGTGCCATATGTCCAATGTTATGGCAATTGAAGCACTCCATCTTGTTCAAGAATAAGAAATCATGTCTTCTTCTTGCAAAATTGCTTCTATGAGATTTACGGGGACCATTATGTTGGTTTGAAGATTGGTGTCTTCATCTAGGGTTGGAGCCCTACACATTATTGTATTGAATTTATTGAGATTAATAAAAGTATTTATTTTTATTATTCATTTTGTGTTCTAATTGTAAGTGATTTAACTGGTAAAAATAACAATTGGAAAGAAACACTGATTCACCACCCCTCTTAGTATTTCTAACAACTGGTATAAGAGCCAATACCTTCACTCAAAGCCTAACAACTTGAAGGTTGATCCTTAGAACACAGATGGCAAAGCCAAGGAAGAAAGTCTCCAATCCTCCTAAAGATGTGTCTTCCTCAACCATCGAAATTGAAGTCAGTCAATTTGCAAAGGCTCCATTGTTCAATGGAAACTTTGATATATGGGAGGCAAGAATGAGGAATTTCTTAAAGTCTCAAGGCGTTGAAGTCTAGAAATCCGTGATTACTGATAGCATGATGGAAGGAGAATCCAAGGAGTATAATACAAGAGCAATGAAGGCAATCTTGAATGGGCTACTTGATTTTATGAAGGCCAATTTGAAAAAATGTTTGTCAACAAAAGGCATACAGGATGAATTTCATGATCTTCACTCAAAAGGAGCATTGACCATGACCTCTAGTCAAGAAGATGATGGAAAGCAATAAGGAAATCCATAACCCATCAAGGAAGTTGAAAATAAGAATGATGATATTACAAATAATGCGATATTGACATCAATGACAACCTTGATTAACACTAAATAGCTTTCAGGATTTCAAGAATGGTGGGATTGCACTGTTTCCATCGGAGTTTGTTAGGTATGAGGGTATGGAACTAGTATTTAATTAAGAGGACTACGCCCTCTATGTACCTTGATGTTAGTGGCATTGATTGTTGAGCTCCTTTGACATGACCCTAATAAAAATGTATCAATCATTTCAAAATGAATTTGGATTTGACATGTTAAGTTTTTTTCTAATTGATTTTAACGCTTAGAGGGTGATATTGAAGACGAGCATCCCAATATAGGCAATAATTTTTATGACATGTAATAGTAGTTATTTGTTGTAGCATGCTTTTTTTGGACTCTACAAACCATTTATGGCCTCTTTGTTGATGTATTTCACTCAATGCTATTTTGATTATATGCATTAGTTGTATGATTGAATTTGTATAATCATCATGTAAATATTTTATGTGTATTTCACTAATTTGTTATATTTTTTAATATATAATACATAATGTGTCCTTCGTGCCATGTTCTGGGGGTCACCATGTTACGTATCGAGATACTCACATTTTCGTGTCCCCATTGTGCCGTGTCCTGCTGTCACATGACTTGGTTAATCGGCGTGTCGGTAATATATATATAGGAAGAGGGCCCATGAGTGTGGGAGAGAGAGATGTTGATAGAAATAGAGAGGGCTTGCGATGAAGATTATAGAGGAGAGTTGTTGAAAGGAGGGGCTACATTATGCGATGAAGGAAGAGGGCCCATGAGTGTGGGAGAGAGAGATGTTGATAGAAATAGAGAGGGCTTGCGATGAAGATTATAGAGGAGAGTTGTTGAAAGGAGGGGCTACATTATGCGATGAAGGAAAATGAATGATGGGTAAAAGTATATATTTGTTGGAAGAGGCTTGGAAGCCCTTTATAACTAGATTGATACCCATCACAACGATGACAAGCCCACACATCTTACAACTATGCTTGTTAGGTTTATGGATGTGTTAGTTGTATGGAAGGGCATTATATGGTTAGCATTGATGTTAATGTCATTGCAGTGGATAATTCAGGCTATAGGATTAGGTGTAATTTGAGAGATCCTTCTCTCATGTTGCATTGGTTTGAAGGAACCAAATTTGAAAGAGGTCAATCTGTGGATATTCCTCTATATGCGTAGAAAATTTATTCTCAACACAACAGTCGCATGGTTGCAACCCTATATAAATTTTATCGCATCAATTGATTTATCACCAAAGAGGTTCACTGTTTGATCCTTTAATGGAGACTTGACTATTTATACTCCATTATTAATGAACATATTCTTGCATAATGAACCATGGAGATTGCTTCCTTATATGATTGGGTTCCACATTTTGGCTTTAGTGTTAATTTGGATGAAGTTATTGTCAAGCTAAGGAATAGCTCCATGGTTGCGTGATTTTAATTAATGCGAGGCATGCACAAATACATGCTTTATTGACCTTTGGTTTCATCTTACAAGGTTCTATGACTATCGAGATTCACATATGACTCTTCAAATACCTAACTT
Source organism: Pinus albicaulis (assembly GCA_034641835.2). NCBI lineage: Eukaryota > Viridiplantae > Streptophyta > Pinopsida > Pinales > Pinaceae > Pinus > Pinus albicaulis. The sequence continues at coordinate 559,546,260 of CM076569.1, read as the reverse complement.
AAGATTTAAAAAAAATGTTTGTAATTTTACGTCAATAGGTTTTTAGGATTCCCCCCTTTAATTTGAAGGGGTGTTTGTGAGATCAAACACCTTTCTAAACTTCTCAAACTTTTCTCTTCCAAGCACTTTGGTGAAGATGTTTGTAATTTGTTCACTTGTGGAACAATGTCTCAAATGAATAGTCTTGGCCTCTACATGATATTTTGGATCATATGGTCCTTTGTGTTGATGTGCTTGGTTCAATTATAGAATTTGGGATTTTTGGCCAACTTGATTGGAAAAGTGTTGTCAACTTGAAGAGGTGTTGAATTCACTTATTTCTCCAACAAATCTTGAGTATGTTCTTGCACCGCACAATCTCCATCATTGCTTCTATAATTGTTAAATATTTTGCCTTTATTGTGGAATCTATTGGAATTGATTGTTTGCATGATTTCCAAGAAACAATTACTAATTCGAGACGTATTAGATGGCTTGAAGTCGAGATATCATTTTCTTTACCCCGATTAATATCTGAATCAAAATATCCATTTAGGCTGAAGTTTTCCACCTTAGAATACCTGAGTCCAAAGTCTTGAGTTTCCTTCATGTATTTTATAGCTTTTTTTACAGTTGAGCAACATCCTTCACACGATTTTTGCATAAATTTGAAAAGAATACCAGCAACAAATGAAATATATGGTCTAATGGTGGTAAGGTAGATAAGACTTCCCACAATTTTTTTGTACTAGCTGTATCCTCATATTTATTCGCTTCTCTTGATGTGAGATTCAAAGCATGTTCCATTGGAGTAGAGAGATAGGGTTACACTTGATCATGCCAAACTTGTTCAACAATTTTCCTATGTACATCTTTTGGGATATGAATATATACACTAGATTTTGAGACACTTAAATGGCCAAGTTGTAGTGAATATTTCCCAAATCTATCATCTCAAAGCCTTTCTTCGATTTTTTCTTTATGGATGCAATATAATATTCATTATTCCCTGTTATTTATAGTTCATCTACATACACTGCTGGATATATGACAATTTTGCCAACTTTCTTGACAAATAGAGTTGCATCACCATGATTAAATACTTGAAATTATATTTTAGAGGATGCTCAATTATTTTATGCTAGGCCCGTGGTGCTAGTTTAAGGCCATTTAAATATTTGATGTGTTTACATACTTTATGTTATTATCCCATCACAACAAAGCCTTCTAGTTGAGACATGGAGACATTCCCTTTCAAGTCTTTGTTCAAGAAAGTAATCTTCACATCCATTTGATGTTCCATTTTGTGTAGCCAAGGAAAATAAAATAAAAATGGTAGCCTATTTTGCCACAGGTGCAAAAGTTTCCTCATAATCACCACCTTCTTTCTGTGTAAATCCTTTCACCATGAGTTTTACTTTTTTCTTGTCAAGTGAGCCATTTGATTTTTATTTGTTTATAAAGAACCACTTGTAGCGAATTCATTTGGTTTTGAATGGAGGGTCCCAACCAATTTCCATGTTCCATTTTTGATGAGAATATTATACTACTATACAGATTCTTTCCATTCATCAAGAGAAACAACTTCAAAGGGACTTGGTTCAATGTTAGTTGATAAATTCAATTCACAAGCATATGAAGCATCCATATCATCTACATTGAGTGAATTTGACTTATCCACATCATCTCCATCATCCAGTGGAATCTTTGGTTCTTGTCTAATTAACCTCATAATGATGAACATTTTTAAGTGTTTTGATGAGCCACTTCGATGGACCTTTATGAGATGGTAAAAGTTGGTCCATTGATTGAGATGGTGTTTCATTTCCATTAAGGTTCATCCTTTCAATCATCTCAATTGCATCATGTAATTGAACCTCCCACTTTGATGAAGTGGTTAGAACTTACGAGAGAGAGACGATGCTTCAAAGGGAGATTCCAGAGATTGATCTAGAATAGGGATCACCCATTCAAGATATGGAATCTCATAATCAAATTCACGACGTCTCTACATTGTTGAATCTATTTAGATGACCCAAATACTTAATAGATTTGTCATTCTTGGAAGATTAAAGAAAAAATACATCTTTGTAATTAATGAGTTTATCTCATTGTAAAGCCAATATGCTTGAATTTTATTCGAGTGCTCCAAGAAGATGTAAAAGATGCACTTCTGACTGCTTGCATCCAACTCATTTTTGTTCTCCTTAGGTATCAAGGCATAGGAGGTGGAACCAAGGGTGCTCTAAAATGCTTCATTGAAGGAATATAGCTATACCACATTTTATAGTCTTATTTCCAAGAGCATTATATGGACACATTTTATACATACATTGCACATAGAACTACATCAACCTAAAACATCAATTTCACATTTTGGAAAAACATCAAGGAATAAATCATATTTAAGATTGTATATTCATTCTTTCAGTGACACCATCTTGTTGAGGAATGATGGAGCTGTGGTTTGAGTTGAATCCCATGTTGGTGAAGATAGTTTTCAAATTCATTATATGTATATTAACAATTATCAGTATGAAGAGTGCTAATATGTGATTGTGCTTCATTTTGAATGTGAAAATGCAATTTTTGAAAGTTTTAGAACTCCGATTTATCTTTCAATAGGTACATCTAACACCTTGGTATAATCATCCATAAAAGACATGATATGTTTATTTTCATGAGCAAATGGAATAAGCATAGGGCCACACAAATCAGAATGTATCAATCCAAGTTTCCTATATGCTTTGGAAGTGAAATCATGAAATGATTGTTTGCGATGTTTTCTCAAGATATAATCATCACATTGCTTCCATATATTAGGAATAGTAGGCAAAACATAAACACCATTCTTTTTCACAAACGAAGGTTGTCATAATTAATATATCCAAATCTAGCATGCCATAGAATATTGGATGGAAATGTACCTTCATCATGGTGAGAGAGATAAAGAGAAAAATGTAGAATTCCGTGCATTGGAAGATGTCATTTTCAATTTAGCAATATTTCTTCATCTAATGCTATCATAATGACCATGTTCTTGGAAACCTACCTTATCTTAACTTTACCATCAGAAATATTTATGGAGTTATTTTGTAGCTCTTGAAGATAAAGCATAACCTATAGAATACATTCTAAGAATTCAGTCTATTTAAACTTGATTGTGCTAATTCTTGAAGGTTGGAGACTTGATTTGTCTACAAAATAGACTACACCATTTACATTTCCATTGAAATCTTCAGAGAATTCTCTTTGAAAGTTCATTTGTCATGTTGCACTTGTGTTAAGAACTGATGCATATGTCCAAGAAGCACATGAAGTCTAGAATAATTCTTCATTTACTCCAATATTGCAATGTAGAAGAATTTAATGAGTTGATTCAAGTGCTTTATCTTTCACGAGGTATGATGCTTTACTTTTGTCTTCTTTCTAATCCCACTTGTCTTTAATCTTTTCCCAAGGGATTCTAATGGATTTTCCTTGTCCATTTTTGTTGCAATGTACACATCCATTTTTATTGTCTTTTCCTCTAGAAGAATCATGTGATTGATTCTTCCACATCCTTTCTAATCAAAGCAATTGGTTTCTCTAGTGGGTTGCGTTACCTTATTCCTTCCAAAATATTTCTCATGTTATATAATGATTTCCACCATGGAGTCAAATATGATGGATTTTGTTTGACCACTAGCTTACAAGGATTCATAGTAGTGAGAATATGTAGGGTGGAGGACCTTGATGAAGGCTATGCGATGAATTATTTTCTCACTCCAATGGATTCTATGTCGTGCAAGATGACTTTGATCTCATAAGATAATGCCATGGGAATATCATCCTTCAACTCTAGGTTGAAGAGCTTCATCAATGATTGTACGCGTTCCAATTTTGAATGGGTCAATAAATCCTTTATTTCTTTAAACACCATAAGAATGTTTAATGGAAATAATATGGCTTCTAATCTCTTCACTTACTCCAGTAGTGATAAGGGCATATGCTTTCTTGTCTTTTTTTCTTTCATATGGCAAGCTCCTTATTTAATGTAGGCTTGGTAGGTACATTGTTGCTGTCTCCTTTACCAATGTGTTTGATATTTCTGGACCATTATGGATCGTTTTACGTGCTAGTTAGCATTGAAATGGACTAGTTCTTCCATTCTGCAACACTTAAAGGGTGGCATTTTTTATTTACTTGTTGGTTTCTCCGATTTCAAATATGATTTAAGCATTCAAAGGACCATATCCCTACACAAACTGGGCGTTGTCCACACATTGGTTCATAGTGTTGTGAAGTTCATCAACCTCTGCTCAAATGATTCTCACAATTTCAAAGCTCTACTTGCAATGACAATGGAAGGTGTGCAACTCATCTCTATTTTGATTTTGTGAGTGTGTATAATTGATTGGGTAAATACATAAAAGGATTCAATCTCGAGCGGATTTTGTTTACAATAAAATCACATCCACACTAAGATGGGCACCATGAGTAGTTTGTATTGAAGATCGTTGAAGAAGGGGAAAAAGTACCCCACGACTGCTAGTAATTGGTCTAAGGTGGGTGATGGACTGCTTCCTTTAGCAAGAACGATTATTAGTAATTTTCTTTAGAAAATGAACTTGAGATGTGCTTCACATAATTTGAGCATAATTCGTATCTGTAGATATGCATGTAGATGGGCCACACTAGATGGCCATATAGATGGGAAATGGACAAACCCCATGCTGATTGATTTAGAGAGAATATTTGTGTGGCTTTTTTATGCCACACAAGCCCTAGTTCACCCTAGTAAAGAGGGATGAGGGAAATATTGAGTCAGTAAGGTAACACCACATAGATAGACCATTATAGTTAAGGAAGAGACATGTTGGTTATATGAGAGTGGTGGAGCTAAAATTGGAAAAGTAATGCCATAATGGAAAAAATATGAGAGAGGAGTGGGATGGGGTATTTCTACACGAGAGGGAGAATCATGGAGTTAAATGAACTTTGTTAAATACCATTATCAGGCTGAGGAATAACTTCATGATTGTGCATTCTTACTTAACACGAAACATACATAAATAAATGCTTTACTGATCTTTGATTTCATCTTCTGATGTTGGATGACCCTTGACATTCACTTATGACTTCTCAAATATCTTGTTATCATCTGTAAATTTCTCCAGGCTAAGGAGAGAAATCCTAGAGGTAACTGTTGTGGATCATTCTATCCGCATATCCTTTTTATGTTAAGTTTTGAAATTTTGGAAAAAGAAAAAATGTTTTTGAAAAAATATTTCTAAAGATCCGAAATATGCTATAGTATAAGGTTTTATACTTTAGTATAGGAGAAATACGAAGAAGTAATACATCTTTCATTTCGATTTGTGGAGCGGCAAACATTAGATTGTTATATATGTTATTAATCATAAAGATCGAGCGACTTTTGGAGCGAAAGCCGCGATCACGCGCAAAAGCTGTTGGATGAGCAATTGCGGGGCGTCAACTTGCTCACCGGTTATCAAAACCCGACCCCCCGCAGTTGACTAGTCAGATCTACGAAAATCGTTGATCAACGGTTCCGATGGATTGCGGGGGGTATTGGTTGAAGGTCTCGGCCGTACTCACGGACCCCCCGCATTACGTCATTCTCTGAAGTGTCAAACAGTTGGCAAAGCTGCATACGTGTTGTCCCACGTCACCTTCGCATTAATTACGGTTTGCATTGTTATAAAGTCGAGTTTGCCGTTCCGTTGCGGTTCATTTGTGATTTTTGTTCTGTTTCAAACCCCGTCCCGCCACCTTCGCACCGAATTACTTTCAAAATTCTCGTCATCCATGGCCAAACGAGCGTCTGTGTCTGGTCTGTCCAATCTGAGCCCTCTCCTAGATAGTGAGAAAGACGTCCGTGATACTGTTTCCTCTGTCAATCACCCTCTCTTGCATTATCAAGTGACCTTGAACACCGACCAGTCACCTGTGTTTTCCGCTATGCAGAGTTCTGGAGTGCTGTTCGCCTGCATTCCTAAGACCCATGTTTTTCCTGAATTCATCTCCTGGTTGGTTTCGTCCATGTACCCTGGTAAATGTTATGTCATGAACTCTCAGGGAGAAAGTGTTTTGCAGGTTTCAGCTCAATTAATGCGTCAGGCATTATGCTTCCCGGAGAATGATTCTCCTTTGCAATTCTCAGAAGATTCGCTGGTTCAATACTTCGAGGAGCTCTCAATTGAAGAATTTAACCTCTGCATGTCATTTTTGGTACCAAGTCCGGAGAAGACCCAGTTTGGTTCGGGAAAATTTGGTTTGGATGTTTTCAATGTTCAATACAGGTCAGTTCTCAGCTGTATTATGGAGATTCTGGGGAGAGAAGATGATGGCGAAGTTGACAAAGCAACTCTCGGAATGTTTGCTCTTATGATGAAACCGAGAGTGGTGTTAGATATTCCATCCTTTTGGCAAGAAGTGGTGAATTCTCAGTTGCTTTCTTTCCCACTAATAGGTTATTTTAGGTTTCCCTCATTAATTGTTTACCTGTTTTTATACCAGAATGTGGAAGAATTTATGGGTATTGGTTTGAACATAATGGATAGCAACAAGAATAAGCAGTCAGTTCTACTTTGGACTGATTTGATCAGAAGAGAAGAAAATGAAGCTGGTTTATTTGAATTTGTGGAAAATTTTATGACCACCGCTTATAGAATTCTCAATGGAACTCGGCCTCCCTGTTTCTTGCCAAAGGCTCAAGAGTTCCTGCAATTAGGACCTAATTGTAGATATGGAGATTGGTTTGTTTTTGAAGACCATTCTGAAATAAGGCTATATGGAGTTGGTGTTGAGCCTTATAGGCTTCCAACAGTTGTTCCCATGAGACTGTTTGCTCTGGAATTTATAAGGCAAAGTCTTAATGTGGATCAAATTCATTTTCTTCCAATGAAGAAGGGGTTAATGTACAAGCTGCCCATGAGTGTAGGTCCTTTTGTTGTTAACACAATGCAAGCTTATGAGGAGGTGACAAGGATGTTGGAAGAAACACAGTTATTATTGGGAGAGAAGTGGGCCTATGACCCACATGCGATTATTTCACAGAGAAGGGTCGAGAACGGTTATGCTGCTTTTACTCATGTGAGTAAACCAGATTTAGAAAAGCTGGCTAATCCAGGAGGGCCAAGTTCATCGCGGATTAATATTCAAACTCTTGTAATATTGGAGAAGATGGGTAAGAGAGTGAGAGATGATGTTATTGAGATTGATGAGGAAGAGCCCCGAGAGGAGAAAAGGACTAAATTAGCAGAAGATCACTCCTCCAATTCACCTGGTTTCACTCTCCAGGTCAGTGAAGAACAGGATGCTTCATCTCCTAGCAGATCAGAACTCCAGTTAGAGAAGGCTTCTTCCATGAAGCAGGTGTTCTCCCTAATTGAAGAAAAGAATCAAAGAATAAAGGCTAATATAGAGATACAAGCAGAACATCATGTATCTGCTGATCAAACGAGACTTTTGACTGTAATGGATTTAGAGAAAGACCAGTTCAAAATGGCGCTATCGCATCCGACAAGGATGTCTCTGGGACCCTCAGGCAGTTTTAAGGAGTTGAATATTGTTATGGATGTAAAGAAGATCCCCTTGTGGGACAAGATGAATCTACATATGCAAACAGGTCAGTTAATTGTTAATGATTTAGGTAAGACTCATGCTACATCAGTCAAGACAGAGAATATGCTTGCTAAGGTTGTCAAACAATGCAAGATGGAGAAAGCCAATGCCAGAGCATTGACTATTCAAAATGAAGAACTAAAGAAAATCATAAAGAAGATTGGCGTTGATCCAGATGATAGGAGCGCAATGCAAAAATTTATCAAGGGCGCAGAAGCAGAAATCTCTTCCTTAAGGAAGAAGCTGAAATTGCGAGCTTCAGAGCATTCGTTGGCAGCTGAAGTAGCAGAGGTAGAAAAGGAAAAAGAAGAGCTGCAACAACAATTGATAAAGAAAGATGAGGAGCTTGATAAGGTAAAGCAAACAGCCATAACCTTACAAAATCAAATTCAGAACCACACTTGCACTTTCGATTTTTCTGCAGGTGCGACCGATCCACAGGTCCAGCTTGCTCAATTCAATACAGAGTTAAGAATGGCGGAGAGAGATTGCAAACAGGCCCAGTCTGAAAAGGATGCGGCTCTGAGATTAATGAAAGGATGGGAAGAAAAGGCAGGCGAAAATGAGCAGAAGCTACATAAAGTTGAAGAAGAGATTAAGGAACTCAAGGAGAAATTGAAGGGAAATATTTCCCTTATTAAAGCTAAGGATCTCATCTGGAATGAGATCATTTAAGAAATACAAGCAAAATGGAATTCCATACAAGTTATTGCCAGGGAGAAAGGCATTGTTGCTGATCACGAAAAGGAATTGTCATCAGACAAGCCAGCTGCAATCAAGAGATCAAATTGGGCCAAAAGATTCATGAATTTTATTAATTCCAAAACAGATGAGGAGTTGCAAGACATGGGGATACAAGAGAGGTATTTTTATGCTGAGGAAATAAGCAAGATGATCATTAAAAATGATCTTCTAAAAGCATCAGAGAAGCGGCTACAGGTAATTAAAGAGGTGATTAAGAAATTTGACATTTCATTTGATAAATTGATAAGAACTGGCTTGCCATCGTGCTGGAGGGAAGGAGGTGAAGTTATGTCCTGGAAGTTTTATGAAGATCAGTTGGTGTTTGCAAAAAGCAGAGCAGATGGTCGACATGAGAAGACGCAGATACTAAAGGGAGAAACAGTCTTCAATTTCTTACAAAGACATTTCCTTTTACTGTGGATGGTGAAAACGTTGTTTACAAGTAACCTCACTCACAGTCATATTGTTGCCTTCACAGTAGAATATCATCGTTATAAGAGTGCTCCAATAACTCAAGACAAGCTTTGGAAGGAATGTAAGAAGTTTACTATTGATACAGAAAAAGGATTTCCCGCCAAGCAGCCACAAGTGACCGTACAGCCGCAAGAAATCATTGAATCAGTTGCTGTTCCAGGAACATCAGTTCCTTTAGATTAGGATTTGTCATCTTTATTTTATTTTTCAAATCAAATGATGTAATGTAATGAAATGTTACCGAGGCATGTACCTCCGTGACATAAAGTAGTTAAGTAGTTACAGTCAGTTAGAATCAGTTTTATAACTGAAAACATTTTGGTTCAACTTGTATTTAAAGACATTTGAAAGAAGGAAGAAGGTTCCGAGTTTTGAACCTTTGAAGGCTAAATTTTGTACTAAGCAGTATCGAATGAATAAAGAAGTTTTGCAAGTTTCCAATATTCCATCTATGTTGAAGCGTTTTCCTGGTTTCCATTTCATTTGCATTTCTGTGAATAAAGTAGAGTGATTAGAGCTGCAGGTCTCTTGATATTTATATGTCTAAGAGTTAAATATCCTCAATGGGCGCTCCTCTTCTTTAACTTATGTGTTTTCCACTTCCTCTGGATTTTATAATGACAGTTTCTGTGTAACGCAGCATGACAAGTTAAAATCCTTTTCTTTCTCTGTCTTTCATCTTTTCACTTCAGTATAAAGGGAATATGGCATTGCATGGCTCCTAAAGATTTGATATTTGGGAAATATATTACTAATATTTAAAGGATTAAGAACAGAGACACATATCTACATTTTTGTGACATAATCTCTAATGTCTTGAGCACGGATTCTTGTACACAGCCAAGAATTGTTTCTCAAGGAACAACAGTAACCACAAACCTATTTTAGGCTAAGGTCGAACCCCCTAGCCTTGGGGAGGGCTCTCTTGCTATGTTTTGCTATCAATCAACTAAATGAATGATATGATCACGGTTTTAGGTTGGTTATACTGATCAAAGGGTAGCTTTAAGTTTGATTTATTGAATCATTAACTATACTGAGCCTATTCTAAGATAATGCCATGATATTATCATCCTTCAACTCTAGGTTAAAGAGCTTCATGAACGATTGTATGAGTTCCAATTTTGAATGGGTCAATAAATCCTTTATTTCTTTAAAACACCATAAGAATGTTTAATGGAAATAATATGGCTTCTAATCTCTTCACTTACTCCAGTAGCGATAAGGGCATATGCTTTCTTGTCTTTTTTTCTTTCATATGGCAAGCTCCTTATTTAATGTAGGCTTGGTAGGTACATTGTTGCTGTCTCCTTTACCAATGTGTTTGATATTTCTGGACCATTATGGATCGTTTTACGTGCTAGTTAGCATTGAAATGGACTAATTATTCCATTCTGCAACACTTAAAGGGTGTCATTTTTTATTTACTTGTTGGTTTCTCCGATTTCAAATATGATTTAAGCATTCAAAGGACCATATCCCTACACGAATTGGGTGTTGTCCACACATTGGTTCATAGTGTTGTGAAGTTCATCAACCTCTGCTCAAATGATTCTCACAATTTCAAAGCTCTACTTGCAATGGCAATGGAAGGTGTGCAACTCATCTCTATTTTGATTTTGTGAGTGTGTAGAATTGATTGGGTAAATACATACTTAAAAGGATTCAATCTCGAGCTGATTTTGTTTACAATAAAATCACATCCACACTAAGATGGGCACCATGAGTAGTTTGTATTGAAGATCGTTGAAGAAGGGGAAAAAGTACCCCACGACTGCTAGTAATTGGTCTCAGGTGGGTGATGGACTGCTTCCTTCGGGAAGAACGATTATTAGTAATTTTCTTCAGAAAATGAACTTGAGATGTGCTTCACATAATTTGAGCATAACTTGTATATGTAGATATGCATGTAGATGGGCCACACTAGATGGCCATATAGATGGGAAATAGACAAGCCCCATGCTGATTGAGTTAGAGAGAATATTTATATGGCTTCCTTATGCCGCACAAGCCCTAGTTCACCCTAGTAAAGAGGGTTGAGGGAAATATTGAGTCAGTTAGGTAACACCACATAGATAGACCATTATAGTTAAGGAAGAGACATGTTGGTTATAGGAGAGTGATGGAGCTAAAATTGGAAAAGTAATGCCATAATGGAAAAAATATGAGAGAGGAGTGGGACGGGGTATTTCTACACGAGAGGGAGAATCATGGAGTTAAATGAACTTTTTTAAATACCATTATCAGGCTGAGAAAGAACTTCATGATTGTGCATTCTTACTTAACACGAAACATACATAAATAAATGCTTTACTGATCTTTGATTTCATCTTCTAATGTTGGATGACCCTTGAAATTCACTTATGACTTCTCAAGTATCTTGTTATCACTCTGTAAATTTCTCTAGGCTAAGGAGATAAATCCCAGAGGTAACCACAAACCTATTTTAGGCTAAGGTCCAACCCCCCTAGCCTTGGGGAGGGCTCTCTTGCTATGTTTTGCTATCAATCAACTAAATGAATGATAGGATCACGGTTTTAGGCTGGTTATACTGATCAAAGGGTAGCTTTAAGTTTGATTTATTGAATTATTAACTATACTAAGCCTATTCTAAGTGGATCTTCCTTCTTTCACCTACCTTCAAACAACAACTTAAACTTGTCTTTTTGATACTCATAACCAACCTAAAACTTAGATCCTATTATTCATTCAATTGATTGATAGAAGAACATAGCGAGAGAGCCCTCTCCAAGGCTAGGGGAGCTAGACATTAGCTAAAATAGGTTTGTGGTTACCTCTGGGATTTCTCTCGTCAGCGTGGAGAAATTTACAGAGCGATAATAGGGTTCATCTCTTGGATGTTGTTTAGTTAATTTTTTTGGATATTTTTGTGGTTGAAGATATGGATCAATGTACTCTCTATTTTCTGAAACATTAAATGAAAATCTAATAAGAAGAATTTAAAAGGGTTTTACCCCTTTTGGGGGTTTTTCCCTTGTCTCCGACCAATCCTGGTGTCTCTATGTGTGAATGTTTTTCGTCTATTGTTCCTTTATGTTATGCTGCATTGATGATGATATTGTTCTTTCTATATAATTGCATATGTTGTTGAATACTGTTGTAAAATTGAATAATGTTATGATGTTGTGGGGTGAATTTAATATTTAAATGAAGAAATGAAATTATCTATGTTGCAAATATAATTTATATAAAAATAAAATAAATATAAATAAATAAATAGTTATTATAATAATAGTTAATTAATGATTATTTAATGAAGAGGCATGTCTCTAAGGACATGACCAAACATTGAAAGGGCACCTGCCTCGGTAAGTATGTAGGCTCTCATTATAACATTCATTCATCCTTGTTCTATCATCTTATCAATAAAAAATATTATTTACAATACATTTGTGTATTTACAATTTTAAATATATACAGCTACAAGTTTTTCACTACAGTCTAAAGCAAAGAATAATATAGCTCTAAGATAATGTAAAAGAATGAAATCCCCAAAGGCTGCATTGTGAATTTCTGGCCAGTGGTGTGAATGCCAGGGATAAGTGTGAGTGGCCAAGGAGAGGAAAAATCGATTCATTGAGAGGGAATTTTTTTTCCTAAGTATATTTCCAGTTGAGATAAGTTATCAGAGCTAAGTGAGGAAGGCTAGCAATTTTAATTCTCTATTTTTGTTGCATATTAATAAAACCCTCATCTAATGCACTAGTTTTCCCCTTCGAGGATGTTCTAGGGAAATTTGTCTAAAATAATTGGTGTCATTTTTGTTGTGTGTGCATCTATTTCTCAGTTCCACATTTTTATTTTCACAAAGTAATTTTATTTGTGAAGAATTGCAGTGTGAATTATTCGTTTTGTGCTATTAATAATTTAACAAAAAAAAAAAAAACTGTTAAATTTAGGAGAATAATATCCAGTTGTTGCAGTTCAAGGAATTTTCACACTAAGATTCTCAATTCACAATTTCTTTAATTCCTTCTTGTATTTTGCACAATACAACATGAATAACTCTTGTTAAAAAATAATTCCTCCATCATAAGCAAATTCTTTAGCTATATATTCACATTTAATTAACTACATTGCTACCCAGTTCAACATCACAATTTCTTCATTATTTTTTACATTTTCATGATGTATTTTTTTCCATTGGAATCTCTTCAATTTTCTTCGCTATATCATCTTTTTTTTTGTTGAAATCACCGAAGTGGTGTGTGATTTTTCAATTGAACTTTGAGGATGTTTATATTGTCAACATAATTTAGCTACAAAGAACTTATTAAAATATTTAACATGGAAGAATAAAGGGTTTCCCTTCAAATCCAAACAATCTAAACCAGGATAATGTTTCAACATATTCACATACTCCTTTTCCTTGGAGAAAATCTTGGTCATCTTAAGATAACCTCTATTTAGTAGACCCCATGATTATTTCTTTGAACTTCACAACAAAATCCTTTTGAATCTCGTTGAAAAAAGAATTGGGCTTTGTGCTTCCAATAAATGGGAACCAAAAGAAGACATGTTCCATAATAAAATCTATGTTCTTCTCAAGGAAACTCAATACATACATTAGACAAAATAACAACATAAAGCAAGTAGGAAGTCATGTAGAGCCTTTTGGTTTTATGATAATCCCTAATTGATAAGAGATCTCGTTGGAGATGACATGGGCCAAATAAAAAATAACCCTTTCATGAAAAAAGTAATGTAGAACATAGAGAACATATCCTGGTATGTAGGTAATTAAGTCTTGTCTAACAAATCATGCAAATTCTTGGTATGGCAATGAATTGGCTTCAATTTTTGCAAGATTCATTGAACCAGTGGATGGTTGAACGAAAAACTCCTTCAAAAGATTATGTCCTCCACCTTGTATATCTAGAAAGGCATAAACTTCTGAAATCTTCGACATTTTATTTGAAATAGGCATATCTTCTTAAAAAGACTAGGAATCAATGGAATAGGGATTTTTTCCTAAAGTTGTATCAATCTTTTTCATTTCCAAACTTCTAAGCACACCAAGATATTATTTTCTTTAAACAACAAACATTAGGATGAAGTAATTGAAACAACATAGAACAACCTGAAAAATTAACATGGTATAAGAGCTAAGGTGAAGGACAAGCCCAAAAGGAGACAAGCATTGAAACCATCTTCTTTGGAAGTGAAGGAGCTTATCTAGCCAAAGTTAAGATGTATTCCTCTACCTTCAAGGAGCATGAAAATTTGGGTGACTCATCAAACTTTGTTGCATGGAAAGTCAGATTGGAGATCATAGCAGACAACAATGATGTGTTGGAATACATTCAAGGAAGAATTCCCAAGCCTAAAAAAAACACTTCTGCTTCCCTTAGAAACAGGTACAAGAAAGGCGAGTCAAAAGCAAATCAAATTATAGCTCATGGTTTACAAGATCATTTAATTGCATATGTTGGGAATTTAAGGAAGTTTGAAGACATGTATGATAATATAGCCGGTATATATGAAATCAACAATTTAAATGAGATCATCATTTTTAAATATCAACTCAAAGACATCAAGATGAACAAAGGAGAAGCTGTACAATCCTATATCATGAGGATATCTCGTCTTAGAGATCAATTTCAAAGAGTTGGGGAAAATGTACTGGACATGGAACTAGTAATTGAGACTCTTAGAGCTCTCCCTCCTATTTGGGAAACCTTCATTACTACAATAAGTAACAACAATGCCCTTCCATCATTTGATGAGATTGTTGGAAATCTCACTCAAGAAGAATCAAGAATGGCATCAAGAGGCAGAATTCAAAAGCATGAAGAGTGAGAGCTTTCTTCATATATCACTCAAGACAAAAAGAGAAGAGAAAATGACCACGTTACAACACTAGAAGCAACAAAACATACAATAATCAAAGAAGAAAATAATATTGAAGAAATAACCACAATAGAAGATATGAAAGGAGTAGAATAGAAACCTTAAGATGTTGTGAAGATCATCCTCCTCAAAATAAGTCAAAATTTCCCAGGTATGAAAGTAATGTTGTAAATAAATATGAATACATTCTTATTTATGCCCTTCCTAGTTCTTCTCCTTTGGATTCGTGGGATAGTTCGCTGGTTGATAGTGGGGCCACTTTTAATTTCTTTGGATACAAGGAAGTCCTCTCTAATCTAGTAGAGAGGGAGACTAAGCTGAAGATTATTCTTGGAGACAACTCCACTCACCCCTTGAAAGTTTTTGCGTCCACCAAATTTCATTTGAATTCTAGGGAATTAGTTCCGCTACACGATATTATGTATTTTCCGAGATTAATGAAGAATTTGGTATCTATATCTGCACTGGAAGATAAAGGGATGAGTGTTTCCTTCATCAAGGGAAAATTTATGACTTGGTTTGCTGGTTCACCTATGAGAGATGCATTCACATTAGGATCAAGATTTGAAGGAATCTATAGAGTCACTTCTAGCATTGGTTCATAATACTAATCATATGAGCAAGTGTTGGCACCACAGATTGGCTCATCTACATTATGATGCTTTTCCGAAATTGAAGAAATTGGTCTCAGGTATTCCCAATGTTCAATCCCATCATGATGGAGTATGTCCAAGATGTACGAGTGGAAAGAGATCAAGGGGACCATTCCCCTCTAGTGAGAACAATACAAACGAAATTCTCCATCTCATTCATTCTAATATATGTGGTCTGATTCCTGTGCATTATATTGGTGGTCATCTCTACTACATCACCTTCATTGACGACTTATCAATAAAGACATGGATATACTGCTTGAAGAAAAAGGATGAAGCCTTTGAAATGTTCAAGGAATTCAAAGCTTTGATCGAAAATAAAATAAGGAAGAGAATCAAAGTATTTAGGTCCGACAATGTAGGGGAATACATGTCAAATGAATTCATAGCATTTTGCAAGAAAGAATGGATCAAGAAGGAAACAATTGTGCCATATACACCTGAACAAAATGGATCATTGGAAAGGAAGAACATGTCATTATTAGAAGCTACCCGTGCCTTGCTCCATGATCAAAATGTGCCAAAGTTCCTTTGGGAAGAAGCTACACATGTTGTTGTATATGTTCAAAATAGGGTGCCTCATTAAGCATTAGAAAACAAGAACCCCGAAGAAATGTTCACACATGTCAAACCGGACATTAGCCATCTTCTTATATTTGGGTGCCCTGTATATTTCCATGCACCGAAGGAAAAAATGAACAATTTGGAAGCTACATGAAGAAAAGGTACATTTGTTGGTTATTGTGAAAATTATAAAGCAAATATAATATATATTCCTGGTCAAAGGAAGGTTGAAATTAGCAGGGATGTAACATTTGATGGAGATGCTTATCTTGGAAAAGCAAGAGATCTTCCTCCACCTACTCCTCCCAAGAACAATAATGATGTTAAGGATATTATAGATGGTCCCTGTGCCTGAGTCCGAGTCTGATATTGTTGATGATCCCATGGAGCCTATGGATCCCTTAGATCCTCCTACTAGGAAGAGACCATTTGGCTACGCGAAACTCTATAGGATGCTGAAAGACATGTTCCCATTCGTAGATCATTTAGAGAAAGGAAGCAACCATGCATGTATTAGGGATATGTTGTAGCCATGAGCACTATGATTCAAGCCGAACCTTCCACATTCGTAGAAGCTGTAAAAGATCAAGTTTGGAAAGATTCTATGGCGGAGGAATGTGAATCAATTATGAAGAATGATATATGGGATGTTTTTTGATTTTTGTAGCATCAGAAAGTGTTCCAAGTCTCAAAATTTGTAAGGAGGCTTGGACATCAGTATTCCAAAGAACCTAGAAACTATTTGTAGAAATTCCACTAGGTTTATGTTTTATTAAAATAATTAATTATTTTAATGTAGACCCTAAGTCTAAACTTAGGGAAATTAAATAATTAATGAGTATTAATAAAAAAGAGTGTGAATATTCTAGAGAACGAAGGTCAAGTCAAGTTTTAATCTTGGCCATTAATTGGAATTCTAATATGGGCCATTGATTTGTCAGTGAGAATATTATAAAAGAAGGCTTGAGGGTCATTTGGAAAGCAAGTCGGGCATACACTTAGTAACCTGAAGGAAGTAAATTTTGAAGGAATAGAATTTGATTTCAGAGGGAGAGTTGCAGGGCAGAGTTGCAGAGGCAGAAGATGGTGATGGAGTCAACAGTGACAAAGGTCGAGGAGAGAAGGACATAGAGGTCCATAGAAGGCAGCGCAGTGCCGTGAGTCCACGCAGAGTGACGCGGGGACTGTGCAGAGAGACACACAGAGTGATGCAAAGGGAGGCTGTGGGTATTTTGGGCGTCATAAAATATCTATAGGGAACTAGAGAATTTATCTCAGGTGTTTTCTAAAGAAGTGTGGATGTATTTTCCTTGTAAATAAATTAATTTATGAAGAATAATATATAAACCCTCATTTGCTACACTGATTTTCCTGCATTGGTTTTTTCCGGGGATAGTTGTCCAAAAATAAGTGTTTACATGTGATTGATTCTTATGCTTATATTTCTTACTGTTCCTTTCTCTACATATACTTAAGTGAATGCTGCAGTAGTATTTATTCCGAAATTTACTGGAAGAATTCTGTAAATAACTTATTGAAATAATTAGGAGAAATAAATCTATCACTGAAAAATATTTTCTGGATTGAAATTTTCACATGGTATCAGAGCCAAAGATAAGTAACAGGAGAAGAGAACCAGTGATTGAATGTAGATAAGAATTTGTTGTAGCAGCAACCCGAAAGGGTTCACACAGTTCTCCAGAGAAGAAGGGGATCATGGAAGAACAAATGGATCATGATGTTTCTATTCTGGCATCCATATTGGAAGAAGAATTTGCTTGTGTGTCAAGCTCTACTTCTCCTGAGATCTGGTACATTGAAAATGGGGCTTCTGCTCACATGATGGGAGTTCGAGAATGTTTCTCAAACTACCAAGAAGAGCAGATGAACTTTAAAATCACCATGGGCAATAAGGCAAAATGTACCCCTATTGGAAGGTGTACCATAGTGTTTCAAAAGGAAGCTGGTAATAAGCTTTGAGCCACTAATGTACTACATGTGCTTGGTTTGGGGATCAACTTACTCTCAGTGTCAAAAATTCAAAACAAAGGCTATGACATTTACTTCATTGGCAATAGAGTATACATCAAACACCCAAGTTGGAAGAGGAAAGCACAAATCAGATTTAGGAGAAATAAAATCTACAAGTTACAGTTCGAATCCCCAATGGAACTGATAGGCAACACTGATGAGAAGGACTTGAATGAGCTATGGCACAGGAGAATGGGGAACTTGCAACATGGGGCATTAAGAATTCTCAAGAAGACTATCATGGGAGTTCCATTACTGAGCACCAAGTGAGACGATTTCTGCAGAGGGTGCGTATTGGGAAAATATGCCAAGGAAACATACCATAGAAGCAAAAATAGGGCTAAGAGTGTGTTGAGCTTAATACACTCAGACATCTACGGGCCAATGTCCACTAGAGCTCTTAATGGTGCTGAATATTTCGCCACCTTCATTGATGACCATTCCAGGAAGACCTGGATCTACTTTCTGAATACCAAGGACAAAGTCTTTGGCCGATTCAAGGAGTTTAAAGCTCTGGTAGAGAATATGATAGGAAAGCAGATCAAAACATTGCGATCAGACAATGGTGGAGATTACACAGATAAAAATTTCACAGAGTTCTATGCAAGGGAATGCATCAGAAGAGAGTGGACTGCTCCATATAGTCCGAAGCATAATGCTATTGCAGAGCAAAAAAATAGAACTATTGTCGAAGCTGTAAGGGAAATGTTGTACGATCAAGACATGCCCAAATATTTTTGGGCTGAAGCTTGTAATACAATTGTATACGTACAGAACATGATTTCTCATAATGCATTGGGTAAGATCACTACAGAAAGTGTTTTCACTAGCAGGAAGCCTGAAGTGAGCCACTTTAGGATATTTGGCAGTGCAACATATTGTCATGTGCCCGAAGAGAAGAGGAAGAAGTTGGATAAGACGACGAAAAAGGGATATCTGGTGGGATATAGTGAGAATGAAAAGGCTTACCGTATATACATTCATGAGAGCAGGAAGATTGTGGTACGAAGGGATGTGAAATTCATGGAGGAAAGGGCCTTCAGAAAATACTAGGAGATGCCTTCTACTACACAGTCTAAGGAGGATTAGCTGGTCCAGGCACAACGATATGCAGAGGGTAATACGAGTGCCTCTCCAAGGCATGGAGATCCAAGGGATACATCTCCCAAGGACTTGCAATAAGGAGAGCAGGTGGATCCACCCACTACCAGTGGTAAGATGAGTAGGGAATTACGACAGATTTTGAGGGATGTAGCTTGTTGGAGCCCCTCGAAATGAGAAGAGGCAGCACAGACAACCTGAAAGGTACCAAGATTTGGTAGCGCGGGTTGGGGAACCATAAATTTTTTAGGATGAAGCTTAGCACCAGGTATGGGTCGATGTGATGGTGGAATATAGCTCCATCATAACGAATATGTCTAGGAAGTGGTTCCTAGGCCTCAGGACATATCAGTTGTAGGTTCGAGATCAATCTACAAGATCAAATATGCTGCAGATGGCAACATCGAGAAATTTATAGCCAAGTTTGTGGATGAGGGGTACGATTAGAAGGAAGGGATATATTGTGAAGAGACCTTCACATTAGTAGCCCGATATAATTCTATTAGATCCGTGATATCCCTTGCTGCGTAGATGGGATGGGAGATTCACCAGATGGACGTCAAGAATGCGTTCCTGAATGGGGTGATAGAAGAAGAATTATATATTGAAAAACCAAAGGGCTTTGAGACACATTAGCAGAAAAATAATGTGTGCACGCTGAAGAGGGCCTTGTATGGACTGAAGCAAGCTCCTAGAGCTTGGTATGGTCGAATTGACAACTACTTGCAGAAAATGGGATTTGTCAAGAGTTACACAGATCCCAATCTCTACTATCTGAGAGTAGGGGATGAGCCTCTTATACTGGTGCTGTATGTAGATGGTCTATTCCTAAAAATATCATCTAAGCTCATCAAGGACTGCAAGGAGAATTTAGCTGCAGAATTTGGCAAGAATTATCTAGGGCGATGTATTATTTTCTGGGGTTGGAAGTTTGCTAGCAGAAGGGTGAGATATTCCTTGGTCAAGGAAGATATACTACATAAGTTCTAAAAATATTTCAGATGGAGGAATATAGACCCATGGCTACTCCAATGATTACCAACTGAAATAAAATTGACACGTCCAAAGATGATGATGCTGATCCTACATTGTATATACAACTCATAGGTTCTCTGACGTATCTAGTAAACATGAAACCAAACATATGTTATGCTGTCAATACTCTTAGTCAGTTCATGGTGGAACCTAGGAGGGCTCATTGGGAAAAATCCAAACATGTTCTCAGATATTTACAAGGAACAATCGACCTTGTACTGAAATACACCAGAGGAAATGACATCAGGTTGAGTGGGTTCACCAACGTAGATTGGGTTGGGAGCCCAGTAGATCAGAAAAGTGCCAGTGGGCACTGTTTAAGTGTTGGATCGGGGATGACCTCCTGGTGCAACAAGAAACACAAATATGTGGCCCTGAGCTCCACAGAAGCTGAATATATGGCAGAAAGCATGGCTTCACGTGAGGCCATATGTCTTCGGAAATTTCTTGTGAACTTACTCAAGGAGAAGATGGAGGTGACCAAGATAATCAGAGTTGCAACAAGCTCTCTGAGAATTCTGTGTTTCATGATCGGTCGAAGCACATTGACATCAGGTGTCATTTCATTAGAGACTATTTCCAAAGGGGATTTGTACACTTGGAGTACACTCCTACAAGAGAAAAAGTGGAAAATATGCTCATGAAAGCTATGGGAAAGACTAAGTTTGTCTATTTCAGAGAAAATATGGGGATGATCAAGAATCCAATTCAATAGCAGGAATGGATAGGATCAGGATTTAGAGGGAGATGCAATACATATGAGGTAGTGAAAATGATAGTGTCATGGGAAGCAATATAGAAGGCAACAACGCAACAGGTGAGGGGCATCATACATGCATCAACAACGCAGAGGATGCTTCAAGACAAAGTAACATGCAACAAGAATTTTGATAGAACACTTTCCTCGCTAAGAGGGAGTGTTGATTTTTGTAGCATAATAAAGTGTTCCAAGTCTCAAAATTTGTAAGGTGGCTTAGACATCAGTATTCCAAAGCACCCACAAACCGTTTGTAGAAATTCCACTCGGTTTATGTTTTATTAAAATGATTATTTATTTTTATGTAGACCCTAAGTCTAAACTTAGGGAAATTAAATAATTAATGGGTATTAATAAAACATAGTGTGAATATTCTAGAGAACGAAGATCAAGTCAAGTTTTAATCTTCGCCATTGATTATACTTCTAATCTGGGCCGTTGATTCGTCAATGAGAAGATTATAAAAGAAGGCTTTAGGGTCATTTGGAAAGCAAGCCAGGAATACACTCAGTAACCCGAAGGAAGTCGATTGTGAAGGAATAGAAATTGATTTCAGAGGGAGAGTTGCACGACAGAGTTGCAGAGGCAAAAGAAGGAGATGGATTCAACATTGACAAAGGTAGAGGAGAGAAGGACATAGAGGGCCATAGAATGCAGCACAGAGCAGCAGTGCAGTGAGCCCACGCAGAGTGACACAGGGACTACACAGAGAGACACAGAGGGAGGCAGTTGGCTTCTGGGTGTCAACAAATATCTAGAGGGAATCAAAGAATTTATCTTAGGTGCTTTCTAAAGAATTATTCCACTCTTTTCCTTGTAAAGAATTTCATTGCTGAAGAATAATATATAAACCCTCATCTGCTGCACCGGTTTTCCTCCATGGCATTTTACAAGAAGTAGTGTATGTTGAAAAAACACAAGGATTTGAGGTAGAGGATCAAAGAACACATGTTTGTAGGTTGAAGAAGGCATTGTATGCTTCGAAGCAAGCAAAGAGAGCTTGGTACACCCGCATAAACAATTATTTGATGAAACTGGGATTCACAAGAAGCAATGGCGATCCTAATCTATACTTCAAGGTAGTGCAAGGTATGCCATTGATTTTGGATTTGTATGTTGATGATCTATATTTAATAGGTAGTGAGTCTCTGATGATCGAGTGTAAGAGGGAGCTAGCCTCTGAATTCAAGATGAAGGACCTTGGACCCATGCACTACTTTTTAGGCCTTGAGGTGTGGAAAATGCCTAGCGGGATTTTCCTTTCACAAGGAAAATATGTTTTGAAGCTGTTGGGAATATTTGGAATGACATAATACAAATCCATGACTATACCGATGGAAATAAACTTCAATAAGTTATGTGGAGAAGCTACAGGACCCTATTTGGAAAACCCATCCGAGTATAGACAATCGATTGGGGCTCTAATGTTCCTTGCGAACACGCGCCCAAACATATGATATGCAGTGAACTCGTTGATTCAATTCATGACTGAGCCCATCCATGCACATTGGATCGCTTCCAAAAATTGATCAGGTGTTCATAAATTTTGCTCAAAATTGAAAGTTATAGGATTGGGTTGAAACCAAGATGGTTGCGTAGATCTCGTCTTCCTGATTCTAGCGCTGCGAATGGTTCGAAAAACTAATGTCATATGAGGGAGATATTGTGTTCTGATCGATTTCCCAAACAACTAAATTTTGCGATGGGGTTGACTGGGATGCCCAATGAGCATGTAGGGTGCATAGTTAGCAAAAAGGAATATTCATAAGAATATTATTTTTCTCAGAGCCAGTTAGAGGATGAAAAGTGTCACTATTCTATTCGTTCAATGGGATGTACGTTGTGTTTTTGTGGCCAATTGGAGGGTGACACGTGGCTATCCCTAAGGCCACCACGTGTCCTCTGGAAGGTGTGTTAAAATTTTATGAGGTCTACAGGGCTCGACCCTGCGACATCTAGTAGAACAACCACCCGCCACAACCATCTACACTACGCTATGAGTCTTAACCTCTATAGATTGCGGGTAACATTTGAAGTTTAAAACCTTTGCATATGGGGGTTGGGACTGCCGGTGGTCCCAACCTGCCGGCAGTCCCAACCCACCGACAGTCCAAGGTTTATGGTCACATGTATTTGCAACCAACTGCAACATATAACTTAACCCGATGACTATCCGCAACCGTAACCTCTGCCATTCAACAAGATCACATGCTGCAGTTACAATAAAGATCTCTGTGAGGTCAGGCATAAACTCCGCGTTTAAATCTGGTTCGCACCACTGCTACCATAGTTCTAGCCTACGGTTTCGCCGACCGTTATGGTCAAGCAGGGTTAGCGGGTGCGCATGTGGCCACCCCTACCCTTAAACATTAAATTTTACAGTTAGCCTGGCAGAATTATAGCGTGCCTCTATTTTTGAGGGTTTTGGCCGAATTTAACTACAGTTAGGTGGATTTCTCCACAATTAGTGGAGGTTTTCTAGGAGTTACTGGGCAAATGACTTGGAGGGTCAATTTTCTCCCAATATGAGTGAATGGAAAGTCATTCTAGACTAATTGGAGCATTCTGGAGCCATTGGTGTAGAGAAAAAATCCATTAGAGACATGAAAACACATGTATTTGCAAAAATTTGAGCATAATGAAATATGGAAATTCCATTGGGAGCTGGACCAACAAATGTAGCCTAGGAGGGGTGAACTGCTTCATCATGCCTACTGTGTAAATGTTATGTGTGGTTTTATTTCTTTGTTTTACACTGTTGTTCAGCGTTATTTTCTCTTATTTCATGCTTCTAATACACTAAAATCACTTACAATTCATGGTTAAAATCCTTAATAGTTAAGCAAACTATGGAGACAAGTATGTACATGTTGTATCACTGAAAAGACACTTAGAAAAACAAGCTAAAACAATCATTTCAGATCAGGTTGGTATCAGAGCTAGAGTTTATTCAAGAGAGGAGATGGCACATTCGTGGAATAAAGAAGGTTTCAAAGTGAGCCACAACAAAAAAGATAAAGATTGCCACAATATCCACCACCTAGTTCACCTCGTAAGGAAGCAGAAGCAGCATTAAACATGCCTATAGAGGAAGAAGAAATCCATGAATAATTTGATCCCAAAGAGGAGGAAAGAGTGTTCAGGAAAGCATTTCTTGACTTGAATGAGATGGTTAGAATCCTTTATCAAGAAAGGAATGATAAATTGGAAGGAGAAGGATCCAAACTTCGCAAGGAAGGGCAGGGATCATCAGGAGGTCACAATGATGAAGATAAGTCAAAGAAGGGTAATGGATGAAATGGAGAAAATAGAGGAAATAGAGGCAATGGAAAGTCACCATCCTCACCGTCATCATCATCATCCGCTACTTCATCTTCAGTACATCAACCATACAAGTCAAAGAACACTGGTAAAAGTCCTTTTCTAAAACTTGATGTTAAGTTTGAATTTCCAATGTTTAATGGTGAAGTCAATGCATAAAATCTTGATAATTGGATTAGGAAATTGGAGGTCTATTTGAGAATCCAGAACCTCCAAGATGATGACACCAAAATCCAATTAGCTTCATTGAGAATGGAAGGTGCAACACTTGTTTGGTGGGAAGCCAAGACAAAGGAGGAGATTAAGAAGCATGGTAAGATTATTCTTTCATGGACTGATTTTATTACTGCAATAAAACAACAATTTTATCCATTAGCTCATATGCAGAAAGCCATAATGAACTGGAAAAACTTTAGACAATTGAAAGGACATAATGTGCAAAAATACACCCAATAATTTAGGAGAAGAGCTCTCTTATTAGGGGTAGATTTGCAGAGTCAAGATACTTTTCTCAAGGACATAGAAGGCTTACATAGCTACCTAAAACATATTATCCTCATGTTTAACCCCACAAGTCTAGATGAAGTATGAGTTAGTTCATGCCACATATCTAGAAGCTAGAGGGAAAAACATTTTGAGGAGGGTAGGAACAAACATTTTAAGGGGAAAAAAAGAGAAGACCTCAAAATTTAAAATAAAAGAGAATGAATATATTAAGAAAGAGGGAGAAAAAGTGGTTTGTAAAAATTGTTCAAAATAAGGCCATAATGAAAATCATTGTTGGAAATTACATCCTGAAAAGAATCCCAAGTACTACAACAACAAAGGGAAACATAAAACTGCAGCTACAACTCAACATGATTTAGGAGAGGATTCAGGTGATGAATATAAAATTACAACCATGGGATTGAAGGACATGAAGGGGAAAGAAATTGAAACTAAACCCAATACTAGTACATCAAAATGTCACATACATGCTCCAAATGAAGAAGAGCGAATTGAATTGTTTCACGTGAGGGTCATCATCCAAACATACTAAGATTGACACATTGTTTGACAGTGGGTCACAAGAAAAATTAATCTCTAAAGACTTGGTAAGGAAACTTAATCTTGAGACCATACCACATCCAAAACCATATCCACTTGGTTGGATTTGTAAGGATGCAAATTTACAGGTTTCAAAGAAGTGTATATTGAAGTTTGCAATAACTGCACATTTTGTTGACACAGTTGAATTAGATGTGGTTCCGCTTGACATAACAAGTATTGTGTTGGGGAGTCCTTAATTGTATGAAAGGAAAGCAATCTTCCATTTCCATGAGAACAAATACCATTTTTTCAAAGATGGCAAGGAGTACATTGTTAGAGCACATCACAAGAAGACAATCATTGCTATGGTAAATGATGGATAGGTAAAGAGGCTGGTAAATTCAAGTAAGAATTTTGTTCTTCTAATGATTAAGCCTAAAGCTGATGATAATCATGAATCATTTGAGGGTTGTGATCTTAAGTTGAAATCATATTTATATGATGTAGTTGATGCACATCATGAGATGTTTCAAGAGCCAACAAGATTGCCTCCAAAAAGGGTGATTCAACATGAGATTCAGTTGCGGAAATATTGCCCTCTTCCAAACATCAACATGTGTTTCATGTTGATACTGGAGAATGTTGAAATAAAGAGGAAAATCAAGGAGATGCTGGAAAAAGGAATCATAAGGCCAAGCACTTCACCATGCAGTTCACCCATAGTCTTGATTCCAAAGAAAGATGGGACTTGGCGCATGTGTGTAGACTTCAGAGCTTTGAACAAGATAACAATAAAGAATCGATACCCACTCCCAAGGATAGATGATTTACTTGATCAGTTGAAAGAAGCAAAGTTTTTCACTAAGTTAGATTTACGAAGTGGATATCATCAAGTAATAATTGCAGAAAGTGATATATAGAAGACTGCATTCAAAACCAAACAAGGACACTTTGAGTGTTTGGTTATGCCATTTGGTTTGTGTAATGCACCGACGAATTTCATGTGTGTTATGGATAGTGTTTTGCATCCATTTCTTGATGAATTTGTGATTGTGTACTTAGGTGACATTGATTTTCAGAAAAACAAGAGAAGAACATGTCTTGCATGTGAATAGAGTGCTTGATGTTTTGAAGAAAGAGAAATTGTTTCTTAAGATGTCAAAGTGTGAATTTGGAAAGACTTATTTGGTTTATTTGGGACACATTGTGTGAAGAAAGGATTCCAATGGAGAGGCAAACAAAAAAAATATTTCGAAGCTTTAAAAGACAAGATCAGTTTAGCTCCAGTCCTTGCATTACCAAATTTGAGACAACCATTCGAGATACAAATTGATGCTAGTGATTATGCCATGGGCGCAGTTATTTTGCAGCATGATAAGCCTATCGCTTTTCATTCTGAAACATTCAATGGTGTTGTAACTAATTATCCTAAATATGACAAAGAACTGTATGCATTGGTACAAAGCGTCAAGAAGTGGAAACACTACTTGATGGGTAAAGAGACTATTATACATACCGATCACCAACCATTATAGTACTTGCAGTCGCAAACAAAATTGTAGCAATCATGAAATTTCATGTGGATAGGATTTCTTCAACAGTTGCACTTGGTTATAAGGTACAAGAAAGGTATTTTCAATAAAGTTGCTGATATGCTTTCAAGACCAATTATTAGTGCATCTACTTTACTAAAAAATGATTCTATGGTACATGAGAGTTACATAGAACAATATGTACATGATGTTGATTTTCAAAATGTGTATGCTAGTTTGAGTGAAGGGAATCAAGTTGAAGAAAATGATTATCACATGCATAAAAATTTTATATTTCATTTGGGCAAACTGTGTATACCAAAAGGAGAGAGGCTAAGTGTCATGAGAGAAGCTCATTCATCTCTTATTGCTGGAAACTTTGGGGTAAGAAAAATAGTGGTGCATCTATAAAGGTATTGCTACTGGCCTCGCATGGTAGATAGTGTGTCGCATTTTATAAGAGGTTGTTCTATGTGTGCAACAAGCAAGCCTAGCAATATGAAGCTTGGGTTGTACACGCCACTACGAGTACCATCAAGGCCATGGGAGAGTGTCTCCATGGAATTTTTTGGAGGTCTACCTATGTCAAGAAAACAACATGATTATCTTTATGTAGTTGTGGATAGATTCAGTAAAATGTGTATACTTATGACATGTAAGAAAACTATTACTGTTGAAAAAACTGCTAAACTTTATTTTCAACATGTATGGGTTCATTATGGATTTCCTGCTTCTATTGTTAGTGACAAGGGTTCCAAGTTCATTGGGAATTTTTGGTCCAATCTTTGGAGTATGATGGACACAAAGTTGAAAAAGAGTATTGATTTTCATCCGAAGACTGATGGCAAAACCGAGGTGGCGAACAAAACCGTTATGCATCTATTGAGAGGATATTGCAGCAAACATCCTAAGTTGTGGGATGAGCAACTGCATTACATTCAACACACTTACAACCGGGCAAATCACTCTTCTACAAATACATCACCTTTTGAAGTATGCTTTGGGTATTTTCCGAAATCACCATTAGTTCATCTTTGAGAAGGATGTTGCAATTGATGGGCATAGTGATATTGACAAGGCTCGAAAGTTCATTGAGAAAATTTAGATTATACATCAACAAGTTCAAGAACAACTTGAGAAAAGTCAAAGAAAATACAAGGAGAGGCATGAAAAACATAGAGTTGATCACAAGTTTCAAGAAGGAGATGAGGTATGGTTGCACATAAGCAAATAAAGGATGAAAGGAGAAGGTAAAAAGCTCAAACTCATTCACTATGGTCCATTAAAGATCATAAAGAAAGTTGGTAACAATGCATTTCAACTTGACTTTCCTTCATATATGCAAATGTATTTAGTTATTAATGTTGAAAACTTACATTTGTATGAGCCACCTTTGATCGATGATCAAGGAAGTTATGTTCAGCTGCCTTCTATTGAAGATTTATCGCCATAACTTCTGGATGAGCTCAAGGAAGATATAATTCTTGATAGGAGGATAAGAGCATCCAAGAGGGGTAGTGTTGACTAAATTCGAGTTGGGCTCAAAGGCAGTAATCCAAGCAAGGAAAAGTGGATGGAGGTTGGAAGGGTGAGGGAGCTGTACCCTCATCTATTGACCAGGTAATTAAAGTCTTCTGGGGTCCAAAAGCTTCCCAATGGGGAGGTGTGATTAGGTGTTCATAAATTTTGCTCAAAATTGAAATTTACAACATTGGGTTGAAACTAGGATGGTTGCGTAGATCTCGTCTTCTTGATTCTAGTGCTGTGAACGGTTCGAAAAACCGAAGTTGTATGAGGGAGATATCGTGTTCTGATTGATTTCCCAAATAGCTAAATTTTGCGATAGGGTTGACTAGGATGCCCTATCAGCATGCAGGGTGCACAATCAGCAAAAAGGAATATTTTGAAAAATATTCCTTTGCTCAGATCCAGTCAGAGGATGACAAGTGGCACTGTTCTATTTGTTGGATGGGATGTACGTTGTGTTTTTGTGGCCAATTGGAGGGTGACACCATTAGGGGAATTTTGAGGTCTAAAATGGGCCTCCTAAGGAAAATGTACAATCAAAATTCACTTTATGATAACCAATCACATTTTAGGGGATGGCATCATCTCTAATAGTTAATGTGGCATTGATTGAGTTAAAGGTACTTACTTGTCACATTCTCAATGGTGGATAAAAACTCATGGTTAACCATGGTAGTGCTCTAAGTACTTTTAAAGTCAAATTAAAGTACTCATAATAAATGTCATTTCACACTTTTTGAATAAAAATATATTATTGTCATTTCACACTTTTTGAATAAAAATATATTATTGTCATTTCATATTTCTTGAAAGAAACAATGCATATCCCTATATATTTATTATATTATATTATATTAAATTATTTTTATATAGTATATTAATTACATGTTATTATATAATTTAAATAACATACAATAATTAAGAATTAATAACATATAATATAATTAAGAATTTATAAATTTATATTTATATTTTAATTTAATTTATTTAAGTACAAAGGAAAAATCCATTAGTTGTTCAATGATAATGACTTTTTCTTGAAAATATCATTCTTATTTATAGTCACATCAATACAATTTTTTTATTAATTTTATTTTGATACAACTTTTGAATTTAATTTAACTATGGTTAGATGGATTGTGGTGCAAAAAGTGAATTGAAATTTTATAAATATTGTTTTATTGGTTTAGCTATTATTTTATTATTTCCTTAGGAGGCCCATTTTAGACCTCAAAATTCCCCTAATGCGTGGCCAGCCCTAAGGCCGCCACGTGTCCCCTGGAAGGTGTGTTAAAATTTTAAATGGTCTGTAGGGCTCAACCCTGCGACCTCCGCCAGAAAAACCACCTGCCACAACTGTCTGCGCTACGCTATGAGTATTAACCTCTATAGTTTACAGGTAACATTTGAAGTTTAAAACCTTTGCATATGGGGGTTGGGACTGTCGGCGGTCCCAACCCGCCGGCGGTCCAAGGTTTGTGGTCACATGTATTTGCAACCAACCGCAAAATATAACTTAACCCAATGGCTATCCGCAACCGTAACCTCTGCCATTCAACAAGATCACATGTTGCAGTTACAAAAAAGATCTCTGCTCGGTCAGGCATAAACTCCGTGTTTAACTCCGGTTCCCACAACTGCTACCATGGTTCTAGACTACGGTTCCACTGACTGTTACGATCAAGCAGGGTTAGCGGGTGTGCATGTGGCCACCCCTACCCTTAAACATTAAATTTTACAGTCAGCCTGGCGGAGTTATAGCATGCCTCTATTTTTGAGGGTTTCGACTGAATTTAACTGCAGTTAGGTGGATTTCTCCACAATTAGTGGAGGTTTTCTAGGAGTTACTGGGAAAATGACGTGGAGGGTTAATTTTCTCCCAATCTGAGTGAATGGAAAATCATTCTAGACTAATTGGAGCATTCTGGAGCCATTGGTGTAGATAAAAGAGCCATTAGAGGCCTACAAACACATGTATTTGCAAAATTTTAAGCATAATGAAAGATGGACATGCCATTGGGAGCTGGACCAGTAGATGTAGCTCAAGAGGGGTGAACTGATTCATTATGCCTGTTGTGTAAATGTTAATTGTGGTTTTATTTCTCTATTTTACATTGCTATTCAATGTTATTTGCTCTTATTTCATGCTTCTAATTCACTAAAATCACTTACAATTCATGGTTAAAATCCTCAATACTTAAGAAAACTATGGAGAAAAATATGCACATGTCTTATCATTGAAAAGACACTTAGCGCAACAAACTAATACAATCCTTTCAGACCAAAAATATATTGAAATATTTGCATGGGACGATCACACTTGGTCTAAGGTATTCTGCCGGAGATGTTCAACTTCATGGATATACCGATGATGACTAGGAAGGAAATGTTGTCGAAAGGAAGAGTACACCTGGACGTTGTTTTAGTCTTGGATTTGCCATGGTATTCTGGATGAACATGAAACAAAAGTATGTAGCATTGAGCATCGCCGAAGAAGAGTATATTTTCTCTAGCATGGCTATATACGAAACATTTTGGTTGATGAAGCTCTTTGGAGATCTATTTGAGTAGGTCCTAGACATTACAATGATATATTGCAACAAAAAGAGTGGGATCCATCTGGCAGAGAATCCTGTATTTTATGACAAGTCCAAGCACATAAATATTCGATATCACTTCATTCAAGACATGGTATAAGGAGGAGCAATTAGACTCCATCACATATCGATAGATGAAAAAATTGCAAATATTCTCACTAAAGATTTACTGAAAGGAAATTATTGGTCTTAAAAGAGAAGCTTGGACTGATGGATGTGACCCCTCCTGATATGGGGCAACACTGATCAAGGAAACTGAGCCAAATATTCCACCCTATTGAGCTCTTAGGGTGAAGAATTGAGTTAAAGGGCTCCTGGGATTGAGGGATCTCTGGACAATAGGGTATCATCCCTATCTGTTACCCATAGGGTTGAGATGCTACTCCCCTATCTACATAGGGTTGGAGATGCTGCTCTCTTATCTGGTCTATGTAAAGTATACCCTAGTTGGCATCATACCCACAAGTCGAGGTTGTCGGGAATACTGTTCCCTGTTTGGCCAACGGGTTGAGAGTGTATTTGGGGTGTACAACCCAAGTCAATTATGATGTAGGTGTTCTACCTCGTGACCCTTGAGCGTCATTGATGGGAATATCAGTATGAAATAAGATTGGGTTGAGATTTTCTCCCCTTCGTGGTTCTAGGTTGAGAATGAGCTCCCTGATGTTTTCTGGATAAATCCCTCTTGTTGGCAAGAGTGATCTCCCTAGTATCCCAACATATAACTAGAAACAAGCAACCCTTTGAATACCTCTTTCCCTAAACTATTAACATTCAAATTATCATAACTTAGAAACAAAGAGGTTATGCTCCTACCTTTCAACGATAGTTTTGATGTAGACCTTGCCTTTCGTTCCAAAGAAGTACTTCAATGCTGAGAAGAACCCGCAATCACAAACATACAAAGAATCAAAAGCACTTGTAGTATATAATAATAAAAAATACCAATTTAACTTAATGATCAAGGAGATTAATAATTTTCATTGTTTTAATGAATATAAAAACAACACAATGAGAAAAAGAGATCCATATGTATTATCAATAATTATAAAGATCAATCTTACAACCTGAGACTTGATGTTGTATAGGTTTCTCTCGTATGCATTCACAATCATGCTCTTAGTTTTGACAAGCCTTCCTGTCTAGAATGACCAACATAGGTTTATCTTCAATGAACTATTATGTACAATGTGTAATCTCCATTGTACGTTCTACAATCTACCAAGTACTATTTAAAATGTACTAAGTAAGTTAACCCTTAACTCTGAAGCTTCAACTCAATTTATAGGATAAATTGAGGAGGTTTTAGATCCATCAAGAGAGGGATGAGATCCTCTAATAAAGGTATTAGGGTTCCTTTATCCAAGGGGATAAGTTCCATGAGTGGAGGGATATATCTCGAATTGGCGCGACTCAAGAGGCTTTTAGTTGGAAGAATATTCACCCAACTAGGCTTCTAGAAGTTAATTTTTCATGTTTACTTTATTTTCTGGAGGTGCACAGGTTTTATGGGCGAACAAAGAGGAGATCGCCGCAAATAATAGAGGAAGTATCAACGCATGCGCAGGAAGTGACCACAAAAAGCGCACATGCAACATTTAAGAGTTTTTAAGAGATTTTTCCCAGTTTAGAAGACTTGGTTTAGGAACATAAATGCTCTAACTTCTAAGGAAACATGAGTATGGATGGTGATAGGTCCATATTAACAGTCAAATTTCATGGTGAAAAAATGACGTGTAACATATTTTCCCCTAAAGTGCGAAGTTTTAGAAAATTTTTCGAGAGAGTGAAGCGCTTTATCATTCCAAGGGTTGGATCATAGACATCGGTCGAAAACCTGTAAGAAAAATTCAACATAAATATATAATCATCACTAAGGTAGGCATTCCCATACTCAGAGAAAAACTAACTAAATGTTCTGGTATAGATATGACTTTAGCATTACATCAAAAGTAGACACAAGATGGGTGCAACCATCTGTTATGAATAAGTCCACTGTATCATGAATACATAACTCCTCGTAGCCTGGATGGTTGAAAATAGATCTAGGGTCTTGATTTTATCTTCTTGAAATAGTACAAATCTATCCATGCGATTGATTGTTTCAGAGTTGAACATGGTAGAAACCACTTGATTACCAGTCATTGATGAAAATTGTTAACAAGTGTGAGAGAAACCACCAATAATGACAATGGATCACAAAGTAATTCAATACAATCTATGATATGTGAATGAATGATTTGCAGTCAAAAAATCATAGAGTCATTTGATCAAAGGCCAATGATGAAAACCTATCTTCGAATGCGAGAAACCTTCCATCAGGGTATGCAGATTTCAAGGTACTGGTAGGATTTCTAGATCAACTTCCTAGATAATGAGCTGATGTCGATAGAAAGTGATCCGTCGTAGGAGGACCTACGACACGAAACCATTATGTCAAGTTTTGAAGAAATGTTTTGCAAGGATTAACTTAGGGATGGTCAACGCGAATGGAGACAAATGTTTGCAATGAACAACGAATTTGAAGTTGAAATTTATCTTGAATACATAAGGACACTATAAATGACTTGAAATCATTTGACTTAAATATAATACCCAAAACCGACTGAATAATTTCAATGAGGTTTTATTAACTGTAAGACAAAAGGATTACCCAACCCAAACACGAGTGCAAAAAAGTGTCATGTTCAAGAGTGACATGATGCTTTTAAAAACAAGTATAAAAGATGGATTCTTTTTCTCACTTTTTCCCCCACCATTACTAGCAAGTACCTCTTTATTTTTGTTAAGCTTGAGGGGAACAACATTTTCTTGTTGTGTAAGCTCATCCTTCAGATGAGTCCATCTCAATATTTTTAACAAACACTAAGAAGGAGTGGTTCAGTTCTGTTGTAATCGATAGGTCCTGCACTATTTAGTTTTAACGAGTCCAACATAGGATTAACTCGATGTTTTTCAGTTTTAGGGAGTCAGAAGAAAAACATAAGTAAACGTCATAGTGTTCTTTTTCGTAAGTTTAGTCTCTCAAACCATAAAAATGATAAAAGTATGTAGGAGAGAACTTTATTGACCATGTTTAGTCAACGTATACCTTTGTCGTAATTAGTCTAGTTCAATCCGGAAAAGGGGTAAACTTATACTGACTAGACGAATGTTCATTTATTTTAACGAGTTAAAATAGTCAAGTGCTCAACGATATTATCATGTTTAGAGAGTCTGAAAAGGGCTTGAAAGAGGACTCCATGGTTTCACTTTTTCATATCTTTTTGAGAGCCCAAAAAAGTGATAAAAGTTTACTCTATCGTCAAAATGATTTGTTTTCAAACACAACTTGTTCTCTGCACAAAAGCTCAAAAATTATAATCATCTGCTCTCAATCATGGTAAAAATATTCAAAATTTAACTTATAAAAGTCAAAGTAAACAAAATAATATTATTTTATTCATGAAAACCTATAAAAAGTGGTCAGAAAAAATAATTTTTACCTTTTGATTTCTAGAACAGTGAAAAGGAGTTTTTTACCATATATCTTCTGAAGCGGATATTGGGAGAACCAACCACCCATTTCACAAACCGTCAGTTCCACATATTTAATCTCTTCATTGTCTTTCTTTCATTCATTTGCTTTTTCAATTTAAGTTTTTAGATTATTTTTTTTGGAGGAAAAATGGTTTTAGAAACCGCCCTCGGGGGTGCGCAGGTTTTTATGGTAGAACCCGCACACCCCGATGATTTTTTAATATAAAAAATCACCGTGCCACCATGGTTTTTATACATAAATCATGCGCAAAGACACACTATTTATGAACAAAAAATGAGCAAGCGTTTTGGGGTTTTCAAAAATTGAATTTATTTCCACAAAAATTACTCCAAATTCTCCGACAAGTTTTCTAATGTTCCTAAATGATTGTTTGCAAGCAACCAATCATGCTTGAGTGGAGAGAAAATGAGCATGACTCACACAAAAATGACGTCATTGATAGTCCAGCAATGCTTCGTGTATTAAATAATTGATGTTTATACAAATTTTAGGCAATACAAGGAATGAAGGCCCAAGTGGAACTCATGACTTGGTTGGTTAATGCCTGGGATGTCCAAGAACAATGTTTCATCATCGGGGATCACAAGATTGTTATTGAGATAGAGGATATTTATTTCCTCACCGGTTTACCCTGAAGAGGAAGAAACATTTCCTTATTCGACACACGACTAGGGGGGCTGCCTACTGCTTCCTATATGGTGCAGTGTTGCACACAAGATTCACAATTGAAGGATGGGTGTATCGACATAAATTCCATCGAATGACTAGACCTTAAAATCATTTCTTTTACAGTTACTCAATTTTGTGGTAGTGCAACTCCTTATGTGGCTACCAAAGCATAGATACAGACTGCTGTTGAGTGTTCAGAGGGAACAATTTTTAACTGTTGCGAAGGAGTGTTGGTCATTATGAAAGGCCAACTCACGCGAGAAAAGAATGGGAATATGAAGAACTTTGAATATGGATCCATTCTCATATCTTTCGTCTTGGAGAGAATTCCACTCCTTGTACCTCAGCAGTTGTTAGTGTATTCGACGGGGCCGAGGGAACCAAACATGTTGCGATGGGTTTCACTGATGGGTTGCCATGGTGGCGATGGTGGTCCTGTGGTCTGATATACTCCTCAGTTTTTCGTATGGCTCAGGATCCAAATCTTCATGATTGAGGATTTTCCTTATGCAAGGGTTGATTTCAGGGTGGACCCTAACACATCACTCCCACCGGGAACACAGTGGGATGCATTAGGTAAAAAGTATCATTTTGAGTTTTTCTGTTATCTAATTTTTATTTGATTTTTTATCATCCAATACTGAAAGAAACATTAAAATGGATATGCTGGGCCAACATGACCAACGGTGCTTCATCGTTTTGATAGATGAGAAGCACAACCTATAGCGACTACTCCACCATTGAGAGATACAACAAAGGCCCTCATAGAGTTGGAACACAACTTGGAGAGCTTGACCATTGACATCCTAGAGACTGAGACAGTAGATTTGCCTCTCAGATACAAGAGGCATGTGACTGGGGTTTCTGGTCCTTTTAGGCGATATTTGCGCAGAGTGGCACACACTATACTCTGCTACCATGATCATCATCATGGATAGCTGATGGTCGATTTAGATTGGAATTATTGTTTTTTGTATCAGTATCTTTATATCATAAGATGTTTGAAACCTATGATCATAGACGATGTAATATTTTTTGACATACTACTATTTTGACCTAATGATATTACTACTTTTGATCTCTAAGTATCTTGTTCAATATGGATTGAATATTGTTTTGTTTTACTTTTAATGCTGCAAATGTATATTTAAAACTTGATTAGACAATGCATCAGCTAATGAGTTTAATTTTCTTGAAATGTGTTGGTATTCAATGTAATCAAATTGTCTTTCCAAGAGACAACCCTTGAAAATATTCTTAACAAAAATGGATTTCTGATTGCATAAACACTGTTCAATTATAATAGAATGAGTTGTGAATCTAAGCTAACAATCAAACGTAGAATTCCAAATGAAATGGAATCAAATAATAGCTCAATTACTGCGCTATATTCTGCAATATTGTTCGTTGTTTGACCGAGGCATCTCCCATGAATATAAACTAACTCATCAGTGGGTGAATAGATAACCCAAGCAACAGAAGATAAGTTCCATGTACTACAACAAGCACTGTCAACAAAGCCAATGTAAGTATGAGGGAATGTCGACATCTGGAGTATCGATAGTAATCAATATAAGCAACAAAAGTAGTGAAAATTCGATAAGCAAAATAACTAATCTAAGGCACACTGTTCTAAAATGTAACTAATGTACAAAGAAGATCTTCACATGAAAAATCATGCATAATATATCTTCAGATAAAGACCATTTTTTGGGCTTATCTAAAGAGACGCCATCATAATCAAATAATTCATAGGCCCCTTTTGCAAGCACACACTTAACAATATAAGGACCATGCCACATTGGTTCAAATTGACCAATGCTTATTTTATTGTTATATTGATCATATACTAAGACTAGGTAACCTTCCGAATAGATACAATGGTTAACGATTTGATCATATTGAGCCTTGACACATTTTTTGTGAGCTTCACCAGCTAATGCAACAGTGCGACGAGTCTCATTTAACTGTGCTAGGTATGAGAAACATTTTTCCTCTTCAGAGGTCGTTGGTAATAACTCAATGGCTAGTTTGAGTGATGGAATTTCACATTCAATGGGTAAAACAACTTTTAAACCGTAAACGAGGTGAAAAGGAGTAAACCCTGTGGATGTTTTTGCATAGATGCGGTATGCCCACAATGCAGAAAAAATCATGGCAGGGCCAATTCGATTTCTGAATTCCTACAATCCATTTAATCATGTTGGTTAAAAATTTGTTAACAAACTCAACTTGGCCATTGGCCTATGGGTAATTCGGTGTGGAATTATCATGCCGTAGGCCAAGTTGAGTGGAAATTCCAGTCATCATAATGTTTTGAAAATGGCTACCATGGTTCGTAACGATAGCTTGAGGGACACCGAACCTAGCAATCACATGCTTGAATATGAAAATAACTGCAATGTTGCCGTCGTCCTGGAATGTAGGCATCGCCTCGACCCATTTGGTAAAGTAATATACAAAGAGAATAATATACCCATGCCCCCCGACCGAGTGGGGGTTACATGTAACAAAATCGATGCCCCATTTTTCAAATGGACTGGCAACTATGATTGGGTGAAGAGGAGCTGGAGGTGCACACATCTTTTGATAAAAAATCTGGAAATTGTGGCATTTTCTAACCACAAGGATACAATATTTGAATAGTGACGACAAAAAATAGCCAACGCACAATATCTTTTGGGTTGTGGAAAACCCAGACATATGACCACCACATGCTCCATAATGGGAGTCATTTAAAACCCTTTCGAATTCTTCATGAGTTATACAACGCCGAAAAATAGAATCAGAACCACGATGATAAGGAGTGTCGCCAACAATATTGTATTGTTGAGACTGGTATCGAATTCTATGTCAATCAGATCGTGAAAGTTCTGGTTGAAAGGTTTGGGTTGGAAGATATATAATGGTATCTCCATACCAAGGATCTAATGTGTGGATTAAAATAGTGATTCACCGGGAAGATGGTCCTCTGCCACGGTTTCCAATTCGGTTTCCTTGGTTTCATGTAGAAGAAAGATCAAACATTCTCTAAGTTCTCTGAGTTTAAGGCACTGGTGGTGTTATCACAAAATCAGACCTGATAGGCTGCCAATCAAATCAATCTCATGTAACTGTTTCAAACCAATATTTTGATTGAGGCTTAGCCTCCTCAATCTGAGAGGGCTCTCTCAAGGATTAATGATTTTTTGACAGAAATATAGATGGCTAACTCTATGTGGGGTAATAAGCAGATAAATGATAGAAATTGGTTTTAAAACACATTAGAAAGTGCACATTGGGCTTATGGAGTCAAAATAGATTCAGTAAAACCAAACAATCTACTTAGCATGGAAGTCGAGGCATATCAGAGTTCTAGTCTAGAGATACACATGTGAAACTGTAAAACACATAGCCAATTTGTCTATGTAGGAAGTCAGAGCATTTGAGATGAATTATGAGTAACATAAGCAACACCACTGCAATAGGATAGTAAAAATATGCCATTAGAACAAGAACACACTAGAACTCTTTATGAATCTCAAGTTGGCTAAGTAGGATTCTCTGTATATTAATCTGAAAACCAGTCACTTACAATAAACACAATATTTTTTTGATAAAAAATTTCCAACCCATGCATATTCGATTTCTTGATATTTTATAGATCATTTACATCATAAGATAAACTTATACTAAGCTAGATACATCAAATTCCTAAATTTTGACACCTTGCCTAACCATATGACATGATATTTATTACAAAATGACAGCTACAAAACTAATGAACCATCCTATTACAAATAGGATTCAAACTCCTTATCTCTACTCATAAAAACCTTATCTAAACTATATTACATAATTTTCCAACTGTATTCCCATAAGGTCGAATCCAGATGATGAGCTTCAACACTTTATGACCATAACACCGATCTCCATCAAAGTAGGAAACTATCCCCTGTTTTCTAGGCATAGGATTCTTTGTATTCTTTGAGACACACTGATCATTATGAACCCATCAATTTGAGTTTATTTGTTGTTAGGAACTGAATTAAAACCTGTCAAAAAACCTCACCAAGTTCCAGCTGCCCAAAACCATCATCAAATTGTTTGAAATAGTTGAAGTAGGCATGCGCTACGAAAAACAACACAGTTTCGTAGCGCAACCTTTTTACCTCTTTACTTCAAAATTTTGGCTTCTTTCTTCCAGATTTATCTTCATTATCAATTAACAAAACTCCCTATCAATTTCAAGTCATAATTCACACTTTTTCCCTTCAAAAATTTATGAGAAGGAGTGAAAAAAACTACTACAGCAGTTTCGTAGCGCTTTTCACTCTTTTTGCACTGTTTGCACTACGAAACTGTTGAGTGAGCAGTTTTTCCCATATTTCTTCAAAATTTAAACAAAAAATGTGCCAAAACTTCATAATACCACTGGTTTCATAAAAAAAAAAGTCATATGAACTTAAAATCACAATTTTCATGAGTTTCATTCTTAATTTTTCATTGGATTTAGCTTTGACTTTTTAATGATTTATCATTTTGCACCTTTGTTTTTTAGCTCATCCTGAGTCAATTTCAGCTGCTGCTCCAAGTCCTCCACTTGGTCTCTAAGTCTTCTATTACTGGCTCTCAAGTGAGTATTAATTACTCTGACAAATTTTGCTTCCTTGATGGCTGGAACTGTCCATGTGAAAAACTGTTCTACACTGCTTGGAATTTAAGACCTAGAACCAATTTGGCCTTCCCATACGGCCTTCATTATTTTGAACTCTATTTTATCAATACTATGCTTTCTGGCCCTCTTTCTCATCATATCAATCTCTTGGTTTGCTAACTTCAATTTCTCTTCAAGATGTTGACACTCTATGATTTCTTCTTTTTCCTTCATTTTTCTGCTAGATGCATGCTCTACTATTGGTGATGAGAGATCAACCATTTCTTCAGGGACTTTAGCTGTTTCAATAGTTTCTTGAACCTCCTTTCTCCCTTCCTTGAGCTTCTTAGCATGCCTAGCTAAAGGTTTCCTTGCTTGAAAGATAAAGGCTGCATTTTCACCCTCAAATTCAAGTTTCTTTGCTGACTCAACCTTTTTCTGTTTGTGTTCATCTACTCCAATGAAATAAACTTGCACAATGAGTGATTACTCTATATCAATTGCATGAAGGATGTCATATAAATTTCCCTTTATCACTGGGCTATCCTATGTAGCTGTAGCAACTGTTTTCCCTTAAATTCCACTGCTTGGCTTCTTGTCACTTTCTTGATTTCCTGCTTGCTGGAAAATTGTTTTTGTTTTTCCTCTTTGACACTTTTTGACCTCTGTTTTGCAGGTGATGGAGTTGGTGCCACAAGCACTTGTGTCTTCTCTGTCCTTTTCTCAACTTGTTTCCTTGGTTTCAACTTTACAAACCTCTTTGATTTTGCATCTACTGGCTGACTAGATTCTACTACTGGTGGTGAAGGAGTTCCTTTAGTGTTAGGGTTTCTAGCCGGGGTTAGGGTTTCTAGTTCAAAACCATTCATAAACAAAAAGGAAGACCAATCTCTGCTTATTTTTCTGAAGCTCATTCAAAACCAATAACTTCATCAAACCATGGTGAAACAAAGATGTTTCACAACCATCATATTTGGCTTGTATTTTATCAGCCATTTTGGCAAGGCTCCTATGAAAATAGAAGGGAAAATCTAGTGAAATCATACCTGTGAAATGCAGAAGTAGCTTGAAATGATAAGTACAAAATTTATGGCATTTTCCTTCACATGTAAAGCATCTTTGAATGTTGAACAACAACTTAGCATAGGTGTATTTGATGCAGCTTCTAGGTATTGCATTATTGAGGTCCATATCTGCATACTCAGGTTTCATGAATTCCTTGCATGATTCCATATCAAATTTAAAACCTTTAAACCAAGTCTCTTGCCCCCTTGGTATTTCTATC
Source organism: Pinus albicaulis (assembly GCA_034641835.2). NCBI lineage: Eukaryota > Viridiplantae > Streptophyta > Pinopsida > Pinales > Pinaceae > Pinus > Pinus albicaulis. The sequence continues at coordinate 559,505,285 of CM076569.1, read as the reverse complement.
ACAGAAGCAATAATATTAGGTGTAACTGGCACATTTAACATCCCAACTTTGGTAGTTGTTCCATTGAAGTGTAAGGGTGTAAGGCAAACTCTTTAGACACCTGTGTGTGGCAACCCTGTAGTTTTTCACAAAACCAGAGACAACCTGCTTTGTTAAAAGCCTCCATCACTGTTTGATCTTCAATTATAGCCTTCATATTTTCAGGCTCATATCTTAAGCAATGTCCCCCTCTGTGGACTTTCTTTTCCTCTGCCATGCTTCTTAGAAAAACCTGCCAGCTTCTCTTGAATCTATAAAACAGCCTCGCTTGATTAGGATATGGAACAACCTCGCTTGATTATATGGAACAACCTCACTTGATTATAATAAAGATAGCCTTTTTATAGAACAACCATAGGCTTAGCTTGACTACTTCAGAGCTCAGACACTCGTATGGAGGAAAATGAAAATGAGAATGACCAAATTAGGTAATATTTTGAATTTGAAATGTCATCTCATAACTAAATGATGCCTCATTCATGCCCTATCATGACGATGATGACTATGAGATAGGTAAGTAAATTGAATATGATCACTAACTGACTCACTATACCACTATACTATCATTTCCCAACGGATTTCTGACAGATTTCAACTTAATTGACAAGATGGTTAAGAAACCGCGCTTTCGTAGCGCCCACAGTGTATTTTTCCTAGTTTGCGCTACGAAAGTATTAGTGCTTTCGTAGCGCAAATACACTTTTTTGAAATAGCGGTGCTACGAAAGTATTAGTGCTTACGTAGCGCAAATACACTTTTTTGAAATAGCAGTGCTACGAAACAAAGGACTTTTGGCTAATTGCAGAAATTTAACCCGAAACCTTATGGAATGACTCGTAAATGGAAAATGTGAGTATTTGATCATGAAATGGACCTGTAAAAGACTTTATTTGAATTCAAATGATGACCTTTAAACTTATAAAAACTCTAACCTACCCTTAACCAAATCCTAAAATGACTTTCAAACCCATTTTGATACCATGATAAAAAATAGAGTTGACACAATGATGTTTTGAATTTTTTTTGGGTGATAACAGGTGGAGAAAGAGTTGGGGAAGCAAGTGAAGGCTCTTAGGAGTGATAATGGTGGATAATATATCTCTAACAAATTTAAGAACTTTTGTAGCAAAGAAGGAATTCGAAGAGAACTCATAGATCCTCATAAACCACAACAGAATGGGGTCGCGGAGAGGAAGAAAATAACTATTGTGGGTGTAGCACGAGCAATGTTGCAAGATCAAGGCCTACCGATGCATCTGTGGGCGGAAGCATGCAATAAAATGGTACATGTGCAAAACGGTTGTCCTCATAGAGTACTTGGCATGATTACACCTAAAGAGGCTTTCACTGGTAAGAAATCTGATGTTCACACTTTAAGATTTTTGGCTCGTATGTTTATGTGCATGTGACCAAGGATGACAGAAAGATGCTGGAACCAACAACTAAGGTTGGGATTTTTCTGAGGTACACTGAAATGCCCCATAATTATCGTGTGTATTTTCCAAACAACAGAATGACTGTTGTGCAATGGGATATCTAATTTGATGAGGAGAAAGCCATACGGTTGTCCCTTGAGAGGGAGCTAGACTTGCATGCATAGGAGGAACTGTTGGTTCCCAAGGATGAGTCTCAAGATGTGGATCAACCACATGAAGAGGTTCATGGAGTGGACGAAATCACTCATGCAGAGCCATCCATCAGAAATGGTATAAGGTGCACCACGGAAGCTGATAGGCTGAGACTTGACGCTGCACAGAATGTACGATCCCCTACTTCACAGTGCAGACAGAGGCAATCTCCTGACCGATTTACTGGATACATGGATCTTATGAGCAAATTTATTGTGACTGAACCATATTCCTTTTAGGAAGCAGTGTAGTAACCTACTTGGGTTGATGCAATGGTGGAGGAGTATGAATCCATTGTCAAAAACATTGCATGGGAGATAGTCCCAAGACCGGTCAAAAAATCAGTGGTTGGATCGAGATGGATCTACAAGGTAAAGAAAGCTTCTGATGGGAGTGTGGAGAAATACAAGGCCAGATTTGTGGCTCGGGGATTCTCACAGATCGAGGGGATAGATTATGATGAGACTTTTGCGCCAGTCGCAAGGTACTCTTCCATAAGATCCATCCTTGGATTCTCAGCATAGATGGGCTAGCGCATTCATTAGATGGATGTGAAAACTGTGTTTCTCAATGGGATCATTGAGAAAGAGGTGTACATAGAGCAACCTCAAGGTTATGAAATATTCAACACTGAGTCGCATGTGTGTAGGCTCAAAAGAGTACTATATGGGCTGAAGAAAGCACCCCGTGCTTGGTACACTCTGATAGACAACTATTTCACCGGACTGGGCTTCACCAAAAGTGAAGAAGATGTAAACTTGTACCAGATTGTGGTTGAGGGTAAGCTATTGATCATTGTTATTTATGTTGATGATCTTATTTTGACTGGTGATGAGTAGATGATACACTCATGCAAGGAGGATCTTGCAAGGGAGTTCAAAATGAAGGACATGTGACTCCTTCATTATTTCCTTGGATTGGAAATATGGAAACGGGATGGTGAAATTTTTGTGTAAGGCAAGTATGCAAAGGAGATACTGTACAAGTTTAACATGGAGAGCCTCAAACCCATGGATACTCCTCATCCAGGAAATTGGAGGAAAGAGGATGCTACTTCTGGAGAGGTAGTGGATGCTACTATCTATAGCCAGTTAGTGGGTTCACTAATATATCTAGTGAACACAAGACCATACATTTTCTACGCAGTTAACCAGCTGAGTCAAGCTATGGTTAAGCCTACCAAGATCTTTTGGAAGGCGGGGAAGTACCTAAGGGGCACATCAGAGTATGTTCTATGGTACAGATGGACAGATTGAGTGAAGTTTCATGGCTTCATGGATGTAGATTGGGTTGGAATTACATCGGACAGAAAGAGCACATCAGGAACGATATTTAGCATTGGATCGACAACTGTTTCCTGGTATAGTAGGAAACAACAATCTGTGGAACTCAGTTCAGCGGAAGCGGAATACATGGAAACAAGTCAAGCTACATGTGAGGCTATCTGGATGAGAAATATCTTGGTTGGTTTGTTTGGTTCTAATATGGATCTGAGAGTGATTAATTGTGATAATCAGATTTGCATTAAACTCTTAATTAATCCCGTGTTTCATGACAGGTCCAAGCATATAGATATCTGGTACCATCATCTCAGATATTGTGTGTAGAGGAGGATTATGTTGCTTCAGTACATTCCCACGGAAGATTAGGATGCAGATATTTGGAGGAAGGCGCTCACCAGGAGAAAATTTGAATATCATAGAGACAAGATCAGGGTGAAGGAAAATATCTTTCTTGTTGAGAGGGAGTATTGAGATTCAACAAGAAGATTCAGCACCCATTTGCATTAAGCACCCAGACTAGGTTGGGGCCCACAATGCTATTTTTGGGTGCATGTCTATTTTTATTATCCCTTAATTAAGATGGACATTAAAATATAATATATTCTCAATGTGGACTTGAATGAGTTGAATGAAAGTGATAAATTCAGTTAGCTAGTGGATTTCGAGTTAGAGGTTGGTTGGTGGGACATGCAGAGTAATTCTAGTTGTAACAGAGTTTGAAGTGAAATGGTGCATGAGTTGGTGCAAGTTGTAAATAGTTTAACTCAGTTAAGTGAGTTAAACTCAGTTGTGGTAGTTGTATCTGAAGATACACTAGTGAGAGATCAAGTGAATTAAATATTAATTAATTCACAATCAGTGATCTCACATGCAACTGAGGATTTACTATTATTAGCTGCATGCATGTCAGATCCAGTGGAGACCTAGTTGATTTCTAGGTGAAAGGGAAGTTGACTATTAGTTGTAGGATTATCTGCTTGCACACATGCAGGAAAACACCCATTGGAGTGCCCATGATACTTGCACAGTCAAGGCAGGCAACAATTCCTATCATTTAGGGACATTTACCATTAGGGATTACACAAGCAAGGTAGGCTATTTGGAGGCTGAAAATTGGCTATGTGTTGGTCAATTTTTCATCTGACAGTGTGAGACAGATATTTGAATGTTGGAGGCTCTTGTGAGAAGAGAAATACATTGTATTTATTTCATGATCCATGCTTAATATACAATAAAAGATAGTTGGGTTTTTAGCTGTAAGCTTTCCCCGGGAAATTATCTGTGTTGTGTGTGATTGAACTTTCTTCATGTTCATGTGATTAGTGATTGTGTTTTTAATTCTGCAAAATATTTGTTGAAGCGATTCAATATTTAACTTTAGTACATTTTTAGATCGAGTGAATCCAATATATACATGCTTGTTGTATAATTTTTACACTCTCTCCTCTGCATGTGTGAAACAAAATATGGGATTTTTAGATTGGTTTAGGCCTTTTCTAGACAACACTGACCAACGTTGACTTTGGGTCAACACTTTTCATTTTATTGTGTTTTTTGGGATCAGAATTTTTATTTTATCATGTTGGTCGTAGGTTTGACTGTTGATTTGACTACAGACTTTGACCAATGCGTTGAATGGATTTCAAGACTATTTTGGGATGTGTTTGACTGTGATTGGAGGCCTAGTTTGACTGAATTTTACTGAGCTTCATTGGAAGATGATTTGATGGTTTGACCAACGTTGAATTTGTTGGCTAAGGAATCCTGTTGAATTTTGTAAAATATATTTTTTCTCTCTCTGCTGAATAAGAAGAATTATAAGAATATTTGTGTCTCTTGTCTTAGCTTGTCTTTTGTCAATTTATTTATGTTCTATCAACATTTACTGTCAACAGTTATGTGATTGCATATCTGGAAAGAATTGGGCTTATAAGAAATATTGAAGTAAATTTCTCTAAGCATAGAACATACCACGGTTAACTAAATTTAACACTCGAGGTATAGGAACTACTTCAGAACATCATTTTGGATTATGGACTCGTATTCTTTAGTCATGGCATCTTTCCATACTTGTTCTTTTGCAACTTATTCAAAGGTGCATGGTTCTTCCTGAATGATGTTCCTCATGGAAACAATATACCCATGAAACTGACTTGGTTACTTAATTTCTCTGAACATTCCTCTTGGGGAAACATTTTGTTCAACATCTTGCAAGGTATCTCGCAAGCATAGTGGTCTCTTTCTCATACGAGGATCATGTGGTGGAGGACCTACAGGATCCATGAAACCCATTGGATTATCAACAAGATCATTCTTAGGTTTTGGTTTAGACTCAGATGTAGGCTCTTTTTCATTGACAAATTGTCTTTCAACAATGGCAAGAGGAGAAGAGTCTCTTACTTTTCTAAGAGTTTTCTTACTTGAAGCTTCCAGTTTGTTCCTTTTCTCTTTCGACACATAGAAGTATAGAAGACAACCAAATTTTCTCAAGGGACTCACTTCAAGCATTTTACCAGTGAATAGTTCTTCAAGAGTCTTATTGTCTAAGGCCTGATGAGGAATTCTATTTTGCACATAAAAAATAGTATTTGCAACTTCTCCCCACAAAAACTTCAGTAGATTTTGATCATTCATCATGGCTTTGTCTGCTTCCATAATGGTTCTATTCTTCCTCTCAGTGACACCACTTTGTTGTTGATTGTACGACACAATGGTTTCCTTCTTTATTCTAGCATCTTTGCAAACATCATTAAACTTATTGGAGGTGAAATATCCCCCATTATCAGGTTAGAAAAATTTGGTCAACTTTCTCATTTGACTTTCAATCAAAGCCTTGAAATATATAAACATGTAAAATGATTTCCCTTTATTTTTAAAAAAAAATATCTATGTATTACAATAAAAATCGTCAACAAAAATCATGAAATGAAAATAGCCACCAAGAGAAGTAACATGCATAAGTCCACATAAATCAGAATGTATGAGCTGAAGTACCTGACTAGTTTTTTTCTGCTTGAAGGGAATGGTCCCTTTATATGCTTTCCACTTGCACATTATGGGAAAAATCATTCATGATCCATTCTGATCTTAGGCATCCCAGAAACCATATCCCTTACATGAGGTAAGGCTTTGTAGTGTAGATGAGAAAATATTTTGTGCCATAACTCACATTGAAGATCAGTATCTTGGAAAAATGCATGTATGGCTTTACCATTGACTTTGTAAATCCCTTCACATCTTGATCCAAGAGTGAAGGCTTCTCTGATACTTGAGTTCAAAATCCAATTTATAAATTTTCCATTAATAAAATAAACTTTCATTCCTTTATCTTCTAGAACAGATGTGGATACAAGATTCTTTTTCAAACTAGATACATACAAAACTTCTTGTAGAAAAATAGATTTTCCATCATCTAACTGAAATGAAACTGAACCATAGCCTTTAACTTGGTGAGTATAATTATCTACAAGGATAACATTTAAATTAGTGTCCCTCTCAACTATATTAGTGTTGGAACACCTAATCCTACATGGGTAGGTGTGGAATGCGAAAAGTCACAATGGAGTCCAAGTGACCTTGGAATGTGAAACCAAGAGTCACACCATTGTACTATAAATGTACATCTTTGTATAATGGAAAATAAGAAAGCCTCACACTTATCCTTCATTGTGTTGAGTCTCTTGTGTGTGTGTGTTTATTCTTCTCAACACCATGTGTGTGTCTTAACATGGTGTTTAACATGGTATCAGAGCTGGCGATTGCTGGCCCTGCTTCAATTTGAGTGAGCCATTTGTGTTTATGGCCTGTGCATATGTGCAAAAATTCTTGACATTTTTGCAGCATTTAGAGAATTTCTGCAGCTGACATTTTGCCGCATTCATCAAAGCTTTTTGGAGCATTCAGAAATTTCATCTTGGAGCATTCAAAATCCGTGGCAACATTCAGAAATTGACTTTGAACAAGAGCAACAATGGTGTTGAAGAAGCACATCTGAAGGTTTTCTAAATTCTGATCTTTTCTTTGCATTTTCTGCCTTTAATTCTACATTTCAAGAGCTGCTGGAATACTGTTTAAAGAGGGTTTCTGAAAGAAAATTTTCTGAGTTTTTCATTGAAAAATCTCTGCAAATTTCTCGGTTTTACTGCTTAAATCTTCTGGAAAATTCTGCATTCTGAGTTTCTCTGCTGCTGGAAAAATAATTTTTGCAAGTCCACAAGTTCCTACAAATTATTCTGCTGTGTATCTAGAAAAATTCTACTGTATATTTGAAAGGAAAAATTTTGCTGCTAGAGTTCTTACTCCTCTCTGCTGTTTTGATTAAAAAAAAATAAAAAAATAAAAAAATAAAAGAAATAAAAAAATAAAAAAATTCTCTGCAAACCCTTGGCCTTTCGGCCCTCTCCTCTACCCATTACTCTACGGCTTCCCCCCATACGCAGCCCCCGTTAGCAATTAAGTCGGCCTTACGGCCTCCCACTCCTCCCTTGTCAATACGCTGTCATCCCAAAAACTCACAAAACGCTCTACCCTCACGGTTATAAACAACACTCCCTACGCTTACAACACTCCCTACCAACTAACCCTCGCCTCAACACTAGCTCCCACCTGCCTTACGCTGCCTCCCCCTCGACTCGCTCTCAACGCATCCAAACCCTGTCTACTCTGCTTACCCTGCTCCACGGCTCCCCTTCTCTCCTCGGCCATCCCTCCTCCTCGCCCTATCCTCTCCCTCTCGAGCGCTTCAACAATACCCACCCCCCTACCACTACGCCCTCACCATACACACTAAATGCACTCACCCATTATTAATTTTCGATTTTTTAATCCCTCCCCTTTCAATTGTTTTTTAAATCTAATTTTTTAGATTCCCACGTTACATTAATTCCCCTCCCATTAATTCGATTCCCTTTTATTAATCCTTTCCCTTCCCTTTTAAATTTATTTTAATATAAACCCCATTCCATCTCAATAAATCTCTTCCCCCATTATTAAATTCCCTTCCTTTTTTTAAATTTATTTTAATTCTCCTTCCCATATAATTAATCCCCTTCCCCATATTTCGATTTTTAAATTAAAAAAAAAAATCTTTCCCTCCTCCTTTTAATTACTCCCCCTTTTTAATCAATCCCTTTTTTAATTTATTCCCCTCCATTAATAAACCCCCACCCCCCCACCATATAGTTTCCCATCCCATCTTAATATTTCTCTTTCCCTTTTTAACTTATTCCCATTAAAAAAAAAAAAAAAATAGAGAGAGAGAGGAAAGAGAGTTATGAACAGTAGAAAATGGAAAATGGCATATGAGGAGCACATGGACTAAAATTTGCAGATTTACATTGTGATTTGTGGCATTGATTTGAAGGGTGTTTTTTTGAAGAATTTCACATTTGAAGACAAGTTTGCCATCATTGAAAACAGCTCTTTGAAGAAAAAATTCAGCTGCCTTAAAGGCCTCTTGCATAGTGTTTTCAGCTGCACATATTTTGCAGAAATATTGTATTGAACTGACATTGATTTGCATCTTCATTCAATACTTGAAGTGTATTTGAGTTGTTGATGTAAGTCATTGTTGATTTCCCTCCATCATTTGAGGAGCAGATTTTGTACTTTGAGATTTCCATAGTTGGAAGTTCTCTTGAGTCATTTGTATTTCTTGTTGAATCATGTTGTAAACGGGTGCATTTTCGGTTGAAGCCGACACCCTTTCATTTTTTGAGCCTAAGTTGTTGAAATGGCTAAAATCAATGAGGCATTAGAGTTGTTAAATAACCTCATTCATTCAAATGTTGATGATGTGATAAGAATGAGCAAGAATGCTCTTTGTAATATTCAGATTTGTTTGCAAGATGCACAAGAAAAGATTGAGTTTTTACAGTTGGAAACTCAACTTCAACAAGATGAACTTCAGCAAAAGAGTCACCATTCTGAACCTGTTTCTTTTCAGAAGATTGTGAAGGACTCTCATCAGCAGCATGTCAGTAAAGTTGCAGTTGATTCCCATTCAGTTCCTTGCACAAGAGCAGATGTACATGCAAATGCAGCAACTCAGCCTGCACTTCTCAAGCCCATCATCAGACCTTGGGAAGAGCTTGTCCACAACAAGCACAAAACTGGTCTTGGATATGACAAAGATGCGTCCTTTCATATTCCAGACTACACCAAGCCCATCATATTTCAGAGTGCCGGATTCCTGTATGACAGTTCACCTGCAGTTGCTCCAGATCCTGCTCTGCTTCCACAACAACAAATTGAGAAATGCCAACATTGTGATCGAGTTGGCCATATGAAAGATCATTGTTTTGATCTTCATCCATGCAAGCACTGTGGTCGGCACACCCATTCTTCAGACAGATGCTTCAAAAACAAGCCTCCTGCAAGAACCAAGATTCATCTTGGATGGATCGCTTCTTGGCAATGGGCATCAACAGCCAAGAAGATGTTTAAGTCGCATTTCAGAACATGTTCACGGATATTGAGAAAACTTGCAGTTGAGTTTTCACCATCATCTCACCTTGTCCCTGACAGGGGGGAAAATGGTGGTCTTGTACAAGCTTCGACGACAGATCAAGCGAGCCTGAGCCACAATCTCTCATTCCATGTTCAGAGTTGTAGCCATCAGTTCAAGTGAGCCTGAGCCACAATTCGTCATTCCGGATTCAGAGATGTAGCCAGAGACACGGATGCCCATGAGCATGCCTTCGGTTGGTGGAAAACCTTAAACCATCATTTTTGGTTTGTGGACAACCTAAAACCACCACAGGTAGTAGACCTCCCTTCTTTTAGGTCGAAGGTCTCCCTTTCATATATGAGGAACACTTCCTCTAGCAGAAGCCTTCAGCTTCTTGCCAGCTTTGGTTGAGTTCCAGGAAATGCTTCAAAGCATTCCAGAGTTGTTGGTCATCCTAAAACCATCACAGGTAGTAGACCTCCCTTCTTTTAGGTTGAAGGTATCCCTTTTTTATGAGGGACAATTCCTCTAGCAGAAGCCTTCAGCTTCTTGCTAGTTTTGGAAGAGTTCCAGGAACTACAACAAGTTTTGCGTTCCAGTGTTGGTGGTCATCCTAAAACCACCTCTTTTTTCCAACATTTCAGAGAGTTGATTCAGCCCAAGTGCTGCCATGTATACTTTGCAGATTTGTATTACAACTCTTTTCTTGGACTCACACATACCCCTTCGGATTAAGGGGGGATGTTGGAACACCTAATCCTACATGGGTAGGTGTGTAATGCGAAAAGTCACAATGGAGTCCAAGTGACCTTGGAATATGAAACCAAGAGTCACACCATTGTACTATAAATGTACATCTTTGTATAATGGAAAATAAGAAAGCCTCACGCTTATCCTTCATTGTGTTGAGTCTCTTGTGTGTGTGTGTTTATTCTTCTCATACACCATGTGTGTGTCTTAACATGGTGTTTAACAATTAGAGAGTGCCTCTTTGTAACCAGTAAAATTTTTGGAAGCACCATTATTAACTAACCAACTATCAAATGAATTTGCAGAAGAAAAACTAGAAAGAGTAGAAACATGAAAATATTCCGAATGAGTTTCTATTGAATTATTTATATATCTTGAATTTATTGTTTTCTTAGGATGCCCTTTTGTTTAAGTTTCAGAAGAGTCTTTTATATAATCAGATTTTTTTTTTGAATCTAGGAGCTCTTCTTCTTTCTTTATAGTCATGAGCATAATGACCATGTTCTTGATTGTTAAAACATCTAACTTTTGAGATTTCTAGATTCCATTTATTTGATTTGAAAGCATATTTCTTTTTATTACCTTTCTTTCTCTTGTCATAGGCTGACAATGTAGTAGGTTCTCCTTCTTCATGATGTGAAATTATCCCTTTGGAGATCATTCTGGCCTCCTCTTTGATACACTTTCCCAGGAACTCATCAAATGTGGGAATAGTGTTGATGTTGCTGATGGTCATGATAAAAGTCTCCCAAATATGAGAAATTCCTCCAATTGCAATCAACACCATTTCTTTGTCGAGTAAAACTTCACCAAATGTTGACAATTGATTCCTAATTTTAGTCATTCTCAGGAAGTGTTGAGTCAAATTATAAACTTATAATTTTTCAATCATAAATTATCAACACAGGGTAGGTAGGCTTATGAGATGCTATGAGAAATATATGCAGGCTTAATACTTCAAGTGCTTACTAATCAAACCAATCAATCACTCATAAAACTAATGCCTTTTTTCTGAATCAACATTTTGCAGCAAAGGCTATGGACTGGATCTGAACATCCCTCTACAGCTCGTAGTCTTACTAATGTGATAAAAAAATATAGGAGATCAAACTTGCAACAAGAAAGAAATCAACTTAACAATATAAATCAAACTTGATCAAATGAAATCCACACATCTAACACAAAAAAGTGAATTATTTAATCGATTGGTAATTTCTGTTGAAAATTCAAAAAGAGTACATTAGCTGTATGAAAGAATTATTGCTGCATAAAATAAATTAAAATGCACACACACATAGCTAAGGGAGTTGTGAGAAAAGGGGGCCCTCCCTCACTCACAACCCTTGCAAAATTAAAGAGGTTTGTTCGGTAGAATGGACAGAACATAAAATATTATATTAATATGGAAATATTACAGTCGAGTACAATATGATATGTGCTATCATCAAAACCCAACCCAACCAACTCCTTACATCATAAAACACAATCAAATTTATACAAGTTTGAAAGCCCATATTTGGCTTGAATGAGGAAAATGCTAATCTGAGCTAGGAGCTATCAATACAGGTACAATATCATCCAAGTTAGCTAAGTTGGGTCTAATCTATGACTGAAAGCATGGATTAGACAATTTTCTTTACAAGGCTAAAGCTGCTCGTCATGTGGGAAACGAGAATAGGTCTACGTATCTGGGTGGTTTCGAAGGCGGATTTGGCATGAGCAATAGGACAACATCCATGTACGACGAATTCCCCACAAAACCCATGTTCTTGTTTGATTTGGAAATGAGTGGAACATAGCTAACTGCTAACTTGATTGCAGGAAATCCAAGCGCCTGCAGGAAATCTGCATCTATAGGGTTTCTATAACGTTTGCAAGAAATGCGGCGACACAAGCTGCCTTTAGGAATTTCAGAGTTGTTTCGGATCAAAGAAAATATGCATAAGATTATTGTATTAGTTGGCATGATAATTTCAATAAGGAAACAACTAGTTAAGGAATACTTAAGATTAAAGGTAAAAATGATACTTTTTATGTTAATTTGCATACCTCAAGCCTACGGTACCCTTTTGGCCAAAAACCTAGCTGATATAACTGAAATAAGAATATTAGGGATTAAGGACAGTTTGAAATGGGAGAGATAAGGTATAGGAAAGGTGTCAAAGTTGGGAAAAATGGGGACTCAACATCTCCCCCACACCTGTCTTCTTGCATTTCCTTTATGTAAGAAAAAATGTCGCACCCTCCAAAATAGGAAATTAGTCCTTTCCCTAGGCTGCAACTTCTACATCCAAATGATCTAGCTAGGCCCTACTGGACTCTACCTAAACCTGACCCCTGTAAATCTCATTTTTATTCTTCAGATGGTCAATCTGAGCCTGCTTCTTTTTCATGATTCAGGCTGCCTTTTGGTGCCATTCCTCATGCTCTTTATGCATGTGAAGGTTATTCTCTTTCAGAGCCTCATTCTCCTTCCTCAAAGCCCATTCTAAAACCGTGAGCTTAGTGATAATATCCTCTAACTATTGTAGAGACCATTTTTTATGGGGAGTTACTTCCCCCTCATGATGTACTTGGGAAGATTGGGGCACACTAAGGTCCTCCTCTTCTTTTGATGTTTCATTCCCGCTTTCCTGCAATGGGGTGTCCTGGAAGGACATTGTTTCTCCATCAATGAATTGAGCTGTCTCTACCTTCTCCTTTACTTTAGCGAGCCATGGAGTTTTTCCTTCCTTTTATCAGATTCCTTGGGCAATACCCCCCCTTCTACAGTGTCCTTCATAGCCATCTTGGAATCCTGGCTCCTTGTGAATCTCTTAGAGGGGGTTGAAGTTCCCTTCAACTTAGGCTTTTTACCTATATTCTCCATGGTCACCACCACTTCTTGATATTTTTCGTCCTCCGTTGTCTTTGGACCACACATTCGTGGCTTCTTCCTTGGATTTTCTACTAGCTCTTCTTCCTTGGGCTCTGAAGGGTTAGAGTCTTCGTCCTCCACGACATAATTCTCAGCTAGAAAATCCTCCCACGTCTTTTTCTTCTTCTTCAGAACCTCCATTAAGATGATCTTTACAAGCCCATGGTGATAGAGTTTTTCATCCAAGTGGGTTGCCCTTTCCTTAGCGGCCATAGACATTTTCATCAGGGACTTCTTCAAGTATTATGGAAAATTCAAAGGCTTGCCTTGAAAATGTCCGAGAAGCTGAATGCGAAATACAAATGCGAGCCCAAAGTGACCTTTGCATGTTATATAATTTTGCATGAAAAATAACAGGTGTCGATACCTACTTATCATGAATTCTTATGGAATCCCCTTGCTCTAGTCAGGGTTTGAATACGATGTGGAATTATCATGCCGTAGGCCAAGCTGAGCGGAAATTTCAGTCATCATAATGTTTCGAAATTGGATACCATGGTCAGTAGCGATAGCTTGAGGGATACTGAACCTAGAAATCACATGATGGAATATGAAAATAGCTGCATTGTTGCCGTCAACTTGGAATGTAGGCATTGCCTCGGCCCATTTTGTAAAGTAATATGGAACGAGAATAATATACCTAGCCCCCCTGGCCGAGTAAGAGTTACGTGCAACAAAATCAATGCCCCATTTTTCAAATGGATCGACAACTATGATTGGGTGAAGAGGATCTGGAGGTGCACACTTCTTTCGATAAAAAATATGGCAATTGTGGCATTTTTTAACTGCAAGGATACAATCTTTGAATAGTGACAAAAAAAAATAGCCAACGCACAATATCTTTGGGGTTGTTGCAAACCCAAACATATGACCACCACATGCTCAAGAATGGGAGTCATTTAAAACCCTTTCGGCTTCTTCATGAGTTATACAACGCTGAAAAATAGAATTGACACCAGGACGATAAGAAGTGTCGCCAACAATATTGTATTGTTGAGACTGGTATCGAATTCTACGTCGATCAGATCGTGAAATTTCTAATCGAAAGGTTTGGGTTTGAAGATATATAATGATATCTCCATACCAATGATCTAATGCGTTGATTAAAAATATAGATTCATCACGAAGGTGGTCCTCTACCACGGTTTACAATTCAGTGTAGGGAAAGTCACACATAAGTTAAACAAAAATGAATGATTTTTTAGATTTGAAATTTTCGAAGTCCAAATCAAACTCTTGTAGGATAACTATCCATTTATAGTATTTTCCCCCGAGAAATTGTTTCATCAAAATGTACATCATAGGGTTGTAGTTAGATATCACTGTGGTTTTACGTAACAGTATGTAATGAAAAAATTATTGGAAAACTTGAACGGATGCCAAGGCCAATTTCTCCACATGCGAATACTTGATCTCTGTCGGTGTGAGATTCCAACTTAAGTAATAAATCACATGTTCATTTTTTGGAGTCATATTCTTGAACTAAAACCATTCCAATGGTGGAATCAGACGCAACTAAATACAAAAATTAATCTCGATGATAATCATGTGGATTCAACAACGGTGCATGGGTCAACGCATGTTTCAGTGCATCAAAAGCTTTATCGGCAAGCTCGTCCCAAATAAATTGAACATCCTGTTTTAACAACTAAGTGAAACCTTTAGTTAACTCCACATAGTTCGATAGAAAGTTTTCTTTCCCTTGCAAACTCTGGAGTTGGCGACGAGTGGAAGGAGGACATAGATTCACAATGGCCTCAACCTTCAATGGCTCGACATGAATGTCTTCTTTAGAAACAATGAAACCAAGTAATCATCCTGATTATACACAAAATACACATTTTTGTGGATTAGAATGAATTTTGTAATGCCTATATCGCATAAAGATAACATGTAAATGTGTAGGATGATCTTGTCTGCGTAAAGAATGAGCAGGTAAGTCATCCAAGTAGGGATGCACAATGTGTTTGATATCGTGAAATGCATAATACATAGCTCTTTGAAAAGTTGTGCCAACATTTTTCAGTCCAAAAGGTAATTTACAATATGTAAATGTCCCCCATGGACATAAATGTTGTCTTGGGCTGATCGACAGGGAGTATGTTTATTTGATTGTAACTAGAAATTCCATCCATAAACAAAAATATTTCGTTTTCGGCACAATAATCACCAATTTGGTCGATATAAGGGGAGGGATAATTGTCTTTGGGACAAGACTTATTAATATCCCTATAATCGACACATACTCTGATAGTCCCTTGTTTCTTGGTCACTGGAACTATATTAGATACCCAATCCATCAAAGGAATAGGATAAATAAATCCTTCACGAAGTAGTTTTTCAACTTCAGCTTTAATAGCAACATTTTTTCGCGGATGTATTGGACACAATTTTTGTCTAATAGGTTTAGCATCCAGGTATGTCTTAATTTCGTGAATCACAATATTTGAATCAATTCCTAGAATTTATTTGTTATACTAGGCAAAAATGTCTCAGAATTCCTGAAATAGGGCTTTGTACATATTAATTTCTTCAATTGTGCAAGAAGCACGTATATGAATGTTTTCATTTAATCCTGGTTATATTTATATGTCAATGGGAATCGTCGCAGAAATATTTGCTAATTTTGTCTCAGAATCCGAATTAAATATTGACACAGGATTTTGAGGTTCCTCGACATAATCAATTGGAAAGATGGATGAAAATTAATTTCCAACTTTATTAAGGTCTGGTAAAAAATAGGATCGATGATGAAGATCGTCCGAAGGTAATTCATCCAATGACAAGATTTCCTGAATATTTTCATCGGTTGTGTTGTGGACAATTTTGTCACCCCCTAGAGACAGTCTAGAGTTGCCATAGACCAGTGCCTAGGACATCTTAATATAGCAAGGAGCTCTTCATATAGCTTGGGTTGTCAATCCAAAAGCTCTCTTACTATCTCTTGTAAAACAAGGAAATAAGTTTTAAATGGGACCAAACTCTTTCAGAAGCTGACACAAAGATAAGAACAGTGTAGGAACATCATGTGAAACTCCAATACAAAGGCATCAGACAGTTAAGAGACATCTTACTGCAAAGAGGGCCAGTTCAATTAATATATCACAGAAATCAACTATCAAGAAGTGAGTGCAGTGAAGAAACATAAAGAAGATATTAGTTAACATGAGACTGATACCCAGATACACAACAGAACCACATAAGGGCATATTAATTTATGAATCCTTATATGACAATGGCGTTTTAAAAGCACCCTCCTCATGCAACTAATATAGCAGAAAATATGAATGATATGAACATGAAACAGTATATCATGACTAGGCCTATTTAAAGCACTTGACTAATTCCAGAAAGGGCATCAACAAGGATGAATCCTTACTGCAAACTAGTGAGCCACTCGCATTCTAGAACATGATACAAGAAGATAAATAGCATGAAATGAGATATTGTATTAACACATAAGAGAAAATTACATATTGTGAGATACCAAAGACCAGAATCCTCATTACAGTTATAACTCCTCCTCACTGAGACCCTACGGGCTCTGAACCTTCATACAGAAATATTACAAAATGTATACAAAAGCCTTTTCACTGCACAGTCTGCTGATAGAAATCTGGAACCCCTATAATGTCTTCTTTCTCGGTTTTTATAGAAAAGATAGAGAATTCTAGAGAAAGAGGTAGATGGAGCACATTTAATGACTTAATTTGAACAAAATGGCGGAAAGAGTTCGCGCCCACTCTATGAATGACTGAATATAAATGACTGTACTTTACAATCTGCTTCTGGAAATAAATGTTGAAGATGAAAATGTCTTCATGAACAAGACACAAATAATAATATATACAATGTTCTGCCTCCTACTGAAAAAGGGAAAATCTGTTGACGTAAAAACCCTGAGATAGCCTACAATTTTGTACTGTACTCTCGACCTTTAACTTTGGATTTAAATCCTGGACCTTTAATGCAGGGCGAAGCGTTCCTTGATTTTCTCTGGAGGGTTTTGTAGGTTTGTATCTTTGTTTTATTTAATGATAGTCATTCCACGCAACTACCCTCGACTTCTTTCTTAAATTTCGCCAGCAACATACGTCCTTTGATATGCTCTTGACCTCTGTAATGGGGGCAATAAATTATGAGGCCTCTTTATCATTTTGAAACCCGCAAAACCCACAAAAACATTAGAGAAACCAGATGCGGAGGCAAGGAGTATGGAGGTGGTGATGATGATGACGTCGCGGGCACGAACGGATGACAAGAACACGCAGGGTGGCGGAGGAAAGACAATGGGTATTCTGATTAAATAGAGAGAGCGTGAATTTTCCACGTAGAACAGTTTGGACGTGAGAAATGAATAAAAATGAAGGATATGAATGAGACCACACACATATATTCATATGGCGGGGAGGAATATTACGGACGCGCGAGACGGGTACACATGGATGTACGAGGGGACAGGTGGAAAAGCGACGTGGCAGCAGAGTCAACAGACGGGGAGACTGATTTCTGGCCGTCGGATCTTGGAAGACGGATCAACGGTTAGGAGGCGACAGGTATAGTGTGATGGTGGGCCATGGAACACGTCGGACACATGTTAACGGGTGAGAAATTTTAGAGGACATCCGCCGTCGGATTGAGGCCAGCAAATCTAACGGCGCGGGTAAGTTCCGCTGCCCGACCTTTGTACAGAATTTAACGCGCAGGAAAGCGGTTTTTAGGGTCCGTACCAAAGACACGTGGTGCGTTTTTAATGGAATCGCTGCCCCATGGTAAATACCGCCGACTTGGTGGAAGTGGTGCGGGATTTACCGCCGGTTTTCTGCGCGGGGGGCCCACCACTTAGGACGATCGCCGCTCCGTTGATTGAACTCGATCGGACGGTCACAATTGCGCCCAAAAGCCTTTAATGTTAAGCTCCCTTCCCTTTGGCATATTAATTCACACTCGGGTCATATGGTGGCCAAAGCACGGGGGGCTAAGATCTTAGAACTGGGCTTGATTAATTTAAATTATGGGTTTTTGACCTTCGTAGAGCGGAATTTCGGGCAGGGACGGTAATATCAAACAGGAGCATGAGGTTGTAGGCCATGGCGGAGGTCTGAAAGGAATTTGAAAAAGGTGGCAGACCGAAAATTTACATGCAAGAGTAAATATGTACAACATCGGCTCCATCTGGGGACGACATGTTCGTCCTTGGGCATGTTGAGAACCTGCAGACCATCAGACGTTTTTGTATGTACATTCTGCCCTCCTAACCCTCTGCGCTTCTGCCTCAGGTAATTGCCAGCATTCTTTTCTTTATAAAAATAAAAACTAAAACAACTTGTATACAATATAATACAGTCAAGCGTTCCCAACTTGGGTCAGAATTGAAAGTATGGCTTGAGAAATTGGCCGTTCACAGGGGCGTCCAGCAGATCACCCTGTAGGTTTTCTAACATAAAAGTATTATTGCCCCCTTGATTCACAATTTTGAATGGGCCAAACCATAACGGATCAAATTTGGCATGCTTGCCTTTCTCTGCTCTGCAGACATCCCATCTGAGAAACAGGTCTCCAATTTGGAAGTTCCTATCTTTCGCATGCCGATCAAATACATTTTTCATTTTCTCCTGATATTCTATTAATCTCTGATTCACCTGGTTCCGTGTTTCCTCCAATTCTACCAGCTGATTAATCCTTCTGATCATGTCATCTGGTTCTTCCCGGCTTTCCTGCATAAAACGTGCTACCGGCAATGCCAATTGCACAGGAAGCACAGCTGCTCGACCATACACCAACTCATAGAGTGACTTCCCTGTTGCTCTTTTGCTGGTTATCCTATTCGCCCATAAAACAAACTTTAATTGAGAGTCCCAATTCTTTTGATTTTCACTGATTGTTTTCTTTAAGGCCCTCACCAGGGTTTTATTAGAAGACTCTGTTAGGCCATTTCCCTGTGGATAATAAGCAGTAGAGTGAGTCAATATGATATTATACTGATGGCAGAAATTTACAAATCTGGTAGATTTGAAAGCTTGTGCATTGTCAGTTACGATCCTAGCAGGATAGCCAAACCTAGATATGATATTTTCCTCCATAAACTTAATTATCACAGTATCTGTAGCATTTCTTGTAGGTATGGCTTCCACCCACTTTGTAAAATAGTCTGTGGCTGTTAGTATCCATTTATATTGGCCACTCGATGGGGGATGTATTTCTCCTATAAAATCTAATCCCCATTTCTGAAACGGTTCATTGACATGAATAGGAATCAAGGGCAAAGCTGCTAATTTCTGCCTTTCTGCAAATCTTTGGCACTTGTCACATGCTATGACCCAAGCAAAAGCATCTGTATACAATTTTGGCCAGTAAAAACCAGCCTTCAGGATATTTTGAGCTGTAGCCCTCCAGCTGTAATTCCCTCCACATATTCCCTCATGAAATTCTGTCATTATACTTTCTACTTCATTTTCTGTGAGGCACAACAGTAATATACCTGAAGGGTCTCTCCAATATAGCTATCCATTGGCAATTATGTATTTCTGGGATTTCATTCTTATAGCTCTGTATTTTATCTTATCACAACTCAGAGGACAACTAAGTGTTAAAAGATATTCAACTATTTCTTTATACCAAGGACTAGTCAGATATTTCATGTGTACCTTTTGAGTGGCCATCTCCAGTCCTTGCTGTTCTTCTCCTTTTTTCAGATTCTTCATTTGCTATCATGGATAGATTAATGCCCAAGGCTTGGTGATTTGATTCAGATAACATCTTAGCAAGTCCCTGTACTTTAATCAGCTTGGTAGGCCTTATGTCCAAATCATACTCCTGTATTTTTGCAATCCATCTTCCTCTTTTGCCTTCACTACCCCCCTGAACAAGAATGTCTTTGACAGCTGCGGTGGGAACATATGCAGTGATGTGAGATTGCAAAACATATACTCTGAAAGCTTTAAGGGACTTTACCAAGGCATATGCTTGCTTTTCCAATATATTATATTTTAATTCAGCATCATAAAGCACTTGACTGAAGAAAGCTATAGGCTGCTCATATCCTTCTTCATTCTTCTGTAATAATACTCCAGCAATTGTATGAGGTGAAGCAAATGAAAAGATCATAAATGGCTTGTTGTAATCTGGTCCAGCTAGCACAGGGGCTTCAGCAAATGCCTGTTTTATCCTTGTGAATGCATCTCTAGAATCCTGGGACCATCTTACTTCATTCTCCTTCTTCAACATGTCAGTTATATGCCTAACTATCTCAGCGTAGTTAGGAATAAACCTTCTCAGAAAATTGATTCGGCCTAAAAACACTTGCACTTCCTTTTTATTCCTAGGTAAAGGAATACTGTTTATTACTTCAACTCTCTTAGGGTCAATTTTCACACCATCTTTAGTTACAATGTGCCCTAAGAGTTTTCCCTCGTCTAATGCAAATAAAGATTTTTGAGGATTGAGGGATAGGCCATACCTTCTGCATTTCTCAAAAGTTCTTCTTAAATGTTCAATATGCTCATCATCGTTCTTTGAAAACACTGTGATATCATCGAGATATACTACCAAAAACTTGTCCTGCTCCCTAACAAAGGCTATGTCCATTGCCCTATGAAAAGTAGCTCCTGCATTAATTAATCCAAATGGCATTCTGGCATACATAAATGTTCCCCATGGTGTTGTAAATGCAGTTTTCTTCTGATCTTCTGGAACACAGCCACTTGATTATAACCAGAAAAACCATCCATCATTGTCATTCTAGATGCTCCCACCACTTTTTGCAGGATGTGGTCCATCTTAGGCAGTGGATAATTATCCTTGAGAGATGCTCTGTTTAAATTCCTGAAATCCACACACAGCCTTATTTCTCCATTTTTATTTCGAACAGGAACAAGGTTTGCTATCCATTCTGAGTATCTCAATGGCACAGTTATTTTGGCTTTCAGTAACTTCTTAACTTCTTTTTCAATGGAGGGAAGCAGTAAAGGATTTATCTGTCTGAGCTTCTGCTTATAAGGCTTTGCATCTTCCCTCAAAGGAATTTTATGCTGCATTATATTAACGTCAAAAGTTTTCAGGTCCTGATAGGACCAAGCAAATACATCTCTATAAGATTGAAACAACTTCAAATATTTTTCTTTATATTCTTTTGGGACTCTTTTAGATAATTTTACAATTTTGGGACCAGCATGAGTACCCAGATTCAGATCTCCCACTTGATCTTCTTCTGTCACCTTGTTTGGCTGCAATGGAACGTCATCCTTGTTAAATAATCTTTCTAGAGGTACCAGCCCTCTGCGTATAACATTTCCTTTTAGCTGCAGCACTCTGTTGCCTACTATTTTCTCTTCCATCTGTTTTTTGCAATATTTTCAACTTCTTCCTCCTCATTATCATCAATCTCCATATTGGAGAATTCTCCCACTGTCTCCATGAATCTCTTCATCTGTTCATCATCTTCAAATACCTGCCAGTGCTTAATGTTATCTGGGATAGATGGCCTGTAACGTACCTCCACTTCATATCTTAAAAGTGGATTCTGAGGAGGACGGAATGTGCTGGCAGCCACAACAAGAGAATCTGCTATTCTGTTTTGCTCCCGGGGCATGAACTGTATGTTAAATGCTGAGAAGAAATTTTCTATCATGTCCCATACTTCATTTCTATAAGCTCTTAGCCGTGGATGCTTAGTTTGGCATTGATTTTTGATTTGTCTTACCACCAACTCAGAGTCTCCCATGGCTTTTAAACTTTGGATGCCCATGTTTCTGGCTGTCTGTAGTCCCAATAATAGTGCCTCATATTCAGCTACATTGTTTGTAGCCTCATACTCCAATTTAAAGGACAGCGGCACCCATTTTCCTGTAGGAGAGATTAATAGCACCCCAGCTCCATTGCCTTCTCTTGAATTTGCTCCATCAAAATGCAAAGTCCAAATTCCCGATTCCTGATCTTATTTAGACTGCTCAGCTTGAATTTGACCAAAAAGGGGCTCATGAGCATAATTTTGATTTTCTTCTAACATTAGACATGAAAAATCTCCCTCTTTGTTATAAACCGGGGAATTCTCTGAGCAGTCAGCCTTAGTTACCATTTTAACAAATCTAGTCTCCCTGTATAACCTCCTCTCCTGGCCTCCAAAGACTGGGACAGTAGCATATGTTAAATCCAATTTAATTGACCCACCAATTTTTGTACCCCAGGACCTTGACAGTAGCATGCCAAAGCGGGCTGGGATATCAGCAACCACAATGTCCATGACCACACTCTTTGCTGGAATTTGGGCCAAATTGACCACTAAATCTTTAATCATTCCCAAGCATTTAACTCTTTTAGAATCAAATGAATATAGGTCTTTATATGGTCTTGTAATTTGCAGTCCTAGTTGTTCCATGACAGACAAAGGCATAAGATTATGGGAAGCCCCAGAATCTAACATACAATTGTGTAACATCAGGTCATGAATAACTAGGGAGACATAAAAGGGAGGAGTAGAGGGGTATATCTCCTTGACATGTGGGCCAAAGACTACCATGGGTCTTTCTTCTTGAAGGTTTAAACTATCAGGTGCAATTGGTATTTCAGGAGGAAGCATAAAGGAAGTGACTTGAGACTGGTATACAGGCTGTTTTAATAGTTCAGTCAGGGGGACAGGAATCTTAATTTTCTCAAGTTATTTTTGCAGATTGAAAGCATATGGGGGCTTTTCTATCACTACTTCTTTTGACTCTTTATTTTCAGCTGAAGATTTAATTTCTTTTGACACAGACTCAGCATTAGGAGGACTGACTATTTTTGAAGAAGAAGGAATCTGATCATTAGGATGCAAGGGAATATTTAGAGGATTCTTACCTTTTTCTATATTTCTCTTTGTTGCTGATTCCTTTTGAGCAGTTGCTTCTTTCTGGGGTGGCTCCTCTTCTTGATCCTGATTTTTGGTCCTCTTCCTTGAAGACCTGAGATCATACTTTACATTGAATTGTGCTTGCATGAAATCAGCAAATTGCTTACAATAATGGTCAATCTCTGCTTCTTCTTCTTCGTCTTGCAATGGGCATTCCATATCATCATTATTTGAAAAAGCCAGATTAGAATCTTCTAATCCATAAGCTGCATCTCTAGTGGAGTCATCTGCTGGTCCTTCCAGGTACAGTGGATGTGGTACCTGATCTTGTTGTTCCTTTACTTCTCTCGGCAGTATCTGCAATGGTGGTCTTCTATGCTGGGGATTGTATCCTCTGTTTGGAGCATTATAGAAATTCTTGGGAGCTGCATTTTTAGCTTCCAGTTCAAGCTTGACCATCTTCTTTATCATTTTTCTTATTTCATCCATCTTTTCTGAATATTTTTCCAGATTAGAGGTGGAAACCTCTTCTTTGCCTCTCCTCCTAGTTTCTTGTTCAGCTTTTCCCTTTAATTTCCCAGTAGAGGAAAAGTTTGCTTCTAGCTCCAGAGCGTCTGACTGTGCATCATCTAAAGTGGCAGGTTTTCTTTCTCTTAGTGAGAATCCAAAATTGAAATCAAAGGCTGTTATGAAAATTATCTTTGCGGCAGCCTCATGGGGCTTCATTTCAGGAGGCAGGCTCAAATATAACTTGTTAAACCTTTTAATAAACTCTGATACCCCTTCATTCTGTTTCTTATTCATAGTATTAAACTCAGTAAGACACTGACCATGATCTTTCTTTTCTCCCCACTTCCTGAGAAAAGTATTCTCCATCTGGTCCCAGGTGGTCACAGAATGATTTCCCAATGTCTTGAACCATTTTCTGGCTTCACCCTCCAAAGATTGCACAAACAATCTCAAGACCACGTCCAAATTTTCAACATTCAAGTTCTCTGCAAAAGAGCAGAAGGTCTCAAGATGTTTCTGAGCATCAATATCATTTTCTCCGTTAAATCTTGGCAGAATCTTCAAGTAATCCTGTGGCATATCATTTAGCAGTTGGGGTAAGGCCAGTGGAGCATATTTGTTCAATAAAAAAGCAGGAACATTAGCCATTGGGGGAGGTGGGGGTTGTACAACAGTCTGAGATATAAACGAAGGGAGAGGAGTAGGAGGAAGTGGAGTATGAATAACAATGGGAATATATTGCACAAAAGCCTGAGGTGTTGATGGGAATAGTTCACGGTTAACATAAACTACTTCTGTGACCTCTTTGATTTCCTCAGCCTCAGGAGTAGGATGAGAATCTTCTTCAATCCAGGTACTTCCTCTACGTGGAGTTACTGAGAAAAACTCAAAATTTTCTGTTATGATCTCTTGAGAAGAAGAAGGCGGATAATATTCAATGGAATATTTAGGGTTTTCAGTATGGACTGATTTCCTCTCCTTCCAAACTCTTTTATGAATGATCTTCTCTGGGTCAGACACGTAAGATGCTTTTGACTGAGATGTATCTGACCTCAAATGTGGCTTGCGAGGAGCCAGGAATACCAATAAATTTATCAAATAAAAGCAGTGGAGTCGCCAAGGTGAGAGATACGCAACTCTTCAACTCTCTGTGCTCGCCTAATTAGAGAGTGAAAACAATTTGTCGAGGCCCAGGGAAACTGATATTCTTAAATTCGGTCCCCAGAAACGGCGCCAGAAAGATGTTGTGGACAATTTTGTCACCCCCTAGAGACAGTCTAGAGTTGCCATAGACCAGTGCCTAGGAAATCTTAATATAGCAAGGAGCTCTTCATATAGCTTGGGTTGTCAATCCAAAAGCTCTCTTACTATCTCTTGTAAAACAAGGAAATAAGTTTTAAATGGGACCAAACTCTCTCAGAAGCTGACACAAAGATAAGAATAGTGTAGGAACATCATGTAAAACTCCAATACAAAGGCATCAGACAGTTAAGAGACAACTTACTGCAAAGAGGGCCAGTTCAATTAATATATCACAAAAATCAACTATTAAGAAGTGAGTGCAGTGAAGAAACATAAAGAAGATATTAGTTAACATGAGACTGATACCCATATACACAACATAACCACATAAGGGCATATTAATTTATGAATCCTTATATGACAATGGCGTTTTAAAAGCACCCTCCTCATGCAACTAATATAGCAGAAAATATGAATGATATGAACATGGAACAGTATATCATGACTAGGCCTATTTAAAGCGCTTGACTAATTCCAAAAAGGGCATCAACTAGGATGAATCCTTACTGCAAACTAGTGAGCCACTCGCATTATAGAACATGATACAAGAAGATAAATAGCATGAAATGAGAGATTGTATTAACACATAAGAGAAAATTACATACTGTAAGATACCAAAGACCAGAATCCTCATTACAGTTATAACTCCTCCTCACTGAGACCCTACGGGCTCTGAGCCTTCATACAGAAATATTACAAAATGTATACAAAATCATTTTCGCTGCACAGTTTGCTGATAGAAATCTGGAACCCCTATAATGTCTTCTTTCTCGGTTTTTATAGAAAAGATAGAGAATTCTAGAGAAAGAGGTAGATGGAGCACATTTAATGACTTAATTTGAACAAAATGGCGGAAAGAGTTCGCGCCCACTCTATGAATGACTGAATATAAATGACTGTACTTTACAATCTGCTTCTGGAAATAAATGCTGAAGATGAAAATGTCTTCATGAACAAGACACAAATAATAATATATACAATGTTCTGCCTCCTACTGAAAAACGGAAAATCTGTTGCCGTAAAAACCCTGAGATAGCCTGCAATTTTGTACTGTACTCTCGACCTTTAACTTTGGATTTAAATCCTGGACCTTTAATGCAGGGCGAAGCGTTCCTTTATTTTCTCTGGAGGGTTCTGTAGGTTCGTATCTTTGTTTTATTTAATGATAGTCATTCCACGCAACTACCCTCGACTTCTTTCTTAAATTTCGCCAGCAACATACGTCCTTTGATATGCTCTTGACCTCTGTAATGGGGGCGATAAATTATGAGGCCTCTTTATCATTTTGAAACCTGCAAAACCCACAAAAAAATTAGAGAAACCAGATGCGGAGGCAAGGAGTATGGAGGTGGTGATGATGATGACGTCGCGGGCACGAATGGATGACAAGAACACGCAGGGTGGCGGAGGAAAGACAATGGGGATTCTGATTAAATAGAGAGAGCGTGAATTTTCCACGTAGAACAGTTTGGACGTGAGAAATGAATAAAAATGAAGGATATGAATGAGACCACACACATATATTCATATGGCGGGGAGGAATATTACGGACGCGCGAGGCGGGTACACATGGATGTACGAGGGGACAGGTGGAAAAGCGATGTGGCAGCGGAGTCAACAGACGGGGAGACTGATTTCTGGCCGTCGGATCTTGGAAGACAGATCAACGGTTAGGAGGCGACGGGAACAGTGTGATGGTGGGCCACGGAACACGGCGGACACATGTTAACGAGTGAGCAAGTTTAGAGGACATCCGCCATCGGATTGAGGCCAGCAGATCTAACGGCGCGGGTAAGTTCCGCTGCCCGACCTTTGTACAGACTTTAACGCGCGGGAAAGCGGTTTTTAGGGTCCGTACCAAAGACACGTGGTGTGTTTTTAATGGAATCTCTGCCCCATGGTAAATACCGCCGGCTCGGTGGAAGTGGTGCGGGATTTACCGCCGGTTTTCTGCGCGGGGGGCCCACCACTTAGGACGATCGCCGCTCCGTTGATTGAACTCGATCGGACGGTCACGATTGTGCCCGAAAGCCTTTAATGTTAATCTCCCTTCCCTTTGGCATATTAATTCGCACTCGGGTCATATGGTGGCCAAAGCACGGGGGGCTAAGATCTTAGAACTGAGCTCGATAAATTTAAATTATGGGTTTTTGACCTTCGTAGAGCGGAATTTCGGGCAGGGACGGTAATATCAAACAGGAGCATGAGGTTTTAGGCCACGACAGAGGTCTGAAAGGAATTTGAAAAAGGTGGCAGACCGAAAATTTACATGCAAGAGTAAATATGTACAACAGGTTGAAAACATTTGTTGAAAAGGATCAGAAAAATATGTCATGGTTAAGCTTGGTAGAGAAGAAGAATATTTATTGACCACATTCATTTGATCAGTGTCAGTTGATTGAATGTCAGAAAGTGATTGTACTGCTACATATGCTGATTCATATGGACTTAAAGGCATCTCATCCCCATAATAACCCAATTTAGATTCTAAAGGCACATTCCATGGGTCATCAAATGGCATTGTGCTTGATGTAATCATATTTATATTGGAAATAGTTCGAGGTATGTTAGGAGGAGGTATAGAAAAAGTTCCCATTAGAGCGAAATCTTTAAATATTCCTACCCTAACATCTTCATAAGGGATAACCGTCTTTCCAACATGTTGGATACTATCCGTAGAGTTAGGGTCAAAAGTGTAATACAACTGATCGATTTTAACAATATTTCCTTTATGAGGAAACATGATCAATCGAAAGAATAATAAAATGACATCGGTCATAGCATAAGACCAACTTCAACCTAACAGAAGGTTGTAGTCAAGAGGGGAATCAACAACTTCCACCTCAAGCATAACGATTTTTCCTTCTACCTCTATAGGTAAATTCTAGAATATTCCAAATGGACGAAAACCTCTTCCATCAAAGGCTTTAAGAATCGTGGGTGACTGATTTATCGGTTGAGAACCAAGAGTTTTCCATCAGGCTAAGGACATAATTCACGTAGAAGCTCCTTCGTCAATTACTGTGCAAAAAACTAGCCTAGATTTGACTAAAACAAGAATTTGAAAAGCCATTTGGTGCGGAAGTCTAGGTACAAAGTTCTCGAGATAAAAGACAATAAGATTGGAATCTTGAGGATCAATTTCTCTAATACATGATAACAGTAATTTCCTCTGCTCTGGACAATATTGCAGCACTTCGAGGGCTGACATTACTGAAGGGGACATGGCTAGATCTCCAACTATATTTTAATTCTACGTGGTTCTCGCATTGGATTGAAAGCCAATTTTCGAAGTACACCTTTGGTAGGCGGTTTAATTACCAAACCATGATTAGGTTTCTCGATGTGTAATGGTTCGAAAACAGGAGGATTTGATACTGGAGGCTAGATGGATGATTCAATTTCCTTTCCAGTTACAGGACTCTTAGATCCATAGTCTTGATATCGTGTTGCAACCATGACCTGTGACATCATCAGGATATCTGTCGTTGAATTGGAAGAAGATCCGATCATTTTGTTGTCTTGTGATGGAAAAGGATCTTTAAGGAAAATGGGTGTGGGCTAACCTTTGACAAATTTAGATACCATGGCCCGATGTGGGAACTCTTTGGTGTAGTGATCCTCGTCACAGATAAGATAGGGATAATGAGGTTTCCATTTTTGTCCGACGGTTCGGTTTTTTCTGCTTTCTCTTTTGGTGAATTTTTTTGTTTATTTTAACCCTTCCCATTCTTCTTATTGCCAGATGATTGAGTTTTAGCAGTATATGAGTCTAAGACATGAATTTCGGCAAAATTTTATAGGGAAGAGTCTACTTTGGCTGAATCAGGTAAAGTTATGATTGGAGTAGTACATTTAGATGGTTTATTCTTACTCTTTGATGTATTAAATGTACTGATTACACTGTCTGTGGCATGATAATTAGAAGGAGTTGTAGTAAGTTGACCTGGGTGAGGTAAATTAGGAATTTTTTCATAAAAAGTACCAGATTGTGTGTAAACAAGGTCCAGATACTGGGCTTGAGCGATAACATGCTCTTATGTTACAACGCCACCTTTAGCTACATCTTCAGTAATCTTAAGGAGTAATGATTTAATGAACCATTCAACCATAATTTGATCCAGGATACAAACTTTTACTAAGCGGCGTCTACGTCTCCATTTGTTGATGTGATCTGAAATGTGCGTAGATGTACTTTTTTAAAGTGAATTAAAAAGTTTCATGCCATTATCATAACATAATGGCAACTGAAAATGAGTAAGGAAAGCGGTTGCTAAGCATTGAAATTGTTGAAAGAGCTCAGTGGTAACTCAATGTACCACTTTGCGGCTAAGCCAATCAAAGTTCTTTGAAAAATTCTTAAACGGATAGAATAATTGAACAAATAATTGGATGCACACCACATATGATAAGTCATAACATGGTTTGAGGGATCTTCTCCTGGTTTTCCTTCAAACTTTGGAATGTAACTGGGATACATAGTAGGCATTTCTGGCCAAAATGGAATATAGTAAATTGGATCATTTGTTAGTCGAGACAAGTCCAGTAAATCTAAAGTTGTAATGAAAGGTAACCACTTGTTAGGGTCTTGCTGAGCGAATTGATAACCCTGAGGGACAATACCAATACCTGGAGGAGGATATCCAGGAAAATTTGGGATAGCTTGAGCATTTGGAATTGGTATACCTCTAGGGTATCCAGGGGTATTCATACCGAGTTTAGGTTGAGTTGGTATTTGATATGTATAACCGGGTTATGGTTGGCTTTGAAAAACTAAATTTTGTCCCACTTGTCCATATTTTAATTTCCCTTGAAATGGCTAGATTTGAACAATTTGAAATTGAAAATGTTGACCTACCGAGGGTTGTCCCTGAATAGTTTGTCATGTAAAAGGTTTCCATTGAAAATTTTGACCTGTAAAAGGTTTCCTTGTTTGTGTAGTTGTTGCACTAGGTTGTCCCATAGAGGCTTGAGGAATTGACTGGATTGTAGGTCTAGTTTGATGGGTAGTAATATGAGGGATAGCTTGTGTAACAATTGGCATTGACATTTGAAGGGTCGTAGCAATAGAGACTTGAGAAACTCATGGGATAGGTTTACTTGGTTGTTGAACAGAAGTTTACACAACATATTGGATAGGAGTACTAGGAGTACTCAGACCAACTTGTTGAGTACTTGGCACAGATACCTTTGGGGTAATTTGAAGTGCACCTTAAACAAGTTGTTGGACTTGGGTGTAACCAAATTGTCCAACCGGCTGAGCATGTTGATTATAAGGCACTTTCAATGTAAGTTGCAAATATTGTTGACTAAAAAAAGAGTTCCACATAGTATTTATCCCTTGGTAAGGAGTTCCCATTGAAGGTTGTGACACATAGGGTTGACCATAACCAATTTGAGGCATTAGAACATAGGTTTGATAATTACCAGGAATATGTTGCCCTAAAATCATTGGATAGGTTCGAGTAAAAGGTTTTCCTCCCTGAAAATATTGTTTCCCTTGAAAATTTTGCTGCCCTTGAAGAGCTTACTGCCCTTGAAAAGGCTACTACCCTTGGAGAGAATGCTGCCCTTGGAGAGACTACTGCCCCTAGGCGCTATATAGCCACATTGTGAACTAGCTTGATGGATATTCCCGGAAAACATATATACATGTTCCATCATCAAGGGTTGGGTGGTAGAATCAATAATACTTGTTGACATGGTAGAAGTTTCAGAGAAAGGATATGCTCCTGAAAAAGTGCCAGAAAACGACTGGTATCCAGTAGGAACAGAGGGACCGCGATACAAAACTTTTTTTGGTGAAGAGGAAAATATAGATGACTTAGTAGACATGCTTTCAGAAGCCATTTTAATATTACTAGGTAAAGAGTAGAATGAGATACATCGTCATGGGTGACCGTAACCAGAGTTATGTAAAAAATCGGTGAATCGGTGATACCAAGGATCTGGTCGAAAAGGAATGAAAGGATATATTGGTTCACTAAACCTCAAATAAAAAGATTCTTGATGAGAGGGAAGTGCAATCTCTTCTTCTTCATCAGATTTTTCTTCAATGATAATAAGGTCGGGAGGAAGATTCTCAGTGATGAGAATCTTTACTCGAGGTGAATGAGGAAAACCAGGATTCGAGGCTATAAGATTCAAAGGTGACTCAAATAAAGTGGAATCAGAATCAGGCTCATATATTTTGAGGTTCAGTGTGTTGTGTATCAAACAACTCACCAGTGACAGATTCAATTGTAATTACTTCAGAAATTTCTGGTTGATCTTGTTCTATTTCAGTTATCTGAGGTTGATTAACTTCAAATCAGGATGTATTATAATAGATGATTATACTTGTTCAGTAGATCTGGTTCTTGATGATTGAACACTTTCAGTTTTGATTTTTTCCAGTTGACTAGGTGTATATTCAGGGGGTTTTCCCTGCATTCTATGTGAATGTCTTGGTAATTTAGCCATGGTTAATTTCTTTTAAACACGAAATCAAAAAATTTCAAAAGAATCACACATAAGGCATTTAAGAAATCCAACAAATGAACACGCACTTACAAAATGTAGAAAGAAATCCACACACAAACAATATGTTTCCATAATAAAATCACTAGTTGGTGATGTAATCCAACCTCGTAGAGATTAATGTGGAAAACTAGCGGTTGGAACAGTTACCTTGACAACCTGCTTAATGAAACAGTTGGGTGCAAGTAACTCCACTATGTCATCTCGAAGTGAAGACTACCCTCCAGAAAGTCCAAGTGAGTTTAGTTAACGTCTGCTCAAGGTACAATGGGACCTTCCCTCCACTGTCACCTTGGGAAAAATCCTAAACATTATGGCCACTAAGGTTACCAACTAAGACAATTGAACCTGGGGGAACAATCTATGGCCCAATATACATGCAAGGGCAGAGTATCAAAGCTCAATCCTGATGAAAGCTCCTCGACATGGTAAATACGAGGTTTACTAACAAGTGATCCCAGGCTCCTCGAAAATGGTTAATTTGAGGTTTACTGTTTGTATTACGTGAACATATTCTATCTTCACCCATGAAGTAGGTATGATTACTCCACTGAGTCCGACATGAACTCATGCTTGACTCTTTTAAGAAGAGATTCCCAGAGCACAATTGCAACAATTGGGTTTTTCCCTACCGCAAGATAGTACTTGTTTATTTTATCTGATTCGCAAAGTAAAATACTGCCTATTTCAAAGCACTAGTACTGAGCTAGATTGGTGGAATGAGCCCTAGAAAATGTAAAATATATCTAGATCAATTTTATTAAGTGCTGTATTAATTTTGATGTTGTTTGCGCAAAGGGGTATGGAAATGAAACTCAATGATATTGTGACCGACTCAAATGATACTCTAAATGCATCAATAATGAAAATGTAATTCTTTATTTCGATGAATTTCTATTTAAGAGAAAGTAGAAGGGCTTTTGGACTCAAAGAGGTACAAGTTTCGAAAACATCCCATAACAATTTTTTTTCATCGAGAAGATAATTTCATTTTAAAGCATGACCTATACCACTTTGTGATGAAAATCTTCGTTGATTACAAAGCCAAAATATACAATTTTATGAACAAACAATTTTCAAAAGAAAAATCAACTATAAAACCCTAAAAAATGTATAAACTTCAAAAATTAAAGCTTTTAACTATTAATCCTAACTAAGATACCTAGGAGTGTCATTTCATGATGTATTTTAGTTGAAAGAAAAATAAATTTCTTTTTCACTTAACTAACAAAAATAATTTCATAAAAGAATACTTTTGAGACAAATCATACTTCGGTAATATAGAAGTTTTCCTTTTGCAAATGAGAAAGAAACAATCACTCAAATAAGAAAGGTTGACACGAATCATGGTAGCTTTAGAGGGAAATTATAGAAAACTAGTGATCTAGGCAGTGAATCTATTTTCCGCAAAAGAGAAATTCATGAAACCAGGGAAAACCCTACCTGAATGTGCAAAAAGGATGATTTATAAAAAATAATCTAAGGTAATTAGGAAGAGTTCACAAAGAGACTCTGAGAATTGGTATAAATTAGGTTAAACCTCAAGAAATTTGTTTTCTGACACTGAGAGAGAAAATATTAATTTTTTCAAAAATTATAAGGGGTGCGCAGGTTGTCAGTACAAACCAATGTGCATGCACAATGAATTAAAATGCAAAATTGCACAGGTTTGCACTCTGTTTATCACAAAAAAAAACACAGGGTAGAGAAATTAAAAAAAAAAAGTCAAGGATTTCTAATTAAAAGAATCTAAATGGTCATAAATCCAACCAAACTCAGAAAAAGTCAAACTAGAAAATTCGAAATTCTAAACCAAAAAAAATCAAGAGAAAACTAAGCTTGTTCCCCAGTATGGTTGCCAATTTTTTTCTGGATAAATCCCTCTTATGGACAAGAGTGATCTCCCCAATATTCAAACGGATAACTAGAAAGAAACAACCATTTGAATACCTCTTTCCCTAAACTTTTAGCATTCATATTATCATAACTTAGAAATGAGGAGGTTATGCTCCTACCTTTCAACGAGATGTTTGATGTAGACCTTGCCTTTCGTTCCAAAGAATTCCTTCAATGCTGAGAAGAACTTGTAATCACAAACATGCAAAGAATCAAAAGCACATGCATTATATAATAATAAAAAACACCAGTTTAACTTAATGATCAAGGAGATTAAGAATTGTCATTGTTTTAATGAATCTAAAAACAACACAATAAGAAAAAGAGATCCATATGTATTATCAATAATTATAAAGAGAAATCTTACAACTTGAGCCTTGATGTTGTAAACATTTCTCCCGTATGAATTCATAGTCGTGCTCCTTGGTTTGAAAATACTTCCTCTCTAGAATGACCAACATAGATTTATCTTCAATGAACTCTTATTTACAATGTGTAATCTCTAATGCACATTCTACAATCTACCATGTATTATTTAAAATTTACTAAGTAAGTTAACCCTTAACCCTGAAGCTTCAAATCAATTTATAGGAGAAATTGAGGAGGTTTAAGACATGGATAAGATCCTCTAATAAAGCGATTAGGGTTCCTTTATCCAAGGGGATAAGTTCCATGAGTGGAGGGATATAGCTCGAACTGGTTGGACTTAAGAGGCTTTTAGTTGGAAGAATATTTTCCCAACCAGTCTTCTAGAAGTTACTTTTTCGTGTTTACTTTATTTTACATTGGTGCACAGGTTTAATGAGCGAACGGAGTGGAGATTTCCGCAACTAATAGAGGAAGTATCAACGCATGCGCAGGAAGTGACCACAAAAAGCGTGAAGACAACCTTTAAGAGTTCTTAAGAACTTTTTCCCAGTTTACAAGACTTGGTTTAGGAACATAAATGTTTTTAATTCTAAGGAAGCATGAGTATGGATGGTGATAGATCCATATTGACAACCAAATGTCATGGTGACAAAATGACGTGTAACACCAACGGGTTGAGAATGTACTTGGGGTGTACAATCCAAGTCAATTATGATGAAGGTGTTCTACCTCATGACTCTTGAGGGTCATTGATGGTAATATTAGTAGGAAATAGAATTGGGCTGAGATTTTCTCCCCTTCGTGGTTATAGGTTGAAAATGAGATCTTTGATTTGATACTAGGGTTGATGTATGCTCCCCTGTGAGTTTGGATATCCTATTACACGATATGGGGTTGAGATATCTGAATCCTCCATGAGATAGAGGGTGGAAGCTAATTCTCCTCGATTCTTCTTCTTTTAGATTCAAGAATGTTTCAGCAGATAGAGTTGAGTAGATGTGGTCAAGGCATGAAGAAAACATGATAGGATGATGTGATGATCAACAAACATATATTGTCAGGTGGAATTCTTCCTATTTCAGAGGGAGTGTTAATTTTTGAAATCAGGTTAAAATTCCACTTTGTACAACTCAGATGATAGATTTTATGATTGCATTGAATTCCTCTTCTCGAGAGGACCAAAATCGACCTAAATATCACCTCATTTGGACAAGCAGAAGTTGGAATTTGAATTTATGAACCCTCTCATGTACATTGGATTAGGTTGGCCCTATACACAAGTATATTAGGTTAGGTCGGCCTTAAATCCAAGTGGACCCTCATGGAAGCCTATAAATATAATAGACCTCAAGCTCATTTTAACACATTCATCAATGAATCTCTTCTCTTCTTTTATTGCTTTGGTTCATAAAGGTATGACGAAGGAAGTTTGTGCAAGGGTCTGAAATTATATGTCTGAGATTTTCACGTGTCTAGGGTTTCTGTTTTCCGGTTGCACACATGTCACTGAGAATTATCGACCTTAGTCGCTCGCACATAGTGTCTCAAAGTGTGATTAGGAAGCCAAAGTTGCACGCACAATAGCCTGAAGGGAGAAACTAGGGTTTTGAGGTAGATCTGGAAGGTTTCATCCCCAGTTGCTTATTTGTAGTTCCTCAGAGAGCGACTAGGAGGTGAAGTCGCTCGTACATCTACCTGAAAGGTGCGAGTGGGGTCTGAGACAAGGTTGGGTGAATTCTTCCTCAGTCGCACGCTTTCAGTTCTTCATGGAGCGACCAGAAAAATCATAGTCGCTCACATACAATATCTGAGGGAGTGACCAAGAAATTATAGTTGCATGCATAATATCTTGATGAATGCGACCATGGTTATGAGATAGGGTTTGACAGTTGACCACCCTAATGTATGGACGGTTTATCTTTGTTGTACAATGTTTATAAAAATCAATTTCTAATTTGTATTCGGTATATCTTTGCCGAAAGATTATGTATTGGGATCATTGTACTCTTTGTTGAAATATTATATGACAATCTAATAAGAAGAAGATTTGAAAGGGTTTTCCCCCTTGTGGGGGTTTTCCTCGATCTTTGACCAATATGGTGTCTCTCATGGTTGTGCTATTGTCTCCTTTGTTATTTCATATATTGTTCTATCTTCAGTTACTATTTGTGATTGGAAACATTGCTTATAATTCGATGCATTGCTTAATGAAGAATTGAATTGGGCTGAAGTAACTGAAACAACATAGAATAGCCTGAAAAATTAACATATTCTTCATGTCCGCCTCCCTTATAGACATGACCTTTCACACATTGAAACAACTATAAATACCCAACATGCTAGTTACTTTGGCATGCCAAATTCAAATCTATCTCTGCAATTTCGTATTGGATTTTGGTTTGCAATTTCACATGATGTTTGGTCTGCAATTTTGTATGGCAAGGTTTGAAATTTTGTATGGTTTTTTGGTCTACAATTTCACATGATATTTGGTTTGTAATTCCATATAATATAGGGTCCTCAACTTCAAACATCTTAGACATAGATCATAGATGCTAATGCAAGATCATATACAAGATTGTATACACATGTTTGTATCCCCTTGTAAGGTACGTATGGTTTGGATAAGCTTATATCTCTGCAATCTGGACACACACTAAATTTCTCTTATCTATCACTGTGGTTTGGTTGATTCTATGTTGAAAATTATCACCGTGGTTTGACGAATTTATAGGGAAATCAATTATTGTGGTATGAACGAGTTTTTGTGACTCTCACACTTTTTCATAATCAGTGGCTTTTGCATTCTATATCAATGTCTTAAAATATGCTCACTTTTTTTATATTAGTAATATGATTCAAATGATTCATATATATGATCACAATTAAGACAAACCTATTATCCATGAATTTTAGCAATCTAGATAACAATTATACTTGCTCAATGATGTCACATGATAAAGGTATTCTATGATACTTGTGACAATGGTTATCTATGAAATATTACATATGACTGTGTTTCATTAGTGACCTTAATTTCTTGATTGTATTAAGGCATGATGATGACAATAATAAAGACATTAACCTATATTTGCGATGGTAGAGTCTAGTCTCTATTCAAGAATATGATGATGATAGTGAGATATACAATTCCAATGACCTTTCTCTTTCAGTAATGATGGCGTTTGATAGTGATTGTGTTCTTTGATAAGTGAAGGCTCTTGATATTCATGAAAATCCTTATGACATGTAACAATGATCTATGAATGTGCTCCCATGACAATGTTGAGAAATGTACTTAGGTTTGGTCTTCATAATGAAATGCGTTATTGTGATTTTATGTAATTGATGCAAAGAAGAAAAATAAAATTATTATTGTAATGCTTGTCTCATGGGTTTCATGAGAAATAAATTTTATTTTTAGTATGACTCCCATTGTAAGTTCTTAGGATTGGTCATAAAGTCAAATTGAGTCAATGTCGTGTATGAAGGACCCTTATTGGGTATGTTACATTTTGTATGAGTCATTAAATCAATATGTAAGCCCTCCAAGACCAAATACAAAACAAAACCTTCAAGTTGGATACAAAATGGAATAAATAACTTACTCAAAGGGACATGTTGGCTCAACTCTCTCATGTCAGCTAATATACAGAGGCAACCACTATTTATAGGAAAATCAAGTTTCGTTTTTGACACATAATTTTAGATATATTTTGATGAAGTATAAGTTTTAAATTAAAATGTGAAAAAGGTCAACGAAGATGCTCTTGCAATCAACGAATTAAGGAAAAGGAACAACAAAATATTTTGGAGTGATTTGGAACTGTTTCTTTTCACGAGTGTGAAGAAAGGAGGCAACATATGTTGCAGAAAGAAACCGAAAAGAATCAAGGACTACAATATTACAAGAAGTCAAATCAGCAGGCCGAGTTGGAGAAGATAATTATATAGTCCAAGCAAAGAAGGTTAAGGGAGTGGATCACAGTATATCTCTCTCATGAGTGCTAAAAATAGGGTTTCAAAGGAGGCCAATATAAGGTGCAGGTTTGAAGCAGAAGGAAGCTAGAGTTGAAGAGTAACTGAGAAGAATAAATAAGAAGAAGGATTGTTTTTGTCTTGTTCTTGGAGTGGAAAATAGGTCAAGTGTCTTAGCCTTGGAATTCATCAATTGGAATATCTATAAGAATAAGAATTTGTTCGGGTTTTCCTCTCAAGAGTGAGAGGTTTTAGCCCTGGCTGATAGCCTATATTATGTGTCTCTTGTTTATTTATGATTTATACATTGCTAGTTGTTTGATTAAGAAAAACACTAATAACCTAAGTAAAATAAGATCCTAATATAAATAAGTAAAAATCACTCACAATAATTTACTAATAAAAGGGAAATCACTTAATTTCTATGCCCTATATTTCTCAACATGGTATCAGAGCTAAGGTGACTATGTGAAGGAAGGAAATCTTATCAAGGGACACTCAAGGATCAAATCTAGAGGAAGGCATCAAAGAAAAGATAATATTTACTACAATATCTTCAAAGGAATAATTATAACCCTAGATATAAGAAGGATTCTACAAATAAGTCTTGGAATCATCATCAAGAAAAGAAGGCGAAGTTGAAGAGATATTCAAATCATGGACCTTACCATTGAAGAATATTATCCAAGAAGCATTAAGACATCTTCATTAATCATCATCAAATGGATCAAGTTGGATATTTTATCTTCAATTGACAAGTAAGTATTGTTTCTTCTATAATCTAATCTAGCAAAAATGACTTCATTTTGCAAGGAGATCTATAAGTTGGTTGGGTAATCAAACTTCCTTGAATGGAAAAGGAGGATAGATATAGTCCTTGAATAAAATGAAGTTATTGATCATGGAAATGGAAAGGTCTCCAAAACATCCAGAGGATAAGCAATATATGAATACATGGAAAGGGATATAATGGCTCAAGATATTCTTTTGGAGTATGTCAAAGATCCCCTCATTCTCTATATAGAAATTTTGGAGACATCTGAAGAGATATATGAAAAATTGGCAAAACTATTCTATGAAAGTGCCATAAGAGAGATCATATCACTTAGATTTGATCTACACAAATTGAAAGTATTAAAGAATGAAGGGATATCCTCATAAGAATCTCAAATAAGATATCAACTTCAAGATCTGGGAAATATGATATCAGATAAATAAATGATATCCATTGTTCTAAATGAACTAACTGATGGACAAGGTAACCTTGTATTAAATACCTATGAAGACAATAAAGTTATCCCATTCAACAAGTTGTGGTATTTATGCAAGATAGAAGAATATAGGTTTAGGGAAAAAAGTGTTGAAGAAAAAAATGAGAAGATTAAAAAAATTGCCGGAAGGAAAAGGAAATTTGGAAAATTCGGTCCTCAGAAAGGAAAGAATAATATAACTAAGATTCAATTCTATGGATGTAAAGAATGTGGGAATTACGTGAAATATTGTCCCAAGTTAAAAAAAAAAATGGCAATAACAAGAGAGATAGAGAAGAAGCCCATATCACCTAAGAAGTGGAGTAAGTTTAAAAGAAGAAGTCCAAGAAATAAGAAGTAAGAGATCTCCACTATTGAAATAGTATTCCTCACATAAGTTCTTTTCAAGTTACTAAGTCTTGTGATATAAGATATAACTATCATGATTCACTAAGTAAAATAATGGGACGCAACAAGGCATCATAGAAGCATTGAAAGCAAGATCTCGGGAAATCATCATAGAGAAGCATGAAAGATGGTTAAAATCTATGGAAGTCAAGGATATAGCTCTTGGTAATCTCATTGAAAACACAAGTGGCAAGGTCATCTAGTACAAGGTTCATCACACATATGTTAAATTGAAGCATCTGCTGATGAGGATACTTTAGATCCTCAATATTGATGTAATATTCATTGAAAGGTTCATCGATCATGAGGGGAAGCAAGTGTTTCATCAAGAATTTCAAACTTGTGGAATTCATGGGATGATGGTATAGGTGAATCAAATCAAGGGATTGAATCTCTTTCAATCAAGGAAGTTGATGACCCAAAGGAAAATGAGGTATGTACGCTTACATTCTATATTGAAAAGTCATGTCATATGGTTGCATGTAACATCGACCAATGCTCTATCTTAAGAGCATCATCAAAATAAATGATCTACTCCCTCAAAGGAATTTAGGAAGGCATGGGTCACACATTCACTAGATGAAATCAACATCCGAAAGACCATGAATATTTGACTAGGATATCTCCGTGGAATATATGAAGAGTCTGATGAAGTTTGAAAAAGAAAGAGACCGTTGACAATATATATATATATCTTTGGGAGATGTGTCGATATGTATGCAGGATGCTGATGCAAACTAGAAGATGTCATGATGAAATACCATCACAAAGGTAATGTTGATTTTAATGTTCATTCATTTATTTTTACAAATATCTGGATGGGTTTATGCAAGGCTGCCAAGGGAAGATCTATGGTTGTCTTCCACCGCCAATGCACATGTAGTAGGATGAAATATTCTTACGTAAACATGGCATGAAGGAAGTCCAGATATGGAATGATGGATCACTTTCCAATGATGACATGGCTGAATCATGGATGAAAGTTATGGATGGTCAGTAACCTATGTAGAAGTCTCAAACATGAAGACTCCTAGATAACGAAAATATATTCATGACATCGTGAAGAGGATTTCTTCAAGAATCTACTTGTCCCATCATCTCCACCTAAGGAGTTGTTGTAGGTCCCTAATTAAGAGGGGTCCTGGAAACGAGTTTATTACTTGGAAGAAACTTGGAAATTCCTAAGCCAAGAGGGAGATTAGGTACATTATTTCCATAGGAATGAGTACATTCCTTTATTGGAATATATATGTCCTCCCCAATTAAGAGGGAGAGATAGAAACATCATTCTTGTCCACATTTGGGAAGACAAAATGGAGGATTGGGTAAAAATTTGGCATTCGATGCTCTTTGAGGATGTATTAGGGAATCGAAGATAAGAGTAGTCATTGAGGAATGATATTATTTGAGTATTGGGAATCTAATATAAGAATATTCCTAGTGGAAAAAACCATGAGAACCCAAGTGGGGTATGTTCTGAGAGAGATAATGATCAGGGTGTTTATACATCGTTGGTCTCACCAGCATTGTCCTCTGATATTGTGGAGAGATAGAGTTGTTAGTCAAGGACTTGCTATGTGAAAATGCTGGTTGATATGATGCTATATAGATGGGTTACCAATAATAATCTTCATATGAGAATTATTAAAATTGAGAATGACCAAGTACCATTATGAATACCTTCCTAGTTAAGAGGGAGTATTAAAAAATGTAACTAGGTTTGGTCTTCATAATTTCATGTGTTATTGTGATTTTATGTAATAGATGTAAAGAAAAAAATAAAATTATTATTGTAATGCTTGTCTCATGGGTTTCATGAGAAAGGGATTTTATTTTTAGTATGAATCCCATTGTGAGTCCTTAGGATTGGTCATAAATTCTGAGTCAATGTCATGTATGAAGGGCCCTTATTGGGTATGTTAAATTTTTTATGAGTCATTAAGTCAGTATGTAAGCCCTCCAAGACCAAGCACAAAACAACTCCTTCAAGTCGGATACAAAATGGAGTAAATAACCTACTCAAAGAGACTTGTCGGTTCAAAACTCTCATGTCAGCTAATTTAAAGAGGAAAACCATTATTTATAGGTAGCTCATGTTTAATTTTTGACACTAAATTTCAGAAAATTTTCAGTGAAGTATAAGTCTAAAAAAGAAGTGCGAAAATTTTCAACGAAGATGCTCCTGTAATCCGTGAATTAAGGAAAAGGAACAACGAAATATTTTGGAGTGATTTGGGACTGTTTTAGGACCATTTCTTGTCACATGTGCGAATAAAGGAGGCAAAATATGTTACAGAAAGAAAACGATAAGAATCAAGGACTACAAGCTTACTTAAGAAGTCAAATCAGCAAGTTGAGTTATAGAAGATAGCTATACATTACAAGGGAAGAAGGCTAAGGGAGTGGATCACTGATAACAGCCAAAACTGCATTTACCCACATTCTCCATATAAAAAATGCATGGTTCATTTTTAAACCAAAATAATTCCTATATTGGGCAAACTCTAATGCGGAAGCTTTGCCTCTCTTCTTAACCCTGTGGTTATAAACCATATAATAAAACCCTCTTCATGGAAATTTCGAATCAATATTCGATTTTGCAATAAAACCCAAAATATAATCTTCGGGCCAACACATACATTAATGTATGTGCCCAACGCTTTACCAATCCAACATATATTCGAGCTACGCAGACACTTCATTGATTCAAAGGTTCGATCTTGGGTAAAACCCAATGCATCATCATAATAATAACATCCGCCATATACTTGAGCCCACGCTTAAGTTTTCATTCATTTAAAATCTCGACTTTGGATAAAAACCAAGCACCAACATATATTAATGTTTTGGGTCTCGCAACAATTTTCAAACGTACCTTTCGTTAACCTCCACGCAACTATGGGTGCGAACACCATCCGATCATTTGATCAGAGTATCCAACGGATATCGCATAACATTTACCCCTACACTTTAATTCGCCAAAGCAACGCGAAATCGGCGGTTTTAAAATTCTGCCCATGCTACGTGTCACTCATTTAGGACTATCACGTTCAATTAGAAGTTTACCACTTACCATTCGAAGGCCGCACGAAAACCTTTTGTGGTTTTCAAAACCCTTTCAACAGTTCCGTCTTCTGTTGAATCACAATTCCGCTTCTAATTCTTCAATACACACCTCCACCCTTAACTATCCATCGATTCGTTTCGCTATGCCATTACTTTGTATTTTCTGCCTTTATTCAACTCATGATTTCGAACAGGGCCAGGGTTCCATCCAATATTCAAACCGACACAGACATTCATTCCATGCATGGTTTAACCTCTATACTCAATTTCTATGGTTCAATTCCATATTTATAAATACAATAAACTCAAATGTGACTCCAACCCCCGATCTCACTGTATTGTGTACTCGGTAACCACAGAAACACCATTTAAGGGAATAAAATCCATACATGTATGATGTATATGATTCCAAACCCCGTACCTCATTTCACTGTGTATACACAACAGTGTGTCTAATTCCTCCTTGAAATAGCTTATATGATGTCAGCTCCAATTATAAAATATATCCAGGCAGATTTATACCTCAAATTAGAAGTCCAGATAATCCCTTTAATAGCATCGGTCCATTCTGTGTTCGAAGCTAATTTTCTCAGTAATTACAAATCACACATAATTCAATATTCACTCTCAAACCACACACTCTTAAATTGTAGCTTGAACATAAAATGATAGAATTCTCCCTGTTCCTGTCAATTCCACTTGCACACAATATACACTCAAAACACAAACTCAGCAATTGAGTTTTTCTGTATTAAAACCAATATTTACATAGGAATTCTTCCTCTGGCCTGATCTTCTGTATCAATGGCCTTTTTCCTATTATGCCCGTAGGCTTCAAACCCTATCTATCTAAAACCTGAATCACTCCTCTCAATCCTTCAATCTATATATCCCTTTATTCCCTTTAGGCTTACAATTTATACAAAAGGTTCTGAAACTATTTTTGGTTTCACATCCTTCATCCTCTCAACAAAACCCTGAATATCCTCTTTCTCCTCATTTGCCTCAACTAACCCTAAGGATCCTCTTTCATCACAAAATCATGAAACCAACTCTGATTTAGGATTTACCATT
Organism: Pinus albicaulis; assembly: GCA_034641835.2. NCBI lineage: Eukaryota > Viridiplantae > Streptophyta > Pinopsida > Pinales > Pinaceae > Pinus > Pinus albicaulis. The sequence goes on along the minus strand of CM076569.1, from coordinate 559,462,022 downwards.
AATTCCTAAATCTCTCAATCCCTATATACTCTCAACAAGCCTAATTCTCTCATGTTCTCCAACATTCGAGAACATTTACAAAATTCCTCACAATATTCATTTAATTCTCATTAAAATCACTCAAATCATTACATAAGAAACCAACTCCCTTGAAAACAAAAAAAACCCTAAGTCTATTAAAATACAAGGAATTTTCTTGAGCCTAATGCCCCTGCATTAGACTCCCAAGGTAAAAAATAATCATGATCTCCTGATCATGTGTTTCCAAATTTTTGCCTCCTAGATCCCATACTATGTTTTGCTGCTGTCCAATAGCTGCATTATTCTTCAACTGCACTTTTCTAGGCTTCCATACCTTATTTTGCATCTTTCCCCTAGCTATGCTTTCACATTCTGTTCTTGTTTTTCCTTTACTGTTGTTACTTTGATTTCTTGCTGATGTCTTCTTCTGAGACACCTTCATCATCAAATTCCTTATGTTTTCAATCTCTATGTCCATTTTATCTTCTATCTGGAAATGACTCTGCCTTTTGTTGTTGCTTTCAATTTCTGCTGTAAATATTTCTCCAAATACTGTTTCTTTTGTTGCTCTTGCTGCTGCATATGTTTCCAACATTTTTGCTTCAAATGTTTCCAACAAACATTTCATATATTTCTTTTGTACTTGTTTCATATCAAACACATCATCAATATGCTGTAATTCAGCTTTAGCATCACCTTCTTCTTATTCTTTGACAATATTTAGTAATTTTCCATCACCTCCTTGATTGATTCTGGTAACCAATTCAAATTCTTCAAACTTTGTATCTTCATCCTTTATCAGAATAGAATTCTGATTCTTCACCTCTGTGGAAGTTCTAAAAGTCTTTCCCACAGTCTTCTCTTGGCCAATCAGACAAGCCAACTCCTCCTTGTCATCAATAGTAACAAGTTCCTTCCTATGAGACATGACTGTCTCACCTTCCTTGGAATCTATCAGTTCCTTCTTCTGCAACAGTTCATCTTCATTCAAGACAACTCCAAGAGATGGATTGTCTTCTGAAACACCTGTAAACACAGTTAAATTATCAATTTCAAAATTACAAGATCCAATGGTCTCATTTGATGATCCAGTCACCAAATCTTTGTTTAGTAGTTCCAAGTCTCTTTCAGGACTCAGAAATTCTTCACTGTCTTTCTTCCCAGCTTCTAGGGTTATCTCCATTGTTCCAATCACCATGATAGAATGTGTTGAGATTGCAACAAGGTGAGGAGTTTAGTGGAAAGAAGTCACTTTCACTAAGTGGGCCCGCAGGCTATTTTTGGCGCAAAGTCTAATTTTAGACTATGTCTATTTTTAGACATATGGATCATGTTCTATGAGTTGCAGGATGCTATTTGTGGATGGTTGGTCAAGTTTGAAAAAATATATGGACTTTTATTTTTAGACATACTGGGCGGAATCTATTTTTAGATTTCTAGTCTAAAAATAGATATGTCGAATATTATTAGCTCTTAATAATATTTGGACTCTAAACATTATCTTATCCTCTTGGAGCACTTCAGTTTGATGCCTGGATGTGGCACATGCAGCTGACAGAAGGAATTACACTATTCCTAGGGTTTAGTGGAGCTATTGCATGGTTGACTTTAGTTAGAACTCATGTGATAGAGTTTGCTGGAGTTGATGAGTCAGTTAATGGAGTTGTGTTCAGTTTAACTTAGTTGAGCTAGTTGTATCTAGTCTAACTGATTGATACAATTAGTGAGAGTGGTGTGAATTAATTATTAATTAATTGACTAATTATTAACTCATAAATCAACTAAATAATACATCAGTTAACTGCAGTGCATGGACAGTTTCAGTGGAGACCAGTGGAGAGGTAGGTGAAAGAGCAGTGTGACTATCAGTTGTGACTATATTGGTGCATGATATTTGCACACACATTGATGGAGAAGCAAATGAGGATTGTGCAGTACATACCAGTGGGATTTGAACCTTGATCTCATGATTATCCATATTGGATTGCACAGTAGAGGCTGGCTAATAGGTGGAGCAGATTGGAGCATGTGTTTTGCTAGATCTGAGCTTGTGTAGTGTGTAACAATTGGAGATAGTGCTGAAAGCTCAGGAGGAGTTTGTACTATGATTGTTACATGATCTCTATCATTATAATATACAGATAGTTGGGGGTTTTCAGCTTTAAGATTTCCCATAAATATTATGTTTATATGTGTGATTGTTTATGGTTTTAATGTGCACATGCGATTGTTTATAATTCCACAAATTGATGATCAATAGTAGAAGAGGTTATGTATTATGCATGAAGCTCAAATAGTGTGTGATCAGGATAATCTCGGTGAATAATTTAACAGTTATTCAAATTTCTACATGGTATTAGAGCGGTATTGATCATTGGAGCAATTGCAGAACAATGAAGCGGTTGAGTTTTGAGCTGGTGGAATTCGAATTTGGAGTAGTGTTTTCTTGGTGTCTAAGTTGAGATGTATTTCAACGGATTGCGATTGGAGTATGATGTCAAACCAGGAGGTAACTCCTCAAATCAGAATGTGTATTAGCTGAAGAATGTACATGCCTTTATAGATGGGAGGTGAGGCTATTGGGATTCATCTCCCAATGACTCTTGGCCTTCCTTATTTCCTAATATTAAATAATATACAAAAATACAAATGCGCACCCATCCATAGGATTAGGTGTCAACATTCCCCCCTTTAATCCGAAGGGATTTTGGTGAGTCCAAGCATCGATCTGAACTTTTCAAACTTTTCTCTTCCAAGTGCTTTGGTGAAGATGTCAGCAGTTTGCTCATTTGTGGAACAATGATGTAGATGGATGGTTTTGGCCTGAACATGATGTCGAATGAGATGGTACTTTGTATTGATGTGTTTTGTTCGATCATGGAACTTTGGGTTCTTGGCCAACTTTATTGCAGAAGTGTTGTCGATCATGAGTGGAGTGGAATACATCTGTTTCATCTGCAAATCTTCCAGGATTTTCCGGAGCCACACAATTTCCTTTGTTGCTTCAGCCGCTGCCACATATTCTGCCTCGGTCGTGGAATCTGCTGGAACTGACTGTTTGCGTGATCTCCATGAGACAGCTCCTGATCCAAGACTCATGGTGTAACCTGTAGTAGACACCCTCGTTTCTTTGTCGCCATCAAAGTCTGAATCAGAGTATCCGGTCAAGTTGAAGTCGCCTACCTGTGTATATTTGAGTCCAAAGTCTTGAGTCCCCTTCAAGTACCTTAGCACTCTTTTTGCAGCAGACCAATGTCCTTCACAAGGTTTTTGCATGAACCTTGAGAGGATTCCAACAGCAAATGAAATGTCAGGTCTGGTGGTGGTCAGAGAGATAAGAATTCCTACAAGCTGTCTATACTTAGTTGCATCCTCAAATTCCTTCCCTTCAATAGATGTGAGCTTCAAGTTTTGTTCCATTGGAGTGCTTAAGGGTTTGCAGTCATCCATGCCAAATTTGTTCAAGAGATCTCCAATGTACTTCTTTTGAGAAAGAAATATGAATTTAGGATGTTGAATTACTTCAATACCCAAATAGTAATGAACATGACCCAAATTAGTCATTTCAAAACCTTTCTTAAACTCTTTCTTCATGGATGCAATATAGCTCTCATTGTTTCCTGTTATCAAAAGATCATCTACATATACCACAAGATATACAACTGTTTTTCCAACTTTATTAACAAACAAAGTTGCATCATCAAGATCAAAGTGTTTGAAATCAAGTTTCAGAAGATGCTCAGTCAACTTCTCATACCAGGCTCGTGGTGCTTGCTTGAGGCCATACAAGGATTTCACAAGTTTGCAAACTTTGTGTTCTTGACCCTTTATCACAAATCCTTCTGGCTGGGACATATAAACTTTCTCCTTTAGATATCCATTCAAGAAGGCTGTTTTTACATCTATTTGATGGACTTTCCATCCACTCTGAGCTGCTAAGGCAAAGAGAGTCCGGATGGTGGTCCATTTTGCTGTGGGAGCAAAAGTTTCTTCATAATCGACTCCTTCTTTCTGTGCGAATCCTTTTGCCACAAGCCTGGCCTTGTGCTTGTCAAGTGAGCCGTCTGCTTTGTACTTGTTCTTGTAGACCCACTTACAACCAATTGGTTTCGTTCCCAAAGGCGAATCAACCAGCTTCCAAGTGCCATTCTTTATCAAGGCATCATACTCCTTCTGCATCGCTTCTTTCCATTCATCATGAGAAGCGGCTTCTTTGAAGGAAGTTGGTTCATGATCTGTAGACAAAATCAATTCACAGTTATAAGCAATATCCATATCAACAGGAGAATCAGAATTATCTACATCACCTTCGATTTCTTGAGTGGAACTTCTTGTTCCTGTTTTTCCAACCTCATCAGGATGAACATCCTCTAGTGTCTTTGTCAGCCATTTGGGAGGACCTTTCTGAGATGGCCCAGGCTGGTCATTTGACTGAGTTGGGATTGATTCAAGATTCAATCTCCCAATTCTGTCAATCACATCATCCAATGTATCATCTGTGGTTGTTTCTTCATGTGGGGGAGAGAGTGCTTCAGGACATGATTCCATAGTTTGATTCAATATCGGAATCCCCCCTTCAAGATGTGGAATCACATTATCAAATTCTTGGAAAGACTTTGCATGTGTGAATCTATCCAGGCGATCAAGTTGCCGCTCAACAACCTTGTCTCTCTTGGAAGATTCAAGAAATATGACATCTCTTGCTATCACAAACTTCTTATTTGCTTCATCATAGAGACGATATCCTTTGGAGGTATTGGAGTACCCCAAGAAGATACATTTTCCGCTTCTAGCACCAAGTTTGTTCCTTTGACCCTTGGGTATCAAGGCATAACAGGTGGACCCAAAGACCCTGAAATGCTTTACCGAAGGAATGTGGCCATGCCACAATTCAAAAGGAGTTTTGTTTCTAATTGAACTTAAAGGACACCTATTCTTTATGTAAACAACACATAGAACTGCATCAGCCCAAAACATCAATTTCACATTCTTGAAAAATAACATGGAGCGGACCATATTTAAAATAGTTCTGTTCATTCTTTCAGCTACACCATTCTGTTGTGGATTATATGGCATAGTTGTTTGATGTTTGATTCCATGTTGACGAAGATAATTTTCAAATTCGTTTGAAGTGTATTCTTTTCCATTATCAGTATGTAGAGAGCCAATATGTGTTTGTGCATCATTTTCAATCCATGCATGAAAATTCTTGAAAGTTTGAAAAGCATCAGACTTATTCTTCAATAAGTAAATCCAACACATTCTGGTGTAGTTATCAATAAATGTCATCATGTATTTGTTTCCATTTGCAGAAGCAATAGGCATAGGGCCACATAAATCTGAATGAACAAGTTCAAGTTTTCTATGTGCTCTGGAGTGTGAATCATGAAATGGCTGTTTGCTATGCTTTCCTAGAATACAAGCATCACATTCCTTAGGTTTTCTAGAAATTGTAGGCAGTCCATTAACACCATTTTTCTTCAACAAACGAAGGCTTTCATAGTTTAAGTGTCCAAATCTAGCATGCCATAAAAGACTTGATGGGAATGTACCTTCATCATGATGTGAACTGAATGCAAAGTTTTGAGTATGAGCAGATGAACCTTTCAGCTTCAAGAGTCTCCCTTCTTCTATTCCCTCCATGACAAGTGAGTGATCTGATGCTTTTCTGACCTCTGCCTTGCCATCAAACAAGTGAATTGAGTGTCCTTGCTGCCGGATTTCGACCAGGGACAGCAAGTTTCTCTTCAACTCCGGGAGGTATATAACCTCATGTAGGATATGATCAGGAAGACCAGGCAGTTTAAGCCTGACTGTGCCAAGCCCTGATGGCTTGAGTTTGGATTTATCTGCGAAATATACTGCTCCATCAACTTTGTCAGTGAATTCTTCAAAAAAATCTTTTCTAAATGTCATGTGACATGTTGCTCCCGAATCTAGCAACCAATCATCTCTCCATGAAGTAAATGAAACATCAAATAGGTTTTCAGTTACTCCATTGTTACAATGTGCTAGAACATAGTGAGCAGATTCAGGTGCTTTACCTTTGTCTTTGTCATTGGTTTTACCTTTGTCTTGATTTCTGTGCTGCTCAATTTTGTCCCATGGTGTTCTACATTTGGATGCATCATGTCCATCTCTATTGCACCGTGTGCAATGAAGATTGGATTTGTCAGCTTGTCTGCCCCCCCTTTCTGTGAAGTTCCTTCTTCCTCTTCCTCTTCTGCCACCTCTTCCTCTGGATGAATTTGGAGTATGACTCTTTTCTCTATGTGCCAAGTATGCAGCCTCTTCGGAAGATGAAGGGACTGTCATCTTCCCAAAAGCTTTCTCTCTTTCTGCAAACTTTTTCTCAAGTTTATCAAAGGTGATATGCTCAAGGTTTCCACTTGCTTGCAAAGAATCAAGATAATGTGAGTAAGTCGGATATAATGCCTTAACATATGCTATGAGATGTATGTCCATTTTTACACCAGTGTTTTCAATGTCATGCATTATAGATCTTACTTCTGAAGCTAAAGCAAGGGGATCATCATTCTTCATTTCAAGACTGAACAACTTAATCATCAATTGAACATTTTCTAATTCTGAATGTGAGTCATAGAGTTCCTTTAGTTTCTTCAAGGCTTCATAGGCATTTGAGAATGATGAAATATGGCGACTCACCTCTTCACTTACGGAGGCTGCAATCAAGGCATAGGCCTTGCAGTTCTTATTTTCCCAAATGGCAAGCTCTTTGTCTGAAGTGGGCTTTTCTGGTGGGTTTTCTTCTTGTCCTTCACAGATTCCTTTCCACAGCTCATTAAAAATGAGTGTGTTTAATCTTCCGAGACCATTCAAGATAGTTCTCTTTGCCGGAGAGAACCACCCCAACAATTGAGATGAGAGAATGCATTAGATTGCTGGAAAAAATATTTTGAAGAGGAAAAAAATTTCTGCTATAAAAACTTTCAACTCTTGAAATCTTTCAAATAAAGGGGACAAAAAATCTTGCTGGAGAAATACTCTGAGTTTTAAAAAACTGTTTGCTGGAAACTAATTCTGCTCAAAAAATCTTGCTGAAGACTGAATTTAAAAAATACTCTTTGCTATAGACTGAATTCGGCATAAAAAAAATATATGTATATTTTTTTTGTTTGGGGAATAAAAAATTTATGAAATGGTAGGGAGGGAGATATTGTGAAAATGAAAAGTGGTATGGGAGGGCTGTATTATGAAATGGGAGGGTGAAAGGGGGTATGTAATGTATGAAGGGCGGAATGGTATGAATGGGAGGGGGCGGAATTATGAAAGGGGAGAGGAGAAGTCGATAGGGAAAGCGCTGGCGGACCACATATATATAAACAAATATAACACAATGGGAGGGGCGTTGTTATATTATGGAGGGGCGGTGTATTATAATACAACGCATATCATGACAACGTTTAAATATAATCATAATACAACCAGCGTTTAAACCATCACAATACAACCAGCGTTATAATGACAACGTTATATGTAAGGGAGGGCGGTATTGACTGTGCGTGGGTGGTATGGTCAAAAGCGGTGTTATAATATAATACAAGGCGCTGTATAAAGTGTGGAAGCCGTATTAAAAAATGGATATTGTAAATGGAGCGGACTGTATACAAACAACGTGGAAATCCAAACAGCATGGTATATGATAGCGCGGTATTATGGTGCAATGTATAGCTGTGTTGAAGGGGAGTCGATGGTGCAATGTATTATGATGGGATTCAAATTTGCGTGGGATTTGTATATGGTGGGCGGAGAGGCGGTATAGCAAAGAACGCTGTGAGGGGCAGGGCGTTGGAGGCGTATTGAATATATGCAGACCGCCTGTAATGAATGTTTAAATGGTGACAGTGGGAGCGTATTAAAAGTTGGAGTCGACTGTAAAGACTGGAAATGTATAGACAGCCATATGTATAGACAGCGATGCGTTTGGAAATGCTGGAGCTGTATAGATTATTAAAAATACCGCCAGAGTTGTATAATAAACTGTGATATGAAGAGGGCGCAGGTTGTGTGAGGGATGGGAGGTGTATGTTGAAATGAGGGGAGAGGCAAAGCGCTGTATGGAGAGGTGAGGGAGAAGAATGTGGAATGTAGGGAGTCGATGGAGAATGGAGAGATAAGCAGTGAGGGCGGAGTGTGGAGAGGCGTTGGGTAGGTAGGAGGCCCAAAGGGCTGTTGCAAAAAAAATAAATTTGAAATTGAATCTGCAGAATGACAGAGTTGCAGGACTGCTGGAATTGCAGAATGGTAGAGCCTGCAATTTGCAGAATGACAGAGCCTGCAGTCTTCAGGAGCTACAGAAGCTAGAGCTGCAAATGTCAGTACTATATAGGGAAAGAAAAAATGCAGAATAACATTCTAGCAATTAAGAGCAGCAAAAAACTATTAAAAAATATTGACTGAGCAAAGGATAGGGAGTTACACCATAGGGCAGAAATGCTAATTGTGGGGCTGCCTCTGATACCATGTCAAACCAGGAGGTAACTCCTCAAATCAGAATGTGTATTAGCTGAAGAATGTACATGCCTTTATAGATGGGAGGTGAGGCTATTGGGATTCATCTCCCAATGACTCTTGGCCTTCCTTATTTCCTAATATTAAATAATATACAAAAATACAAATGCACACCCATCCATAGGATTAGGTGTCAACATGTGCCCTTGAGGGAAGCTCGAATTATATTGCATGGAAGGAGAGGATGGAGGCGGTACTGGATGACAATGGGTTGAAGGAGTTCATAGATGCAGAAATTCCAAAGCCTACTTCTAGCGATGCTGCCGTAATTGAGGCTTGGAAAAAGAAGACAACAAAGTGTCGAAGGGTTCTGTTGGAGGGCGTGAAGGATCACATAGTGTCTAGCCTGCATGGTAAGGCTTCTCCATTCTTGATGTGGAAAGCCTTGATAGATTTATTCCAAAGCAAGAGCGACCAGAGGAAGTTGGCGCTCAAGGATAAACTTAGAAACATAAAGATGGAGAAAGGCGACAGTATTCCCAAGTACCTCACGAAGTTCACCCAATGCAGGGATGAGCTGGGAAGTGTGGGGGTGACTATAGATGATGAGGAATTGGTGAGCTTGGCTTTCCTTGGGCTTCCGAAGATTTGGCATTCCTATCAGAACTCTGTCAATGGTCGGGAGAAATTGCCAGGATGGGAGCGACATTGGTCGGATCTTGTGCAAGAGGAGATAAAGCGGAGTACCAGGGACAGATCGTCATCAAAGAACTCTGATGAAAAGAATTGCGCTTTGGATACCAAAGCAAAGAAGGGGAAGAGCAAGAAAGCTTCTCATTTCGGTGCGAAAGGCAAGAAGCAGGACATGTCCAAGGTGAAGTGCTTTCACTGTCACCAACACGGACATTGTGCCACAAATTGTCTGCAGAAGAAGAAAAATAATCAGGCTGTTGGATCTGCAGCTGGAGAGGCCTTAGCCTCACAATTTGAGCTGGATTTTTCAATGATCGCATGCTTGGTTTCAAGTGTGGCAGGATCAGTGTGGTTTCTAGACAGTGGTGCGTATTTTCACATGATAGGAGATCGAGATTTGTTTACTGATCTGGATGAGAAAGATCTTGGAGTGCACATCGAGATGGGCGATGATGGTAGATACAGTGCGACCGGTATCGGTACCATTTCCTTTGAGAGGGAGTCTGGTAAACCCTTCGTATTGAAGGAAGTTATGCATGTTCGAGTTGAGAATAATTTTTAATCTTATCTCTGTGTGATGTTAGAATACAAAGGGATATGATGTTGTCTTTAGCGAGGGGAAAGGCTTTCCTCCCCGCGGTAAGGCAGGCGGGTGAACCCGGAGGAAGGGGTTCGAGTTAAGAACCTTTATCAATTGCAGGTAGATGGCTGTGCAGCAATGGCAGGCAAGGCAGAAGGAGTGGTGAGCCGGGATGATGGCGAGTTGTGGCACTGGAGATTGGGCCACCTTCACCATGGAGCTTTGAAGATACTGCAGCAGATTTCTACTGGGCTTCTTAAAGGCATTCTTGCACAGTCAGATTAGTGCAAGGGGTGTACCTTGGGAAAATTTGTGAAAGCCACCTTTCACGAGAAGGATAGTAGCGCCACGACGATCCTTGAGAGAATTCACATAGACGTGTGTGGATATTTCTTAGTAGCCTTGACAGCAAAGCACAAGTATTATGTGATATTTGTTGATGATTTTTCTCGTAAGTGCTGGATCTTCTTATGCATTAGAAGAGCGAGTCATACTCAAAGTTCTGTGAGTTCAAGGTGCTGGTGGAGAAAGAATCGGGGAAGCAGGTGAAGGCTCTTAGGAGCGACAATGGTGGTGAATTCATCTACAATTCAAGATGTAGACACGAAGGAATTCGAAGAAGTATGCTGCATAACCCTATGAAACGGAGTTCTTTGAGCGGAAGAGCAGACGATCGTGGGTGCGCACGGGGCGTCTTGCATGATGAGCCTACCCATTCACTTGTGGGCGGAGGCATGCAATGCGCGATATATGTGCAGAACCGTTGTCCTCACAAGATACTTGGCATGAGTACACCCGAGGAGGCGTTTTCTGGTAAGAGGCCTGATATTTCCCATTTGAGGATTTTTGGTTCACCTGTTTACATTCATGTGAAGAAGGATGCCAGGAAGAAGCTGAAGCCGACTGTGGAGGTTGGGATATTTGTGGGGTACACTGATACACCCCACAATTATCGTGTGTATTTTCCAGATAGTCGCAAGACTGTTGTGCGATGGGATATCAAATTTCAGGAGGAGAAAGCCATGAAGTGTTCGCCTTAGAGGGAGCTACACTTGCATGCAGAGGAGGAGCTATTAGTTCCTAAGGATGAGCTTCAGGATGTGGATCAACCACAAGAGGAAGTTCATGGAGTGGAAGAGACCACTCATGCAGTGCCAATCATCAGAGGGCGGAAGCGCACTATAGAAGCTGAGCGACTGGCTCAAGATGCAGAGAAGGTTGTAGGAGCACCTACATCACAGCGTAGACAGAGACAGTCACCGGACCGGTATACTGGATACATGGCTCTTGTGAGCAAGTGTATCGTGACAGAGCCATCCTCTTTCAAGGAAGCTATGGAGGACCCCGCATGGTTAGATGCCATGGTGGAAGAGTATGATTCGATTGTCAGAAACAGTGCATGGGAGATTGTCCCGAGGCCGGAAGGGAAATCAGTGGTGGGTTCGAGATGGATCTACAAAGTGAAGCAGGCAGCTGACGGGAGTGTGGAGAAGTACAAGGCAAGATTTGTTGCCCAAGGCTTTTCACAGATTGAGGGGATCTATTATGAGGAGACCTTTGCACCTGTCGCAAGGTATTCTTCCATACGGACGATTCTTGCTCTCTCAGCGCAGATGGGGTGGCACATTCATTAGATGGATGTGAAGACTGCGTTCCTCAACGGAGTCATTAAGGAGGAGGTGTACATAGAGCAGCCCGAAGGTTTCGAGATCTTCAGCAGCGAGTCGCATGTGTGCAGGCTCAAGAGAGCGTTGTATGGGTTGAAACAAGCACCTCGTGCTTGGTACACACGAATAGACAGTTATTTCACCGGACTTGGATTTTCCAAGAGTGAGGCGGATCCGAACCTATACCAGATTGTGGTGGAGGGTAAGTTGCTGATCATTGTACTTTATGTAGATGATTTGATTTTGACAGGTGATGAGATGTTGATACTCTCATGCAAGGAGGATCTTGAAAAAGAGTTTGAGATGAAGGACTTGGGCCTCCTTCATTATTTCCTGGGATTGGAAATTCAGCAGCGCAGTGGTGGACTGTTTGTTTCTCAGGGTAAGTATGCTCGGGAGATACTGGAGAAGTTCAACATGCATGGATGCAAGCCTGTTGATACTCCTCTTCCTGCTGTCTGGAGGATGGAGGATGCTACTTCACCGGAGGTAGTGGATGCCACTGTTTATCGACATTTGGTGGGGTCGCTTATGTATCTGGTCAATACACGACCTGACATATGCTATGCTGTGAACCAGCTTTCAGAAGCTATGGTTAAGCCAACCAAGCTCTTCTGGGAGGCAGGCAAACATGTAGTGAGATATCGTAGAGGCACATCGAGATATGGTTCATGGTACAGACAGGAGGATCAGTTCAGGTGGCATGGCTTCACGGATTGGTATCATCATATCAGAGATTGTGTGCAGCGGAGAATCATGTTACTTTCATACATTCCTACGGAGGATCAGGATGCTGATATCTTGACGAAGGCACTCACCAGGAGCAAATTCGAATACCACAGGGGTAGGATAGGGGTTGCAGATAATCCTTATCTTGTTGAGAGGGAGTGTTGAGATTGCAACAAGATGAGGAGCTTAGTGGAAAGAAGTCGCCTTCATTAAGTGGGCCTGCAGGCTATTTTTGGCGCAAAGTCTATTTTTAGACTATGTCTATTTTTTGACATATGGATCATGTTCTATGAGTTGTAGGATGCTATTTTTGGATGGTTGGTCAAGTTGGAAAAAATAGATGGACTTCTATTTTTAGACATACTAGGCAGAATCTATTTTTAGATTTCCAGTCTAAAAATAGATATGTTGAATATTATTAGCTCTTAATAGTATTTAGACTCTAAACATTATCTTATCCTCTTGGAGCACTTCAGTTTGATGCCTGGATGTGGCACATGCAGCTGGCAGAAGGAATTACGCTATTCCTAGGGTTTAGTGGAGCTATTGCATGGTTGACTTCAGTTAGAACTCATGTGACAGAGTTTGTTGAAGTTGATGAGTTAGTTAATGGAGTTGTGTTCAATTTAACTTAGTTGAGCTAGTTGTATCTAGTCTAACTGATTAATAAAATTAGTGAGAGTGGTGTGAATTAATTATTAATTAATTGACTAATTATTAACTCATAAATCAACTAAATAATACATCAGTTAACTGCAGTGCATGGACAGTTTCAGTGGAGAGGTAGGTGAAAGAGCAGTGTGACTATCAGTTGTGACTATACTGGTGCATGAGATTTGCACACACATTGATGGAGAAGCCAATGAGGATTGCGCGGTACATGCGGTGGGTTAGACCTTGATCTCATGTTCATCCACATCTTGGATTGCGCAATGAGAGGCTGGCTAAGAATAGAGGCGGATTAGGGCATGTGTTTTGCTGATCCGAGGCTTGTGTAGTGTGTAACAATTGGAGATTGTACTGAGAGCTTGTGAGGAGTTTGTACAATGATTGTTACATGATCTCTATCATTATAATATACAGATAGTTGGGGGTTTTCAGCTTTAAGCTTTCCCATAAATACTGTGTTTATATGTGTGATTGTTTATGGTTTTAATGTGCGCATGCGATTGTTTATAATTCCACAAATTGATGATCAATAGTAGAAGAGGTTATGTATTATGCATGAAGCTCAAATAGTGTGTGATCAGGATAATATCGGTGAATAATTTAACATTTATTCAAATTTCTACAGAATGATGATCCTTCACTATGTTTTCATCTAACATAGTTTCCTTTTCATTAAATTCCCTGACATTTTTCATTTGTTGTCCTTCTTTTCCTGCATAATTAACACATGAATTATCAGTATTAAAAATACAAGGTTTAAATACCTCTTCCTTCTCTGGCAAAATTTCAGTATGCTGCTTTGAGTTTTCTTCCAAATCCTTTGTCAGCACATCAGTATGCTGATTTAAATTCTCCATGAGACTGTCAGCTAGTCTCTCCTTCTTATCATCTGGTTCATGAATGTCTCTCTTCTCTGGTTGACAATAATGAACTTATTCAATTTTTTGAATCATAATTACATCCTTATCTTCTGTTTCCTGACTGTCATTCATGACAATTTATTTTTCTTTCACATTCAACAATTTATCCCGAGTGTATATCCTCTGTTTTTCCAACTCTCTTAATATTTGAAGATCTAACTTTCTATATAATTCAACAATTTCAATTGGAGTAGAACTTGGAAACTTTACACAACTTTCCATACCTTCACTTGTTCTTGACCAATCATCAAATGGTCCTTCTTCCTCTACTTTAATACTCTACTGAATATTCTCAATAGACCCCTCTGTCTCCTTTTGTTTCTGAGAGCTTACTATCTCAACATCCTTTTGAACAAAATTCAGATTCAACTTCTTCTCCTTCACAAAATTCAAAGTTTGTTCATCATCTGTGATGTACCTGCAATCATACACAATTCATTAGTTTTAAAAATGCAAGAATTTTCAGTCTTGTTTGCTTCTTCAAGCATTTCTCCTTGAACAAATTTGTGTGTGGAATCCTCAAATTCCATCTTTGACTCAAAAAATCTGAGTTCTTCCTTCCATAAGGCAATCTCCTTCTGCCTCCACTTCATTTGTAATGGTTTCCAAATTACCTTCTTTCCCTTCAGTGGAAAGATCCATCCTCCTCTCTGGTTTTCCTCTTTTTGTAGCCATTCCTTTAGTACCTCCAGTTGTACTTTCATCACTAAAATTTCTCTTTCTCTATCCTTCATCTTATCTCTGTGGAATTCTTTAGAACCCCTTCTCTGATCCTCCATGATCATCTTCTTCATGAGCTCCTCACTCACCATGATTTTCACTAAGCCTCTGCAACAACAAGCCCTCCCTGCTACCACTTACCTCACCAATCCCTTCTCTGGACTTGGTCTTTTGGCAAGCATTGGTTCTCTATCTATAGAACCTCTTGAGCACTCTCTTCCACTCTCTCTAGGCTTATCTCCTCAACTCACCTTCTCTTGAGAACACTTCAATTGTTCTCCCTATCTAACCTTTGGCTGGAATATTAGGTTCACTGCCATCATCATCAAAATATTTGTTTTCATGTTATCTGTAACCAGAATTTTCAACCTGCTAGATTAAAATTATCTCACCTTCAAGATCTCTGCATGATCTTGTTCTCTTCATTCACTTGTACTGTCTTCATTTATTTCTACAAATGCCTGTTCACTTCAAATCTGTGTATCTGCTGCTTATCAGATTTAGAATCTGATCTTCTCTTACTTTCATCTATCACACATGCAATTTAAAAAAAAAACTTTAATTCTCAAAAAGAGTTTTTCCTAATTTGATACCACTTGTTAGCAGCCGAAACTGCATTTACCCACATTCTCCATATAAAAAATGTATGGTTCATTTTTAAACCAAAATAATTCCTATATTGGGCAAACTCTAATGTGGAAGCTTTGCCTCTCTTCTTAACCCTGTGGTTATAAACCATATAATAAAACCCTCTTCATGGAAAATTTGAATCAATATTCGATTTTGCAATAAAACCCAAAATATAATCTTCGGGGCCAACACATACATTAATGTATGTGCCCAACGCTTTACCAATCCAGCATATATTCGAGCTACGCAGACACTTCATTGATTCAAAGGTTCGATCTTGGGTAAAACCCAATGTACCATCATAATAATAACATCTTCCATATACTTGAGCCCACGCTTAATTTTTCATTCATTTAAAATCTCGACTTTGGATAAAAACCAAGCACCAACATATATTAATGTTGTGGGTCCCGAAACAATTTTCAAATGTACCTTTCGTTAACCTCCACGCAACTACGGGTGCGAACACTGTCCGATCATTTGATAAGAGCATCCAATGGATATCACATAACATTTACCCCTACACTTTAATTTGCCAAAGCAAAGAAAAATTGGCAGTTTTAAAATTCTGCCCATGCTACGTGTCACTCATTTAGGACTATTGCGTTCAATTAGAAGTTTACCACTTACCATTCGAAGTCCGCGTGAAAACCATTTGTGGTTTTCAAAACCATTTTCACGGTTCCGTCTTTTGTTGACTCACAGTTCCGCTTCTTATTCTTCAATACACACCTCCACCCTTAACTATCCATCGATTTTTTTCGCTGCACCATTACTTTGTATTTTCTGCCTTTGTTCAACTCACGATTTCAAACAGGGCCAGGGTTCTATCCAATCTTCAAACCCACACATACATTCATTCCAAGCATGGTTTAACCTCTATATTCAATTTCTATGGTTCAATTCCATATTTATAAATACAATAAACTCAAATGTGACTCCAACCCCCGATCTCACTATACTGTGTACTCGGTAACCACAGAAACACCATTTAAGGGAATAAAATCCATACATGTCTGATGTATATGATTCCGAACCCTAGACCTCATTTCACTGTGTATACACAACAGTGTGTCTATTTCCTCCTTGAAATAGCTTATACGTTGTCAACTCCAATTATAAAATATATCCAGGAAAATTTATACCTCAAATTAGAAGTCCAGATAATCCCTTTAATAACATCGATCCATTCTGTGATCGATGCTAATTTTCTCAGTAATTACAAATCACACAGAATTCAATATTCACCCTCAATCCACACACTCTTAAATTTTAGCTTGAACATAAAATGACATAATTCTCCCTGTTCCTGTCAATTCCACTTGCACACAATATACATTCAAAACACAAACTCGGGAATTGAGTTTTTCTTTATTAAAACCAATATTTACATAGGAATTCTTCCTCTGGCCTGATCTTCTGTATCAGTGGCCTTTTTCCTATTTTTCCCATAGGCTTCAAACCGTATCTGTCTAAAACCTGAATCACTCCTCTCAATCCTTCAATCTATATATCCCTTTATGCCCTTTAGGCTTACAATTTATACAAAAGGTTCTGAAACTATTTTTGGTTTCAGATCCTTCAACCTCTCAACAAAACCCTGAATATCCTCTTTCTCCTCTTTTTCCTCAACTAACCCCTAAGGATCCTCTTTCATCACAAAATCATGAAACCAACTCTGATTTAGGATTTACCATTAATTTCTAAATCTCTCAATCCCTATATACTCTCAACAAGCCTAATTCTCTCATGTTCTCCAACATTCGAGAACATTTACAAAATTACTCACAATATTTAATTAATTCTCATTAAAATCACTCAAATCATTACATAAGAAACCAATTCCCTTGAAAACACAAAAGCCCTAAGTCTATTAAAATACAAGGAATTTTCTTGAGCCTAATGCCCCTGCATCAATCACCATATATCTCACTCACGAGTGTTGTAACTAGGGTTTCAAAGGAGGCAGAAATAAGGTGCATGTCTGAAGTAGAAGGAAGTCAAAGTTGAAGAGTAACCAAGAAGAAGAAAGGAGTAGAAGGATTGTTTGTGACTTGGTCTTAGAGTGTAAAATAGGTCAAGGGTCTTGGTCTTGGTATTCGTCAATTGGAATCTCTATAAGAAGAAGAATTTGATCGGGTTTTCCTCTCAAGAGTGAGAGATTTTGGCCTTGACTGATAGAATGTATTTTTTGTCTCTTGTTTATTTATGGTTTATGCATTGGTAGCTGTTTAATGAATAACACTAATAACCTAAATAAAATAATATCCTAATATAAATAAGTAAAAATAAATCTCAAGAAATTACTAATAGAAGGGAAATAACTTAATTTATATGCCTTATATTTCTCAATAGACAATGACATTCTATGGCACACTCGACTATGACCTTCTATGATGCATTTGATAGTGTTCTTATATAGTACAAATGACATAGATCTTCTTAATTGTCTGTACAGTATGTATGACAAAGATCTTCTATGATACATATGATATGATTTATAATGGAAACCTTGAGACATATGGATAGTGACCCCGAGGAATCATATATATATATATATATATATATATATATATATATATATATATATATATATATATATATATATATATATCGATCTTGACAATGATGGCAATGGCCTTGATAGCAGAACCCCTTGTATCACAAATACGGGAAATGTACCTCTGACATATGTTTCTAGTAAACAATGATGTGGTAGAAACTCTCTGTTTCAATGCACACATGAAGTTGTGAACTAAATTGGATTGTCCTTAGGAGGCCTGATATGTTTGATGATGATGTCTCATTATCCTTGTACTTTGAATATCAACTGAACATTTGATGAATATCTAATAGAATAAGAATTTGGATGGCTTTCCCCCTTGTGGGGCTTTTCCTTGGGCTCTGACCTAACTCCTAGTGTCTCTATTGTGTATGTTTATTTTTATTTATGTTGTTCCTTTTATGTTTCACTGAATTACTGATGTTATTGTTCTTTCTACATAATTGAAAATAATATTATGATATTATGGGGTGAATTCAATATATAAATGATGAAAATCTTGTAAATGCAATTATCTAAAGCAAAGAACAATCCAACCATTATAAAATTAACACAAGTTAAATATATGAATATATATATCGAGCCTCTTATCAACAAATTAATGAACATACGGGCCATCATCACTATGTATGACATCTGTAAACCAATATGGTAGAGGAAACTTCAATTCCATGGAATACTTGTATGGAAAATTCATGATGCCCCAAGACTGACACATTTTTATGGTATGTAATGTTCCATTGCACTTTAATAGTATATAATTATTTCAATTAGATCATATCATGCATGTTTTTTAAATAATCCTTTTGTTTATATTAATTGAAATTAATCCATCTCTTGCAGGCCTTCAAACAAAGGGTAAATTTTCATGTCTAGTTTGTGGTCTTAAGATGAATATGCACATTCAACAAGTTTAGGAAAGGTGTTTGATAAGTATAAGCACTTCCTATCTAATAACCATAGGTGTCATGCTACTGAAAATCATCTTTTCAATGGGAAAGAAGAGACTTTACTAAAACCACGAAGACACCTCACCTATGGAAGTTGGAATAGAACAAAAATCATCGTGAAGGACATGGGATTCCACGAGGAATGAAAAATTATCACGCTCAATTAATGAGGTTGCCATACTATGAGCACCTAAAAATAACTCATTTTTTTGATACAATGCATATTAGGAAGAATTTGACAAAAAAATTATGGCAGATCATAGATGGTAGGAGGGATAACAAAAAGATCCTCAAGATTTTTATTGACATTGCAAGAGCCAATCATGCAATGAAAAGTGGGATATCATCAAGTATCGATGGAGATTGTAAGGACCTTCCACGGTTATTAATAGAGAAGAAAAGAGATGACCTAAATGAGGTCATTAAAATAATTAAATTTTTCACAAGACTTTCTTCAATCATAAATAATATCTTAACAAAGAAAAGTGAATTTGGTGGGGTAAAAATATACGATTGGCATACCTTCATTAAGGTAATTATTTTGGCATATATATTTATATATTGGTACATATACATTTCTATGGATTTTTTTTGTCTAGTTTGGATTAAAGAAATAACAATTCATTTTTATTATTACAATATGTTCTACCTCTATCTCTCACAGGCGACTTCGACAACAACATCAAACAAGTTATATATGATCTTGGAAAATACATGAGGTGAGTAGCGATTTATATGCCAGATGTTTTTTCAATTATTTTTTGATAAAATTAATGACATGTGTTTTACTTGTAATGTAATATATTATGTTTTGTTGAAACACGTTATTTTCTTGCATAATTTATAGATGGTTGTCACCGGAAGAAATACATAAAGACGATATAAAACATTAGAGAGAGAAATTCCTCGGATAATGTGTGAAATGTGAAACTATCTAAGTCCAATATTTTTCAATGCACAAAACACTACCTCATAGACCAAGTTGAGGAGATTGAATTGTGTGGACCTGTACACACAATGTCAATGTGGATGGTGGATAGGCACTTGAAATCATTGATGTCTTTGGTTCAAAGAAATCATCCTGAGGGTTCTATGGTGAAGGGGGGCACCTATTGGGGAAAGGTAGAACGACGAAGGTGAAAGGTAATACAATATTTAATGTGGATATATATATATATATATATATATATATATATATATATATAATTTTAATTTTTGTGTATATCATACTTATTTATCTTTATTCTTTCATCAATTATTAATATTTACCATGGTAACTAATATTTATTGGCGAATTATGATTTATGATATAGTTTGCCGTGAGTGGGATGTACTACATTTATACATTGTAAATAATTTTGGTTGAATGAATCCATGCATTGAAAGATGTGAAATATCTCATGGTACATTATCATGGCAAGGGGTGTCTGCATTGGTTAAATAATCTCATCATATTCGTCATGACAATCTGACGCAGAGAGAAACTGATTTAGCAAATGGTTTGAAAGATAAATATGAAAACATTCATTTTTATCGACATGAAATATTTTATTAAGTTATTTTATAAATATATTATTAGTGTGAATGCAGGTGTTTTTTTTCAAATACTTTCCAAGTTATATATATGAATATGTTTATTAATTAACAATTTATTTTTTATGTGTTTGGCATTGTTACCACTCAAACTAGCAGGGGTCCTAAGAGGGGACCCTATAGAGCAACTGCTAGGTCTAGGGGAAAAAATGGAGCGATAGCCCACTGTCACCTTAAATAAGTCTACATGCTCTTTACAAACTTTCACCAACAGGAGGAGACCCGATATAAGAGGAATCACAATGATGAATATTCAATGATTGGATAAGGATTGATTCCTAAAGCCTATTCTCAAGAGAGGCTCAAATAAATGAATTACTTTCTTGAGAGGTAAGGTGACATTCTCTTTAAGAAGGGCTAAGAGGACACCTAAGCCTAGGTTTGGAGGACATCTCTTGATAATAAGTTTCCTAGACCTAATAATCCTTGCAGAGGAATGGATTCTATGTAATCCTTGTGATTTTTGAGGTATAAAGTTGTGGGACCACAAAGAACCCAAGTGGACCTCAGCCAGGTCAAGGGTATGAATTTGATCACCAATTGAGGGGCTTGACCTACTTGGGGATGATAATAGGATTAAAGGGGTAAATTTATTTTGAGATTTGAACATATATTTCACTTGAAGGTTCTAGTTAGATTGGGTTGGTCATATGTTGTTAGATATGATCTTAAGAGAAAGGTCAGTAGAGTATAATATAACAAATAAAGATGATAATTAAGAGGGTGATGATGTAGATGAGAAGTTAGTTGATGATCATGTGTTATATCACAAATATGTCGAATAATTTCAAGGAGATGTTCGAGATAATGTTCTCGATGAAGATGATGTTGATGATGTACTACTTTGCAAGAACCCTAGTTTGCAAAGAATTTCCCCTATTAAATGAATAACTTGAAGAAGTTGAACCAAATGTAGGAGATGATGTTTTTCATGATGATATGATTATTGGAAATTATGAAATTGACGATGATGCTGAAATTGTTGATCGTTTCAACGCCATTTTTGAACTGAATGACATAAATGTTGATATGTTGGATGAAGAATAAGATTAATGATATTAGAATGTTATAATGTACGGGGTATGCATTTATATGTTTTGAGTTTCAATTTTTTCCTCTTTCATTTAACTTAAATATTTGTTCCTTAATAATTTATATATATGTTTGATTCTTACTTTTTTGCTTTCAAATAGTTTATAGTAGATAAATTGGGTATTGGGAATATTGAGAGTGATGTGTCGGGGGGGGGAGCCATATGAGATTCCACCTTAATGTGGTTGGAATTATTTAGTAGAGAATATTATATTATTATTGAAACCAAGAGAATCTCATTATTTGTGTTAAAATATGAAAGTTCTATGCATAAATTTAAAAAGTATTTGCAGAAACTTGAAAGTTTCTATGCATAAAAATGAATGTACTTGTAGAAAATTGAATGTACTTTGTAGACAACTGGACGGAACTAAATTTACTTTTCATAAAGCTTAATGTACTTCGCATAAAACTAAATGTAATTTTCAGAAATTTGAATGTACTTTGCAGAAAAATAAATGTACTATGTTGTTTCAATTACTTAGAATGCATATATATTCTTCATGAGTTTTCAGATCAACAATTGTAGATAGAACATAAAATTAAGGATCACATGAAGACAACCAATCACAAATATGAGACACTAAGAGTTAGGTATAATGAGCAGGGAAAAACCCACAAGGGGAAAAGCGGGTGGGGGTCGAAACTACGACCTCCAAGCGACGAGTGGAGAGCTTTACCGTTACATTTGTTCCTTACACAATATGGTTTCTCGATCCTTTTGTTTTCATATTATTCAGCCATGATGGGATGGATCCAGGGTCTAGCCCCGACCCTGGTCATCGCCGGAGGCGGGACCATGGGTAGGAGGCTAGCTCCCCCCCCCTTAGCGGGTCCCATAACCATTACCAAACTATCCTCCATTGATAAACATGTGTCTGTTGATATTGAAACAAGATGATGAGCTTAGTGAAAAGAGTCGCCTTCACTAAGTAGGCCCGCAGGCTATTTTTGGCGCAAAGTATATTTTTATACTATGTCTATTTTTAGACATATGGATCATATTCTATGAGTTGCAGGTTGCTATTTGTGGATGGTTGGTCAAGTTGAAAAAATAGATGGAATTATATTTTTAGACATATTGGGTGGAAGCTATTTTTAGATTACCAGTCTAAAAATAGATATGTCAAATATTATTAGCTCTTAATAATATTTGGACTATAAAAATTATCTTATTCTCTTGGAGCATTTCAGTTAAGTGCACAGATGTGGCACAGGAGCTGAGAGAAGGAATTACGCTATTTCTGAGGGTTAAGTGGAGCTATTGCATGGATACTTCAGTTAGAACTCATGTGACAGAGTTTGTTGGAGTTGTGTTCAATTTAACCCAGTTAAACACAATTGAGCTAGTTGTATCTAGTCTAACTGATTGATAGACTAGTGAGAGTGGTGTGAATTAATTATTAATTAATTCACTAATTATTAACTCATTAATCAACTGAATAATACATCAGTTAACTATAGTGCATGGACAGTTTCAGTGGAGATCAGTGAAGAGGTACGTGAAAGAGCAGGTTGACTATCAGTTGTGACTATAATGTTGCATGATTTGCAACACACAGTAGTTGGAGATGCCAATCAGGATTGCATGAGAAAGGCTGGACCAATTTGAGTTCATTCAGAGCCATTCTTCAGCAGTGATTGCGCAGTAGAGGCAGGCTAGCAGGTGGTAGAGATCGGTGCATGGGATTTGCTAGATCATACCTGATTAGTGTGTAGGAATTGGAGATTGTACTGAGAGCTTGTGAGGAGCTTTGTATGATAATTGTTACATGATCTCTATGACATATAATATATATATAGTTGGATGTTTTCAGCTTTAAGCTTTCCCATAAATTACTGTGTTCATATGTGTGAATTTTTATGGTTTTAATGTATGCATGCAATTGATTTAATTTCTGCAAGTAATGATAAATGGTAGAAGAGATTCTGTATTGTGCATGAAGTCAAATAGTGTGTGATCAGGAGAATATAGGATGTATAATGCATTATTTATATAATTTCTACATGGTATCAGAGTGATATTGATCATTGGAGCAATTGCAAATCATTGAAGCGATTGAGTTTTGTGTTGGTGGAATTTGAATTTGCAGCAGTATTTTCTTAGAGTCGAAGCTGAGATGTATTTCAATGGATTGCGATTGGAGTATGCCCTTGAGGGAAGCTTGAATTATATTTTATGGAAGGGCAGGATGGATGTAGTGCTGGAGGACAATGGATTGAAGGAGTTCATAGATGCATAAATTCCAAAACCTACTTCTAAGCGATGTTGCCGCACTTGACGCATGGCAAAAGAGAGCTGACAAAATGTCGAAGGATTATGTTGGAAGGTGTGAAGGATCACATAGTGTCCGGCCTTCATGTGCTTCTCCATTCTTGATGTGGAAATCTTTGACATATTTGTTCCAAAGCAAGAGCGACCAAAGGAAGTTGGCGCTCAAGGATAAGCTCAGGAATATAAAAATGGAGAAAGGCAACAGTATACCCAAGTACCTCACGAAGTTTTTCCAATGCAGAGATGAGCTGGGCAGTGTGGGGGTTACTGTATATGATGAGGACTTGGTGATCTTGGCTTTCCTTGGGCTTCCGAAGAGTTGGCATTCCTATCACGACACTGTCAATGGTTAGGAGAAACTGCCAGGATGGGAGCGACTTTGGTCGGATCTTGTGCAGGAGGAGATAAGGCAGAGTACCAGGGATGGATCTTCATTGAATAATGTAGATGAATAAAATTGTGCTTTGGCTGCCAAAGAAAAGAAGGGGAAGAGCAAGAAAGCTTCTCAATCCGGTGCGAAAGGCAAGAAGCAGGACATGTCCAAGGTGAAGTGCTTTCACTGTCACCAAAACGGACATTATGCCACTAATTGTCCACAGAAGAAGAAAAATAAGTAGGCTGCTGGATCTGCAGCTGGAGAGGCCTTAGCCTCGCAGTTTGAGCTGGATTTTTCGCTGATCGCATGCTTGGTCTCAAGTGTGATGGGTTCAGTGTGGTTTCTTAACAGTGGTGCGTCTTTTCACATGACAGGAGACAAAGATTTGTTTACTGATCTGGATGAGAAAGATCTTGGAGTGCACATCGAGATGGGAAATGATGGTAGATACAATGTGACCAGTATCGGTATCATTTCCTTTGAGAGGGAGTCTGGTAAACCCTTTGTATTGAAGGAAGTAATGCATGTTCCAGGATTGAAGAAGAATCTTATCTCTGTGGCAATGTTGGAAGACAATGGATATGATGTTGTCTTTAGTGAGGGAAAGGCTTTCCTACACAGTAAGGAAACTGGTGAAACTCGGAGGATAGGGGTTCGAGTTAAGAATCTTTATCAGTTGCAGGTAGATGGCTGCGCAGCAATGGCAGGCAAGGCAGAAGGAATGGTGAGCCGAGATGAGAGCAAGCTATGGCATAGGAGATTGGGCCATCTTCACCATGGTGCTTTGAAAATTTTGCAGCAAATTTCTACCGGGCTTCCCAAAGGTACACTTGCGCAGTCAAATCAGTGCAAGGGATGTACTTTGGGAAAATTTGTGAAAGCCACCTTTCACGAGAAGGATAATCACACCACGATGATCCTTGAGAGAATTCACACAAACATATGTGGACCTTTCTCAGTAGCTTCGACAACAAAGCACAGGTATTATGTGATCTTTGTTGATGACTTTTCTCGGAAGTGCTGGATCTTCTTCATGCAGAAGAAGAGCGAGACATTCTCTAAGTTCTGTGAGTTTAAGGTACTGGTGGAGAAAGAGTCGGGGAAGCAGGTGAAGGCTCTTAGGAGCGAAAATGGTGGTGAATTCATCTCTGGCGAATTCAAACACTTTTACAGCGTAGAAGGAATTCGAAGAGAGCTCATAACGCCTCATAACCCACAGCAGAATGGGGTCATAGAGCGAAAGAACAGAATGATCGTGGGTGCTGCACAGGCGATGTTGCATGAGCAGGGCCTTCCCATACACTTGTGGGATGAGGCATGCAATATTGTGGTTTATGTGCAAAACCGTTGTCCTCATAGCATACTTGGCATGAGTACACTCGAGGAGGCGTTTTCTGGTAAGAAGCCTGATATTTCTCATTTGAATATTTTTGGCTCACTTTTGTTTACATTCATGTGATGAAGGATGCCGGGAGAAGATGGAGCCGACCGCGAGAAGTTGGGATATTTGTGGGGTACAGTACACCCCACAACTATCGTGTGTATTTTATAGATAGTAGGAAGGCGATTTGTGTGACGGGATATCAAATTTCATGAGGAGAAAGCCATGAAGTGTTCGCTTGAGAGGAGCCACACTTGCATGCGGATGAGGAACTTATTAGTTCCTAAGGATGAGCCTCAGGATGTGGATCAGCCACAAGAGGAGGTTCATGGAGTGGAATAAACCACTCATGCAGCACCAACCATCAGAGGGCGGAAGCGCACTACAGAAGCTGAGCGACTGAATCTTGATGCAGAGAAGATTGTAGGAGCACCTACATCATAGCATAGATAGAGACAATCACCTGACCGATATACTGGATACATGGATCTGATGAGCAAGTGTATCGTGACAGAGCCATCCTCTTTCAAGGAAGCTGTGGAGGACCCTGCATATTTAGATGCCATGGTGGAAGAGTATGATTCGATTGTCAAAAATAGTGCATGGGAGATTGTCCCAAGGCCAGAAGGGAAATCAGTGGTAGGTTCAAAATGGATCTACAAAGTGAAGTAAGTAGCTGACGGGATCATCGAGAAGTACAAGGCAAGATTTTTTGCCTGTGGCTTCTCACAGATTGAGGGGATCGACTATGATGAAACCTTTGCACCTGTCGCAAGGTATTCTTCCATACATACGATTCTTTCTCTCTCAGCGCAGATGGGGTGGCACATTCATGAGATGGATGTGAATACTGCGTTCCTCAACAGATTCATTGAGGAGGAGGTGTACATAGAGCAGCCCGAAGGTTTCGAGATCTTCAGCAGCGAGTCACATGTGTGCAGGCTCAAAAGAACATTGTATGGGTTGAAACAAGCACCTCATGCTTGGTACACACGGATAGACAGTTATTTCACTGGACTTGGATTCTCCAAGAGTGAGGCGGATCCAAACCTATACCAGATTGTGGTGGAGGGTAAGTTCGTCATTGTACTTTATGTAGATGATTTGATTTTTGTGGAGTAATGGCTGACTGATACACTCATGAAAGGTTGATCTTGCAAAGGAGTTTGAGATGAAGGACTTGGGCCTCTTTAATTATTTCCTGGGATTGGAAATTTGGCAGCGTAGTGATGGATTGTTTGTTTCTCAAGGAAATTATTCCTGAGAGATACTGGAGAATTTTAACATGCATGGCTGCAAGCCTGTTGATACTCCTCTTCTTGGTGGATGGAGGAAGGAGGATGCTACTTTGGCGGAGGTAGTGGATGCCACTGTTTATCGATAGTTGGTGGGGTCACTTATGTATCTGGTCAATACACAACCTGACATATGCTACGCTGTTAACCAGCTTTCATAATCTATGGTTAATCCTACCAAGATCTTTTGGAAGGTAGGCAAGCATGTATTGAGATATCTCAAAGGCACATCGGGATATGGATTATGGTACAAACAGTCGGATGAGGTGAAGCTGCATGGCTTCATGGATGCAGATTGGGCAGGGAGCCCAACGGACAGAAAGAGCACATCTGGAGGTATTTTCAGTATCGAGTCGACAACAGTTTCTTGGTACAATAGGAAGCAAAGATTCGTGGCACTCAGTTCAGCGGAGGTCGAGTACATGGCAGCAATTTTGGCTGCATGCGAGGCTATATGGATGAGGAAGATCCTGGTCGGGTTGTTCGGTTCACACTTAGATCCTACTGTGATATATTGTGATAATCAGAGTTGCATCAAACTCTCGGTTAATCCAGTATTTCATGATAGATATAAACACATTGACATCTGGTATCATCATATCAGAGATTGTGTGCAGCGGAAGATCATGTTACTTTCATACATTCCCACGGAGGATCAGGATGCTGATATCTTGACGAAGGCGCTCACCAGGAGAAAATTCGAATACCACAGGGGTAGGATAGGGGTTTCAGATAATCCTTATCTTGTTGAGATGGAGTGTTGAGATTGCAACAAGATGATGAGCTTAGTGGAAAGGAGTCACCTTCACTAAGTGGGCCCGCAGGCTATTTTTGGCGCAAAGTCTATTTTTAGACTATGTCTATTTTTAGACATATGGATCATGTTCTATGAGTTGCAGGATGCTATTTTTGGATGGTTGGTCAAGTCGGAAAAAATAGATGGACTTCTATTTTAGACATATTGGGCGGAATCTATTTTTAGATTGCCAGTCTAAAAATAGATATGTCGAATATTATTAGCTCTTAATAATATTTGGACTATAAACATTATCTTATTCTCTTGGAGCACTTCAGTTAAGTGCACAGATGTGGCACAGGAACTGATAGAAGGAATTACGCTATTCCTGAGGGTTAAGTGGAGCTATTGCATGGAGACTTCAATTAGAACTCATGTGACAGAGTTTGTTGGAGTTATTGAGGTAGTTGGTGGAGTTGTGTTAAGTTTAACTTAGTTAAACATAATTGAGCTAGTTGTATCTAGTCTAACTTATTGATACACTAGTGAGAGTGGTGTGAATTAATTATTAATTCATTCACTAATTATTAAATAATTAATCAACTAAAGAATACATCAGTTAACTACAGTGCATGGACAATTTCAGTGGAGACCAGTGGAGAGGTAGGTGAAAGAGCAAGTGGACTATCAGTTGTGACTATAGTGTTGCATGATTTGCAACACACAGTGGTTGGAGATGCCAATGAGGATTGCGTGAGCAAGGATAGACCAATTCGAGTTCAATTTAGAGCCATTATTCAGCATTGATTGCGCAGTATAGGCAGGCTAGCAGGTGGTAGAGATCGGTGCATGGGATTTGCTAGATCAGACCTGATTAGTGTGTAGCAATTGGAGATTGTACTGATAGCTTGTGAGGAGCTTTGTATGATGATTGTTACATGATATCTATGACATATAATATACAGATAGTTGGGGGTTTTCAACTTTAAGCTTTCCCATAAATTACTGTGTTCATATGTGTGAATTTTTATGGTTTTAATGTGTGCATGCAATTGATTTAATTTCCGCAAGTGATGATCAATGGTAGAAGAGATTTTGTATTGTGCATGAAGTCAAATAATGTGTGATCAGGAGAATCTTGGATGTATAACGCATTAGTTATATAATTTATACAGTGCCCACTATTAACATTCAATGTCGGTGGTTGGAAATTCAGCTTTAAGGCCTTATAACAAAAAATTAAAGCATCGACAATTTCACCCGGTTTTTGGCGAAATTGGCACTCAGTTAGTAGAATTATGGATGGATTTGTAGGATGGTGCCAGATTTTGTGGAAAATGTGGAGCGAATAGTGCAAAAACTTGGGGAAGTCATAACTTACTCAGTTTTTTACCAAATTCGATGCAGAAAGAGGCTACACAGACATTTTTGGGCATTCCGGAGTTGATGGAACAAGTTTAGGAGCTGCTTGAGCATTGTAAACATATATAATCACAATTTTGAGCATAATAGAAGAGGGCCAAGCCATTTTAAGCTAGACCAAGGAGACGTAGCCGAGGCAGGGTGAACTCCTTCATCATGTTTTGTTGTGTCACTGTTTATGGTGATGTTCATGTTTGTTAGATGTTGTTGATCAATGTTTTTTTTTGTGTGTTAATTTTCTCGAGAAAATCACATAAAAACATAGAAAAAATCATGTTTAACTTGAAATTAACCTCATAATCCTCAAGCACTTTGTTTATATTCTAAATTGGATCTTAGCATAGAAAACACTAATATTCCCATTTAGATCAAGTTAGTATTAGAGCACTAGGTTTAATTTTGCAAGGAGGATTTAATTTTTTTGCAAGTGTTTAAATTATTACAAGGTTGAAGCTCAAGAGAGGAGAAGGAAAGCCTGTTAGTGCAGGTTCTCCAGTTGGAGCAAGGAGAAGGAGGGGACAGTTGCCACAATCTCCACCACAAGATTCACCTCCAATTGCAGTAGAAGCTTCGGTAAGAATTTCTAATGAAGGAGGAATTGATAACATGTCAGAGGATGATAAGGATTTTAGGAAGGCTTTGTTTGACATGATAGAGACAGTGAAGGTCTTCTATGAAGAGAGGAACACAAGGTTGCAAGGTGAAATCTCAAGGCGTCCAAGAGGAGAAGGTTCTTCAGGAGGAGGAGGTAATGGAAATGGTGATAGACCACCATCTACTCCACAATCATCCTCACCAGCATCTTCACCTTCATCTTCATCCTCTTCCACTACTACAACCCTTACTCATACTCATCAGCCTACCTCAAAATGAATTTGTAAACAACCCTTGTTAAAATTTGATATTAAATTTTATCTGCCTATGTATAATGGTGAAGTGAATGTAGAGAATATTTAAAAATGGATTCATTAGTTGGAGGTCTACTACACAATTCAAAACATTTAAGATGATTATACAAATATTTAGCTAGCTTTCTTGAGATTGGAGGGTGCAACACTAGTATGGTGGGAAGCTGAGACACAAGATGAGATTAAAAAACATGTTCAGACCTCACTCTATTGGTCTAATTTCATTACTACAATTAAAATATAATTTTACCCTCTAACATATATATAAAAATCCATCATGAATTGGCAGAAATTTAGACAAATTAAAGGTCAGAGTGTGCAATATGTCACCCAAGAATTTAGAAAAAGAGCTCTTATGTTAGGTGTTGATTTGCATTCAAAAGACATGTTGCTGCAGTATATAGGGGGTTTACATATCTACTTAAGGCATATTATCCTTATGTTCAATCCCAATAGTCTAGATGAGGTTTGTATGCAAGCCACTTGTTAGCCCCCCCTATAAATTTTTGACAAGCAAATAGGGGGCTAAAATGTTTTTGAGCCTTCAAGGAATGCATTTCCTCTGAAAACACATCATCCTTGAAGCCTCTTTGTGCCTGGTGTCCTTTGATAAATTTCCCTCTGCTGATTTCCATGATAAAGCCTCTCTGTTTGTGGAGAAATGCCCAAAGGCCTCTTTTTCCCTCTTATTTCACCCCCCACTTAGCTTCTACTTTGTCTCGCTTTCTATTTCCCTTCTTACCCTTCAAATCCCCCCAAAATCCCCTTTAAATTCTTCCCTTACCCTTTGTTGGCCATTATCCCCCTTTATTCCTCTATTGTTCCCCTTCCTAACCTTTAAATCACATTTAAATGGGCTAAAACCCACTTTCCGACCTTGTAATAGGGCTTAGCCCCAACCACTTCCCCACACGTGCCCCGGCGCTGGGACCAAGCGCTTAAGTCCCAAGTGCTAATCGCAATCGGAAGATCGGCGGGAGGTCAAGTTCCTTTGTTACATTGAAAAAGTCCAATGCGATCGGTTATTATATTAAGTCCCATGATATGTTATACATCGTCGACCTGCTGTTCAGATTCGATGGTGGAGCGCTAATCGCAACCCCCCGTCCGATCGCAATCGCAAGTCCCAGTGGTGCCGCCCCAATTGAGATCTCCCGATCAAATCATAGCCGTCCATCTCCCCGCTGATCAACGGTCAGCACTCCATCGTGCCCCGGCCTCCGATCGCAATCGCAAGCCTTCCCCGTCATTTCCTGATTTAATCCCATCCGTCCGTCTGATCCATGATCCAACGGCTTTCGCTTGTCCTCGCTAATCACAATCGGAAGTTTCAATGTGTGTCACCCCTGTCCCTCCTCCGATTGCGATTGCCCGATTAAATCCCCACCGTTGTTTTCCCTGTTGATCCAACGGTCAGCGCCCAATCGCGCCCCGACCTCTGATTGCAATCGCAAGTCCTAACTCCCGATCCCCGATCGCACTCTTCCTCCGATTGAACGTGAACCGTCGATCTGATCTCCAGATCCAACGGTCAGCGCTCAATCGCGCTCCCACCGCCGATCACAATCGCAATTTTGAAATGTGTCACCCTTTTCCCTCCTCCGATTGCGATTGCCTGATTCGATCGCGGCCGTTCATCCATATTTGAAATCAACGGCCCAGATCTGATCGCCCTCCACCACGACCGGGTCCCACATCCACGGCTCCGTTCATTGTTTCTTCATGTTTTCCTGTGTAATTCGCCCAAATGATAATCTTTGGGCTTTACACTATGTTGTCATTTCTCTGCCACTTTCATTGTTTCTCAACTGTTCCGCCACCATTCCTCTGCCTCCACAGCATTTCTCCACCCCTGCCTGGTTTGTAACAGGTTTATTTTAATTGTGCAGACAGCACAGAGAGGTCTATTCAGCATTTGCCAGCGAATTAGCAGAAAGGATTCAGAGGGGGTTAATGCTATTGTTGATATTATTAATGTTTGACCCCGCAATTCAAAGGAAAGGCACAGTTTGAAGACCAACGCACACGCAACAGTCTTATCTGTGTTTAATATCAGCAGAACATTTTCTCCAGACGTACACCATTCCTACAGCGCCCTCCATGTCTCCTCGAGCCCTTAAAATGAATTTTACGAACAAAGGTTTCTTCGAGACTGTCTGGACAACAGTAATTGAGGTATAGAGAGACCTACAGAATTTTATCCATGTCATTTATTCCAGAATGGTAGCACAGAGTTCCAGACCGCCGTGAGGACTTAAAGAACATATCAGAGGTCAAAATCGACCTGACAAAGATCTCCAAATAGGTTTACAGAGTACATGCAGCACTGTTGATTGCCATTAAGAGGTATGGGCGTGAACACTTCCGCCTTACTATCTTAATGAAGCTCATTTAATTGTTCATCTGCTTCTGTTATTCCGGTTTCTACTATAAGAATTCCCGAGAACGATATTGTAAAAGGTTGTTGTTGGGCCGTTGTTGTCCAGTGGCTGCTGTTGCAGTTAAAGGGATTCATTCTAACTGTTAGAACAGTCTTGGGAGGGAGTAGCAGAGTAGTTTGTATTGTAGTAGGCTGGGAGGAGAGGTTTGGATTGTGTTTCAGCCATTGAGCTCAGTGTACATGATTGGTTTTGCATCAATTAATCAAAGCACATTTCACAGGATCCTGGTCTATTAATATTGGTGACATCTTTCTTACTTTGTTTATTACACTTCATGATGTTTATTATTCTACTGGCTTGCATCAGAAGTTTGACATAGGATTTACCCTTGTTAGCTACCCTATGTTCCTGCTCTCCTTGCAATTTATGTTTATCTTCTGAAATGTTTTATCTGAGAAGTGTTTTCACTTGGTTTAACTAGTGTAGTGGATGTTATTGCCTGCTAGCTGATGTATGAATTAAATGAATCAGTTCTTAGATGTTCTTGTTGGGTTTAAGCTGGAAGATTTGGGAACACTGGGGATCAGAGTTAGCCCTGTCCACTAGAATCCTTGTGCAACCAGCTGACCTTCCTAAGATCCCTTTGTTAACCTTATCTCTGTTTCCTTGGAGTTGCTGAAGCAGACCTGGAGTTAAATGACCTCTGGTCCGATCTATAAGCAGCCCCTTTGTCCCTCTTTGAGAGTTGCCTTTGAGTATGCCCAAGCAGGTATGGAGTTAAATGACCTCTGACCTGATCTATAGACAGAAATTGGGTTGCTTTCTTTCTTTCACCTTCTTCTTTAGTGTTCCATTCCATCATCTATCTAAAAAGATCCTTTAGTATATATGAATTTCCCTTTGAAATCCTTGGCTAGCTGTTGCAAGTAATTCTCCTTTCATGACTCCATAGCCTAATGGATGGCACTTTCTTGACCTATCCTCTTTGCTGAAATCCTGCCGCCTTGTTCCTTTCCTCCCAAAACCTTCTCAGTCTATGATCTCATGACCAACCCACCAACCAACCAAATCATTTTAAAACCCCCTTTGTGCTTCATACCTAGCCTAACATCTCATCTTGAGCTTCAAAGATATATCATTCTTTGCTCTATTTGGAGAGATCCCTCTCCGGGTCCAGGAGGGCTAGATCCTGTGGCCCCAAAGCGGTTTTGATGTTGTCTCATCTTTTGGTATTGCCAAATCTGCCAAAACATGGGAACCCCAACATAATGGCGACTCCGCTGGGGAGGAGACCACTTTGCCTTTAGATTGGCTTTTAATTGCTGATGGTGGACAGCAGCCTGCCCCAAACAGTCAAATTCATCCACCTGGCGACTCCACACCCCATAATTCCCAAAAGACCTGATGAATCCACTGGCGGAAGACTCTGAACTGGTTGAGAAGAAGTAGTAGCCTTCTTTGCATAAATATGGATCCAAACATGGACAGAGATACAAAGTATGATGCTCTGTGTAATCAATTGAATGAATTAACAGAAACATTTGGTAAAGTGCTAGAGATGTATATGGATAATCTGAATGCAAATGAGGATTATTTAGAACATCCCATGCATCTCCCAGAGCAAGGACAAACTCAGGACCTAGAAGATGATCAAGACATGTATGATGCTTAGGAGTCTATAGAAGACGAAGAGGAAAGCGAGGAGGAACTACCTGATTGCTCACTTATGTCTTGTGTTACGCTGACCAGAGAATATCTAGACCTAATAGCGAAATCTAATAGGGAACGCTGCCTTGAGGAAGCAAGAGACCACACGGAAGAGGTAGAATCTGATGTGGAAAAAGAGGATCAAGTAAACATCTCGCCTCCCAGTCAGATAATCCAAGAGAATGAGGAATGTTGTTCTTCTGGCCATGATGAGAGGGAAACCCCTCTTTTGACATAAGAAGAGATTGATCGAATATTAAACCAGCGGTCCACCTCCGAAATCTTTTGTAGAACACACGCTCCTTCTCATTCATCTCTTGAGTTTGGTGATTCAGACCCTGAAGACTCCTCTGTGGATCAGGACGATGAAAGACCTGTTGAGCGTCCATAATGGTTGACTTGGCCAAGCCAACCAATTTTTGACACTGATGGAGAGAGCTATGATAGTATAATAGCAGATGAAGATTCTTCGAATCTTCATTCTGCTTTACTATAGATCATCAATGAGACTGGAAACCAGTAGCCTTTCCTTTCAGAAGAAGAGGAGGAAGGAAAAGAAGAGATTCTTGAGAAAAATGAAAGCGACGAGCCTTCTCTTGAAAAAGAGGAAACAATGGAACAAACCACTGCTCAAGAATGCTTAGATATTTTCACGGAGCTCAGCACATCAGAGCAGAACATATCAGATCTCCAAGAGGACTCAACTCCAATATATGATGAGTCCTCTAGTTCAGAAGATGAAGGAGACACTCTACTCCAAGAGAGTCTTTTTCTCCATCCAGTGGAAGGAGAAGAGGTCCTGGTTGAAGCTAGCCTGCCAGATATTCATAGCCAGGTATCCTTTTTTGATCCTTATGCACATTTCCTTCAAACATTTGAAGAAGGATCAAAGGTCTTTTTGAGCAGCATGTTGCAGATAGAAAGAAAAATTTTCAAAGCTACTGTTATTGAACAAAAAGAATGGGAGTTGCCCTGCCTATCCAGCCTGCTCAAAGAGTTGAGCAATAAAGACCAGTCATGGGATCACTTGATGGATTGGTTGCATTGGAAGACAATGTTTGTAAGCTAGACTGTAAATATTCTAGTTAGAGTAGGGTAGGTAGGAAGCTCAATAAAGCTTAGTCTGTGAGCATGTAGTCAGTTGTCTTTAAATTTCTGCAAAGTCCAGCAAGCCAGACAGTCTAATCCTGGCTTAACTGTTTTTCAATTTCTGTCTTAGAATGTAGAGAGGAAATCTGCTAGACAGTTTAATCCTAGCAGATAGTAGATTAGGTAGAGAAGCTATGAGGCCAACAGTCTAATCTGGTCTCATGGAGTAATAAGGGTAGAATTAGAATAGGTTTATTTTCCTGTTTGTAAGGGTTTATGATGTAAAGGGTCTGCAAGTCCAAGTGCGCCCAAAAGAAGAAAAAATGCTAGGAATATAGTGTGGGTAGGTATTTGTTTGGAAGAATTTTACTGCTGATATGATGTCTTCAAGATTTGTGGCAGCTAATCCAAGAAAGAAAAGGGGTGGCTCAAGCAGCAGGAATCTGGCCTACACCACATATTATTCTCTGAATTCTTGACTCCTTCAAGAAGAATCCATTCCCATGTGGAGCCACTGTTAGCCCCCCCTATAAATTTTTGACAAGAAAATAGGGGGCTAAAATGTTTTTGAGCCTTCAAGGAATGCATTTCCTCTGAAAACACATCATCCTTGAAGCCTCTTTGTGCCTGGTGTCCTTTGATAAATTTCCCTCTACTGATTTCCATGATAAAGCCTCTCTGTTTGTGGAGAAATGCCCAAAGGCCTCTTTTTCCCTCTTATTTCACCCCCCACTTAGCTTCTACTTTGTCTCCCTTTGTCTCCCTTTCTATTTCCCTTCTTACCCTTCAAATCCCCCCAAAAATACCCTTTAAATTCTTCCCTTACCCTTTATTGGCCATTTTCCCCCTTTATTCCTCTATCGTTCCCCTTCCTAACCTTTAAATCACATTTAAATGGGCTAAAACCCACTTTCCGACCTTGTAATAGGGCTTAGCCCCTTTACCGCAAGCCCCAACCACTTCCCCACATGTTCCCCGGCGCTGGGACCAAGCGCTTAAGTCCCAAGCGCTAATTGCAATCAGAAGATCGGCGGGAGTTCAAGTTCCTTTGTTACATTGAAAAAGTCCGATGCGATTGGTTATTATATTAAGTCCCACGATATGTTATACATTGTCGATCTGCTGTTCAGATCCGACGGTGGAGCGCTAATCACAACCCCCCATCCAATCGCAATTTCAAGTCCTAGTGGTGCCACCCCGATTGAGATCTCCCGATCAAATCATAGCCGTCCATCTCCCCGCTGATCAACGGTCAACGCTCCATCGCGCCCCGGCCTCCAATCGCAATCATAAGCCTTCCCCGTCGTTTCCCAATTTAATCACATCCGTCCGTCTGATCCATGATCCAACGGCTTTCGCTTGTCCCTGCTAATCGCAATCAGAAGTTTCAATGTGTGTCACCCCTGTCCCTCCTCCGATTGCGATTGCCTGATTAAATCCCCACCGTTGTTTTCCCTGTTGATCCAACAGTTAGCACCCAATCACGCCCTGACCTCCGATCGCAATCGCAAGTCCTAACTCTCGATCCCCGATCACACTCTCCCTCTGATTGAATGTGAACCGTCAATATGATCTCTAGATCCAACGGTCAGCACTCAATCGCGCTCCCACCGCCGATCGCAATCACAATTTTGAAATGTATCACCCTTGTCCCTCCTCCGATTGCGATTGCCTGATTCGATCGCGACCGTTCATCCATATTTGAAATCGACGGCCCAGATCTGATCGCCCTCCACCATGACCGGGTCCCACATCCACGGCTCCGTTCATTGTTTCTTCATGTTTTCCTGTGTAATTCGCTCAAATGATAATCTTTGGGCTTTAAACTATGCTGTCATTTCTCCACCACTTGCATTGTTTCTCAACTGTTCCGCCACCATTCCTCTGCCTCCGCAACATTTCTCCACCCCTGCCCAGTTTGTAACAGGTTTATTTTAATTGTGCAGACATCACAGAGAGGTCTATTCAGCATTTGCCAGCGAATTAGCAGAAAGGATTCAGAGGGGGTTAATTTTATTGTTGATATTATTAATGTTTGACCCCGCAATTCAAAGGAAAGGCACAGTTTGAAGACCAACGCACACGCAACAGTCTTATTTGTGTTTAATATCAGCAGAACGTTTTCTCTAGACGTACACCATTCCTACAATGCCCTCCATGCCTCCTCAAGCCCTTAAAACGAATGTTACGAACAGAGGTTTCTTCAAGACTGTCTGGACAACAGTAATTGAGGTATAGAGAGACCTACAAATTTTTATCCATGTATTTATTCCAGAATGGAAGCACAGAGTTCCAGACCGCCGTGAGGACGTAAAGAACATATCAGAGGTCAAAATCGACCTGACAAAGATCTCCAAACAGGTTTATAGAGTACATGCAGCACTACTGATTTCCATTAAGAGGTATGGGCGTGAACACTTCCGCCTTACTGTCTTAATGAGGCTCATTTAATTGTTCATTCGCTTCTGTTATTCCGGTTTCTCCTATAATAATTCCCGAGAATGATATTGTAAAAGGTTGTTGTTGGGCCGCTGTTGTCCAGTGGCTGTTGTTGCAGTTAAAGGGATTCATTCTGACTGTTAGAACAGTCTTGGGAGGGAGTAGCAGAGTAGTTTGTATTGTAGTAGGCTGGGAGGAGAGGTTTGGATTGTGTTTCAGCCATTGAGCTTAGTGTACATGACTGTTTTTGCATCAATTAATCAAAGCACATTTCACAGGATCCTGGTCTATTACTATTGGTGACGTCTTTCTTACTTTGTTTATTACACTTCATGATGTTTATTATTCTACTGGCTTGCATCAGAAGTTTGACATAGGATTTACCCTTGTTAGGTACCCTATGTTCCTGCTCTCCTTTCCATTTATGTTTATCTTCTGAAATGTTTTATCTGAGAAGTGTTTTCACTTGGTTTAACTAGTGTAGTGGATGTTATTGCCTGCTAGCTGATGTATGAATTAAATGAATCAGTTCTTAGATGTTCTTGTTGGGTTTAAGCTGGAAGATTTGGGAACACTGGGGATCAGAGTTAGCCCTGTCCACTAGGATCCTTGTGCAACCAGCTGACCTTCCTAAGATCCCTTTTTTAACCTTATCTCTGTTTCCTTGGAGTTGCTAAAGCAGACCTGGAGTTAAATGACCTCTGGTCCGATCTATAAGCAGCCCCTTTGTCCCTCTTTGAGAGTTGACTTTGAGTATGCCCAAGTAGGTATGGAGTTAAATGACCTCTGACCTGATCTATAGACAGAAATTGGGTTGCTTTCCTTCTTTCATCTTCTTCTTTAATGTTCCATTCCATCATCTATCTAAAAAGATCCTTTAGTATAGATGACTTGCCCTCTGAAAGCCTTGGCTAGCTGTTGCAAGTAATTCTCCTTTCATGACTCCATAGCCCAATGGATGGCACTTTCTTGACCTATCCTCTTTGCTGAAATATCTTGCCGCCTTGTTCCTTTCCTCCCAAAACCTTTTCAGTCTATGATCTCATGACCAACCCACCAACCAACCAAATCATTTTAAAACCCCCTTTTTGCTTCATACCTGGCCTAACATCCCATCTTGAGCTTCAAAGATATATCATTCTTTGCTCTATTTGGAGAGATCCCTCTCCGGGTCTAGGAGGGCTAGATCCTAGGGCCCCAAAGCGGTTCTGATGTTGTCTCATCTTTTGGTATTTCCAAATCTGCCAAAACATGGGAACCCCAACACCACTCACCTTGAGTCAAGAGGGAAAAATATTCTAGAAGAGGCCAAAAATAATCCACTGAAGGGTGGAAATAAAGGGAAGGGAAAGAAAAATGCATCCATTAAAAAGGAAGGAGAAAAAATGGCATGAAAACATTGTTCCAAAGATGATGAAGACCACTGTTGGAAGCTTCATCCAAAGATGACACCCAATAAATTCAACGACAAGGGGAAACAAAACAAAACTGTAACCACTCAATAGGATTTGGGATCCGACTCAGGTGATGAATCTAAAATTACAGCCATGGGTATGAAAGGAAAATAATCCATTGCTAGCACTACTTCATCAAATTTTCACACTAGTACTCCAAATGAAGAAACAAGGATTGAATTATTTCATGTGAGGGCTATTTCAAAACATACAAAAGTTGACACACTATTTGATAGTGGGTCTCAAGGCAATTTGATATCTGAAGACTTAGCCAAGAAACTTAATCTTGAAACCATTCCACATCACAAACCATATCCATTGGGTTGGATATGAAAGAACACAAATTTACAGGTTACAAGAAAGTGTATTTTTGGGTTTGCAATCACAACAAACTCCATTGATGAAGTTGAATTAGATGTTGTACCGCTTGATATTTCAGGAATTGTTTTGGGAAGTCCTTACCTCTATGATAGAAAATCCATATTATATCACCATGAAAACAAGTACCACTTATTCAAATATGGTGTGGAGTATATTGTGAGAGCTCATCGCAAGAAAATAAATCTTTCATTAGTTAATGCAGGGAAAATGAAAAGACTAGTAAATTCAAGCAAGAAATTTGTGCTTCTAATGATTAAACCAAAGAATGATGTTGATTATGAAGCGTTTCAAGGTTGTGATCCAAAGTTGAAATATGATTTGATTGAAGTGGTTAATCAAAATAATGAGTTTTTTCATGAACCAAAGGGATTGCCTCCCAAGAGGGGAATCAAGCATGAAATACAATTGGAGAAATATTTTCCTCTTTCTAACATTGGCATGTATATGATGTTAGTGATGGAGAGTGCTGAAATAAAAAATCAAATTCAAGAGTAGTTGGAAAAAGGGATCATCCGACCAAATACTTTGCCATGCGGGTCACCTCTTGTGTTGGTGCCAAATAATGATCGAACATGGCGCATATGTGTGGATTTTCGTGCACAGAACAAAATTACGGTAAAGAAATGTTATAAACTTGCTAGTATAGATGATCTACTTGATAAATTGAAAGATGCAAAGTATTTTACTAAGTTGGACTTAAGGAGTGGTTATCATCAAATTATAATTGTTGAAGGTGACATTTCAAAGACAACATTCAAGACAAAGTAAGGTTTGTTTTAAATTCTTGCTATGCCTTTTGGTTTATGCAATGCTCATGCTACCTTCATGCATGTGATGAATGATGTTTTAAGGCCATTTATTGATGTTCTTATCATCGTCTACTTAGATGATATCTTAATTTTTAGTAAATCACTTGATGAACATATCATGCATGTAAGAAAAGTACTTGATGTCTTAAGGAAAGAATAGTTCTTTTTGAAGATGTCAAAATCTGAGTTTGGTAAAATTTATTTGGTGTACTTGGGGCCAGGGAAAATTTTAGGGGCGAATTTTAGCCCAAAGGCAAAATTTAAGGGGTTTTAGATTTTGGAGGGGCGAATTTTTTATATAAAACATTTTTGTATAGTTTTGTATAATTAGCCCCAAAATTATTTTAAAAATAATTAATTATTATTTTTTAGCCCAAAAAAATAATGGCGCATAAAATATGAAATGTTGGATTCGCCTCTTGATTTACTCGTTTGCAGGGTTTTGGAAGAGCATTCGCCCCCGATTTGCTAAGTTGCAGGGTTTTGGAAGGGCGCTGTGTTGTTGATTTACTCGTTTGCAGGGTTTTGGAAGAGCATTCGCCCCCGATTTACTACGTTGCAGGGCTTTGGAAGGGCGTTGTGCTGTGATACTGACCTGGTTTCACCACATTCTATCACTCTTTCAGTGAGCTCCTCTCCATCATATATACAGAGATTTTAAACAGGAGGGCGGATAGGCTATCAGAAATGGGGTTGGATCATGCATTTGGTTTTATCACAGTCATTTCAGTGAGAACATGGAAAGGGATTCCTTCAGAATCTCTTTGTAGGACCATAACTATGGGGCTACTGTACATTACCTTGCTCAACTTCTTGTTTACAAGTAATTTTTGGCATTTTCTGTATGCAACAAAGGCACTTTTTCCTTTTGGACCAGCTGATGGGTGATTTTATTAGGAGCAATAACACCAGATCTTCTCCACGAGCCGGGTCTTTTTTCTAGAGGTATCTTATGCTGGGTACAAGGGTGTATACAACTTCTGGAGGTACCTTTTGCTGGGCACATGGGATAGATGCTGTCTCGGGCCTATTGATCAAATTGAAAATGACCCTGTAAATACTTTTAGGATGCAACAGAGGGTAATCTTTTTGGAACAAGTGAGCCAGCTATATTTTGTTCTTTATGCCTCTGTGTTGGTATTATTATACAAGCAAGAAAGACCTCTCTTTTGGACACGGGTTAATGATGTATTGCCCTCTTGGAAGGCCTCAGTAATGGTGTATCAGTATTTTTTGGATGGATCAATATGTGATTTTGGAGCTCCTTACAAGTCGAATCCTTTCTATACTTCCTTTACTGGGTCCTCTCCTATCTGAAGCCTGGGCTTTTGGGGGTGCCTCTCTAGATTCATGTGGATCATCATTGGACGTATATCAAGCCCCTGTTGATGGATTCAAATATTTGGAACAAGCGAGCCAGACCGTCTTTTTGAGCCTGGAAGGATGATGCAGTGGGTTTTCAATTGGGATCAAACGAGCCTGATCACAAATGCGTGCTTTCTACAGGGGATCAACTAATTTTGGTAAATATGATGTTGGACCTTCTTTGGAGCATGGGTTTTATGCTGGTTTTCCCCTCCTGGAGGCATATGTGATAGGAATTTTTCGTCAGAGTCCTCTTCACATTTCACCTGTTCCAGTCATTGGAGCTTTTTTCTATGCTTGACTGGTTCCCATAAAGCCTACTATGCTCGCTTTGGTTGGTCAATGATGCTGGTCTTCTGAAGGTATGATGGCAAGTTTTTATATGGTCATATCCCTATGTGCTATCCAAATCTCCGGAGAAAGATAAGCAAGAGATTGATTCTTATGCGACATCTCTATGTGCTACTCAATTGTCTGAGATTATAAGTAAATCTGAGGCACAACTTACTAAAGCACTCGCTGAAGCGGTGGCATCTTTTCTTGAGTCTGCATCTCCAGACACTTGGCCAAGCATAAGAAAAATTCTGAAAAATGAGACAGAGAGAGCAGTATTAAATTTTAAATCTGCAATTGCTGGATTTTAGATTGATGATGAGACTTCCAATGAGATGGTTGAAAGTCTTAAAGATTATGGAAGAAGTGCTGTGGAGAAGAAGGCCACGGACGAAGCTGGGTAAGTGCTTATTCACATGAAGGACAGGTTTTCAATTGTCTTCAGCCATGATGGAAAATGGAAAGTATGTTTCTTTGGTCGTGGAGGAAGCTCAGGCGAAGGGTTAAAAATATCTGGAAAAGGATACTTTTCTGAGTATGAGTGAGGGAATCCTCTCGAGGGCTTCAACCGCAAAGGATCATCCTGAAATTCGAGCAAGCCAAATGCATGTCGCCGCAAATGGAGATGTCAAAGGAATTTCGACAATTACCTCCCGTAAGCGATGAACAGGCTTGTAAGTCTCTCATTTATGTTGGTTCCCTCATTCCATTCCTATCAATTGAATATTTTATGCTTATTCATAGTCTATAAAATAATGCATTTTCCAACTCAAAATCTTCCAAAAATACATCTCAAATACTCCACGGCCTCACAACCACTGATTCAAATATAGAAAACTTTTATTTGATTCCTTCTAACCAGATAGTAAATAAACCCATAGGACTCTGGGAAAATCTTGTTTTGATATCTAATGGTTATCCCATCTCCGTGCTCTTAAAAATTAACCTAGCCTCTTCCTCTTCCAACTCCCTCGATCCATCAATTTTCTCTAATAATAGTTCTTTAATTGATACA
This sequence comes from Pinus albicaulis, assembly GCA_034641835.2. Lineage (NCBI taxonomy): Eukaryota > Viridiplantae > Streptophyta > Pinopsida > Pinales > Pinaceae > Pinus > Pinus albicaulis. The sequence goes on along the minus strand of CM076569.1, from coordinate 559,419,357 downwards.
TCTCAGGTGGCTGGAAATGACCTCACCTCTAAAACATTATTTTCCCAACATTTCGTCTCCTGAAGGCTCTCCACTTCCTCTCATCCCCTTAAAATATTTTTTCAACACCTTCTTACAAGGATGTCCTCAATATGACGCCCATTCCTACTTTTGATGGGACATGCCCTATTGAACTCTTATCCATTGAACAACCATCCCCCATTCCAAAAAATTACCATCAGAAAGAAAAATATTAACAAAAAATCTATGGCTAGAGAGGGAAACCCTCTTGAATTTATTCGGGGTGGATTAAGCTTGCCTCCCCCTACTGATAAGGAAATTGTCTCCAAGGCCCTTAGAGCACATCCACCCTATAAGGATGTTCCCAAATTATTATCTTGTTTCTCAACATTAGGGGGGTTGGGGGAGCCTCCAAATTCCTTTCCCTCAAAAGATTGATATAAATCCACATACCCTCTATTATATTTCTACAAGAAACTATGGTCCTGAGGGTGAAGGCTAGAGAGGCATTTTGGAATCTGTGTCCAGGGTGCTATTTCGCTTCTATGGATTCCACTAGTCTATATGGAGGGCTCCTCTCCTTATGGAATCCAAAGTATGCCTCTTTTCAAGCCTCCTCTTTTGTTGGCATTATTTTAGAAGGATTTAAGGGGCTCCCCCCTTCCGATCACGTTAGTAAATTGTGATGGACCCTATGGGGAGAGGCAAGACTTTTGGGATAAGTTTCAATCGAGTGGACTGCTAGGGGATCATTCCCTCCATTAGCATGTGATTTTAACTTCACTATCTCACTAGGGGAGTCTTGGGGATCTCGCGCCCACTCAAATCCTCTGGCTTCATATTTTTCAAAGTTGTTGTAGAACCACAACCTCCAGGATATAACTTCATTTCCATTAGCTCCCATATGGAGAAATGGTTGAATGGGTGTGGAAGGTATTTCCAAGCGTCTTGATAGATTCTTAATGGCTGGTCAGCTAGCAAAAATTGTGGGGAGATACAGATCCTGGATATGTCAAGATAAAATATTAGATCATTTGCCACTTCTCTTGGAATTGGATTTTGAAAATCACAGTAACATATACCCTTTCAAATTTAACCACACATGGATGGAAGATGATTCCTTTGGATCTCTAGTGAAGGATTGTTGGAAAAAAACATGGTTTTAAATAGATCATTCATCATGGGCTCCCTTTTCAAAAAAATGGGGGAGCTCAAAAAGGAGGTTGTGATTTGGGAAAAGAAAAAGAAGGTGGAGATTAAAGGGGATTTGTTGGCTTCAGAATTTGAATATGATCTTTTCTCCCATATATTTTCAAAATCTCTCTTTCTAGCAAAAATAGCCCAGAAATGAGTCTCTTGGAAACCAGAAAAATGCAGAAAAATGCAGATCTTGAAGATGGAAGAAAGATACTTGGAGACTCAAGAGTAGGGCAACTGGGATTAAGTTGGGGGACAGAAACATGAAATTTTTTCATAATTATGCAAATCGCAAAAGGAATATATATTCTATCTGGGAGCTTGAGATGAATGATAGTAAGACTGTCACTAGTCAACAAGATTTAAAGGTCGTTGCAGTGTCATACTTTTCTTCCCTTTTTAAATATCTAGGCTCTTCCAACATTGTCTCTCAACTTCAAATTATCCAAAATTATAAAAAATTATTCAGTATTGAGGAGGTTGATCTAATAGGCAGCCCTATCTCCTCTGATGAAATAAAAGGGGTAATGAAGCTTTTTTCCAAAGACAAAAGTCTAGGTCGTGATAGTTTAGTAGTCAAACTCTTCCTTTCCTTTTTTGACCTTATGGGGCCTAATATTTGTAAGGAATTGTATTAATCTATAAGGTCTGGAAAGGTCTTCAAATACATAAATAGCTCTGATTCCAAAAAGCTCCAAACCAAAGTAGCTAGATATGGCTACTCAGAAAAGTAGAAAAAAAAAAAAAACATGTGGTGCTATAATTGGTTATCTCTTGGGGGAAGAATGGTATTAGTAAAGTTTGTAATGGAAAACATTTCAGTCTTCTGGGAATCCATTACCAAGATCCCAAAATTCATTCTAAACCAAATCAAGCAATGGATGTTCAACTTCCTGTGGACTGGAAAAAAAGGTAAGGAGGGATTCCATCTAGCCAATTGGGACTCCTTATCTAGGCATTCAAGTCTTTGGCAAACGTGTTGATAAGCACTCCTATGGTGCTTTTACGAAATGGGATATCAATTGCATGACAAGTTGTTACATTTTGGTAACATGTCATAAGTTTATTTATTTGTTGGCATTATGTTCAACAATTATTAACCAAATATATACATTTTCCATAAATTCATATAGGTTGACAAATGGGTCGAGAATTTATTAAATTGGTTGATGATGGCTTGGAATATAGAGACCTGAAATTTAGTTTTGAAGCTTATCATCTGCCCAGGCATGCTCGATCAGGAGCTGATGGAGATATTTGTAGAATGGAACAAAGGATGATTAGGGTAGTGGAGAAATGGACCAAGAAAAGACACGAAGGGTCCACATATTTCACCAAAGACCAAGATCAAGAGTGGAGATAATATTATTGCATTCTCATGAGCTAGGAAGAAGTTTTTAAGTTAGTGGACTCGAGGCCAAAATTTTAAGGATTAAAAATTCTTCGCAAATTGTTGACAGAGTATCTCAACTGTACATATACTCATTATAAATGTAATTCCATACATCATGCATGAAGTAACCAGAGTTTTCCTTGGATTTATCTTTGTTTTATGATTCAATCTAACGAAATGGTTTATTCAAGATTTGGTATAGCTTGTGTGGCCATGGTTACTCACGGATCTCTTGTTCTAGTATTGAAATGTTGTGAAGCATATAAGTTCATGAGAGAGTTCAAATGGATTCTATTTTCTCAAATGAGTTGAACATGATGATGGAATTTGCTTTAGAAATTGAATACTTTGAGAAAACTAGGTATTTTTAACCCCATATTCATAATAGACCTTGGAGATCGGGTCAAACGACTAACACTCCCAAATTTTATCACCCTTATTAAAAAGGTGTTTGTTTATGCCAACATGACTTCAAAAGGGTGAAGTAGGAGAAGTTACACAATCACACAGGCTTGAGTATGATCAAAAAATTCATTTCTTATCTCAAAGCGTAAGTGATGATGGGAAGCCTCTTATGTTAACAAACATTTGTGACTCATTTGTATTCATTCAAACTGCAAAATGGGAGGAATACTCATAGACTACTATATTATAAATCCAAGTAGAAATTTTGATGCAAATGTTGTTTATAGAATTGGAATATGTGTTCAAAGGTCCCCATCTATGGTTTGAACCTGTTTGATAACAACTTGAAAATGAGTTTTTGGCATCTATTGATTCCAAGGACGTAGCTGGAAATTTGGTTGAACATATTACATCACAGTGTTCCTCTTTTCATGGTCAATTCATATAGATGTTTTGTATATTATGTTGGTAACACATGATACAATTGTTCTTGTTCTAGTATTGAAATGTTGTGAAGCATATAAGTTCATGAGACAGTTCAACTGGATTCTATTTTCTCAAATGATGAGTTGAACATGATGATCAATTTTCTTTAGAAATTTAATACTTTGAGAAAACTAGGTTGTTTTAACCCCATATTCATAATAGACCTTGGAGATCGGGTCAAACGACTAACACTCCCAAAGTTTATCACCCTTATTAAAAAGGTGTTTTTTTATGCCAACACGACTTAAAAAGGGTGAAGTAGAAAAAGTTACATAATCACACAGGCCTGAGTATGATCAAAAAATTCATTTCTTATCTCAAAGTGTAAGTGATGATGGGAAGCCTCTTACATTAACAAACCTTTGTGACTCATTTGTATTCTTTGAATATAAAATCGGAAGAATATTCAGACCTCTATATTTTGATCAAATTTCTTGAAATTTGATACAGTATCTTCAACTTTGAAATTGAATATATTATTCAAAATTCTCTGTGGTTTGAACCTGTTTGATAACAACTTGAAAATGATTTTTTGGCATCTATTGATTCCAAAGACGTAGGTGGAAATTTGGTTGAACATATTACATCACAGTGTTCCTCTTTTCATGGACAGTTCATACAGATGTTTTGCATATTATGTTGGCAACACATGGTACAATTGTTTTTGAAGGATATTAGGCAACAATACGATCTCCCCAATCATCCCTTGTTCAAGATAACTGGAGCTAAGTTTTCCTGTCAACAAATTTTAAGATTAACGTTGACCAGAGTATGAAGCTATAGATATGACATTTACTGTTGGAAATTGGTCCTTTGATAAGGTAGAACATCATGATGATGACATTTTCTATGACTACAGTAACCTTTTCCCTCCACCACCTTATCCCAAAGAGGTGAGGCATCCAAAGAAAAAAAGTCTAAAGAGTTTTATTTTATGATTATGTTTTCAATTAAATAGTTTTTTAATGCAAGGATTGATTCTGCATAGATCATGAAATTCAGCCATGTAAGCATATTAAGATGCCAATATTGTTTTATGTTTCATTCATATTTTCAACAACAATGAGATTTTAAGGAGTTGAAATAAACAGATTTGATCATTTTTTTTTACCCGAGGAAAATCTGGGCAGATCGACCTGAAGGGATCACATCCCACTGGCCAAACTAATCAGATCCTAATCTCGAGGGCGTTGATGAGAATTGACCCTGTGGCCTCCCAATAGCGAAGTGCTTTAGCAATGGGACCTCGATCAATTGATCTAACCGTCGGGGCTTAAACAGAAGATCTGATCATGATCAGACTATTATCATTATTTTTTCTACAGATGTTGTGCTTATTTCATTTACAAATTAAAATATATTCAACCTTCACTTAAAAAATATGGTTATTGTATGTCCAGGTGCAAATTATGGAACCTGATTTGATCAAGAGGCGAGGCTTATTTCTTAGCATTGAATGCGTTAATACTATCAATGAAGACCTTATGATTCACCATGAATCACATGGATGCTCAAAGCCATTTCGATCAAGATATTTGGATTTTTTGAAGAGGAGATTTTCTTCCTCAATGATACGCATCAAGAATGGATGCATGCAAAATGCAACCAAGAAATTTCCAACTCCAGGACTGGGAAGGACATATTATCCCAAAATTCATACACTTTTCTCCACAGAGTGCTCTACATACTTTGACTGGCAGACTAGAGGATTTGTTCATAGTTTCCATCTGAGTGGGCAGCCAGGTCAGGTTACATGCTTACTTAGTTGTACAAATGATAAACTAAATACATACACAAGACATGATCTGGCACCTACACATTATGTTCCTTCAATGAGTCATCATCCCTTGACAAGTGATTGGTAAGACTTATGCCTTTGGCCTTTAGATCTCTATTATTTTTAAAGTAGCACAACCACTGGAATGAGCTCTTAAGGCTTTTGCTTCAATGGTCTTCACGTTGCCTTATTGAAGGGACATAAGGCTTTTTCTTATATCAATCTGCTTGGTGATTTTGATATTTTTTATTGTTGGATTATGCTCAAACCAATATAATTGTTTTCGAGCATGAAAGGAAAAAACAATAATTGGACTCGATATATGGATTTTTAAAATCCTTGGTGTAGAATTAAGAGGTTTTTGGACCATTGTGGTAATGTCATTTAGGCAGGAGAACAAAAAATTGGGAGAAAATTCTAATTACAAGGACTCTTGTTATTGGTTGCAAAGTTAATTATTGTTATTATTCATGTATTTGTGTTGTATCAACCTTCTCAGTTATGATTGTTGAACCAGGTACCCTGCAATCAATAAACCTGCAACTGTATACCAATAGCTTAATCATGCATCAATAGATGAATAATTTTTAATCATCTTAGATGCAGATATGTTAATGAGAGGCCCCATTACACCTTGGGAATTTCGTGCAGAGCGTGGACATCCCGTTTCAGCTAATTATGAGTAATTACCTTAAATTTTCTATTAATTGATATTATGCACACAACATGGATGAGCATGCTTTCTAATTAGTGGTCAGTCATTATATAGTGCAATACCCGTAAGTTAGTTCATATGGTTTGAGTTTCGTTTGTGTTAGTGGTCATTTGATACACTGATATGTGTCAATTCCATGCTATGGATCCCATTTATCTCTTTGGCAATGAGCTTGCATGCTTTCAAAATAGGGATCAGTCATTCTATAGTCTAATAATGTGACTGGTAACTTTCTCAAGGTTTGAGTTTTGTTTTTCTTGAGTGATTGATTGATACATGGATGTATGTTAATGCCATGCTAGGTACCTCATTAGGCATGATAATGAGCTTGCACAAATTTGCACGAAAGTCTAGAAGCTTGTGACAAACTTGGAGTGTTATTATTATACACATCGATGATCTTCGACTCTTGCACAAATTACGCTTCATAAAAATGAAGAAGTTAGAGGCTGACGAAACACCATTAGACAATGAGAAATCAGAATATTTATGGACAAGTTTGGATTGGTAAAATGTATGGGTATTCTTTTTTGATGCTGACTCAGGTATGTAAACTTGTGTTGAAGTCGGTTGATGTCAAAAATATTCTTTTACATTATGGTCTATCATTTACTGTTGGAAATTAGTCCTTTGATAAGGCAGAACATCACGATGATGACATTGTCTATGACTGCAATCGCCTTTTCCCAAAGAGGTGAGGCATCCAAATAAAAAAAGTCTAAAGAGTTTTATTTTATGATTCTGTTTTCGGTTAAATATTTTTTTAATGCAGGGATTGATTCTGCACAGATCAGGAAATTCTATAGTATAATAATGTGACTATTGATAACTTTCTCAAGGTTTGAGTTTTGTTTTGCTTTAGTGATTGATTGATACACGAATGTATGTTAATGCCATGCTAGGTACCTCATTGGCTGTGATAATGAGCTTGCACAAATTCACACAAGGCATCTAGAATCTTGTGACAAACTTGGTGGTGTTATTATTATGCACATCGATGATCTTCGAACTCTTGCACCATTCTGGCTTCATAAAAATGAAGAAGTTAGAGCTGACAGAGCACATTGGGCAACTGGAATAATTGGAGATATTTATGGACAAGGTTGGATTAGTGAAATGTATGGGTATTATTTTGGTGCAGCTCAGGTATGTAAACTTATGTTGAAGTCGGTTGATGTCAAAAATATTCTTTTACATTATGGTCTATCATTTACTGTTGGAACTGGTCCTTTGATAAGGCAGAACATCACGATGATGACATTTTCTATGACTACAATCGCCTTTTCCCTCCACCACCCCTCACCAAAAGGGTAGAGAGCAGCAAATAAAGTCTAGAGTTTATTTTACGATGCATTTTCAGTCCTAGTTTTTTAATGGAATTGATTCTACCTGGATGGGGGAAATTCTAATATGAATATTATAATAATGTGACTACTGATAACTTTCTCAAGGTTTGAGTTTTGTTTTGCTTGCGTGATTGATTGATACACGGATGTATGTTAATTCCATGCTAGGTACCTCATTGGCTGTGCTAATGAGCTTGCACAAATTCACACAAGGCATCTAGAAGCTTGTGACAAACTTGGTGGTGTCATTATTATGCACATCAATGATCTTCGAACTCTTGCACCATTCTGGCTTCATAAAAATGAAGAAGTTAGAGCTGATAGAGCACATTGGGAAACTGAAATCACTGGAGATATTTATGGACAAGGTTGGATTAGTGAAATGTATGGGTATTCTTTTGGTGCAGCTGAGGTATGTAAACTTATGTTGAAGTCGGTTGATGTCAAAAATATTCTTTTACATTATGGTCTGTCATTTACTGTTGGAAATTGGTCCTTTGATAAGGCAGAACATCACGATGATGACATTTTCTATGATTTCAATCGCCTTTTCCCTCCACCACCTTATCCCAAAGAGGTGAGGCATCCAAAGAAAAAAATTCTAAAGAGTTTTATTTTATGATTATGTTTTCAGTTAAATATTTTTTTAATGCAGGGATTGATTATGCACAGATCAAGAAATTCAACCATGTAAACATCTTAAGATGCCAATAATTCTTTATGTGTCGTTCATATTTTCAACAAAAATGATATTTTAAGGAGTTGAAATAAACAGATCTGATCATTTTTTTTTTACCCGAGGAAAATCTGGGCAGATCCACCTGAAGGGATCACATCTCGCTGGCCAAACTAATCAGAGCCTAACCTCGAGGGCGTCGAGGAGAATTGACCCTGTGACCTCCCAATGGCGAAGTGCTTTAGCAATGGGACCTCGACTAATTGAGCTAACCAGAACAGAATATCTGATCATGATCAGACTATTATCATTATTTTTTTTGCAGATGTTGTGCTAATTTCATTTACAAATTAAAATATATTCAACCTTCCCTTAAAAAAGATGGTTATTATATGTCCTGGTGGAAATTATGGAACTTGATTTGAACAAGAGGCGAGGCTTATTTCTTCGCATTGAATGTGTTAATACTATCAATGAAGGCCTTATGATTCACCATGAATCACATGGATGCTCAAAGCCATTTTGATTAAGATATTTGGATTTTTAGAAGAGGAAATTTTCTTCCTCAATGATACGCATCAAGAATGGACGCATGCAAAATGCAACCAAGCAATTTCCAACTCCAGGAATGGGAACGACATATTATCTTAAAATTCATACACTTTTCTCCCCAGAGTGCTCTGCATACTTTGATTGGCAGACTGTAGGATTTGTTCATAATTTTACCCCCACTGGGGGTAAAATTATGCATCAAAAATATCTCAAAGCTTAGTCAATGGAACAATGGATCAACACAGGACCTAAGCTTGGTGTGGTTAGTAGATTAATCATTAAGGGCACTCTTAAAGTAATGATAGCTTGATCATGGTCAATTACACATTAGACATGGACAATAATACAATTGTTTTGAATTTTTATTATTTTACGCTTTTGTGCTTTATTTCACTTTAGTGTATTTCTCGGTCTATCCCACATTCATAAAGTGGATTGACTCAACTAGCATGTAGTCATTGACAAGGAGGCTTTCTCGGGCATGGCTGAGATCACTTTTTGAACTTGATACATTTTGTTAGCACCCATTTTCCTTCTCATGTTACAATGGTCTTGATTCCCATAGCAATGAGCATAAATTGCTTGATTTTGTCTGCATGTTCCAATTTTGATGGACTATCTTGTAACATGCTTGAAGGATAGCTTTTTCTTGTCAGGGGTCAATTGTATTATATCTGTGAATCAAAAAATGCAAATGGAGTAGTGGGCTTATAGTATTTAAATTTTAGATATCCCCTACGCATAATGGCATTCATGCTTAAGATTTAAAACTACTTATTCTTAACCCATCTGATTCGAATGGGTATTCTATGTACCTTGTCTTCATTTAAATTTTAAATTACTTGTTCACTTGGTTTAAAGGGAGCTACCCCTACTTTATTTATGGGAGCATGTTTTGTTTAACTTTTTGGATAGCTTGAAAGTTTGAAGTAAGGATGAAGGTCCTACATGACAGAGTGCACAACAGGGGAGAGGAGAATGGGAAAACTTATATCATTCTTTTCCTTGTTTCACAGGTTCTATTACATTCTGCTTTTTGACAAGAGCTAACAATGGGCTTATTCAAGTACATGAAATTGTGTTAATGTCTAGCCTTAATATCTTTGAAAATTTTAGTGGTTTGTTTGTTGCTTGTTTAGAGGATTTTGTTGAGTTTGAAATTAGTCTCTTGAATGCTTATGGTTCTCATATCATGCATATATCGATAGATCGATAGATCTAGTTCTATTATTATAATCATTATTGTTTTATTTATATATTTGGTGGTTTGAGGAAAGATATTTTATTTCCTTTCACTTTGTGGCATGATTTTGACATCTTCACCTTTTAGAATATAGTAAAATATTTTTCTTATTATAGATTTTTCTTGGAAAATAATTATTGAGAGTTAGGTGCAAATGCACAATGTTGTGTAGCATTAATGTGATAAATATGGGATAGTGCAAAGCATAGTTTTGAAGATTAGTCTAAGTTGACTCGTACCTAATCAACTCGGTCAAGTTGATTGTTGGTTGAACGGCTAATTGTTGGTTCAATGGACAGAAGGTCTTGCAGGCATAAATACCAAAGGGAAAAATGGAGCCCATCATGGGGTACTCTTTGTAATTCTCCACCACTGCTACCTTCCATGCTTCCTCAAACTCCTCTCCAACCTCAATATCAATGCTAGTAGTAGCATGAAAAACAACACTACGCTTAGCAGAACTAGAAGAACGTGTTTTCCAAACTACACGAGAACTACTTCCCTCACGAGTCACCATGTGCCATGCTTGGTCTCGGTGGTTCTCTTCCTTCTACTCCTGGTTCAATTACCATATCTTCATTGGAACCAACACTCCGAACTCCACTAGACAACGATTCACCATTTTGTAGTAGTGATTCGCCATTTGTACTGGTGATTCACCATGATTTTACAAGATAATATAATCTCGTGAGAAATTCGCCAAAAAATTATATATACATATTATATTATTAATAAAATCGCCTTCCATTTTTCCTATGTATCATGGGGATTCGCCTATTTTTTATATATATAAATTTAGGGGGGTTCTTAAAATTATCCCTGCTTGGGGCATATTTTTGGAGGAGGTGAGTTGAGGATAGACACCTCTAAGTTTGAGGTCATTGTGAATTGGCCAACGCCTAAGACAATCACTGAGGTAAGAATTTTTTTGGGAGCAACCCAATATTGGAGGAAGTTTGTTGCTAAATTCTCTTCTATTGCAGCTCCATTGCATGCATTAACTAGTTTCAAAAAGGTCTTCAAGTGGGGAGGCAAGAAAAAAAAAAGCATTCGATTCTTTGAAAGACAATATCATTTCAGCCCCAATACTTGCACTACCAAACTTGAGACAACACTTTGAGATTCAAACTGATGCAAGCGACTATGTCATGGACACAATCCTTATGAAATATGGTAAGCCCATTTAATTTCATTAAAAAACTTTCAATGGTGCAGTGATTAACTATCCTACTTATGAAAAGGAGTTTTATATGTTGGTTCAAAGTGTGAAAAAGTGGAAACACTACTTGATGGGAAAGGAAACCATCATACACACAGATCACCAACAATTGCAATACTTGCAATCACAAACTACATTGCAACAATCAAGGCACTTTCGATGGATGGGTTTCCTACAACAATTCCACTTGGTCATCAGGTGTAAGAAAGGTATATACAAAAAGGTTGTTGATATGCTTTCTAGACCTATTATTAGTGCAACTACTTTAGTCAAGCATAATTTTGTTTTGCATGAAATTTATGTTGAGCAATATTCATTTGATAATGACATTCAAGATGTTTAAGCAAGCTTGAGTCAAGGAAACCAAGTAAAGGAATTGGATTACCATGTACATAATAACTTGTTGAATCATTTGGGCAATCTTTCTATTCCACAGGGAAGCACACACTTCTCTTATTGCTGGAAAAAAAGTGGCACATATTCAGAGGTATTTTTATTGGCCTCGTATGCTTGAAAGTGTGTCACATTTCATTAAAGGTTGTTCATTATGTGTAGTCAATAATCCTACCAATAGGAGGTTAGGATTGTACACACCACTTCACGTACCTTCACGTCCATGGGAGAGTGTTTCTATGGATTTTGTAGGAGGTATTCCTTCGTAAAAAAGAGGTCATGATTATTTGTATGTAGTTGCGGATAGGTTCAACAAGATGTGTGTATTAATTCCATGTAAAAATAAAATCACAACTGAACAAACAACTCACTTATTCTTTCAGGATGTTTGGCTTCATTTTGGTTTTCCCACATCCATTTTTAGTGATCGAGATTCTCGATTTGTTGGGAATTTTTGGTCAAGTTTGTGGGACTTGATGGATACCAAGTTGAATAAGATTACAACATTTTACCCACAAAAAGATGTTCAAACTAAGGTGTTCAATCGAACAATAATCCATCTTCTTGGAGGATACTACAACAAGCATCCTAAGTTGTGGGATGAAAACTTGCACTACATTCATCATGCTTACAACCGTGCAAAACACTCCTCTACACAAACATCACCATTTGAGGCATGTCTTGGATACTTGCCTAGATCGTCATTGGATTTCATTTTTGGGAAGGATGTTGCTATTTATGGCCATAGTGACATATACAAAGCCAAGAAGTTCATAGAACAAATCCAATTGATGCATGAAAGAGTTCAATATCAACTTGAAAAGAGCCAAGGCAAGTACAAAGCAAGGCACGACAAGCATCGTGTAGATCACAAGTTCCAAGTTGGCGACGAATCTTGGCTTCACATTAGAAAAGAGAGGCTTTAATGGGAAGGTAAAAAATTGTAACCAATCCAGTATGGTCCTTTCAAAATTTTGGAAAATATTGGTAAATGCCTTCAAGTTAGATTTTCCTTCATACATGCAAATTTACTCTATTGTTAATATTGAGAAATTGAGGTTTTATGAGCCTCATTTAATTGAAGATCAAGGATAATAGGTTCATATTCCTTCTATTGAATAATTTTCTCCTGAATACCTTGATGAGCTTCAACAAGACACAATTCTTGACAGAATAACAAGGACATCAAAATGAGGGAGTGTAGACTACCTTCTTGTGGGGCTCAATGGCACAAATCCTTCTAAGGAAAAATGGATCAAGATTGGAAAGGTGAGGGAAATGTACCTTCGTTTGTTGAATAACTGAAAGTGATATTTTGGGGTCCAAAAGCTTCCATTGGGGAGGAGTGATCAGGTGCTTAAAATTAAGCTCAAAAATTAAAGTTTTCAGAATGGTGTGGAACCCAAACAACCACATAGATCTCATGATTTTGAATTTGGTTCTACTCATTCCACAGAAAAGCGGCATCATATTCTCCCAGAAACAGGTTCTATCCACTTTTTCAAACATGCAAATTTAAAAAAAAAATGCAGGACAGCCCAGTCAGCAGTCCGTACAACTGGTTGGGAATGCCTACGTGGCAAGGTGACTCTGCAGGTTGACTTGGTCAATGGTTTTCCTTCAAAAAATTGGATCGTTCCAAGTGGCACTTTGTAATTGGTTTGTAATGGTGCATTTTAATTGGTTGATTTGGCGGCCAACCACAGGCTGCCATGTGGCCCAACCAGGGGTTACCACCAAAATTATGTTGAAGTCCGAGTAGAGCAGATGGGGGTTTAACTCGCAACATCCAAGCGACGAGCAAAGAGATTTACCATTGTGCCATTATATTTTTTCCTTACACTATATGGTTTCTAGATCCTTTTGCTTTCATATTATTCATCCATGGGGGGAGGGGGTCAGGGTCTAGCCCCAGCTTTGGTCACCGCCGAAGGCGGGACCATAGGTGGGATGTTAGGATACCAACTCCAAAATAGAAGAAAACAGAGATCAACGACTTAGAAATCAGCCACTTCGAGGAGGCAACCTCCTTTACATTACATAAATGAACAATTATTAGATGATAAAAATGAAAAAACCTCCTTTATATATATAGGAGTCCATGGGGTCACAATATAATCCTGGTCAACCTAACAGTGTTAATGTAGGGGCACAATAATAACAATATGGTGGCTACATCAGTACAATAATAATAATAAGGGGGCTACACTAATAACTATAAGGGACTACACTAGTAATATAGGGCCCTAACATTCCCCTCTCCTTCAAAAAAGTGTTGTCCTCTACGCTTGAGTATTTCTGGATGCTTCTGTATAAAATTCTCATCTTCCCATGTGAAATCTTCAGTGGGTAAGTTCTTCCACTTGACGAGATACTCTGAAATTGATCGATTTCATAGTGGTCGAGTTCTTATTTCCGTGACTACTTCAGGTTCCAATATGGTTTTTCCTTTCTCATCAAGTTCTGGCAATATTATTTGAACCGGAATTTTCTCACCTATAACCTTATTTAAGCAAGAAACATGGAAAACTGGGTGCACATGGGAAGATGCAGGAAGCTCCAATTTGTATTCCATAGTACCAATATTTTGCAACACCTTTTAAGGACCATAGTACTTTGGTGATAATTCATTATCCTTCTTAGCTTGCTTGAGGGATATTTGTTTGTATAGCTGTAGCCGTAAAAATACCCAGACGCCTACATCAAAACTTCTCTCATTGCGATTTTAATATGCCTGTTGCTTCATTCAAATTTGTGCCAAATTTAGTTTATCCTTTAAGAGTTGGAGAAATTGTTGTTGATGCTTGATGTGATCTTCCACTACTTGAACCTAACAATTTTCTTTTAAAGATGATGTGATGGACGACAGATGATATCCATAAATTTCCATAAATGGGGTCATTTTTTCTGCAATGTGGAAGGAAGTGTTATACCACCATTCAACCAGAGGTAACCAATTGACCCATTATATTTGTTTATAATATAAAAAGCAACGAAGATATCCTTCCAAACATTTGTTCACTATCTCAATTTTCCCATTGGATTGAGTATGATAAGATGAGCTATGAGCTAGTTGAGTACCCAAACAAGAAAATAATTTCTTCCAAAAATTTCCAGTGAGAATGGGATCTCTATCTCTTACAATAATATTTGGGTTTCATGTAGCTTTTGAATTGTTTCCAAAAATGTAGTAGAAATTGTACTTGCTTTAAATGGATGAGATAATGCACAAAAGTGTGCATACTTGGTAAGCCTATCAACTACCACCATGATGACACTCTTTCCTTGTTGGAAAACCAAACATTTTGCAACAAAATTCTGAATATCGGATTTAAGACCATCCCAAAAAATTATTTCTTCACCCTGTGGTTAGTTTTTAGAAATCGCGATTGTCTTAAGGGAGAGGTGTGCAATTCCAAAAGAATGTTTTATTTTAGTTGGGAATTCTTACAATGATATAAATGATCTTTGTACAATAAGGAATCATTTTTCCAACTAAATGTATTAGATGCATTGGGATATTGCTACAACTTTTGAATGAGTGTCCATACTTCTTCGTCATTCCTTCATTTTGACTCCTCCCTTGTCCCGGATACCAATCTAGATTGAATGTCGAAATGGTTTGTTTTCACAGTAATTTGTCACCGTCCCTACCATTCCCAGTCATACAATGGAGGACCCATTTTGTGACTGAACATTTTCATGCCTTGAAATCATCATCAATGCATTCCTCTAAGCATGAGCTTCAATTGCCCTAAAGACATCTCCTTGCAAAAAATCATGAAAACATCTCCTTTTGCATTGGCGCGGGAAGGGAAGGCAGGTTCATCACTCGCGCCAATGAGGAAAATCCTACAAAGAGTACCAAATAAACATGGCGTATTTGTCCCCTGAAACGTGTGAGTCGCGCTAGCCAATTTAAGGAGTGTTTTTTAAATAAAGATGGCGGAAGTTGAGTTTCAACAAACTCAGAAACCATTGCCTATCTTGAGTTGGGAGGTTTGGCTGCGGGAGTTCTATGGAAGGGGAGTGGTTTTGCCACCTCCCATGGAACCTTCCTTGTTGATAGGGCCAATCCCACAATAATAGGGATCCCAACTCCCTCCTTCCCCATCTATAAAAGCCTGCTCAATTCCATTGCAAGCTAGTCTTGAAGTGCCTAAGCTTTGAATCTCCAAATTCCCAAGAGCCTTTGTGCTGTAAGAGCCCTCTTTCTTCCCTTAAGGCCGACTCAAGTAAGGAGACTATCGTCGAGAGACTCTAGAGAGGCTTTCCCTTTCCCTCGCGAGCTTTGCGAGACGTGAACGACTGGGGACCCTTCCGAAGGAGACCGCAGCGTCAGAACATTAGTTGTACTCTCTTTCGATTGTTTATTAATGAATGACTACCGGTTATGGTTCCACTCTGTTTTTCACTTATGTTAATAATGAGTTATATCCTTTCTGACTAATATATAGTTGCGTATTCTGGATTTTATGCTTGTATTCGTGTTGTTTCTTGCATGTGCAGGTGTCCATCCGCGGAGATCATGGGAGGATCGTGATCTGCCGAGGCTGAGGAATGGGAACGCTCTCTTCTACGGATCATAGCATTGGATTCCAGGTAGGCCTCCATCTTTGGTATTTTATTCGTAACTAGGAATTTGCGCTGTAACATTTGATGATTGTTGCTAGACCCCTGCTGGGCTAGTAGGGATCGCCTCTGTCCGCAGAGGGGATTTACCTCCTCAACAATTTGGCGACTCTGCTAGGGAGCGTCTAGATTTCACTGTCTCATTTAGATTGTCTCGTTTTGATTATTTTATGATTTGCCTTGCTTGGTTAGCCTTCTGGGCTGGGTTCTTTTGCTGTTTTTTGCTTCTTGGTTTGCTTAGTTTACATTGGTCTGCTTTTGGAGTAGTTCCCTTTTGTTTTTGGCTGAGAAACTCGACTGGCGCGCTTTTTAGCCCGACAGTCGCGCCAATTGGTGCATGTTGCTTTTGTATAGCCCACGCCAATTGCTTTCTGGCGCCAGTTGCAGCCTTACAGTCGCGCCACTCCTATAGGGTTTTTGAGTTTGCTCAGTTTTGAGCTCTCTGGGTCTGGTCAGTGCTTTTCTTCTTGATTTTTTGACTACCTGAGTGTGTTGGAGTCCTGTTTGACTGGGAATTTGCCTTCGTCCTTTGGTTGTTTGCTTTTATCTATCGATTTCACGTTTTAAGCCCTAGGGCATCTAGTGGCTTTGTGTATCGAGCCCTCCTTGGGAGTTTTGGTGTTTCGTTTGTCCAGTCAACTCTCTAATTGCTCCTCCGCATCCTCTTAGTAGTTTTTCACTATTTTGTTGCGATTTTTGAGTGATTGCTCGTTTCTTCATTCGAATTTCGTTTGGTCTTGCTTTGGGCCTAGATCACACGATCCATTGGAGCCTTTGAGTCTTTTTCTTGGTTTTGAGAGACTTTGGTCGATTTGAGATCTGATTGCTTGTGTCATTGAGTGAAATTTGTTCATTTTGCTCTCTCAATATCGTTTCTCAAGTTGTTCTGTTTATTTTCAGTTTGTTTAGTGTATTTAGCTATCAAACATTGAAAATGATAAAAAAAAAAATCTCTTTTGCTTTTGGTTAATTAATGCAAATTGAAATTTTTCGATTTTACTAGTAATTAGTGGTTGGAATGAAAATTTTTCGATTTCATTAGTTGCATTAGAGATCTCATTGTTTGTCTTTCGATCATTTTGTTTGTGTAAAGACTCTCAACTCTTTTGTAGCTAGTTTTTATCGAACGAAATGGTCTACTGTGGCATGTAGCTTTGCATTTAGGAGTCTTTGAAACAATAAATTCGTTAGGGCCTAAAAATTGAAACCTAATTGAAGATCAACTTTAAAATCCACTCAATTAACCTAAGGCAGCATTGAAATCTAACGAAACATATTTAGAGGTCTAGGCTAGAGACGTGTTCCGGCGTCTTTAAACCTAGTAGTTGTCGTTCGCCTTTTGGCTTTAGACAGCGCTAGTACGGACTTGTGCTCCTCGTACCGTCGCGTATATAAAGGGAGACCCCTCTAGGTTTTCAATCCTTTATCCACAGGAAGCCGAGTCTACCGCCCTATACCCGTGATACACCGAACACAGCATTCGGGGAGATTGCCTGCATGTACGGAAAGTCCTTGGTTGATTTCTTCTTCATTATTAAAACCAAGTTGTATATTGCGGTTCAAGGTTATTTGGTACACCCTTTGTGCCTAGTATTCCTGAGCATTCATTTGGTCTTTTCTGACTCCCTAAATTTGAAAATACCGTCAAGCACTTGTCCTTTCATGCTTGTGTCAAATCTGAAAGAGATAGAGTCATCTTTTATCGTTTCTCGACTCTTAAAACATGAAACGGTGAAGTTTCTTATTTTTCAATGTGGTAAAAATTAATCACCCACGATTATACGCCCTGTTAGATATTGCTTGTTGACCATTTGATCGTGTGTCTTGACTCTTTTTCAGCCCATGTGTGTGTTTGCTTCTTTTTCTCTGGTCGTTTGCCACAGTGGCGGAACCTTCGGTTTCGTCTACTGGTAGTCCTTACACGGACGATTCTTCAGAGGCTTCCCAATCCTCTGTTGAACCGCAGCAGCCTATTGTTTCCGAGTTTCCTGAAGGGGGACCAGTTTTTGCTGAGCAACCCTTTGGAGGACCAATTGAGTTCAATTGGCCCTTTTCGGACCCTGTGTCTGAATTGAGATTAGGAGCTGATTTCCTTTCTCTTACATCGGGTTCGCCTTTTGTTGCTGTTGTTTTTCCTCCTAGTCCTCGCCGTCTCTTGCGAGATTTAACGGCAGGATCAACCATGAGTGATTCTGGTGAGGAAATCCCAACGTCTGGTGAAGACTATCAGCTCTTCCCACGAAGATTGTTTCAGGGAGACAACTCTGAGCTGGCTGACATGTCAACAGCCAGTCCCTCGTTACCACAGGGATACAGATCTTTGGGTCAGATCATTTCCGCTGCAGCCTCTATGGGAGTGTCATCTCCTGCTTCGAGGCCAGCTGCCACTACGCCCGGGGTGTCTCCTCAGACGCCCGTTACTTCTGTTCCCGTCCGGCCCACTGTCTGTGTGGCCGCCTCTTCTCCTGTTGTCGCGGCATCCGCTGCGAGGGCTGTGCCAACTCCTGAAGATGTTTATCTAGCGACTGCTATACTGGAGAACATCTCTCCGGAGGAGTATCGGTTGTCTTTGCAACAGCCGAACGCCGAGGTTGGACCATCCTCCCAAGATCCTAACCGTTCTTACTTTTCGCACTATGCACAGGATGGTACTCCTGTGTATGCTTTCCCAGGTCAGTATGATGAGCACGGGGAGATTTTGTGTCTACCCACTCCTGAGGCTTATCTCTATGCTCAAGGTTTACCTTATAACCAGGCTTATAACCCGCAAGGACAGCCTTTCCAAGGCCAACCTGCTGGCCAACCTGGCTATCTTTATGATCCACAGGGGCAGCCCATTCAAGGCTATCCTGTCGGCCAACAAGGGCCATCGTACGGTCCGCAAGGACAGTATTATAGCCCTTCCGGTCAACCTGTTCAGCCTCAGCCGAGGTATCAACTGGGACCGGTCTATGGTCCTGGGGGGCAAATCCAGCCTTCTTTACCGATGCAACCGCAATATCCTGTTGTCTCTAACGTTGCCTATCAGCCGGGACCATCATATGGTTCTGCTTCAGGTCAAACCAGTTTCCAACAACCACCTGGTCCTGTTCCACCACCAGGCCAACCGGCCCATCCGGTACAACTCGGTGTCTTGCCTCCAGGCCAACCAACCCATCTGGTACAACCTGGGGCTCACTTACAGCCAGGACAACCTGCGCAACCGGCGCCGCCTGTCTATCCAGGTCAACCTGGTCATTCAGGTCAGCCCTCTCACCCGGGTCAACCTGTTCACTCAGGTCAGCCCTCTCAGTCGAGTCAACCTGTTCACTCAGGGCAGCGCGCTCATTCCATCAAACCTGCTCAGCAGCCGACTCATTCAATGCCGCAGCCAAATCAACAGCTACGCCCTACGTATCAGGCTCCACAGGGTTCCACTTCTCAGCAGCCTACTCATCCTCAGGGTGGTTATTATCCTCATGGTCAATCTCAACCGAATTACAACCACCCCAGAGGCTCTCAGTATTATCCTCCCCCACCCGGTTTTACCTATACTCAGCAGCCAAATCCAAACGCTGCTTACACCAGGCCAACATATAATCAGGGTCCGTACCCTGGTTATCAGGCCCCACACTCTGGTTACCAGCACCCAAATCAGTCTGGTTACATGACCTACACCCCCTACGGCCAGAATCCTGCAGGACAGAACCCATGGGGGCAAGGATATTCACAACCATTGTGGAGTACAGGTAACGGTCCTCATCCTGGGTCTGGCATGCCGGTCAATCCGCCATTGCTGTTCCTGGCCACCTTGGAGTTGCCGGATGTTTCAAAGTTGACCAATGATCCGATTTTAAATAATTCATATTGGCCTCCGGTTCCCACCAAGATACCAGGTGATTGCCCCAAGTTTGAGGGAAAAGTTGGAGAGGACCCCCAGGCGCATGTGATGACGTATCATCTTTGGTGTTCGTCTAACTCTTGGGTCGACGATTCGATTCGCCTGCGCCTCTTCCAACATACTTTAACTGGAGCTGCTGCTAAGTGGTACATAGAGTTATCCCGCGACATTTTCTAAGATTTCAATTCTTTAGCCATGGCTTTCCTCACGCACTTCCAGTTACCGGTTCGTTATGAAGCCGGGACGCACCTCCTGACTTCTCTGAAGCAGGACAAAGCCACTCACATCTCTGATCACATTCATGAGTGGCGGCGCCGTCGTAGACTGATCAAGTTTCACATACCTGATCAGATACTGACTCACTGGTTCACCACCTCCTTTGTGAATAAAATCGCTCAGGATATTGCGATGGGAGCGTGTGTGACAGAGGAACAGGCCATTGTGCGTGCCCAATATCTGGATCTTGTATATTCTTAGTCCGGCACGCTTTATGATATCTTGCTTGATGCCCCGCGGTCCGGAACCTCTAAGGCTCCGCCTACCCCTGCAGTGGATGGTGTCATTGGTTCTGTCTCTCAGAATTCGAAGAAATCTTCGAATGGGAAGCAGAAGTCTAATTCTTCCAACAATGCTCCTGCTAATCCTGCCCCCTTCGATTCTGGTAAAACCGCGGAAGTGAATGCCGTTCAAGCCAATCCTACGGAGAAAAATTCCAAGGGGAAAAAGAAGGGCAAAGGCAAATCTAAATCTGATGCCCCGAAGCCAGAATCTAAATCTCGTACTAAGGATGGCTCTCAGCGTAAACCGAAGTACCCTTGCCTCATTTGTGAAGGGGACCATTATACTAAGGATTTTCCATGCCGATCCGAGGTTAGTCAACTTCTTAAGGGCCCTAAAGGGACTCTGGATGTTTTAAAAGAACCATTTCCATCTCATCAGACCCATATGGTTGAACAGCCATCACCATCTGCACCGTTTGGGTCTCAGGTTTTCATGGTGAAGAGTGTTGCACCTATCTCTGTCGCTACGCGGGCGAAGGATTACAACGAATCGCGGCAGGCGCCCGGGAAGGCAGTTGCGGATGGGCCGCCTCCCCCACCTGTCTCCGGTCCGTTGGAAATCGAGAAGCCTACTCCTAAACCCATTGTGAAGCCACCTTATAAAGGTGTCCTTCGAAGATATTCTTATAATCCAAATGCTTGTGCCGCTCAACATTACAGCATTGTTGAGGATTTGGCACAGGTGTCGTCTGCCATGTCTGCGCTAGAAGTTCTTCAAAGTTGTCCTTCGCAATGGAAGGCTTTACTGTCTGCGATCGGGGGCATTGATCCCGCCGACTCGAGTCTTCTCACCTTCGATTTAGAGAATTTCACTCCCCGGCTTCCACATCAAATCGCTCTTATTATTCAAGTCGGGATTAACGGTCTGAACATTCATAGGGTCGTCGTGAATGAAGGTGCATCTACCTGCATTATGTCCTCCGCTTGCTGGAAGGCCATCGGCTCTCCAGCCCTTTCGTCATCCCCCAATGCCCTTGAGGCATTTTATGGTCGAGAATCTAAACCCCTGGGCGTTCTCGAGAGTCTAGTGATCACATTACAGGGAAAAACTGTCAACGTAGAAGTGGAAGTGGTTGACGCTAAACTCAACTACAATATACTTCTTGGCCGCAGCTGGACCCATGCCATGCTCTGCGTGCCGTCCACCGTCTTTCGATTCATTAAGTTCCCTCACAAGGGCAAGATTGTCACGGTGGATCAGTTGTCATTTTTCACCTCTACCTCTGAGAACAACGTGCCATACGTGGATCAAATTCTGAATCCCCCGGACAGTGTGGGACTTGGTCTCTTCAAAGACCCGGTCCTCATGGGTATTTTTCCCGCACCGCCACCGCACACTGCTCAAGTCAACATGATGTCCAGGTCTGATGACCCCTGGCTTATTCCTACGCCTGAGCAAGTGTTTGAGTTTGGAGAATCAATGCCCTTGACGCCAGTAGAGATCAGCTACTGTGAAATTGTTGCCGCATCTGATCCTCCACCTCCTTAGCATGCTCCTTTGAGCATGGCTCTCGACGTCTACTCTCAATCCCCCTGGCTTGGTCAGGTTGATTCACCTGATCCTCTCAAAGAGACTTTTCCTTCCGATGAGGCTATCATTGAAACTATGTCTCTTGAGGAGCTGCCTTGGGGCGATTGACATCATCGCTCCTCTTTCATGCCTAGCTTAGGGGCAATGACTGACTGTCTGGAGCGTTATGCTACTCAGGTCCCTACCCCTCCTCTTCAAATACCCATTTTGATGCACGAGGTTTTTTTGGAGGGTAACTTGAGTAACATTACTCAAACCATCCCGATCAACATCTTCGTTAAACCGGGGATCGTTAAGAATATTCACGTGGGTGTGACTTGTTCTCCCGATGAGATTCAAGTCTATACTGAGCTTTTCAAAGAATTCAGAGATGTTTTCGCGTGGTCCTACGAGGAAATGCCGGGGATTGATCCCAGTATCGTAGTGCATGAGATTCCAACCTATCCAGGTGCGAAACCCGTGCGCCAACACTTACGTCCCATGCATCCTCGGAAAGCCGCCGCCATCAAGGCAGAAGTTGAAAAAATTCTGAACATGGGTTTTATTTATCCCATCCCCCTCACAGAATGGGTGTCTAACATTGTCCCTGTCGATAAAAAGCAGGGTACGATTAGAGTCTGTGTTGATTATCGCGACATCAATCGCGCCTGTCCAAAGGATAATTATCCCACTCCATTTATAGACCAGATCATCAACGAATGTGCCGGGAGTGAGTTCTATTCCTTAATGGACAGTTTCTCAGGATATAATCAAATCAATATTGCACCTGAGGATCAACACAAGACCACATTCATCTGTTCGTGGGGTACTTTCGCGTATAAAAAGCTCCTGTTTGGCTTGAAGAACGCTGGAGCCACTTTTCAGCGTGTGATGTCCTATGCTTTTCATGACATTCGCCATATCGTTCAGCCTTATCTGGACGACTTGCCAGCCCATTCGGGTAAGCGAGAGGACCATCCTGAGCATCTCCGCCAGATCTTTCTTCGTTGCGTGCGCTACAATATCAGGCTCAATGCTCATAAATGCGTCTTCTGCGTTGATTCTGGCTGTCTTTTAAGATTCATAGTCTCGAAAGACGGAATTCGCCTTGACCCTTTAAAGGTCGAGGCCATCGTAAATCTCCCATCACCCTCCTCCCTGTATCAGTTACAGAGTCTGCAAGGGAAAGCGAACTTTCTTCGGCGCTTTATCCCGAATTATGCCGAGGTGGCCAAAGGATTCACTTGTTTATTAAAGCAGAACGTTCCCTTTCATTGGGACGAAATTTCTCAGGAATCCTTTGAGAAGCTGAAGACGTTGCTTGTCAATGCTCCGTTGCTTCGTCCTCCGGACTACCACCGCGACTTCACTTTATATCTAGCCGCTGCATTTAGCACCATAGCCATGGTCTTGGTGCAGGATGACGATGACGGTGATGAACATGTTGTTTATTACCTGTCATGGAACCTTCTCGATCCATAAACACGTTATGCTCATGTCGAGAAATTGGCATTAGCAGCAATACACGATGTACAACACTTTCGCCATTACATCCTTTTGCGTACGATAACAGTGGTTTCAGATTGCAACCCTATGACGTATATTCTTTCTAGACAATTACTAGGGGGCAAGTACTCCAAATGGATTGTGATCCTGCAGGAGTTTGACTTAGAGTTCACTACTGCTAAGTCAACTAAATCACTGGTCTTCGCGGATTTGATATGTTCTCTCCCTACAGACTCTGCTCCCTCACACTCTGAAGACCATATACCGGACGGAACGCTTTTCCTCATCAGTACTCGTGACCCTTGGTACGGTGACATCATAGTGTATCTTCAGACCTCGATGTTTCGGTTTGAGTTGGATAAAGCTGCCCGTCGTCGGATTCGGCACCAGTCCCAGCCCTACCGTATAGTAGGAGATACCTTATACCGCATTGGAATAGATTCGGTGCTCCGGCGATGCCTAACTTTGGAAGAGGCTGAAAAGGTCCTAAATGACTACCACAGTGGTGCCTGTGGTGGACATATGTCCGGGTAATCTACTGCCCAGAAGATTCTGCGAGCAGGTTATTTCTGGCCTTCCATATTCAAAGACTGTATCACTGCAGTCCGTAAATGTCATGCGTGCCAAATATTTCAGCGCAAGATGCGCGCGCCGCCTTTACCATTGCATCCCGTTATTATCGTCGGCCCTTTTGTGAAATGGGGCATGGATTTTATGACGTGTAACCCTCACTCGGCCAGGGGGCATGCATATATAATTGTCGCCGTCGACTACTTCACCAAGTGGGCCAAGGCGATGCTTACACTAGCTGCTGACGGGAAAATGGCTGCTCAATTTATATTCAACCACGTTATTGCATGATTCGGGGTTCCTGAAGCCATCATCACTGATCACAGTACTCATTTCCGAGATTATATGATGGCGGAGCTGAATTCAAAGTTGGGCTTGCGTCACGACAGCTCAACACCATATTACCCTCAGGCGAATGGTCAGGTTGAAGCAGTGAACAAGATTTTGGTCACTATGCTTTAGCGAACAGTTGGTATTCACAAATCCAATTGGCATCTCCAACTGTTCTCAGCTCTCTGGGCATACCGAACATCTGCAAAGAGTGCAACTGGGTTCACACCATTTCAATTGGTGTATGGTCTGGAAGCAACTCTTCTGGTTGAATGCGAGATTCCTTCGTTGAAATTAGCTATGGAACTTTTACCTAATACTTTTGCTAAGGAAGAACGTCTTCTGTATCTGGAACGGTTAGATGAAACCCGTCGTCTAGCTGCTTTGGTTATCGAAGCACAAAAGAAGAGGGTCAAAACTCATTTTGATCAATCTGTTTCTCCTCGTTCCTTTATCGAAGGAGACCTCGTCCTCTTGTACGATCAAGCACATGACAAGCTTGGAGCCGGTAAGTTCCAGCCTATGTGGCATGGGCCCTATATAGTAAAACGCGTTTTGAAAAACGGGGCCTACGAGCTTATAGATTATGAAGGAGTTCTGCTGACGCAGCCCAGAAATGGGTTGTACCTCAAAAAGTACTATGCCTGAAGTGATTTCTTGGTGTGGTGTGTGTACATAAGTGTGTGATTTTCATTTGTGTGCATGTATAGTGTGGTGTGCTTTGTAAACATCTTTCTGCTGATCGGGTCTTCCTGGTTGTGCAGATGTCTATTCATCCATTTGTTGGTTTCACGGATGGTGCCTCCCGCAGTACCAGGAATCTGTCTTCCGCAGCCTGGGTAATCTACGATCCTGCTGGTGAGTTGATTAACCTGCAAGGTGTGTGTTTAGGATGTACCACGAACAATATCGCGAAATATAGTGCCGTGTTGGAATTGTTAACCGAGGCAGTAAACCTTGGTATCCGTGAATTGCTCGTGTACCTAGATTCACAACTTGTAGTGTTACAGCTGAACGGACACTATTCGGTAAGGAACCTGTCCATCTTACGTCTGTATTTGCGTATTCGATTACTGGAAAGGAATTTTGACTACATTACATATCATCATATACCCAGACATTTGAATACATTAACAGATGCAGTAGCAAATTTGGTATTAGACAAACATTTGCGCAATTTGTAAATCATCATCACATGTAAAGAAAGATCCATCCAGAAATAGATATGCATATATATATAGATATCGAAATGTTTACATAGAGTGTGTCACATAAAGTCAAAATATACATAATCGTCTTAAGTACATCTAGAGACAATACGTCTCTCAAAAAATAGGTGTGATATAAATCCTAAGAGCCAATCCGCATGGTGCTCATGATAGCATGTGACTACACGCACTAATCGTCTCAGGATTCGGTGGATCCGACTTGGAACTCCCACCGTATGACGCAGGTATGCCATCGATACGTCCGCCAGCCGAGCATAGTTCGGGATCCCTCGGGCAATGCCCTCGAGATTCTAGATCAACTCCTCTCCTCCGATGCCCTCTCCTTGAGGATCAGGGGTGAGTTGAGTCCTCCGTGAGATTGGAGACATCCCAGCTGGTCTCTCAGGTCCCACATCAGCATACATATATAAAATGTGTTAGGACGAATGTGTATTAACAAAAAAACATAAAACATAAAAATCAAAAACATGAGGTCTTACCCAACTCCTCATCCCAGTCATCTCCTTTTGGCAGTGGGAGATCTGGGTCTCCGGTGAAGTCAGTTCCTGCATATGGCCAGTCCTCCACTACAATCAATTGGCGCCGTAACCACCTAAAGAAATCCGGCCTCTAGGACATCTGTTGGCCGCCTCCAGCTCTGGGCATTAGTGCTGCCCAGCGAGCCATTCTTGGCTCGCGTGGTATCGGATCTGCTACTATGGCCCCTTGGCCCTGGAAGATTGGTAAGCGTTCCAGAATGAACGATACCAGGATGGAACCATAGCCAAACTGTTTCAGTTTAGCTTGTTTTCATTTTGTGAGCTGCCTTTTCATGTTTATTGTTACTGCTGTTGCCTAGTCGAACAGTAAGGGACTCATGCATTCTAAGGCCAGTAGGAGTTGGGCCTTTGTGGCCTCGTGCGGTGCCTGCGACCCTGCAGCCCGCGTGATGGTATGTAGGACAACTCTTAATGCCAGATCGGCGATAGTGTGGATATCCACCTTTTTGCTCCCTGATCCCATTTGTGCTCCTTGGCACACTCGTGCCATCACTTCTTCCATCTTCTCGCCAGATGGTCTACTTCTCGTCAAGACAGGGATCGGACCTCTGCAAGACAATCCGGTGATAAAATACACATCAGAAACCTCCAGCTCCAATACATGATCTCACAACTTGAACACTTGTTCATGTTCATCCCAAATACTGATCAAATACTGGAGGAGCTCGAGCTGAGCTCGTAGACAGGGTGTAAGGAAGAACTTCTTCAGCCCACAGTTTCTGAGGGCATTCATGCAAGCCTCACTTTCTATGGCCTGTTCATCCTCTTCTCCATGCTCTCATTCTTTCCATTCAATCACCATTTTGCTTGATTTCCTGCATCCACATGGTCATAAACCCTTAGTTAGATCTCTGGTAGGCTTCAAATTCCATTCAATTTGGTTAAAATCTCGAATTTTTAGGTGGAATTTTAGGTTCGACCGCTGGCACGGTTGTTTTGTGAACAGTCGCGCCACGTGGCGCGAGCCCTTTGCATAAAAGAGCCCATTGGCGCGGGTCCGTGCTCGATACCCGCGCCAATGAGCGCGGCCCTAAAAATTCAAAGAATGGCCACAGAGGGCTGATACATAAGGGAAAACTATTAAAAAATGGATTGAAATGAAGCACAGGGAAGTGCCTCTTACCTGTAGCAGACGAGAATCTGAATGGTCAACCGGATCTGTCGCAATCGCCGTCAGAAGTTTCCACTCCAAATGGACCACTGCTGCTTTTTACCAAGGTAAATAGTAAATGTAATTTTATTTTTACCATTTTGGCATATTTATAACTTTTTCGACATAAAATGAGTTTTAAAAAGTTATTTTTATCAAATATTTTAATATGTTATGTCGAAAATGGGCTTTACGCTAGCTTGGTATGTGCAGCAGCAGGTTTTTGCGACTTTAACGATGGAAACGAGTTGTATTTTATACTTTTTCAGACTCGGTAAATACACGAAAAAGTCACTTCGGAGTCAACTTTCAGCTCTTTTCTGATTCTCTAAACATGAAAAGATTGCCGAGGCCCTTGTCGTTTCGATCTCGTTAAATTGGAAACGAATCGACATCTACCCAGTATACGTTTACCCCTTTTTCGGGCTGGGATGGATTGATTACGAAAAAGGAATACCCTAGCCTATCGTGACTAGGAGGTTTTCTCGGATATTTTTTTCTACCTTTTCGGATCCGAGGAACTATCTACGAAAAGGGACCTGTGGAGTTTACTTTTCTGTTGTCTTTTCAAACTCTCTAAACATGAAAAGACGCCGAGTTATCCCTTTGTCAGACTCGTTAAACCCTGATGACATCGGATCCAGTCGAAATGACGTTCTCTGAGTTCCTCCTTCCTAGGACTCGTTAAATGCACTAGGATGGATTCGCCCAAAGGGCAGACTTATATTACAAGAATATGCTATCCCCTCCAAGATTTTTATAAAAAATAATTTGGGTACTTGCCAGAAATGGTGGGGGAAAAAATGGAACCATCATCGTTGTCATCGGCAGTATGTCGCTCTTGAACATGGCACTTGTTTGCATTCGTGTCGGGTTGGGGACATCTCATCTCATTTCTTCACTTTGCCTCCGTGGGTTTGGATAATCCCTTTTGACCTCTCATCTGCTCATTGCCTCGTCACCATGACCTCTGATCCGTTGATGTCAAATACTTCCAAATCCACTGTCGTGTCGTTTATATGTTCAAGAGAAGTTGGCCTCTGCAAATATCAACCTTCCTCTGATTCTCATACGATCCTGATTCACAACAAAAACATCATGTTCCTTTGTCTCGTGTCGATGATGTGGGAAACATTATGGCCCACCTTCGATTAAGGTCACTTCCTGTCGACTTCAGCTCATTATCCAAGAAGTTGATCTACAGACTCCTTTATGGTACCTTGGAGCCTACATGCCTCAATGGCAGGTTCGTCGCATTCGACGAGGGGTTTTCATCATTGGCCTCCGATCGAGTGATTCTACGGGTGTTCGACACCAGCTCATTGATTCACACGCCGTAGATTGTACCTGTAGTACCTTGAGAGCCATTGTCACTATTGGTGGTTTCTCTCGCGTTTGTTAACAACTCTCATCATTGGCTGGTAATCAGACGATGTTCCTACATGTTCGACTTCAGCTCACATATTCGCATGCTTGAACTTGTACTTTGTTTAGGTCGAGATGGAGCGCAAGACCCTAGATTGTGTCTGTTGTAATCCAGGCTGCGATTGTGGATTATTATCATTATGTACATGACTCACTAACTGGATGGCTGCGACCATACCTGAGTCTATTTATTTGATCCTCGCTGGATGGCTGCGCCCATACCCTGGATCCGGATTATAGTGTACTATGTTTCGGATGGCTGCGCCCATACCGCATATACATCATGTACTTGAGATATCAGTTGTATTTTTCTGCGCAAGTTTTCCGACGGCGGGGCTTCAGTTGAACATGTTCTCGTAAAGCATTTCACCCCTCTCTCTCTCGGGCCTCATACTTTAGGGGGCATCTGTTACACAGTAATTTGTCACAGTCCCTACCATTCCCCATCCCGCACAATGGAGGACCCATTTTGTGACCTGTGAACATTGTCATGCCTTGAAATCATCATCAATGCATTCCTCTAAGCATGAGCTTCAATTGCCCTAAAGACATCTCCTTGCAAAAAATCATGAAAACATCTCCTTTTGCATTGGCGCGGGCAGAAAGTTCATCACTCGCGCCAATGAAGAAAATCCTACAAAGAGGCCGTGCCAACTGGCGCTCTGTCCCAGAGCAGTAGTCGCGCCAGCCAATTTAAGGAGTGTTTTTTAAATAAAGATGGCGGAAGTTGTGTTTCAACAAACTCAGAAACCATTGCCTATCTTGATTTGGGAGGTTTGGCTGCGGGAGTTCCATGGAAGGGAAGTGGTTTGCCACCTCCCATGGAACCTTCCTTGTTGATAGGGCCAATCCCACAATAATAGGGATCCCAACTCCCTCCTTCCCCATCTATAAAAGCCTGCTCAATTCCATTGCAAGCTAGTCTTGAAGTGCCTAAGCTTTGAATCTCCAAATTCCTAAGAGCCTTTGTGCTGTAAGAGCCCTCTTTCTTCCCTTAAGGCCGACTCAAGTAAGGAGACTATCGTCGAGAGACTCTGGAGAGTTTTGCCCTTTCCCTGGCGAGCTTTGCGAGACGTGAACGACTAGAGACCCATCCGAAGGAGACTGCGACGTCAGAACATTGGTTGTACTCTCTTTCGATTGTTATTTAATGAATGATTACGGTTATGGTTCCACTCTGTTTTCACTTATGTTAATAATGAGTTATATCCTTTCTGACTGATATATAGTTGCGTATTCTAGATTTTATGCTTGTATTCGTGTTGTTTCTTGCATGTGCAGGTGTCCATCCGCGGAGATCGTGGGAGGATCGTGATCTGCCGAGGCTGAGGAACAGGAACGCTCTCTTCTATGGATCATAGCATTGGATTCCAGGTAGGCCTCCATCTTTGGTCTTTTATTCGTAACTAGGAATTTGCGCTGTAACATTTGATGATTGTTGCTAGACCCCTGTTGGGCTAGTAGGGATTGCCTCTGTCCGCAGAGGGGATTTACCTCCTCAACAATTTTATTTTTACCATTTTGGCATATTTATAACTTTTTCGACATAAAATGAGTTTTAAAAAGTTATTTTTATCAAATATTTTAATATGTTATGCCGAAAATGGGTTTTACGCTTCCTTGGTATGTGCAGCAGCAGGTTTTTGCGACTTTAACGATGGCAACAAGTTGTATTTTATACTTTTTCGGACTCGGTAAATACACGAAAAAGTCACTTCGGAGTCATCTTTCAGCTCTTTTCTGACTCTCTAAACATGAAAAGATTGCCGAGGCCCTTGTCGTTTCGATCTCGTTAAATTGGACATGAATCAACATCTACCCAGTATATGTTTACCCCTTTTTCGGGCTGGGATGGATTGATTACGAAAAAGGAATACCCTAGCCTATCGCGAATAGGAGGTTTTCTCGGATATTGTTTTCTACCTTTTCGGATCTGAGGAACTATCTACGAAAAGGGACCTGTGGAGTTTACTTTTCTGCTGTCTTTTCAAACCCTCTAAACATGAAAAGATGCCAAGTTCTCCTTTTGTCAGACTCGTTAAACCCTGTTGACATCGGATCCAGTCGAAATGACGTTCTTCGAGTTCCTCCTTCCTAGGACTTGTTAAATGCACTAGGATGGATTCGCCCGAAGGGCGGACTTATATTACAAGCATATGCTATCCCCTTCAAGCTTGTTATCAAAAATAATTGGGGTACTCGCCAGAAATGGTGGGGAAAAATGGAACCATCATCGTTGTCGTCGGCAGTATGTCACTCTTGAACATGGCACTTGTCTGCATTCCTGTCGGGTTGGGGACATCTCATCTCGTTTCTTCACTTTTCCTCCATGGGTTTGGATAATCCCTTTTGACCTCTCATCTGCTCATTGCCTCGTCACCATGACCTCTGATCCGTTAATGTCAAATACTGCCAAATCCACTGTCGTGTCATTTATATGTTCAAGAGAAGTTGGCCTCTGCGAATATCAACCTTCCTCTGATTCTCATACGATCCTGATTCACAACAAAAACATCATCTTCCTCTGTCTCGTGTCGATGATGTGGGAAACATTATGGCCCACCTTCGATCAAGGTCACTTCCTGTCGACTTCAGCTCATTATCCAGAAAGTTGATCTAGAGACTCCTTTATGGTACCTTGGAGCCTACATGCCTCAATGGCAGGTTCGTCGCATTCGACGAGGGGTTTTCATCATTGGCCTTCGATCGAGTGATTCTACGGGTGTTCGACACCAGCTCATTGATTCACACGTCGTAGATTGTACCTGTAGTACCTTGAGGGCCATTGTCATTATTGGTGGTTCCTCTCGCGTCTGTTAACATCTCTCATCATTGGATGGTAATTAGACGATGTTCCTACATGTTCGACTTCAGCTCACATATTCGCATGCTTGAACTTGTACTCTATTTAGGTCGAGATGGAGCGCAAGACCCTGGATTGTGTCTGTTGTAATCCAGGCTGCGATTGTGGATTATTATCATTATGTACATGACTAACTGACTGGATGGCTGCGACCATACCTGAGTCTATTTATTTGATCCTCGCTGGATGGCTGCGCCCATACCCTGGATCCGGATTATAGTGTACTCTGTTTCGGATGGCTGCGCCCATACCACATATACATCATGTACTTGAGATATTAGTTGTATTTTTCTGCGCAGGTTTTCTGACGGCGGGGCTTCAGTTGAACATGTTCTCGTAAAGCATTTCACCCCTCTCTCTCTCGGGCCTCATACTTTAGGGGGCATCTGTTACACAGTAATTTGTCACCGTCCTTACCATTCCCCATCCCGCACAATGGAGGACCCATTTTGTGATTTGTGAGCATTGTCATGCCTTGAAATCATCATTAATGCATTTTTCTAAGCATGAGTTTAAATTTCCCTAAAGACATCTCCTTGCAAAAAATCATGAAAACATCTCCTTTTGCATTGGCGCGGGCAGGCAGTTCATCACTCCCGCCAATGGGGAAAATCCTACAAAGAGGCCGCACCAACTGGCGCTCTGTCCCAGAGTAGCAGTCGCGCCAGCCAATTTAAGGAGTGTTTTTTAAATAAATATGGCAGAATTTGTGTTTCAACAAACTCAGAAACCATTGCCTATCTTGGGTTGGGAGGTTTGGCTGCGGGAGTTCCATGGAAGGGAAGTGGTTTTCCACCTCTCATGGAACCTTCCTTGATGATAGGGCCAATCCCACAATAATAGGGATCCCAAATCCCTCCTTCCCCATCTATAAAATCTTGCTCAATTCCATTGCAAGCTAGTCTTGAAGGGCCTAAGCTTTGAATCTCCAAATTCCCAAGAGCCTTTGTGCTGTAAGAGCCCTCTTTCTTCCCTTAAGGCCGACTCAAGTAAGGAGACTATCGTCGAGAGACTCTAGAGAGGTTTTCCCTTTCCCTGGCGAGCTTTGTGAGACGTGAACGACTGGGGACCCTTCCGAAGGAGACCGCGGCGTCAGAACATTGGTTGTACTCTCTTTCGATTGTTTATTAATGAATGACTACCGGTTATGGTTCCACTATGTTTTTCACTTATGTTAATAATGAGTTATATCCTTTCTGACTGATATATAGTTGTGTATTCTAGATTTTATGCTTGTATTCGTGTTGTTTCTTGCATGTGCAGGTGTCCATCCGCGGAGATCGTGGGAGGATCGTGATCTGCCGAGGCTGAGGAACGGGAACGCTCTCTTCTACGGATCATAGCATTGGATTCCAGGTAGGCCTCCATCTTTGGTCTTTTATTCGTAACTAGGAATTTGCGCTGTAACATTTGATGATTGTTGCTAGACCCCTGCTGGGCTAGTAGGGATCGCCTCTGTCCACAGAGGGGATTTACCTCCTCAACAATTTTATTTTTACCATTTTGGCATATTTATAACTTTTTCGACATAAAATGAGTTTTAAAAAGTTATTTTTATCAAATATTTTAATATGTTATGTCGAAAATGGGTTTTACGCTTGCTTGGTATGTGCAGTAGCAGGTTTTTGCGACTTTAACAATGGCAACGAGTTGTATTTTATACTTTTTCGGACTCGGTAAATACACGAAAAAGTCACTTCGGAGTCATCTTTCAGCTCTTTTCTAACTCTCTAAACATGAAAAGATTTCCAAGGCCCTTGTCGTTTCAATCTCGTTAAATTGGACATGAATCAACATCTACCCAGTATACGTTTACCCCTTTTTCGGGCTGGGATGGATTGATTACGAAAAATGAATACCCTAGCCTATCGCGACTAGGAGGTTTTCTCGGATATTGTTTTCTACCTTTTCGGATCTAAGGAACTATCTACGAAAAGGGACACGGTGGTTACTGCAACCTTTGTCTAATAAAACTCTCTAAACAGCAGAAAGACGGCAGGAGTTCCTATCCCTTTGTCGGACTCGTTAAGCCCTGATGACATCGGATCGGTCGAAATGACGTTCTCGAGTTCCTCCTTCCTAGGACTCATTAAATGCACTAGAGGGATGGATTCGCCGGAAAGAACGGACTTATATTACAAGCATATGCTATCCCCTTCAAGCTTGTTATAAAAAATAATTGGGGTACGCGCCAGAAATGGTGGGGGAAAAATGGAACCATCATCGTTGTCATCGGCAATATGTCGCTCTTGAACATGGCACTTGTCTGCATTCGTGTCGGATTGGGGACATCTCATCTCGTTTCTTCACTTTGCCTCCGTGGGTTTGGATAATCCCTTTTGACCTCTCATCTGCTCATTGCCTCGTCACCATGACCTCTGATCCGTTGATGTCAAATACTGCCAAGTCCACTGTCGTGCCGTTTATATGTTCAAGAGAAGTTGACCTCTGCAAATATCAACCTTCCTCTGATTCTCATATGATCTTGATTCACAACAAAAACATCATGTTCCTCTGTCTCGTGTCGATGATGTGGGAAACATTATGGCCCACCTTCGATCAAGGTCACTTCCTGTCGACTTCAACTCATTATCCGGGAAGTTGATCTAGAGACTCCCTTATGGTACCTTGGAGCCTGCATGCCTCAATGGCAGGTTCGTCACATTCGACGTGAGGTTTTCATCATTGGCCTCGTCTGGAAGTGATTCCCGTTGTTAGACACCCGGCTCATTGTTCACACGCGTGGGTATTACTGTAGTACCTTGAGGGCCATTGTCATTGTGGTGGTTCGTCTCGCGTACGATTGCAGCTTTCATCATTGGCTGGTAATCAGACGATGTTCCTACATGTTCGACTTCAGCTCACATATTCGCATGCTCGAACTTGTACTTTGTTTGGGTCGAGATGGAGCGCAAGACCCTGGATTGTGTCTGTTGTAATCCAGGCTGCGATTGTGGATTATTATCATTATGTACATGACTCACTGATTGGATGGTTGCGACCATACCTGAGTCTATTTGTTTGATCTTAGTTGGATGGCTGCGTCCATGCCCCGGATCCGGATTATAGCATACTCTGTTTCGGATGGCTGCGTCCATACCATATATACATCATGTACTTGAGATATCAGTTGTATCTTTCTGCGCAGGTTTTCCGACGGCGGGCCTTCAGTTGAACATGTTCTCGTAAAGCATTTCACCCCTCTCTCTCTTGGGCCTCATACTTTAGGGGGCATCTGTTACACAGTAATTTGTCACCGTCCCTACCATTCCCCGTCCCGCACAATGGAGGACCCATTTTGTGACCTGTGAACATTGTCATGCCTTTAAATCATCATCAATGCATTCCTCTAAGCATGAGCTTCAATTGCCCTAAAGACATCTCCTTGCAAAAAAACATGAAAACATCTCCTTTTGCATTGGCACGGGCATACAGTTCATCACTCGCGCCAATGAGGAAAATCCTACAAAGAGGCCGCGCCAACTGGCGCTCTGTCCCAGAGCAGTAGTTGTGCCAGCCAATTTAAGGAGTGTTTTTTAAATAAAGATGGCGGAAGTTGTGTTTCAACAAACTCAGAAACCATTGCCTATCTTGAGTTGGGAGGTTTGGTTGCGGGAGTTCCATGGAAGGGAAGTGGTTTGCCACCTCCCATGGAACCTTCCTTGTTGATAGGGCCAATCCCACAATAATAGGGATCCCAACTCCCTCCTTCCCCATCTATAAAAGCTTGCTCAATTCCATTGCAAGCTAGTCTTGAAGTGCCTAAGCTTTGAATCTCCAAATTTCCAAGAGCCTTTGTGCTGTAAGAGCCCTCTTTCTTCCCTTAAGGCCGACTCAAGTAAGGAGACTATCGTCGAGAGACTCTGGAGAGGTTTGCCCTTTCCCTGGCGAGCTTTGCGAGACGTGAACGACTGGAGACCCATCCGAAGGAGACCACGACGTCGGAACATTGGTTGTACTCTCTTTCGATTGTTATTTAATGAATGATTACGATTATGGTTCCACTCTGTTTTCACTTATGTTAATAATGAGTTATATCCTTTCTGACTGATATATAGTTGCGTATTCTGGATTTTATGCTTGTATTCGTGTTGTTTCTTGCATGTGCAGGTGTCCATCCACAGAGATCGTGGGAGGATCGTGATCTGCCGAGGCTGAGGAACGGGAACGCTCTCTTCTACGGATCATAGCATTGGATTCCAGGTAGGCCTCCATCTTTGGTCTTTTATTCATAACTAGGAATTTGCGCTGTAACATTTGATGATTGTTGCTAGACCCCTGCTAGGCTAGTAGGGATCGCCTCTGTCCGCAGAGGGGATTTACCTCCTCAACAATGGCACAAAGCAATGCTTTCACATCGTCATACTTTCTTGAGAGTGCATCTACAACAACATTTAGCTTCCCTTTTTGTAGATGATTTCAAAATCATAACCCAACATATTTGTGACCTATTTTTGTTGCTCTTTTGAAGATAATATTTGTTCCAAAAAGTATTTAAGCTTATCATGGTCAGTTTTTACCTTGAAGTGTCTTCCCATTAGGTAAGATTGTCATTTCTTTAGTGCATCTATTACTGCCAACATTTCCTTCTCATAAATAGCTTTCTGCAAATACTTTCCTTTTATTGGATTTATTTCAAAATCAATGGGTCTTCTTTCTTGCATTAAAACAACACCAATTCCTTTCCTGAGGCATCACATTCCGTAAAAAGTTTTTTGTGAATCCTGGTGTATTTAAGACTAGTTCTGCCACAAACTTTTGAATATCAGATTTAAGGCCATCCCAAAAAAATTCTTTCTTCACCCTGTGGTAAGTTTTTCAAAATCTTGAGTGTCCTCCTAAAGGAGAAGTGTGCAATTCTAGAAGAATATTTTGTTTTAGTTGGAATTCTTACAAAGATATAAGCGATATTTGTACCATAAGGAATTTTTTTCCAACTAAATATATCAGATGTACTAGGATCTTGCTACAACTTTTCAATGAGTGTCCACACTTCTTTTTCCTTCTTCCATTCATCCCTTGCTTTGTTTATTCAATCTGGTTGGATAATAGAAATGGAAAAGAGAAATGCTTCCACCTCTTCATCCTTTCTTGAGAGTGCATCTGCAAAAAACATTTAGCTTCCCTTTTTTGTAGATGATTTCAAAGTCATAACCCAACATCTTTGTGACCCATTTCTGCTGCTCTTCTGAACATAGTATTGGTTCCAAAAAGTGTTTAAGACTATCATGATTAGTTTTTACCTTGAAGTGCCTTCCCATTAGGTAAGGTCGCCATTTCTTTAGTGCATGTAGTATTGACAATATTTCCTTCTCATAAATATCTTTCTATAAATACTTTCCTTTGATTGGATGACTTTCAAAAGCAATGGGTCTTCCTTCTTGCATTAAAACAACACCAATTCCATTTCCTGAGGCGTCACATTCCACAATAAATGTTTTTGTAAATTCTAGCATAACTAAGACCGATGCTAGGCACATTGTCTCTTTAAGATGTTCAAAGGCCTTAGTTTCTTCAAGAGTCCATGAAAATGCATCTTTCTTCAATAATGTTGTTAGAGGTGCTGCTATTTTCCCATAATTCTGAACAAACTTGCGATAATACCCTGTTAACTCGAGAAATCCTCGCAACTGCTTTATGGTTGTGGGGACTTTCCATTCCTTAATGGATTTAATTTTGTTAGGGTATACCTTAACACCCTCCTGAGATAAAATATGACATGGATTTTCCACCTCTTGTACTCCGAAGAAACATTGGGAGGTTTTTTCATATAATTGTTTCTACTCCAATAGTTTGAGTACCCTGTCAACATGTTGAAGATGATCCTTCCAAGAATTGTTGTAGATTAGTATATCATCAAAAAATACTAACACAAATTTTCTAAGGAAGGGTTTGAAAATGGAATTTATCAACCCTTGAAATGTAGAAGGTGCATTGGTAAGGCCAAAATGCATGACCAAAAATTCATAATGACCCTCATGAGTTCAAAAAGTTTTTTTTGGAATGTCTTTAGTCTTCATTCTAATTTGATGATATCCTGAACAAAGATCCAAGTTGGTGAAATAAATTGCTCCATTTAATTCATCCAATAATTACTCAATCATAGGAATGGAAAATTTATCTTTAATAGTGAGCTTATTGAGCTCCCTATAATCCGAACACATGTGTCATGATCCATCCTTCTTGTGCACCAATACTACTTGAGCAGAGAAAGAACTTTGACAAGGTTGAATTTACCAGCCTCTAGCGTTTCTACAATCATACGTCCAATTTCTCTCTTTTGGAAATATGGATATCTGTAATGCCTGATTTTTGGAGGAACACTTCCTGGAATCAAATGAATAGCATGATCATGATCACGAATAGGTTGGATTACTTTAGGAGTTTCAAACACCTTAGAATGATTGTCCAAGACTTTTTGGAGATCTGGAGAAATAGATGATTTTGACGTTGGAACTTCTAGTGAGCATAATTGTGAAACGAATCTTATTTGTTCTCTCTTTAGAATCTTTGTCATGAACTTAGAGCTTATTATCTTTCCCAACTTTCCTGTGATACCCCATAATTCAAATTCCTTTCCTTTTGAAAATAATTTCAAGAAAAGTTCTTGAAAATTAAAGGCTACCGTCCCCAAATATTGTAACCACTGTACTCATAGTACAACTCAGCACCACCCATTGGAATGGAAAGCATTGGACTATTCAATACATATTCCCCCATGGTTATCTTGATATTATGGTACTTTCCAGATAAATTTATAGTTCCTCCATTTTACACCATCACTTAACACTCTGGCGCTCGGTATAGGAAGCAATTCAATTCCTTGGCTACGTTACAATGAATAAAATTATGGGTACTACCCGAATCAATAAGCATTATTACATTTTTATTCTTGATATGTCCTTCTATCTTGAGAGTTTGAGGAGTGGTAATTCTTGCCAGTGCATTACAAGATATGGTTGGATTCATTTCTTCTTCCTCTAGGGTTATTTCTTGCAGTATATCCTCTTCTTTTGAAGTTTCTTGTTCCGTTTATTCCTCCTCTTCACAATATATGTAAAATAATTTCTTCTCGGCACACTTATGACATTTAGTGTATTTTCTATCACAACTATAGCAAAGCCCTTTTGCTCTTTTTTCTTCCAATTGTTGTGGTGTCAACCTTGTAGGTTATGGAAGTCTAGGAGTAGAAACTTGATAGTGGGCAAACCCTGCCAAACCCAGAATATTCACTTGCAGATGCATATAAAAATGCAATTCCAGTTACATGTCAAGTAAATCCACTTTATGGGCAATTTCAACACATGCGGAAGCTTCTTATAATCAAGGTTATAAAATCCATTTCAAGAATATATGAAACAATATTCCACTTCATACCTGAATATATAAACTTGCCTTCACCTCATGGTTTTCAAACCATCATTCAAACTTAAATAAAACTCCATATATCATAAGCCCAAAGCTTATGATATAGCCTTTGGAACAAATAGCCAAGTCTTTAAATCAAACATTTAAAAACCATTAAAACTTCCAGCATAAACACTTAGTCTACGCTTATCATTAGGCCCACACATCGATTTTCAATAAAAAAATTTCAATTTTAAAGCAACGCTGGTTCATACCTTGACTTAGCACCCTTCCAACGCATTCACTTTTCAAATATTTCATAAGACTGATTTGGTAGAAATCGCGTTATTTAAAAATGCTGCAAACAGAACTTAAAACCATAGGCTTTCAATCAGATCTTAACCCATAAGCTTTTACACTGCATTCAATGAAACCATTCATCTCTGTCTTTCGATGCAAACTGACCTCACCGATTCAGTTCAACCAACACATCATTTGAACCAAGCAAACCATACATGAATTTCGTTATGCCAACGAAATTAAACACTCCACTTAGCTACCAGATAATCAATCCTTCTTCAGATTCAATAAGATTCATTCTAAACTTTCGATTCAAGATTTCGTCAAGCTTTAAATACTTCATCTGCGGTTCTACGATGCATATTTCACTAAGCCATTACTTGACTTTTACGGTTTTTATCTGAATGCTGATACAATTACCAGATTCCAACACTCCACTTAAATTTTGAACGTCTGTCTTGATGGTATGAAGGAAATATGATCTCAATTTAGAACGGATTGAATCAAATCTCCCTTGGAAACTTTTGCGCAGAGTCTAATTCCCTACGACTTTGCTGTATGGCAACTTAACACAAAAATCGAACCTTCAATCTCATCTTCTTACTATGGTCAATCTCGAGCCCTATCACTCTGATCAAACAACATTTAAAGGTATAATTTAATATATCCAATAACAGAGGTTAAATTCAACTGCATCCTCAATAAGAAGGTTAAACCCCATCGATTCTCCATTTAAACTCTTCACACAAGTTTAAACGTATTCAAGGTCCAATTGTCTATGAAATTAAGGATTTTGGATCTCATATAAAATCCGATATCGATTAACACAATCGATACTATTCGACATCACCCGACACAGATAATAGAAAATACATTCCCAAAAGACCATAATTCTCTACATATAGAGTTTCATCGAAAATGTATGAGTCAACTAAAGCTACACAGAGATTAACAATCCAGATTCCTCCATAACATAATAATCTCAGGAAATAAGAAGAATCGAACCCTCCTTCCACACATCGAACACATAAATTCGAATCACAATGTCTTACACAAAATTCTTCCTCTCTTAGAATCGATTCATTCTGATATTAAATTACCCAATCAATTCTGCATAAAACTCAATAATGGGCATAAACTTCAGAAAATTAAATTCTGCATTAAGACACAATACTTACATCAACATTCTTCTTCCTTGGCTTGATTTTCAACCAGCAGCCACATTTACAATCTACCCGAAGGCTTCCAAACAAAAACCCCTGCTT
This sequence comes from Pinus albicaulis, assembly GCA_034641835.2. Classification (NCBI taxonomy): domain Eukaryota; kingdom Viridiplantae; phylum Streptophyta; class Pinopsida; order Pinales; family Pinaceae; genus Pinus; species Pinus albicaulis. The sequence continues at coordinate 559,378,849 of CM076569.1, read as the reverse complement.
CTAATCTAATCAACTTCTACTCACACTCTCTGATTTTCAATGCCTTTGAGGCTTGATAATTTATACAATTTAGAATGATCTAATTTAAGTTCAATCCCTTCAACTTCTCAGCAAAATCCTAAAATCACTCTTGAATCCCTAAGGATCCTCTTTCTCCCATAATTAATGAAACCAATCTCTAAATTAAGATTTAAAAAATCTCTCAATCCCTTTACATCCTCAACTGATCAAATTCTCTCATGTTCTCAAACATTTGACAATTATTTACAATATTTAATTAAAATACTTAAAACCCACTCAAATCATTCATAAAAATCCATCTCCTCTAAAAACTTAAAAACCCCTAAGTTTAATCAAATACAAAGTATTTTCTCTTTGCCTAATGCCCCTGCATCAGACTCCCAAGGTCAAAATTATTCATGATCTCCTGATCATGTGCCTTTAATCTCTGCCTCCTGGATCCCATACTTTGTTTTGCTGTTGTCCAATAGCTGCATTATTCTTCAACTTCACTTCTCAAGGTTTCCATATCTTGTTCTGCAACTTGCCTCCAACTATGCTTTCACAATCCTTGTTTGTCTTTCCCTTGCTGCAATTCTTTCTGCTTTCTTGCCGCTATCTACTGCTTCTGAGACACCTTCATCATCAGTATTTTGATGCTTTAATTCTCTATGTCCAGCTTTTCCTCTGTCTGGAAATTTCTTTGCCTACTACTGTTGCCTTTACTTCCTACTGCTGTAGTTGCTTTTACTTTTGCTGATGTTACTGTCTTCAATATTTTTTCTGTTGTAGCCATTATAGATGTTGCTTCAGCTGTTACCTCCCCGATTGTTGCTGCCTCCCAAACTTCTTGTCCCTCTGCAACAATTTTCCTTTGCTCATCACCTGCAAATTTACTCTTAAAAAATAAACTTTTATTTAATTCTCTTCCTGCAGTAATATACTCATTTATCTTTGTTTGTATACTAGTAAGAAAAATTAAATTCTGCAAACTAATATCTACTCCTATTCTTTTCACAGATTCAGGCATATTCATTTCAGTGCCTGCAACTTCTTTCTCTAGTTCAAATGTCTTCAGCAAACATTTCAGCCATCTCATATGTACTTGCTTCACATTATCAGTATGCTGCAATTCAAATCCAACATCTTCTTCTTCTTTGACAATCTTCAGTAATTGTCCTTCACCTTCTTGATTGATTCTGGCTGATCCGGATTTTATGCAGGAACGCAACAGAATACAGAAATAACCATGAACATAGAGATTCAGCGGAAATAATGCTTCATTTCATTAATATCAAATAACAGAAATATGCTTACAATCATAATGGAAATAAAACAGCTAGGGTGCTTGTAGCGAATCTCTGAGAAGAGATGTGATGGCTACAAACCTCTGAACTGAGTTACAATGAGGCTCAAGGGCCTATTTATTATTTAGAAACAATGGGAAATCCTAAACAGCCAAAACCCTAACCCTAGGAGATGAAGCGCCAAAACTATGGGCCCCGTTTGGGTAAATTTGCGTTTCAACTTCCCGGGGGTGTAACTTTGGCATCCGATCTCCGTTTGACGCACTCAATAACTCGTTAGAAAGATCTATCCGAGGAGTAAAATTTTTTAATGAAAAAAATCAGTCCATGGACCCATGTTGCTCTCCATTTTCCCAAAAAAACGTCGTTTAGGGCCTCAAAACGGCTCCGAAAGTTCAGGACTCGAAAAAATGCTAAAAATAGTAAGTTTTGTTGCAACTTGAAAACTGAAAGAACTGATGGTGGGGGTTCAAATGGAATAGGTGGGTGGCCAACAATATCCACCTGGATCATTAAGGCCCCAAAACGGCTTCGGGAGTGGAGGACCCGAAACCTGCTAAAAATAGTAAGTTGTGCTGAACGTGAAAAGCTGCAAGAATTGATGGTGCTAGTCCAAATGGAATAGGTGGGTGGCCAACGATATCCACCTGGATCATTCCTCCCTCCTTAGGAAGCAATGGTCCCCATTGCATTGAGATCCTCCATGAGATGAGGCAAATTCTGTTGAACTGAGTAGTAGATGTGTTGAAGATGTCAAGGACCTGCGGGTGGACATGCTGGATGCATTTAGTAAATTTGGTTTCTCTATCAGCCTTAGACAGTACATGTTTGGATTCTGTAGTTGCAGGATGTATGGCAACATCAAGCGGTGGTGCGTTGGGAGTCAGATCAATGGAGTGCTTGTCCTGACAGTGTAGAGGAACCTCTATGAGTGAGGGGAAAACTTCCTCGTATTCCTCCATGACTTTGTCCATCTGCTGCAGCCGTGCAAGGGAGCCCTGTTTCGAGGTTGTGGCCACAATATTCTTCTTTCCCTGTGAGTGAGTTGTAAGGAAAATGAATTTCCTGGTTTGGGAAACAATCTTACTGCGTTGTTTTGCAGTAGTCAAAGAGATGATAGGAGGCGGTACTACCTCCGGTATCCTGTACAAGTTATTTCCCAAAGTAATAATAACAGCACGAGGCCTAGACTCATACACAGCATGTCGCCTCCACAAGTATGGTTGGCCCAATAATACATCAGCTACATCAAGAGGAGCAATATCACACAATACCTCATCTGTGAATGGCTTGATACTGTATGGAAGGTGGCATTGCTGGCGGATGCGGAGATCTCTCCCTAGGTGGAGCCACCCGATGGTATATGGCTGCGGGTGTGCTATGGTTGGTAGGCCAAGCCGCTTCACGACCTCTGCTGAGATGAGGTTCTTTTGGCTTCCGCTATCGACGAGAAATTGTAGTGGAGAACCCTTCACCCACATCTGCGACTGGAAGAGGCGCTCCCCCTCCTCTGGATCCTCTGGACCCTCCCTCTGGATCTTGGTGGTGGCAACAATGGCACTGGGATCCGCATCAATGATCTGCTTCCCTTTGTCATTGCCTTTGTCTAGTTCTAACTCAGGATCAGAAAATGCATCTGATTCGGGTGCCTTTAGTTCAGCCACCAAAGATTGTTTGGCCCGACACTCGTTTGTGCTGTGAGTGGGGCTGTTATGAAATTCACACCACTTCCCTGTGTCCTTCTTTAGATTTGTGGTTTTGTTCTGAGTCGCATTTCTTTGGCCTTGCCCCTTGTTCTTCGGTTCGGGGGCACCTTTCGGATTCGCAGATCCAAAGTCTCGCTTCTTCTGCTTAAATTTCTGCTCGATCTTGGCAGCATAGCGATATGCCGTGCCAAGCGATGTAATGTCGAGGAACTCCATTTCCTCTTGAATGTGTTTGTGTAGACAGCCACGGTACTTGAGCACCAAATGTCTCTCTGGATCTTTAATACCCAACTTTGTTCGCAGGGTATGGAACAGATTCGTCAGTTCATGCACATCTTGATCCCTTTGTTGTCACAGCGTGGTCCATTGGATGTATTTGTCCTCATAGCTCCCCACGGGGTAATATTGTTCCTTGATGTCGTCTCGGAACGAATTCCAAGTGGGTGTGGCCGAGAACAGAGAGGGTTCCCCTTCGTCCTCTTGCTCACGGTAGGTTTCCCACCAGTCTTTGACATGGGGGGCAGCTTTGAGGAGTGCAAAAATAATCTTTTCTCGGTCAGAGAAGTCATGGACCGAGAAATACCCTTCCAACAAATTTAACCATCTGTCTACAGCGTCTGCATCTATTTTTCCTTCAAATATAGGAATGTCAAAGTTTACCTGTACCTTGAAGGGAGTGGCGCCTTCAGAGTGGCTGTTGGATGCAGATGCGCCATATGTGGGCAGTCGTTGAAGGATTTGAGCAAAGTTATCCATCATCACGTTCCTTTGTTTCTCGAGAGCCTCCTCGAGCAGTATTTTGATAGGATCTCCTGCTCCCTCGTCTTTCTTTTCTTCCGCCATGGGAGGTCGTCGGGGTTTGCGAGGCTGATCTTGCAAGGGTTCAACCAGATCGAGCCCTAACTCCTTATACCCTGACCACGTTGGGGACATGCAAAGAAAAACAAAGAAAGAGTAGACCCGCTCTGATACCACTAATCTGGATTTTATGCAGGAACGCAACAGAATACAGAAATAACCATGAACATAGAGATGCAGCGGAAATAATGCTTCATTTCATTAATATCAAATAACAGAAATATGCTTACAAGCATAATGGAAATAAAATAGCTAGGGTGCTTGTAGTGAATCTCTGAGAAGAGATGTGATGGCTACAGACCTTTGAACTGAGTTACAATGAGGCTCGAGGGCCTATTTATTATTTAGAAACAATGGGAAATCCTAAATAACCAAAACCCTAACCCTAGGAGATGAATCGCCAAAACTATGGGCCCCGTTTGGGTAAATTGGTGTTTCAACTTCCCGGGGGCGTAACTTTGGCATCCGATCTCCGTTTGACGCGCTCAATAACTTGTTAGAAAGATATATCCGAGGAGTACAATTTTTGAATGAGCAACATCGGTCCATGAACCCATGTTGCTCTCTGTTTTCCCAAAAAACGTCGTTTAGGGCCTCAAAACGGCTCCGAAAGTTCAGGACCTGAAAAACTGCTAAAAATAGTAAGTTTTGTTGCAACTTGAAAAATGAAAGAACTGATGGTGGGGGTTCAAATGGAATAGGTGGGTGGCCACCAATATCCACCTGGATCATTAAGGCCCCAAAACGGCTTCGGGAGTGGAGGACTCGAAACCTGCTAAAAATAGTAAATTGTGCTGAACGTAAAAAGCTGCAAGAATTGATGGTGCTAGTCCAAATGGAATAGGTGGGTGGCCACCGATATCCACCTGGATCACTGGTAATCAAATCAAGTTCTTCAAGCACTGTACCTTCATCCTTAATCAGAATAGAATTCTGATTCTCCATCACTGTAGCAGTTCCAAAATTCTTTCCTCCAGTCTTCTCTTGGCTTTTCAGACAAGCCAACTCTTTCTTGTCACCCATGGTAACAATCCTCTGCATATGAGACATGACTGTCGAATTTCCTTTCTGCAACAGTTCTTCTTCTCTCAAGACAATTCCAAGTGATGGATTGTCTTCTGCAATACCTGTAAGCACAATCAAATTGTCAGTTTCAAAATCACAAGACCCAGTGGTCTCAATTGATGATCTAGTCACCAATTCTTCTTTTTGTAGTTCTAAGTCTCTTTCAAGACTTATAAAATCTTTACTGGCTTTCTCCTCATCTTTCTCTGGAAACACTCTAGTATGCTACTCTGAATTTTCTTCCAAATTCTTTGTCAGCACATCAGTATGTTGATTTTCATTCACCATGAGACTGTCAGCTAGTCTCTCCTTCTTTCCATCCTCTGCTTCATGACTGTCATTCATGAAAACTTTCTTATCTTGCTTCTTCAGCAAATTATCCTCTGTGTAAGTTCTCTGCCTCTCCAATTCTCTTCTCTGAAGATCTAGTTTCCTATAGAATTCAACAATTTCATTAGGAGTAGAACTTGGAAACTTCACACAATTTTCCATACCTTCACCGACTTTTGACCCATCATCAGATGGTATTTCTTCTTCTGCTCCAACATTATGTTGAATATTCTCATGAGACCCTTCTGTCTTCATGCCTTCCTGAGATCTTACCATCTCAGCATTGATCTGAACAGATTTCAGATTCAATTATTTTTCCTTCTCTTTAACAAAATTTAAAGCTTGTTCATCTCCCTATGATGTACCTGCAAACACACACAAATCATTAGTTTTTAAACCACAAGAATTTTCAGTCTTGACTGCTTCCTCTAACACTTCCTTTTGAACAGATCTGCATGTGGAATCTTCAAATTCCATCTCTGGCTCAAGAACTCTAAGTTCCTCTTTCAATAAGGCAATCTCCCTCTGCCTCAACCTCAACTGCAATGGTTGCCAAATCACTCTCTTTCCCTTCAGTGGAAAGATCCATCCTCCTTTCTAGTTTTCCTCCTCTTGTAGCCATTCCTGTAGTACCTACAATTGTACCTTCAGCACTGCAATATCTCTCTCTCAATGACCTTATCAGTCATCTTACCTCTATGGCATTCCTCTGAACCTCTTCTCTGATCCTCCATGATCATCTTCTCCATGAGTTTCTCACTCACCATGAGTTGCACTAGCCTCTGCAACAGCAAGCTCTCCTGGTTCCACTTACCTCACCAATCTACTCACTGGACTTGGTCTTTTGGCAAGTACTGTTTCACCATGTCTGGAACCTCTTGAGCACTTTCTTCTGCTCTCTCTAGGCTATCTTCCTCAACTCACCTTCTCTTTAGAACACCGCAATTGTCCTCCCTATCCAGCCTTTAGCTGAATATCAGGTTCACTGCCATCATCATCTTGTCTGCAACCATAAATCTCAATCATAAATTTCAAATCAGATTTAAAATTATTTTACCTACAATATCTTTGCAAGATCTTGTCCTCCATTCATTTATGCAAATATTTGTTCACCGCAACTCTGTGTACTTTGCTGCATATCAGATTTAAAATTATTTTACCTGCAAGATCTTTGCAAGATCTTGTCCTCCATTCATTTTTGCAAATCTCTCTTCACTGCAACTCTGTGTACTTTGCTGCATATCAGATTTAAAAATCTAATGTTCCTTCATTCTCTCATCACATGCACTCACTCAGATTTAATTTAAAAAAATCTTCAATTTTCAAACAGAGCCTTCCTGCTCTGATACCACTTGATAGCGGGCAAACCCCGCCAAACCCACAATCTTCACTTGCAGATGCATATAAAAATGCAATTCTAGTTTCATGTCAAGTACATCCACTTTCTGGGCAATTTCAACACATGCGGAAGCTTCTTATAATCAAGGTTATAAAATCCATTTCAAGAATATATGAAACAATATTCCACTTCATACCTAAATATATAAACTTGCCTTCACCTCATGGTTTTCAAACCATCATTCAAACTTAAATAAAACTCCATATATCATAAGCCCAAAGCTTATGATATAGCCTTTGGAATGAATAGCCAAGTCTTTAAATCAAATATTTAAAAACCATTAAAACTTCTAGCATAAACACTTAGTCTATGCTTATCATTAGGCCCACACATCGATTTTCAATAAACAAATTTCAATTTTAAAGCAACGCTGGTTCATACCTTGACTTAGCACCCTTCCAACACATTCAATTTTCAGATCTTTCACAAGACTAATTTGGTAGAAATCGCGTTATTTCAAAACACTGCAAATAGAACTTAAAACCATAGGCTTTCAATCAGAGCTTAACCCATAAGATTTTACACTGCATTCAATGAAACCATTCATCTATGTCTTTCGATGTAAACCGACCTCACCGATTCAGTTCAACCAACACATCATTTGAACCAAGAAACCCATACATGAATTTCGTTATGCCAATGAAATTAAACACTCCACTCAGCCACTAGATAATCGATCCTTCTTCAGATTCAATAAGATTCATTTAAAACTTTCGATTCAAGATTTCATTGAGCTTTAAATACTTCATTCGCGGTTCTACTATGCATATTTCACTAAGCCACTACTTGAATTTTATGGTTTTGATCTGAATGCTGATACAATTACCAGATTCCAACACTTCACTTAAATTTTGAACGTCCGTCTTGATGGTATGAAGGAAATCTGATCTCTATTTAGAACGGATTGAATCAAATCTCCCTTGGAAACTTTCGCGCAGAGTCTAATTCCCTACGACTTTGTTGTATGGTAGCTTAACACAAAAATCGAACCTTCAATCTCGTCTTCTTACTATGGTCAATCTCGAGCCCTATCGCTCTGATCAAACAAAATTTAAATGTAGAATTTAATATATCCAATAACAGAGGTTAAATTCAACTGTGTCCTCAATAATAATATCAAACCCCATCGATTCTCCATTTAAACTCTTCAAACAAGTTTAAACGTATTCGAGGTCCAATTGTCTACGAAATTAAGGATTGTGGCTCTCATGTAAAATCCGATATCGATTAACGCAATCGATACTATTCGACATCACCCGACACAGATAATAGCAAACTCATTCCCAAGAGACCAGAATTCTCTACATATAGAGTTTCATCGAAAATGTATGAGTCAAATAAAGCTACACAGAGATTAACAATCCAGATTCCTCTATAACATAATAATCTCATGAAATAAGAAGAATCAAACCCTCCTTCCACACATCGAACACATAAATTCGATTCACAATGTCTTACACAGAATTCTTCCTCTCTTAGAATCGATTCATTCTGATATTAAATTACCCAATCAATTCTGCATAAAACTCAATAATGGGCATAAACTTTAGAAAATTAAATTCTGCATTAATACACAATACTTACATCAACATTCTTCCTCCTTGGCCTGATTTTCAACCAGTGGCCACATTTACAATCTGCCCGAAGGCTTCCAAACGAAAACCCCTGCTTCTAATCTAATCAACTTCTACTCACACTCTCTGATTTTCAATGTCTTTGAGGCTTGATAATTTATACAATTTAGAATGATCTAATTTAAGTTCAATCCCTTCAACTTCTCAACAAAATCCTAAAATCACTCTTGAATCCCTAAGGATCCTCTTTCTCCCATAATTAATGAAACCAATCTCTAAATTAAGATTTACAAAATCTCTCAATCCCTTTACATCCTCAACTGATCAAATTCTCTCATGTTCTCAAACATTTGAGAATTATTTACAATATTTAATTAAAAATACTTAAAACCCACTCAAATCATTCATAAAAATCCAGCTCCTCTAAAAACTTAAAAACCCCTAAGTTTAATAAAATACAAAGTATTTTCTCTTTGCCTAATCCCCCTGCATCAAAATTCCATCTTTATAGTTGTGAGTGGTAGGATTCTTTGTCGCCATAATTTCACTTTCAATTTTTCTTGCCAACCTAAATGTCTTCTCCAACGTATCAAGTTCCCAAAGGCGAACCTCATGTTGGATGCTATCCTTTAGAGTCCCTATGAAGACATCAATCCTTTTTTCCTCTAGAATATTATTTACCCTTATATTAAATTATTGGATGTCCTCAATGTGCTCCATCATTGAACCCTTTTGTTTGAGATTTATCAATTGGCTAACAAAGGTGTTTCTCTTTGTATCCGCATAATGTGCTATCATTTCCTCCTTAAAAATTGACCAAGTGACTAGTAGTTTACGAGAAAAAAGTCATCAATACCATACAAACTAATTTTGTTCTAAATACAAAGTTGCAATGCGTACCTTTTGTGTGTTTTGTGTATTATGGAGCTCAAAGTATTGCTCCATTTTTAATATCGAAGTTATCACATCCTTTCCATAAAACTTCCTCATATCTATCTTTGGAATATGGTGGGTCTTAAATCCAACATTAGAGTCTATAAAATTATGATTGATATTTTTTTATTCTCATCATGAGTTTCCTCTATTATCTTTTCGCCATTGATTAGGAATAATTTATTGTAACGACTTTGTCAAACCTTCCATTTCTGTTGTTAGATCATTCTTCATGTCTTCCATGTTTCCTTTCAGTTTTTCTTCTATACCATCGGTCTTAGCTTCCATGCCATCCATCTTAGCTTCCACGCCCTTCATCTTAGCTTCCATTACATTCTTCAAACCATCCATCTTAGCTTCCACGTCTTTCTTCAAACCATCCATCTTAGCTTCCACACATTTCTTCAAACCATCCATGTTGCCTTCTATACCATCCATCTTAACTTCCACACCATCCATCCTAGCTTCCACGTCATCAATCTTAGCTTCCATGTCATTCTTCAAACCATCCATCTTAGATTCCACACCTTTCTTCAAACCATCCATCTTAGCTTCCACGCCTTTCTTCAAAACATCCATCTTAGCTTCCATTTCATTTTTTGTTACTCTTTGCGAGAGCGAAAATTGTTGTACTTGTTCTTGTAATTTTGATATATCATGTTGCACTTTTTCCTCTTCATGAGTCATAGTAGAGACTTGTAACGACTTAATGGGTGTTGAATTATTTTTATGGGGAATTTTAGAACCCAATATTGAGATCTATGTTTCAATATGCCCTTGGAATCACTTCAAATTGATTTTTCAAACAAGACTTATGCAACTTTTAAAACAAATACACACTTTTTTCTTGCTTTTGAGGAGCTCGATATTGAAACTGATGTATCTCTATTTCGAATCCCTGATATTTTATCTGTGGTCCTTTAATAGCCCTCTAGATTTTCTTTCCAATGCCACATGTCGGACTTGATTTGGATTCTTCAAGACAAAGTTATGTCCAATCTCCCACAATGACCTAATTATGGGTTGGTTCAGCAGAGCAAACTTGTACAATGTGCCATATATCACTGTTTCCTCCTTCAGAGCTGAAATCAATACACAAGAAACTAAATTTTGTGTACTTTCGACTAATTTTTTACAAAATTCCAATTTGATGCTCGGAGAGAGATTTATGATGATTTTCCCAAGGTTGCCTCTTTGAGATGAAATTCGAGAGCCTGCAAAAACCTTAACTTCCACATATCATATCTCTGAAAATATTGTGAACCAAGATATGAAAATTTTCCATGTTGTTCCTCCATATTTCATTGAAAATGGTTTTTTTTTAAGCTTCTGAACCTTCATAGAAAAAAATTTATAGCGAAAATTCCACAATGATATGTTTGAAGCAGTGAAACCCTAGAATCCAAAGCTCTGATTCCAAATTTTAGGAAACCAACTCCAAAATAGAAGAAAAGAGAGATCAACGACTTGGAAATCAACCAATTTAAGGGGGAAACCTCCTTTACATTACATAAATGAACAATTCTTAGATGATACAAATGACAAAATCTCCTTTCTATATATAGGAGTCCATGGGGTCACAATACAATCCTAGCCCACCTAACAGTAATAATATAGGGGCACAATAATAACAATATGGGGACTACATGGGTACAATAATAACAATAATGGGGCTACACTAATAACAATAAGGGACTACACCAGTAATATAGGGCCCTAACATCCACTTTGTCAAACATGAAAATTTTTTGGCTCCGAGAAACGTGTTCTGTCCACTTTGTCAAATAGGAAAATTAAAAAAAATGTATAGGAAAACCCAGTCAACAGTCCGTACAGCTGACTGGGCATGCCTATGTGGCAGGGTGACTATGCAGGTTGACTTGGTCAATGGTTTTCATCCGGAAAATGGGATCGTGCCAAGTCGCACTTTGCTATTGGTTTGTAATAGTGCATTTTAATTGGTTGATTTGGTGGCGAACCATAGGCTGCCACATAGCCCAGTAAGGGGCCTCCACATGGCCCAGTCAGGGGCTGCCACGTGGCTCAAGTAGGGGCCTCCACGTGGATTCCCGAGGACCACCAAAACTAAGTTGAGGTTTGAGTGGAGTGGATGAGGGTTTAACCCACGACCTCCAAGCGACAAGCGGATAACTTTACCATTGTGTCATTACATTTGTTCCTTACACTATATGGTTTCTATATCCTTTTGTTTTCATATTATTTTGCCATGGGGGGAGGGGGCCAAGGTTTATCCCTAGCCCTAGTCACCACCGGAGGCAAGACTATGGGTGGGAGGCTAGCCCCGCGCCCCCCGCAATAGTCCATAACCGTTACCAAACCGTCCACCAAAAGTAAACATATCCCCACTATTAACATTCAATGTCGACGATTAGCAGAAAAACTGCGGGGGATTTTTTTTTTTTTAAATAATAATAATTGGCCATATATAATATGGTTGGATATTCGGCTTTAAGGCCTTATTGGAAAAATTAAAGCATAGGCAATTTCACCTGGTTTTTGGTAAAAATGGTGCTCAATTAGTGGAATTCCGGGTGGATTTGTAGCATGGTGCCAGATTTTGTAGAAAATGTTGAGCGAATAGTGAAAAAACTTGGGGAAGTCATAACTTACTCAGGTTTTGACCAAATTCGATGCAGAAAGAGGCTACACAGGAATTTTTGGGAATTTTGGAGCTGATGGAACAGGTTTCAGAGTTGTTTAAGTAATGTGAACATATGTAATCACACTTTTGAGCATAATAGAATAGGGCCAAGCCATTGGAAGCTAGACCAAGGAGACGTAGCCAAGGCAGGGTGAACTCCTTCATCATGTGTTGTTGTGTTACTATTTATGGTGATGTTCATGTCTGTTTGATGTTGGTGTTTAGTGTTTTGTTTATGTTAATTTGCTCAATAAATTCACATAAAAACTAATTTTTAACTTGCAATTAACCTCATAATCCTCAAGCACTTTGTTTATATTCTGAATTAGATCTTAGCACAATAAACACTAATATTCCCATTCAGATCACATATGGAGGGCTTCATGAGCAAACAAACAATAATAGGAGGGGCTTTCTGTTGAGGAGGTATCAGAATTAGAATCTGAATTCATGAGATAATGTTCATCAAGGATTTGACATAGACAGATACTAAAAAGGAGTGACCCAAGACTCCCCATGATGGCTTTAGGGACAGCCAAAAGAAATTGGAAACATGAGGACTCTAATTCCACCTTATTAGAACTTAAATTGAATGATACCTAAGCCTAAATGAGATTGCAATATCCACGTGAATTTTTTAATGGCTCGGTAGAGGAGACTAAGGTTGAATTTGTGGTAGGAAATGGAAAATACAACACCACCTTTGAACTGAAGACATGCACAAAGCTCCAGGGAAGTAAGCCCATAAATTTGTTCGGATGATGATGAATAGAACCTTAAACTTCCTTAATAGATTCAAATTTAAACTCAAAGAAATGATAAAAGAGACTATGACCCTGAAGTTACAATCCAAGCCGAATCGATTACAGAGAACCGAATTGAAAACAAGAAACAAAGATATAACTTCCTGAATTAGAACCTGAACCATGTTGAGATCGACAGACAAAGGGAGCCTAGGCATTACCGGGGTGGCTTCCAAACTAGAGAACCCCGACCTCCAGAATTACCACGCACTAAAGTGTCAAACCCACAAACTCACCATGCAAACAAGGAGAAACTAAAACTTGAAGTGGAGCTCTTCGTAGAGCTGCAAGAAATTTGGCCACCTTAATGCCACCAATGAATCCAGAGAGTGAACCGAAACCAAATTCACAGATCATTGAGATAATGGAACAATTTCAGATGCGAACGCAAACATGAATGAAGTTGGATCAAGGCACAATCTAGATTTAACACTCCTCCCTCTGTAAATCCACATGATTCTCATCATCAGGTCATTAAATTTCCCAGTACATCTTCTAAAGGGATCCATCATTTTTTTGAGAGGAAGGAATTTCCAAGGTCAGGGGAGATAATTGCAGTAAATCCAAGCCTGCAAGATGAATAACAACGCCAATGCATGGAAGTGGCTAACATTATATGACACATCATGGGAGAAAAAACTGCCAAAATAGAACCAAACCATTGAACCTTTGAAATGGTTGCAAATATTATAAAGGGTGATGCAACGTGAGGTGGAGGAGATTTAAGGGAGGGCATACGGATTTAGAATGATTCTGAGGAAGTCCATAAACAAATAAGGGTGGTGCCAAGGGGGTAACCAAATTCTTGGGGTCATATGGAAATTAGGGGTTTGGACAAAATCTATTATAGTCATTAATTTCTAACTAAGCCTCATCCAAAGAGCAAGCCTTATTAGCTTGTAGATCAACTTCCACATTGTTGATTCTGAGTATATGATAGAAACCCTTAGAATGAAAGAATGCAACCAAACTTCTAATTCTTTGGAGCACCAAGGCAAGGGAGTTATCTTTCAGACCATTCTCACTATCGAGATATTGGATCATAAGTAATGAACCTCTGAAGGCAATAATATATTCCATACATTTGTCTTTAGCAATGTTTAGACCTTGCAAGAGCTTATACATCTCTACTTGGTAGTTGGATTTCCTTCATATACCCCATGATAATTTTACTTTTGTTATTCCATCGAAATTAAGTAAAATCCCTCCCCTTCCAACCACCCCTCTCAATATTCCCTTTTTATTAATTAATAATAACCTTTATAGATAACATTATGAATTCCATCTCATTAATATTATAGTATTTCTAGTAAACATGTATTTACACATTTTATAAGAAGTGTGTCTCGTTTCCTCACAAAAAAGTTTTATTATTATTTTTATTAATAGTATTTTTAGATTTTGGAGTGTTAGGCATCAGTATTTTTCACTATATTTAGATGACTATAGGATGAATCCTATATTTCTGAAAACAACATTCCTTGAACATTGTGAGTTTCATAAATCTCACTGCCTTCATTATCCTTATAGAAACTTTTTCACTATTCTATCAGTTTTCCTTTTCATGGTCACCTTGTCACTCCTACAAACTCCTTATGGGCTTTTACCTATCATCTTCAACCTCCTTTCCTTCCTATAACCTCATTGCCCTATTTTCCACTTGATATTGAACTCCACCTTCCCTCTAAGGTTTTCCTGTTGCAGACTCATTTCCCATGATCCCTAGGTCCCTCAAGCATTGATGGCATCAAAGTTATCTTTGTAGTCTCTTTAGATATAACAAGTACATTGGATTTTCGATCTTCAATATATCACTTTTTACCATACTTTGTTTTCTCTTAAAGATCTCCAAGCCAAATTTCAGTCAAGATCAGGTCAAAGGACCCTCCTACTAGGTTATTAGGGTTTTTACATGTTTTTAAGGTCAACATTGGATGTTTTAAGGCACTTATTTTCCTTTTCTAGAATATGACTCAGATGTAATAGAATGTAAAGACATGGTTATTCAAGAAGGGCCTAAATTTTTCCAAAGAATTTTGTCTTATTAGTCCAAAGTCTGCAAGTGAGGAAAATGACAAAGTATAACACTTCTGCAGGAGTGTTGAAAGTTGTGTCAATAGAAGATGTTGATAAGGTAGACTATCTACTCCTAAATGAAGACAACTTACAACAAATTAAGGGGAAACAATTTGGTCTTGAGGAGAACTAAGGTTTTGAACTTGATGGTCCAGTTGAGTGCCAAAATAGTGATCAATTGCAGAAGTGACATGGAGAAGGTACACAAGGCCAAACATGAATAAAGTATATCAGAGGCTATTGATGAAATATACAAAAAGGTGAGGTGAACTGGACATAAGTAAATGAAATTGAAAGGGCTACAGAGAACTTAGAAGACAACACTGATGATTGTTTTGAAGAGCTGCATACACCTAGGGTTTTGAAGAAAATGATCAGAGAAGGTGAAAAGCATGAGTTGAGCTCCAAGGTGGGAACAAAACAGGTTTTTGAAGATGCTGCTATATGAAAAAATCCTTAAGTTGTCAAAATCAACCTGATATGTCTAAATGAACAAAAGAAAAGCCACCTCAATGTTTTCAGTCACCTGCAAAGAAAAATTGTTAAATGACATCAATAAGAAAACAAAAAAGGCTTTTAAACTTTAGAAAGTGGGTTTTCAAAATATTAAATCAAAACTTCACTTGGCTATAAAATCCCTTCAAACACTTCAAGGGATTCATTTTTTCCTTCAAGAGATCAAGAGCATTTAAGGAGAGGAAAATTTGTGAGTTTTCAAGCCAAACTAGGGCGAATTTTCCTAGCGTTGCGCACCTGGGATCAGGCGTTGTGCCCTTGGAAAAATTCACCCATACATTTTACACTGGAGTTGCGCGCCTGGAAGTGAGTGTTGCATGTTGGGGAAGGCGTTTCGCCCTTACCCGACAAGACCCAGTGAGGTTTTCCACAGGTGTTGCGCCCTCAGCATCGGTGTTGCACGCTTAGGCTTGGTGTTGCGCCCTCAGCCTGGCGTTGCACACTTGGATAGGAATGGGTCCTAAACCCAATGACCACTCAAAACACCTCAAATTGCTTCCAAGCCTCTGTTAGATGGTCCTCCATGCATATTGAGGGGTAAGTAAAGGTCATCAACCCATCTTCAAGCATTTTTGTCATCATTTAATTGAAAGAAGTAAAACCCTAAGAGGAAACCCTAAGGCTTAAACTTGAAATCACTGTTTACCATTACTTCATCTGCCTATAAAGAGTGTTAGTGATAGAAAAGGTAATTGCACAGCTGGAGGGTTGTCATTGAGTTTTTTTAGCCTCTAAATCTTTCTCATACACCTATACCCTCACTCACTCTATCCCTTCACTTGCAAAAAACTTCCATTCCATTACCCTCTTTTTCATCTCAATTTTCACATCAGTTTTAGGGTTTCAAAACATATTTTTCAGCATGTCAGATGAGGGAGACAGTGGTAGTGGTGGAGAGGCCCAAATGTCAAGGAGGCATGAGCACAAAGGAGGAAATATAAATAGATTTGAACCCCTCAACACAAGGGAGCTAATGGCATCTCCCCTTACTGTTTTTTGTTTCAAGCATGTAGGACACTATGAATTTTGTGAAAAGGTGCAACAAGTGCAAAACCACCCTGAGCTAACCAGACTATTTATCATTAACTTGCATGACAAACAAGTTAATCTTGCAGGGGTCACCTTTGAATTGTCTACAGATGCCATTGCCAATTCCACGGGCATACCTTGTGTAGGGGAGAAATGGTTCAAGAAATCAAACCTAGACATGATCTGATTTGAACCCTATCTAAAACCTAGGTATAAGGATCACCACAAATCTATCTTTCCTTTCTCACATCTGCTTGATAGATATGCACCCATGATGAGGATAATAATGAAATATTTCACATGTGAGGGAAGATTCTCCTGCCTTTAATCATACCACATCAGGCTACTTATGCATTTTACTAGAGTGAGGATGCTGCATATACCATATTACCTCTACAGAAGCATTTCAAAAATGGCCTATATAGTGCAAAAGAGAGATTTTCCTCAGCAGATGAAAAGCCTATTCTGTCACTCACTTATCAAAATGGTGGTTATGCACCAACTACAACAGAAAGGCATTATATGGGAGACCTTAATTGCCAATGAGGTTTTCACCACTCCATAAGGCCATCAGCAGCAAGATGTCCCTTCATCTTCTCATCCTCCCATTCCTCCTTCACCATCACACCCCACTACTCATGCATCACCATCCACCCACATTCCCTCACCTCATGATGACCCTTCCACCTCACCATCCACTCACAATCCTTCACATCATGATGATCCTCCTTCATCACCTTTTCACAATCCCTCACCATCATCTCATGGTACTAGTGCATCAAACAATGAAGAAGGCAGTGAGGTAGATGGCAGTGAGGCATATGGTAGTCAAGAGAGCAATGAGACAGATGACACTAAAATGGTTGACATAGATCCTTTTCCTTTGACCTATCAAAGAGGCCAAAGGCAGGTGTTTTCTCCAAAGATTGTGGAAGGGGCCCTGCCTTCATTATCAACAAAACATCTTGACAAAGGTAAGGAAAAGGTTGAAGAACAAGTCATTATTGAAAAAGAGGATGAAGATGAGACTGAACAAGAGTTTCACCAAAATTCACCTTGACAGTGAGAATGAGGATGAGGAGAGGATCAAAAACATGCTGCTCAAAAGAAAGGATTCCCAGATTAGGGATCTACAAGCCAATATTGGTAGGGCTAAGAATGTAATAAACTTCCTTGAGGAAAAAAAAAAGCAGTTGGAGACAGAGAAGGCCATCAGTGAGGTGAGAGCTATCAAAGCTCATAAAGAGGCTGGAAAATCCAAGGCATTGCTAGATGAGGCCTTGGGAACTCATGATGACATTGAGGATGATGAAGGACAACTTCCTAGGAAGAGGCCAAGGACAATTGGGTTGAAGAAAGCCTTAGCCAAAGAAAGAGAGCAAGGGACAACATTGGCAGAGTAGCTCACTCCAAGTGAGATGCTTGCCATGGAAATAAACTATGATAGAGAATCTTAGCTAGAAAGAGCCAATGTGCACCTAGAGGATCAACTTGAGAAGGAAAAAAGAAACATTGACCTTCAGAAGAATATGGCAAGGCATTATGCCTTAAGAAACAAGATTGCAAGGGCCAAGCTCAAACGAGCCCTTGCAAATATTCAAGTCCTAAAAGAGGCACATGAGAAAGATAAGCTGGATATCCTTGCTGATGTATCCCTTCAATCTTCCCAAACATGATCAGCAATTTAAGATCCAATTTTGACACATTTTTGTACTTTTTGAAATTTTGACAGTTAGCTAGCAGAAAAAGGGCCAAGCGTGCAATGCCACTGGCGCTGCGTTATTTTTTGGGGCACCCAATGGAGGAAAAATTTACATTTTCATAATCCTTAGGCCAAGGAAATCACCCTCACAAAATTTCAAGTAATTTGGAGCAGAACTGGTCCATCAAAAGGGCCAAAAACAAGCAAAAAATCACCTTTCTGCCCTCTTTTCAACACCGGCGCTGTGCCTTGAGAAGTCTTGGGAGAATGGATTTTTGAGCAGGAAAATGGATACCAAAATGGAAAATAAAGGCATATTTGGAAACTAGATAGGACAGGATTTCCAATGAGCTATCATGGAGCTCATTTGGACACCAGGAAGGCCTCCAAATCTTAGCTGCAAAACAAGTGATTTTTCCAGATTTGGCACTGCGCCCATGGCCTGGCACTGTGCCCTTGCCAGAAAGTCAAAAAAAGACACTTGGAGATATTTTGAAAGTTATTGAGAGGCCTTAAAGGTAAAATTATTCCCAAATTAGCTGAGGAGTTATGTTAGAAGTTATTTTTGCATTTAATGAGTTTGGGATATTTATGCCTTGGGCCTTGCATGGTCTCAATGGTCAAATACACTTATGGTGTAATTAATGACTTCTAAAACCCTAGCTAGGGTTTTATTCCTCCTTTGGCAGTTAAATACTGCATGTAAGCTTCATTATTTTTTTCTGTTGTTTTATGGAGATGAATACATAGACTTAGAGTTTTGAAGAAATTGGCTTTGGAGCTTTGTGACTGTTTTGGATTGAATGCCATGGAGAAAACACTTTCATAGGATTCATGAACTTTGTTGAAAGGTGATGTGTTTCTAATCTTGTATTTGTTTCCTTAGGTTTTACATATTTTCCATATTTTCTCTTGCAGTAGAACATAAATTTTAGGTTAAGAAATGTTGTTTAGAGGCACCTTAACTCTGTCTTCTTTCTATTGTTTAAATGTTTTCTTCTACTGGGTTTGCTTGGAGAAATTAGGAGTTCCCTGCTTCTCCATGTATCTATTTTGTTTCCTTGAGATTAAATCAGTAGAGCATGGCTAAAGAAGTTTATGATTTTCCCTATCCTTTGGTTTTGCTTGAAATGTTGTTCTCAAGGCTTTCTTTGAAGTTTGCTAATTAGGGTTTAGGCTAAAGAAGTTTATGGTTTGCCATGTCCTTTAGTCTATCTTGAAATGGTTACTTTGAAGGTCTTTATAGTTTGATTAAGGAATTTAGTAGTTCCCTACTCTTTAATCATTACTTATGCGCTATCTTGAATGTTTCCTTTCTCTGAAGGTAGATAGATAGAGAGGTTAGGAGTTCCCTACTCTCTAGGGTTTGCTGGATAGTTGTTTTAAAGTTTACTTAATAGAGCTAGGTCAAAGAAGTTTATGGTGCGCCCTGTCCTTTGATTCTTTCTTGATGCATAGTACTCTTATAGTCTCTTCTTGTTATAGTTTATGTTAAAGGATTCTTAACTGCCCTTTAAACCTATTACATTCACAACTTGATGTTCATTTCACACTCACTAAACCTATTTAGATCCATTTGGCTTTGTTAACTTGCCCCATGAAACACCCTTGACCTATTGTGGTACTTTCCAAGGCCTTTTGCAGACTCCATAGCCCAATGGTCTGAATATCTCTCATTCTATCTATTTTTCTTGACAAACAACCCAACCAAACAAAACAAACAAACAAACCCTATAATTATAACTACCCTAAAATCAATCAAGTTACATCTTTTACACAAATATAGAGAGAGCCCTCTTTGAGTCCAGGATGGCTAGGTCCTAGGGCTCCAAAGTTGGTTTGATGTTACCCTTGTTCAATTTGGTCTTGCCAATCTCACAAATTACAAAGACCTAACATGAAGTATGATTTTATAATAAAATATACATTTATTATTATTATTTTTTAAATATGAAAGAGTGAATTTTTATTTTTACTATATTATTATAAATTTAATTTATTATATCTTTTTAAGAAATTATTTTTTTAACCAATATTAATTATTTTTAATTATATTTTAATATTTATGGTATAAATATGTGTATGTAAGTATAATAAATTATAATAAATTAAATTTTAAGATAAATATATAATATGTTATTAAATTTTTTACTATTTTATAATATTTATTTTATTTTTACTTTATTAATTACTATTTTAAATTTATTTATAATATTATTTGTTAAGTAAATACACACAGAAAAAAATGCTATAGTAATTTGGACGATGTGTGTGCTCTGCTCCCGTTTGCTGAGCTCTGGTGCCCTCTAGGTCGCATTGCTGCTGTAGCCGTGCCTGGTCTGCCTTGGCCCTTTGGCCTTGCTCTCTCTCTTCTCCAGATGGCCCCTCCGAGCTCCTCCCCGGAGGCTGATGCTGCTCAACTTGCTTTTTCGGATCTGGTCAAATCTCTTCCGCCCCAGAGGCCTCGGCCTGCCCTCTCCAAATTTGTCAAGAAGCTGGAGGATCTTCAAGAAGTTGTTCTACCCCCTTCTCTCCCTAGAATGGCCACTATTTCATTCGCTGAAATGGGTCTGATCGGAAAGTTCACAGGGCTTTGGCCCTCTCCGAGAACGGTTCAACGCTAGGTTGAAAGAAACTGGGCCGACAAAATAAATGCTAAAATCTCCATCCGCTTTTGTGGGAAAGGGTATTTCACATTTCATTTCGAATCCAAGGAGTATAAGGATTTAATCTTCACGAACGGACCATATTTTATGGATTCAAGAGGCTTATATCTCAACAAGTGGACCCTCGACTTCGATCCTGAACTTGATGTTCCCAATGCGGTTCCGGTCTGGGTCCGTCTTCCTCACCTCCCTCTCCACTGCTGGGAGGATGAGTCGGTCCGCAATATAGGGAATGTCGTCGGAAAATTCATCGACTGAAGTGAGCCAAAGGACAACATGCAAGCCTGCGCCAGGATCTGTGTTGAAGTCGATCTCGGTAAAGGTCTCCCGAAGGCCATCAAGCTCAAGGTGGATGATTGGTCTCACATCCAGCAACTCGACTACGAGCAGATTCCCTTTAAATGCAAGGTATGCCACGAATATGGTCATTTTGCTAACCGCTCTTCTAAATTTATTGAGTCTGAGAATCTAGATCAAGAAGCTCAATGGGAGCCTGTCAAAAAGAAGAAAACTGCCCCAAACCCTAAATTCAAGCCATCCTCTGCACCTTCCCTTTCCAACCCCTCAGCCTCCACCTCCATTCCCACTTCCCAGGATCCCCCCATTCAGCCTTCCACTTCATCTGCTAAGCCTCCCCCGCTCTCCAATTTAGAATCCACCAACCCCTTCTCCTCCTTATCCCAACCTGAGGATGATACTCCTCTCATCATTCCTCTCACTCAAACTGATGGCCCTAGCTCCTCCTCCTCTGTCCCTGATCCACCCTCCACCCGCGCCACTAGAAAATCCTCAAAAGAACATGGGGAAATTCTCGATCCCCCAAAAAAACAAGCGCATGGAAGAAGATCCATCAAACAACAAAGAGATGAAAATGCACAAAAAGACATAGCAATGGGCGCTCAAAACCCTATTGAAACCTATATCTTGGGGAAAAACAACAAAGAGATGGGAGCCAAAGACCAAGGAGGGAGAGCAACCCTCCGTAACATTGGCACCCAATGATGAAGATTCTCTCTTGGAATAGCAGGGGATTGGGGCACCCCTCTAAAATTGTTGCTCTCAAAGATCTGATTTTGCAAGAGAAACCAGACATTCTTCTTCTGCAAGAGACCAAACAAGGAAAACATAAAATGAAAGACATTATTGATAAGTTTAAGCAATATGATGGCCAAATCACCGAATCCAGAGGGGCCTCAGGGGGTATTGTCACCCTTTGGAACAACAGTGAATGGATTCTCAACAGCAGCATTAATAATCAGAATTGGATCAAAGTCAATTTAGAACACAAGACAGATAGCAAGAAAATAATCATCTACAACGTCTATGGACCAAATCACTACAGGGATAAAGAACAGTTTTGGAGCTCCATCAAGGCCGACATAGACGAAGAAGAGAATAGGAACATAATTATAGGAGGATATTTTAATCTCATTTTGCATGTCAATGAAAAAAGAGGAGGAACTTTCTCCCAAGATCCCACTAGAGGCCAACTAGAAGTCATTATGCAGGAGCATGAGTTAGTTGATATTGTTCCCAAGAATCGCAAGTTTACATGGAGCAATCGCAGAATTGCAAAATATAACATCATGGAGTGGTTAGACAGAATCCTGGTGGACATAACCCTTATAGCATCCTTTTCCACAGCTTATGCCCTCGTCCTCCCCTTCTTTGCCTCTGATCACTATCCTGTCACACTCAATCTTCAAGAGAATCGGCCCTTAGGGCCTCTTCCCTTTAAGTACAGTCCCCTATGGAACAACATTCTTGAAGCCAACAGTATTGTTCAGGTTGTCTGGAGCCAGCATATAGAAGGATCTCCATTTTTTATATGGGAAAGTAAGTTGAAGAATGTCGAAATTACCCTCAAGGAATGGGCGAAAGCTCATTACAAAGAACTAGAGAAGACACAAATCACAATAAAACAAAGGCTGGAAAGAATTCACGAACAAACAGAGGCAGCTGGACCCACCCCTGAGCTACGTGGGCTGGAAAATGAGCTTTATTATCAACTTTACAACGCTAATAGAGAAGAGGAGCGAAAATGGCGTATTAAATCTAGGCAACTATGGCTTCATGACGGAGATAAAAACACTGCTTATTTCCACAAGCAGGCTACTGCCATCACAGATGCTGAGGGCACTCTTCACACAGACCAAGAAGCAATCAAAATGGCTGCTTCTACTCATTTTCAGGCTCTTCTCACTAGGACCAAAAGTGAAGAGGACTATTCTGATCTTCTCCAGTATCTCCCCACCACTATAAATGTAGACATCAATAATCTGCTCACCAGAGTTATTGAGGAAGCTGAGATCTACAAAGCAATATGGACCTTGCATCCTGATAAAACCCCAGGGCCTGATGGCTTTACCATCAGCTTCTATAGGGATTACTGGGAGACAATAAAAAAAGACTTGATCAAGTTGATACAGTGGACCCAGTGCAAATGCAAATTTGGTGGCTATACCAATGCTACTCATCTCGCCCTCATTCCTAAAGAAAACCGACCCTCCTCCTTTTCCAAATTTCGACCTATCTCCCTCTACAATGCATCTTATAAAATTTTGACCAAAATCCTTGCACTTCGCCTCAAACCCCACCTTCATTCCCTCATCTCCGAAAACCAAGGGGGATTCTTGTCTAACAGACAAATTTCTAACTCCATCCTTCTTGTTCAAGAAACCATACATTCCATCCTATCCCGCAATGAAAAAGGCTTTATCCTAAACCTTGACTTAGCCAATGCCTTCGACCATGTCCGGCATTCCTTTCTCTTTGCAGTTCTTAAAAAAATGGGATTTGATTCCTCCTTCATTGAGCTTGTGAAAGCCTGCATAACTGGCCCCTGGATTTCCCCTCTCATAAATGACAGGCCTACTCCTTCCTTCCAGTCTTCTCATGGTCTCAGACAAGGCTGCCCCTTGTCCCCCTATCTTTTCATTTTAATGGCTAAGTCCTTCAGTAGGGCCCTTGATCACAAGCGTTGGGTTGGACTCATCACTGGCATCAAGTTTGGCAATGGAGTCAAAAATCTAAACCACTCTCAATTTGCTGACGATACCCTTTTAATGGGAGGTGCCTCCAACATTATAGCCCATTGTTTCAAGTCTCTCTTGGACAAATTGATGAGCTACTCTGGAGGCCTGATCAATCATCTCAAAAGTTGCATCTATGGATGGAATTCTTTGGCTCAATCCTTGCACAACATTGCCAGCATTTTTGAGGTCCCTTATAAATTAGATTGGGGATACTTCTCTTATTTGGGCATGTCTATCAGCACAGGTCCTCTGAAGGCAGAGGTGTGGGACATCATCATCGATAAAATGAAAAGGAAACTGCAGCTTTGGGGAGCCTCTTGGCTGAATCTGGTCGGTCGTCTCATTCTTCTCAAATCGGGCCTCTCCTCCCTGCCTCTTTATCAATTCTCCCTCCTCTATGCCCCTGCCTCCTTCAACCAAAAAATGGAGATCATTCTTCGCTAACTCCTTTGGCAAGGTGGGAAATCAGAAAAAAGGAAATTCAATCTCATAAGCTGGAAGCAATTCATCCAAGATCAAAATCGGGGAGGTCTGGGTATCCGATCACCTAAGCTTATGAATCTGGCTTTTGGGGGAAAGATAATCTCGAGATTCATTAGTGGCAAGACAACATGGTGGAAACAGGTTCTCGAAATCAAATATTTGCACACTTGTAGACAACATTTGCTCGATCAAGTTATCCCCAAAAAGCCCTGCTCAAGAATCTGGAGGCTTTGTAAAAAATCTATTTCCTCCTTCGCTCACAATATATCTAAAGTGCCTAAAGGAGGCAGAAATATAAGCATAGGAGCGGACAAAATCATGGGACAGGCTCCCATCAACAGCATACAGGAAACACATGAAATTTTGGCCCACCTTAGCAGCATGGGGATACACTACCTAAGCCAAATATCCACCTGGGATTCTCAATCCTTGGTTTGGACAGGGTGGCATTTCCCTGATGTTCCTACTCATTTAGAAGCAAATCTGGTTTCTCTTCAAACTTACCTCCATGGCATTGCTCCTTTAAAGCAGGACAGTGAGGATGGCTTCTGTTGGGACCCAACTGGATCGATCTACACTATTAAAGCCGGTTATCATGCTCTTTGCAATAAGGACATCCCAATGCCCACTTGGTCTCCGTGGAAACTAGTCTGGAGATCTGAAGCCCTTCCCAAGATCAAATTTTTCATCTGGACCTTACTCAAAGGGAAAATCTTAACCTCTGAGAATCTAAAAAAGAGGGGCATTATTGGGCCCTCCCGCTGTCCTAACTGTCAAGCCGCTGAAGAAACCATCTGCCATCTTTTCATTGAATGTCCCTTTGCTATCAGTTGTTGGAAGGAGCTAATCCCAGACTCCAATCTCCCATGGAGTCCTCACAACACCATCATTGAAGCCTTGGGCCTCTAGAAGAAAAGCTACCCTTCGAAACGCACAAAGAAAAATGTAGCTAAAAGAGTATGCGACACTCTCCCCTTCACAGCCCTCTGGAATATCTGGTTGGCCCAAAATCGTAAAGTTTTCAAAGATAAAGCAACAGACTTCAGGAAGTTGTGTAGCAAAGAAAAAAGTTTTACTTTGGAAGCAATATCCACAAAGAAGCATGCCTATCAATTAAATTGCAATGATATTTGTGTGGAGGAGCGCAACTTCATAAGCTTCTTGCCGGACAAAAACAACTTCATCAAACGAAGTAACACCCTCAAAAAACAGTTGAACATCGCCAACAATAGTTGGAAAATCCGACTGTGTGAGGAGGATTTCAAAATTTGGTTAAAGGAATGCAAAAGACCTTCTCTGTTATTTGATGGAGCGTCCAAATCCAATCCGGGTGTGGCAAGATCAGGGGGCATTATCTGCAATGAGGATGGTACAATCATCTCCTCCTTTGATTGGGGTCTGGGCTCCCTCTCCAATAATAGAGCTGAAGCCCTCGCCATTTTTCAAGGCATCCTTCATCTACAGAAACTAGACATCAACAACGCCATGATATTTGGAGACTCGGCTATCATCATTAGCCTCATGGTCCATAATCGATTGGCTGCCAATGTGGCCCTCCAACAAACCATAGCCAGATGCCAGCTTCTTACTGATAACATGAAGGGGGTCAATTTCTTTCACATTCTTCGATCTCTTAATAAAGAAGCGGACCATCGCGCCAACAGGGCCTATCTCAGACCCGTAGGAATTCTCTCCTGCAATGAGATCGAGCATAATTTCAATTTTCCATGATAAGATCCAATCAGCTCAAGATTTCCATTTTTTGGCTCATTCCCCAACGGTCTTGGAATGAGTCTGTCAGCAGTTTACAAAACTGGAGGCGTAGTCACGAGCCTCTGAAGCACGATTATTGTACCCCATCCATTTCTGCCCCGTTTACATGCTTCTTCTATCATGATCATTGTCCCTCTCTGCATTTTCACCCCCCTCGAGGCAGCTTCACCCTCCTCTCCTGCACTCGATTCCTTCCTTAGCTTCCCCGTGATCCTCCGTGGTCTATCTCCTGCCTCAGTCTTTTTATTTGCTTCCCCTTCCCCTCGGAACATCAGTCTTCTTGTGCTGCTCTATTTATCCTTCCTGCGCTCCTTTATTGCCGCTCTTGCTCCTCTGAGAGTGCGTTCCTCACCTGTTTGTCTCACCTAGCGTCCATCTACCTGGTTCCCCTCCTGCTCACTGCCCCTGTCCATCCACCTCCGTTCTTATTTGCTCTTCCCAGGTTGCTTGACTCCATTTCTTGTTTCCTTACAAACCTCTTGTCTCTGTTACTGATCTCAGGAATCTGGATTTTTCTGTTAAGAATGGCCAGAAGTGAAGAATTTATTCATTGCACCGACCTCCAAGCGGAGCTGGAGCAAATCCGTGCCCACCAGAAGATCATGGACGACAAGCTGGACTTTCAGGCCAAGCTAGCAGAAGAAAGACAAGAAGCTGATCTAAATTTCTTCCATCAGAGGGTCACTTCCCTTTAGGAACAGTTCAAAGATATCTCTAATAAGTGCGCCCATGCCCAAGAATCCATTGAAATTCTAAAATACATGTTGGAGAAAAATACAGCTCCAAGTTCCAGCGCCACAAACGCAAGAAATCAAGGGGCAGATGTCCACCCTGAGGACTCCACCGCTCGCCAGATCTGTCATATCAATATAGATTAACTATGACTTGCAAATTTATCCTTCTTTTGCATCAGTTCTTCCGTGTATACACACTCTCAACAGTCTGGGTTTATTTAAATGTTAGAAACAAAAGAGTGACAATAGACTTGTCTGTCACTCCCTTCTTTCCTTCCTCTATTCCACCTCATGTAATCATTGGAGCTTCGTCTCCTCTTTTTTGAATATCAATAGCAACCGACTTTGTTAAAAAAAATAAAATAAATAAAAAATACACACAGAAAAAGACAATCACAACATGCAAATATATTTATTTTAGGAAACATGCTATTATTAGAAAGCCTAATAGCCATAAAGATCATAAAAAAAGCTTTAATATATAAAATGTACTACCCACAATAATAACTCGTTATTGCATATGGAAACTTGCGTCCTTTTGACCATGATGAACCCCATACCTCTGTGCGTGTTTTTCCTATTTAATATAAATATTTTCATGATAGTGATTTGAACTTGGATCTCAATTTTATTTTAATAGTTAAAAAAATAATTTTAAAAAGATAAAACAAATTATTTAATTGGTTTAAAATTTTATATATTTTTTTTATTTTCAAATATTTAAGAAAAATATCATCAAATTAATTTAATTTGAATTAAAAAAATTGCTTTAAAATTTCATTATATTTTTTATTTCTAAATACTTAACAAAAATATCATTAAATTATTTTAATTTTAAATTAAAAAATTTGATATTATAATAAATATTTTGAAATTAAAATTGAAAAAGAAATTTTTTTAATTTTCTAACCATTTTAGTATGATAAAAATGACAAAAAAAAATTACCCACAGTGTTTTAAGAAGTGTGGTTTGTCTTAATTCAATATGTAATTGTGGAAGATGTTTTTATTTTAACGATGTAAATTTTATTTGTTACAAGAATTAAAATAACCAGCCTAGATACATTTTAAATTTGAATCTATTAAGTGCTAAGAGGGATCAAATCTATCATGGTGCAAACCTCTTTTTGAGTGCAAACTCAAGAAAAAATTTGGACCTTCAGAGATTTTATCCTTCTATGTGCTTAATAGATCTAGAGTTAAGATGGATCTAGGTTGGTTTGATATATATAAGCTCGTTAGTTAAGATAGTCTACTTGTTAGACCGAAAACCTAATAAGCTCCTATGTTATAATGTAAAACCCAATAAGAATATATAGTTGAGGGCATTTCTCTTCACATTCAAGAGTAAAATTTCAAACATATAAAACAAAATGAATAACATACAAAACAATATGAAAAAATCTAATCTTTGAAGGCTATGTAACAAAGTTAGGAGGGTCTGAGGGCATTTCTCTTCACATTCAAGAGTAAAATTTCAAACATATAAATAAAATGAATAACATACAAATCAATATGGAAAAATCTAATCTTTGAAGGCTATGTAACAAAGTTAGGAGGGTCGATTTTCCTAATTTTTACCTCAAAGACATCCATCCACAAAGTGATAAATTCTTTGTGTAGTGTGACTTTATTGAGTGGTTTTCATTGCCAATGAGATATGAAAATTGCTCAAAGTTTTGATATTTGTGGTGGAAATTAGGATTTACTTTTGATCTGGTTAAAAGTTTTTTTTGTATTGAATGTCTCACATTAGCAAAGAATACCTTTAAATAAATTACATTGGAGAAGAATACCATGGGAAAAACTATGGGTTGTGAAAAACTCGAGCCCGAAAACCTCCATAATTTACTATTTTATCTCAATATTATTTTAATTATTAATTATTATTTTTTGGCATAGTTTAACTTATAGACGAAATAACCTACATTTTTCACCAGAATGCGGTAAGACAATTTCAAACAAGAATGTAATATTTTATTGTTTAATATAATTTTTTGAATGCATAAATGGATTCAACACCATAAGAAACCTTAGGGGATTAAAAAACTTAAACTCAAGTTTTAAAAATTCTCTGTCGAATTTTGGTTAAATTTAACGTGAAAATTTGGTGTTTATAAGTTAGACTATGCCTTACTTTTTTTTTTAATTTCTAAAAAAAAAATTATTTTTTTTATTTTTTATTTTTATGTAACTTGACTATTAGAGAAGAATACCATGGGTTGTGAAAACATGGAGTCCAGAAACCTCCAGTAAATTTACTGTTTTATCTCAATTTTATTTTAATTAAGAATTTTATTTTTTATTTTAATTTTATTTTTTTATGTAATTGGACCAAGTCAAAATGCTTACATAACATAATATAACATATTTAATTCCTACACATCTAACATATAATGCCTACATGCCCCCCCTGTTAGACTATAGAGAGCATCTTGGCACAAAGTGATACTTTTGATCTTTTAAATTCGAGTTGATGACCTATTCTCATATCTTAATTTTCTTTTGTTTCACTAACTCTTTATCGCACCCAAATTTCTCCTTAAATTTAGATGTAAGCATATTTTAAATATTATCATTAGGAATAGTCTAACTTATATAGAAAATAGACTTTTCACTAGAATCCAGCAAAACAAATTCAAGAAAGAATGTGATTTTTAGTTATTTAAAATGAAGTTTTTAATGCATAAATGGATTCAACACCCCGGAAAACCTAGGGGCACTCAAATTATATATATTAAACAACTTAAACTCAAGTTTTTTACATTTTTTTGTGGATTTTAGTTAAAATTAACCAGAAAAAATGTCGTAAAAAAGGTCATTTCGTCTATAAGTTAGACTATGCCTTATCATTATTTTGCATAATTATCTCTTCCTCGATATTCTAATCATTTAACCAAGTTCAAGCATATTTTTATATTTTTTTCACTTTTATATTTTTCTTGTTCTTATATATTAAGTACTTAGTCAAAAAGCCATAACCATGTTTTTAATGGAAGAAAAAATTCAATTTTATGAAGAGGATAGTATTACATATTTTAATATTTTTGAATATATTTTAGCTTTTCATACAATTCTGTAAAATTGTATAATACATTCACCTATGGGGGTTTAAATATTGTGTTAGAAATTGTAGCAAGAAAGGTAAAATTTGACTTGTGCCTTAATCAAATTTAGTAATTCGATTTTCCATATCAACAGGATGAATTGTCTTGCAATTAACTTGTGTGACATGGCTATGTCTACTAGTTTACTCAGTAAATTCGACTTATAGGGTAGAAGTAGAGTTGTGCATGTAGTGATTGCTAAAATTTAGCAATCTAGTTCAGTTATTTCATTTTAACTTAATTAACTAAGCTCAAGTACCTAGTTGAGTAATTTGAAGGTTAGTTGAGTAATATAATTGTTGTTAACTCACTCATCTCTTAGTTAAACTAGTCAATAAACTAAAAATATCTCATATATGCATGAAATTAGAATTGCCTAGTTGGAGTGGAGGAAAAAACACATTGTAATTATTAATTTTATACTAGTTGAGTGTACAGGCTTGGAATTTAAGAACGTGAATCATTCCTTTGGAATTGTGCAAGAAAATAGGAGGAAATTCCTATATTTTAGGAGCTAATTTTCTTAGGGATTGCGCAAGGAAATAGGAGCAAGTTGGGGCCTTGAATTGGCTAAGTGTTAGCCAGAGAAGGACAGTCAATAGGAGAACAAGTTTACAGTGCAGGTTGTGCTTCTAGATTGAAGAATACATTGTAATAGTTTCTCATTCTCATATGATTAATGAAAAGAAAATGAGGGATTTTTCCTAGTTGGGTTCCCCTGTAAAATCATTATGTTCTTATGGTTTTAATGGTTGCATGTAATTACATGTGCTTCTAAATTATGATTTCCATTCCGCAGAATAGTAGAATAAATTTGCAATATCTTGCTTTTAGTTCAATTTCATCAGTAGTAGAAAAATTCTATTAATTTCTACATGGTATCAGAGCATAAATCACACTAGAAACCAGTCTATAAAGCCTCTCCTTCAGATAATTCGATATGAAGATTCAGTGAAGCAATTTTATTCTGTGCGGGAAAATGTCTTTCAACGGAATGAGATTGGAGTATGTTGATCTGAATATGGACAAACTATTTTTGTTGTGCTAGCTTCCTCATCAATATAAAAGAAAAGTGTGCTTAAGGATTGTGTGCATGGATTTGAGTTCAACAACAGGTTACTTCAATGGTTTCTTTTAAGTATTCTTCAACGAGTATAATTCCATGAACAAATTTTAAATCATGAAATCATCAAAACACTTGAAAAGAAATGTACATCAAACAACAAGACAAAAGTCATTGATGAAGGAGTTCACCCCTCCTAGGCTACATCTCTTGGTCCGTCAACATGACTAAACCTCTCTTGTATTTGGTGTCAAAAGTACATATCAGTTTGCTGCCAAATACATGTGGTTATTGTTGAAGATTGCAACAAGAAATAGTGAAGGAGGCATCCTGAAACATCATTCATGATCCTAGTTGGAAAACAATCACCTAAACTAGGTGGGGCCCACACAGATGATTTTTGGCACAAAGTCTATTTTTATACTATGTCTATTTTAGACATGTTGATCATATTCTATGAGTTGCGGGATGCTATTTGTGGATGGTTAGTCAAGTTGGAAAAATAGATGGACTTCTATTTTTAAACATATTGGGCGAAATCTATTTTTAGATTGCCAGTCTAAAAATAGATATGTCGAATATTATTAGCTCTTAATAATATTTGGACTCTAAACATTATCTTATTCTCTTGGAGCACTTCAGTTAAGTGCACAGACGTGGCACATGAGCTGACAGAAGGAATTACGCTATTCCTGAGGGTTAAGTGGAGCTATTGCATGGAGACTTCAGTTAGAACTCGTGTGACATAGTTTGGGGGAGTTATAGAAGTAGTTGGTGGAGTTGTGTTTAGTTTAACTCAGTTAGACATAGTTGAGCTAGTTGTATCTAGTCTAACTGATTGATACACTAGTGAGAGTGGTGTGAACTAATTAATAATTAATTCACTAAATATTAACTCATTAATCAACTGAAGAATACATTAGTTAACTACAGTGCATGGACAGTTCAATGGAGACCAGTGGCAAGGTAGGTGAAAGAGCAAGTGTGACTATCAGTTGTGACTATAGTGTTGCATTGTTTGCACCACAAATTTAGTGGAGATGCCTTTAAGGATTGTGTGAGCAAGGCTGGACCAATTCGATTTCATCCAGAGCCGTTCTTCAGCAGGGATTGCGTAGTAGAGGCAGGCTAGAGGCTGGCAAAGATCAGTGCATGGATTTGCAAGATCAGGCCTGACTAGTGTGTAGCGATTGGATTGTACTGAGAGCTTGTGATAAGCTTTGTATGAGGATTGTTGCGTGATCTCTATGACATATATTATATACAAATATTTGGGGTTTTTAGCTTCAGGCTTTCCCGTTAAAACAACTGTGTTAATGTGTGTGAATTTTTATGGTTTCAATGTGTGCATGCAATTGTGTTAATTTTTGCATGTGATGATCAATGGTGGAATAGATTCTGTATTATGCATGAAGTTAAAATAGTGTGTGATCAGGAGAATCTTGGACATATGCATGTGTAGTGCATATAATTTATACATGGTATCAGAGCTTTGATCATTAGAGCAGATTACAATTATTGAAACAATTGAGTTTTGTGCTGGTGGAATTCGAAATTGTTGCAGTGTTTTCTTGGTGTCGAAGTTGAGCATTCATTGAAATGTATTTCAATGGATTGCGATTGGAGTATGCCGTTGATGGCAGCTCGAATTATATTGCATGGAAGGACAGGATGGAGGTGATGCTGGAGGATAATGGGTTGAAGGAGTTCATACATGTTGATATTCCTAAACCGGGTTCTAGCGATGCAGTCGCACTTGACGTATGAAAAAAGAAGGTAGAAAGGTGTCGAAGGATTTTGTTGGAAGGTGTGAAGGATCACATTGTGTCCAGCCTTCACGGTAAATCCACTCCATTCTTGATGTGGAAGGCTTTGACAAAATTGTTCCAAAGCAGAAGTGACCAGAGGAAGTTGGCGCTTAAAGACAAGATCAGGAAAATAAAAATGGAGAAGAATGACACTATTCTGGTATACTTGAAAAAGTTCGTCCACTACAGGGATGAGTTTGGGAGTGTAGGAGTTAGTGTGCATGAAGAATACTTGGTGAGCTTGGCTCTCCTTAGGCTTCCGAAGAGTTGGCATAGCTACAAGGACTCTGTCAATGGACGGGAGAAACTGCCAGGATGGGAGCAACTTTGGTCGGATCTTGTGCAGGAGGAGATAAGGTGGGATACCAGGGATGGCTCTTCATCAAAGAATGTTGATGAAGAGGATTACGCTTTGGCTGCCAAAGCAAGGAAAGGGAAGGGGAATAAAAATCCTTCTCAATCCGGTGCGAATGGAAAAGAGCGGGACATGTCCAAAGTGAAGTGTTTTCACTATCACGATCATGGGCATTTCGCCACACATTGTCCACAGAAGAAGAATAACAAACAGGTTGCTGGAGATGCAGCTGGTGAGGCTATTGTCTTGCAATTTGAGCTGGACTTCTCATTGATCGCATGCATGGTGTCTAGTGCATTGGGATCGGGGTGGTATTTTGATAGTGGCACTTCCTTTCACATGACGGGAGATGTGAACCTTTTCAGTGACTTGGTGGAGAAAGATCTCCAGTTGCATGTTGAGTTGGGAAAAAATGGACGATACAATGCGACCGGCATTGGTACCGTTACCTTTTAGAGGGATTCAGGTAAACTCATTCTTTTACAAGATGTAGTTCATGTTCCAGGTTTAAAGAAGAATTTAATTTCAGTCGCAATGTTAGAGGATAAAGGGTATGATGTTGTCTTTAGTGAAGGAAAAGTTTTCCTTCGGTACAAAGCAACAGGACAAGTCAAGAAGGTTAGGATTCGAGCCAAGAATCTCTACAGACTTGAAGTAGATGGGATTTCTACGGAGCTTCCTACTGTTGGGAAGTGCAAGAAAGCCATGCAATTGAATCTTGAGAGGGAGTAGGATTTTCATGTAGGTAAGAGTGAACCTCGAGATGTGGAGCAACCACAAGATGAGGATCATGGAGTGGGAGCAACCACTCACGCAGAGAAATTTCGTGCCAGATGGGCAGAGGGAGTGCATGCAGCTATACCACGAGGTGAGAGGTGGGGCGACATGCATGAGTAATCCCAAGAGGAGATTTCTGGGCAGGATTCATTGAGATGGTGTGGATCTCATGAATTGAACCTGGATACGAGGTGCCCATAGAGCAGCAGTAGCACGATCAGTTGGATTGATGCATGCAGATCAAAGTGACAGTGTCGGATACTAGAGCGTAATTTAGAGTTGACAGCAAGTGCGGAGTGCATGGGTGCAGAGTTCAACAGCACAGTGGTTCCTGAAGACATGTGCAGTAGCTAAGCAGAACTCGAAGACTTTGATGATAGATGCATTATACTGATTGAGTTTTTTAGAGCCTTTTAGTTTTAGAAGTGTTGCAGCAAGAGTTGCAGAGCGGATGCATGGAGTTGCAGGGTGCTTGCAAAGGTTGCAGGGCGAATGCATGGAGTTGCAGGGTGCTTGCAAAGGTTGCAGGGCGAATGCATGGAGTTGCATGTCGCATGCAAAGACAGTCCTTTCCTATTGAGAGGGAGTGTTGAAGATTGCAACAAGAAATAGTGAAGGAGGCATCCTGACACATCATTCCTGATCCTAGTTGGAAAACAATCACCTAAACTAGGTGGGGCCCACACAGGTAATTTTTCGCGCAAAGTCTATTTTTAGACCGTGTCTATTTTTAGACATGTCGATCATATTCTATGAGCTGCGGGATGCTATTTGTGGATGGTTGTTCAAGTTGGAAAAATAGATGGACTTCTATTTTTAGACATATTGGGCGGAATCTATTTTTAGATTTCCAGTCTAAAAATAGATATGTCAGCACATAGTTTCAATACTAGACCTAAACATTATCTTATTCTGGAGCACTTTCACACATATGTGGCACAGATGATGTATGAATTATGCTATTCCGAGGGTTAAGTGGAGCTATTGCATGGAGACTTCAATTAGAACCTCCACTGACAGTAGTTTGGTGAGTTTGAGTTAGAAGAAGTTGGTGAGGCTAAAGCGAAAGCAACTTCCGGCCATGCTACGCTGAGCTAGTTGTATCTAGTCTAACTGATTGATACACTAGTGAGAGTGGTGTGAATTAATTAATAATTAATTCACTGAATATTAACTCATTAATCAACTGAAGAATACATCAGTTAACTACAGTGCATGGACAATTCAGTGGAGACCAATGGAGAGGTAGGTGAAAGAGCAATTGTGACTATCAGTTGTGACTATAGTGTTGCATTGTTTGCACCACAAATTTAGTGGATATGCCTTTAAGGATTGCGTGAGAAAGGCTGGACCAATTCGAGTTCATCCAGAGCCATTCTTTAGCAGGGATTGCACAGTAGAGGCTGGCTAGAGGCTGGCAAAGATCGGTGCATGGATTTGCAAGATCAAGCCTGACTAGTGTGTAGTGATTGGATTGTACTGAGAGCTTGTGATAAGCTTTGTATGAGGATTGTTACATGATCTCTATGACATATATTATATATAGATAGTTGGGGTTTTTAGATTCAGGCTTTCCCATTAAAACAACTGTGTTAATGTGTGTGAATTTTTATGGTTTCAATGTGTGCATGCAATTGTGTTAATTTCCGATGATCAATGGTGGAATAGATTATGTATTGTGCATGAAGTTAAAATAGTGTGTGATCAGGAGAATCTTGGACATATGCATGTGTAGTGCATATAATTTCTACAGTTATTACCCCTTCAAGGTAATTTTCTTCTGCAAGGAACTTCTGGAATACATTAAATGCATAATGACAAGACTAATAAACCAAAAATTGACTCCAGGATTAGGCATGACCATCCCCAATCGGGACTAAATTTCTATCAAACACTTGGCATGAATGAAAAATATAGGTCTAAGATATAAGATAGAGCATGAATGACTGGAAAATCTTATGAGACATTACAAGAAGGATCATCACCCTCTTCCTTAACACAATATGACATCAATTAGGTCTTGCTTCCATCATTTGAGAAATTACAAGTAAATACATGAAATAACCATGACATGGACCAGTGATTTTAAAAAGCTTATAACCATCATAAAACCATGGAAATAACAGTGAGATAACAGCCATTAAATCCACATATTAATAATTAAAAAATCAAGAGAACTTAACTTCCATTAAACATAGGAAAATACCAACTAAGCTCGGGACTTCTATGTTCCACTCGACCATAGATATGGTTGAGCCAAATATCTCTTTAGCCAGTCACCACCATGCCATATTCCAAGCATGAATGTGGGATCTCATGGAAACCAATCTAAAACACAACCAAGGTAATACATAGTTTAAACCACCTCCACCCTCACCATACTGTGATCACACAAAACCAGTGCTCCGATTACAAAACCAAGCAGAACTTGGAAATTTCATCCAAAATCCATCACTATCCTTGAGGAATTTTTTGTCTCCTAGTCTCTCAGGCTTTACCGCAATCCAATCTCGGATCACTAGGTCATAAACCGAGACACCTCCCTCAGGATTTACTGTGTATCTCGCTAAAAGCAATCAAGGGATTCCTAGGCCTTTGGGAATGAACCTTGATACCACCTCCAACCTGGATTCTGAAATCCATTCGACAAATCTAAAGCTCAAAATTGAGATCAAAATCCAAACACACCATGGCATCCAGAAAAAGGAAAGGAAAGGCTTAAAACCACTGTCAAACCCGACAAAACCATGACACTAGTAGCAAGATAACCAAATATTAACATGGATAAGACATGTATGTCCAAACCAAATAGGAAATCACACATGCAATATGTTACTTGCAAGTATTAGTGATGAAGTTGTTAGCTAATTTTTTTTCTTGCTTGATCCTTGCTTTCCTTTCCTTTCTTTTCCTTCTTTTTCTTGCTTCCTTCTCCTTGGCACATTGTTGAATTGCTCCAAGAAAACACTAAGTATCCAAGAGTGAGAGAGAGAGAGAGAAAAATGAGAGAGAGCGCCAAAATTGAACTGAAAAAAGGTACCAACTGGTCCTAAAAAACCTTTTTATCAATGAGGCCTCTGTTTTCTTCATTTTCCATTATTTTCCTTCATTTTCCTCCTCACATGAAACCTGTGACCTTTTACCTTCCTTTTCTCCTAATTTCATTTATTTTCATAAATAAATGTTCCAAAAATACTTTTTGCCTCTTTAATTCATTTTCCAATTTCCTTAGCCATAAACACATATCTATTAATGCCCACTAGGATATTTTGCTCAACACTCATCTTGGAATAAGTGTCCCTTAACCGTGGTCTTATTTTTCCTTTATTAAATTTTATTACATTAAATTTTTTCCCAAGTCTGTTACAGAACCCACCCCCTTGGGGAACACCATCCTCGTTGTTAAACCAAACCTACACCTTAGAAAAACCTCTGAAAAGAAAACATACTGCCCATGGAGCTTTATAACTTAGCCCGATGCAGTATTTACAATGAGTAACCTGCTCAAAAGCAAAACCATGATAACATGACTGTATAACATCCATACCACTTATTGGAGCTTTATAACGTAGCTCATGGCGATATTTACATCCATATAAAATATTACATGTACCAAACACATCACCAAAACATATACCAAACACCAAACCAAAATTGCTTTGCCTCAACCGGAAAACAATGAAGGATACATGGCCTGCATCTGATCTGACATCTCCCATGTAGCTTCATCGGGCCCAATGTGCCTCCACTTCACTTTAACTTGTTCGATGGCTCTTTTCCTAAGCATGAGATGCTTCTGTTGTAATATGCACTGAGATTCCATATGGAATTCTCTTTCTTGCTCCACCTGTAATACATACCAATCAATAACATGATCAACATCCTTTATATACCTTTTAAATAATGAAACATGAAGCACATCATGGACTTTCACTATTGGAAGCAGTTCAACTTGATTGGCCACTGGTCCAATCCTATTAAGGATCTCAAAAGGCCCACAATAGCATGGTGCCAACTTGGCACATGATTTGATCCTCTAGGAGCTCTTCTTGGGCTTGATGCGCAAATAAACATGCTCCCCAACCTGAAACTCCTTAAATACCATGTGTTGTTCTGCATAACTCTTTTTTATGTCTTGTGCTTCCTTTAGTTTCTTCTTTATAACTATAATTTTCCACTCCATGTATATTGACATGTCCGGTCCAATAAACGCCCTATTAACTGGATCACTCCAATTGACGAGAGTATTAAAACTCTACCCATACAATTCCTCGAAGGGGCTCATACCCATTGACTCCTGATACTCATTGTTGTATGTAAGCTCAACCAATTCTATATACTCTTCCCATTTTCACTGTTGATGCATCACATACATCCTCAACATGTCCTCCAAGATCTAGTTGACCCTCTTAGTATGTTCATTTGTTTGTAGATAATAAGTTTTGTTTAAGTCTGACTCTGTGCCCAATCTTGCAAATAATTCCTTCCGAAACTTGGAATTGAACTTTGCATCCCTATCTGACACAAATTTATTTGGTACTTAATGCAATCTGACTATGTCTTTGATGAATAGGTAGTCTTCACTGGAATGAAGTGTGCAACCTTTGTCAATCTATCCACAACCACCATAATAGAATCATGTTGTCTCATTGTCCTCGTAAAAAATATGATAAATTCCATGGAAATGACCTCCCATTTCCATTATGGAATCACAATAGGCTATAGTAGACCTCCTAGATTCCTACACTCTACCTTCACCTACTAACAGTCCAAACACTTAGCCATGAACTCTGCTACATCCATCCTCAAATTTGACCATTAATAGAATCTTTTTACTGTAGTCAAAGTCTTATGATAGCCCGGGTCACCTGAATATGGTTTCACATGAAACTCCCTCAAGATCACCTTCTTGAGCTCACCACTATCTGGCACATATATCCTATCTCTAAACCTGGCCAATCCATCTACCGTAAGATGATAGTCCACATATTGTACACCTGCACCTGTACCACTACCTGTACCTATACATGTACCAATACTTTCTTGCAATCTGTGCCTAAGCTCCATATATCTAGCATCTTGCTGACCTGCCTGCAAGTTCCTATCATGTAAATCCATCCCATAGGAGCTCATAGCTGCAATGTGATTTACCTGATTCTGCTTGCTAAGATAATTTTCAACCTTGTTCTCTTTACCTTTGATGTACTTGATCTCAAAATCAAACTCGCTAATCATATCCAACCATCTAGATTTCCTGGCATTCATATTCGGCTCGTCAAACAAGTACCTCAACCCACTGTGATCACTCATCAATACAAACCTCTTGCCAAGAAGATAATGCCTCCACATATTCAATGCATGGATGATTGTTGTTAGCTCAATATCATGCATCAGATATTTCTATTCGTTATCATTTAGTTTCTGTGACTCATAGCATACTACCTGTCCATCCCGCATAAGGACTCCACCAAGCCCTCCCTTGAAATAATTTGTACACACTATAAACTCTTTGTCCGTATCTGCGATCTTTAACACTATAGAATGTGTTAATAATTACTTAAGCTACTCAAAATTGGCCTCACACTCCTCTATCCACTCAAACTCCTTAAATTTCCTTTGCAATGATGTAATCAGGTAAGAAATATGTGAGAGTTCATAATGAACCTCCTGTAATAGCCTGCCAGTCCCATGAAATATCTCACCTCATCTACATTTCTAGGAGTTCCCCACTCCATGATGGCTCTTACCTTTTCTGGTTCTATTGTGATCCTTCCTTGGAGACAGTGTGTCCCAAGTAATGTACCTCAGATTGAAAGAAACTACACTTGTTTAGTTTAACATAAAACTGATTCTGTCTCGACAACCTCAACACTGTTGCCAAATGCTTTGCATGTTATTCCTCATTATTGGAATATACCAAGATGTCATCAATGAATAGAATCACAAACTTGTCAACAATGCAACACCCTATTCATCAAACACATAAATGTATTTGGAGCATTAGTCGGACTGAATGGAACTACAACAAACTCGTAATGCCCATACCTGGTCCTGAATGCATTCTTGTAGATGTCCTCTTCTTTGATGCATATCTGATGATATCCCAATCTCAATTTGATCTTAGAGAACACTGCTACTCCCTTCAAATTATTAAACAAATCATAAATCCTTGATAATGGGTACCTGTTCTTGATGGTTACTTTGTTCAACTGTCTGTAATAAATGCAGAATCTGAGAGTGACATCCTTCTTCTTTACAAACAACACTGGTGCACCCCAAGGCGATACAATTAGCCTAATGTATCCCTTATCAAGCATCTCTTTCAGATATAACTTTAACTCTACCAACAAAAGTGTGCTCATCCTGTAAGGTTCTTTGATGCTGGTGTTGCCCTTGGTACCAACTCAATAGAAACACCTATCTCCCTGTGAGGTGGAAACTCTGAAATATATGCTAGAAACACATCCTGAAACTGTTGTAGAACTAGATACCTGCTCAACACATCTACATCCTCAATTTACTTACCTTTGTCACTAGAGATATGAATCACAAATATCACACACCCTTTCCCGCAACTGTGCTTGGCCTACATGGATTTCACTATCCTAACTAATGTGGACTTCTTATTTCCCCATAAGACTCTCATTTCCCCATTTTTATCAAATCACTCAATGTATTTGTCATAAAAATCTACCATGGTCATGTGAAGGTATAGCCAGTCCATACCCAGTAGCATACTAAATGATCCCAATGGAAATATGTTCAAGTGTATTGCTGTAGACATACCATTCAACTCAAATGCACAATCTCTTACCTAATGGTGAACTATTTTCTTGGTACCTATAGCCAACTGCACTAACCAATATTTTGCATGCATTTTTTTTCTAAAACCACACTTATCCACCAAGTTAGGATTAATATAACTATATTTATATCCAGGATGAATAAAAATAGCAACAACTTGATCACAAATATTATCACCCATCTCAATGATAGGATCATGATGAACTTCCTGTTTGTTTTCCACAGTTGCATAAATCCGAGGAATGCTATGACCAACATCCCCAAATATATGTGCCTCCTGTGCACTATAAATATGGGGTCTACCACCCTGATACTACAGAAAATCCCTCTTACGATGATCCTTTCCACATATCCAACACTGAAATGAGCTCTACCATCACCTCCAGTCTGCTGCTCTCTAGGTCCCTTCCTAGTTGTATTGAACTTCTTGTAAGGAACCACATTTTCTTTCTCACCTGCATCTTGCGATATTTCTTGCTTTGGTGTCCATATTACCTTAGCTTTCTCATGTCCTTTCAAATCACACTTAGGCTCAATTTTGTGTTTTGACTATTCATAACAATGATTCAAATTTTGAATGGCCTCCTCCAATGATCTAGGATCATCGAACTTAATCTCGTCTTTGTAGGATACTGACAACCCACTGATGAATCTCTAAGCCTTGGCCATCTCCTCCTTGAGGTAACTAACATATCTCAACAACTCCAAAAACCTTCTAGTATACTCATCATCTGTCATGGAACCCATCTGCAACTCATAAAACTCCTTAGCTCTAGCATCATAGTACCTCTCTGAAAAATACTTCTTCCGGAATAGCCTTTTGAACTCACTCCAAGTCAGCACCTCCTCATAAATACCCCTGACATTATTCACATCTTCCCACCAAATATCTTCTTTACCCTTGAGACTGAATGTGGTTATTTTGGCTTTCATATTTTCTGAATAATCATGCAATCTGAAGAACTTCCTCATACCAAACAATCATGGCTTTGCATCCTGTGCTTTCTTCATATCTCCATCAAAGGTAGGTGGCTTTGCTTTCTTAAACTCATCCGAAAAATATCTTCTGTCACTCCTCCTATAAGCCTGTAAGGATGATAGTGATGACGATCATGATTCCTATCAGAACCATAACTAGAATAGTACATGTGTATGTCACCTCTCCTATTCGGGGTGTCCAAGAATCTTGCATCTCTATTCATGTCATCTCTACTCGACTTGTAACTACCAAGAGACCTATTTCCATATGAACCATTAGTTCCATCCTCATTTCCATAACTAATCCGGAGTGGTCCCTGTCACTGCAAATCTAAAAAAATCTGAAGGATTGCCACATTCACTTCTTCTTGTTTTTATTGTGCCTGTATGATCCTATCATTGTCTTCTTTACAAATCCTTATCTCTTCCTTCAAAATTCTTTTTGTATATGCTAAATCAAATGAGTGCCCAAAACCATGCTAATCATAAAATTCATAAGGATAACCCTTATAGTCTACCATATTTTTAACCATCTTTGATTTCTTCCTGCAAGGAATCTCATGTCAGCTTAAACCAAATCAAAATCAATCAACACACCTTAGCATAACTCGGGGAGGATATCTCATCTACAAGATCAACCAATCAACATAATACACATATATACATAATCATGACAACATCTAGACTTATGACACATGGTATATAAGCACATAAACATCATTCTAGTTAGAGTCCAGTGATCAATGCACCACCACATCAACTATACACCATGACCTCATGCATGACAACCTCAACCATACCAATGCAAACTTGACCACATGTACCCACCTGACATGTATAACCAATCATATGATCATTACAATGCATGGACAACAACACCATCAGCCCTTCTATGGTGACACCACTTCCACCATGACCAACATCATGTGGATGCAACAAGTACATAGAAAGTAACATGAGAAACGCATACATGACCAACATGAATATATGACGATGAAAATATTGACAACATCAAACTTCTCCCAAGGAGAGCACAACCACGCTTTATTTCGACTTGTAAATTCCACCTACCCTCACACTTACCAAAGTAACTAACCAACCATGGTAAAATGAGATGAGGGGAATTTAAGACACACTCAACCTCCTTGTTGACTTTAAGGAAATGGAATCGAAGTGGAAAATCATAACACAGACCTATACCACCTACTACAGGACCCCTAGAGGCTGTCCCAGTCATCCACCTGACCTGTCCTTGGGTCCCACCAATATTTCATGAATAAAACCCCCTGGACGCACCCACAAACCTACATACATGCATCTGGAAGGCTCTAGATGCACACACAAGCCTGCCTCCAGGGACTAAATTTCCCAAAAATGTGTCTGCATCTGCGGGATTTCAGGCGCTTTTAAAGCCCAGAATTCCGACCACTTCCCAGAAATTGTTTAAACTTCCAAAATCCATTAAAAACATAATGACAAGACTAATAAACTAAAAACGGTCTCCAAGACTAGGCCAGACCATCCCTAACTAAGAATGAAAACTATAGGTCTAGGATACAATACAGAGCATGAATGGCTGAAAAATCTTATAAGATATTACGAGAAGGATCATCACCCTCTTCCTTAACCAAATATGACATCAATTAGGTCTTGCATCCATAATTTGATAAATTACAAGTAAATACATGAAATAACCATGACATGAACCAATAATTTTAAAAAGGTTATAACCAACATAAAACCATGGAAATAATAGTGAGATAACAACCATTAAATACACATATTAATAAGAAAAAAATAAATAGAACTTAGCTTCCATTAAACATAGGAAAATATCGACCAAGTTCAGGACTTCCACATTCCACCCGACCATAGACATGGTTGAGAAAAACATTTCTTCATCCAGTCACATGTGTGCCATATTCCAAGCATGAATGTGGTATCTCATGGATAAACCAATCCAAAACACAACCAAGGTAATCCAGAGGTTAAACCACCTCCACCCTCACCATACTGTGATCACACCATACCAGTACTCTGATCACAAAACCGAGAAGAACATTGAAATGCCATCTAGAATCCATCACTATCCTTAAGGAATTTTTTGTCTCCCTGTCTCTTAGGCTTTACCGTAATCCAATCTCTAATCACTAGGCCCTAAACCTATACACCTCCCTCAGGATTTACTATGTATTCCACCAAAACTGGTCAAGGGATTCCTAGGCCTATGGGAATGAACCTTGAGACCACCTCCACCCCGGATTCTGAAAACCATCAGGAAATTCCAAAGCTCAAAACCGAGATCAAAATCCCAACACAACATGGCATCTAGAAAAAGGCAAGGCAAGGCTAAAAACCACTGTCATAACCCCACAAAACCATGCCACCGAGAGCAAAATAACCAAATATCAACAAGCATAAGCCATGCATGTCCAAAACAACTAGGAAATCAC
The DNA here is from genome assembly GCA_034641835.2 of Pinus albicaulis. NCBI lineage: Eukaryota > Viridiplantae > Streptophyta > Pinopsida > Pinales > Pinaceae > Pinus > Pinus albicaulis. Next base: position 559,334,853 of record CM076569.1, on the reverse strand, counting down.
ACTTGAAATATGTTATCGGGAAGTATTCATGTGGAAGCAGCTAGATCCCGCTCTTCCTTTCTTGATATTTTCTTTTTTTTCATTTCCTTGTCCTTTCTTTGTTTTCTTTTCTCCTCCTTAGCACAATTTTGAATTGCTCCGAGAAAACTCTAAGTATCCAAGAGTGTGTGAGAGACCTTTTTATCAATGAGGCCTCTATTTTCTTCATTTTCCATTAATTTCCTTCATTTTCCTCCTCACATATAGCCTATGACCCTTTACCTTCCTTTTCTCCTAATTTCGTTTATTTTTATAAATAAATGTGCCAAAAATACTTTTTACCTCTTTAATTCCTTAGCCATTTCCTTTGCCACTTTTCCTTAGCCATAAAGACATATCCAGTGGTGCCCACTAGCATATTTTTCCCAACATTCAGCTTGGAATAAGTGTCCCTTAACCATGGTCTTATTTTTTCCTTTATTAACTTTTATTACATGAACTTTCCCCGCCCGGGTCTCATATAAAATGGGTGTCCGGAAGTAGATTTTATTACATTAACTTTCTGCCCGGGTCTGTTACAAAAATGGGGTGTCTGAAAGGAGGAACATAAGCATAGTGGGAGTAGAAAGAGCCATGTTGCATGATCAAGGGCCATCATTACATATATGGGAAGAAGCATGCAACACCATAATTTATTTGCATAATAGGAGCCCTCATAGAATACTTGGCATGCTCACCCTGAAGAATATTTCTCTGGGAGGAAGCCAAATGTATCTCATTTCAGAATTTTTGGAGCTACTATTTATTGTCATGTCTCCAAGGATAGCAAGAATAAATTTGAGCCTATAGTTGACATTGGAGACTTTGTAGAATACACAGAGACACCACATAAATACAGGGTGTATTTTCCTTTACTCAAGGTGATAGTAGTGAGTAGAGATGTTAATTTTTATGAGAAGGCTATGAGATGCACTCTAGAGAGAGAGATGAGTATCATGCCAAAGGAGGAGCTTCTAGCTCCAAAGGAGGAGCCTCATACAAATCTTTCAGATGTTGTGGAGCAACCACAAGTGGAGGAGCATACAAGAGGTCGAGTGGAGACACCCACTCAGCCAAAATCTTCAAGAGAGGGGAGAAATAGAGCCATTAAAGTTTACAAATTGTTACAGGATGAATGGGATCATGTGGGAGATCCTACATCTCATCTTACGCAGAGGAGGTCACTAGATAAGTACATTGGTTATATCGCTCTTGACACAACTCAATGAGGTATAACCTTCTTCATTTTAGGAAGCAATTTCTCAACCAATGTGGGTTTATTCTATGGTGGAGTATGACTCCATCATGAAGAAAAATGTATGGGAGGTGGTGTAGAGGCCATAGAATAAGTTAGTTGTTGGTTCCAAATGGATCTACAAAGTGAAGCATGCAGTTGTTGGGAGCATCGAGAAGTACAAGGCCATATTTTTCTCCAAAGGCTTCTCTTAGGTAGAGGGAGTGGAATATGAGGAAAAATTTGCACCAATGGAAAGATATTCCTCCATCATAACCATTCTAGCATTAGTTGTGCAAATGGGGTGGAAGATCCATCAGATGGATTTGAAGATTGTCTTTCTCAATGGTGTTGTTGAGGAATAAATTTACACTCAAAAGAAATGTACAATCAGATTGAAAAATATCTCATTGGATTGGGCTTCACCAAAATTGAAGCAAATTCCAACCTCTATCACATTGTGGTAGATGGAAATTTTTTTATCTTGGTTTTGTATGTGGATAACTTGATACTTACATGGGATGAGCAGTTGATCCACTCTTGTAAGGAGGACTTTGTGAGATAATTTGAGATTAAATACATGGGCTTGATGCATTATTTTCTTGGGTTGGAAGTATGGCAGGGTTATGGTGAGTTTTTTGTGAGTCAAGGGAAGTATGCCTCTAAAATACTTTAGAGAATTCACATGGATAACTGCATGCTTATGGACACTCCTCTAGCTACAAAATGGAGGAAGGAGAGTGCTTCTTCAATAGAGGCAGTAGATGCCACCATCTATAGACACCTTGTGGGATAATTGATGCATATGGTGAACACAAGGGCCAACATATGTTATGCAGTCAATCAGTTGAGTGAAGCCATGGTGAAGCCTACCAAGTTGTATTTGAAGGAAGAAAAGCATGTGTTGAGGTACCTTAGAGACACAACCAAGTACGGGTTATGGTACAGGAGGACAGACAGAGTGAAGCTCCAAGGCTTCACCGATACAGATTGGGCAGGGAGTTAATCAGATAGGAAAATTACTTCAGGTGCTATCTTCAGTGTTGGGTATTCAACTATTTCCTAGTATAGCACTAAACAGAGGTCTGTGGCACTCAGATTAGCAGAGGTTGAATGCATGGTTGTAAGTCAAGAAAAATGTGAGGCCATATGGATGAGGAAAATACTTCTGAGTTTTTTCAGTCGGGAGATTGATCCAACAATAGTTCATTGTGATAATCATAGTTGTATCAAACTCTCTAAGAGTCCAATATTTCATGACAGGTTCAAGCACATTGATATCAAGTACCATCATTTCTGAGATTTGTGAAAAGGAGAATTATGATGCTATAGTACATTCCAACTGAGGATCAGAATGAAAATATCTTGACAAAGGCATTTTCAATAGGAAAATTTGAATTCCACAATTGCATGATAGGGCTGGTGCAAAATCCCTTTGTTGCCAAGAGGGAGTGTTAGAAATGGTAGCAAGAAAGGCTAAATTTGACTTGTACCTTAGTCAAATTTAGTAATTTGATTTTCCACATCAGTAGGATGACTTGGATTGCAGTTAAATTGTGTGGCATGGCTTTGTCTACTAGTTTAATTAGTAAATTCATGTTATAGACTAGAAGTAGAGTTGTGCATCTAGTGATTTCTAAAATTTAGCAATCTAGTTCAGTTATTTTCAGTTTGACTTAGTTAACTAAGCTCAAGTACCTAGTTGAAATAGTTGAAGTTTAGTTGAGCAGTAGAATTGTTGTTAAATCACTGCTTTCTTAGTTAAAATAGTCAATTAGCTAAAAATAGCCCATACATGCATGGAATTCGAATTTCCTAGCTGGAGTGGAGGAAAATGCACATTGTAATTATTAATTGTAGACTAGCTGAGTGTACATGCTTGGCATTTAAGCACGCGAATCATTCCTTCGGAATTGTGCAAGAAAATAGGAGGAAATTCCTATCTTTTAGAAGCTAGTTTCCTTAGGGATTGCGCAAGGAAATAGGAGCAATTTGGGGCCTTGAATTGGCTAAATGTTGGCCAGATAAGGACAGTCAACGGGAGTTCATGTTGACAGTGCAGGGTGTGCTTCTAGATTAAAGCAAGACATTGTAATAGTTTCTCATTCTCATCTGATTAATGAAAAGCAACAAAGGGGTCTTCCCAAGTTGGGTTCCCCTGTAAAATCATTGTGTTCTTGTAGTTTTAATGGTTGCATATCATTGCATGTGTTTCTAAATTGTGATTCCTATTCCGCAGAATAGTAGAGGAAATTTGTAATCTCTTAATTTCAATTTAATTTCATTAATAATAGTAAGTTTCTATTAGTTTCTACATCTTTCATTTCATAATTTACATAATACTTCAAGGGATCACTTGTTGAACTACCCATAAACACCAAAGCTATATAATATAAACAATATATAATATATAAATAATTCTATATAATATAAACAATATTTAATATATAAATATAATATAAACCATATTTAATATGATGAAATATTTAATAGGGTGATAAAGATATTATTGTAAAATTAATATTGATTTATAAAATTTAGTTATTTAATTTTATTATAATTTTTTTCTATAATAATAAATTAATATTTTCAAATATTTTATAAATATTTTGAAGGGCGATTACAATTATATAAATTATATAGTTTAAACTAATATATCTTTATTATATTAAGAGAAGTGAAATGAAATATATTTTAGATTCAAAATTTAAGAATTATATTTAATTTTTTTATATAATATTATATTAATTAAATTTAGGATAGATAACATTTAGTGGTGAAATATATTAATAGTGTAGAAATTATATACATTAAGCATGCATATGTCTTATATTCCCCTGATCTCACAATATTTAACTTCTTGAAAATACAGAATCATTCCAGTATTAATCTTTTGCGGAAAAATAATTGCAAACACATGTGAAGCATAAATAAAAACAATCGCACATAACACAGTTGTTTAACGGGAAAGCTTGAAGCTGAAAACCCCAACTATCATATATTATGTATCATGGAGATCATGTAACAATCTCATACAAAGCTTAGTACATCAAGCTCTCAGTACAATCAATCGTCACACACTAACATAGAAGAAATCTGCAAATCCATGCACTAATCTCAGCCCTCCTGCTAGCCTGCCTCCACTACGCAATCCAAGCTGATTACAAAGACCAATTCGATGCAATCCCACTCTCCTTGACTGCATGATTATCATAGGCAACTCAAATGTATATGTAGATGCAATCCATGCATCACTATGGTCACAACAGATAGTCTATCTCACCCTTTCACCTATCTCTGCACTGGGTCTCCACTGGATCTGACATGCACTGTAGTTAATTGCTGTATTGTTCAGTTGATTAATGAGTTATTATTTGTGAATTAATTAACTAATTAATTCACTCCACTCTCACTAGTGTATCATTCAGTTAGATTAGATACAACTAGCTCAACTGAGTCTAACTGAGTTAAACTGAATACAACTCCATGAACTAATCTTCCAACTCTGGCATAACTTTGCCACTTCAGTTCTAACTGAGTCCTCCATGCATGAACTTCAGTAAACCATTAGGAATTGTGTAATTCCTTCAGCCCACTGATTTGCCAAATCTGTATACTGAAATTAAGTGCTCCAAGAGAATAAGTTGTTGTTTAGAGTCGGATTATTATTAAGAGCTAATAATAATCGACATGCATCTATTTTTAGATCAACGATCTATAAATAGACTTTGCCCAATATTCTAAAAATATAATTTCATCTATTTTTCCAACTTGACCAAACATCCACAAATAGCATCTTGCAACTTCTGAAATATGATCACCATGTCTAAAAATAGACATAGTCTAAAAATAGACTTGCGCCAAAAATAGCCTGCGGGCCCACTTAGTGAAGGTGACTCTTTTCACTAAGCTCATCATCTTGTGGAATCTCAAAAAATAGAAGTTTTTAGATAGTTCGGAAGTTAGGATTGATAGAAGAAAATTTGTGATCTTGGACTTACCTCTTTTTTTATGGGGATGCAAAAATGAATCCAGGGGTGGCAAGAGGCGAAGGGGGTGCTCTATGACCATGAGGAAGTTAAAGTTGCAAAGTATTCATGGGACTTAGGATGCATTACAAAAAAAAAAAGCTAAATCTCATGCCCTCTACCAATGGATTTAGTAAGCCAAAGAAAAGTAGATAACTTCTATCATTCTTTTGGGAGACTCCCTATTTCTTATTCAATTTTAGTGAAGGGCTCTTCTCTAAAGGAGAAAACATTAGAAAGTCTTATGCAAAGAATTAGGAAAGTAGTGGAAGGGTTCCCTTCAATAACATATTTTCATGTTCTTCGTGATCTCAATAAATATGCAATCTTATGTGTTAATGAAGGGTATAAATTAAGATTGGGGGATTTAAAAATCAATGGCAAAATCAGGCCATATCCTATTCCTTAGAGCTATATGGATTGGCATTGCACATTTATGAAGGATTGCATTATCAAGCAGTTATAGCATGACATGTAAATTTTATTTTTTGGTGGGTCAATTTTGTAAGGTGTATACCTACAAAACCTCATTTTTGTTATAGTTTTGTTGGATAAGAGGGCTCATGATTTTTTTTAAAGATAACTATGTACTACTTGATGTATTTTTTGTGATCCAAGCACAAACTTATATATAAATACAAAATTATCATTCTGGCTATATATATATAAGTCATCAAAATAAATCTTTCTCTAGTAATGAGAATCTCTAAAGAATTGGTAACTTGGAAAGATCGTGTGTGTATATATATATATCCAATTTGAAGTTCCTTTGGAAAAATCTGTAGTCTTGTTAGATAAGAGGGCTCAATAATTTTTTTTGAAGGTATAGCTATGTACTACCTGATGTATTTGTTGTGATCCATGCAAAAACTTGCATATAAATACAAAATTCTCATTATGGTTGTTCACCAAACTACTAGAGCTAAGATCCTTTGACACACACACACATAATTGGGTACTTAACAATTATTTGAATTGATTGTTTTTCCTCTTCAATGTAGTATACTAGCCTAAATTTTGAAAAGAAAAGATTGACATGCACTTGCTCTAAATCCACAACTTCAACACTTCAACTACTACAATAAATTTTTAAACATCCTTAAAATATGGATTGGTTGGTAAAGAATGCTACGAAAAAATGATGATAGGTGATTTTCCACAATTTATTGCAAGAAAAAGCTGACAAATTAAAAAACAATAAAAACATTGATGAAGAAATATGAATATTATAATGAAAAAAATAGCATAATCCCGCATTTAACCCTTTTTCATCGTGTTGAACAAAGTGATCCTATTTCTTCCCAAAAAAACTAAAACTAAAACTCTAACATGGCATGTCTAGAGGCCTAATTATTTGCTTTACCCATTTTATATATATCTATATATATATAATTCAGATATTTATGCCTTCTTTTTTAATCTTTATGTAAATATATCAAAATAAATCTAATTTAACATATAATCTTCTATATATAAAAAAATGTGTATGTCATTTTTCAATTTTTGTTGATACAATTTGAAACTAGGTTAATATTTTTAAATTATTAAATATAAATATTTAATATAAGTACATCAAATTAAGTCTAATTTAACATATAACTTTCTAAAGATAAAAATATTTACATGTCATTTTTCCATTTTTGTCGATATAATTTGAGATTAAGTTTAGAGTGAATGGGAGTACTTTTAAAAGCACTCTTTACTAAAGAGTTATTGTTTCAAACAACCCCGTAAAGTTAGTTGATATAAAAACAAATTATTTATTATAAAAAATATCCAATTTTCATAGAAATAGTTATATTGATGACTATAAAAGATATTATTTTTCTTGTTAATATTAATTAGTTTTATAATAAAATCTTAAAATTTTGTTGATATGATTTGAGATTAAGTTAGTATTTTTAAATTTTAAATATAAATATTTAATATATATATAAATTGTGAGTTCACATGGTTCTGAATTTAGAGTGAATGTGAGTGTTTTTAAAGCACCCTTTACTAAAGGATTATTGTTTCAAATATCCCCGTAAAGTTAGTTGACATAAAAACAAATTATTTATTGTAAAAAAATATATGATTTTTATAGGAATAGTCATATTGATGACTATAAAATATATTCTTTTTCTTGTTAATATTATTTAGTTTTATAATAAAATTTAAAATTTGCATTGGCTAAAAGTCAATCTTATTAGATAATGCTTCAAAACCTGTAAATATTTGGTATCAAAGGAGCTCTACCTTTTTATGAACCACCAAAAAATAATTTGAAATGATGTAATTTTTGTAACTAAAAAATGGATAAATCAATTTACATTATACACAATAATCAATGATCATTATCCTTATTACCAAATAAAAACTAAATTATAATAAATTTTACTTAAACACACATAGATTTTTAATTTTTAATTTCTTGGATAGGGTGTTTGATAGTCAACATGGGACATACTACCACCACCCCACCATGTATTAAATAATGAGATATGGCACTATAATCCCCCAAAAGAATTAATCTTTCACCACCCTTAACAATATGTAGTCATTGGGTTTTGAGGGCATCTATTTTATGTCATAGTACCATGTTAAATGCTCATCTTCAGTAGAGACGAAGGCTTGCACTATTGATGAACCATGGGTATTGGATGGCCCTGTCCTAAGCACACAAAATGTGAAGGAATGCCACTTCACATGGAAAATGGTAATGATCTAGTTTTATGGCTCTAGATGGTGTGTGAGGTACGATCCTCTATCAATCAATGTTATTCATTCGGTAGCAATATGGCTCTTTGTGGTGCAAGTGCTCTCTGACAATGGATTCTCCCAAGAGGTATTTGCTCCAATTTTCTATATATTATGGTTTTTCATATGTTTTCTCATTCACTAGATTTTTGGCTCAATGAGGGGGCCCAATAATAGTTTGTTCCTCTCTCCTATATAATAGTTGCACATATAAATTATTAGAAAACTTGAAAATTATAAAGGATAATCTTTAAGTTGTCTCATGAAACTCACATGGTTGGGAGACAAATTAGTAACGTCCTCATTTCTTGGTGCTCCCAAGATGAAGTCTCTAGGTATCTAGAAACAAAACAAATGGTTGTAGGTGATGACCCATTCGAACCACTAAGCCACAAATAAACGAGTGGATAAAGTATCTTATTAGCATTTACTTTGATCAATTTGGCCCACCAAGCATGTGTTAAGTTCCTTTAATAATGGAAAAAAAAAAAACTATTATGAAAGGTCAAAACCTTCCCCTATACACATGTAAGCATTCCACGCCTCAATAGTTTACATTCAAGTACCTCTCTCCAACCATTAAATCACCACCCAACAACAAATAGAGATATAATCTATAACTGTTATAACATAAATATAACTCATTTTGTGCAACAAAAAATTAAACTTTACAATTATATATGATAAGTTTGAACATAATAGATCCAAAATAATTAAATGATCTTGATAGTCAAGAAATTTTTATTTCTTTCTAAAAAAATATTAACTCTTTGGTCTCACAAACAAAAAAATCACATATACTTATTATCCAGAAAACAAAAACAAAAACTTTATATAACAATCGTATATATAACCTTAAATTATTATTATTAATAAAATATACCAATTATAAAACACTAAATAAAATAGACCAATTATTAAATTTATAATTTATAATAACAATCATATAAATATATGTTATAAACCACTCTTATCAAAATATTAGGCAGAAGTGTATTAAGTTCAAAACAATGACAATATAATACTGCTTTGCTCGCAAATCAATGCTCAAGCTTTCCTTTATTAATTAAGAACAACCATTATGGATGACACTATGTATTCCCCTCATTAGTATTATGGTATTGCTAGTAAGCATGTGCTTATACATTTTATAAAAGATGTATTCCTTACAATGAAGTTTTTATTATTATTTTTATTAAGGGTATTTTAAGATTTTGAAATATGATTGTATTGAGATGTAAAGATATAATCATTTTGTCCATGATAAACCCGATACCTATATGTGTGTTTTGCATGAAAGTGGGATACAATATCACTAATTTATAATTTATTATTTGATGATAAAAAATAATAGTTCTTTTCATAGTGAAAAAAACTCTGGAATTAAGAAAAGCACATGCATATACAAGATTTTCTATAGTAGAGTTGATTACAATATATTGTGAAAAGACATAATGACAATATTATTTAGAAAGGTGCACAAAATTAATAAAACCTAGAAAAAATATAAATTATATTTAAATATAGCACTGATTAAAATGAGATCAAAAGAAGTCTATAAAAAAGCATGTAGAGTAGACTTCCAATGTCTATGTGATATAACATATAGAAGAGGAGAGCTCATTGCATTCTGAGCAAAAATTGAAACAAATATAGATTTTTACTAGAAAAATAATCAAAATGTCCAGAATAGTATATGGGCACTGAATGTGCACTTTTAATTGAGTTTCCAACAAATTCTTCATAATAAATGGAATCTGTGTCCATTGAAAGAGCTTTTTTTGATAAAAGATTTTTTGTTGTATTTAGCTCCATGTGGATGTGTTGAAACTTGATTTCCTAGAAGTGATTCCTTATCTCCACAATTCTGACTTTTTAAAAGGCTAGGTTTAGTACTTCTAGTTGTGATTTAACTGCCAACCAATCTATTAGGCATTTGGAATCTCCAAGAATGCATTTTATATTTTTCAACAATGCAAGATGCATACGAGCCCAACAATAAATTAACTCAACTTTTGTGTTTGTTCCTCTTGTTATACCAATTATGAATTGTACAAACCAACTTCCTATCATTCTAGTCATTCCCTCCCATGGCTGCCCACCCCCACCCACCCCCCCCCCCCCACCACCACATATCTATCCCCTTGAGCAGCTCCATCAAAAGATTCAATCAGAAAACATTAAGATATAATTGGGAAATTGATCCTCCCTGGATTTTTTTCTATTTTGTTTCAGATTAAATTCCCTTAAATGAGACACAACCTTTGAAGATAGTTGACTTATACTAATATTTGAGTTTTTTAAGTAACCATGTTTCTTAGTAACTATATTCCCCAAGCAACAAATATTGTAAGGGAACAAAAAATTTGGAACTTCTCGATCCAATGTTGAAGAGTATCTATAAAGGAGATCTAATATATCTTCTCTTATATAACCAAAATCTATAAAACAGTTTTCTGTATTTCCTTGGCAATCTTACAACCAACAAACATATGGTCAACCAATTCTTCCTGAATCATACAAAGGCAACATAGATTTCGTCGAGGAGATCCTCTTTTATAGAGATTTTCCAAGGTTATTATTTTATTATGCAAGCCTAACCAGATGAATCATTTCAGCTTGTTAGGGATGTTCCATCTTTAGGTTGTGTTATTCCACCAGAAAACTCCCTGATCTACACTTGAATGAGCAATGGCTTTATATGCATATTTTTCTCTCACCTCACTAGAAGAAGTATCTTAGCTCCATACAAGCATATAATTTGAGTTATTTAAGTTAATATCGTTGTTATATAACTCCTTTATGGAAGAGTTCCATTCATTAGCCAAATGTCCAACAAAACCCAAATCAACAGGAGCCATCCATTAACCATTAGAGTAATGTGTAGAATCTTCTCTTTTGACATTATTTAGGGAAAAATAACATTTGTAATTTAAGAGATGTATCAATTCCTAAGATAATTCATAACAACAATCTCCTCCAATAAAGGTATCCTTGCCAAGAATCACCTGGTTATCGTCCCCAAATTTTTAGGAAAAAGAGAAATTGGAAACATCCCATGAGGGCCTTCCATACAATGGATCCCCTCTAGACCGGATAATTGGAAAATATTCTAAGCCAATCCACCATAGGCATCCTTCTAAGATATTTTTCCTTTATTGCTTGGCTCCAAAGCCCTTCACCAAACAAACCTCTCCATGGGATTTTAAGAGCTAGTGCCTTACCAAACCAAATAAAACTCTTGAAACCCCACCCTCCAAGTTCCTTTAGTTCGGATAATGATTCCCATCTGGCAATGTGTATACCCTCCTTGTTATTCTTACTTTTCCACAGAAAACTAAACATCCTTTCCTTATATTATTCAGAATTGATTTGGGAAATTTGGATAAATACAACCATAAGACTATAATGTTCTCTAGTACAAATTTCAAAAAAATCATTCTTCCTCTCAGAGAAAGCCAGTTATAACACCACAAGCTTATTCTCTTCTCGACTTTCTTAATTAGCCACGTCCAGTCTTCATTTTTTTTTATCCATTTGGCTTAATATATAAACCTAAAAATTTGAAGCCTTTTTCTAGAGCATCCACTTGAAAGGGCATAAAAGACTTTATGGAAGAGAGCATATTTGAAATTACACCATTTTAAAGAAAAGTAGTTTTTTTTTTTATACTAATCTCCATTCGAGAGGACCGGTAGAATAATTTTATCACCCAATTGAAATCCTATCATTCTGAAATATATCTAAACCCCATCAATAATACATCATCCATAATGAGTATATCAGTAATATATTGTTTGTAAGGGACTTTAATTACTTTTATGTTTCCTTCCTGATTTTCTTTCAGCAAAAGGAGACTTAAACCTTCCATTACTAGTAAGAACATGAGGGGTGAGAGAGGAATCCATTTTATAAGTCCTTTAGAGCTATGAAAGGTGCTTGTGAGGGATCCAATAATCAAAACTAAAACATTCGTTGAGGTCGCATATCCCATGATCCAATTGGTGACCTCTAACTCCAAGCTAATCTCCAACAATAATAATCTTAGGAAAGTCCAGTTCACTTTGTCAAAAACCTTGTTAAGATATGTCTTGAGGAATAAAGATTCCATGTTTTTTAATTTAATGGAATGGAGGACTTCTTTTGAAAAATCTATTGCATCTTGGATTTTCCCATCACCCAGAAATCAAAATTGATTAAGAGACATTTTCTCTGCTAAATTTTGTTTTATCCTATTTGAGATGACTTTGAAGATGATTTTGTACACCAAGATACAAAAAGAAATGGGTATGTAGTTAAAAAAGGTCTTAGCTTTTAAGATTTTTGGAATCAAAGCTAAAAAAAATTCATTCATGACTTTTGATACTTTCCCAATCCTTTTTTATTCCTCTGCCACATTACAAAAATCGCGAAGTAGTGAGCTTAAAGAAGGATAGAAATATTTCAATTGTCCATCCATCTGGGCATGGAATTTTGTCCTTTGAAATGTACATCAGAACCCCTTTAATTTCATTAAGTGAGATAAGGCTCCTTGTCCTATGAAAATCCTCAGAATTGAATAATTGCAGGAACTTTTGGATGAGATGTAAGTGAGGTACAATGTTGCTTGCACCTGAATCTCTAAACAAAGAAGAAAAATGTTTTATAGAAACAACTTTTCATTCTTTTTGGATTGTAACGACCTCACCATCCTCCACCTCTAGTTCCCAAATGTAGTTAATATTCCTTATGTGATAAATGTAATTATGAAACAAATTTGAATTTTTTTCACCCAACTTAAATAAAGTTTCTCTGCTTTAGAGCCTCCAAGTATATTCTTCAAGCCTCAAAATATGCAACTTTTTGTCTTCCAAGGAGCTAATTATATGAGTTAACTCTTATGAACATTTTGAGCTAATAAAATCCTGAGAATTTTGTTCATATTCTTTCTCTAGTCAAGCAATTCTTCATTTTTCTTAACTTTCGTTCAACCGCCTTCTTAAGTTCCATAAATTTCCTAATAAGAAATTACATGTCAGAGGACTAGTTTGAAGTTGATTTTTTTTACTAGAAGGAAAAAACAAGGGACCTAAAGGAATCCACTTCTAGCCAAGAATTATTGAATTTAAATGGATATTTATTTATGCGATCCTCAAAATCCAATTCGAGGAGGATTGGAATATTATCTGACGTTTTCTCTTGACAAATCCATCATCAGAATCTCCCCAAATTGTCAATTAGATGTCCAGACATAAAAATTTATCAAGTCACATGGTTTTACCTCCCTCACCAAATCTATCATTCCTCCAAGTAGGGGCTAAAGTGAATGGGGTGATATCATGGAGGTTATGTTTCTGTAAAATCTCCGAAAAATAGGAGGCCAAAGCCAAAGGCTCAAAACAGGCTCGAGACCCCCAAGATTCCCATAAAAAGATAGTGAAGTCCAAATCTCCTGCTAAAAGCAGAAAATGGTCTAAAAGAAGGCCACAAAATTGGAATTTATCCTAGAACTCTCTCCTCTCTCCATAGGGCCCATAACAATTTACCAACTTGATTGGGTTGGGAAAGCCCCTTACAAAACCTTCTAGGATAATTCCAATAGAAGAAGAGAAAGCTTAAAAGTTTATATATCTTGGGTTCCATAGAGAGAGTAGACCTCTAAATAGACCAACAAAATCCAAATAATGAGAATTCCAACTAGGACATAGATGTTTAAAATCCTCTCTTGCTTTCTCCCCCAAGGCAATGGTTTCTTGGAGAAAGATTATGGAGGGTCTTGGGCCTCCAAAATGTCTTCAAAATGTCATACACTTTCACCCTCATTTACATTTTTATTGCCTCATTTCATCGCCTTATCATTACATAACCCTACACTTTCATTACCATATGGGTTCATATTTGTATTTTCCAAAGTTATTAATTTCATGTATTTATAATGAATTTATGATTAAAATTTAGAAAAATAAAATGTATTTTCTTATACCTAAAAGTGGATTGAGTTTGATGACATGTGTAAGTCATTTGGAAACTTCCAAGGCACCCTCATGTGGCCTCTAATGCACAAATTCGAATTTCCTTCAAGATATGAAAGGAGATTTGGATAAAGGTCAAAGAGGATATGTGTCTCATCATTAGCTATTTGGTTGTAACTATATGAGACTTTTATGTATCTAGGGAGAAATAGTGGATCTCCATTACTAGGGTAGCTTCTTATGCTCTTGTATAAATAGGAGAGCCTTCTCCTCTCAAAGGCATGTGTAAAGTTTGAGAAATGCTTATGTTTTGAATAAAGAAGTTGAATTCGACACCATACTCATGAGTGATATTCACTTTGATTTGGTTAGTCTTGCATTTGGAGCCTCTCAACTTTCCATCCTCATGTCCTTTGGATTGGCCATCTAATGAATGTGAGATGTATCATATTCTTTTCATTTCTTTATGTCTAGTTTAAATTTCATTTATGTGATTTCATAGATTAAGTTTTATTGCTTTCATATGCTCATTTCATTTATGTGTTTTTTCGGGTTAATATTGATTGTTTCACTTTGCTTTCATTTGATTTATATAGTTAAGATTGCATTGCTTTTAATTTCATAGATTTGAATTAATTCCTTGATTACCATTAGAATAGATTTAATTTCATGAGTGGTGTTCTTTTCAATTCTTGCAAACATGATAGATTAGATTTCCTACTTTCTTAGATTAGATTTCATTTCATGTCATTAGCATATATTTACTTTCTTTTCATTAGATTAAGTTTGATTTTTAATTCTGAAAGTGTGGTGTGATTTATTGATTTCTAGAATAGATTTATTTTTATATCATTTGTCATTTTTTTCATTTAATAGATTAAGATTTTTCTTTTGAAATTGGAAATTGATCTCTAGCACATATGGCGCATGTGCGCCTCACAAGTCCACTGACCCTTGAATTGATCATTTTTGAAAAGGAATTTAAGTAATTAAATTACCTCTATAGAGGGTTTGTGAGTTTCAACCAGTCTCTTAAGGGAGTTTAATTTGGAAGATCCCCCAATCCCCATTATGTTGAGAGACATTATAATCATTTGGAAACAACCTTTGTGAACTTTTGTGCTCAAAGGGCCCTAGAATCATTCTCCTTGTTTGAAAGTGGAATCACAATTAGCCCTCCATGGATGGCCCCTTGAGTGATTCCTTTGATTTCTAGATATTTTTCATTGTGTTTCTTTTTTATAACAGTTACATTTTGGAATAGAGAGAGAGAGAGAGAGAGAGAGAGAGGTTCCTTTAGATGATGATTAATAGAGTTAGATCCATAGAAAACATAAATGGGAGTCATATTTAGAACATCCTTGTAGGAAGGAGCTAAGGATACCAATACAATATCTAACGATAATATGTAGTATGCATTCTATGACACAAAATGGTGAAGAGGAATCAAGGAGGGATTATTCCTAAGATTTATGGGAACAAAGGAATTGGAGTAGTTATTAGATTCCACCAAGAATTCAATCTTAATCGAAGAGGATTATTCAAGTGGTTTTGAAGAGAGCATTCATAAGGCGGCCATTTTTTCTTGGCAGAGGGTCTTGATATGGGATAAGATTTTTACATTCACCCTAGTTAGTATGTATCTTACTACATGGCCCTTCCATGGGTCAAGTTTCATACCCAAAAGAGAAAATGGAAGAATTGCAAGAAGGTTTTCCAAATCCAATAGAATTCAAAATTAATGTGCAGCAGAAATTTTGTTCAATTTGGTCAATCAACAAAGAAACTTCATGATAAATATATTGAATGAGATACTTGGAAGAAGAGAAGAACTTACTAGATGATTATTTTCTCCCAAAAATGGGTTCCTCCAGTTGTGCTTCATCAAGGAAGGTTGAAAAAATGGGGTCTAGGTCTGATCTACCAACCTCCAAGTCTTTATCAATGTCATTAACAACATAATTATGAGAGTGAAACATTTTACCAATATTATGTCTATTATTTCCCTCTAGGACCTTTTTTCCTCCATACAACTCCCCATCCTCTACCAAAATAGTTGACTCTTGAGAGGTAAATACAAAAATAAGATTACGAACAACTGCATTTTCGCTAGCACTGGGTTTCAAGGCCATTTTAGGTTCCAAGCTCGATCACCTAGCCATTGTGATGCCTTAGATAGGGGAAGAGGGATTTTAGAATTTCATATAATTTATAAAAATGGCCCCCAAATTGTAGCCTGCAAACTTCTTAAAACCCTGACAGATATTTTGGGTCTAAAGCCCCTGAAGAGGAGGAGTCACATAGTTACTAACCAAATTCTCCACTCTTCTACAATTTATAAATATAAAGGAGGTTTTTCAATAATCAAGGGTTTGGAGAATGAATTTCTCTCTCCACTGGATTTTTAGCTCCCTTGGGAGCCCCTTTGAGACACCCATTTCCACTAGAACCTAATACATCCTCTTGTTAACCGCAACTAGGGAGGCCTCCTGGAGAAACACAAACTTACCAAGGGGATTTGCAATATTAATAAATACCTCCTTAGATCAAATATCTAGATAGAAATCCGACATCATAACCCACATGTTTCGATTATTTTGTTGCTATGATATTAGACATAAAGAAGGATGCCTTATTTGGATCCATAGGGTGCCTCTACCTAAAACCTAGGGTTTACTAAGAATAATTTCCATGTTTGATTCTACTAAGAAGTGGAAATGAATCCATTTATTCATCAGAATGATCAATGCTGTAATGTATTCCACCAGGGGTTTCCAGTTTTCCTTCACCTAGGTTAAAATGTGATCATGGGTTAGAGAGATGTAGCTAAAAGTTTCTACTAGGGCTCGTCGAGACAAAGATTCAACCATGTCGAGTTTCACATCAAACACTATAGTTAACTCTTTCATCATAGATATATCCTTGCATGTTTTCTAAGCACACTTTTTATTTTCCTTTTCCCTTATACACTCCAGGATTGTCGCTTCTCCTCCTACTCCAGGTTCCCTAATGGTGTCTTAAGAAGACTAACCCACACTGACATTATGATCAAACAATAGCACCATTCTTGTTGATACTAAGGATGGGTGACACTATTGCACTAGGAATTCCTTATTTCACATGAAAGCTAGAGGAGATACCATTGGGTTCTCACCTTCAAGCCAAACCCCATAATCTAACAGTTCAAGGCCGCATGCCATTTTCAAGAGTACTCATACATGTTCCACCTTCAAATATTTATACCCTTGGGTTCCAATGAAAAATCATACACAAACATATCGCCTTGACTGTGATATCTTCCACCTCCTCCAGGCACCTTAGCCCAACAATTTTTTTGAAACCCCTAGAGGTTGCACTATTTAGGAGTGTATGAGCCTTTTGCAGCTGACTGTTTCTTCATTTCATTCTTTTTCATTTGAGGTTGTTTCTTGTTTATGTTTGCTTCATTACCCATCAAGGTATTGCTAGCTTCTAATTCTTTGGATCTCTTTTGGGTTGCTTCATCATATTTTTCAATGTTTTCCTTCTCTGAGTTTTCCATGGAGTTAATCTCATCCCCGAGCTTCTTACACAACCTTTTCCTTTCTTCTATCAGTCTTCTAGCTGAAATAATCTCATATTGCTGAGAGTTATCATTTTCTTTTATTACAACTTTCACAAAATTGATATTCTTGTTATCTTCAACCTTAAACTTATTGTTTTCTCCTTCATAGCCTATCCTGGTCTTTATAAGAGGAGATCGTTGAGCATTTAGAATTTTTCCAACTATTCAGAGCTTTTCATCGGTGGAGTATTCATAGAGAATTCACTTTGGTCCTTTTCTAATTTCTTTCTCAGACATACTACTTCTTCTTCCAATTTCTCTTGCTCCTAATTTTTATCTTTTATTTGCTTTATCAGAATGTCTTCCACCTTCTTAGCTTCTTCAAGTTCCACTTTCAACTGAATGAGGTTTTCCGAACTTGGCTCTTCCTTTACATATTTCAGGAGAATGTCCTTCTGTTTTCTGCACTTGAGTTTAAGTCTGTCTATTTCCTCTAGGGCACTAATTAGCTCCCCCTCAAGAACTACCTCCCCTTCTTCCTCATCTAGAAGGTATCCTTCAAGCTCTTCCTTGGCCATCAACACAAATTCAGAGGTTCCTTCTTCATTTGAGGATTCATCTAAGCTTTTAGATGCATTGCTATCTTACTGAGCATAAAATGATTTCTATTAAATCTCTTCCCTTTCTGCCAATTATTTATTTTGTGTTTCTATGTCTCTTGCGGTTGGTTTTATGCTCTCTTATGGGGACATTTTGAAGCATAGTGCCCCACTCTTCCATAATGAAAGCACTTAAATGGAATTTTACCTTTATACTTACCCGTGCCTCTATCCAATCTTCTAACAAATTTGGCCTCTTCTTCATCTGAGAATGAGCATGTATCTTCCTTCTCTTTTATGCACTTGTCTGCCTTAAAGGCTGCCTCCCTCACATTTGACTTCCCCTTTGGAAGTCTCATCTCATAAGCTGTCAAGTTTCCAAGTAATTGGTTCATGGTCAAGGTTTCCCAGTTTGTTGTTTCTTCTATGGCAGAAATCTTAGGGTTAAACCTGGATGGTAAAGATCTCAATATCTTTTTCACTATCACACATTCCTTAATGGTGTCTCATAGAGCTATCATGTTATTCACAACTTCTGCAACCTTTAAGAATAAACTGGCTACATCTCCGTCTTCATTCATTTTTAAATTTTCAAACTAAGTTCTATAGGCTTGCAGTTTGACCATCTTCACCTTTTTATCTCCCTCATGGATATTTTCGAAGGTATCCCATATATCTTTGGCAGTCTTACTGTGCATTAATTTCATAAATTCTGACTCACATAGACCGCTCAAGGGTGCATTCATTTCTTTTTCATTAGCTATGAAATCTTGTTTGGCTTCTTTCTCTGTGTTAGTATCCTTTGGTGCATATTTTCCTTCTACTGCAATCCAGACTTCTAATCCAAGAGACATCAGATAGGTTTTCATTCTTATTTTCCAGAAGGTATAGTTTGTGCCAGTAAACAATGGGGCTTTATTTGTTGAGCATCCTTCTAGGCTAGCCATTTTGGGGACCTAGGATCTCATTCTAGTTGTTAAACTAATACAGAAGGAACCAGCTCTGATACCAACTGATGAACTCTTAGCTAAACTAAGGTGGGGGGGGGGGGGGTGAATCAGTTTAGTACATTCATGGGCATTTAAAACTCTTTTCATTCAACTCAATTACACCTTCAGTTCATAAGAAACTTAATACATAATGAATCAAAAAACTTAATGTGTGTAGAGCAAGTAATTAAGCAGATTAAAACATCACATCAACACATAATCATCAAGCACATAGATAACATATATAATTGGAAACCCATAAGGGATAAAACCACATCTTATTATTGTTGTGATGCAAAGGAAAGCTCCAAATCCCTCTCACCACTGATTTTCTGTAGGCTTCAACCTACAGGAGGCTACTACCTCAAATTATGCAAGCTACAACTTGCAAGGAAGCTCCAACTCCCATCTATTTTCTGCAGGCTACAACCCACAGGAGGGTCCTACCTCAACAAGCTCCAACTAGACATCTATCAAGCTACAACTTGAAATAGAAGCACCAACTCCCATGTATTTTTATGCAGGCTACAACCCACAGTAGGCTCCTACCTCAACTAGCTACAACTGGACATCTATCAAGCTAAAAATTGTTATGAAAGCACCAAATACCTCACACTACAATAAAATCATATGTTGATTTACCTGGATATCAGCTATGTTTTACTCCTTCTTCACTACTGCCATTTCAGCCTTCATATATGCTTCATATCAGCTCCTGATATGCACAACATCTTTATCATTCCTCTCTTATGCTTTCACTCTCCAACCTTATGCGGCTTTCTTATATTATTCTACTCTCTTCCATTCTGCAGCTTTCTAACAATCTTCAACTCTCTTCAATTTTGATGCACTCTCTCTCTCTCTCTCTCTCTCTCTCTCTCTCTCTCTTTGTTTTTGTTCCTTTCTACATACTAATATTACCTGTTTTATACAGATAACTTCATTATTGTTTTCATTCTACAGGGATATGGAGTGAACATGCCTGACTCTCTGCCTTCCACCCATTTGATTCCTCATTCTTCAGTTCAGGATATTACATCAAAAGTAATCATTACATTTCTCATGGAGTTTTTCCTATGCCTTCGGAGACTTGCCTTTTCATCACAAAAAATATAAAATAATCAATGAATTTACATTTACAATTACAATAATATTTCAATTTAGCCCTTTTAGCTTCTTGATTTTCTGTTCATCTTGTCTTCTCTACCTACTATCCCTTTGTCTTCTCCGCCTGCTGTTATATTTCCAAATATGTTGCAACATTACTGTCTTAGCCCGACTTGACCCGTGCCTTTATGTTTTACCCCAATGGCCTCATGAATTTGACGCCCCTCGAGAAACCCAAATTATTCATATGAAATAACCTTTGATAGGACAGGGTTTATATGATGAGTAATCACCTTGGATATGACCTTGTACACGCAGTTGGACAGTGAGATAGGACGAAAATCCTTGAAGGAAGTAGGATTATCAACCTTGGTGATTAGAGCAAGGAAGGTCGAATTGAAAGAGGGGATGAATTGATATTCACTACAAGAATCATTGGAAACCATGAACATAGTTTTTCCAATCAGGTTGAAAAAAGAAACAAGAAATTCAACATCCTAACCATCAAGACCCAGGCTATTATATTTTTGAAAACTAGAGAGGGTCTCATTTAAATATCCTTTAGTTACAACACCCATTAGCTCATGATTTTCATCTTCCTCCACAAAATGAGGGAATAATTGTTCCACACGCAGAATCTCAACAATATTGAGCCCTTGAGGTTGCTTGAAGATATTACTAAAAGGTGATTGACCCACGGAAGGAAGACCCTTGAAGTTTGAGACCTCACAACCCTCTTCATCCATCATGCTCCAAATGGTGTTTTTTATTTTTCTATCTTTGGAATATGTGTGGAATAAATTAGTATTCGCATCCCCATTATATATTATCCATAATGCACTTCTTTTAAGTCTCCATGACTCTTCATTTTTTGCAAAATTCTCGTTCCTCCTGGCCATAAGCCAATGAAATTCCTCACGATACTCATGAGACTGATATCCATCTATGCCAAAACTAGAGGAGTCTTTAATTATTTGTTCCACGGTCACAACTCCTCTTCCTCCCTGATGTGCATAGCACCAGCCCAGCCTTTGACCTATGATTTGATATGTTTTAAGTTTTTCTTGAATTGACAAGCAACAAATCGCTTAGAAATCCCATCATAGGGATGCCAATTATCCTTTATCATAATTTTTAATGCCTCGTCTTTGAGCTATCTTGCATTCATTTTGAATGGGATTATGGGCTTGTGAGAATTCTCTTTGATTTCCATGATAATAGGTGAATGATATGAACTCCTACCAGATCCAACCCATTTCCTGAGAAGTAGAAAATTTTGAATCATGGATTCAACCACGAGAATTCGATCAAGTCTCTTAGCCACCTGATCACCCCTCGCCCTTTAGTTTCTCCATGTGGGTAGAAAAAACAGGACAATATAAATTAAATGGAAATTGGAAATATTGTGTAAAAATAATTTTGTGAAAGGGTCCACCCCTGCACATGAGCCCCAATATTCTGCTAAACCTAATGAAACATTTAAATCACCGCCCAAAATTATATTCTTAGACCTCAAAAAAGAATTCTTAGGTAATGTGTTCAAGTAGGAAACTATATCATCATTTTCCCCATATATGTTGATGAAAGTAAAATTTTGGTCCAATTCCGATGAAAAACTCACCATACCCAACCATGAGTGAACACTCCAAAAGTTTAAAACCTGTATCTTTCGAACATCCCATCCAACAGCCAATCCCTTGGATCTACCTTGAACATCAATAGAGATACAACACCAAGAGGGGAAGGAAGATTCTAGAAATTTAATTATACAGACTTGTTGGGTGTGGAGCCTGATTATCTTGTTTATTTTATATCACAACGTTGGACCCCTGTACATTAATGGGGTGGCAACGTCGCCCATAATTAAACGCTGCCTGGGGGGGGGGTGATTGCGACTTTATGGAGCCCCCCCCTAGCGGGGGGTTTCAGGGGAAACACCCCCTAAGCTAAAAACAGATGTAAAATTGCCTTGTAAAAGTATAGTAATTTCTAGTCAATTTGGGTCGTTCATTAGGCGGTTGT
Source organism: Pinus albicaulis (assembly GCA_034641835.2). Taxonomy (NCBI): domain Eukaryota; kingdom Viridiplantae; phylum Streptophyta; class Pinopsida; order Pinales; family Pinaceae; genus Pinus; species Pinus albicaulis. The sequence goes on along the minus strand of CM076569.1, from coordinate 559,312,622 downwards.
TCTAACGGTAGAAGTTATGTTTAGTTTAGGGTTTTTTTCCCTAGAAGACAACCCCTCGCTTGTATGAGGGTATTGTATTGCGGCTGTGTAATGTATGTGTATTCTCAGAGTGAGAAACAGATAGGGAGACTGTGAGAGAGAACAAAGGATATTACAGCAGATCTGTTGTAGGTTGTGTCTCTTCATTTTTGCTGGATAATATAAAGGAAGGACTGCCTCTTCGGGGTGGACGTAGCCCAAACTGGGTGAACCACGTATATCCAACAGCCAATCCCTTGGATCTACCTTGAACATCAATAGAGATACAACACCAAGAGGGGAAGGAAGATTCTAGAAATTTAATTATACAGACTTGTTGGGTGTGGAGCCTGATTATCTTGTTTATTTTATATCACAACGTTGGACCCCTGTACATTAATGGGGTGGCAACGTCGCCCATAATTAAACGCTGCATGGGGGGTCCAGGGGGGGGGGGGGGGGTGATTGCGACTTTATGGAGCCCCCCCCTGGCGGGGGGTTTCAGGGGAAACACCCCCTAAGCTAAAAACAGATGTAAAATTGCCTTGTAAAAGTATAGTAATTTCTAGTCAATTTGGGCCGTTCATTAGGCGGTTGTTCTAACGGTAGAAGTTATGTTTAGTTTAGGGTTTTTTTCCCTAGAAGACAACCCCTCGCTTGTATGAGGGTATTGTATTGCGGCTGTGTAATGTATGTGTATTCTCAGAGTGAGAAACAGATAGGGAGACTGTGAGAGAGAACAACGGATATTACAGCGGATCTGTTGTAGGTTGTGTCTCTTCATTTTTGCTGGATAATATAAAGGAAGGACTGCCTGTTCGGGGTGGACGTAGCCCAAACTGGGTGAACCACGTATATCTATGTCACTCTGGTTTTGTGTGTTTTGTGTGTGTGTTTCTGCATATATTTTATTTGTTCCATTGCTCTGTAATATATAATTGTTCTAATAAGACTCCCTCTTGAAGTGCTTCTTAGAGAAAAATTACATTTGGTCGCTCAATGTGGAAAATTCCTTTAAACGCCATCTTTTTTAGGATAATTGGCAAACCCACAACAATTATATGATAGATTCTTCATATGGGAGCCTATTGCAGGGATTCCAGTGCTATAAGAACCCCATTAATAAATGATTTTCGGCTCGTTTCCAATTCCACATGTGCCTTATCATTGGCCAATGAAATTTTTTATTTTCTCCCACTACCTTTACCAGTGGATTCTAGCATCATATTCAAACCAAAAACACCAGAGGGGTCCCCAGACCCTAAGATTACTAAGTGAGATATCAAATTATTTAGTATGTTTCCTTCCCCTAAATCACCCGAGCTACCCAATAAAAGTGAAGCCCTCGGGGAAGTATAACCATAAGACCCAAAAGGAATAACACAAACAAACAATAAATATAGTTTCCTAGAACCCACACCTAACATTTATGGAGTCGTGAATTAGAACATGAACTAATATTAAAATTTGCAAAGGAGAGGGAATCTTAATTACCAGGATCAGAAGTCACCTCATGTGACCAATCAACCCTTGCCACAAGAGTTGATGAAGAAACCTCTCGTAGAGTCCCAATATGTGACACCATCATCACACTTGGAATAATAGATACATATGACATAGGATCCCTTGTCCAAACATGGTCATCAAATGGTTCCACAGGACCTGCACCTAAATCCTCCCCCCCCCCCCCCCTTGTCTTCTACATCTTGGAATATTTTTCACCATTCAAATGAACCTTGAAAGGAAGGTTGTAGTTACTCACCAAGTGTCCATGCTTGTGGAACTACCTGCAATGAAATGGAAGTCCTTCATAGTCCAAGTCCTATAGCCTCACTTCGCCATTCCAAATATTCATTGCAACATGGATTTTTAACAAAGGTTTAGACACACCAGCACTTGAGCAACCGACTTATCCCTAATCTCGTAGAAGGAGTAATCTGCATCCAAGAAGCACCCCAAACTATTCCCTAAATTTGAAAAACTTTGGGGATTCCACATTTTTAAGGGAACACCTACAAATCGAACCCATACCTGCATTTAATCCATTCACTCCTTTCAAGCATTAAATAGGAGTGTCTAGAACTTAAAAATAACCAACGTGGAGTCAATATCCCATACTTTATTAACAACCAGAGTTGCATCCTCCTTTGTTTTAATGGAAATTTGGATCCACCCATTTTCCAAGAGAAAAAAATTGAGGGTATCATAAAGCATAGGGGATATAAATTGATCCCTCCAAGCCACAATGGTTGTTAGAACAAATTTCCTCCCATGGGATTTATCAACCAAATATTTCACAACCATTTTAGAAACATCTTCCATATCTACATCGTTCCCTAAGCATAAATTGTAAGGCGGAGGAGAATCCTCACATCTTAGATCCCTGTATTTATTCTTACTATTGTTTGAGGGACCAATTCCATTCTCCTCCTGAAAACCATAATTTATAGCATCCTTCATAGAGCCCTCCGGATAAGAGCCATAATGAGGGCTCGACATTGGCACCACATAGTTTACCGAGACTTGTGAACCTGAATCTGCGATAGGAATTTTCTCAGGAATATTGTTCGCTACAACATTAGGCCCAACAACATGGGGCATAATGTTCAGAGGGTGAGAACCAAAAAAGATGAAACCCCTCCACTGACAGCTGGAAACGGAAAACCACCACTAGAACCCCACCCCCCCCCCCCCCCCCCGCCCCCAAAAAATAAAAATAAAAGGCTTCGTGAAAAGAAAAAAAAAACCCTCATTTGATAGAGATGTAAATAGGGGAGGAAAACGACCCACCGATGTCAATTGTGAAAAATACACTAGGGAAGGAAAAAACTAGTATGTGTCATCACTGAAGAGAACCCCAGAAAAATGGTGGAAGAGGAAGGATTACCTGGAACCCTGTGGGAAAGGTTCCATGAAAACCCATCTGTTGAGTTCAATGACTTGATAGAAAACCCCAAGGTCTGAGGGATAAAACCTCTAGAGGAGACAACCTCACCTGTCGAGACAAAGATGGAGCCCCTATTTGGGCTCAGCAAATCATAGTCTACCACCCCATGACTTTCGGCTCATCAACATTCCAATGAAAATGACCCCAGAACCCAGTACAAAGTTGAACCCAAGGATAATCCACAATGATATAAACCCATGGGTATTTCACGTGAGAAAAAAACCATCAATAATAACGACAAACACCCTTACAAATGAAATAGTGCGTAACTCCCACCACCATGCCCATTATATGAAAGTTAATCAAACCCGTCGAGAAGACCCGGATAGAACCAGGTGCCACCATGAAAACCTAGTTGTTCAAACTCGCCAAACCCCAACATTGTTTTGCTCCTCTCAAACTTTGAATTTCCCAACTTAAATGGAGGCTCGTCCAAATTGTTGTGATATATATATATATATATATATATATATATATATATATCACACAACAATTTGGATGGAAAAAAATGAATATAATGGAATTTTTAATAAACTATATCTACCTTCTCTTTCTATATTTTTATGTAAAGATATCAAAGTAAGTTCATTTTAGCATATAAACTTTTAAAAATAAAACTATTTGCATGTCATTTTCGTATCTTTCTTATATAATTTGAAATTAAGTTAATATTTTTTATTATTAAAAAGAAATATTTAATATATATAAATTGTAAGTCTGTGGGGCTTTGAATTAATGGTTAATGGGTGTACTCATAAAGCACTCCTTAATTGTTATCGTTTCAAATATCCCCATGGGGTTAGCTGACCAAATAAAAATTATAAAATGTAAACAAGTATATGACTTTAATAGGAATAGTCATATTGATGACTATAATGGATATTCTTTTTCTTGTGAATACTATTTCAATTGAAACTTCATCTTTTAGCTTTCTAATAAAACCTAAAATTGTCATTGGCTAAGATTCACTCTTATTAGGTTGAGGAAATAAGGTAATGATCCAAAACCTATAAATATTTGGTATGAGAGGATCTCTACCCTTTTATGAAACACCAATAAATTATTTTAAATGATGTAATTTTTATAACTAAAAAACGATAAATCAATTTACATTATACATAATAATCAATAAACATTATCCTCGTTACCAAATAACAATTAAATTATAATAAATTTTACTTAACCATGCAAATTTTAATTTTTAATTTCTTAGATGGGGTGTTTGATAGTTGATAGTGGGGTGTACTACCATGATCCCATCATGTATTAATGGACGAGTTGTGACAATATGACCCCACAAAATCATTAATCCCTGACCACCCTTAACAATGTGCAATCATTGGAGTTTGAGGGTGTCATTTTCATTTCATAGTGTCGTGTTAAATGTTCGATTCAAGCAGAGATTGGGCATATCCATGTTCTGCACTACTGTTGAACAAGGGCCATTGGATGGCCCTATCCTAAGCACACGGAATGTGACAGAATGTCGCTTCACATATCAAGTGGTAATGATTTAGTTTTATGGATTCAAATAGCAGTTGAGCTACAATCCTCTATCAATCAATATTGTTGCTCATTTGGTAGGTAGCATATGACTCTTTATGGCGCATGTGCTCTCCGAAAACAGAGTCTCTTTGTAGGTATTTGCTCCAATTTTCTATATATTATGGTTCTTCAAATGTTTTCTCATTCACCATATTCTAGCTCAATGAGGGGGCTCTATAACAATTTGGTCCTCTCTCCTCTTCCCCCTCGTTGCACATCGCCTTTCCTATCCCCTTCCTCTTCCACTCCCTTCTCTCTTGACCACATTTGGTAGTATTTTAATGGCTTTTGCCTTTCCTCGTTATTCTCCCCTCTTGTAAGCCACCCTTTTTGGAATTTCATCCATGAGTTTCTTCTATTTGTCATCCCCCCTCTTCTTTGTTAGTCCACTCACCCTCGTTTTCCAGCTCCACTCCCCCCTCCCAACCATAGTCGTTTTTGTAGCTCCACTTCCTCCCACGTCATGTTTTCTCCTCATCATCAGTTATGCCTCGCCAAAGAGCAAGGATGAGAAGGGGGGAAACCTCTCAACATGCACAGGAGAGTTTGTGGGCCTAGTCTCGAGCTGCTAGATCTGCCCAACGCTATCGAGAACACACCCCATTTCTCATTCAAATTGAACTCATGCAAGATGAACACGAAATTGTTGGAGAACAATGTTTTCTTTCAAACTCTGAGGTTAGACTAACAGATGTGGATGACTAGGTATGTGACACGGGCATTACTATTGGCAGGTACAACAATTATATGTATATCGTGGAGATTTGTTGGCATCTTAAGCTATTATTGGGAAAAGTATTATTGGATAGAAATGAGGCTAAAGAGGAGGTTCTTCTGTTGTTGGACAATGTATGGCTTACTTTGCAGTCCCTGGATAAAAGACCCAGCCATACGAAAGCACACCAAGTTGGCATACCCCCTAACTATGGCTCTTCTCCTAGAAGCAACAAGGAACTTATAAATGATTATTCTTTGTATGTTAATGTTATGAATTTTTGGTCTTAGTCTCTAGTTTTGCATTCTATTTTTGGCCTTAATGGCACGAACTTAGTTTTTAGATTTCTATGACTTAGCTTACTATTAACAATGATTTATATCATTGATATCAATCTTAACTTCAAATCTACCAAGGGTCCAGAGGGATCAAATCTCTTTTCACTATAAAAGAAGTTTGCACCTCAACAGAGAGAGAAAACCACAAGTCAAAATAAGCCACATTAGAGAAGAATACCATGGAAAAAACCATAAGTCAAAATAAAAAATGATTTTTTTACAAAGTGAAAATGTTAAATATTACAAACATCTTTGCTATACTAAATTAGAAAACACATTTCAATACAAAAATTAAACCTTTAACCATGAAAATTTTACTATATAAATTTTCACTTAAAATTAAAATATCATTTTTTTTACATTCTAACAATATTAAAAAAACATTTTCCTCCTCAAATGTTATGAAACTTGGAAATTAATGATTACATGGAAGACCAACTTCAAATAGTACAACTTGGAAGTCAATGATTACATGGAAGTCCAACTTCAAATATAATGTAATTTTTAACCATTATAAAAAAATTTGTTTAAGATAATGAAAACAAAAATATTATACAAAAATTCTATTGATAAATGGAATATAAAAATTTATTCAAGAAAATATCAATTTTTATATTTTATTTTTAAAATCTAATTTTTTTTTAAATCCTGTATTTTATGAAAATGTTTCTCCCAGCATTATTTTTATGAAAATGTTTCTTCCAACCTTCATGGGAATTTTTGACATTGTCTTCAGGATGCCTTTAATGAGTTGACATTGACTCCTGGATTACTGGAATGTCCAATAATCCTGGGACGTTGAGATGGCTTTGGGCCGCCGGGCGTGCTTGCAAGTAATGATTTCAGGGTTCATGTTGTCTGCCCAAACGGGCGACACAGCTGGCAGAGGCAAAGCTGTCTTTATCGGTTGGCCGCAACAGTTTTTCTAGCTCTTTTTTAACTGCTCTGAATCGGGCAGTTTGTACCGCGAGAGGTATGTGAGTTGTCAGCGGAGTGGAGGTAAAGTGCTGGCGGGTCCAGGGATCGGGTCATGAATTCCATGTACACAGCTTCTTTGAGCGGTCTTGATTTAAAAAAGAAGAGGAATGTGCTTATTTATGTGGTAGAGATAAAGATTTTTTTCAATATAAAGGAATTTATTATTATTATTCGAAATGGTAAAGAAAATTTTAGTTTGGGTGTTAATTTGGAGGGAGTATATTAGAAAGAAAGTATTTTTAACGTTCAGGAGGTTAAAAATAGTTTATGGGACAGATTGTTTCTTCATCTTACAATAAATGCTCCTAACTTCTAGACAAACTCTTCATTGAATAGATTATCATAATTTTCTCTATTGTTTTTTAAGGCCTCACATTCTAAAATGAAATGTTTTTTTGTTTCCACTTTTACCGAAAAGCAAAAAATACACTCTTTCCTCTCACATTTTTTTGGCCTTTTCTAGCCCATTGTTTCACAACGGAGTTTATGAGAATTAGTCCTTAATTGAGCAATAAGAATTTTAGAACTCCAAGAAATATTGACCCCTATGTACACTTTTGCTGATGATTATGAGTGGGGTTAAACTCTTCAATGTAGTATTTATTCTTTCTCTCTAGCTTTTTATCTCAAGTACGTTTGTGGAACTTATCCATAACAAAAAAATTTATCTTTTTATTGTTTGTAGGACACATGCTCAAGAAAATATCCCATTTACTAAACCATTTGTTATTTTACCTCATCCAAGTCTTCTTTCTTTTGCATAATCTGTCATTAAACACAACCTTAGGCCATCTACCCTCTTCCATTTGCTCAATTTTTTTAAATACCTTATGACTGGCACCATAGCAATTGCTTCAATAGGAGCAACCCATGTTTCACTTAATAAGATAGTATAAGCAACTGCACTTTTAATTTTGAATTTGCTTTTAATCAAATGCTTATTTTCTCAATTTGTTTCCACTGCAACTCGGATGTGCTGCTGGCCCACAGTTCACAATCGTAGAGAATCACCGGGATCACTAGAAGCCCAAAAGAATTTAGAGTGGTTTTCTAGTCTCATAGCTCTGCCTCTCTACACCTGTTTTGAAGAGCATAAAATGCTTTCCAATCCCCAAAAGTTCTTTTCTTTCTACAACCATCCCAACTTAAGTTTTTGTTGAAGTCAATTCTGAGGTATTTGTAATCTGAACGTTTCCTTCAAAGTAGAATTTACATTGGTTATGCTTTCTTTTGTTAGAGAAAACCACTACTTTAGTTTTGCTAATATTGACTTGCATCCCCACCCTTCTACAAAAATTCTCAAGGGAAGTAAGTGCTCTTACAAACCAACAGCGAATTTAGCAATGAGTATAAGGTCATCTGTGTACAAAAGAAGCCTTATAATGAACTTGCCCAAATGAATATTCTCACCCCCTTACTAATTTAACCACTCTTCAAACTTGTCAATATATAAACCAAAAAGGGTAAGAGACAATGGGCAACCTTGCTTAACCAGGATATTGCTTCTCAAACTTTCAGAAATGAAATCTACTTATTTGTCATATAAAAACATTTATGCCTATAATAACAATCACGTATATAGTACATCTATAAACTTAATTTGGAAAATTGTCTTTAGCTTTGATCATTATTGGCAAAATATAGATTTTAAAGTAAAGTAAAATTATGTTAAATCTTGATCTAGTATCATATGATTTAAAAATAATAATATTTTGACAAAAAAATAGTTAACTAGGTTCATATCTTGCCTTAGCCAAGTAAGTCTTTCAATTCAATTTGATCACGTTACAATACTAAATCCATTGGCTCTAATACCACGGACCACCAAAACTAGAAGTCTTTCAATTCAATTTGGTCACGTTACAATACTAAATCCATTGACTCTAATACCATGGATCACTAAAACTATGTGCATAAAAACACCATTGTAGACTTAACAACTTTGACTCTATTACCAACCAAGTTTACTCTAATATTTCCTCATTTAAACTTGAATGGAAAATCTACATGCTTACACATTTAATGTCAAAGCCAAAAAATAAAATGGTTATTTTTATCTTCACTCATGCGATACTAAATATGTGAGTCTTTAAAAGGTTCATATGTAACCCATTGGCTCTAATACCATGGACCACCAAAACCATGAGCATAAATGCACCATTGTGGACTTATCAACTTTGACTCTCTCACCAACCAAGTCAAGTTTATCCTAACATTTCCTCATTTTAATTTGAATGGAAAATCTACATGCTTACACATTTCATGTCAAAACCAAAAAAATAAAATGGTTATTTTTATCCCCACTCATGTGCACCTATATTTCCTTTTACGAAATCTTCAACCATGTGATTCAAATCTCAATCCAGCTTCTCTATGTTAGCTTCAACCTCAACATATAATGTGTTAACATTTGAGCCACAATCCCTAAACTTTGATACCACTTGTTAGAATTGAAAATAATATGACAGAAGTAATGATAACAATCATATACATAGCTAAAAGACACATCAAACATGCATAGCTTGACAATAAATCATTATTATTTATGGCTTAAAAACAATGTTTACTTATCTTAAAAGAAGGCAAGTCAACCAACACCTTAACCTACCGAATGGAATCCTCCACTCAACTCATTACAATGGAGAATCCCCAAATTTTTTAAAAAATTCATTGAAACTCTAATACATAAGCTATCAAAACCATATGCCCAAAACCACATTATAAGTCTTTCAACCTTTAACTGTAATCAAACCAAAATTACAATTTTATTATACATCATTAACATAACAATCACTGCGATCATAACCATAATTCTTTATTTTTTCTCATCTTTGTGTTTCACATTAGACCAAATATTAATAATATTAATAATGTGATTAATTTGAAAATAATCTCATTATATATATCCCATATCATTAGGACTATAAATGGGGAATCTCATATGGATAAGCTTAATATACTAAATATATTTCTTTGTTGAGGATTGTGTTCCACATTAATACAATTCTAACCACAATTTTAGCAAGCTGGTTAGTTGATGTGCAGATAATGCTATCCGGATTCAAAAAAAACTTAAATCGCGATCTCCAGTTAACAAAATCACAACACAAATGTCCCGGAAAACCCATTGGAAAGGGAGGCAATCACGGTTTGTCAGTTAACAAAATCACTAAACAAATGTCCCGGAAAACTCATCGGAAAGACAGGCAGTTTAAGTGCCCATTTGGAGATTTCCATCCGAGACAGTGCCAGGTTGTCCGGATACCATAACATATTCCGTGAAATCATGACGCCGCAGGCACGCCTGGAAAACTAGAATTTAATAGATCCTGCAGTTACCGCTACTCCGGGATCAACGCTCTGGCGCCGTTTCAGGCGAATCATGGGTCCGACTCATAGCTGTAACAGATCTCCCACTCAATTCGTTTGCTGACGTCTCCACCTTTTCGTTTCTCGTCAGTCGTGACTCATCACGCACCAGAAAACGATGACGTGTCATCTTTAAAAACTGAAAAAATAGAAACGCATGATTGACGGACTCAAGTATTTCGGTCCAGCTCAGAGTCTAATCCATCAAATCCTCGAATCCTTGTCAGCTCTGGTTTGTTAACCAAGTGGCAATCACTCATTGGCTGATTCAGATAGATCCTTTTTTTCATAAATTTATATCCCTGTCAGCGTGTTTTGTGGCGACGGTATGCAATTTGACGAAAATAATTTTGACCCTCAATTTGTCACGTGACAAACTAATCAAATAGATCGCGCTTGCAACTTGCACGTTGTGGATTAGGTATCGATTGCGCATTTGATGCAGACGAGGTTGGAGAATGTGATTCGTTTATCCTCATATCCAGGCTGTCGGACATATTTTAGGTATAAAAAATTGATGAAATTTGACTTAACGGAAGGGATAATAATTTTTATTGTAATTTATTAAGTTATTTATTCATCATTTTTGAATAGTTAATTTAGTCATGAATTTTGAATAGTTTATTTAGTCGTCATTGTATTGGATGATACTTAAAGGGGTGAAGAAGTGTGATTGAAACTAATGAAATGGTCAATCATCACTTTTGGGGCTTGCACCCCCTAACCAGGACCCAAATAGCCTGCTCCCATTCCAGATAGCCTCTAGCTCAAGCGCTTAGAGTTTTTCCCCACAAACAAGCTCACTTAGTTTGCTACCCCATTTGCAAAACCTTAACAAGTATTGTGCCTCATGAACCATTAAATAAAATTTATATTTATCAAACGGAATATTTATTTTAATTATAAAAATTTAAATATTATATTAATATTTTCTATTTTATTATAAAAATTTGATATTTTATTGATATTTTTCATTTTATTATAAAAAATTAAATATTTTATTTAAAAAAAATCATTAATATTTGGTTATCAATCAGTTGCTAATATTTTGATTATAAATATTTATGAATTTGGTAAAGTATTAAGTAAATACAATTTTTTTTTAAATTATGATATATTTAAATTTTAGTTTTATATTATTTTAGTGATGAATAGAATATTATAATATTAATTTAAAAAACAAAATTAAAATGAAGTATGATGTATCAAAAGATTTCAAGTTCAAATGAAAATTGAAGTATTATTTATCAAAAAAATTTAGGGTTAAATGAGTTTACCTGTACCTAGTTGATTCACCTAAAAATTATAGTGGTAATGATCAAAATTAAATATCACCACACAATGTTAATACCAACATATATAAAATTGTATAAATATATTCTGCTAAGATAACATCATTACCTATTTTATAATTATTTATATACATCATTACCTATTTTATAATTATTTATATAAACTGACTTTTTAAAAGATTTAAATTTCTTCTTGCTTTTAAAACAAATGGTTCAATCATCTTTTACAAATTTTATAAATAATTAATGTTTTTTTTTTTTATATATAATTATTTTTTAATAAAAAACACTATTTACATTTATATATTAAATTTAATTTCTCTATTTTTTAACAAATTAAAATACACTGTAACATTTCTTCATTTTCTTTTTATATCATCTTAATTAAAAAATTGTAATTGTCTTTATACAATTTCATAATGATTTGTTTATTTCACAAATCAGTGACCCATTCCTACACAGCTGCTAAAATTTTAGAACAGTTTTGTGATCGAAAAAGTAAATTAAGAAAATAAGAATTTTAAAAAGTTTATATAATAGATTTATAGATTTTATTACGATTTGGATTTAGGGTGAATGTATGTATTATTATATTAATCTATTTTTTATTATATAATAAGAAAAATAAAATTTTACTTTTTAATTTGGAAAGTCATCAAAACTATTAATGAATTACAATTTTCTTTTAAATACATTCATTTAAATTTAACTTTTATTTATTAATAATAAAAAATTTTCATAACTTTTATTGATTAATAATAAATATTTGGACCATATAGAACAAATAAAAATTTGGACCATATAGATTTTTTTTGGTTAGTATTGTTTCTAACCAGTTTGATGAGATTTTTGAGAAGTGATTACTTTTTTAGAATTTAGTAATTGTGCAATTAACTGAATCATTCTTTATTGGTTCTTTATTTTCTTTCACTTCTTGTATTATTGCATTTTTGGCACTCCACATCATAGAAATATTCAACAACGTCATTCAGCAAGGATTCCCAAGGGATTGGACAACTAGTCCAACAATTTCCCTTTTTAAGAGTGGAGACATTAAAAAAGGATTCCCAAGGAATTGGACAACTAGTCTAGCAATTCCCCTTTTTAAGAGTGGAGACATTAAAAATCCTTCCAACTATAAGACCATTATGATCAATCCTTTGTTTGCAAAGCTTTTCAGTGGCATGGTAGAAAATAGAATCAGTAAGTGGGCAAAAGTAAAAGAAAAGAGGGCAAAAGGGCAAGCTAGTTTTAGGCCGAAGCATTCTACAATAGATCATGGTATCACACTGAAACACATTGTTGAAAAGGTTTGGGGGAGAAAAGAAGAAGTATTTTGCTGCTTTGTTGACTTCAAAAAGGCATTTGACACGGTCCCTAAAGAAAATTTGTGGCGTCGAATGGAAAAACTCGAAATTCCTTTACAATATAGAGCTGTTGTCCATAGGCTTTATGAAGAGGTGCAAGTCAAAATTAGAACTTCAGCAGGCATTTCAGAAGGTTTTAGAAGTGACATCGGAATCAAACAAGGTTGCCATTTATCCCCTACCATTTTTTGTTTATATATTGAAAAACTGGAAGAGTGGCTAAATTTGCAAGGTGGGGATGGTGTTCGATTGGGGGAGTTTGTGATAAAGCTTCTTCTATATGTCGATGATCTTGTGCTGGTTGCTAAATCGACCCATGGATTGCAGATGCAACTATATGCCCTTGAGCATTTTTGTAAAGCAGTGGGGATGCAAATCAATACCAGTAAGACGAAAATAATGATTTTCTCTAATAAAAGGAAGCAAAGCCAACATACATTCTTCTTTGAAGGCAACATTCTTGAAGAAGTAAATGAATACAAGTACCTCAAGATCGATTTCAACAACAAGCTTAATTGGGAGGATTGCAGAAAGAAAAGAATTTTAGGAGGGTGGAAAGCACTATATGCACTTCAAAATAGATGTAGAGAGGCAAAGTTATGGGATTGGAACATGATCAAAGTACTTTTTGGACTCCTAGTTTGTCTAGTGCTATTATATGGGTGTGAATTGTGTGTTAGCAGCATCCCTGTTTCAAAATGGAAACAAATTGAAAAAAATAAAAAACACTTGATCATAAGGTTCAAAATAAAAAGTTCGGCGCCCTATGAGATAATGTTGAGTGAAACAGGGGCAGCTCCCATCGAAGCAATTGCCATGGTGTGTCTTATAAGGTATCTAAAAAAAATTGAGCAAATGGGAGGAGGTAGATGGCCGAAAGTTATCTTCAATGAAGGTATGAGTGAAAGAAAGAAATCATGGATGAGACCAAGGTTACTTGGGGATGGAAAAAGCATGAGGAAGCGGGGCGGGGCGCCAACACAGAAGCATAGTGCGGGCGTTCAGGGGTGACCTGATATATATATATATATATATATATATATATATATATATATATATATATATATATATATATATATATATATATATATATTGTTTTGTATATGTCAACAAAAACATGTAGAATGATGAATTAGACATTAAAAACATAAAAACATAGATTGAATCATATAACATCAATCATCTAGAAGTTATAATCTTCATCAACCACGCCCACAAGTTGGAAGCATACAACATATTGACTCTTGAGTCTCGCGAATCATCAATCTGAAGGTTTCAAGCTTTCAAAATTCAATATATAACATTTATCATCATTGATATATAGCATTTATCATCATTGATTCATTGATTTCAGAATTTCAATACTTGTATTTATGTCATTGATATATATCATTTATCATTATTGGTTGTTGATTTCAAATTCAATATATAGCATTTATCATCATTGATATTATATAACATTATCATCATTGATTCATTGATCACCATATAACTTTCATGAAGCATCATATTCATAATTCATAATGACTTGTAAACAGTAAACTTATAAATGCCAACTTCAAAGTTTCACCTTTCAAATTCAAACTTCAAACTTAAATTGTCATTAAATATATGAAAGAGTCAAGTTTCAACTGTTCAACTGTCGACAACAAATAGAAAAGACTAGTAAACAACAAATCTATTTTATCTGGCTGGCCCCTTGCCACGCCCACGAGAAATGTCTAATTTTTGTGAGCCACGAGGAAATGTTGGTCTTCTAGTACTCTCAGGAGTACCACGACCATGACTAGAAGGTGGAGGTTGGATCTGCAAAGGAACAATAGTGTGATATCGAGGAGTGGCACTGGCACTGGCACCCGCACTGCTACCAGTAGATGGTGGGACTGGCCCTGTGTGTGGCGGTGCTGCTGATGCTTCATCATCATCCCTATAAAGTTCTGCTTCCAATTCTTCTAGATGTAACGTGCCGTCCTCCAAATTATCATCCTTTGGGTTGTTGTCCCAGACTCTGTATGATTGATCCTCATTTGCCCGATCACAGTAATGGCTGAGCAACCTCAAGTTATAATGCACATAAACCAAGCTTTCGGCTCGGTTTTCATTCAACCTGTTTCTTCTCACATTGTGTATAAAGTTGTAGGTGCTCCAACACCTCTCTGCAGAAGAAGTGTTCACAACTTGTGAGAGAACTTTTTTAGCCACCTTTGGCAAAAGTCCCATGCCGCCATATGCTTCCCACCATGTGAGAGCATCAAATCTGTCCTTGTCTTCCATTGCATGGAAAGAACCAAAGTTAGCAGTGCAACTGAAGTATTTGCCTAATTCAAGGTGCAATCTAGCACACTCTTCCCTGTCAGGTACCAATTTGTCCAATGCCTTCATGTACCCTTCTTGTACCTCTGGATCTGTGTGAGGTTTCACCCTAACCCCACCTCCAAGTGCAGGTTGGCCCAACCAAGATGGAGAGTAATATTTTGGCGTAAGGATATATGCCAAAGCATGTAGTGGAACATTGAGTTTATTCCACCGTGCACACACACAATCATGAATCATAGCATACAAGTTGGGATCATTATCCTTAACAATATCTTTTATTTGCCCCAACATGTTGTCCATCTGCTCATAAACCTCTCCAATGATTGGTTTATCAGTATCTGCAAACCAAATCATGTTATAAATGGGCTTGGTAAAATTCAAAATTTCCCTCACACGTGCCCAAAACAGAGGGTCAAGGGCAGTCTCCTCCACATGTTCGAAACCTTGCCTGTCAACTATTGTTGCTGCCCTGTCCTTTAATAGCTGCCAGTGTAGGCTTGATACCATTGCAGCCAATGACTCTCTTACCTTCAAAAGGCGCCTGAAGGTGAGGTAATAGCTAGCAAATCTAGTTTTTGCTATCTTCAACAACTCCAATTTGGAGTGAGTACGGAAAAGCCCATGGGTATTGCTATGATTTGTAATCAATTTTATCATTTTTTTACCTCTCTTGTACAAATCACCAAGCCATTTGAATTGAGGTTGTTTGTTTTTGATGATATCATGCATCAAAAGGTTCATTGTGTGAACCAAACACCCAAACCAAAAAATGTTGGGGTATTTATCCTCAATAATTGCTCCTGTTGCCTTACAGTTAGCAGCATTATCAGTGATGACTTGTATGACATTGTATGGCCCAGTCTTTTCAATTATATCAAGTAATGGTTCTGCAATGTTAATGTCGGTTTTGAATTTGTCTGAATAATCATATGCTGCCAGGAAGATTGCACCACTAACCGACACAACCAAAACACTTATCAATGGTTTTCCTTTTACATTGGTCCATCCATCAGAGACAATGGACAGCCCATGCTCATTCCACGAACTTGTCATTCTAGCCAAAGAATTTTTTATTTTAGCTCTTTCATGATCAAGACCCACGGTTCTGGCCTTGTCATACCCAGGGCTTTTGTATCCTTTGGGGGCATCATTAATGGCAGAAACCATTTCATGCCAATAAGGTGAGCGAAGAACATTGAATGGCACCCCACATGCATATAGAAACTGGTAAACTTTTGAATCCGCATCATTCCTACACCCTTCGTCCAGGAAATCGGATATGGTTCTATGCCTTAATCCAGGTGTGCCATTGCCTCCAAAACCACTAGCATGGGTGGAAGTTGAACCTGTTTGTCCATGACGTGTTGGGCCTAAATAAGAATCAATGAAACCCCTAGATCTTTTAGATGATCTCTGTAGGGCAGCCTCCTCTTCCTTCCTATATTTCTCTCTCTGTGTTGCTAGCACACTAGTACAAATTTTGATTCCAATATTTTTTTCTCCATCCCCTGGCATTTTCCCACAAAGGTGCCTTCTCGCACGAGTGTATGAACCATGGTATTGTTTATTGCAATGGGGGCAAATAAATTTAATGGTTCCACCACCTTTCCCTCCTTCCTGTTTCTAAACATATTTCCACAAAGGTGTCTGAGTTTGGTCTTGTCTAGTTGGGGAATCTGTGTCCTCATGTTCTCCACTCCCCACTTCCTCCTCAACATAATCCTCCTCTTCAGGGTTTTCTTCAAATCCACCATAACCCTCCTCTTCATCCTCCTCTTCTCTGATTTGCCTCTTTCTTCTACTACTCTCCAACACCATTATCACAAAGAAAGGAAACAACATGAGGAAAATCCCTAGCCATATAGCCATGATGGAAACAAGTTTCAAGTTTCAAGTTTCTAGCCTGCAAAACAAATGGAAAAATGCCAAATGGGAATAGGAAATGCAACATAGGAAAAAAAACAATTCATTTTTAAAGTTTTAAACCCAATAAAATGCAACATTCAAGAAAAAATCAAGTTTTCATTTTTAAACAACTTACAAATTCATCCTAGAAAATACAAAATTGGATTAGAAGGCCTACCTCTTTCTTGCAATCCTCCTGTTGCCTTGCTCCTTGCTCTCCTTGTCACTTCTGCAGCTCAGCTCTCCAATTCTCTCCTCAAGCTCTTCTTGCTCTTTCTTACTCACTCAACAAACAATAAAAGCAAAATGACCCCCCCCATAAACAAAACGAATTTTTCATTGAAAAAAAATTCCGCCCGGCGGGAAGCGTTTTTTGTTCTGGGGAGCGTTCGGGGGCGAACGCTCCCGGACCGCTTCCGGCGTTTAAAAAACGCTCCCGAAGCGTTTTTTAAATGCCGAAAGCACTCAAAGAGCGTTCGCTCCCGAGCGCTTCCAGAAACGCTCTCGAAAAGGCAAGGAGCATTTTAACAAATTCGGAAACGCGCTCCCGAAAACGCTCCCCTCAGGGAGCGTTTTCGGGAGTGCGTTTCTGAATGCTTCCAAAACGGTCCCAAACGGAGCACGTTTCGGAAATGGGAACGAGGGGGGGGGGGGTGAAGCTTCCCTGCAACCTTGGATAAGAAAAAACATTAAATGGATGAAAAAATGGAATATTTGCCTAAATGCATGTCCAAAAAATAGCAAGGAGTTAAAGAATTTTGTGCTGGAGAAGTTCCGTAAGGGTATATGGGGAAAAGAGTTGGGTAGAAAGAAGAAGTATTATGTTCAGGAATTCAACCCCACTTGTGATCTCCAACAAAAAGAATATATTGGAGCTAACATTTCGTGGAGAGAAAAGGTTCTTATCGCTCTATTAATAACTAACTCACATCAACTTCGGTTTGAAATGGGGCAATGGAAGAGACCTAAAGAAGCTTGGGAGGAAACGGTATGTACTTTTTGCACTTCTGGGGTAGTGGACTCAGAAAAACATTTCATTTTGGAATGTGACGCTTTCAGAGACACCAGGGACAGTTACCGCAGTATGTTAGCATCAATTCCATAGCATTGTCTTTTCAGTGAAGGAACTGTTAAAAGGTTGGGTCAGACCATCATGAATTTGAATAAGAAAATGATTGAATTACAGAAGGTAAAAAACAAGGAAGCTGGTGGTCCCATAAACTATTTTTAGTCTCATGGACGATAAAATATCATTCATTCATTCATTCATAACGTTCAAGTAACATGGACTAACATGGACAGTTGCCTGACAGTTACATTGCGATTTCATCAATAACCGAGTGGTCAATTAATTGAATAGTTTTTTCTAATATAATTAAGTTATTTATGATGTTATTTGAAACTACTAGATGCTTCCACTGTATAGTTTGTTTATAGCGTGGTCCCATGTAGTCTTGCACTTTTCAGTTTGTTTATAGCTTAGTCCCATGTAGTCTTGTACTTTTCTTTCTTAAGGGTACTTGTTGAGAAAAATTGGGAAAAGGTAACTCAAGAAATAGGCAGCCTCGTGCAATGCGAAGAGGAGTGAAAATTTAGAGAGAATGTTGAAAATTCAGAATATAAATTAATGCAATAAGTACATGACAAGAGTCACAACAAATTCCCAAGTAGTAGGAGTTCAAATCAGCGCTTTTATTTCATTAATATCTGGAAAGCAACTTTCTAAATAGGGAGTTGTCTACAGACCCAACAGAATAGCTTGGATGACAGTTTTTTTGCCGAAACCCGGTAATTTTTTTTTCAAAAAATCAGGTAGTTGGAGTGTTTGAATTGCATTTTTTATAGTGGAAATGGATTCAGCACCATCAAAGACCTAAGACCTTTAGGGCAACCAAAATACTAAATTTTAACCACTGTAACCCAAATTTTCAAAAATCTTTGCCAGAATTTTTCATAGTCTTACCGAAATTTTTGGGTTATTCTGTGAGTTTTTTTAGACTACAGCCCTAAATAGTAGGGGTTTCATTTTTGCCGATATCAACATAACAAGGTATCCATGCCACCATTCGCTCGTGAAAAAACGAATCATAATGGTCTTCATAAAATTGCCATGTTAGCTTAAGTTCTTCACATTTTACGAAGTAAGAGTGGCAAATATATTTTGGCACTTGGGGCAGTTAATTGTTACATATCAGTAATCAAGGATGCCTGCATTGTACTGGATTAACAGCGAATATGGAGCCGCAGAGTTGCCGAACTGTTTTGAGCATGGACCGCTCCCAAGCACATGGTACTTTCTTTGTTATTCCTCTGCATTCGATAGGGTTCCCTTTTGGGGAGGAATATGTATTCTGACAGGCAGGAGAACTGTGTGGGATGTAGTTCGATTGACAGACATCTCCTTCTTTATGGAAAAAGATGATTATCATTAATCTGATTGTAAATTGGGTCATCTGGGTCATCTGAGGGCCCAACCACAAAGGCTGTTGAATTTGTGGCGGTCCCCTGATGACCCAAATTTACAAGCGGATTAAGCTAAGGCAAAAAAGACAGTGTTGAGCAACCTTTTATGTGATGAGTAGCCCGCTTTTGTGGCTGGGCTCCCTGATGACCTGAATCTACAATCAGATTGAGCTCAAGCAAAGAAGACAGTATTGTGCAACCTTTAATGTGATGAATGACCCACTTCAACTAATTGTGTAGATCTAACCCAATATGTTATGAGTAACCCACTCCAGTAACCTGTGTAAATCTAACCCAATATGGACATATTTAGAAAAGGTGGGAATTTTCTCTTGAGATTGGAGCCAAAGTAGGCATGCTTTCATCTGTTGCTTATGTAAGGAGGAGGTACATGTGTGACAACTCTTTAGCTTCACGATGTAATTTCATGAATTAGTTTTATACTATTTGGTAATGAAGTATCAGACGCATTTGCAGCAGATTGAGCGACCAACATGGAATTAAAAGTCAAACTTCTTGATATTCTGTGACTGAAAAATCTTTGTTTTATTAGAGAATAGAATACATGAACATTGAATACTTATTGACATTTTCTTTTATTTTTATGGTACACAAATTATCCTAGAGAAATACAAGATGTGAACTTATACAAGTCCCATGGTATCTTCTGCCCTGCAAATTGGTTATCCTCTGCTTTTCATCAACTTTCTTGCATTTCATGTTTTCCAGCCATACACCTGAAGAAGTATCATTATCCATATGGGAAATAACTCAATTGCTTTGCCATTTTCCCAGCACAAAGTTCTTGAATTTACCAAAATGCCACAAGATCTCTTCAAGAGAAATGTTGTTCTCATCATAATCACTAACAAAGCTACTCAGCATAATGCTGCGCCGGGTAGACTGAACTAAAAGGCTAGCCATACACCCTGGAACTCATGTATTTCCATCGTTTATCTGTACCAGGCTTCATCCTTACTCAAATATACTTGTATTACTATACACACTTAGCCTAAGGACATCTGAATCAAACCAACAGCGAATATAGAAACCTGCATGTCATGAGCCAAATGATCAGGACACCCGAATCAAACCAAACAGAGAACATAGAAACCTGCATGTCACGAGCCAAATGATCAAGAGGATAATAATAGGTGTCTCTATCAAAAGAAAGTTGAGATATTGTAAATAAGGATAATACTATAGGCATACCCAATGTTAAGGAGGAAATGTAGGAGAATGTGTAGAAACATATTTTTCCTCAACAAATTAACACCTTTAGCACGGAGTCTAATAAAATGAGCAAAGGTGATTGACTTTTACCTGATCATTATGTTTGTTGCATGCACGGAACAATGGAATACTTTTCAGAGTAACAATGGCAATTGCTCCCCAACAATACCAGTGGATACTAAAACTTGTTGTAGACTCCTACCAAGCCAGCTCCAGAAGAAAACTTAATCAAACCGTAAAGAGCTTTCGGTAAAAGTTTAGAAGTCAATGAACATTTTGGAGTCTTGCGGAGGTTGATTAGAAATCATACCATGAAAAATGTTTACCATGGTAGGCATTAGATTTGTTTCGAACAAATGTATTCAAGTTCACAATTTATCCTGATTTTCTTTATGGAATTCATATCTGATGTGCTAGGTGCTGAAAAGGTACACGTTTAGAACCATGTGCATTCATGATTCTTCTTGTTTGTTCAGGAAAAATTTCCCGCATATGATGCCTGTTTAATAAGAAATGGAACCAAATGCATCAACATGGAGTCATGGAAGATAGATGATTAACATAATTAGTTGAAACATTTCCATTCACCATGCTCTAATGGCTAATTGATCCTTTGAAAGGAAGCAGACATTGATTTTAGCTGAATTTTTTGCAGTCATAATGGTAAAGCAAGACACAGTGGATAAAATTCTTACATAAATTTTGGGAGTTTGATGAGAATATTGGGTTCGTGGCAGAAGCTCTTCTACATGGAATTTTGCACCTGAACTAGTGAAATCTTTCTTTAAGTTGATTCTGTTGACCATGTCCACCTCCGCCATGAAAACAGAATAAACAGGTCGATGATCAGAGAGTTTTGATTCTCCTCGACCATAAGAAATCTGCTTTAATCCTTTACCATACCAAAGTATACGATCACACCTACATGACACATCGTGATGAAACTCTAAAGTTAAAAATTTATTTAGAATACAAACTGAGATGCTAAAATGAGTAGCTACATGTATTTGGAGGAAATATATGTCCAAAGTTCCAAACTAAACATAAACACCATTGAATAAAAAGAAGTATATATCTAGGAAATCATTATGTCACATTGTTTAGGGGACCTCTCCAATTTAAGACTTTTCTATACAGACCACATCTTACTGTAAAACCAATAAACTCAAAGCAAGCAATTACAGGTTATCCTTCATCCCCAAAAAGGACCCCACCAAAAGAGTACTATAAAATAATTTACTTTTAAGTTTTCTCCACAACACAACGTGAATTTTACTCTTTATACACTAATATATAAAATCTTTTTGAAAACAAATGTCTATGTACCATTTTGAAATTCCATTGCTCAAATTCCTTTTAGGTCCCTGAAAATGGAAGTTGCTAGATCTATACAAACAGAAATTCAAACAAATGGATCTAGCATGAAACTTGACGTTGGGAAATGCAAGAGGAAGTATCTAAGGGTTCTAATACTTTGCAAACACAAAACCTCTATAAACTGATCACCAGAGTCTCCAGAAAGCATTCACGAAAGAATTGTTTTGAATAGAACTAGATCATAGAAAGAGGAGGCTTCTATCTTCTCTGAACCCTTCCTGCTGATGATTTTCTAGGTCTTTATCCCAAGAACATAACTAAATCATATTCTTCAAATATGCTTGAGTTAAAAAAGGTCAAGCTGGAGTCAAGTACAACTTATATAAACAGTGTTCTAAAACAAATATCACAATAAAACTATAATCCTCTAAGAGGCCAGGAGAATTCCAACTCTCGTTTTTAGTGGGCACTGGGAACTGCAATGGAGATACTACAGAGGTAGGCAATCTGCTTTCTAAGCGATAGATTGCAAGTGCTGACTTCAAGCTCATATCTTTTACTAGCTTAAACTCACTTTCCATCTGATGTGACCAACCTCAATAATTTTGTAAAATCTGACAACTTATGGAGAACTGATTTCAATCAAATCAACAGTGATAGATCGAACCCACAGAACTGCATTACCTCACACTTACCATGCTGGAGTGCGGCGTCTTTTTCTTGATTTCAAATGTTCTCCAGAATAGCAGTCTGAATTTTTGTGGTACTTGTAAGTAGGGGCAAAATGTATTCTGCCTTCATTCCATCCTTTGAATACATGTCCTGCTCTCTGCTCAATTTGAAGCTGTCGTAGAGCATCTCAGAATTGATTTAGTTCCAGAAAAATTCTAAAAGGAAAATTGATTTCCCAGGTTCAAATCAAAGTCTAGTTGAACTGAACAACTTCAACATAATATTTAATATCAAGTATGTGCATCTACCTGATCTTTCTCTAACAGAGCTTCCCAGTCATTCTTCTTTAGCAACTCTCTAGTATCACCATAGCAAAGAGCGATGCGATAATTCAAATCCCCAAGCCAAATAACTCGACTGTGAAATGAAATCATAAGATCAAATTAGATAATCAACATGCCACGGAAATACAATACAATCCATGTGAACATATTATTGGAAGTTCTATTCAAAAAACTTCCCAACTGGAAAATTTAGTCTTCACCCATAAAGGAATAACCAAATTTCCCTTCTCTTTTTTTCTTACCTGCAGGTGTGCCTAGTAATGTGTAATCATGTATGAAGATAGATAAAAACAGATATAGATTTAAAGTAATATATATGTATTGCAATATGTAAAGATGCTAATTTAAAACTTACTCATGCTCCAAAATGCTTTCTGGTGTTTTCTCCCCTGAAAACTTGGGAATTGGTGGAAAGTGGGTCTTCTTTAAAATTTCCATAACATCAGAATTCCTCCTTATCTCATCACCTTCCTTCTCACCAGAGCTCAAATGAGAACATACAAAACAGAAGCTTGTCTGATAGAGCGACATGCTAATAGAGATGGAACCCTGAAAGTGAGTGTAAACGCTATTAAAGAATTGATCAGAGAAAAAAAGTGTTCCATAATAGATACTGCCATTAAGTGGCCCTTCTTAGAGCTTTTGACATTGTCCTATCAGATGCAATATGAGGAGATGCTGTAGTTAGCCAGTCAAGATACTGCTTTGTGCAAATTTATCCTAGGGTTGTGCAGAATTATTTCAATCAAGATTGGATCAGGGCCTAGTCCTCTGTTTTGAAAATTGCTTTTCTTTGTAATTTAGTGCATAGACATAATTTTAGAATGAAAGTAAAATTATTGCAGCAAGCTATGCAAATAACAGCTGGAGCAGAAGCATTAGAAACAAATAAATAGTGAGCAGAGTATCCTTTCTCACCTTGTTACCAAGGTAACCCATTAGGCCTCGTCCAATGCATGAGGCCTTCAAATATCGAACATGTTGTCTAAAATCACTACGTACCCAAACACAAACAAAAATGCCAACCATCTGCTTGCTAGTTGCCAAATAGTAGTTCTCCTTGCTTGAATTAAACTTGTAATTTATCCACCCTGGGTCAACCCTATCTGATAATGGACTAAACATTGGAGAGGGGAAAACAATAGAGGGAGACTCTTCTTCACTCGAAATATACTCATCCTCTGATGAAACTAATGGAAAAGATGCATTGGAACCTACTCCATGAAGTGGTGATGCCCGGAAGATATGGTCAGCAAGGCTGGATCTCCTCTCTATCTTTTTTGGGTCATTTGTAGCTTCATAGTCTGGCTTAGAAGGGGTCTTGAAGGCCATTAATGACTTTCTACCAGCAAAAAATGAACTTTTACGCACTTTAGAGCTTTCGAATTCAGAGTCCAAACAGTAAACAGCTTCCGGAATTTCTCCAGACTTGTCCGTACAAGGTGATAAACAGTTAAATTGGTTTCTATTCCTGCTTGTGCTTGAATTGTTCAGTGTTTGGTGAATAAGGGCCAGCCATTGTGCAGCATGGCCATTGTTCTCTGCCCCTAAAATGTTTCCTGCATTTAAAGGCACAATTTCTTGAAACCTGGAAAAATTCACATGCAGATTGTATCCTGTCAGACTTTGTGGCAACTACAGAAATCTTAATCAAAACTATCAACACCCAATTTCATTCTGAAACTAAAACAGTTTTAATTGATACCCTCTTATTGATGAAAAGAAAATGTGTAGAATATTTTCAGGGCTTTGTTTCATCTTTGCTGAAGAGGATATAATGAGGGGAGTTTGTTAATACCCCAAAATGTAGATATCTGCTGGAGCTGATCCATGCAGCCATTCCTCCAAATTCAGACCGTTGTGGGGTGCTTTGCCTCCCACATTCCATGTTGCCACAAATATCCTGTTTTGCAGAAACATACAACCGCCTACTTAGATCAGAATGTTGAAATCAAACTTCCTGTACATCTTCAGACACCATTATTCTGCCTTCAAGAGAAGCAACCCATCACAGATAAAGGTTCTCGCATTTGAAATTCCAAATAAGATGGGCGTTCTTGTCGTCAAAATTCTAGCAAAATGGTAACGATTGATAGATGCAATAGTGCAAAACATTAAAATCCTGTGTTTTTTATAACATCGCTTCTCTCACCATTGCTTATCTGATATGATGGGTATTTGATATAAGCACAAAGCAGAAAGATGGAAGAGAGAGAGATTTTGCTGTGAGAAAACTGAGATTCCTTTGTATTACTCTAATAGTAATACATTCGCATAATATATATTAAGTTTGGGAGGGAATTGATAAATGAAGACTCGTCGATCTTCAGCTTAGTATTACCGAGGCAACA
The DNA here is from genome assembly GCA_034641835.2 of Pinus albicaulis. Classification (NCBI taxonomy): domain Eukaryota; kingdom Viridiplantae; phylum Streptophyta; class Pinopsida; order Pinales; family Pinaceae; genus Pinus; species Pinus albicaulis. The sequence continues at coordinate 559,287,452 of CM076569.1, read as the reverse complement.
ATAACTTCTCGCGATCACGAGGATAGATAATGTTTGAAATGGACCATAGACTAAATCCGCTACGTTTCACCCTGATCAGATTTCAGGTAGTGTTAAAATAAATTCAATTCAATCAAATACCATACCTAAAGTCGCGAGTTTCTGTGACTTGGGACATATCTGGCTCCACTGCTACTGGATTGAAATTTTCTGGGATTCATTTCAACAAGCCTTCTGTCAGAATTGTAACACCGAAACTGAAAGCAGAGTAAGAAATCCCTGGAAAATAATCTAAGTCTAAGAGAAAACTCGTCCATTTTTCAAGGACTCTGAACACCTGTAAAACAAAATTGGGCGTATTATGTTGAAAGATATTTTTTTCCCAGTACCAGTCTGGCTTTTTCTTGAGCACGATGACTCGTTATCTGAGCAGCAGCTCTTTCGTCTCCCAAAGAAGGATTCATAATGGTCTGCATGTTTGTATTTGGTCTTAGTGAACAATAAATAAAATGCACTCCTATATCCATGAATGGATTAGCAATAAAATATCAATCATTGATTAATTCATTGACACAGCAAATTCAAGAATATATTCAACAATGAAGCATGTCATTATATCTCTACAGAATACAAAAGCGGACCCAAAACAATATTAAAAGATACAGAGCAGATTTGATTTTGATTGGCTCAAACATATCCTCGTGCTTAGTGGGCACTGCTCACCAAGGATTGGGATCATACTATAACAGAGATTGGGTATTCTTTCAGAGTAACAAGTATTGGATTACCTTCAAAATTCTCACCACCTTGGATCTCGTTCTCTTTTCCCTTCATATTCATCCACTTCCTGACCAGCAACTTACGCCAGGAGTACTGCAGAAACATGGCAGAAAAATGACAGAAAACAACGATTCAACTTAATTGAAAATCATGGCATATAGAATACAAAAGAAAAATAACACAATGGCTGATTAGAATTTAATTGTAAATACCTTGTTTTTATGGTCCTCCATAACTGTCATCAATGTACTGACAAAGCTAAACCTTGGTATTTGTGATTCAAAATTTTCTATCAGACAAACAAGGAATGAGTTCACTTTTTTGTAGAAGCCGAATGGCAGTCATTTCCTTCAGGAAAATCATTCATTGGTAACAGGCAAACAGGATATAGAATACAGTAAACAATACTAGAGGCTTTAAAAATGGCGGCATTGAGTAAAACAACAGCATAGATTCAATACAAAAAACGGGCATAGCAACTACAATTCAAAAATGGCTGCATGTATCTGAGAAGAAGAGCCACTGCAATGATAGCAAAGCTCTTTATCCAAAACCAAGAACCCCTCATTATTATTGCATACCTTGATGGATCAGATCAAGAGAAAGAATGAATGTGGTGGGTTTGTTTTAACAAAAATATTTTTTTAACAGATGTTGGGACAGTTTTAAACCCAATTATTCCAGGGACTGTACTTGTGAAAAGGGGTGAAACAGACCTTTTACTGAGATTGGAGGGTGTCTGCTCTGCCATCAAGCTTATTTATTTATTACATATCAAACAGTGCAATGCAAGTCAAGTGCCTTCATGAAACCTGAGGGACCCCACTTACAAAACTAACAGAACGTGGTCAGAATAAAGAATATCTATACAGACCGGGGATAGGAGTCTGTAGATACTAGCCAACGAGAACTTTAACACCTAGGGCTGTACTTGGAATTCCATGAGACCATGAGACTATTTACAGCTTTTGGGTTTTCGCTTCATCAACTTGGAATTCGGTGAACCTAATCAACTTGGAATTTGATATTCATTTGACCCTCTGCTGTATAGTGTTGGGCAGTCAAGCCCGCCTGATGCTGGAGAATTGGGACTCATATAGCTTCCTGCTTCTGAATTTCGTCTCTGGACGCAGATGGAGATCCGGAAATCGTGACATTTTTACTTCAAGATTTCAGTCATTATCGAGAGGCCATGCCACCCTTTTGCCTATAAATTGTGGATTTCCGAGGTCCTTCTCATTGAATCCTCAGTTTTCTACGAGTAATTATACTAAAAGGGAACCATATCCTCGGAAATTGTTATATCAAGATTTTTAATATCTTTATTATTTAAAATGATTTGCCGGGTCATTGAAAATTAGGTGTTGTTATGGTAAACCCCTTCCATTAATAATTTATTTAATTAAAAGTTTACTCGGCCTCGATTCAGTGAATTTTGAAAATGACACGTGTTGTAATTTTAAACATCATCGTTATTTATCATTTTGAAATCTTGACATTATATTTAAATATATTGGATATTTTAATTTTAATTAAATATTATTTTAGTTTATGGGGAGGTAGAAAACACGCTGATAGGTCCTTTGTTAATATTACTCTTGTGAAAATGTGACATGTTTGAAATTTTGTTGGCAAAAATATAGTTATGTTGGTGTGATCTATATTTTTTTTTGTGTAATTTTCAAGTGATTTTAACTACTTAAATGTTTTTAAGTGATAATTATTCAATTTATAAAATAGTGCTAGTTATCTTAAAATTAGCATTACTTAACAAAAATAAAAATATTGTTTTATTTCAATTTGACATTTAACTTAATTATAACTTTGAAATTTGACATTTAATTATAACTTTGAAATTAATTTATTATTATTTATTTTAATTTTATCACGCTAACATCAATCAAATATTTTAGTTGTCAATTCAGTCTAAAAGTTTTTTTTTTTTTGTTGTAAATTGAACGCAAATATTCAAACACCAATTTAACAATTAACTTAATTATAACTTTGAAATTAGTTTATTATTATTGATTTTAATTTTATCATTCTAACACCAATCAAGAATTTTAGTTGTCAATTCAGCAAAGAAAATTTTTATTGTCAATTTAGTTAAAAAGTTGCAAAGACATTCTATTTTGAAATTTTTAGTAACCAAAAACTTAGCTTTCTTTGGATTAATATTGTGGGTCAATTTTTCCTAAAATGTGATAAGGTTTTTTTGGAATTATAAATTTAAATCATATAATTTATAAAATTTAAATGTTTTATTAATTTTTGAGGGCGTTGAATTATTTATATATAATCTAGCTTAAAATTATATCGCTAAATTCCAAAAAAAACATAAATTTATTTATATAACATATAACACATTTTTTAATAATTGAATAATATTATTAGATGTTTAGTGTGTATTAATTTTTTATTTCAATGTGATTAAGGTAATTTTTTCATTCCAAGAAATATTTTTTTATATATATATTTTATTTTAGTAATAAGTGATAAAATTACTTAAACCACTAAGTTTTTTTTCTTTTTTCTTCTACATATAATACATTAATTTATTTGTATTAACATTTTGAACTAGCTTGATGTAGATTTAATCTCCATCACATTAATTTATTTGTGCCAACTTCTCTAATCGATCAATATAAATCATTAATACACTATGTCATAATCTTCAATAATAATAGTATAAATTGGATCTTAAGAAAATAAAATATAATTATGCATGGGTTGTTATCACTATTTGACATTCATATATATATATATAATTTATTTTTACTAAAATAAATAAGAATAGAAAAAAGAAAATTGTTATCTTTTTTTAAGACTAATACAAATAATATTTATTATTTATTTATTAAGTGTTATAGGTTGTGGGGTGAACTTGATGGATCTAGGTTGGTTATATAATACTATATAATATCTTATTTGTATATGTGTCTCTTTCTTATTCCCTCTCTCTATCTCACCCCCCAAACATACACACTCCCTCCCTCTTCCCTCCCTCCCTCCCTCTTCCCTCCCATTTTCCTCTCTCCCTCTTTCTCTCTCTCCCTCTCCTCTCCCTCTTCCCTCCCATTTTCCTCTCTCCCTCTTTCTCTCTCTCTCTCTCCTCTCCCTCTTCCCTCCCATTTTCCTCTCTCCCTCACTCTCTCTCCATCTCTCTCGTGTCACTCCCTCTCCACCTTTCTCCCTCTATGTATTTCTTCCTCCCTCCCTCTCTCTCCCCCTCCAACTCCATCTCTCTCCCCTATCTCTCTCTCCTTCACTCTATTGAATCCTCTCTCTCTTCCTTCCTCTCTATATCATTCTCTCCCACCTCTCTTTGTCTCCCCCCCCTCCACACACACTCTCTCTCTCTAAATTTGTCACTATCTTCCTCCCTCTCTCCTCTCTCTCCCCTCCATCTTTGTGTCTCCCTCTCTCTCTCTTCCCCTTCTCTCCCTATCTCTCTCCTCTCCTCTTTCCCTCACTCTCTCCCCAGCTCTCCCTTGTCAGTCCTTCTCTCTCTCCACCTCTATCTATCTTTATCTTTGTTCTTTCCACCCTCTCTCCCTCTCTCTCTCCCCTCCTCTCTCTCTGTAACAACCCCAGTGAAAATTCATCTCTCTCTCTCTCTCTCTCTCTCTCTCTCTCTCTCTCTCTCTATATATATATATATATATATAAGACCACGTTGATGGGACACGTATTCCAAACTGAATGGTGGGAAAAACATCCTAATAGGTGTTCATTTTAGTTATCATGGCTAAAGGAAATTGGAAAAGGCATAAGGCATCATTTGACATCTGTTTATGAAAATAATGGAAAATAGAAGAAAAGGAAGGTGAGAGGTCATAGGTTGCATGTGAGTTGGAAAATGAAGAAAAATAATGGAAAATGAAGAAAATAGAGACCTCATTAATAAAAAGGCTTCTTGGGATTAGTTGGTAATCTTTTTGTTAATGTAGTTTCAGAGCTCTCATTATTCTCTTTCTCTCTCTCATACTCTTGGATACTTTTAGTTTTCTTGGAGCACTCTTGGAGAGTGTGGATACTTGGTGATTTGGAGCAAGAAAGTAAATGAAGAGCAGGAAAGTGTAAGCGGACATCGGGATCAACAACTACAACGGGTTTTGATTGTAGGTACCTAGTTGCATGTATGTTTTCCTCACTAGTTTTGGCATGCATGGTGTATGAATATGGATTTTCCTAGCCTTTCCATTTCTTTTACAACCATGTCATTGTGGGTTTATATCCATTATTGTTTTCTAGTTGGTTCTCGTGATTCCTTTATTTGTGGGTTGAGTTATTATTTCTTGGAAGCCTTGCTTGGAAAAATGCTTTGGAAGCCCGACAGACAACTGCAGGTTGAGTTACTAGTCCTGGAAGCCTTGGTTGGAAAAAACACTCTGGAAGCCTTACATGGGTTGAGTTACTAGTCCTGGAAACCCTGGTTGGGAAAATGCTCTGGAAGCCCTGTAACAGTTGGGGTTGAGTTACTAGTCCTAGAAGACCTAGTTGGAACAAACATTTTGGAGCCCTAAAACAACTTGGATACAGACCAATCCATGATGGTTGTGATGTTCGACTGTGAGGTGGAATCACTAGTTGAGGGTTGAGGTGGTTTGGCCTCTAGAAGCCCTGGATTGATTGTGATTGATGTATTTGATGAGATCCCACATTCATGCTTGGAATATTACATGGGGGTGATTGGCTAAAGTGAGATTTGGCTCAACCAATCTATAATCGAGTGGAACTTGGAAGTCCCATCTCTGGTTGGTTTCTACATGTGAAAATTTGGTTACCCAAATCCTACTGCAGCAAATTTTGTTAATTCTTCTAATTTTTTAATTAAACGAAAAATTTACTTGCAGTTTCCTATGAAAAAAATTGAATTAAATTCATTGCAGCCTACACAACATAAAATACTGTAGAAAATACAACACATGTACATCGTTATTTTTGGACAATCGTCCCCGGAAAAACAAAACTTGGGAAAATCGGTGCATCAGCTGAGGTTTTTATTATTATGCAATAGTAATCTAAGTATAAATCATCTGATGCTCAAACTGGCTATCCGTTACAATGAAAAATGACGAAAAATATATTGAGAAAATATCACGCTGACAAAGGAAATCCGACACTGATCTGAACTAGAGACAAGTTGCCCTGCGCTTGTATTTACGTAATAACTACATCCTCCTATGCAGCCACTATGCCACAGCTCCTAGGACTGCGTCACAGCTCCTGGGACTGTGTCACACCTCCATCTGATCTCCTGTTAGCTGGAAACTCAACCCTCTGAAGCTTTGCGCTGCCTCTCTATGGCTCTCAACGTATTCTCTACTTTTCACTTCCCGGATCTGGAAAAATTCCTCCGGTCTACTATCTCTGCCCTTCACTGCAAATATCTCACTCGATCTCTCTCTAGCAACTCAGCGTTGCCTCTTTGAGAATTCGATTACCCAGCAAAATCGATCTCTACAAATCTGAAGTATTTTCTCCAAGTTCCCATCAAGCTCCTTCTTATAATCTCTCGTCAACGATCAATGGCCAAGATTAGATCTTAATCAATGGCTCATATTATCTAGGACTCAATCCATGCCTTTATCTAGAAGATTCACACCCGATTTAACTAATACCCTTTAATTATTCTCATTTCCTAAGTTTAGATTTAGGAATCCATTAAAAATAATTAATTATTTTAATTAAATTATCTTCGGGTAGAATTTCCCCAAACGATTTGTGGGTATTAGAGAATGCATGTGTCTTAGCCTCTTTGCAAAATCTCAAGGCTAGAGCACATTTGATGCTACAAAAATTAACACTTTCTCTTAGCGAGGAAAGTGCTCTAGTGCTACAACCTACTGAAGCATCACTCTGACTCTGTATCACCTCCAGCTATGCTGCTAATGTCTGGCCTCACTTCCCACCAACTACTGCATAGCTCTGATTCTGGGTTGCATCTGTACTGTTGTTGACTTTGCATGTTTTTTCAACTAATGCATCTGCACTGAAACTTTGTTGTTGCTTCCACTACAACATCTACGACTGTCTCTCATATGTTGTTGTTGCAACTGAGAGATGTCCATCATAGTGAAATAACTATGTTCAATATGATGCATCTGTCACGGAGTTCTGAGTGCTTCTAGTCTTCATGTTGTCATTGACGCCTCCACGTTGTTTCTGACTCTCCACTGTGCCCACTGCATTATTGCCGACACTATTATGCGCTGCTTAGTTCCTAACGTTGCTAACAACAACATCTATCACTCTGGCACATGACTGCACCATTTGTCTCTTGTAGCAAGGAATTTATTCAAAAGGTGGACTCCTCAAGGATACTGCCCATCCTGTAGCTCTCTAGGGCTACAAAACTTAAATCACCCCACCTCACCCCTGGCGGTATCTCAGTGATCATGGAAAAATCTTCCTCTAGTATGGAGGATAGTCTATCGATCTCTATGGATGCAGCCTACTGATCCTAATTCTCCTCTTTGTCCCTCTTCCTGAGCGGACACTAGGTAGTGTAGTGACCAAGTTCACCACACCTGAAGCACTTGTTTTTTGAAATGTCCTTCTTCCTTCTGCAATGCTCTTGTTTCCCCTTTGATGCAAGGGTTGCATTCTCCTTTTCCTTACCTCTGCCTTTGTCCCACTGTCGTTGTTTCCTTCTAGGTTGCTCTTCACCAAGTCTCGCCTTATGTTGAGTCATGGAAAAGGTATGCTTTTATCCTCATATCAACTTAATTAATCATTTAATTTTATGTATTTATCTTGGTTTTTGGGAAGAATCTAGAAGAAAATATTGTGAAAGATGAACAAAATCAATTGTCAACAAATTGTATTATTTTAGCATGAAAACTAACTTTTGCTTGTCTTTATGTGCAGAAACCAAAATTGGACAATTGTTGTTCAAACTATGGAACAACAATGGTCAAAGAAAGAAAAAGATCATTTATTGATTGCACGGGCTAGCAGAAGAAAAGGACAATCAAGCTAATTCTATAGTGAAAATCCGATTAGTAGTTGTGAAATCCTCAGGATATCATGATCCTAAGGATTTGATCCTGAGGATTTGTCTCTCATCTATTAGTTTACCATTTGGTTATATAAGGCTAATAGGTGAAAAATAAGAGGGTTAATTTCCAAGTTGTAACTTTCATTTTGGACATAATTATTTGTATTAAAGACAAAGTATTTTCACTACGGTGATGTTGTATCTTTACTACTATGATTAATGAGAAAAATCGTGCTTTGTTCATAATTGTGTTCTGATTATTCTCAACAGTAGCTTCTGGAGGCTTTGGGCCTGGTCGCTAGGAGACTTGTTGCTTCTTTTGTGCCATAATCATTTCTTTCATCTCTGCCATTGTTAATTATTGTATCTTGTTATTTCGATTGTTGTGTGATGTTAGATTTTTTTGTGTAGTTTACCTTTACTATTTGAGATAAATCTTAGATGTTGTTACTCTTATAGTTGCATATCATTCCTTAATTAATTATTCATATTAGTATTAAAATTATCGTTGTTCCTTTTGAGTGATGTTATCATAGATATATGATGATTGGTTACTGTTAATCTTATTTAAATGCTTGAATAGTTGATTGTTGTTCATTTACTGTAATTTCCATTTTCAGTAGATAATTGTTAGTGTTAGGAAATCATTATTTAAGTTTGATTCCTTCAATTCACGAGTTAGATTCCGCTTTTGCCAAATCGCTTGAGAATAGATCAAGACTTATGGTTTATAAATGCCTTAAGGTTTTCTTTGAATTAGAAAGCATTGAACTTCGAGAATAGAGATTGATTATTACCCATTTAGAATCTATTTATTCCTAAATAGCTTTTGATTTCACTTACTAAATAAACAAGGCCAACGCTCTTGAAATAAAAATGTAGATGAATCCTCGTTGATAATTAATGTATGTATTAAGTTTGATTTTCATAGTCATCTTAGTGCACCAACATTTTGGCATTGTTGTCGGGGAGAGTGTTAAAGATTGGTTTCTTTTTTAATTTTATTGCTGGGAGAGACTTGGGTATTGAAAATGGGAGGTAAGAACCTGCATACCAGCAAGTAAAACGCTTGCTCAAGAGCCCACTTTCTAGCAGATGCATATAGAGCATATAGGAATAGATGTTTTTATGAATGACTAGGAAGAAAAAAGTAGAAATAGATTCACCCACCTAAATCCACCAAACCCTAGGGGTCAGTGACCCTTGGAAGATCGACCTTGATAGACGAAATCATAAGAAAAGAAAAATCTCAGGCGTCAGTAGGACCTTGGACCATATCTGGAAAAAGCTCTACTATAATCCCTCAAGAAGCAGGCTCACCATCTGCAGCTCAAGAAGAGATCCATAACAAAAACAAAGGGTATGAACAGAGCTTCCAGGTTACAGAAAATTTTCGTTCTGACCCTTCACAAGAGGGAAATTCGTGCAATATGCAAGAATGAGAGGGGGAAACTAGCGATGTTGTAGGAGAAAATCTATAGTCACCGGAACCTGGATCTCCTAAGATCTTAGTTGAAGAAAATACACCCGATATCCCAGATCAAGGTAGTGTTGTAAGACCCCTTCCAAATCTGTCTACCAGTCCTGCCCAAATAAAATTTCCAAACCAACAAATTCCTGAAGGTTATTGGCACATCTTTGATAAGATGTCGCATAATCATCCTCGGGGACAAACATCGGTTTTGGAGTTTCCTATCGTCGACCCGGTTGCTAATGCCCCATGAAATCCATTCCTTTGCAAATCATTCCTACTTTTCATGGTTTAACCTCGGAAGATCCTGATGATTTATTTTGTTCAAATTTGACATTTTATGTAGGGCATATGATTATACCATTGATCCCCTAATGCTAAAACTGTTTCCCTCTACATTAAAGGGAGCAAATTTACGATGGTTTATGGGTCTTTATGGAGGGACTATTAACTCTTGGGATCAAATGAAAACTTATTTTCTCACTAAATATCAAGATTACTGCAGGACTAGAGATTTGAAAGATGAAATATTTAATATGACCGCAAAAGATAATGAAAATCTAGAAGAATATGTTGAGCAGTTTCAATACAATTTACAAAGGTCTCCTTATGTTGCATTATCTAAAGATATTTTAAAAGTAACTATGATAAAAGGGATGAAAGATGAATGGATAGAAACATTAAATTTAATGGAAAAAGGAGATATTTATCAGGAAAATTATGATGACATTATTCAGCTGTGTATCAAGTGCTCTCGAGGCAATACACGCATCAGGCCAATTGGTTGAGATACTATCGCCAGAAATAATAAAGCTACTAGTGGCAGCGTAACTCGGATGGAAATCGACAATATCTTAGAATATTTCAAAACCGATATCCTGGGCACCCTCATAACACGGTTGACATCCTGCAAGCCAAACATAAACAAGCTATATCAGAACATAATTTAGCCATTTTTGGCCCATGATGCTGAAAGAAGCACAATGAGAGGGAATGTCCGTTGGACATGGTCAAGGCATATGCCATCTACACTAAGGATCATGCCACCGAGCAGTGCCCATCACTTCTAGGATTAAAAGTAGTTTTTAAAGAGGCGGAAGAAGAGACAGAACCTGTATACTTAATGAACCAACGTCGACAGTGGCAAGCCCAACCCACAGGTATATCACAAGACTCTTCTCTGTTATTTTTTTATCCACCATTTAATCAACAACATAATTCTGGAACAATGTGGCAAGGCCAATCACCTTTCTCTACTTGGCAGTCCCAATAATTTTCTATGTCACCTTGGCCAAACCAGCCTTTTCTAAGCATTGGTTGGCCAAATTATCCCTTTTATACTCCTCTTTAGAAAAACAATCCGTACCCATCCCAGTGGCCTACCTCCACATCACAAAATCCAAACTGGTCTTCAAATTGGAAACGAACTCCGGGAATAACTAATCCACCTATGGGGACAGGTCCTCAACCTCAATCAACATTACCAGCTCCATATCCATTGCATAAAAATCCTCAGCCTCTTATGCGTCCCCAACTGCCATCTCAACCAAACCCAAATCCCAATAACAGACTAGTTTAGCTGATACAGATTGTTGAAAATTCATATCCTGAAATAAAACAGATGGAATGTAGTGAACTTAGGCTAAGATCAGGACGGATTATTACCCCTGAGGAAAATAAATACCAACAACAAGATGAGACAGAAACACTTTCCATAACTACACACTTGATTGTGACTAACACATAAATAAAACAGGGAGAAGACACAGCTGAGCAGCAATATCCTGAAAAACTTATAATCATTGCTCCTTCGTTCCCTGAAGTATTAATAATACCCAAACTCATTGTTTATCCAAACTTTGATCTCTTAGGGGAACTCAAAAATTTATGTATAAAAATTCCTCTCCTCCTGGCTATTCAAGACATTCCTATTTATGCTAAAACGATTAAAGAGCTATGTGTGAAAAAGCCTACAAGGAAACTAAAACTTCACCAATCGTCCATGTTGGGACAGTTTTAAACAGATGTTGGGACAGTTTTAAACCCAATTATTCCAGGGACTGTACTTGTGAAAAGGGGTGAAACAGACCTTTTACTGAGATTGGAGGGTGTCTGCTCTGCCATCAAGCTTATTTATTTATTACATATCAAACAGTGCAATGCAAGTCAAGTGCCTTCATGAAACCTGAGGGACCCCACTTACAAAACTAACAGAACGTGGTCAGAATAAAGAATATCTATACAGACCGGGGATAGGAGTCTGGAGATACTAGCCAACGAGAACTTTAACACCTAGGGCTGTACTTGGAATTCCATGAGACCATGAGACTATTTACAGCTTTTGGGTTTTCGCTTCATCAACTTGGAATTCGGTGAACCTAATCAACTTGGAATTTGATATTCATTTGACCCTCTGCTGTATAGTGTTGGGCAGTCAAGCCCGCCTGATGCTGGAGAATTGGGACTCATATAGCTTCCTGCTTCTGAATTTCGTCTCTGGACGCAGATGGAGATCCGGAAATCGTGACATTTTTACTTCAAGATTTCAGTCATTATCGAGAGGCCATGCCACCCTTTTGCCTATAAATTGTGGATTTCCGAGGTCCTTCTCATTGAATCCTCAGTTTTCTACGAGTAATTATACTAAAAGGGAACCATATCCTCGGAAATTGTTATATCAAGATTTTTAATATCTTTATTATTTAAAATGATTTGCCGGGTCATTGAAAATTAGGTGTTGTTATGGTAAACCCCTTCCATTAATAATTTATTTAATTAAAAGTTTACTCGGCCTCGATTCAGTGAATTTTGAAAATGACACGTGTTGTAATTTTAAACATCATCGTTATTTATCATTTTGAAATCTTGACATTATATTTAAATATATTGGATATTTTAATTTTAATTAAATATTATTTTAGTTTATGGGGAGGTAGAAAACACGCTGATAGGTCCTTTGTTAATATTACTCTTGTGAAAATGTGACATGTTTGAAATTTTGTTGGCAAAAATATAGTTATGTTGGTGTGATCTATATTTTTTTTTGTGTAATTTTCAAGTGATTTTAACTACTTAAATGTTTTTAAGTGATAATTATTCAATTTATAAAATAGTGCTAGTTATCTTAAAATTAGCATTACTTAACAAAAATAAAAATATTGTTTTATTTCAATTTGACATTTAACTTAATTATAACTTTGAAATTTGACATTTAATTATAACTTTGAAATTAATTTATTATTATTTATTTTAATTTTATCATGCTAACATCAATCAAATATTTTAGTTGTCAATTCAGTCTAAAAGTTTTTTTTTTTTTGGTAAATTGAACTCAAATATTCAAACACCAATTTAACAATTAACTTAATTATAACTTTGAAATTAGTTTATTATTATTGATTTTAATTTTATCATTCTAACACCAATCAAGAATTTTAGTTGTCAATTCAGCAAAGAAAATTTTTATTGTCAATTTAGTTAAAAAGTTGCAAAGACATTCTATTTTGAAATTTTTAGTAACCAAAAACTTAGCTTTCTTTGGATTAATATTGTGGGTCAATTTTTCCTAAAATGTGATAAGGTTTTTTTGGAATTATAAATTTAAATCATATAATTTATAAAATTTAAATGTTTTATTAATTTTTGAGGGCGTTGAATTATTTATATATAATCTAGCTTAAAATTATATCGCTAAATTCCAAAAAAAACATAAATTTATTTATATAACATATAACACATTTTTTAATAATTGAATAATATTATTAGATGTTTAGTGTGTATTAATTTTTTATTTCAATGTGATTAAGGTAATTTTTTCATTCCAAGAAATATTTTTTTATATATATATTTTATTTTAGTAATAAGTGATAAAATTACTTAAACCACTAAGTTTTTTTTCTTTTTTCTTCTACATATAATACATTAATTTATTTGTATTAACATTTTGAACTAACCAATGTGGTTAATCTCCATCACATTAATTTATTTGTGCCAACTTCTCTAATCAGTCAATATAATTCATTAATACACTATAATATCATAATCTTCAATAACTTAGCATAGTATAAATTGGATCTTAAGAAAATAAAATATAATTATGCATGGGTTGTTATCACTATTTGACATTCATATATATATATATAATTTATTTTTGTTAAAATAAAAATAAGAATGAAAAAGAAAATTGTTATCTTTTTTTAGACTAATACAAATAATATTTATTATTTATTTACTTTACATGAGTTAATTGATAATTGTGTTTCTTAGCCACCTAATATTTATTAAGTGTTATAGGTTGTAGGGTGAGAACTTGATGGATCTAGGTTGGTTATATAATACTATATAATATCTTATTTGTATATGTGTCTCTTTCTTATTCCCTTTCTCTATCTCACCCCCCAAACATACACACTCCCTCCCTCCCTCCCTCTCTCTTCCCCTTCTCTCTCTCTCCCTCTCCTCTCCCTCTTCCCTCCCATTTTCCTCTCTCCCTCTTTCTCTCTCTCTCTCTCTCCTCTCCCTCTTCCCTCCCATTTTCCTCTCTCCCTCACTCTCTCTCCATCTCTCTCGTGTCACTCCCTCTCCACCTTTCTCCCTCTATGTATTTCTTCCTCCCTCCCTCTCTCTCCCCCTCCAACTCCATCTCTCTCCCCTATCTCTCTCTCCTTCACTCTATTGAATCCTCTCTCTCTTCCTTCCTCTCTATATCATTCTCTCCCACCTCTCTTTGTCTCCCCCCCCTCCACACACACACACACACACACTCTCTCTCTCTCTCTAAATTTGTCACTATCTTCCTCCCTCTCTCCTCTCTCTCCCCTCCATCTTTGTGTCTCCCTCTCTCTCTCTTCCCCTTCTCTCCCTATCTCTCTCCTCTCTCTTCTCTCCTCTCCTCTTTCCCTCACTCTCTCCCCAGCTCTTCCTTGTCAGTCCTTCTCTCTCTCCACCTCTATCTATCTTTATCTTTGTTCTTTCCACCCTCTCTCCCCCTTTAACTCCATCTCTCTCTCTCCTTCTCTCCTATCTCTCTTCCTTCCTCTCTCCCCCTCTCTCTTCTACCTCCCTCTCTCCCTCTCTCTCTCCCCTCCTCTCTCTCTGTAACAACCCTAGTGAAAATTCATCTCTCTCTCTCTCTCTCTCTCTCTTTATATATATATAAGACCACGTTGATGGGACACGTATTCCAAACTGAATGGTGGGAAAAACATCCTAATAGGTGTTCATTTTGGTTATCATGGCTAAAGGAAATTGGAAAAGGCTTTGGAAAGGCATAAGGCATTAATTGGCATTTTATTTATGAAAATAATGGAAAATAGGAGAAAAGGAAGGTGAAAGGTCACAGGTTTCATGTGAGGAGGAAAATGAAGGAAAAATAATGGAAATTGAAGAAAATAGAGACCTCATTAATAAAAACGCTTCTGAGGATCAGTTGGCAAGTTTTTGGCTCAAGGCTTTTGTCAATGCATTTTGGAGCTCTCTCATTATTCTCTCCCTCTCTTATACTCTTGGATACTTAGAGTTTTCTTGGAGCACTCTTGGAGAGTGTGGATACTTGGTGATTTGGAGCAAGAAAGTAAAGGAAGAGCAGGAAAGTGTAAGCGGACATCGAGATCAACAACTACAACGGGTTTTGATTGTAGGTACCTAGTTGCATGTATGTTTTCCCCACTAGTTTTGGCATGCATGGTGTATGAATATGGATTTTCCTAGCCTTTCCATTTCTTTTACAACCATGGCATTGTGGGTTTATATCCATTATTGTTTTATAGTTGGTTCTCGTGATTCCTTTATTTGTGGGTTGAGTTATTATTTCTTGGAAGCCTTGGTTGGAAAAATGCTTTGGAAGCCCGACAAACAACTGCAGGTTGAGTTACTAGTCCTGGAAGCCTTGGTTGGAAAAAACACTCTGGAAGCCTTACATGGGTTGAGTTACTAGTCCTGGAAACCCTGGTTGGGAAAATGCTCTGGAAGCCCTGTAACAGTTGGGGTTGAGTTACTAGTCCTAGAAGACCTAGTTGGAACAAACATTTTGGAGCCCTAAAACAACTTGGATATAAACCAATCCATGATGGTTGTGATGTTCGACTGTGAGGTGGAATCACTAGTTGAGGGTTGAGGTGGTTTGGCCTCTAGAAGCCCTGGATTGATTGCGATTGATGTATTTGATGAGATCCCACATTCATGCTTGGAATATGACATGGGGGTGATTGGCTAAAGTGAGATTTGGCTCAACCAATCTATAATCGAGTGGAACTTGGAAGTCCCATCTCTGGTTGGTTTCTACATGTGAAAATTTGGTTACCCAAATCCTACTACAGCAACTGTTGTTAATTATTCTAATTTTTTAATTAAACGAAAAATTTACTTGCAGTTTCCTATGACAAAAATTGAATTAAATTCATTGCAGCCTACACAACATAAAATACTGCAGAAAATACAACACATGTAAATCGTTATTTTTGGACAATCGTCCCCAGAAAAACAGAACTTGGGAAAATCGGTGCATCAGCTGAGGGTTTTATTATTATGCAGTAGTAATCTAAGTATAAATCATCTGATGCTCAAACTGGCTATCCGATACAGTGAAAAATGATGAAAAATATATTGAGAAAATATCACGCTGACAAAGGAAATCCGACACTGATCTGAACTAGAGACAAGTTGCCCTGCACTTGTCTTTGCATAATAACTACATCCTCCTATGCAGCCACTATGCCACAGGTCCTAGGACTGCGTCACAGCTCCTGGGACTGTGTCACACCTCCATCTGATCTCCTGTTAGCTGGAAACTCAACCCTTTGGCCTTTCGAACTCACACCTTGGCTCCTGACACTAGATCTCGACTCTCTCCCAACAAAATAATGGACTCCCTCTGAAGCTTTGCGCTGCCTCTCTATGGCTCTCAACGTATTCTCTACTTTTCACTTCCTGGATTTGGAAAAATTCCTTCGGTCTACTATCTCTGCTCTTCACTGCAAATATCTCGCTCGATCTCTCTCTAGCAACTCAGCGTTGCCTCTTTGAGAATTCGATTACCTAGCAAAATCGATCTCTACAAATCTGAAGTATTTTGTCCAAGTTCCCATCAAGCTCCTTCTTATAATCTCTCGTCAACTATCAATGGCCAAGATTAGATCTTAATCAATGGCTCATATTATCTAGGACTCAATCCATGCCTTTATCTAGAAGATTCACACCCGATTTAACTAATACCCTTTAATTATTCTCATTTCCTAAGTTTAGATTTAGGAATCCATTAAAAATAATTAATTATTTTAATTAAATTATCTTCGGGTAGAATTTCCCCAAACGATTTGTGGGTGTTAGAGAATGCATGTGTCTTAGCCTCTTTGCAAAATCTCAAGGCTAGAGCACATTTGATGCTACAAAAATTAACACTTTCTCTTAGCGAGGAAAGTGCTCTAGTGCTACAACCTACTGAAGCATCACTCTGACTCTGTATCACCTCCAGCTATGCTGCTAATGTCTGGCCTCACTTCCCACCAACTACTGCATAGCTCTGATTCTGGGTTGCATCTGTACTGTTGTTGACTTTGCATGTTTTTTCAACTAATGCATCTGCACTGAAACTTTGTTGTTGCTTCCACTACAACATCTGCGACTGTCTCTCATATGTTGTTGTTGCAACTGAGAGATGTCCATCATAGTGAACTAACTATGTTCAGTATGATGCATCTGTCACCGAGTTCTGAGTGCTTCTAGTCTTCATGTTGTCATTGAAGCCTCCACGTTGTTTCTGACTCTCCACTGTGCCCACTGCATTATTGCTGACACTGTTATGCGTTGCTCAGTTCCTAACGTTGCTAACAACAACATCTATCACTCTGGCACATGACTGCACCATTTGTCTCTTGTAGCAAGGAATTTATTCAAAAGGTGGACTCCTCAAGGATACTGCCCATCCTGTAGCTCTCTAGGGCTATAAAACTTAAATCACCCCACCTCACCCCTGGCGGTATCTCAGTGATCATGGAAAAATCTTCCTCTAGTATGGAGGACAGTCTATTGATCTCTACGGATGCAGCCTACTGATCCTAATTCTCCTCTTTGTCCCTCTTCCTGAGCGAACACTAGGTAGCGTAGTGACCAAGTTCACCACACCTGAAGCACTTGTTCTTTGAAACGTCCTTCTTCCTTCTGCAATGCTCCTGTTTCCCCTTTGATGCAAGGGTTGCATTCTCCTTTTCCTTACCTCTGCCTTTGTCCCACTGTCGTTGTTTCCTTCTAGGTTGCTCTTCACCAAGTCTCGCCTTATGTTGAGTCATGGAAAAGGTATGCTTTTATCCTCATATCAGCTTAATTAATCATTTACTTTTATGTATTTATCTTGGTTTTTGGGAAGAATCTAGAAGAAAATATTGTGAAAGATGAACAAAATCAATTGTCAACAAATTGTATGATTTTAGCATGAAAACTAACTTTTGCTTGTCTTTATGTGCAGAAACCAAAATTGGACAATTGTTGTTCAAACGATGGAACAACAACGGTCAAAGAAAGAAAAAGATCATTTATTGATTGCACGGGCTAGCAGAAGAAAAGGACAATCAAGCTAATTCTATAGTGAAAATCCGATTAGTAGTTGTGAAATCCTCAGGATCTCATGATCCTAAGGATTTGATCCTGAGGATTTATCTCTCATCTATTAGTTTACCATTTGGTTATATAAGGCTAATAGGTGAAAAATAAGAGGGTTAATTTCCAAGTTGTAACTTTCATTTTGGACATAATTATTTGTATTAAAGACAAAGTATTTTCACTACGGTGATGTTGTATCTTTACTACTATGATTAATGAGAAAAATCGTGCTTTATTCATAATTTTGTTCTGATTATTCTCAACAGTAGCTTCTAGAGGCTTTGGGCCTGGTCGCTAGGAGACTTGTTGCTTCTTTTGTGCCATAATCATTTCTTTCATCTCTGCAATTGTTAATTATTGTATCTTGTTATTTCGATTGTTGTGTGATGTTAGATTTGTTTGTGTAGTTTACCTTTACTATTTGAGATAAATCTTAGATGTTGTTACTCTTATAGTTGCATATCATTCTTTAATTAATTATTCATATTAGTATTAAAATTATCGTTGTTCCTTTTGAGTGATGTTATCATAGATATATGATGATTGGTTACTGTTAATTTTATTTAAATGCTTGAATAGTTGATTGTTGTTCATTTACTGTAATTTCCATTTTCAGTAGATAATTGTTAGTGTTAGGAAATCATTATTTAAGTTTGATTCCTTCAATTCACGAGTTAGATTCAATTTCTTTACAAATCAGTTGAGAATAGATCAAGACTTATGGTTTATAAATGCCTTAAGGTTTTCTTTTGAATTGTTCCAGATTGAACTTCGAGAATTAGAGATTAATTATTGCAACGATTTAGAATCATTTATTCCTAAATAGCTTTTGATTTCAGTCTACATAAACAGTGCCAACGCTCTTGAAATAAACAGATGAATCCTTGGTTGATAATTAATGTATGTATTAAGTTTGATTTTCATAGTCATCTTAGTGCACCAACATTTTGGCATTGTTGTCGGGGAGAGTGTTAAAGATTGATTTCTTTTTTAATTTTATTGCTGGGAGAGACTTGGGTATTGAAAATGGGAGGTAAGAACCTGCATACCAGCAAGTAAAACGCTTGCTCAAGAGCCCACTTTCTAGCAGATGCATATAGAGCAGATAGGAATAGATGTTTTTATGAATGACTAGGAAGAAAAAATTAGAAATAGATTCACCCACCTAAATCCACCAAACCCTAGGGGTCAGTGACCCTTGGAAGATCAACCTTGATAGACGAAATCATAAGAAAAGAAAAATCTCAGGCGTCAGTAGGACCTTGGACCATATCTGGAAAAAGCTCTACTATAATCCCTCAAGCAGCAGGCTCACCATCTGCAGCTCAAGAAGAGATCCATAACAAAAACAAAGGGTATGAACAGAGCTTCCAGGTTACAGAAAATTTTCGTTCTGACCCTTCACAAGAGGGAAATTCGTGCAATATGCAAGAATGAGAGGGGGAAACTAGCGATGTTGTAGGAGAAAATCTACAGTCACCGGAACCTGGATCTCCTAAGATCTCAGTTGAAGAAAATATACCCGATATCCCAGATCAAGGTAGTGTTGTAAGACCCCTTCCAAATCTGTCTACCAGTCCTGCCCAAATAAAATTTCCAAACCAACAGATTCCTGAAGGTTATTGGCACATCTTTGATAAGATGTCGCATAACCATCCTCGGGGACAAACATCGGTTTTGGAGTTTCCTATCGTCAACCCAGTTGCTAATGCCCCATGAAATCCATTCCTTTGCAAATCATTCCTACTTTCCATGGTTTAACCTCAGAAGATCCTGATGATTTATTGTTCAAATTTGACATTTTATGTAGGGCATATGATTATACCATTGATCCCCTAATGCTAAAACTGTTTTCCTCTACATTAAAGGAAGCAAATTTACGATGGTTTATGGGTCTTTATGGAGGGACTATTAACTCTTGGGATCAAATGAAAACTTATTTTCTCACTAAATATCAAGATTACTGCAGGACTAGAGATTTGAAAGATGAAATATTTAATATGACCGCAAAAGATAATGAAAATCTAGAAGAATATGTTGAGCAGTTTCAATACAATTTACAAAGGTCTCCTTATGTTGCATTATCTAAAGATATTTTAAAAGTAACTATGATAAAAGGGATGAAGGATGAAAGGATAGAAACATTAAATTTAACGGAAAAAGGAGATATTTATCAGGAAAATTATGATGACATTATTCAGCTGTGTATCAAGTGCTCTCGAGGCAGTACGCGCATCAGGCCAATTGGTTGAGATACTATCTCCAGAAATAATAAAGCTACTAGTGGCAGCGTAACTCGGATGGAAATCGACAATATCTTAGAATATTTCAAAACCGATATCCTGGGCACCCTCATAACACGGTTGGACATCCTGCAAGCCAAACATAAACAAGCTATATCAGAACAGAATTTAGCCATTTTTGGCCCACGATGCTGAAAGAAGCACAATGAGGGAATGTCCGTTGGACATGGTCAAGGCATATGCCATCTACACTAAGGATCATGCCACCGAGCAATGCCCATCACTTCTAGGATTAAAAGTAGTTTTTAAAGAGGTGGAAGAAGAGACAGAACCTGTATACTTAATGAACCAACATCGGCAGTGGCAAGCCCAACCCACAGGTATATCACAAGACTCTTCTCCGTTATTTTTTTATCCACCATTTAATCAACAACATAATTCTGGAACAATGTGGCAAGGCCAATCACCTTTCTCTACTTGGCAGTCCCAATAATTTTCTATGTCACCTTGGCCAAACCAGCCTTTTCTAAGCATTGGTTGGCCAAATTATCCATTTTATACTCCTCTTTGGAAAAACAATCCGTACCCATCCCAGTGGCCTACCTCCACATCACAAAATCCAAACTGGTCTTCAAATTGGAAACGAACTCCAGGAATAACTAATCCACCTATGGGGATAGGTCCTCAACCTCAATCAACATTACTAGCTCCATATCCATTGCATAAAAATCCTCAGCCTCTTATGCGTCCCCAACTGCCATCTCAACCAAACCCAAATCCCAATAACAGACTAGTTTAGCTGATACAGATTGTTGAAAATTCATATCCTGAAATAAAACAGATGGAATGTAGTGAACTTAGGCTACGATCAGGACGGATTATTACCCCTGAGGAAAATAAATACCAACAACAATATGAGACAGAAACACTTTCCATAACTACACACTTGATTGTGACTAACACATAAATAAAACAGGGAGAAGACACAGCTGAGCAGCAAGATCCTGAAAAACTTATAATCATTTCTCCTTCGTTCCCTGAAGTATTAATAATACCCAAACCCATTGTTTATCCAAACTTTGATCTCTTAGGGGAACTCAAAAATTTATGTATAAAAATTCCTCTCCTCCGGGCTATTCAAGACATTCCTATTTATGCTAAAACGATTAAAGAGCTATGTGTGAAAAAGCCTACAAGGAAACTAAAACTTCACCAATCGTCCATGTTGTAGGGACTTTATCTGATATACTCCTAGGTATGGAAACACCAGTAAAATATGAGGATCTAAGGAATCACATAGTTACCGTTCAAATGTATGGCTGCTCTTTTCCGAACACACTAGTCGATTTAGGTGTAGCCATTAACATTCTAACGACTGAAACCTGTGAGGCACTTGGCATCACAGCTCTGGAACAAACCACTACTTTGTTATAAATTCTTGATCTTTCTGTTGTTAAACCCAAGGGAACTCTATAGGACATTATTGTTTCTGTTGACTCATGGGATTACCCAATGTATTTTATAGTTATCAACCCAAGAAGTCGATTAGATGGACACCCTTTAATTCTGGGTCGACCTTGGTTAGAAACAATCAATGCTTATATAGGTTGTCGTGCTGGTAGCATGACCATTACGAAAGGAAATGTTGTAAAAAACCTTGTTTTATATCCCCCTGCTAAGCCAAGTCTGCCCATCCTGAAAACTCATAAACATCCACCTACATACCTGGAAGAAAACATTCATTCACCTCTTACAATAGCAGAAGCGCTTTAGTTCAAGAATCAGACTCAAGATGATATAATTAATAATTTTATTAATCAATCAACTACTGTGAACAATGTCAAATGTCAAATTTTGAAAAATATTCTTGTAAATGAAGCCCAGGAAGATCCTTCAGAATATGTTGATGATCCACCAACAATTGATGTTCATAACAGCAGGCCTGTTGAGATTGAACCGGGAAAGATTTTGAATATTAATGATAATCTAGATAGTGATCAACAAAAAAATATTATTCAGGTTCTGCAAAAATATAAAGGGGATTTTACCTAGGACTATTTAGACATGAAGGAAATAGATCCTCAATTATGTACACACCATATCTACACCGGAAAAGATGCTCATTCTATCCAGCAACCTCAATGAAGATTAAATCCGCATCTCAAGGATATTGTAAAGGAAGAATTGCAGAAGTTGCTGGATGTGAATTTTATTTATCCTATTTCAGATAGTAAGTGGGCCTCTCCATTTGTATTTGTTCCCAAAAAGAACAAGAAGTGGTGGATCTGCGTGGACTAAAGGGAATTGAACATGGCCACACAAAAATACCACTTCCCTCTTCCATTTATTGATCAAGTTCTTGATACACTAGCAAGGAAATGATTATTTTCTTTTCTTTATGGCTTCAACGACTACAACTAGATCCAAATTTCCCCTGAAGACCAAGACAAAACTACCTTTTCCTACCCCTGTGGTACACTTTGCTATAGAGTGTTACCTTTTGGCTTATGCAATGCGCCAACTACATTTCAAAGGGTCATACTCAGCATTTTCTATGATCCGATAAATGAGGGACTTGAAGTTTACATGGATGACTTCACCTTGTACGGGAACGATTTCGACCAAGTGCTACAAAACTTAGAGAAAGTTTTGGAATGATGCATCGCTACCAAGCTGTGTTTAAGTAACAAGAAATGTCACATGATGATGACAAAATGTGTAATCCTAGGACACTACATTTCTACGTTGGAATACAGGTAGACCCAAAAAAATAGAGGTAATTCTCCTACTACCTACACCTTGCACTCAAACTGAGGTATGTAGCTTCCTTGGATATGCAAGACACTATCACAGATTTATAAATAATTTTTCACGAATTGTTGTGCCTTTATATGCTTTAACAGGAAATGTTG
Source organism: Pinus albicaulis (assembly GCA_034641835.2). Taxonomy (NCBI): domain Eukaryota; kingdom Viridiplantae; phylum Streptophyta; class Pinopsida; order Pinales; family Pinaceae; genus Pinus; species Pinus albicaulis. The sequence goes on along the minus strand of CM076569.1, from coordinate 559,264,469 downwards.
AATTTAAATGGTCTGATAAATGTGACATTGCTTTTACAGATTTGAAGAAATTAGTCTCGAATGCTCCATTATTGTGTGGACCCAATTGGGAGCTGCATTTTCATATCTCTACAGATCTGTTAGACACAATAATAGGCATTTTCCTCAGGCAAGAGGAGGAAAAAAAGCCCTATGCTATTTATTATATCAGAAAAAATCTCACTTCTGCTGAACCCAATTATACTATAACAAAAAAGGAAGTTTTAGTTGTCATTTATGCCATAAATAAATTTAGATATTATTTAATAGGCTACCCAATTTTTCTGTACACTGATCATTCCACCATTAGATACTCAGCCAATAAACCAATTACTAATGGGCGAGTGACCCATTGGCTATTAATTTTGCAGGATTTTGATATTATCATTAAATACCGTATAGGGAAGGAAAACCTAGTCGCAGATTTTCTGTCACGGGTTCCGAAAACGAATGATTCATTGGTCATAGATGATCCATTCCCAGATGAACATTTGTTTGTCATAATAGTTAAGGCACTGTGGTATGCAAATGTAGCAAACTATTTGGCGGTAGGAAAACTACCAAAGCATCTAACAACTAAAGAGAGGAAGTTGGTTTTCCAACGCAACACCCGATTTTCTTGGATTGGTGGGTACCATTTTCACATGGTATCTGATATGAAAATACATAGGTGCATCTGTGAAGATGATATTTATGACATCCTGAAGGCTTGCCATGACGAGCCTTGTGGAAGACACTTCGCAGATCGCAGAACTGGACATAAAATACTACAGATGGGCTATTATTGGCCCACAATCTTTAAACATGCCAAGAAGTATGTTCAGTCCTGTGATAGCTGCCAGAGGATGGGACGTCTTGGTCAATCTGATGAAATTATGTTGCAACCATAATTGGTAATGGAACCTTTCGAACATGGGCGTTGTATTTTGTTGGCCCATTCAATCCGCCATCAAACCAAAATGCCTACATACTGGTTTCTACAGACTAGGTAACAAAGTGGGTAGAAATAGTAGCCTTGCCAAGAGCTATGGAAGAAACTGTAATTAATTTCCTTTTTGAGTTATTTGTTCGATATGGTTTACCCAGGGAAGTGATAACAGATGGGGGGCCATAGTTTGTAGGAAATAAGATTACAACCACTCTACGGAACCACCATATCACATATAGAGTCACTTCTCCATATCAACTGTAGGTGAATGGGCAGGTTGAGAGCACCAACAAAGTCATTGAAGCAATTTTGACCAAAACAATTTCAACACATCAGTGAGACTGGGCTACTAAACTGTTAGATTCCTTGTGGGCCTATCTCACAACTTGGCGAAATACTACTGGTTATTCCCCGTACCAACTTATATTTGGAAAAGAACCTATTTTCCCTATCGAATTTGAAATAAAGACTCTCAGAACAGCCTAGGAAGTGGGACTGGACCTGAAGAAAGCCCAAACTAAACGACTTCAACAAATAAATGAATTAGATGAAGCGCGGTTACTTGCCCTTCAATGCACAAAAATTATTTAGCAGCAATGATCTAAGTGTCATGACAGTCTTATAGAAAAGAAGACATTTCAGGAAGGAGACTAGGCGCTCCTCTATGATTCCAGATTCCAAGACTTCCTAGGTAAATTGTAGACAAGATGGCTTGGCCCATATGAAATTCAAGAAGTGCACGATGATGGCACTCTAACTCTGACTACCATTGATGGGTATGGCTCTTCCTTCTGGGTGAATGGACACCGGGTACGTCATTATTACAAACCACTCACCAAAGAGTCTTTTTGTCAATAGGTACGCAATGATCCCACTATGAAAATTTTAGCTGCAGGGAGTAATGACCAGGCAGCTTTGCTGTCGTGAAAATCGTTTCTTTTCAACTGTAAATAATGTATATATTTTCTTTACATGGCGATTTCATAATTTTTCATTTCTGTGTTTTTATTAGAATAAAAAATTGTTGTATAAATGCATGGATTTTTGCTTTGAAACAATTTCTTACACACAAAGTAACTACCATTCCTTTTTCGCTGCTTCACATTATTTTTTAGCAGTTGCTATTCAATTCTTTAGACAATTACTATTTCCTTCGAAGTGAACAACTGTCATTTCTTTTCTTTCTTTGGCTTGAGTATTCCACTGTTGTTGTTCTTTTTCAAAAAATGAACAACTGTTGTCCAATAGATTGAACAGCTATTGTTCAATAAAACGAAAAAACTGATGTTTCATTAAACGAGCAGTTGTTGTTCAATAAAAATGAACAATTGTTGTTCAAAAGAGTGAAAAATTGTTGTTCAAAAGAGTGAAATATTTTTGTTCAATAAAATAAACAGTTGTTGTTTAACCGAACGAACAACTGTTGTTCAAAAAATAAATAGCTACGATTTCTTTTCTTTGGTGACTTTCACATACCATTGTTGTTAAATAGGGTGAACAACTGTTGTTCAATAAAATGAACAACTATTGTTCAGTTAAATGAACATTTATTGTTCAAATATCTGCACAACTTCCATTCAATCTTATATCGAACAACCATCTTTTCTCTCACATGCTTTGCTATGAAAAACACCTTTTTGGTTGGGAAATTACATCGAAGTTAAAGAAAAAACAGTTATATTAGTAATTTCCCCAAAAGGTGCAAAGAGAGGCCGATAGGATTGTGAATTTGAAAAAGTTGTATTTTAGTTTTCATAGTCAAGCAAATACAATAAGACAAAGTATTGTTATTATAAAGAGTATCATCTAAAACTTGCTCCAAAAACTCCTTTTGAAAAAATATCCATTGGAGAACAATATACAAACATTTTAGCAGGTTTGTACTCTAAAAATATTTGCACATACAGATCGAAAAATTGAACCACCCATATCCCATTTATCTTGAATTGCTCAACTTGGATTTTCTTTGATGTCGTTTTCCCACTGGGTTCACTGTCGGAGTTAATGAAGGAGCAAATGTAATTATCAGTCACAATGAAGGAGAAAATGTAATGTTAGACGATATTGTCGGGTTTCTTGGTTACCTGATTTAGAGCTTACGAGAACAAACTCTATGTTCGATTTCTCATGTTATATATATGCGAATAATTTTTCATGCTTATGTTGTAACTATTGTCATTAGAACATTGTGCATATTTGGTTACTTGATTTTCTTATTATTGTCATTGGAACATTGTGCATATTTGGTTACTTGGTTTAGAGTGTATAGAAACAAACTCTATGTTGGATTTATCATGTTATAAATATGTGAAGCATTTTTCATGCTAATGTTCTATGTTGGATTTATCATGTTATAAATATGTGAAGCATTTTTCATGCTTATTTTATTATTTTCATTTGAAAATTGTGCATATGCAATGTAAAGCTTTACGCCACTAGTTATTGAATAGCTTTGTTTTATACTCAGTTAACGGCCTATGTTTCATTTAGGTTATGGTCACTTAGTACATGTTTGCTTATTCTTCTTGTTATCGTTTTATACTCAGTTAACTCCCTATGTTTCATTTATGCTATGGTCACTTAGTACATGTCTGCTTATTCTTCTTGTTATCTTGATAAATAGTTATTTGAATTGTATTGAGTTTGTTGTTGGTTGGGTTCGTATTTGCTGAAGTTTTTATGAACTTGTTAAAACTTAATAGTTTATAATTTTAGATTATAACAACACATCCCATCAGAGGACCCAACATTTTGGGGGGAATTTCTTGACAACCTCACTTTGACCTCATTTCCAAAACTAGTGAGCTTGACTCGAGTCATTGAAGTGCTCATAACAAATCTAATATGAACATGAATATTATTGCCCAGAATGCCACTAAGGAGCTAGAGGCCAAAAAAACTGCAATGGAAATTGCTTTGTAAGTTTGTATTCGATTTTTAAGTTTGTATTTTATTGATGGGTTGTTGTGTGATTTTTTTAAGTGTTGAATTTGAACAAACACTATTGAGATTCATCATCTGGCTAATGTTCAAAACATATTGGTTTTAATGATACAACACACAAAACATTAACTAAAACATAATTTTTAGATAAAATTTTACTAATATAAAACCAATATATAGAAAATTCAATGTAGGAAAGATATAACTTACTCAATATGTTACACTTATCCCACTTGAGATATCAACTAAGTGAAAATAACAGTAAGTGAATAATTTGTTGGTGGGGGAAGAAAGTTGCATTCCTGTTGAAAATAACTCCTCTCTTGTACCTTCCTTCTTCTCTTATACCATCCCATCACTCGTTTATATATATTTTATTTTATCCTAATAAAAAATCCTATTAATATTAACCAAAATAAATAAATAAAAAATTAATCAAGTATGTGTTTTTACTGATAAGATTTAGTCATTTATCTGTATTTTTAAAAAAATAAATAATATAATTGTAGGTGAAATTGTGATATTGGGTGGTTTCCTTTACAAATAGATTTAGTATTTTGAAAAATATCCAAATACTTGAATTGTGCAAATTACATATTACACTACTCATTGAATAAAGCTACAAAACTTAGAATAATTAGATTATGGCATACATTTGTGTGTGCGTTTCTACAATTTGTCATCATTGTGAACACCCATTATCAGGGATAGAAACAAATCTTGAATTATCACAAAAAAAAGTGTCATATCGTTTATAAAGCCACATATAAGTGTCACTAACTAAAACTAAAATATTGATAATAACATTCAAATATAAAAAACAAATAAACAATCAAATATAATAAATTTATCCAAAATGAACTAAACTCCATAACAGATTCATAGATCAAAATCATAAATCACATGTACCCATATTTGTATGAACAACTTGTCATCATTGTGACCACCCATTATCAGGGACAAAAACAAATCCTAAATTATCACAAAAAATAATGTCATATCGTTTATAAAGCCACATATAGGTGTCACTAACTAAAACTGAAATATTGATAATAAAATTCAAATATAAAAAACAAATAAACAATAAAATATAATAAATTTATCCAAAATGAAGTAAACTCCAAAATAGAATCATAGATCAAAATCATAAATCACATGTACCCATATTTGTATGATCACCCAATTGAAATAACTTCTATGGTCGAAAACATAAGAGGAAAAAGCTCAACGAAAATTATACGAAAAGGATAAACAATTGGAGAAAAATGTTAAACAATTGGAGACTGAGGATAAAAAATTGGAGAACAAGGATACAAAATTAGAGAACACTCAGCAAAGAATTAGAGGTTGCTTAAAGTTAGCAGGTCATATCGTTTATAAATTCACATATAGATGTCACTAACTAAAACTAAAACTAACCAAAACTAAAATATTGATAATAACATTCAAATATAAAAAACAACTAAACAATAAAATATATTAAAATATAATAAATTTATCCAAAATGAACTAAACTACAGAACAAAATCATAGATCAAAATCATAAATCAAATGTACCCATATTTGTATGATCAGCCAATTGAAATGCCTTCTATGGTGGAAAACATAAAAGGAAAAAGATTAACGAAAACTATACGAAAAGGATAAACAATTGGAGAACACGCAACGAAGAATCAAAGGTTGCTTAAAGTTAGCAGGTTCTATGCTGGAGACGCATATAAATATAAACTATGCCAAGATCATGTCTTAACTGCTAAGATCATGGATTAACTAAGTCAATAAGCATGCCAATACAAACTATATAGCGACAATGTTACAACCATGTGAATATAAAACATTCCACATATCCTATGTCATATGCATAGACACGAAAAATGATGTAATAACCATAAAAACCATCAACTATTAAGAATTTCCTATTCATATGCAAAATAAAGTTTAAGCAAAAGATGTGTCTTATAACCATGTGAATATAAAACATTCCACGTATCCTATGTCATATGCATAGACAAGAAAAATGATGCGATAACAAAACCATCAACTATTAAGAACTTCCAAATCCTATGCAAAATAAAGTTTAAGCAAAAGATGTGTCTTACAACCATGTGAATATAAAACATTCCACATTTCCTATGCCATATGCATAGACAAGAAAATTGATACGATAACCATAAAAACCATCAACTATTAAGAACTTCCTAATCCTATCCAAAATAAAGTTCAAGGAAAAGATGCATCATATATTGCCATCCTAAAAAAACCAAAAAAGAAACAAAAAACAAAACAAAAACATCAACTTTCTAAAAACTATAGACAATTTAAACATTACTAGTTAAAAATTATTTCCATTTCTATTTTATTATTTTAAAAGTAAAAATTTATTAATTTCTATTTTAATTTAAAAGAAATTTTATTTTAATTAAGTAAAATAAAACAAATTTATAAAAAAAAACTAAAATAAAATCTTTTAAAAAACTCCAAACAAAATACATTTTAAATTTTAAGTATTGTTAAAATAAAATATAGAATTTATTTTTTTATTAAAAAAATAAAATAAATTATATTATATTATATTATATTTATTATTTTATCAAAAAAATATTAAAATTCATAAAATTATATCTATCATTTTTATTTAAAAATAAAATTAATTTAAAAAATATTATGATTTTTTTCTTTAATTAAAATAGCATAATTCACATTCATAATCAAAATGAATTAAATGAATGTTCAAGTTCGAAACGTTGGTGTTTTCAATGTATTTTTAGTCAGTAACCTAATTCTAATGACTGATGTGGTGCTTGTTCCATCAAACATCATTTGGTGAAGTTGTTTCCAAAAAATCCACGTCACTCGACAAGAACGTCCACATCAATTCGGTTTGGTGCGTCGATATCACCTACCACCTCATCAAAATTAAATTAAAAACATTGTTAAATTGAAATTTAAAATATTTTTATTTAAATAAAATTAAAATTACAATTACAATCAATGTCCAACATTCCAAAGAATATGTGTTCACACCAGACCACTCCACCCCACCAGCCCCTTCCTGCCCACTCAGAATCTAACGGTTCCGAGCTCGATCGAACAATCACCGACGCACATTATTCGTTGACCTACCGACTGCCCCCGCCTCTCGGCATTTTTACTTCCTTCCCACAAGACTAGAGGATCCCGTTCTGCAGACGAGTGACGTTTCGCTCCACCGAGCTGAGCACAGGGCTTTCGCCTGACGCAGCGGATCATGGGTTGAGCTTCATTCAACTCTCCATTAATGTAACCTCCTCATGGGGTTCCCAAAACTTTGTTCCATTGTTGTTCAACGACCATTGTTGCTTTATTTCCATTCTTTCTCGGCAGCCATTGTTGCTTTGTTGCCATTATTTCTCGGCAACCATTGTTGCTTTGTTTCTTTGTTTCTCGACAGCCATTGTTGCTTTTTTACTTAGCATCCATTGTTGCTTTTTTGGAATATACACTTGGCCTTCATGTTTTGATGAAATGTGCACCACAGCAATGCATGGAAAGCCCTTGTAACAAAATTTGAGTCATTTTTCATTAGAAAATGTGAGCTCACTTTGAAAAGTTATTAAACATTTAAAAGTATCCAGATCAACAACAAAGGACTCGCCCTTAGACTGTAAACAAAACAGAGCAAATTAAAGGATAAGTGAAGTTACTTGGAGTAGATTTGTAAATGTATCTGACACATTTTGGGGAAACTGCTTGAGATATGCATCTTGGCCCACATATGCACAGATTAAAGCACGATAGACTATTCCAGTAAAGGAAATCTGATTAGATTTGTAAAATGTATCTGACACTTTTTGGGGAAACTTCTTCAGATATGCATCTTGGCCCATATATGCGATTAACGTAGGATAGACTATTCCAGTAAAGGAAATCTGATCAAAACGAAATGTCAAAGTAGGATAGACTATTCCAATAAAGGCAATATGATCAAAACGAAATGTCAGACCACTGGCACACATAATCTTAAAATGTAAATGGAAATCTAAATTTATTATACATATTGATCCATACCTGAATTGAACGATTCGAAAAATGACCTAGGTTTGCGAACATAGATTTAGTTCTTGCATAGTACCCATCTAACTTAAGCAATGTACCCTGGTCTTGGTAAATTATTAGAAAAAAAAAATCACGTAGTTGGTATAATATGTACCTGTTACACAATGAACTATTCCTCCAAGTGAAATCCAAGCCCTTTGTGAATCTCTTCTGAAGTATTCAAAGATATATTTGGGATAGAAAGCTTGGAAGACAGTTGTATCATATTTGGCAATGTTGTAGATGCCAATGAAGGAAATAGAGGAGTACCATATAAAAATAGCGGGAGCAAATGAGTAACCAACTTTTTGGGTTCCAATTCTCTGGACAGAGAATATCATAACTAAATAGCCACAGATATCATAGCTACCGCCTCTACAAATCCAATTGCAAATTAAATTCAGTTATTGCCAACATCATTTTAAACATATACTTAGAGAGCATCTTGATGAGGGTAACACTTACCCTGGCTGATTGACTTGTCAACTTGCCATATCCCTTGAACTTCTGATAAAAATGTTGCATGGAAATAATATTAGCTTTCAATGTCATTAAAAACCAAAACCAATGAGTAGAATAATGGCATTTATAGTACGGATTTTGTATAGAAATTTGAGAGATTGGATTTGGTGGAGGAATAATACCTCAGATACAAGAAGTGAGCACACCATCTACAATAACCATGGAGGTACCAAGCACTGCAAGCTTATATGATGAAAGTTCCCTGTCCTCTGCTTGTTGATTGTTCTTAATTTTTACAAACCGAGGAAGCCAGATAATGAGAATTCTACATTTTAAAACTATGGTTTCAAAAAAACTTATAATCCATGGATGTTGTGCTATTGCTAACATATTCTTCTCTTTTATTGTGCATAGATTGTAAGAACTTCAAGTTTATATCTTCTTGTAACATAGATTTTGAGAACCTCAATCTCAGTTAGCAATAATGCATTTGATATGATCCCATCACACTTGGACTATACAAAAATCCTAGAGATATAACAAAAACTCAATGATACAATATAATATATATGAATTCATTTTATTATTGATACTGACCGAGCCATGAGAAACCATTCCAGAAACTGTACTCGACTCCAAATCTAAGGAGTCATGAGCAGCCATTCCAGAAATTGTACTAGACTCCAAATCTAAGGAGTCAACCCGCTTGAACTAGCTGCCATGAGAGTTAGCATGCGGTTTGTTTCCTTTTAAAACATGGCCCTCTTCATTCTCCACTCCATTAACCATCACCTCCATCTGCATGTCCTCGAAGGATCTGCATTAACCATCACATCCATCTGCAGGTCCTCTGCTTGCTTTGAGGCTCTCTGTGCTCCTGGCTCCATTTTCTTCCACTTCCAAATATCACAGAGCTCAAACGTAACGCAAATATACAAATCCCATATTCCATTTTATAATTGGTTTTCATCCCCTGGGCTTGGCGTAATTGGAATTTCAATTGAATTCTAAGAGGTTTGACCCCCTGGTTCCTGGAAATTGTATCAATGTTCAAAACATGGTCAAAATTGTTGACTGAAACAGAATATGTTGCGGCCAACTCCCAGTTGAGGTTGCATTGCCTTTTCCAAATCTTGGCATGTGGAAATAATGCAGAGGTATGTCTGACCACAGACGCATAGAGTACCGTTCGAGAGAAAAATTCAATTAAAGGAAAGACATGTGTAATAAAACCATGAAAAACCACGGATAAAAAATATGTGTATATACATGCCAATAGTAGCCAATGATGCAGTAGACGATTCTAGTGCCATCATCTGTTAGTGTTGAAGGCCTTGCAATGGTAGCTTGCAGAAATTTTGAGAAAAGGCATGTCGGGTGTGCAGTTGTTCGGGCATAACTAATTCATTTTTCTACTACTCCTAATATATGCATTCTACTCTATATATAATTATATGGCACATGAAATGGAACTCAACTGGAAAAAACCTCACTTGTTGAAGACCCTTCAATGGTAACTTGCAGGATCTTTAAGCAAAGTCATGTCGGGTGTCCATTTGTTTGGCTACAAAATGTCGTAGTAGTTAATGGTGTATCAAATCCCATAATTTTTCTTTCCCACCCATAAGGTTATGTTGCAGGTAGCGAATATTGTTCAATCCGGCAACGTTAACTTATGCAAACTTGGAAAACCGATTTTCAAAACCTGGAAAACCCATTTGAAGACGTCGTCTAGAAACTTGAGTTGTGGAGACCTGAAGGTAATCGATGTCCTGACTTTACATAGAAAAAGGACGAAAAGAGCTTAGCAATATACTGAAAAAATGCAGAAAACGCGATGATGGTAGCAGTAGTCAGTTCCAAATGCACCAACTGGCTTTCCAACAAAACTGGCGGTTTAGTTGTCCCAATGATGCAGATGTCACTGAAATTGCCAAATGTAACCCGTCGTGATTGAAATTGGCACCGCATGGAGAAAATGGTGCCACCCTTAAATTGAAAAATTAAAATTTTAAGAGATGTCACATTTAATGCACAAGAACAGACGGGACAAATGCCAAGCAGAGACGATGGGACAGATGGCAGAGATGAGATGATGGGACAGATGCCAGGCAGAGATGAGACGATGGGACAGATGCCAGGCAGAGATGAAAATAGTAGATGAAACTGAGAGGTGATCTGATTCAAAATAAAATGCCTATCGACCTAATTAACAACATTATCATTTTTACACCTTTGATGATTATCTTTATTATGAAATTGACATGGTTCATCAATTTTAATGACTTTTTGGATATCTCTTCTTTGGATGTGTCATAAATTGATTCACTACCTTAATACCATGATGGTTTATCTTTCACACTTTCAATGTATAATTCCCTTTGGTACGATGATATAGGAATACAAGCATAACTTTTATTTGCATTCTTTTACTTCTCACGCCATCCCTAACTCTTAAGGAGTTAGTGAGCCTCCCTCCACTTATAACATGCATTTGAAAAATATATATAAGTTTTCTCAAAGGGGATAGGGGGTCTCATCACGAGCTAGCCTACCATGCTCATAAGGAACTTGACAAGTGACATTCCCATAATGGCCACCACACCAAGGTAATGGCCTTCCAGAAAATCCAATTATCAGAAGGACAGGAGGTCTCATCATGAGCTGACCTGATCATTTTGTTATGCCCTCATGAATGGCACTATGATTATCTGGTTACCAAGCCAGCACAGTGACCCTTTTATAGAAATAAAACAAACCACCTAAATTCTAAATGGAGGATACTGGCTCATTTTTGGGTTAAAAAGAAACCTTGTCAAGGCTATAGATGCCTGCTGGCAGCAATGGCTCTGCTTGTGGTATTGAAGTTCTATTTTACATTGGCAATTGTTCTATATCCTACTATTTCCATTGACTCATTTCCAAAGACGAATCTACCATTTGAACAACGTTTACATTTATATTAACCAATATGCATGGTAAACTATATTTTTATGTGAATTACATTAATATTGTCGGATCAATTGATGCCAGCAGTCATTATCATTAATCGCCTTGTCAGCTTCATCATACTTGTTCACCAAAGGAAAAGTATTTCCATAATGATTATTTCTCTGTTTTATTCCATTTTCGGTCATTTTCTAAACCAATTCCATGATTTATAGTTAGCACTGCTCTGATTGTTTCCTGTCGTATTTCTATTGCTCTGAATATTTTTCTACCACATTTATGAAGCAAAGGGGGGAAGGTATATATTATGGAACAACATGCGAAATAATTACTGAACTCCACCAAACCTTACTGATGCGACAAATATTATCATTGTTGCCTTTATATAAAAATAACATTTCCCAATTCAAAATATTTGTATGCAGTATTTTTTGTTGTTCCAAACTGTCTAACTATGAAAAAGTGCATGCAAAGGTGCGAATTAGGCTACAATAGAACAACAACTATGGGAGGAAAATCTGTCTGCAGTGAAGCTACAATATTACGATTAACAAATCAGGCTCATGAGATTCTTGAGCGCGTCGTTTGGCTTCAATACCTTGTCAAATTACAGGGATTCCATAACGAAATAGAGCTTGAATTTCTGCAAAATTTGTAGAATGGGCACACAATTGTAAACGGTAGAAGTATAAAAATCTCTGAAGAAATCATAGTTGAAGTCTCGGGACTTCCAGTGGAAGGCACAAAATGGAGTGATAAACATGTTCTATTGCATTAAGCATTCGTAGTATTTAAGGATCCAGATGAGGAACTAATACGCAAAGGCAAAGGAGTTCACCCATCATCATTAAAGGAACCATGGTAAGAACTAGTGACCACCGTTCAGAGATACATCACTTGCGATGGTCGTCAAGATGTGGTAAAGCCTCGACAAATTAAACTGTTAGCAATTCTTAGATAGAAAATCACAGTTAACCTATCGTTCTTTCTAAATTCCTTATTGCATGATGTTGCTAGTCGAGTTAGAAAAGCCAAAAATCCACATTCTACCATTATTCATCATGGATTTATTAAGCTTATTATTATTCATGAACTTTCCCAACAGTAATTGACCTGGTATAACTTTTAAATCCCACTTTACCCATATCAAAGGAAAACCCAGATGCACAGGTAGGGTAGATGATAGGAATATTGATGACTTTAGACAACAAACTGAAGAGGTATAAATTCCAAAGAGAGCAAGAAAAAGGAGGACTTATTCCTTAGAATATGGCCAAGCAAAACAGAGACGTTCTACGAGGACAAGCTCACGAAATCATACCAAAAACTCAATAGATGAAGCAAGGCCGTCTCATGCAACCCTTGCAAACCCTTAGAACACCATTTTATTAGATGATGAGGAGGAGGTGGCCCGAGTGTTAGAAAATTTAGGAACACTCTTTGAGGAAGGATGCCAATTTGAGCATTCTTAAGGTCAAGATCATAATCTTAACCAGTCTACCTCTACAGGTAGTTCTGGCCACACACAATTTTTTCCCCCTACTGAAGGAATGAAAGAGTTGCATAAGCAAGGGGAACCAATTCCCTTTATAGATGAATATCCTGAGGAAGAAAATCATGTAGAAAGAAATTATGAATCAAAAAATAAATTAGGAGACATTGTTCCATTGGAACAAGAACCTAACATTTGCACAACCTCCCTTTTAACTAAAATGGACACAGTTGTTCCCTCTCAAATAAAAAACCCCATAAAGGATGAGGAGAAGACAAAGCAGACAGTGCCAGGCTGAGAAGGTTGAGAGAAAATAACAGAAAATTGAAGAAAATGATTAGAAGATTAAAAAAATGGTTGAAGGAAGTGGATAAGAACCGAAATCAGAAAGTGGAATTAGAAACCATTGGTACCCAGACCGAGAAATGTTCCACTAAGGAGTTTGGAACTCAAACCGAAAATATTTGTGCTTGTTCAATGGAGACTCAAACAAAATTTTGTGTGAATGTTATGAACATTATTGTTCAAACAAGTTTTGTAGATTGTTGTATTCCCCAAGAGACAACCAGAACTATGGAAATCTTTGTTCAGATTGATTCAGTGACAACATGTGCCAATGTAGCTCAGACAGAGGAAACACCTCATTATGTCCCCCTGGTAAGGGAAGCTCTTATTGTGAAATTGAAAAATGAATTAACAAGGACCCAACAAGTGCTGGATCAACACCAAAAATAAGTGGTACCTTTACAGACGTGCCAAGAATTATTAAAGAAGTTGGATACACTTCTACAACTAAAGACTAGACTTTTGCTACTCTCAGAAATGAGCAGGAGAAAGTAAAGAAAATGTAGAACTAGCTTCAAAAGGCCATGGAGAAAACTGAAACTATTTGTTCGATTTATTATGATGTTTTGTCTTGTCGATCATCGACCACCAATTATGCATTATTTTTACTAGAGAGGTACTTATTACTGAAGATTAAAGCTTTCAGGGCTGGTAATGCTACTGAATTCAAGACTACCTCAGATTTTGTTTAATGCTGCAAGGAATAGGACGAGAAGGTAAAACACCTTCTCTGTGAATTGTACCTGCATAATTTCTTCTTGGAAGATGAAAGGGATGCTAATCCTAGTCCCTTTATTGGAGATGTTCAATTCCAAGCCTTCCTTTATTTTGCTGAGAACCAGCTTGAATGGGCCAAGGCCTATAATAATTTTCAAAAAAGGGAGCATGGTCTAGATTTATGGGTTAGAGGAGAACCCACTAAACCTTTACACCTTTTCATCCAACACAAAAGGTTTATGAAACAAAAAGGAGTTGTGGCCACATTGGGACCTCTCCATAAAGATGTTATACATGTTGGAAGAGAATATTTCCACGACATTAGAGATGATGCTCTATTGGCAGTGAAACAAAGGTGGAAAGCTTCCACTAACAATGTTACAAATCGAGAGTCGTTCAGTTACAGAAAATTTAAGGCTATTGCTGCTCGTCTAAATGTGTACATCAATATCATCCTATGTAAGGGCCCTACCTGGATAGGATGTCGTTACATGTGTCCCATTATCTGGTATCCCCTTGAAGGATATTATTTTGATTATGATTTACCTGAATGTCATGAGAGCCGTGCTTTTGCAATGCTTAAACAAAATAATGGTTTTAGGCTATATCAGGAAGAATTTTATCATGCCTACTCTTTGACACAATTACACCTCAACTATATTATTGCATGAGGACATGCAAAAAGGTTAGAAGGGGAGTATGTTGAGTCATGGAAAATGTATGTTTTTATCCACATATCAACTTAATTAATCATTTACTTTTATGTATTTATCTTCGTTTTTGGGAAGAATCTAGAAGAAAAGATTGTGAAATACGAATAAAATCAATTGTCAACAAATTGCATGATTTTAGCATAAAAACTAACTTTTGCTTGCCTTTATGTGCAGAAACCAGAATTTGACAATTGTTGTTCAAACGATAGAACAACAACAACCAAAGAAAGAAAAAGATGATTTCTCAATTGCACGAGTTAGCGGAAGAAATGGAGAATCAAGCTAATTCTATAGTGAAATCCGATTATTAGTTGTGAAATCCTTAGGATCTCCTAATCCTGAGGATTCGCTCCCATCTATTAGTTTACCATTTGGTTATATAAGGCTGATAGGTGAAAAAGAAGAGGGTTAATTCCTGAGTTGTAACTTTCATTTTGGACATCATTATTTGTATTAAAGACATAGTATTTTCACTACGGTGATGTTGTATCTTTACTACTGTTATTAATGAGAAAAATTGTACTTTCTTCATAATCATGTTCTGAGTATTCTTAGCAATAGCTTTTGGAGGCTTTGGGCCCAGTCGCTAGGCGACTTACTATTTCTTTTGTGCCATAATCATTTCTTTCATCTCTGCGATTGTTAATTATTGTATCTTGTTATTTCGATTGTTGTGTGATGTTAGAATTATTTGCGTAGTTTAACTTTACTATTTGAGATAAATCTTAGATGTTGTTACTCTTATAGTTGCATATCATTCTTTAATGAATTGTTAGATTAGCATTACAATTGATCGTTGTTCCTTTCGAGTGATATTATCATAGATATCTGATGATTGATGATTGTTATTCTTAATTAAAGGCTTGAATAGTTGATTGCTACTCATTTACTATAATTTCCCTTTTCAGTAGATAATTGTTAGTACTGGGCAATAATTATTTAAGTGTGATTCCTTCAATTCATGAGTTGGATTCAGTTTCTTTACAAATCAATTGAGAATAGATCAATATTTATGGTTTATAAATGCTTTACGGTTTGCTTTTGAATTGTTCGAGATTGAAATTCAATAATCAGAGATTAATTATTGCAACGATTTAGAATAATTTATTCCTAAATAGCTTTTGATTTCACTCTGTTTAAATAGTGCCAAAACTCTTGAAATAAATAGATGAATCCTTGGTTGATAATTAATGTAGATATTAAGATTGATTTTCATAGTTGTCTTAGTGCACCAACACCTTAATTTCTCTTGTTGCAGATTTTCACACATGCGATCCCAATTTGGCAAGGTTTCCCTGCCCAAAATACTTTGGACAAACACTTTCCATTCTTCTAAGATAGAATTTAGAGCTATCTACACCATCTCTGTATGTTGAGGTGTTGACCTTACAGTTGCCAACTAATCTTGGACATCCTGGAGCCTATGAAGAAAGTGGTCTATGTGTTCTCCCTTCTTCATATATGTGCTCCTCAACTTTTCTTCGAGATACATCTTCCACTGCTCGGAATATCCTTCGTACAACATGGAAAGGGAGTCCCACATCTCTTTGGTCATTCCAAGGGCCACTATGTGAGATACAACATGGTCCCAAACTCCATCAAGGATCATCCTCTTCACCTTAACCATCTCCTTATTGTACGCCTTCAATGGATCTAGATCTGCAGGGACAACCACCACACTATCGATGTAGGTTTTGAGATATTACTCATCCAGAAGGAAGTAGATCCCTTCCTTCCAGATCGCGTAGTTAGACACTCCGTCTAACTGATCTTGATCTCTCAAACTAGCTGATGTCATCTCGCCAAAGAAAAAACTCAAAATCTGCCTCTAACCCTCTGCGCAACTACTTACTAGATCTACACACTCCTTGTTGGAGTGAAAAAAATTTCTCTCAGCTACTGTTGCTCTGTGTGGAAAAATATAGTTTATTGGCTAGAAATTCTCTAAGGACAGAACTCCCTCAGTGTGCTCTCCTTTCCTCCTGATGCTTTTCTGCTCCAGCAAACTGCTGCATAAAAAACTGTGTCCTAAATGAAGGTCTGCTCTGTGCGGAAACTGTTGCACCACTCCCTCTGCCTCTGAAAAATCTTGATAGAGAAATTTTGTGCTCTGTTGACTCACTCAGATACACAAATTCCATAAAAAATATTCCCGCTGGACTATGGACTGCACATCCTCTGGGGTTTCGAGCAACTGCCTATGTAGTGCCTCAAATTACCCTCTTTCCTTTTGCAATTGAGCTCTTCAGCTTTTATATGCGCTCCGATCCCATGTGAAAATTTGGTTACCCAAATCCTACTGCAGTAAATGATGTTAATTATTCTAATTTTTTAATCAAACGAACAATTTACTTGCAGTTTCCTACAGAAAATATTGAATTAAATTCACTATAGCCTACACAACATAAAATACTGCAGAAAATACAACAGAGGAAAGATAGAAACACACACACACACACACACACACAAGTAAACCATTATTTTTGGACAATCATCCCCGAAAAATCCAAACTTTGGAAAACCAATGCAACAACTGAGGGTTTTATTATTATGCATTAGTAATCTAAGTACAAATCATTGGATTCCAAAACTGGCTATCCGATACAGAGAAAAATGACAAAAAATATAGTGAGAAAATCTCACACTGGCACGGGAAATTCAGCACTGCTTTGGACTAGAGACAATATGCCATGTGCTTATCTCTGTGCATTAACTGCGTCTTCCTACGAAGTCACTACGTCACAACTCCTGGGACTACATCACGCCTCCAACTGATCTCTTGTTGATTGAAAACTTGACCCTCTGGCATTCCGGACTCACACCCTAGCTCTCGTCACTAGATCTCTACTGTTTCCCAACAAAATAGCGAACTCCATCTAAAGCTTTCTGCTACCTCTCTATGGCTCTCAATGTCTTCTCTGCTTTTCACTCCCAAGATTTGGAAAAATTCCTCCACTCTACTATCTTTTTGCCTCACTGCAATGATCTCTCTCTAGCAACTCAGCGATGCCTCTCTGAGAATTCAATCACCCAGAAAAATCGATCTCTACCAATCTCAAGTGTGCTCTCCAATTGCCCATCAAGCTCCATATTATAATCTCTCGTTGACATATCAACGACCAAGGTTAGGTATTAATCAATGGATCGGATTATCTAGGACTTGATCCACGCCTTTATTTAGAATATTCACATCTGATTTAATTAATACCCTTTAATTATTCTAATTTCCTAAGTTTAGACTTGGGATTCCATTAAAAATAATAATTGTTTTAATTGAATCATCTCAGGGTGGAATTTTCCCAAACGATTTCTAGGTGTTGGAGAATGCATGTGTCTTAGCCTCTCTACAAAATATCGAGGCTAGATCACATCCGGTTCTACAAAAAATCAACACTAAATTCATTAATGAGAAATTCATTCCCTTGGTATTTGGTATGCAAATGTACTGATATATATGTGGATTCTATTGTTGTTGTATCCATGGTATTTCTGTTGTTATTATGTTGATTACGAGCATGTATTTTTACAGTGATGATGTATGGCTCTCCCCATGTTTTTACTTGTAAATGAATACACAATGTATCTATGGTCAAATAGATTATATTACAGTTAATGATGTAGGGGAGCAATGCTTCTTAGCGATTATCAGATAAGTATGAGACTCCTATTCTATGTTATTTCGTTTATACCAATAATTTTCATGTTTGTGACATGTTTGAAAAAATGCATGTCATGGCTAGGAGGGATCCATATGAGTTCTTATTGATGTGATTGATTATGTATTGTTGTCTTGTTGCTATTTATCATCTCTGAACTTTTCATGAAGTTTTGGGCGGAGCACTGGGTTCTGGGCCTACAAAGGTGGCTCAAATATTAGGGACGTTGGTACAAAACTGAGTATTTGGGGCCCTAGCTGCTGGCATTCAGTGTTATGCCTGTGGCTATAGCCTCCTAGACACAGGCGTGAAAGCCTGTGCTTGCAGCTATGGTTCAAAGTGGTAAAAATGTCAGTGTGACCTAGGGGTATGATGCTTAAATGTTTGGGTTACCTCCTAGGGGTGTTGTTGTTGTTGGACAAGGTTTGTGTGTTGTGTATTCGTCGGTTCCACTTCCTTAAGGTCACCTAGGAGGTTGAATCTCATTATAGTAGCCTCTCGTCACATGTTTACCCCAGTTGGTCGATTACTTGGGTAGATGTGGGAAGAGGGTGTTATAGAGTGGTATCAGAGCATGTTTCAACCGTTGGAATGGATGGGTGGCGTGTTGGTCATGTTTTTCTGTTAGTTCCATATGTTTTCTCATGCCCATGGTATATGTGCTTGTTGCATCCATGTTGTGTGGGCCATGGTGACAGTGGTGTCGGCATGGAAGTTGTGATAGTGTTGTTGTCAACATATTGTCATGAGTGTATGACTGGTTATGTGTTGCTCATGCTTGTGTATTGTTTGTGCACGCTTGCTTACATATTGTAGATGCATTACTTGCTTATTCTGGGGTTACATATTGGTCATGCTTCGATTTTATCAGTGTATGTTTGCTTGTGTGATGTCATATGTTGAAAATGCATTGGTCATTCATGATTGGTTATACATGTCAAGTGGGTGAATATGGTCAAGTTTGCATTGATTTGATTGAGGTTGTCATGCATAAGATCATTGTATGAAATTAGGCCTTCATGATGATATTGGTATGTTATGATGCTAATATGTTGGCTAAGATAGAGCAGGATGTGGATCATTAAAGTGACCTTGCAACAATGGAATTTGGGGTAAGAGCAGATCGTTATACAAGTTTGTATGCTTGGCATGTAGGTATGTGACTCATGGTTGTTGTAAGCATTAGGTTTACTTATATGTTTGTCATTCTATTATTATTATGGTTACATATATGGTAAATTCTAGTTGATCAGTGTAGTCATATGCATTATGGTTATGTGTATGTCTTTCATTCTATTGATTGTATGGTTACATACATGATAGATGTTAGTTAATTAGTGTGATCATATGTACATGCGTTGGTTGGTCAAGCATGGTATTAACTTGATGAATATGTTATATGTTGTTGATGAGCATGTTATATGTTAACTTATTGTTGTTATATGTTATTTAACTTGATGATTAGGGTTACAACATTAATATCTTGATGTTATATGTATCATGCTAAATTGGATTTCCCTATGCAGATGGTTAGGGTTATGACATTCAGGTATGAGTCGAATTATTGGTGACATTATGTTGCACTAATCTAGACTGATCATACATATGTAATTGTTATGCATGAACGACAAATGTTTATGAGTTTATGATGTGAACATGTTAGATAATTATTTTTATGGATATCATGACCTTCATTATGTTTAGTTATATGTTGTAAAGATATATTGTGCTAATCTAGATTGATTGTGCAGACAAGATAGCCTCCCCTAAGAAACATTAAGGTATGAGTTTGCTTATGTCGTGTACTTGATGCTTAATTGTTTGATTATGTCATCTATATGGTGTTGAGTGTTTGGTGCCTATTATGTCGTCTAGTTGATTTATCTAACATGGTATGTTTATAGTTTGCTTGAATGTTTGATTAGTCATATGATATGAGTATATGTGTCTGTAAGATTGCATGAATGGATGATCTTGTTTTAAGATGGTTTTGCTAACACATATGTGATGAGATAACTGGCATATTTATATTTATTTATGCATTGACAATTATAACATTGTTTCCAATGAAATAAGTAACTGCACTGGTACCTACTTTTTGACGTAGCAAGAAAAACACCCGATTTTGAAAAGTGGTGCAATTTTTTTTTTGAGCATGTTTTTGGCACTTTAAATTTATTTATTTATTTATTTTTTCTTCTGTGATGCTTTTTATGTCGATTTTGAATAGTGGTGGCGTATCATCACTAAATTTTTTTTAGAGGATTGATTTTGACACTATACATTTTCTAATGTCTTCTTCTTCCGTGAGATGTTTATTTTTAAGTGCATTTATGTACTTGTGTTTTAAAAAAAAAAAAAATTATTATTTTTTAAATAAAAATTTGTAATGATATCTTCACCTTTTCACATAGATTAAAAATGAAAAAAGGGTCAATATTATAAAGTTTATATTTTCTACAAGTTTATGTATTGCTAATTAATTTTTCAATGCACATCAAATAATTGTCGCTAAAAAACCAATATTTTGAATGATATGACAAAAAATTCAAATTTTCAATACAAATAGAATGCAAAAAATACACTTGTAGAGACTTTTTGTTAAAAAACATGTTAAATAAACTAATTTTTGGAAAAATCTTAGCAAAAAAACTTAAGAAAATAACATTTTTATTGAATTTTGTGTCAAAAAATAATAGTAATCACATGTTTTTTGCAAAAAATAAGTATTCTTCTCATAAAATATCAAAGTCTAAATATTACAAGTAAGCTGATTAATAGATCTAAAAAATGAGCTTTGTTTGCAAGCATAACTTAAACATCATCAACAATATCAACTAATACATGTTCAACATCATCAGAACATCATTGATGGCTTCTTCCGCAACATTTTACTGCTTCATTTTGGTCATTGTCATCTTCTCGAAAGGTCTTTCATGTCCGCAAATCTTCCAAAGTGTCCCTTTCCAATCATTCCATATAATGGTGGTTGAGGTTCCTTTTGCTTTTTTTTCACACGTGATTCATTAAAAATCCCCTTTCAAACCAACTTCTTGCTTCGCATCTGGAAGAATTCAAGAGCGTTAATTCTTTGTTGAATAAATTTGCATTGCACTGGGTCTTTCTCAATGGCAATGCAATTTCTTCCTTTTGGTAAGCAACATGCTAGTGATGTACCTAATCATCAAGTACAAAAGAAATAAGTAAGAAAATTAGTATAAAGACATAAAAAGTAAAAAACAAAATATTTAAATTTAAATTTGTATAATAAAACTTACCTAAACTGAGAATAGATCCAAAATCCAATCTCCTTCATTTGGCCAGCTTTACGCTCTCCCCGGCTGGGCGAAGGAAATTGAGAAATCGCCCTCCCCCCGGGGTGATTCTCGAATCACCCTCCACCCAACCGGGGCGGATGCGGCGGGTGACGTCGTCGAGCCGTCCTGCCTTAGCCCGGGCTGGGTGGAGGGCGATTCAAGGAATCACCCTCCGGGGCCGAAGCGGCCTGGGTAGCCCTCGATGGCGCCACCGGCCGGCCTCTCGTTCCTCGGCTAGGCGGAGGGAGATTCGGAATCACCCTCCGCCAGCCGGGCGGACGTGTTCCCTGCCTACCTCGGCCCCCGGCTAGGAGGACGACACCGAGAATCGCCCGAATGGGCGGAGGGTGATTCTCGGAATCCTTGCCCAAATGGGAAATTTTGGAATCGCCTCCGCCCGGGGTGATTCTCTAAATTGCCCTCCGCCCAGGGGACGGAGGCGAGGCGGCACCATCGAGGATGCCCGGCCCGCCTCCGGCCCCGACTAAGCGAAGGACGATTCTCGAATCACCCTGCGCGGCCGGGGGAGGCCGATCGAGCGGCCTCGTCGAGCTACCAGCCTTGCCTCAGGATCCCGGTGGGTGGCAAATTTTTTTTTTTTTTTTACTTTTTTCAAGCACAAACTATATAAAAAAATTAAAAACTATTATAATAAAAAAAATGTATTGTTTAATTAAAAAAACCATTCAATTAAAATTTTAAAATATAAAAACAATAAAAAAAATTAAGAAATATGTTTTAAAAAATAAACAAACAAATATAAAAAAAAATTAATTTTTAATTTTAATTTTTTTAAAAATTAAAACAATTATTATTTAAAATATAAAAAATAAAAAATATATATATTTTTTAAAATATGTTTTAAAATATAAACAAACATATATAAGAAGATTTTAATTTTTAATTTTTATTTTCTTAAAACTAAAGCAATTATAATTTAAAATATAGAAAAACAATAAAAAAATTTAAAAAATATGTTTTAATATATAAACAAACAAATATATGAATAATACATTTTTCATTTACTTGTTCATTTTTAAAAATTGTTTAAGTCATATAATTTCTTCATACTTTCATGGTTCAAGTATCTTGAAAACTTAAGATTTAAAAACTTGAGATTCACAACTTGTCATTAAGATTTTTATGCACTACGAAATTTAATCTTTAATGTTATAGTTGAAAATAATTACAATTCTAGGGTTGTTTAGAGTCAAGATATTTTATGTTTAACAACGTGGATAAAAATTGTTCGAAATGATAAGCCCTTCAGACATGATTTTGTTTATATTTAACATCATCTATAAATTTTTTTTAAATTTTACGATTTTTCAATGTCCTAATATGTTGTCTTTAATTCCATTGTTACAATGTGTCAAAAGTGTGATACAATGTTTTTTTTGTTATTCCAGCATCAGCTCGTTTTGTTTTGACGGTGTTTTTTCAATCTTTTTTTCCAAAAACAATTTCATTTTTAGCATTATTTTATAAAAAGGTGAAATTTGACCTTGAGAAAAAAACAAATGCGTTCTGGAATACACACTTTTTGTTTTTGGGGCATTTTTTCATGTTTTTTGAGTCTTTTTTGGCTAGAGTTCTCGTTTTGAGGTAATAGTTCCTGTTTCATCGGTAACCGTGTTTTATGTGGTTATGGCGGTATGATGCACGATATTGCATGACAAGAGACTGCCATGAAATATTGAAGAAGGCTCATGTTGAGCTTTCCCTTCTAAGTATTGTCGAGCAATATAAATGCAATATTTATGTACCAACATTTAATATGTCAATCCGAGTTCCGTGAACTTAGAGGCGCAGAAAAATAAATTTCAGAAGAAGACCTCAGGGATATGTGAAATAGAAATCAAGATCTTGCAAACAATTCAAAGGTATCACTCAGGAAACAAGACTTTTAAAAGTAAGGAAAACAGACAGTAAACCTACTCTTGGGTCCTCTTCTGGGTTGAGTGACTCCTGTAGAAATTTTGTCTCAGTTGTCCAGGGGACAAGGGTATGTAGGTTTCATTTGAATTGACAATCCATTCTGGAAATAAAAGGGCAATATTGTTTCAAAGTATCTCAAAGAATTAATTGCTATGTTGTAAAGAAGGAAAGCATGCAATAAAACTAATAATTCTTCAAACAAGAGAAATGCATTCCCAACTAATTCAAAGTTTATCCTAATATTAGAAAAACATTGAATGCTTTCTTTTCCAATGCAGAGATATTTTTACTTAGAAGGAATCTAGATTATATGCGCATTTCTTCTGAAAAATAATGTTGTATTCAATTGTGATGAAGCATACAAGGTTTTAAGACATCAATCATAACCTTTGACCAGAGGTATTCTCAAAGAGTTATGTAGACTGTTCACTCTGCCAATAAAACAAGAATACAATCTCTCCTCATACTGATCATGGAATTTAAATAACAAGAATAAATATCATTTTCTCAAAACCCTATAATCAATTTCACACTGGAGATAATGATTTAAAGTGTTTACGAGTGCTCAAATAATATATGATATATCAAATCGATCAGAAATCTTAATGATCACACCCCTACTTCCTGATAAGCAAATGTTGTCTTCAGTGTTGAATCCTTGTGTAACTAAAATCAAATAAGATCAGAGTAAATAACGCATCGAGCTTTAATATAATTGACAGATGCAATTTTCAGTTATAAGAAAACACCCAATATCTATACTTTGTCTTCTTGATCTCAATTTACATATATAACCTTAATATGCTAAATATCGATACACGGTGACACATTCCAAGAAATTAACCATACCATTTCACTCACCAATCAAACTCGTGCAATTTAACACCAAAGCATAAAGGAGAGCTATGAAATAAGATTACAGACTTCTACCAAATCACAATCTCACACTTATGCATTGATCAAAAAAAAATCAAGAAATCCTAATAGGCATGGGACAACAGACTGGCTGGTGAGCCCAAACCACCCAATCTGTTGCCCTGGTAAAAATTAAATCATGATTCTCGAAGACTCAAAGACATTAACCATGAATATGATGCCAACTTGTATTAACTATGAAGTCCTGTTACATAAGCATAAGATAATGTAGAGCTTGGCTTCAGTGGTCCCCTATGGGGATCATCCCACTGGACACACGTTCTCCTTTCTTAACTCCCTTTCTCGCCTATCAAATTTGTCTCCCTCTACAGTGCAAGGTCTTCCCTTTTATAAAAATAGTATCTATTAATTATCTAGATCGAAGGTTAAACAACACATAATTTTAGAGTTTTAAACTGATTCCTGAACCAAAATAAGGAGTGTACTTCTTTGAATGGATTTCCATCAATCTTGAGGTTCCATATAAACATAGTTACCGGTACCAAATCATGAAATCATCGTCATAGTATCCATGTCAAGAATACTGCATTATTGATAAACCTTGCAACTTATAGAAAACATCTGATAGGATGCTTGAACCTCACTCTATGCGTTGTCTAGAAGACCTGGGTGAAATTAAGGAAACATAACACCATCTTGAGCCTTTGCTTCACAAAACCCATATGCTCGATTTTTGCCATGACAGATGAATGTATAACAATCATGGAGATGAGAACATGGACTATATTGCATGAACAAGAACCATACTACTGGAACATGAACTCTATTGTTGAAACAAGAACTTGTACACATGTCACAAGGGTAACCTGTTACTAGTGACATTTTCACACAAATATCTTCAATTCATTAGAAGAAATGAAATTCATAGAATGATAACATGTTACCTCTTAATTCCTCTATGATGGTTCAACAATGTACATAAAAGGATGGTAATAACTAAAAAAAGCAAGTGTTGGCATAAGAGATCCTTGGAAAAATATGTAAAAATATAGACAAAATGGAGGCTCAACAAGTATTGGGATCCACGGGGATTGAGTCATGGTGTTTGTTGCTAGTATTTTTCTTTCGATATTTTTGATTTATTTGTGCTTGATTTTCAACTTGTTTATGTATGTTGCATAGTTATGCCAATTTGGTTGTGGTGCCATATTGTTATTGGTTTTCATGGTTTTCTTCTTGTTATTTATTGTCCTTGTCCTTGTATTTATGTTTTGAGTCTTGGGAATTGGTTTGGGAAAGAGGAAATTTGATGGAGCTCTGGGAGAGCTGAATGGAACATGACAGGTAATGTAAGACTCGGGTGAAGCTTAGTGAATGAGTAAGGGGTAGCGGAAGGTAAGAATATGATAGTTGGTTGAACTGGTTGGGTCCATTGTGTCAAATGGATGGTGGCAATACATACATGATAAAAGAAATAGAAAAGGTAAAGAAAGTGGATCCGAGTTGTTAGATGCCATGGTTATGTTGAGAACTATTATTCTCAACAGTTATCTTAACCTATACCTTATGATATCTAATAATTATGTTGTGATCATGATTATGATAATGTCTATATATGTATATATGCATGTCGTTGTCTGACGGGATCATGGTTGCTTTATGTTGATGTTTATATATGCATATATGTATGTATGTATGTGTCGTTGAATGATAGGGTCGTAAGGATTGTTTTGTACTAATGTGTATATATATATGTATGTATGTATGTGCCCCACTGTGTGGTCAGGGATTGTGATGTTTCATGTTGATATTTATATGTATATGTATATGTACGTATGTATGTATGTCGTGTCTGATCGGGGTCATCATTGATCATGATTTTTTAAGGCTAATGTTTATATGTATATATGTATCTATGTATGTATCTATGTCACTGTCTGATAGGGTTGTCAAGGATCATTATTGTGGAAGAATTATTTCTTATGCAGGTGAATGACATGAAGAGGTTTTTGGTCTTATAAGGAATCAAGTGGGAAGATTAACTTTGAAATATCTATGAGGTCAGTATCATGTGGACATGAATTGATATTATATGCTTGTACTATGCCTATGTTTATGTTATGGACATGTAATGTTGAGGGGTGCACCAACAAAGTGAAGGTAGTGTGATTTGCAACATGCTAGGATAAGCATGGATAGTGGAAAGACACTAGAAGCAGGGCTGCTATGTGGAGCCAGTGTGTGGTCTATGGATATGCAGTATTATTGTTGTGCATATATTGTGCATGTTTTATATTCAGTGATTGTACCTATGGTGATGTGTACATGTAACATATGTAGTATTGTGTACATGTGATTTTGTATGATTGTTGTATATATGGTGTTGTGTGTATATTGCATATGCAGTGCTAGGTATAGATGGTGTTATGTACATGTTGGATATGCGGTGATATGTACATATCGTACTGTGTGCATGTTGGATATGCAGCGTTGTGTGCATATGGTGATGTCCGCATGTTGGACATGTGGTGTTGTGTACGTATGGTGCTATGTACATGTTGTATATGCAATGCTATGTACATATGGTATTGTGTACGTGTTGTCTTAGAAAATTATATATTATAGAGAAATGGAACACATAAAAATATGCAGAAATACAAACACAAAAAACATATAAAACAAGAGACAAATAGATATATGCGGTTCACCCAACTTGGGCTACGTCCACAGAGAAACAACTAGTCCTTCCATTTTATTATCCAGCAAAATGAAGAGACACAACCTACGATAGATCTATAATAATTTCCTCTACTCTCTCACACAGTCCCCTTTCTCTTTCTCGCTCAGAATACACATCCACACACAACCGTAAAACCAAATTCCCTCATACAAAAGAGGGGTTACCTTCTAGGGAAAAAAAACCCTAAATTAAACATAACTTCTACCATAAGATCATCTGCCCAATGAACAACTCAGATTGACTACGAAATTAAAATATTTTACAAGGAAATTTTACATCTATTTTTAGCTTTGGGGGCATTGCACCCCAACCCCCGTCATGGGACCACTGGCCCTCAGACCTCCCAGCTGGGGGGGATGGGGGGGACAAGTCCCCCCTTCCCTCCGTGGAGGGGTGTACAACCTTCTTGGGGGATACACCTGGTTGAAACAAATACCTCTAAATTAGGATGATAATCAAGCTCCACACCCAACATGTTGTACATATGGTGTTGTGTGCATGATTGTACATGGGGTGCTATGTGCATGTGGTTTTGTGTATGTGATTTTACATGTGATGTTGTGTGCATGTGGTGCCACATACATGTCATGCATGTGGCGTCGTGTACATGTGGTGACATGTGCATGCTGTTCATGTGGTATTGTGTACACATTGTACAGGTGGTGCAATGTACATTTGGCATTGTGTACACGTTCTAAAGGTGGTGTCGTGTATATGTGATGTTGTGCACACATTGTGTAGGTAGTGTTGTGTACATGTGGTACTGTGTACATTTTGTGCATAGGGTACTGGTATACACGTGGTATTGTTTGCATGAAATACATGTTGTGTTGCGATAATGTGGTACTATGTATGTGCATGGTTTAATCGTGGTATCGTGACATGTGTATTCGTTGTGTTGTACTTGATATATGTATATGTATTGTGTTGTGTTGTACACCGAATATAGGTATATGTGTGGTGTTGTATTGTACACTAGGTGTAGGTGTATGTGTCGTATATTGGTGTGGGTGCGTGTATTGTATGGTGTTGAATGTTGTGTGTGGATGTATGTGTTGTGATGTACATTGTGTGTATGTATACATTATTAAAGGGAATCAAAGGCACTGGGTGCTTGCCAGGTGTGGCATATGATTTGGTGTGTATAAAAAATAACAAAGGAAGAAGTAAGGACTGATGAAGGATAAGTATCAGTATTTTATTTCAGTTTTATTATGCATGTGGTCTACGATTCTGACTTATGACGGTTATATGTGATTTATTATTATGGTTTATTATGTTTGCATGTGATTCATGATTTTAACCTATGATGGTTGTGTTTTGAGCTAACCAGATGTGATATTTTTAGACATGATGATTTGATCAAATAACTTGTTTGACTTGTGTGACATGAAGTAAACAGAAGTGCAAGTGTACCTTATTGCGGGCCACCAATGAGGTATGATTTGAAGTTATTTCAATTTATTTTAAAGCTAATGGAAATTTTGTGATTGGTACATGAAATCATGTAATGCACGGTTTGGGATGACTGAAACCAACTGTAAGAACTAGTAGCGTTAGCAAAAGGAATTGGAACATGTAGAAATATGTTGGTAAAGCACTTAAGGAGTAGGGCCATTGTGGGACACTGGTACCCAATAGTGTCCATTGATTTCCATGAGCATGCTATGACCAATATGAGTGTTTTGAGGTAGGGATATGCCTTGGTTATTTTATATTCCGATGCGAGGAAGCCTTTCTAAGGGATGGATAACCCGAGATGGGGGCACCAGTAGAAATTGGAAGGTGAGTAACTGCATGGAAGGGGGTGACCCGATTGCCCGAGGGAATGTGTAGCAGAGAAGGGAAGGCTAGGGATGGATTTGGTTTGGTCATTAACATTTCCAAATGGAATCATATGCACATTGGGAGCGTTCCCTGAAATAATGAGCTGGTAATTGTTCACTAAGAGGACAATAACACAGGCTTGTAGTGCTAGACATTGGATGCATATTTGAATTTGGTAGTGGATTCTGGACTTCCTTGGTAGGAGGTGAATCCTGGTACTACTTTAAGGGAGGAGGTGTGAGCCTTTGGATTCCCTTGTTGCTGATACGGGCATCGTATCCTTTTATTTTTTGGTTGTGAAAATTTTCATATTTGTATGTGTATACTATTGTAAATACCGTAATGAGTTGTGTTATAAAGCTCTAGTAGTTAATCTTTCATAAAGCAACATTGTTATTTACTTTGATAGTTACATTTCATAATTAACATGTTTCATTCACCCCAAATAATTTTTCCATTGTACAGATCTATATTATTAACCATAAAAAAATGAAAATATGAAAAAAGAACAATGTCATCATCATCACCATAATCTAAACAACGGAAAGTAAAAGATCAAAGGAAGAGAAGCATGAACACATAAAGACACCAAGATTGGCCCGAGACTAGGGAAAAACCCACTATGGGGAAAACCTTTGGAAATTATTCTTCTTATACCTTCATTAAATGGTTCAATAACAAGAGTACAATGATCCATGAGTACATATCTTTACGATGCAGAAAAAAAAAATTGCATACAAGCACTAAAACCATACCCATACTTATGCATGAAAGAAACTGAATCTGAGAACTGAAATACATGGACACTGGATGTATAAAATAGATGAACATGACTGGTATGGAATGAAGAAAGATATACATAAGTAGAAAGAATAGATCGATACTGTAATATAACATGTCTATAATGCCAAAAATCGGATACGATAGATCACGAGTGATCTCGTCTCAAATTTCTAGATATGAATCCGGATACGTATCGACTACTGCGATGAAACTGTGACTAGCGGTCTATGGAAGACGCGCACGGTAAGTTGAAGATTAACTTCAAATCTAATTTTCTTAGAAACTCTCTTGGTCGCAACCTTAACATGCTTAGCACGCCATTTTAAACGCACGAGCCCCACTACAGTAATGCAAGACGCCGGCCCGAGGTTCCAAAAAATACCTTAGAGTCTGAGTAGGTAACACGAAGCCTTCCTGCTAGCGTCTTTGGCACCTTGGCCACGGGCACAACACATCTTTGCCCTTGAGCGAGCTTCAATAGGGCCGCTTTAAGACGCACACTGCCCGGCTCTCGCCAATAGACCCGGATCTAGACATGTGCACCAAAATCTAGCCGTTTCCACTACGTGCCACTACGTGATCCCCTTCCGATATACTTGTGTGAGCCAAGAAATTGAAAATACGACTAAAAACAAAAATAGCATGGAGAAGATCTTAGGAGCGAATGTGTGCAAATGATATTGAGGTGGCCTCTATTTATAACTTTGTGAGTGACCAATTGGGGCTTTGAACGAATCAACATGTAGTTAACAACTCATTAAAATATTAAATTAATTCATAACTTAACTTCTGCTTAACCGATTGGGTCGATCTATATGTTGATTTTGATCCTCTCGAAAAGAGGAATATAATTAAATTATTATATTAATATTCTAATCTATCCAATTTTTAATTTGACCTTAGTTGCAAAAATTAACGCTCCCTCTCAACTAGGAAGAATTCCACTTTTCAATCTCTGTTTGTAGTTATCTATATCATGGAGTCATCACAACTCAACAAAATCTGTTGAAATATGTTCATCGATTAATATGCCATTCTGATATTCATGCATCATCATATGTCTTCATTGAACATATCTGTCATGTAGTTGTCATGTTGATAACCTTTCTCATTACAACTCATCAATGTACTCTTCATGCTTACTTCTGCTTATATCTTGATTGCTTTTGCTTGTATGCTGAACATTCTCAGATCTAGAAGAAGAATTTGTTACTGGAGGGGATCTTGGGCTATCATCCTTCATTCATAAGGCTATCATTCTAAAGTCTTTTCCATCGGGTTACTACCCTGAATATCATCAACAAAGAGTATATCAACAGGGAGCACATCTCGCTCTGTAACCATATCGGGAAGCACATCTTTTAGAAAATCATGGGGGAGTTATGCCTCTACAACTCCATGTCTAGCAAATAGGATACCCATCCACATAGGGGAGATCATCTCGACCCTGGTGTCACATCGGGGAGCTCATTCTCAACCCGAAATAACATAGGGTTATTTCACATCGAGGAGCTCACTCTCAACCTGGAATCACATAGGGTTATTTCACATCGGGAAACTCACTCTCAACCATGAATCACATAGGGTTATCCCAACCCATCCTATTTCCTATTGATCCTCCCGTCGATGACCCTGAATTGTCATGTGGTAGAACACCTGCATCATAATCCACTTGGGTTATACACCTCAAGTACACTCTCAACTCGTTGTCCAAACGAGGAGCAGTATTCCTGACAAGCCGACCCAACTTGTGGGTATAATGCCAACTGGGGTATACTCTGCAACGATCCAATGGTGGGGGATATACTTGACTTGCAAAAATGGACAAGGATCACACACATACCCATGAGTGATAGATAGGGAATATGCCCTATTATCCGGATTTCCCTCAACCCCAAGAGTCCTTCACCTCAATTCCTCACCCCAAGGGCTCAAGCAGGGTAGGAAGAGCACTCAATGTTCCTGATCAGTTCTACTGTCATCTGGTATCTACTAATTCATATTCCTGCAAGACATCAAATCAACCATTGTGTTAGAACATACATAATCATATAAATCACAACAAGATACCATAACCATCCTCCCTTTCATGGAGGTGTCAAACACACATGGATACTATAATCATCCTCCCTCTCATAGAGGTATCATTAACAAGCCTCATATTGTCTCGAACAGTTGCATTGTCTCAATAATTGGAGAGATCACGATCCCAAATATACATATTTGGGGTTCTGTTTCATCATAGTGTATCCATGTCTAATCTGGCTCATATTCGATCAACTCTCTAAGGACCTTGGTCGTGCTATGGACCTATCGTCCAAGATATCATGGTAGATCTCATACTAAGGAAGTATCCAAATGTGCTTACCAATACTAATCCAAAACATCATTAGTTAATTCATGCAACTACATATCATGGGAGAAAAATCTTAACCAAATAAAAGATGTTTGGTGGAAATTCTGAGTGTAGCAGCTCAATCATGAATTCGATCATGTCCTATACACATCATATATGGATGAATGTTCAAAATGGAACAACAATGATTCAACCAACTAACATGTGCCATATCATGTTCAATCGACATTTGAACTTTAAATCAGAGTATCCAAGGATTTACATCACACAAATACATCTGAAAAATCTTGAAGTATGGAATTTATTTCCCAAATTCTAGATATCAATCTATCATGCCATGATACATCATTACGATATTCAAAAAAATAAACATCTCCCTCTTACTTAGAATTTCAGAGGCTTATCACTTATCAAGGATGCATAATCAAAACCATAATAAACAACAATATATCTTGGAACTAATTATCTTGACTGCACAAGATATCAATCAAATATAAACAAATCTAAATCAAGGTGTTTTCATCACACAACACTCTGTACAAACATAAAGCCTTACCAGGCCAACATAACTAGCCATGCACAAATCAATGTTGTGTTAACATAATTAGCTCATCCAAGCTTAGAAGTCAGTTATAACTATTATCAAAGATATCATGGCATATCTCATACTAAGGCAACATCCAAATGTGCTTACCAATACTAATATAATACATCATAACTTCATTCATGCAACTACATATCATGGGAGAAATATCTCAACCAAATAAAAGATGTTTGGTGGAAATTCTGAGTGAAGCAGCTCAATTATGTTCTATACACATCATATATAGATGAATTTTCAAAACAAAACAACAATGCTTCAACCAACTAACATATTCCATATCATGTTCAATCAACATTTGAACTTTAAATCAGAGTATCCAAGGATTTACATTACACAAATACATCTCAACAGTCTTTCAATATGGAATTTATTTCCCAAATTCCAGATATCAATTTATCATGCCATGATACAACATTACGATATTCAAAAAAGAAACATCTCCCTCTTACGTAGACTTTCAGAGGCTTATCACTTATCAAGGATGCATAATCAAAGCCATAATAAACATCAAGACCTTATCTTGGAACTCATTATCCTGACTGCACCATATATTAGTCAAATATAGATAAATCTGAATCAAGGAGTTTGCATCACACAACACTCTCTACAAACATAAAGCCTTACCAGGCCAACATAACCAACCATACGCAAATCAATGTTGTGTTAACACAATTAACTCATCCAAGCTTAGAAGTCAGTTACAACTATCTTCAAAGACATTGATTTCATAATATCAATTCTTCCAACTAGAGACAGGTAACGAACATATCAAGTCTTGACTTCATTTTATGTCAAGCTCTCAAGTCTGTCATTTAACATGTCATTATAGGCCATTTCCGTCATTATATGTAAGTGCATACACATCACATTTAAATCATGCATGTTCATACTACGCCACAACAACCATTGTGCTAGGAACAAGTAAGCCGATACAAAACCATATGTTGGTATACTCACATACGACATTGAAGGTCACTATGCCCACATATCATAGTCATCTAGGAAAATCAACCATCACTAGATCAAATCATGTCAAATCCAAATGTGCAATCATTGTAATATCTATAAATCCAGACATGTCTCAATCATTAAGAATCATGTCAAAAGTACCAAACACGATTTATCAATATCAATGAGCCAAAACATGATGCACAATCCTCAAACACAATGACATATCCATATGAATGTCTCAGTTACCAACACACACAAGTTCGGTTCAAAAAATATGAACTTTCCCAGCTAACAGACCTTAAGATCCAATAACAATACATTTTAATTTCACCGCATGCTATAACCACAGATATTCAAAGATTTGAAACATCAATCTCATAAATATGCATTTATAATCACAGTTGACAATACCATGCATATCATAATTAATAGGATCAAGTTAGGTTAATCGATAAACCAATAAGGTGCAACTACTATTCTATCTGAGCTTTCATCATGCTGATCACAAGTATTATCAATACCATATCAATGAGGTAAACTTCCATAAGAGATCCAACATATGTCATATGTATCAAGAATCAAGAGTAATATCCACAAAAATCAGAATCATGATCTAAAAGTGATAGATGTTAGCCACACATTAAGTTATGCTACTCTATCCATGATAGACAATCAAATCAAGTACTCTCACAAAATCAAGCAGATCATCATGATCAAACCATTTAATACTAGGTGCACTATTTCATCAACATAAATCCCAATCACTCTTATATGTATGCATAAGATATCCGAGAAGTAGACATTATCAATATACTGAAGGGCTTGCCTAGCCATCCAATGTTGTAGCTGAATCATGCATGCCTTACCGTATTACTTGTGCACCTTCACATAGGCATCTTGTAGTGTGAAAGTGCCTCTTTACCTATTCTAGATCTAGCTGCATCAACTTTTCTGCATTTCCCAATCTAGCCATCTTTCCTGCATTTCCAAAGATCCTCAAGAGGGATCCACTCATCACATCTCATCACAGAGGTTAGATATATCCATGTGCTCAAATATAATTGTAAGAAGTAACAACTAATCATAGAAATATGATCCATTAGCATAAAAAAGAGTAAGGGTCAAGGAATAATTACCTTCAATGAGATATGATCCTATCCCTCTTGAACCAACCTTCAAGAGTAATTCATAGATCATAAAACAATGTTTCCTTTAATCAACAACTTTATCAATAACCAGGTCATTTCTGTCAAAGTGATCCAAGTGCTTGAGCATATTTACAAAGGCCATGTGAGGGTTTCATAAACCAAATCTCAAGACTTTACCATAAACCAAGGTGTCTCTCAAACCCTTATCAAATAATTGCTTAGGGTTTTCTTCATACCTTAGAATTATTTTAGGTCTCTACCATCCTCTGCTTGCTTCCATAGAAGTGTATCCTCGGGGTGATATTCATGCCTTTTCTTCAACCAGATCTGATACCATGTTAATTTTTCATAAAGCAACATTATTCTTTACTTTGATAGTTACATTTCATCATTAACATGTTGCATTCGCCCCAAATAATTTTTCCATTGTATAGATCTATATCATTAACCATTAGAAAATGAAACTATGCCGAAAGAGCGACACCACCACCACCACCATCATCTAAACAACGAAAAGTAAAATATTAAAGGAAGAGAAGCATGAACACATAGAGACACCAGGATTGGTCTGAGACCAGGGAAAACCCACTACGGGGAAAACCATTGGAAATTCTTCTTCTTAGATCTTCATTGAATGGTTCAGAAACAAGAGTACAATGATCCATGAGTACATATTTTTACGATACAGAAAAAAAAAAAATATCATACAAGCACTAAAACCATACCCATACTTCTACACGAAGGAAACTGAATATGAGAACTAAAATACACTAACACTGGATGTAGGAAACTGATGAACACAAATGATACAGAATGAAGAATGAAGATACTTCTGATAGATCACTAGAACTCGGATCTGATAGATCACCAAGTGATCTCATCTCAAATGTCCTAGATATGAATCCAAGAGACTATTATCGACTGCTCAGATGCAACTATGACTGAAAAACTGATCTCTGAAGGTACTACGCAATAAAATGAAGATGAACCAAATCTAATTTTCTCATAAATTCTCTTGGTCACGACCTTCATGCTCAAACCGCAGCTGAAGGACTCTGAGCCACTACCACAACGTTCTGAGCCCACGACTGAGGGTTAGAATATATTAGAACCATGGTTGCACCCTGAAGCCGCTACCAGGGCCTTACCTGCCTACGATTATGCTTCAATAGACTCGGATCTAGAATGTGCACCAGACTCTGACCTAGATCCACTGCGTGCCACTGTGGGAGCCCCTTCTGACGTACCTGTGCGATCCCATTTTGACGTACCTATGCGAGCCAAGAAATAAAAAATACGACCAAAAAAAAAAAAAACATGGAGAAGATCTCATGAGTGAATGTTTGCAAATGAGCTTGAGGTGACTGCTTGGGGTTTTGACCAAATCAACATGCAGTTAACCAACTCATTAAAATATTAAATTAATTCATAACTTAACTTATTCTTAACCTATTGGGGCAATTTATAGGTCAATTTTGATCCTCTCAAAAAGAGGAATCTAATTAAATTATTATCTTAATCATCTGAGATGTCCAATGTGGAATTTTACCTTAGTTGCAAAAATTAACACGTGGTATGATTTTCATGATGGTTTTTTCTTTTGAGCAGGTTATTCATTGTAAATATTGCTGCGAGCTAAGTTATAAATCTCCATGGGAAGTATGTTTTCTTTTCAATGGTTTTCTTGAGATATATGTGTGGTTGAACACCGAGGACGGTGTCCCCCAAGGGGGAGGGTTTTGTAACAACCCTAGTGAAACTTCATATAAAAATATATAAG
This sequence comes from Pinus albicaulis, assembly GCA_034641835.2. Taxonomy (NCBI): domain Eukaryota; kingdom Viridiplantae; phylum Streptophyta; class Pinopsida; order Pinales; family Pinaceae; genus Pinus; species Pinus albicaulis. The sequence continues at coordinate 559,227,852 of CM076569.1, read as the reverse complement.
ACCACATTGATGGGACATGTATTCCAAGATGAATGGCAGGAAAAACATCCTAGCGGGTGTTCATTTTGGTTATTATGGTTAAAGGAAATTGGCAAAGGAAATGAAAAAGGCTTTGGAAAGGCATGAAACATCAATTGGCATTTTATTTATGAAAATAATGGAAAATAGGAGAAAAGGAAGGTGAAAGGTCACAGGTTGCATGTGAGGAGGAAAATGAAGGAAAAATAATGGAAATTGAAGAAAATAGAGACCTCATTAATAAAATTGATTCTCAGGATCAATTGGCAAGTTTTTGGCTCAAGGATTTTTTTAGTGCATTTTGTAGCTCTCTCATTATTCTCTGTCTCTCTCAAAATCTTGGATACTTAGAGTTTTCTTGGAGCACTCTTGGAGAGTGTGGATACTTTTTGATTGGGAGTAAGAAGGCAAAGGAAGAGTAGGAAAGTGCAAGCGAACATCAGAATCAGCAGCTACAACAAGTTTTGATCGTAGGTACCAAATTGCATGTATGTTTTCCTCACTAGTTTTGGAATGCATGGTGTATGAATGTGGATTTTACCAACCTTTCCATTTCTTGGACAACCGTGGTGTTGTGGTTTTATTTCCATTTATTTTTTTCTGGTTGGTTCTCATGATTCCTTTAGCTATGGGCTGAATAATTACTTCTTGGAAGCCTTAGTTGGAAAAATGCTCTGGAATCCCAGCAGACAACTGTGGGCTGAGTTACTAGTCCTAGAAGCCTTGGTTGGACAAATGCTTTGAAAGCCCAAGGTGGGTTGAGTTACTAGTGCAACATTGTTGGAAGCCCTAGTTGGAAAAATGATTTGGAAGCCCTGTAACAGTTGGGGTTGAGTTTCTAGTCTTGGAATGCTTGGTTGGAACAAAAACTCTGGAGCCTTGGAACAACTTGGAGACAGACCAATCCGTGATGGTTGTGATGTCTGACCATGAGGTGGAATCACTGGTTGAGGGTTGAGGTGATTTGGCCTTTAGAATCCCTGGATTGATTTTGATTAATGTGTTTGATGAGATCCCACATTAATTCTTGGAATATGGCACGGGGGTGATTGGCTAAAGTGATATTTGGCTCAACCAATCTATGGTCGGGTGGAACGTGGAAGTCCCATCTCCAGTTGGTTTCTACATTCATTAATGCAAAATTCATTCCCTTGGTATTTGGTATGCAAATTTCCTAATTTATATGTGGATTCTATTGTTGCTATATCCATCATATTTTTTTTGTTATTATGCTGGTTATTAGCATTTATTTTTCCAGTGGTGATGTATGGCTCTTCCCATGTTTTTACTTGTAAATGAATACACAATGTATCTAAGGTCAAATATATTGTATCGTAGTTAATGATGTAGGGGAGCAATGCTTCTTAGTGATTCTCAGATAAGTATTAGACCCCTATGCTCTGTTATGTTGTTTATACATGTAGTTTACATGTTTGTGACATGTTTGAAAAAATATATGTCATGTCTATGAGGGGTCCAAATGAGTTCTTATTGATGTGATTGATTTCTTATCATTTTCATGTTGTTATTTATCATCTCTGAACTTTTCATGAAGTTCTAGGCAGAGCACTAGGTTCTGGGCCTGAAAAGGTGGCTCAAATCCTGGGGACGATGACACAGAACTGAGTATTCAGGGCCATGGACGCTGACATGCAGTGTTATGTCTGCGGCTATAGCCTCCTGAATGCAGACATGCAAGCCTGTTCCTACAGCTATGGATCAAAGTGGTCAAAATGTCAGTGTGATCCAAGGATACGAGGTCTGATGGTTGGGTTACCTCCTTAGGGTGTTGTTGTTGCTAGAAAAGGTATGTATGTTGTGTTTCTGTCGATTCCACTTCCTTAAGGTCTCTTTCCTCCCATCTCTCTCTCTCTCTTAAATTTGATTCCATGATATTGTGTTTAAGAAATTATCTAAATTAAAAAAATGCAATTGGTTGTAAAATATTAAACCTATATTTTGGATTAATCATGTCAAAGAAAATACAATAATGAAAAACTTAAAACAATCATGCACTATCTTTCCTATATTATTGTTAACAATTATGCACTATCGTTCCTATACTATTGTTATGCAACATGATTTCTCTCATCGCTTGGATCCTTAGTTAAGATGGATCTATGTTGGTTATTAATAATATTATTTATATTATAGAAATTTCACATCTTTACATATAAAAGTATTCTCATTTTAAATTTTATTAAAACCTTGATTTAATTTCTATGGGAATATTTTTAGTAGTCCTGTGGATATAGGGTTTAGATATATCTCAAAAGTAATGACAACCTTTTTCCTCTTAGATTTAATTAAAAAATGTTATAAAATTAAATTAAATTAAAATATTTATAAAATATTTTGATTGTAAAAAATAAGTTATGTTTTTTGGGCATGTGCTATTGATAAGCCATGGTATTGGCCCATGGTATTGTAACAATTCCTATTTACATGTTAATAATATCACCACAAAGTGTAGGTGAGTATCCATGGTTATGAATCGTGTCATATTATTATAAAATGTTTTGATTGTAAAATAAGTTATGGTTTTTGGGCTTGTAGTATTGGTAAGCCATGGTATTGGCCCATGGGATTGTAATAAAGTCTATTCACAAGTTAATAAAAAAATCAAAAGATAACATATTGACTTTAACTTTTATTTTATATTTTATTTATTACTTTTAATGTTTTATTTTTTAATTGAGCCGACATATAAATGTTAAATGTCAAATGTTAAATGTTAAACATTTGCACTTAACATCTACCCCATACTGGATTGTAGAGTGCATCCTAGGCTCAATTATAACAACATCTAACATCTTACTATTGACACTCCACATATTACTATTGGAATTACATCTAACAAAATGTGGATTTTATTATTATTGGAATGGAGTTACTCCAAGTAAAATTGTTTGCTAAACATGACATGCATGACATGCTTAATGGAGAGATCTTGTGCCATCCCATATTAATGAAACACACACACTCTCTCTCTCACACACAAAGCAGGAAAACACTTATAGCAATCAAGACTACTAACTACATTATCAAGATTTTTACTTGCAATAACATCATTTTGTGTAGATTAAAATTGATCACCTAAACCCATTAGTGGTTCCTATGGGGTTAGACTTCCACTCTTTTCAAACGTTTATGATCTTGGGTTGTTGATCTCTTTCTTTACATCAAAGTAATACAAGATTTTAGCCAATTAGAAGTAGTTATAGGTTATACTCTATGACCAAAAAAATTATTTCAACCTAGATAGTATTTACAAGAAAGTCAATTCCCATTATAAGTTGAAGCTACCTCTTATACACTTTCTAGTAAGCACATATCCTTAGTCTCATACATTACACCAAATTACTACCCCTAGTTTTTATTTAATCTCTTTCTTAAAAACGCATTTAATGTACATTCTCATTATAATAAACTCACTAAACCCCTCATTTGTAAAATTGATTTTCCATGTGACCATCCTCAACTATGCACATGTTTATGTTTATTATAAAACTTATCAAGTATTATTTACATTATGTTTAGGTTTACTATGACACTTATCAAGTATCATTTACATTATGTTATTCACACTTATAGTATGTAAGTTTCTTTAAAAATAATTGTAATTGAAATCCACAATGAAAAAATTTTACATTTTGTAATTGCTTACTACACTCAATATCATCTCAATATCATCTCATAGATTAGTATTAAAAAAAAAAAAAATTCTAAAATGCTCCATCTAAGCATTTTGAGAAAAGAAATATAAATGCTTCTTTTGTAATCCTTCACATGATATTCATATAATGTGCCACTTTAATAGTTTTAATAAATCTTTAGATAGTAGAACTTGTTGACATCAATAATTATTGATAAGTAAATGAATAAATAAAATAATAATAATAAAATCGGTAAATAGAAAATAGAAATAACAATATTTTCACTCTAAGATTAAAAGTGCTCATAGACCTAGCCATTATATTCCAACACCATTCTCTTTCCCAACTCAAGTTAAAGGCGCCTCTTTGAGAGAGAATTCGCCTCAACATTACATTATTTGTTAACATAAGTATAAGAAAAAAGTAGAAAACATTTTGCATCTTTTGACTTCCTCATATATTTGACTCATAAATAAGTTCTCCATACTAAAATATCCCTTCATCCAATTAATAATTATAAAAAAAGAATTTGAAGTTTTGAAACCCCTTTATTAGCATAAATCTTTAGAAGCAATTTCAAAGCAATGAGTTCAATGTAATTATTGGTTTCCCCACCCAACTTTGCCTTGAACCTACAAAAATGAAAGGCATTAAGTAATCGCCACTTACCCCATAATTGGGTGGATTTCCCAAGAAAGTTCCATTAAAATAGCTCCATGTATAAAATTGTTAGTCTATTCATGAGTAATTTATCTTTAGGGTTTGATCTTGGGATGAGATTTAAAGCTATGAATATTGCTCAACTTTAAGCAACAAAATGAAAGTAAATGATATTTATATCCTTGAAAAATGCTTGCACTTCAAGTAAGCCATATGTCTCTGGCTACAATTAGGAGAATATCCTTGAACATTTTTAATTCGAGCTTCACTCGTTATGATTTGAAGCATTCAACTATTGCATATCCTCACTAGTCTTTGTTAAGCCATGCTAATATTTCTATTTCCTTTGACACTTGACATGAGAAAGAACGGGCACATACCAAGGCCATGCCTATTCCTCATTTTTAATACGTCACAAGTAAGGATTTTCTTTTTATAGCCGATCACATGAATGTTCTTGATTTTAGGGGGGAGAAGATCATCCATGCTAGTTTCGAGCGCCAAATCATCCATGTTTTTTTCCATTACCATTGTATATCCTATGCTTTCTCATTTAGAAACATTTCCTTATATCCTAACATAGGTGTATATAATTCTTGTAACACCCCCAAGATGACCCCTTCTATGTATTTATACATCTTATTACTAAGTCATTGAGCTGAGTTGTGTTGGGATTGCATGCCCATGTGTATATGTTTGTTGGGGCGTATATGTGTATGTTTACCTGTTTAAGGCCATATTTCCCATGTGAGTAAGGTTAGAGAGCCTATGTGCAAAAAGGCATGTGAGCCTAATGTTGTAATATGTAATTACAACCATGAAAAGAAAATACACTATGAATACAAAACATTGAAAAAAAGAGTATGGGGGGCTAGAACTCCACAAGACGAAAAGGTGAGAGAGTGGAACCTTGATATGGTTCCTAAGCTATATAGATAAAAAAAATATTCTTTATGAATATAATCCAAAGTCACAAAGGGATATTATATCCTAAGTCCAAATAAAGGGTGAGTGAGTTCCTCATGTGACTCTTGGAAAAGATAAAACATGCAAATATAAGTCAAGTTTCCCATAATGTTTGGGAAGCCCCATACCAATCAACCACCATTCCCTAGAATACCCTGTGATTGTCACTCTTATTTTGGTTGTCGATTCCCTATGGGATGTGTTGAGATTAGTTGAGCTATGAGCTCAGATAGCCATTAAACCATATGACCCGATGAATTAATGTAAAATTCCATGGTGGAATTCAATGGTCGATTCTTCTTGATCAGCTTGGATGAGGATGGTCAACATGCCTAGTGACTATAGTATGGCTAATTCTCCTTGCTCGTCTTTGGTGAGGCTAGACCTTGGAAGAGTAATTGGTTGGGCTAGTGCACCCAATGAATTGTATGACTAACTCTATTTTCTCATCTTAGGTGAGACAAAAGCTTAGAAGGGGGATTTGTTGGGGAAACATGCATAGTAAATTGTATTCCTAGTTCTTCTTACTCATCATGGGTGAGATTAGATCTTAGAGGGGTAATTTTTCTGGCCAATGTAACCAATGAATTGAATGGAAAATTCCCCTCGCTTTCCTTGGGAAAGGATGGAGATTGGAGGGAGAATGGGATGGATAATTGTACATGTTTGTTATTGTCTACATGATTGCATATGGCTATAAGTCAGCCTTTTCCCTTGTAGAGGCATGGCCCCAACTCAAGGGTGACTCACTATTAATAGGTTATAAGTAGTATGGGATGAATGTAGGAGGTCTACTACTAGTCGATCGAAATTATAAATGATAAGTGTTCTTATTTCTGTGTTGAATACTGAATAATATGTATAATTTTATGTTTACATGATAAGAACATTTTTTGTGATATATTATACTTAATGATGTGTATACTTTTGTACATATGTGTTGCTATACATTTTGTAGTTTATGCATTCATGTAAGGCCTATATGAGGATGTTAATTAATGCGCAATAGGGTAATATGTATGGAAGATGGGTTAGCTCCCAATAGGAAAAATATTCCTTAAATCTATTATTTACGAGTAGAAGGTTCCATGTATGAAGTGTACCTAAATGCTAGTGTAAAGGCCTACATTTTAGAGTAAATACTTAGTGGAAGGAGTCTTCACAAAACATATGGCCTTAATGGGTAAAGAGTTCTCTAATAAGTTGATGAACCTTCCATAATGAGTTGAAAGACTTAATTGGTCTCATACAACCTTTTAAATGAATGTGATTAATAAGAGTTCCCATGGTAACAACTTTTCATTGAGTAGATGAGTTATGCCCTATTGGGATGAAAAGACTTGGGTATTTTCCTTGAATGGAAACCTTAAGTGGGTTGTACCAAATGTGTAATTTGGTTCAACTATGGAACTTACTATAAAAATATTATATAGCCTACAAGAACCCTTGGTTGATATATATATATATATATTGTAACATCCCTAGTGAAAATTCCATGTAATAAAAGTTATTAAAGGCAAAAATAATGACCACAGTTGATGGGACACTTATTCCAAGCTTAATTTTGGGCAAAACATCCTAGAGGGTGTTCATTTCGGTTATTATGGCTAAAGTAAATTGGAAAAGGAAATGGAAAAGGCTTTGGAAAGGCACGAGGCATTAATTGGCATTTTATTTATGAAAATAATGGAAAATAGGAGAAAAGGAAGGTGAAAGGTCACAGGTTTCATGTGAGGAGGAAATTAAAGTAAAATAATGGAAAATGAAGAAAATAGAGGCCTCATTGATAAACATGTTTCTGAGGATCATTTGGTAAGCTTTTGGCTCACATTTTGTCAGTGCAGTTTTGGAGTACTCTCATTATTATCTCTCTCTCTCTCTCTCACTCTTGGACACCCAGATTTTTCTTGGAGCACTTTAGCATTGGATCAAGAAATGAAAATAAGGCAAGAGAAAGGAAGGAGCAAGAAAGGAAGAGCAAGTGTGAGCCTCTGGATTCCCTTGTTGCAGATGCAGGTATTGTATCCTTTTATTTGCTAGTTAGAGTAAACGTGCATATGTGTATGTGTATATTATTGTAAATATTGTGTCGAGATGGATTTATAAAGCTCCATAGACAGTATGATTATTTGTTGGTTGAAGAAAATGTGCATAAGTATATGTGGTTGTTATTGTAAATACTGAAATGATTTTTGTTATAAATCTCCACTAAATAGTATGTTTGTCATGTTTTAAGCGGGATGTCATTGTAGATACTGCAATGAGTTGTGTTATATAACTTTATAAGTGGTATGTTTTGGTTTTCAACGGTTTTGCTAGTTATATGTGTTATTGAACACTGAGGAGGATGTTTCCCCAAGGGGGAGAGTTATGTAATAGCCATGGTTACAAATCCATGCAAAAAAATTATAAGGCCAAGGTCATGGGACACATATTCTAAGGTGAATGGTAGGCGAAACATCTTAGTGGGTGTTCATTTGGTTTATTGTGGCTAAAGGAAATGGAAGAGGCTTTAGAAAGGAATTGAGGCATTATTTGGAATTTATTTATGGAAATAATGGAAATTAGGAGAAAAATAAAGTGAAAGGTCACAGGTTGCATGTGAGGAGGAAAATGAAGGAAAATAATGGAAATTGAAGAAAATAGAGGCCTCATTGATAAAAAGGCTTACGAGGATTAGTTGGTAACCTTTTGTCAGTTTAGTTTTGGAGATCTCTCTCTATTATCTCTCTCTCTCTCACTCTTAAATGCTTAGAGTTTTCTTAGAGCACTTCAACATTGGATCAAGAAAAGCAAAGAAGGCAAAGAGGAAGAAAATATCAAACAAGGAAGAGAAGGATCAAGCGGCTACAAGATTATTTGCAGGTATCGAATTGCATGTAAGATTTCCTTGCTAGTTTTGGCATGGATGGTTTTGCATGTGTGTTATCGGTTCTCTTGTTTCCATTGGCATCGGTTTTTCCAAGTGTGAGAGTGTTCTTCAGACATACTTTCCATTTCCGGATAACCATGGTGTGATGGGGTTCTCATGTTTTTGTTGAGATGAATTGTTGGATGGATTTGAAATTGACAGTGAGGTGGTATATGAAATAAGGAACACATGTGATCCCCAAATCAGACTATGGATTGCAGTACATCCTTGGCATAGTGACCCATGAACCAGACCATGGACAGAGGTAAAGCCGTATTTTGTGTTACCTCGGTGGGCCTAGGAATCCCGACCAATGAATGGTGGGATATACGGTAAGCCTATAGGTGGGTGCCCTCAATCAAGCCTAGGAATCCTGTAGGGTGGAGTCTTGATTAGGCCTAGGAATCTCGACCGATGAATGGTGGGATATATGGTAAAGCCTAGAGACTAGGAGACAAGAAAATTCCTCACGGTGTAGGTGGAGAAATCCAGTGTCATCCATGCTTGTTTAGGGCCTAGTGATCCGGTGGGGATTGCGGTAAAGCTTGGATCTATTGATGAAGTTGAGGTGGTTTAGTCTTGAGAAACCCTGGTTGATTTTGGTTATGAGTACCACATTCATGCTTGGATATGGCATGGGGGTGATTGGTTGAAAGAAATATTTGGTTCAACCAATATATGGTCGGGTGGTACGTGGAAGTCCCAAACCTGGTTGGCTTATGCATTCATTATTAATAGTTTCTTCTCCCTGGTATTTCACGTGTAAATATATTGGTTCATATGTGGTATCTATGGTTGATGTATCCTTGTAAATTTTGTTGGTTATATTTTGGTTATGAGCATGTTTTATGACAATTATGATGTATGGCTCTCATCATGTTTCAATTGGTAAATGAATGGATATTGAATGCATGACCTAATAGATGTTATTGCAACTATTATGAGAAGGAACTAGTCCTTATTGTTGATTTTTAGATAATTATCATACCTCATGTTTAGATGTGCATTTATAGCCTGTAGGTTTCATGTTCATCATGTGTTCGACGAAATGTCTGTCATGGTAAGGCTTGGTTAGGTCAAGTCCTTGATCATTTTTTGTATTAGAGGTGTTGTCTTTGTGTCATTTATTGTTTTGGCAAGTATCATCAAGTTATTTTCACTAGTATGTAGACTAACCCTAAGTGGCTTAAATATTGTAGTCTCTAGCACAGAACTGGCTGAAAATATTGCAGTCTCTGCCTTGCAAGAATTATGGGAGAAAATGGAGGGTTTTAGTCACATGGAGGCCTTTTCATGGTAGCGAATGGGGGTTTAATTCATTGAAAGGCTAGGTTAACTCTGGGGTTGGGCACCTGGAGTGTTGGATTAGCTCCTAGGGGTCCTGTATCACGTGAGGGAGGTATGTAAAGTGCTGGTTTGTCAGTTCCACTTCCTTAACTGCACTTAGGGAGTTGAATCATATCATAGTAACTCTTTGTCACATGTTTACCCCAGTGGACTAGTTAGCTTGGGTAAATGTGGGAGGAGGGCGTTACAATACATGTCTGAACCAAAACTAGAATAGAATCCATATCCATTGCCTCTCCTATAAGGTGTATCCAAGAATATGCCATCTCTGACCGTGTCATTTATGTCCGATCTATGCCCACCATGAGACCTGCTACCATAAGCCCCATTAATTTTTTACTCCTATCCATAACAAATCCATGGTTTTCCATGTCTATGCAAGTCTGATAAACTCTGAAGGATAACTGCGTTAACCTTTGCTTTTTTATCTTGTGCCCTGAAATGTATTTCCTGTGACTGAATGATTCTTTTATTGTTTTCTTTGCAACTTGTGATTTCTACCTTTAAAATTCTCAAAGTGTTCGTTATGTCAGGAGAATACCCCTCCCTTGTCTGCTCATCAGATCTATAAGGGGATTCTCTTGAACTGTAATCCATCATTTTTCTAGTAATATTTGATCCTCTTCTTCTTGCAATCATACCATGTTAGATAAACCAAATAAAAACATAATCAACATACCTCAATAAAGTTCAGGGGAAGCTATCTCATGTGTAAAATAATTCCATATTAGTGTGATACATGTATATACATAATCATGTCAATATACCGACATAATCCTAATCATTATCCCAATTACCATGCATGATGTCACAAACTATAACACCGAATAGATACAATGCATGCATAAAAAACACATAGACAACTGACATGCATGCATGACAAACACATTTTTCCCATTCAACCTAATTATTTGAACCATGCTCTGATACTAATATGTAATGCCACCTCCCACATTTACCCAATTTGAATAGCTTGCTAGGGTAAACATGAGTTGATGGATACTATGACATGACTCAACCTCCTAAGTACAATTAAGGAAGTGAAATCGACAATCTGAGACTTTACCAACCATCCACCACATACTACAGGTGCTATAAGACCCACAGAGGCTAAGAAACCATCCCAAGGGGCCAAACCCTAAGTTAGACCCCTCCTTCTCTGCCATGGGCCCTCAACCGCACCCACAACAAGGCCTCCACATGGTTGGTAGCCTCCAACCACATGCACAAGCTTGCATCCATGTGGTTGCAACCCAAACTTTCTGGTTAGGAGTCAACGGTAATAGATTTTGAGCCTAAATTCCAGGTCAGCCTCCAGACCATTGCCCAGGACTTCTTGTAACTTTTTGGATGCATAAATGACATAAAAACAAGGCTAAACATTCAAAATTGAGTAAAAAAATTGACCTAACCAAGCCTAACCATGACAAGAATTTCATTAAACATATTGAGAACATGTAATATACATGTCATGAATGCATATCTGAACATAGGGGTCTGATAATTATATGAGAATCACCAAGAAGGTCTAATTCCCTCTCATATTAGCTGCAATAACATTTGTTAGGTCATGCATTCATTAACCATTCATAAACTAATCAAAACATGTCAAGAGGCATAACTAGAACATGTTATGAAACCATGCATCTAACCAACATATAACTAGAATAATAATCATGATAGAACAACCATCAAATCCACTTAATAAAAAGTACAATTACTCATGATATAAAATGGGAAAAGAGCCCTTATTAACATATGAAAAGTCCAACTAATTTAGGGACTTCCTCATACCACCCAGCCATAGATTGGGCTGAACCAAATATTTCTTTCAGCCAACCATCCCCATGCCATATTCCAAGCATGAATATGGGACTCAAAACCAAAACTGCCAGGGCTTCCTGGAGATTAAACCACCTCCACCCTCAGGCTTTGCCACAGTCCTTCCAAACCAGTCAAGGGATCACTAGGCCCAAAACAAGAACATAAACCACCATGCTTTATCACAATCCCACCAAAATCGGTCAAGGGATTCCTAGGCTCGAAACAAGCTTGGATGCCTCATAGTTTTTTCACCAAAACCTTGAGGAATTTTCCCATCTCCACCCTCAGGCTTTACCACAATCCCATCAAAACCAGTTAAGGGATTCCGAGGCCCTTGTGAATTTTCTTGAGACCACCTCACCCAGTTCCAAAACCATATGGAAATCCAAAGTTCCACCAAAATGAAAGAACCCCATCACACCATAACTATTCAGAAATGGCAAGGCAAGGCTGAAACCACTATCACACCTGGAAAAACCCATGCCCATGACAACAAAAGAACTAGGTAAATACATGCATGTACCATGCATTCACAAATTAGCTAGGAAATCACACATGCAACCTGTTACCTCAAGTATTCACGCTGAAGTTGCTTGATCCAAAATTTCCTTGCTTGTTCCTTTATTTCCCTTGTCCTTCCTTTCTCCAATGCTAGGGTGATCCAAGTATGCTCTAAGTGTGCAATAGTATGAGAGAATAGAGAGAGCGATCCAAAACTGAACTGGAAAAAAGGTTAAGCTGACAAAAGCCGTGAATTGGTCCTCATAAGCCTTTTTATTATTGATGCCTCTATTTTCTTCAATTTTCCTCTCATGAAAACATGTGACCTTTCATCTCCCTTTTCTCTTATTTTCCTTTATTTCTCGTAATTAAATGTCAATTAAAGCCTATTTTCCCTTTACAATGTCTTTGCCAATTTCCTTAGCCATAACACACATAAATGAACACCCACTAGGATGTTTTGCCCAACCTTCAGCTTGGAATATGTGTCCCATGACCTTCGTGTTATTTTTCCTTTATTAACTTTATTACATGAATTTTGAACCCGGGGCCATTATAACTGAAACTTGGAGGTCAAGCCATATCATAGTGACACTAAACTCATGTTTACTCTGAATATCTTGTAAAAATAGATAAATGTGAGAGAGGTAATTACATGTATAAGAATGACTTTCAAAACATAGACCATATCACAATATCATAATACCTCAAAACACTATTATTATCAATATTTTCATTCAAAAAATATCTTGATATTATTGCAAAATGTAAAAATATCACCCTACCCATTGAAAAAGATGCATAAGGTATATATATTCACCACCATCATATTTATAAAATTATTTAAGACAAATTTGTTAATCAATTCAAAACTTTTATAATAATCTGAAACGGGAAATTATATCTTTTAACAATTAAACTCTCATATTCTTTCATATATGATCTTAAAAGTTTTTTATTTATCAAATAAATGTACCAGTTTTGTACCACTTTGTTCTCGCTTAGTGTAAACAGCATTGTTCTCCCACACCAAAAACGAAAGAATAATGTTTCATATGCCTATTAAGCTTTAATAATAAATCAATTTACACTATTAATCATTATCCACCGTGCTGAAAAATATTAACCTGGCCTTATGTCAAGGAAGGTTCATAGACATTTAATCCAATGACACGAAACAAAAACCCCACTAATCTTGGGTGGGAAGATTCCTATGTATTATTTAAGAAAATCTCTCTTGCTCACTCAATCCCATGGCCAACACTTTCTTCCTTGAAAAAGTTTACTTTTTCTCGCAAGGAGAAAACGTAATGTGCTCTTCAAGTTTTAATTATAAATTCCTTTCGGTACACTTATTTTTTCTTTTTTTTTTTACGTGAAGATTATTAATCAATTTTAATTTTAATCGCTTTGTAAATATAATATTAACGCTAATAATGCCTGCGTGTTTTTTTATCCTTATTATATCATATATAAATTTAATAAAAATATTAAAAAAACGCACATAACCCACCTCAGTAAAGCACCTTACTAAATTTTAATATATCATGACATCACTACTAACAATATAGCTAATAAATAATAATAATAATAATGTTGTATGATGTCATTCATGTCTCATTTATTGAATTCTTTTCTTAAATAATTTCGGGAAGATTGAGCAATTATTTTGAGGAAATACAATATTGCCATTGTTAAGTACCTAATCAGATTAGGTATTATAACAACAAGGTTACAAGTAGCGACTACCTGCTGCTTAGTTTAAATATAGCAATGTTGCAATGTGATGTTGGAAATGTCTATGGATAGCTATTACGGCTATTACATGCCGCTTATTGCAATTATAGAGACGTTGCAATTTGAGTTTGAGCATGTTTATGAAGATTTGTTTTGTAATAAAGTATAGTTAAACTAAATTAGAAATAATTGTTGCAATTTAAGTTTAGTAGTAGTTTAAATCTATCTAAATTATCGTAAAACAACTTTTGTGTCGACCCATGAGCATATGCATTTGATGTGTAGATTAGATTTTCTACATATGCTTAGCTTATTTTTGGAATCAATATGAGTATGGCAGAGTAGCTACTACTTGCTGCTTAATGTAAATATAGAAATGTTGCAATTTATGAGGATTTTCTTTCTAATAAAGTTGCTACTTTGTTTAGTATAGTTAAATTAAATTAGAGATGATTGTTGCAATTTGAGTTTGAGCGTGTCTATGAGGATTTGCTAGATGTTGCCGTTTGATAGTTTAGTTTAAATATAGATAAATTAAAGTAAAAAATAAGAATTTATGTTAGTATTAAGGTTTAGAATCTTTTTTTACTAATATTTTGTTAATCCAATTTCACCCAACTACAATAGCAATGCCATATTGTCTACGATCTGAAGACTTTTACATTTTTCGTAAAGTATATATATGAATATGAAAATTTATAATGCTAAAAATAAAAAATATTATTATAAGAATTTATAATAAAGAAAAATATAAGTTTTATATATATATATATATATATATATATATATATATGGAATTTATTGTTATTATTCAAAAAGTTGCATGCTATTTTTATTTAAAATTACATGTCATGATATATATCAATTAAAATTGTTTAATATTTTGTATATTTATATATTTGATATATTTAATGTATATTCCAATTTCACATGTTTTTTTTTATATAAAATAAACCAAGCATGATTCAACCAGCGATAGTTCCTAAGAAGTCTTATACTACACATAATCGTTTTATTATTACTGGGTTATGAAAACACGTGTTTCTGAAATGGTTGAGGCAGGAGCATTAGAAGACCTAGAAGTGCTAATAGTTATTACATGGTTAGGTACCTAGATTTTTATGTAATAGGCACAGGTAGAGGTAGTGGTGCCTCGTAGTGGGATCAAAGTTAAACTTCGACATGAAGAGCCTATTGAAATGTTATGTTCAACTGCAGCATTGTACAGTGGTCACTTTCTAATTTTGCTTGGAAGGATCCTGACACTGGGCTGCTTTCTAAAATGGTGAACAATGATTTTTGTTTGATTGTCGCAGTCCTGTGTGTTTGAGAAACTGAGTTTTTTTTTGTGTTTGGGGACAGACTTTGTATTTGGTAAAACATAGTATTTTAATATGAAACAAAGAGATATTTTGTTTTTATGCGCGGGAGAGTTTTTAGTTAAAACCCCGTGGTCCCCATAGTGTCTTGTTGATGTGGCGATGTTCCGATGCGATCATCGCAATGGGAACTGTCATAAGCCACCACAACAAATTATTATATCGCCGATGGTATGGCCCGATGCTTTCATCGCATCGGAAGTGTTTTAAGTTATGTCGCCACTGCACAGTATGAACTCCGAACCCGATCCTGTTTACTATGGCGGAGTTAATTTGTCATCGCGTCCGTTTTTCAATCGACATCAGAGATTTTTGTAATGGGCCGTGTGCATTGTTTTAAAGTGGACCCGATGCATATTATTCAGCATATTTGTTAAGCAGGTTTTTGGGTTTTTAACCTTTGGTCGTATATGTTATATGCAATTTTTGCAATGTTCATGCACGATTTATAAAAGGCCCAAGAGGCTTTGTAATAGGTTTTGTTATGTTTTAACATAGGTGAGTTTAGTTTTGTTTAAAAAGGTTTTTTGTCTTATGTTTTAAAAGAGCAGCGACATATAAAAGTTAAAAAGCCCGAGAGGCATTTGTGACTGAATGTTATGTTTTGTGATTGATATTTTAACCTTAGCCCAAGTGTTATTGGTGCAGGTATTATGGTTAATTATTTTCTTAAGTTTCAATCTAAGTGTGCGTCATGGTAATGTTTGTGAAAATTGAAGTGGGGACATATATATATATGGCGACATACATATATTGTTTGATATGAGGCGACGAACTTTAGTTATTGGTGCTTTACCCAAAATCAAGGTTTATGCTATGAGCGCTTGAGCAATAAATTTAAAGATTGAGTTATATCGGAGGCTGTAATGTATGCTGATATATCATAGTTGGTGCGCGATATATAAGGGTAGGGTATAATGCATCGTGGGCCCGACGAGTGGTGTTGGTTTTTAAACTATTGGTAAATGCATACATTATAATAAATCAAATGGACAAAAGAATTTATTAACCTTGTGGGACCCTCACGAATCGCATCGGAGAAAATCATAACAGTGGAACATGTTAATAAAAGTCCCGATGGCGATTGCAGACCCGATGTGTTTATGAACTGTGATTTATATGTGTTTGAAGTTCCGACTTAAAAGGCAGTAATCACATCGGAACATTTGCGAATGCATCAATCGCATCGGAGGATTGGAAAATGCATTAATCGCAATCGGAAAGCGAACCTTAATATCTGCGGGAATATTAATAAAGTTCAAAGCTTATTAAATGTTTCATAACTTTGATTTGGGGCCAAATGTAATTCGAATTAGGCAATTCGAATACATACGAGTGGGCTGTAATATAGCTCCAAAATTAAATTAAAACATTGATTGGGTTTATTACAACAACAGTTTATAAAGTGGGTTTTATAATAAGGTTTCCTTCGAAGATGAATAGTGAAATAAGTTTGTGAGATCATTAGTTTGAGAGTGCGTAGATTTAAAAAATAAAAATGAATACAATTCATATATGGACAGAGAGTGTAAGCAGGTAGCCTGAGCACAAAGATTAATAATGAACAAGAGATTGCATAGTTAAAAATAAAATAATAAATTTACAATTATGTTGTTTAAAAAATAACTTTAAAATATACAAAATTTTAAAAAAATTGAAAAACAAAAAATTAAATATAAAATTAAAGTTATATATTTTTTAATTAATATAGTAAAAAATAAAATAATAAATCTATAGTGATTTTGTTCAAACAATAAAGTAGATTGGGACATGTATTTTTTAAACTATACATAATAAAATAGGTAAAAGTATTACAAAAGAAAACTTATCAAAGTGATCCATTGCGTGATAAAGTACAATGTATCAAATGAACCTCTTACAACTGTGGAGGCCGCTGAACGTGAAATAACTTAAACTAAATATGGAAAATAAATTCTCCTTATAAAACTTATCGGGTCCGAGACTTGTGATTGCAATCGGCCGAAGACAAAAGAAGTTGCGATTTGCGATTGCGATTGGGCGAATCGCATCGCATCATTCAACAATAGCAAAAAAACATATGCCCAAATTGTTACGCGATGTGGAAATCAAATCCGCCTTATAAAACTTATCGGGTCCGAGACTTACGATTACAACCAGGCCAAAACAAAAGAATTTGCGGTTTGCGATTGCGATTGTGCCAATCGCATCATTCAACGGTGGCAAAACAAATAGATGTGGTTGGATCATATAACTTGTGATTGCGATTGCGATCACATTGCAATCTTCCACATGAACAAGACACTTAATTTTAATACAATTTGCGATTGCAATTCAAAAGTATATCAAATGTTTTATTGATTCATACCATTGCAATTGGGCCATAACAAAAAAACTTGAACTTGTGATTGCGATGTGCCAATCGCATCGCATCATTCAACGGTGGCAAGAAAAACATATGCGGTTGTATCATATAACTTGCGATTGCGATCGCATCGCAATGTTCCACATCAACAAGACACTTAAGTTTAATACAATTTGCGATTGCAATTTTAATATTTTGTATAGTTATATTTTGATATATTTAATGTATATTCCAAAATTTAATAATGTAATTTAGTTAGCCAATTTGAGTTTTTAGATATTGGATAGATTCAATATTTTAGTCATTAGAAATGTGGTTTTTTAATTACATTTTTCAATTTCTAATGTTTTTTTTTGGTATAAATATAATTATATGACATAGTATATAGCCATTAAAATTGTTTAATATTTTGTATAGTTATATATTTGATATATTCATTATATGCTCTAAAATTTAATAATATAATTTAGTTAAGTAATTTGATTTTTTTAGATATTGGATAGATTTGATATTCTATTCATCAGGGATGTGTTTTTTTATTAATTATATTTTTCAATTTCTAATGTTTTTTTATATAATATAGTTACACATGTTTTATAATAGAATTAGATATGGCTAAATTAAAGAAAATTTATAAAATTGAATTTAGTGCTATGATTTTAGGTGTTAATTTGAGTTTGAGCATGGCTATATATATATATATATTGTTCAAGAAGTTGCATGTTATTTTTACTTAAAATTAGATGACATGATATATAGCAATTAAAATTGTTTAATATTTTGTATAGTTATATATTTGATATATTTAATGTATATTCCAAAATTTAATAATGTAATTTAGTTAACCAATTTGAGTTTTTAGATATTGGACAGATTCAATATTTTATTCATTAGGAATGTCGTTTTTTAATTACATTTTTCAATTTCTAATGTTTTTATTATTATTATATATAAATATAACTATATGGCATAGTATATAGCGATTAAAATCGTTTAATATTTTGTATAGTTATATATTTGATATATTCATTATATATTCTAAAATTTAATAATATAATTTAGTTAACTAATTTGATTTTTTTAGATATTGGATAGATTTGATATTCTATTCATGAGGAATGTGTTTTTTTATTAATTATATTTTTCAATTTCTAATGTTTTTTTATATAGTGTTTTATAATACAATTAGATATATCTAAATTAAAGTAAACTTATAAAATTGAATTTAGTGTTGTGATTTTAGTTGTTAACTTAGAGAGAAATAATATGGCCATCCATCTCATATTAGATATTTTATAAACATTGCTAATCAATATCAATTTATATCTAAAATGTGATATTTTGTTTAAATATATAATTTATAAACTTTTGCTCTACTTTAAGTTATAAATATAATAATAAAATGTAAAAAAAATATTTTATAATAATGGAAATGTATAATAATATAATATATTTTTAAAAATATATTGAAGTAATTATTTAACTAAATATTGATCTATAGAAAAAGTATTTCATTATTAATATATGTATGGATTAATTTATTAAATATAGGTTAAAAAAACTAATTTTAGGGGCTAAATACATTGATATATATATAAATGTTATATATTAAATAATTTATCAAAATAAATTATAATAGAAGCAACAATTTGAATATATAAATCAAGTTTAAGTTTAAAAAAATAGTAAAAATAAATATATATATATATATATATATATATATATATATATATATATATATATATATATATATATATATGGATTAATTTATTAAAGTAAACTTATAAAATTGAATTTAGTGTTGTGATTTTAGTTGTTAACTTAGAGAGAAATAATATGGCCATCCATCTCAGATATTTATAAACATTGCTAATCGATATCAATTTATATATAAAATGTGATATTTTGTTTAGATATATAATTTATAAACTTTGGCTCTACTTTAAATTATAAATATGTAATAGTAAAATGTAATTTTTTTTTTTTTTTTTTTTTATAATAATGGTAATGTATAATAATATAATATATTTTTAAAAATATATTGAAGTAATTATTTAACTAAATATTGATCTATAGAAAAAGTATTTCATTATTAATATATGTATGGATTAATTTATTAAATATAGGTTTCTTAAAAAAAAAAACTAATTTTAAGGAGCTAAATACATTGATATATATAAAAATGTTATATTTATCAAAATAAATTATAATAGAAGCAACAATTTGAATATATAAATCAAGTTTAAGTTTAAAAAATTAGTAAAAATAAATAAATATTATATATAATTATATAATTATATAATTATAATTATAATTATAATTATATGTGTGTGTGTGGATTAATTTATTAAATATATAATTTATAGACTTTGGCTCTAAAATATTTTTTTTAGATATTATTATTACATATTTATAGTTTAAAGTGGAGCCAAAGTCTATAAATTATATATTTAATAAATTAATCCACATATATATATGTGTGTGTGGATTAATTTATTAAATATATAATTTATAGACTTTGGCTCTACTTTAAATTATAAATATGTAATAATAATATCTAAAAAAAATATTTTATAATAATGGAAATGTATAATAATATAATATATTTTTTAAAAATATATTGAAGTAATTATTTAACTAAATATTGATCTATAGAAAAAGTATATAAGTCAAATTTTAACTTAAAAAATTAATAAAAGGTTGTTTAATTTGCAATCATCATCTTGGAAAATAAAAAATTAAGATTAAAATAACTATAGTTGCAGGGTTGTTTAATTTGGGATCTTTAAATAAAGCTTTATGTATAAATAAAAGTTTATGTATGAAAAAGATTAAGTTCAAATTTGCAATTAAATTATGTAGAAAAAGATGTATATAAATACTTAAAAATTATAATAAAAATTTTCAAAATTAACTTAATCCAATCACCAATTCATCTGAATAAAAAATAATAATAAATATTCTAGAATTAACAAAATAATAACTAAATAATCCAAACTAGCAAGCATTATATACATAGGAATATATATTAATTGATTTGGATACACGGTGGAGTCACTACTTAAAAAAATAGCAAGATGGCGCTAAAGTGCATGACTGTACCATTGTTTCAACATTTGCTAGATGTTAAATAACATCCAAAACCGTGCAGAGTCGAAACAAATGTTAAATAAAGCTAAACTTACAACCTATGTATTGCCCTTTCGGGTCCACCTTACAATGAGCACATGTTTAATGTTAAAACATATAAATCAAAGGTTATAAACCATTTTGCTGTGCGATAACAAAAACAAACCATAGTATAAAAACTCCATCGCGCGATGTTTAAAACATAAAACAAAAACGTTAATAAAAATTTCATATAAAACCTTTGTAAAACTTCAAACCTCCGTCGCGTGATAAACCTCTGGACTTGAAAGTCGATTCAACCAAAATACATTCACATATCGGGTTATAATTTGGCTGACATCACATGGCCATTTGGACGCGCGATGAGTCATTAAATCGAGTCCATAATAGCTCATCGCGTCCGCAAAAAAGTTTTGGTGTACGATGGATTTGGACGCGCGATGAACAAATTAAATCCGGCCTATAATATGCATCGGATCCAGAACTTGAGAATAGAAACGAGCCATCTTGAATCTTCCGATTCCGATTAACAATCGGGCCATGTTAGAACCATTTGCGATTGTAACATAATATAACATGCGATTGCGATTGCGATCGCATTGCAACTTCCAACATCAACAAGAATCTTTGTGGGGACCACTGGTCTTCACTTAAAACAGAGTATTTTAATATGAAATAGAGAGATATTTTGTTTTTATGCGCGAGAGAGTTTTTAGTTAAAACCCCATGGTCCCCATAGTGTCTTGTTGATGTGGCGATGTTCCGATGCAATCATCGCAATGGGAATTGTCATAAGCCACCACAGCAAATTCTTATATCACCGATGGTATGGCCTGATGCTTTCATCACATCAGAAGTGTTTTAAGTTATGTCGCCATTGCACAGTATGAACTCCGGACCCGATCCTGTTTACTATGGCGGAGTTAAATTTTTCATCGCATCCGTTTTTCAATCGGCATCAGAGATTTTTGTAATGGGCCATGTGCATTGTTTTAAAGCGGACCCAATGCATATTATTCAACAGATTTGATAAGCAGGTTTTTGGGTTTTTAACCTTTGGTCGTATATGTTATATGCAATTTTTGCAATGTTCATGCGCGATTTATAAAAGGCCCGAGAGGCTTTGTAATAGGTTTTGTTATGTTTTAACATAGGCGAGTTTAGTTTTGTTTAAAAAGGTTTTTTGTCTTATGTTTGAAAAGAGCAGCGACATATAAAAGTTAAAAAGCTCGAGAGGCATTTGTGACTGAATTTTATGTTTTGTGGTTGATATTTTAACCTTAGCCCAAGTGTTATTGGTGCAGGTATTATGGTTAATTATTTGCTTAAGTTTCAATGTAAGTGTGCGGCGTGGTAATGCTTGTGACAATTGAAGTGGGGACATATATATATATAGCGACATACACATATTGTTTGATATGAGGCGACGAACTTTAGTTATTGGTGCTTTACCCAAAATCAAGGTTTATGCTATGAGCGCTTGAGCAATACATTCAAAGGTTGAGTTATATCGAAGGCTGTAATGTATGCTGATATATCATAGTTGGCGCGATATATAAGGGTAGGGTATAATGCATCATGGGCCCAACGAGTGGTGTTGGTTTTTAAACTATTGGCAAATGCATACATTATAATAAATCGAATGGACAGAAGAATTTATTAACCTTGTGGGACCCTCACGAATCGCATCGGAGAAAATCATAACAATGAAACATGTTAATAAAAGTCCCGATGGCAATTGCGGACCCGATGTGTTTATGAAATGTGATTTATATGTGTTTGAAGTTCTAGCTTAAAAGGCAGTAATCACATCGGAACGTTTGTGAATGCATCAATCACATCGGAGTAAGGGCATCACATCAGAAGATTGGTAAATGCATTAATCGCAATCAGAAAGCGAACCTTAATATCTGCGGGAATATTAATAAAGTTCAAAGCTCATTAAATGTTTCATAACTTTGATTTGGGGCCAAATGTAATTCGAATTAGGCAATTCGAATACATACGAGTGGGCTATAATATAGCTCCGAAATTAAATTAAAACATTGATTGGGTTTATTACAACAACAATTTATAAAGTGGGTTTAATAATAAGGTTTCCTTCGAAGATGAAAAGTGAAATAAGTTTGCAAGATCATTAGTTTGAGAGTGCGTAGATTTAAAAAATAAAAATGAATACAGTTCATATATGGACAGAGAGTGTAAGCAGGTAGCCTGAGCAAAGAGATTAATAATGAATAAGAGATTGCATAGTTAAAAATAAAATAATAAATCTACAATTATGTTGTTTATAAAATAACTTTAAAATATACAAAATTTTAAAAAAATTAAAAAACAAAAAATTAAATATAAAATTAAAGTTATATATATTTTTAATTAATATAGTAAAAAATAAAATAATAAATCTATAGTGATTTTGTTCAAACAATAAAGTAGATTGGGATATGTATTTTTTAAACTATATATAATAAAACAGGTAAAAGTATTACAAAAGAAAACTTATCAAAGTGCTCCATTGCGTGATAAAGTACAACGTATCAAATGAACCTCTTGCAACTGTGGAGGCCGTTGAATGTGAAAAAACTTAAACCAAATATGGAAAATAAATTTGCCTTATAAAACTTATCGAGTCCGAGACTTGCGATTGCAATCGGCTGAAGACATAAGAAGTTGTGATTTGCGATTGCGATTGGGCGAATCGCATCTTATCATTCAACAGTAGCAAAAAAAACATATGCCCAAATTGTTACGTGATGTGGAAATTAAATCCGCCTTATAAAACTTATCGGGTCCGAGACTTACGATTGCAATCAGGCCAAAAAAAAGAATTTGTGGTTTGCGATTGCGATTGTGCCAATCGCATCATTCAACGGTGGCAAAACAAACAGATGCGGTTGTATCATATAACTTGTGATTGCGATTGCATTGCAATCTTCCACATGAACAAGACACTTAATTTTAATACAATTTGCGATTGCAATTCAAAAGTATATCAAATGTCTTATTGATTCATACCATTGCAATTGGGCCATAACAATAGAACTTGACCTTGCGATTTGCAATTTCCATTGTGCCAATCGCATCGCATCATTCAACGGTGGCAAGAAAAACATATGCGGTTGTATCATATAACTTGCGATTGTGATTGCGATCGCATCGCAATGTTCCACATCAACAAGACACTTAATTTTAATACAATTTGTGATTGCAATTCAAAAGTATATCGAATATTTTATTGATTCATTGCTTTTTAATTTTCTATTTGCAATTTATTGAAAAAGATAATAGTATTTGAGGATGTTTATGAAGATTTGTTTTGTAATAAAGTATAGTCAAATTAATTTAGAAATAA
This sequence comes from Pinus albicaulis, assembly GCA_034641835.2. NCBI lineage: Eukaryota > Viridiplantae > Streptophyta > Pinopsida > Pinales > Pinaceae > Pinus > Pinus albicaulis. The sequence goes on along the minus strand of CM076569.1, from coordinate 559,204,028 downwards.
TTGTTGGAATTTGAGTTTGAGCATGTCTATGAGGATTTGCTAAATGTTGCCATTTGAATTTAAGGATGTCTATGAGGATTTTCTTTGTAATAAAGTTGTGGCTTAGTTTAGTTTAAATATAGCTAAATTAAAGTAAAAAATAAGAATTTATGTTAGTATTAATTCCATATAATAATATAATTTAGTTAACTAATTTGATTTTTTTAGATCTGAAAACTTTTACATTTTCGTAAAGTATATATATGAATATGAAAATTTATAATGCTAAAAATAAAAATATTATTATAAGAATTTATAATAACAAAAAAATATAAGTTATATATATATATATAAAGAATTTATTGTTATTATTCAAAAAGTTGCATGTTATTTTTACTTAAAATTACATGACATGATATATAACAATTAAAATTGTTTAATATTTTGTATAGTTATATATTTGATATATTTAATGTATATTCCAAAATTTAATAATGTAATTTAGTTAGCCAATTCGAGTTTTTAGATATTGGATAGATTTAATACTTTAGTCATTAGGAATGTGGTTTTTTAATTACATTTTTCAATTTCTAATGTTTTTTTTTGTATAAATATAATTATATGACATAGTATATAGCCATTAAAATTGTTTAATATTTTGTATAGTTATATATTTGATATATTCATTATATTCTCTAAAATTTAATAATATAATTTAGTTAAGTAATTTGATTTTTTTAGATATTGGATAGATTTGATATTCTATTCATCAGAGATGTGTTTTTTTATTAATTATATTTTTCAATTTCTAATGTTTTTTTATATAATATAGTTACACGTGTTTTATAATAGAATTAGATAGGGCTAAATTAAAGCAAAGTTATAAAATTGAATTTAGTGCTATGATTTTAGGTGTTAATTTGAGTTTGAGCATGGCTATGAGGATTTTCTTTGTATATATATATATATATATATAGTTCAAGAAGTTGCATGTTATTTTTACTTAAAATTAGATGACATGATATATAGCAATTAAAATTGTTTAATATTTTGTATAGTTATATATTTGATATATTTAATGTATATTCCAAAATTTAATAATGTAATTTAGTTAACCAATTTGAGTTTTTAGATATTGGATAGATTCAATATTTTATTCATTAGGAATGTCGTTTTTTAATTACATTTTTCAATTTCTAATGTATTTTTTTTTTTTTTGTATATAAATATAATTATATGGCATAGTATATAGCGATTAAAATCGTTTAATATTTTTTATAGTTATATATTTGATATATTCATTATATATTCTAAAATTTAATAATATAATTTAGTTAACTGATTTGATTTTTTTAGATATTGGATAGATTTGATATTCTATTCATGAGGAATGTGTTTTTTTATTAATTATATTTTTCAATTTCTAATGTTTTTTTATATAATATAGTTACACCTGTTTTATAATACAATTAGATATAGCTAAATTAAAGTAAACTTATAAAATTGAATTTAGTGTTGTGATTTTAGTTGTTAACTTAGAGAGAAATAATATGGCCATCCACCTCATATTAGATATTTTATAAACATTGCTAATCGATATCAATTTATATATAAAATGTGATATTTTGTTTAAATATATAATTTACAAACTTTGGCTCTACTTTAAATTATAAATATGTAATAATAAAATGTAAAAAAAATACTTTATAATAATGGAAGTGTATAATAATATAATATATTTTTAAAAACATATTGAAGTAATTATTTAACTAAATATTGATCTATAGAAAAAGTATTTCATTATTAATATATGTATGGATTAATTTATTAAATATAAGTTAAAAAAAAAAAAAAAACTAATTTTAAGGAGCTAAATACATTGATATATATATAAATGTTATATTTATCAAAATAAATTATAATAGAAGCAACCATTTGAATATATAAATCAAGTCTAAGTTTGAAAAATTAGTATATGTATATGTATATGTATATGTATATGTATATGTATATGTATATATATATATATATATATATATATATATATATATATGGATTAATTTATTAAAGTAAACTTATAAAATTGAATTTAGTGTTGTGATTTTAGTTGTTAGTTTAGAGAGAAATAATATGGCCATCCATCTCATATTAGATATTTTATAAACATTGCTAATCGATATCAATTTATATATAAACGGTGATATTTTGTTTAAATATATAATTTATAAACTTTGGCTACTTTAACTTATAAATATGTAATAATAAAATGTAAAAAATTATTTTATAGTAATGGAAATGTATAGTAATATAATATATTTTTAAAAATATATTGAAGTAATTATTTAACTAAGTATTGATCTACAGAAAAAGTATTCCATTATTAATATATGTATGGATTAATTTTAAAAAAAAAACAAAACAAAAAAAACTAAACTAATTTTAAGGAGCTAAATACATTGATATATATAAAAAATGTTATATTTGTCAAAATAAATTATAAAAGAAGCAACAATTTGAATATATAAATCATGTTTAAGTTTAAAAAATTAGTAAAAATAAATAAATATAATATATATATGTATATATATATATATATATATATATATAAATAAATATTATATATATATATATATATATATATATATGGATTAATTTATTAAATATATAATTCATAAACTTTGGCTCTACTTTAAATTATAAATATGTAATAATAATATCTAAAAAAAAATATTTTATAATAATGGAAATGTATAATAATATAATATATTTTTTAAAAATATATTGAAGTAATTATTTAACTAAATATTGATCTATAGAAAAAGTATATAAGTCAAATTTAAACTTAAAAAATAAATAAAAGGTTGTTTAATTTGCAATCATCGGCTTGGAAAATAAAAAATTAAGATTAAAATAACTATAGTTGCAGGGTTGTTTAATTTGGGATCTTTAAATAAAGCTTTATGTATAAACAAAAGTTTATCTATGAAAAGGATGAAGTTCGAATTTGCAATTAAATTATGTAGAAAAAGATGTATATAAATACTTAAAAATTATAATAAAAATTTTCAAAATTAACTTAATCCTATCACCAATTCATCTGAATAAAAAAAAATAATAAATATTCCAGAATTAAAAGAATAATAACTAAATAATCCAAACTAGCAAGCACTATATACATAGGAATATATATCAATTGATTTGGATACACGGTGGAGTCACTACTTAAAAAAAAGCAAGATGGCGCTAAAGTGCATGGTTGTACCATTGTTTCAAAATTTGCTAGATGTTAAATAACATCCAAAACCATGCAGAGTCAAAACAAATGTTAAATAAAGCTAAACTTAAAACGTATGCATTGCCCTTTCGGGTCCACCTTACAATGAGCACATGTTTAATGTTAAAACATATAAATCAAAAGTTATCAACCTTTTTGTTGTGTGAAAAAAAAAACCATAGTATAAAAACTCCATCGCACGATGTTTAAAACATAAAAAAAAAACGTTAATAAAACTTTAATATAAAACCTTTGTAAAACTTCAAACCTCCGTCGTGCGATAAACCTCCGGACTTGAAAGTCGATTCAACAAAAATACATTCACATATCGGGTTACAATCTGGCTGACATCACATGGCCATTTGGATGCGTGATGAGTCATTAAATCGAGTCCATAATAGCTCATCGTGTCCGCAAACAAGTTTTTCTGTACGATGGATTTGGACGCACGATGAACAAATTAAATCTAGTCTATAATATGCATCAGATTCGGAACTTGAGAATAGAAACATGCCATCTTGAATCTTCCGATTCCAATTAAAAATCAGGCCATGTTAGAACCATTTGCGATTGTAACATAATATAACATGCGATTGCGATTGCGATCGCATCACAACCTCCAACATCAACAAGACACTTTGTGGGGACCACTGGTCTTCACTTGAAACTGAGTCCGTCGCGTTCAAACAAATCCACTGTTACATAAATTTAAATAATTCTTAATTTGGGTTTTTGGATTCATGAAACAAAAACCTGTGTTTGAGAAACAAATCAGAAATTTGGTTTAGAGATGGAAGGAATAATTATCCACGACAAAGTCATCAAGGTAGGACCATAAATCGAATTAAATTATAGAGGCTCTGTGTAAAAAGGTTAAATGGTAATGTTGCACATGACTGGGTTAATGGTGGTTATGCATGCGTTTGAAGCATATAATCCTTTATTGAATTAAATAGAGTTGATTCAATTTCATTGAGGGATGGCGGCAGAGGAACATTCGAATAGTGGCATATTTATAGTGGGTTTGATTATGAGGTGAATATTAATCGCAATGGTCACTTTGTGTGGGAACCAAGGACTTAAAGACATAGGCTTGGCTTATATGATGTAATTTGTTATTTTATATAATGAAATATGTTATTTGATAGTATATATGAAAATTTTATAATTGTAGTACTTTATAAATTGAAATTAAATATAAATTTTAAAATGCAAAATAAGTAAATAAAATTTTAAAAATACAAAACAATTAAATACAACAAAAACAAAAACCAGAATTCTACCATTTAAAGAGACTTGTATTGTTGGCTTGAAATACTATTCAAACCATTTGTGGCATCGCCACTGTACGTGCACAGTTTATTGATTATATATATTATCTCATAGAATCGAAGCTTGACTGAAAATTCTTAAACAAATACTTATCAAAAGCTAAGACTGGAGTGTTTGAATATTAAAGTAGAAAAAGAACTTAACAAAGTAAATACCAATTACCCAATAATGCTTAATATATAAGCTTTCAGTCGTAAAGTGTAGGTGAAGAAGAAACATATTGTGGAGGAAATTATAACAAAGGGCAAGAGCAGGGAACATAAGACTAACTTTAGTCTTAGTACGGTGTTTAGACATAGAATTTGGTGCATTACTATTAATAGTAAATATAGGAATCTGCAAAAAAAAATATGAACTTATAAGCTAAGGAAGCATAAACTTAGAAATGGAAATTTACTATTTCTGTTACCATAACAATATTGCCCAAATTGAGAGATGCTGATCAAAGTTGATACATAAGAATATATGAAAAATTAATGTCCCTGCTTCCTTTGCAGATGCGCGTACTTGTACTGCACACCGTATGGACAAATAATCTTAATGCCTCTCCCTCTTTTACAGACATGAATTAATGTTTCAGATGCCAATTACGATTTTTGCAAAACCAATAAATAACGAGACAGAAGACTGGAAGTAGCCCAGGCATCAAGTCTGCACAAATATTTTTTTCAGGAGATTTTTAAATAGATTTATAACATTTATATATATAATGTCAGATTGTAAAGACAGGTTCTATTCATTAAACATACATGTATGAAATCTGAAAACATTTGTAAAGGACTAATGGAAAAGCTATATTTCTTAAATATACATATATTAAGTCTGAAAGTATCTGTAAATAGGTAGAAGAAACACTATAAGTATAACTAGTAATTTTTCTTCCTAATTGTTCTATGAAAACATTCTTGTTCTGGCAAAATGTTGCAGACATACTGCACTTTGGGAAAGGCAGATTTGAGTAGTAAAATCTTGTACAAAAATTGAGAAGAACTTTGCACTTATTTCTGGATTACTATGTGTTTTTGTTGTAGCCAATGTTTGTAGAAGTGCTGGTACTGCAAAGAAAAGGGAAAAATTAGTACAAATCTTGCTATTTTGGATAGCATAATTTAAAGTGCATATATCTGATTTTTTCTTGAAAGATGAAGAATAATTATAAGTATACCTAGATTTGGTAGGACTTCTGTTGCTGTCTTCGTTGATTGTAAATGTACCATTGATTTTGAAATCGCGTAGCATATACATTGTTGCTTGTTTCTTTTGAACATAGTCTTGAAAAGACATATGCGCTAGGTTGGGAAGTAACTGTTTCAAGAGCAATTTGTTTCGGATGCAAGATTGCAAATTGGTGTTGTTGGAATTGATTATGTAATTAAGACACTATGAATAGGAAAAGGATGAATTTTTATTACACTTTAGGCAATTAACTGTTGTCTCCTCTATCATTGTAGAGGTTGGTATTAGTGAATTGCATCCAACACAAACTGGTTCAAATGGCGTAGAGTAAATGATTGCAATTGTCAATGTTCCTTTTATCTGTTCATAGAGAAGGACAAGTAGTATATGTCAAAATAGAAACAGATGAAGAAACAATTGCATATTGAGAAGTAGAGGTACTATTTCAATTGTACTTACAGAGAATGTTGGAGGGTTCAATTTTCTGAGTTCTTCTACTGCTTCTGCATTCAATTTTTTGATGAATGTAGCTTGCGTTGTTCGAAGTGTTCTGTCCTTCAGTTCTTTCCTATTTGTTATGTTTTTGAACAACATAATTGGAAAATGGCCTTTTTGCAATTCTTGTTCAATTTCATCGCAGAGTGGTGCAATTGTTTCAAATAACTGCAATTGCAATAGAAGACATAAAGTTATTTTTTTTTCAAACTGAATTGAAATGTAGGATGGAACTAGCAATATAAAAACATTGCAAAGTAATTTATGTTACCGTTTCTATATTATCATCGAAATTTCCGTCTTTAATTTGCAATTTATATTGGAAACCAACTTTCCGTGCAGCTGTCACAACTGCAGCAATTGTTCCAATTGGATATGTTTATGTATTTGTTGTAAGCTGTTTTACTGTTGTGTCTGGAATGAATTTGTATTATTTGCAAATTTTTGGTATGTTCTGTACGGTGCTTAGTTCAAGTAGCAGCAGAATCCAATCACAATCACTGTGGTCATAATTTGTTTTGGGAAGAACTTTAAAATTTGTAATAGATATTGCTTTTCTTGGTGATATTTTTTTTCCATGTTGTTCAATGAGCTCAGTTGGTATGGACTATGTGATTTTCATGATTCCTTCGGCATCTGTCAAATCTGCAAGTAGTAATTTTCGTGATTTGTGGACTTTATCAAGGTATGTGCTATAGATAACCATAACATCTCCATTGAACATTTTTCCAGTTTTGCGAATGTTTAGTTCTTCAATGGTAGCTGGGACTAAATATGTTGCTTTCAATCTGTATATCGATGATGTTGATGTGGCAAAAGAAACAATTAGAAATAAAATACATTGGTGATAAATATAAATGCTATGTCAATGCTACGTATAAGAATTTGTTTGAAATTTACTTACTTGTCTGATTCAATTGCACCTGATATTTGTTGTTCTTTGTCTATTGTAGCTTGTTGTCCAGAGCTGCGAGATGAAAAAGATGCAATGTCATTGAATGGTGCGCTTGAACGCGACCACGAAGTGTTTGGTAAATTTTAAGAACTAAAAATAAAAATAAATGTATAAGCTTATTGTATATTGTAGTTGATCTAGGGTAAAATCTTGATACCCCTTAACCAAGACCTTTTACTTCGGCTGATAAATAGAATTGCATTTAATTAAGACGTTAAAGAACTGAAATGAACAATTGTAGCTATAAATAAATGGAACATAAATGAACAAGATCAGCAATCATGAAAACACGTCGTTTGATGACGGAGTTCGTCCAGGAGGGACTACATCTCTGGGCCTCGGTGTCAAGATGGTGTAGGCCACTGCATTATGTGTTGTATGAAAAATATGTACATGGATGTGTTTCCCTATGACATACAAGGAAAAATTGCCCTCACGCAGGAGCGGCTTGACTTCTTTAAGAGATGTTCTACTGCAGAACTCTCACACATAAAGAAAGACTCCTATCAGTATGACCATAGCTCACATATAGTAAATAAGAGGATCCCTCCAATCCTAGCAAACAAGGGATCTCAACAATACACATATGAAATTGAGCATCCCGCCACTTTGGCATAAAAGGGACTCATACATGACACAACTCCATAGCTGAAAGTACATCAATAAAAACACAAAGAAAGATCCCACAACTCATGTATCAACTGGGATCTGCAAGACATAATGCATCTCAAAGAGAAATAAATAAAGAAGTACATGGAATCCACATCATATACCTCATGCTGCCATTTGCTGAATGCTGAGCTACTTTGCGGCTGAATCTGAAAACACCATCAATCTTGTGACGTCGAAAAAGGTGAAAACCACTGCTCACATGCGAAAATCTAACACCGGCATAACCCACTTCCAAAATTGGCTGAAAAATTAGAAACTCAGATGCAGAAACTGAGCACGCCATCGGACTCGTGGCGTCGAGTAGTGCTGAAATGACATAAAATTTGTCCCATTTGGACAAAGTCAAAATTTCGCCCTCCTGAAAGTTGGCCTCAATCAAGGTTCCGCCCGCCTCTTTTCTGGCTCATGGTTCCACTGCACCTGCAATTAAAAAATAATAAATCTCGAATTCCGTGCACGCTCTCCCACTCCTCCATGGCCTCGGTGCACTGGTAAAAAGACGAGTATATATATAATATATTATGAGCGGATTAAACAATGTATCCGTTTGGCACGATGGTAAAAAAAGGGAAATTGGTTAAAAGGAGGTCGGGGGATCAAATCCCGCCTCCCCAAATTCCACGCTGTTTTTTTTTAACTGGCATTTGTTTTAAATACCAAGTATGGGGGTTGGGCCCGCATTGGGCGGCTTGCCCCCTTGACTCCCGTTGGCACCATTTAATATGGTTGGTGTGTTTATTGTAACACACATAACATATGGTGGAGGCTTCGTGGGGTCTGGCAGGGGTCATGGCCCGCCGGCCCAATATATATATATATTTTGACTTGATATGACATGCGGTCGGGTGGGGTGGCGGGGGTGGTGGCCTGCCACCCCTTTTTTTAAATAATTTATTTTCCCAATTGCTTTGAGCTTGCCGGAATCCGGTGGCCGGAAAAAGTCGAATTTGTGACCGCTTATAACTTCCTCATACGGACTCGGAATTGAGTGTCGTCTGCGTCGTTGGAATCAGAAAGACGAGATCTACAACATGAACTTGGTTCGGGAATCTTTCGAACACTTTGATTTTTGAGCCTTTGACTCAAGCCACTTGTACCTGTACCTGATTAATCCACCTAGATCAATCCTCCCCACTGAGGATCTTTTGGTCCTCCAAAAGCATCAAGCTTTACCGATCATCAACTGTCTGCAATTTTTGTTGAAAGGCACATCCCCACATGACTCCTTCACCTAGCGCAGTTCGGAATCAAGATGCAAAGCCAACACCTGCAACTGTGAAAACACAAATGTCTGAAAAAGTACATCCCTTGAAGATTCCTTCACCTCACGTACTTCGGAATCGAGATGCAAAGCCAACACCTGCAACTGTAGAAATGCAAATGTCTAAAAAGGCGCATCCCTTAAAGACTCCTTCACTTCTGTCCTTCGGAATCGGAATGCCAACACCTGCCTAAAGCTGCCATGAACATTACATTCTCAATGTGACCAACAATGACCCAGATATTTCCATACTTGCCACGAGTTTATAACATGCACTCGGTGGTCAAGTTTACAGCAAAATGGAAATCATACCTCAACAAAATTACAAGACCAGACCTCATCGTTGCATTTCGAAGTGATGGAAAAACTCCTCATCACTTTTACATGAAAGAAATGCATCAGACGACTCATAAAACATGACCAAAACATAATTGTCGCATCTCAAAGTGATGGCAACAATCATCACTTTTACATGAAAGAGATTTAACACACAACTTATAAAACAAGGCCAAAAAAAATGTCATGGTCGCTTAAACGAGTGATGGAAACACATCATCACTTTCATAATAAAAATGCGACAAATGACTTACAAGCATGGCCATGACAAGCTTATCATCTCTAGAAAATACAATCTAGAAGAACCACTTCTCATTTATTAAAACGAGTGGATCATTTCCCTGCGGCGAACTTGCTTGTCGATCAGCTCTTTTGACTGGTGTATGCACGGGCTCTTTGGCTTTACGGCGCTGCTCTGGATGAAGTTTCCAGCATGTGGCTCTTTGGTGGCCACTCCGGTCGCAATGGGTGGAAAAGTTCTTTTTCCTCCAAACCAGCTTAATTGATTTCTTTTCCTGTTGGGGAGGATTTTCGTGCCTCTTCCTTCTTTGCACTGCCATCCTCTTCCAGCACTCAGAAATCACATGGTTATTTAAACCAAAAAAATAACAAGTTTTATGATGCCATATTTTACGACCGTGGTTATCAACATTATTATAGTCAAAATGAACTCTGGAATAATGAGACTTAGTATACCTTCTGGGGTGGTCTCTGGTGCGATCATGATGATGGGAGCTCGCCTTGGTTCCTTCACTGCAACGTGCACTGCCGTGGAATGATGGCGAAATGTCCCCATCATTCCTCTTCCTTGGAGATTTTATCATTATCTGTTTTCCCTTGATGTCCTTCGAACATCCTTCATCAATGTACCCCAAACCTGCATAACGAGGTCGTTGCACAACCTCCAATGGTTCGGTTATGCCTTGGCCATGAATGCCAAGTCCTCCTCCTTTGTACCCCATTTTAGTGAGGAGCCTCATGTCAGTACCTGTGATGGGTATCTCCACACTTCCAACCAAAATTACATCATGTGAAGAAACTGAAGAAAAATCAACACTGTTTACCTTAGGTGTTGATTGCGAAACAGATGAAGAAAGCTGTTGTAAGCCTTCGTCGCGCTTCACTTCTGTCATTGCCTCTGACACGGCTTGTAGCTGAAGCTGCAACTGCTGCGTCTCCTCCTTCTCTTTCTGTAGGAATTATTTTAAGGCATCATGATCTCTCTGAAGAGTTTCGTTGTTTCATTTCAAATCTTCCCACGCCTCTGTCGTGGCTTGCAACTGAAGCTGCAACTGTTGTTTGTCCTCCTTCTCTTTGTGTAGGAGGGTCTTCAATTCTTCGTTCTTTGCTGCTTGTTTTTCGTACGCCTCGTACAATATGTCTGCTTTCTCCGACACCCTAAGCATGGTTTCATACATGTCCTTGACACTCTCCATGGATCAACTCAGCAAACGTTCAATTTTCATGCCTGCAATCCAATCAGCAAGAATACCTGCTTCGATACCACTTGATCCAGGGTAAAATCTTGATACCCCTTAACCAAGACCTTTTACTTTGGCTGATAAATAGAATTGCATTTAATTAAGACGTTAAATAACTGAAATGAAAAATTGTAGTTGTAAATAAAAGGAACATAAATGAACAAGATCAACAATCATGAAAACACGTCGTTTGATGACGGAGTTCGTCCAGGAGGGACTACATCTCCGGGCCTCGGTGTCAAGATGGTGTAGGCTGTTGCATTATGTGTTGTATGAAAAAGATGTACATGGATGTGTTTCCCTATGACATACAAGGAAAAATTTCCCTCACGCACGAGTGGCTTGACTTCTTTAAGAGATGTTCTACTGCAGAACTCTCACACATAAAGAAAGACTCCTATCAGTATGACCATAGCTCACATATAGTAAATAAGAGGATCCTGCCAATCCTAGCAAACAAGGGATCTCAACAATACACATATGAAATTGAGCATCCCGCCACTTTGGCATAAAAGGGACTCATACATGACACAACTCCATAGCTGAAAGTACATCAATAAAAACACAAAGCAAGATCCCACAACTCATGTATCAACTGGGATCTGCAAGACATAATGCATCTCAAAGAGAAATAAATAAAGAAGTACATGGAATCCACATCATATACCTCATGTTGCCATTTGTTGAATGCTGAGCTGCTTTGCGGCTGAATCTGAAAACACCATCAATCTTGTGACGTCGAAAAAGGTGAAAACCACTGCTCACATGCGAAAATCTAACACCGACATAACCCACTTCCAAAAGTGGCTGAAAAATCAGAAACTCAAATGCAGAAACTGAGCACACCATCGGACTCGTGGCATCGAGTAGTGCTGAAACGACATAAAATTTGTCCCATTTGGACAAAGTCAAAATTTCGCTCTCCTGAAAGTTGGCCTCAATCAGGGTTCCGCCTGCCTATTTTCTGGCTCATGGTTCCACTGCACCTGCAATTAAAAAATAATAAATCTCGAATTCCGTGCGCGCTCTCCCGCTCCTCCATGGCCTCGGCGCACTGGTAAAAAGACGAGTATATATATAATATATTATGAGCGGATTAAACAATGTATCCGTTTGGCACGATGGTAAAAAAAGGGAAATTGGTTAAAAGGAGGTCGGGGGATCAAATCCCGCCTCCCTAAATTTCGCATTGTTTTTTTTTAACCGACATTTGTTTTAAATACCAAGTATGGGGGTCGGGCCCGCATTGGGCGGCCTGCCCCCTTGACTCCCGTTGGCACCATTTAATATGGTTGGTGTGTTTATTGTAACACACATAACATATGGTGGAGGCTCCGTGGGGTCCGGCGGGGGTCATGGCCCGCCGGCCCAATATATATATTTTTTTTGATTTGATATGACATGCGGTCGGGTGGGGTGGCGAGGGTGGTCGCCTACCACCCATTTTTTAAAATAATTTTTTCTTTTATAAAATAAATTATGCCTTTTGAAAAATTCGGTTTTGGACCGAAGGAGGCAATTTAAACAGGCCAAAAATTTGCCCAGAATTTGGCCTAAGCTTGCCGGAATCCGGTGGCCGGAAAAAGTCGAATTTGTGCCTTCCTTAAGGCTGTCCAGTCACCAAGTCAACCTGGAACTTTGACTGCTTATAACTTCCTCATACGGACTCGGAATTGAGTGCCATCTGCGTCGTTGGAATCAGAAAGAAGAGATCTACAACATGAACTTGGTTTGATAATCTTTCGAACACTTTGATTTTTGAGCCTTTGACTCAAGCCACTTGTACCTGTACCTGATTAATCCACCCAGATCAGTAGTGGAAACTGAGTATTAGTTACTGAAAGAAACATTAATTGCATTTAAAAACTTCGATAATGGAATACTTATAAATTATACAATATTAAATTTAGAAAATTCTATTAGTGCAACAGAGATATATATTGATCTGAGTTGCAAATATTAAAAGTTTTTTGGCTGATAGAAAAAATGATTTAATTCCAGTATTATAGAAACGTGTAAATGCATCTAGTATAGATGTATGAAAGTTCAGGTACTGTTGATTGGCATGAAAACATTGATAAGTATTGACTCAGTAATACTAATCAGGAATCAATTGAACAAGTAATCAAGAATTTAATCAGCAATAGTTTCATAGAAAGAAATAAACAATTAAACATAGAGATATGTATATACATATGCATCGAAGACTAATTAAGTTGGGCGTAATAAGAAAACCTGAATGTGTTTGTTGATCAAGCTCACTTTCCAATGCTGTTAATTATTATGGGTGGTTGGGAGTTTACATAATAAATATGTCGATCAAGATATATGTCATTTGAGCTTGTTCTACCAGCCAAAGAAAAATAATATAGAAACACCATATGACAAAAGAAACCAAAAAAAAAAGGTATAGATAAAATTACAAAGATAACAACGAATATTAAGAGAAATAATGATAAGATTGGAAACATTTTCTTCAAATTGCACAATGTGAATTAAGATGCATATGGATTATGAAATAATTCAATTTGATGTAACTGAAATAAAGTTATAATTTTGGAAGCAATTTAATTTCTATTTGATATTATCTTTATTACAATTTAGAGGTTGACAACGAGCAACATGGGAAATTGGAGGAGATCTTAGTGAAAAAGGATTCAAATGTGAAGTGAAGAGGAAGCTTGACAAGTTTCTAGAGAAAGGGTGAGGAAAAGGAATTAAAGGTTGACAAGAAAAGAAGAACAAAAAGACTAGGGTTGATAGAATTATGCATGTAACAGTTCTGATGGAAATAAGCAGTTGGTGATGATTGTAAAGTTTAAGCATTGAACATTATTGAGATGATGAAAAGGGAAATAAATTATGTGGCAGTCCTAAAATACTGTAGAGAATAAGGTTCAGTATTCTGTAGTGTTTACTATTAGATAACTCCAAAATGGTTATATGTAGTTTGCAATTTGTAATGGAGGGTGTGTCATGTGTGCATGAAAATATTACAATGGGTTGAAAGACAAATTCAAGAATTAAAATGAATTTTGTGACGCTTAAGAGTTAAATCATCCATGCATAGTATAATTCTATATGAAGAACAGTGCTATAGAAGTCAATACTAGTAATATAAGAATAGGTCTTGCAATAGTTTTGTAGAAAGAAATAAACAGTTAAACATAGAGATATCTCTATACATATGCATTGAAGGGTAAGTAAGTTGGGTGTAGTAAGAAAACCTGGATGTGTTTATTTCTTTTTGTGACTTGTCTTTGCCTATTTGACTCATTGTATAAAGTTATAGAAATCTACAAGACATACAATTAGAAGTCAAAGTCATAGTAGCTAAGAGGCTATAATCCAGGTTTCAAAATTTTTTTTCAGAAACAAATTAAAGGTATGTTTGGTAATAATACTCACTATTGATTTCATTTGTATAATAAGGACATGAGTATGCAAGTCTGACACTATTGACCAGAAAAAAGCATTAGATTACTTTCATTTGCACTATGTTTCTGTTGCATTTTTGTCTTCAATGATGAGACAAATAGTATCATGGTCGGTCCAATATGTATCTAACATTAAAGTCTTATAGCTACAAGTTATGTTTGACCATATATTATCAATGATTGATAATTGTTGATTGTTATTTGTGTCTAAAAGAAAATGAAGGTTGTAATTGTGCATATACGATCTTAGTTTGTTTGTTTTGTCGTTGCTTCCAAGCATATTGATGTTGAAATCACCGAAAATTGCTATTGTTTGATTTTAATGTATTCTGCATAATGCTTTTGAAATAAGATCCAATGTATCGTTCAATGTTGCATATGGTGCAACGTAGACATTCACAACTATAATATCCATGTCATGAAGAAGCATATTTGCTAGTGTAGCTTCAACGTTTTTTTCTTCAAAATGAATATGTTTCAAGATCTTTATATGCTTTTTCATACAAATTAGCAAACCATGTTTACTATGATTTGATATGCAATTGAATGTTTCAAGTCTTTTTAGAAGCATTGAATCTTTCAAATGTGTTTCTTGTAAACATAGGATGTCAGATTGCATTAGATCATAGTCATTTAACAAATCATCAATATGTATTTGTAAACTGCGGGTGTTTAGAGAAAGAATTGAAATGTATGCTTTTGTATCTAATAACGAATAGTTGTAGTGTAGTTTCCACTTTGCGTTTCTTTGTAAACGTTCGATTTCAACAGAAATTTTGTGTTGAATTCGGAAGTTTTGTTTCTTAAGTGGACTAAGCAAATACAATGATTCCATGTTTCTCACACGAGAAAGAGCTATATATACTAATCCATGGCGTCGTATTCCTAAAGGATCAAATGCAAGATTGTCTAGTGTTAAGCCTTGTGATCTATGTATTGTACGTGCACATGCTAATTGGATTGGAAATTGTTTTCTGATTTTCAAGTTGCCTGTTTTTTCTAATACAGAAACTGGCTTTGTTGTGCGCAGTATGGGAGTCCAATCGCTACAAATTTCTTCGCTATATAGAAAAGAAAATTTATGTGCTTGTCAATGGCCAACACGGTCATCATGGAATTTTATCCATATTACATCAAAGTTGTCTAATTTTAAATATGCTTTAATGATACCATCTGCACCATTGACTAGATCGTCTTGTAAGTCATAGTTTCCTGCATATATTTCAACTAGCATATTAAGTTTTACGACAATTTGTGAAGGCAATGTTGCTATTTGTGCATGAGATGGTATGTGTCCATGGTTTTCTTCTTCGTAATCAATCGCATCAATTACAATTTCATCACCAGGAGCAATAGACAACATTTTCTTGTTATGTAATGCTACATCTTTATTCCTAAAAAATAGATAGGGGAAAGTAGGATCATTAGGAGCATTTCGAATACAATTTCTATTTAGGTAATTCAAATCATCTTCTGTTTGATTATTTATACGCATCCTATTCAAAATGCTAATGAATATTTCATTTGTTTGACGCATTGCAATGTGCAATTCATAGTACTTTACATGTTCTTTCCAAAAGTCATATGTTATTAGTTTCCTTCTTATTGTAGGTTGTTCAAATATTAGTGAATCTTGTATAGTTTGTGCTTGGTACAAGTCACCACAAAATTTGATATCAATGTTTCCAAAGTATTTTGTTTGATTATGCTTAATGTTTCTTAGTCGATCATCAATTTGATATAGAAAACAACTTCCAATTAGAGATACTTCATCAATGAGAACAACCCTTAATTATTCGTACAGTTGTGTTAAGTTGTCTAATACATCGTTGCTAAGTGGAATAAAAATAGATTTTTTGAAAGGCATTAGCAATGCAGAATGAATTTTCACTCCACCTGCATTATATTCAGCTTTACCTGTATATGCTAATATCAAACCTTTTGGTTTCAAAGGGTCTGTATTGTAATGTTCATTGTAAATGTGCATGAGAATTTGAAATATTGCTTTTGCTGTGAATGTTTTTCCAGTACCAGGTCCTCCAGTAAAAAATAAGTAGAATGGTTTGTCAATGTTCTTTCGGTTTTTAATTGCAATGTCTTTGAGTATTTCTTGTTGTTCTCTATTAAGCATTATCCTAATCTTGTAGTATTCTTCATTGCTAAGCATAAATGGATGTTCTGTAAATTGAAAACCAATGTTAAGATGTCTTTTTTTGTCATTGCATTGGGGAAATTGAAAATATTTAGCCAAGTCATACTTCTCGGTAACATCATTGGATATTTCTGGTTTCTTTATTGTATGGTTAGAAGTTGCAATGTTGTTGTCAATTTTTTGAATTGCTTCTTCCAAATCACCCCATTTCTTGTTCATGTTATATGTGAACTTAGTTTCATTGTTCTTTATTGTGCTCTTATGCAACATGTATGCACTCTTCCATGTCAAGAAGTCTTGCTTTAGCGCATCTTCATTGTTTTCAAACGGAACATATAGCAAAAGTTTTTCTCTGTAATAGTTTTCATTGTCAATGTGTTTTTTGGATTTGATGAATCGAATTACTTTTTATTTTTTTCTTTTTGATATTGGTGTGCCATCTTTCCTATACTTTGATACAAATTCAGCTAAACATATATGCTTAATATCATTAGGCCTATTGATATAGTAATCAATTATAGAACTGCACATAACATCTTCAGAGTTGTCAGGAATTTGTTTCAGAAGAGTGGTTGGTTTAAGTATAAATGTGTGTTCATCTATTGGTGTTGTGTTTATAAAGTTGCATTCTCTTGAACTATGATTCAATGGTAGGGAGAGAGCTATGTGGACTGCTTGTTGAGCTGAAATTTGTTGAAGGTTAAGAAAAGTATTGCCTAGAGACCGTATCATTTGAATAGCATCGATTTTGCTCTTTTCATGTTCTTTTCGTATGCTTTTGAATGCATTTGTCATAGATCTGTCAACTTTGGTCATATATGAAGTGCAATATGAAGCTGCAGCATATGCATTTAGAAAATATTGAGCATCTGTATTTGCATTCCACAGGTATGGCATATTGTATGCAAAGCTATTATTCCATATTTCTGATGGTTTTCGTTGCAAGAATACCATTGGTTGTGTTAATGTAATTTGTATTAATTCAATGTTTTTGTTCTAAGGTGCTTTGCAAGGACACAAATTTTTCATTTATTGAGCCATGTACTGAAGTAATTGGTTCAAGAACCCTTGTTATTTTCATTGGTAGCATTGGAAATTTGTATCTACACTGTGATGCCTTTCTTTTTTTACAGATTTTGGTATGATGATGTTCATGTATCTTTGCGAGTTCTGGATCAAGGTGATTTGTGCTACAAGTTATATAGTTTTCCAAGAAGTTTTCAATTTCTAAGTTAGTATTAATTCCATATACTGGAGCATTTTCTATCCATATAAGAGCATGTTCATGTGCACTACCTCTATTTTGGAACTCAGTTACAAAGTAGTAATCTAATATTTTGCCAAAAAATGTACTATCTTGACAGATCAATTGCTTCAATGCATTTGTCTTATGTCTATAGTAACGTGTACATGTTACTGGGTCCTTTCTGACAAGATAATAAATGTTGTATTCCTCAATTGTTTCAATGTGTTTCTTTTTATTTCTATTGCTATGCAATTTATTAAGAGTTTCTACTAGTGGTGTCCAACGATGCTCTGCACTTGTAAATGTAACAAAGAAAGTTGGAGGAGGGTCAAATCGCGAAGTTGGGAAACAGTTTTTGGTGGATGGTTAGAATTCGGGAGAAATTTTTAATTTCTCGGCCGAGAAAAAAGTCAACTAAATTTCTCGGCCGAGAGTTTTCAAAATTCTCGTCCGAGAAATTTTAAATATTTCGGACGAGAGTTTGGTCGGGTTTAACATGAGTTAAAATTCTCTCGGACGAGAGTTTCGCATTTTCTCGTCCGAGAGTTGTGGTCACAAAACTCTCGGACAAACTCTCGGACGGGAGTTGGAGAAACTCTCGGACGAGAGTCGGAAAAACTCTCGTCCGAGAGTTTTCCAACTCTCGTTCGAGAGTTTTTCCAATTCTCTGATCTGCATGCAGATATTTCCGCCCCCCAAACGAATGAAAGGTCGACCTCGACCGTCGATTAAGGTGGCATGTGTGGAACAGCAATAGGACGGCAGTGAAAAAACAGGCGCAATCATGATAAACTCAATCAAATTAAGTAATTACTGAAATCGATGCGTAAGATAAATCGGTAATAATGAGGGAATCACGTTGTAATAATTCAAGTATGAGGTGAAGGGACAACAAAAGATTAATGTAATTGCGCTATTTACCACATTAAAGTAATATGACCGATTTATAATATTTTTCATGTGTGATGGTTCGGGGATAGAACTTAAGGAATTTTATGCATTTCGTTTGATATTCAATAAAAATTATAGGAAAGAGGGTTAAATAACTATTGATTTGTATAAGTATGACTTCAATACCATTAACGGAGCTCTGCTGCCCACAGGTGTCCATAACCTTGACAGAGTTGTTTTGTAACCCATGGAACCATTGTCCTTCATACATACTTGAGGAAGTGCTTTATTTTTTCTTTGTATTTTTGTATTGAAAACTTAAAACAATCGTTCAAAACAATCGTGCTTTAAATACAAACTTAAAACAATTGTTCAAAAAGTGCTGTTCCTTTAAAAGGAACAGCAAAGATAATCTGCGAAACTGTTGTTCCTTTCAAAAGGAACAGCAAGGAAATGCTCTACGGACATGCTGTTCCGTTTGAAAGGAACAACAAAAACACTGCGCGAAACTGCTGTTCCATTCGAAAGGAACGGAAAAAAATATCCTACAAAGGTGCTGTTCCTTTTAAAAGGAATAGCAAAAACACTCTGCGAAACTGCTGTTCCTTTCAAAAGGAACAGCAGAAGTGATGTTCCGTTAGAAAGGAACAACAATGCGAAAAAAAACACAGAATTTTTATTATTTTTCGTTTTTAAAGAAACTAAATTCAAACGAAATAAAGAAGTATTACCTATAAACTGTGGTCCCCCATCTGTGATTATGTCTCGTGGGAGGCCATACCGCACGAAAATAAAATGTATCACGGAATCCTCTGTAGCTTTTGAAAGAGGCTCTGCTTCAACCCATTTAGTAACGTATTCAGTAGCAAATAGGATATATGTTTTCTGGTTCGATGGAGGGATAATAGGACCAACGAAGTCAAGGGCCCAACGTTCGAAGGGTTCAATCACTATTTGAGGGTTCAAGGGCATTTCATCAGACTGCCCAGGTCGACCAGCCCTTTGACAGCTATCACAGGCCTGCACAAATTTTTTTGCGTCTCTAAAGATATTAGACCAATAATAGCCAGTGCGTAGGACTTTATGGGCTGTTCTACGATCTGCAAAGTGTCCGCCACACTGTCCGTCATGGTACGCTTTCAAAATATCATATACCTCATCGTCCCTAACACATCTTCTTATTTGCATATCTGCACCTGTATGAAATAAGTAACCTCCTATCCATGAAAAACGGGTGCTACGATGTATTATTTGCTTTCGTTAATTAAGGGATAGATGTTTGGGTAATTTACCTATTGCCAAATAGTTCGCTATATCAACATACCATGGTGTTCTGGTGGTAACAGCGAAGAGATGCTCATCCGGGAAGTGATCTTCAACTGGTTCTACATCTGTTGGCTTTGGCATCCTGGACAGAAAGTCAGCTACAGGGTTCTCTTTTCCCGGTCGATCCTTGATCGTGATGTCAAATTCCTGCAGAAAAATTAGCCATGTAGTTACTCTCCCATTCGTAACAGGTTTATTTGCTAAAAACTTAATGGCAGAGTGATCTGTGTAAAGCACTACAGGATACCCAGTTATGTAATGCCTAAATTTATTTATAGCGTGAACTACAGCCAAAAATTCTTTCTCGGTCACAGTATAGTTTAATTCGGCAGAGGTGAGATTTTTGCTAATGTAGTAAATTGCATATGGCTTTTTGTCTTCCTCCTGCCCAAGTACTGCTCCAATTGCTGTGTCTGAGGCGTAAGATGAAATTTGGAATGGTAAATTCCAATTTGGGCCCCTCAGCACAGGGGCTGTTGCAACGAGCTTCTTCAAATCATTAAAAGCATTTTCACATTTTTCTGTCCAAACAAAATCAGTATTCCCAGTCAGCGCATATAAAGGTGCAGCTATTCGAGAATAATGCTCTATAAATTTTCTATAATAACTAGAAAATCCAAGAAAGCTACGTACCTCTGTCTGTGTAGTAGGTGTAGGAATTAACAAGAGTATTTGAATTTTAGTTGGATCTACTTGAATTCCTTCTACTAAAATATAATGGCCTAAGATAACTCCTTCAGTCATCATCATAAGACATTTTTCATTGCTTAAACAAAGCCTAGTGTCTATACATCTTTGCAATACTTTTTATAGATTTTGCAACGCAGGTTCAAAATCATCCCCATAAGGAGTGAAATCATCCATATATACTTCGAGACCTTCATTTATTAAGTCTGCAAAGATGCTGAGAATTTCCCTTTGAAATGTAGCAGGAGCGTTGCATAGGCCAAAAGGTAAGACTCGGTAGGCAAATGTACCCCATGGGCAGGTGAAAGTAGTCTTGTCCTGGTCTTTAGGGGCAATTTGAATTTGGTTGTATCCATTGAAGCCATCCAGAAATGAAAAGAACTTCTTTCTTGCCAATGTGTCTAATCCCTGGTCAATGAAAGGAAGAGGAAAGTGGTCTTTTTGTGTTGCTTTATTGAGTTCACGGTAATCTACACATATCCTCCACTTTCCATTCTTTTTAGGTACCACCACTAATGGGGAGACCCACTTGCTATCAGATATTGGATAGATAAAATTGACATCCAATATTTTTTGTAATTCATCTTTCATAGCATCCTTAAGGTGAGGATTCAGTCTCCTTTGAGGTTGACGAATGGGTCTTGCATCTTTTTCAATGTAAATGTGGTGAGTACATAATTGTGGGTCAATTCCTTTCATATCGGGGTAATCCCATGCAAAGGCTGCTTTGTATTTTCGTAATAATTGGACCAATTTCTCTTCTTGTTCAGCAGTGAGATTCTTGTTAATGTTCAAGGTTTTTCCTAGTTCAATTTCTACAACCTTAGTATTATTCACAGAGGTAGTAGGTATTGCTTGATCATGGATGTCTTTAAAAGGATCTTCTTCTTCTTTATTGTCGAATGCTGCCTCAATCATGTGACATTGCAAGTGAGATGCAATTTGTGATTTATTAATGAAATTACTAATGACATCATCCTCTATTTGATCTTTAAAATCCAAAGCTTCTTCTATCGTTAGAGGTGACCTCATGTTTTCCACAAAATATGATGGTTCGAACTTCCTGCACTATGGGGGCGCCCATGAGCATTGTATCATCTACGAATTGTTGATGCGTTACTGTGGGTCCTTGGTGTACCGGTTTGATGCCTTTGAGTTGATTCTGCTATTTTTCCTTGGCTAAGGATCTTCCTAGCCCTTCTGCCATAATGACAAAGAGAAACGGAGACAGGGGATCTCCTTGCCTTATACCTCTGGACGGAATGAAGGGTTGAAGGGGTCCTCCATTCAGTAGCATTGAAAAGAAAGCACCTAAGACCAGTTCCATTATCCAGTTTTTCCATTGCTGACTAAATCCAAAAGCCTGGAGGATTGCTCTCATATAGTGCCAGCTGATTTTATCAAAGGCCTTTGAAAGGTCAAGCTGGATAAGCATACCTGGAGTCCTTTTTGTTTTGAGAGAATGCAACACTTCCTGAGTGAGGATTATGCTGTCAGTGATCTGCCTACCTTCAACGTAGCAGTTTGTTCCTGAGAAATGATTGAGGGGAGGACAGATTTAAGTCTGCTAGCCATCAGTTTGGAAAGGATTTTGTAAAGGACATTACAAAGGGCTATGGGACGAAACTTGTCGGGGGAGTCAGCCTAGTCTGATTTGGGAATTAAGGTGAGGAATGTGGCATTGATGGCAGGCAAAACTTTCTTGGTTCTGTGAAAGTTCCTTACTAGGTTGAGAAGGTCAGCCTTAATAATGGGCCAACAAGCTTTAAAGAATTCGATTGTAAAGCTGTCTGGTCTGGGAGCCTTGTTCGAGGCCATGTTGAAGATTGTTTCTTCAATCTCCTGCTCAATGAATTCTCTTAGAAGGAGGGAGTTTTTCTCCTCTGTAACTAAGTTGGGAATGGCGGCGATAATTTCATTGATGGCTCGGGTTCTATCTTGAATGGGATCGCTGAGAAGAGAAGTGAAAAAAGAGTTGAGTTCAAATCCTATATGCTCCCTTTTATAAACTTGATCGCCATCAGCTTTTTTGAGGGAGAGGATGCGATTATGTGCTCTATGCTGGATGGTTGACTTATGGAAGAAACTAGTGTTGCGTTCTCCCTGTTTTAACCATTTCACCCTCGACTTCTGCCTCCATAGTAGCTCTTCTTGTTTTAACCGTTCTTCCCATTGCCTTTGCAGATTTGATTCTTAAGCTATTCTTTCATCATTGGGCCCTTCTTTGATCAAAGATTGCTGGAGGTTCGCCATTTTTTCCTCGAGTTCTTTTTTGGCTTGAAATATGTCGCCAAAGGTGTTTTTGTTCCAGCGTTTGAGGTTGATTTTTATTGTTTTGAGCTTCTGCTGGAATATGTACATGATATTGTCGCTCCTTATGGTGGCTTGAGTCCACCAGCGTTGTATGTTTTTCATGAATGATGGGTGCTCTGTCCAGAAGGCTTCAAATCTGAATTGTCTGTTGTGGGGCTTATCCAAATTGGTGAAGTGAATCTGCACTGGCCAGTGATCAGATCCTCTGATAGGAAAAATGCTGGCCTCCATGTCGATATTTTGCAGCAGAATGGATTCTGACATGAGGAACCTATCGAGCCTTGATGCTATCTGCCTGTTTCCTCCTTGCTTATTATTCCAGGTATGCAGACCATTGACTGTGTAGATGTCAATGAGTTTGGATTCAACAATAAAGGTGTTGAATGCTTCCGAGTCCTTATCCAATCTTCGTAAGCCTCCCTTTTTTCCTGCTAGATTGGTGATCATGTTGTAGTCTCCGCCTAAAATCTGGTGGTTTGCCCCATGGTGTTGTCTGACTTCGTCCAGGTCTAGCAGCATCTTCAGCTTTTCCTGTATTCGTTGGGGTCCATACACGTTGGTGATGCAGATCGATTGCCCTGAGTCTGGCATGTTGAAAATGTTCGATAACGAGTGCTTGGTGGACAGAGCATTCTGCAAGAAGAATTTTCTTTTATTCCAGAACGTGAGTAACCCTTCTGCTTGACCGATAGCATCTATGCTTATGCAGTGATGACTGTTGGAAACAAGTTTTTTGAGTGTCTTTGTGCCTTTGGGAGAGAATTTTGATTCTTGAAGAAGTATGATGTCTGGGTGTAGCGAGAATAAGCGGTTTTTCGAGATCCTTCTTTTTGTGGTGCCGTTGAGCCCCCTGATGTTCCAGGTTGTGATTTTCATTGAGCTACCTTTGGAGCAGATAGGACCAAGGCCCTGATTTTTCCTTCATTGATTAGGCGTCTGCCTGGTTCTTGTATTTGGTGTCTTGTGGATTTGCGCCCTCTTTTTCTTCCTAGTCCTTGTGGCTTGTATTGATCCAAATCCAGGTTGGCTTGAATGCCCGTTTGGTTGCTATTTCCCCATTTCCTTTTGGCTGCATTTTGGTTGATGTATTCCAGCTGCAGGTATGCCATTTCTATCTTCTCCAAGTGTTCTTGGGGAATGGCATCGACTCCCAGTTTGGACCATTGCTCATTGAACTTTTGGAGATCTAGATCGCCTAGGATCTCCTCCAGAGGATTGTTTGAAGTGGTTGAGGATGGCTGCTCTGTTTTCATTTATGTGCATTGAGAAGTTTGCAGTGAGGTGTGGCTGGTATTAATCTGAATGGGAGAGTATTATGGTTTGTGTTGCGGTGCCTGGGCGTGGATTGAATCCGAGGTTGTGCTCGGGGCGTTGGTTGTAATCAAATATTGACTTAATAATGACGGATCTTGATCAGTGGGGGCCTGGGAGACTATAGGGTGCTCCAATGAGTCAAGATTGCTCAGAACTTCAAAGTTGTTTCGCTGGGTTGAGGCAGTGTTGGTGGGGGTTGTATTGGTGGAGGGTTTCGGAGGCTTGTTGCCTTTCTCCCCTTTGTTCTTTCTTGAGATGGAGGTGAAACCAGGTGTCAACAGGGTTGCACAATTCAATACATTTCTTTGTCATAGGGTGATGAACTTTGTCACAAGTACTCAGTACTATCTCAAAAAGCTACACACAAACTAGATTGGTTTTGAACAAGTCAAAGGTTCAAAAATCATCCACTAATTGCTTGCCTCTATTGTGCAATCAACGCTGGTCTAATGAGAGATCCAAGTTCGAATCTCACTAGCTCCAACTACGCAATTCTCATTGGTAATTTCCTCCAAGTGTGGTGCAAATCTCATGCACAACTAATGTCACAATTGATAGCTATCTCACCCCTTTCATCTACCTCTTTCACTTGTCGCCACTGAACTGTCCATGCACTGAGTTAAATTGATGTGTTCTTTAGTTGAATAATGAGTTAATAATTAGTGAATTAAATAATATTTAATTTACACAACTCATCTCTAGTGTATTAGCTAGTTAAACTAAATACAACTAGTTCAACTAGTTAACCAGAACACCATCTCCATTAACTGTCGCATCAACTCCACCGAACTCTGCCACTTGAGCTCTAACTGAAGTCAACCATGCATTAGCTCACCTAACCCATAGGAAAAGCGTAAATCATTCTGGCAGCTACATGCCCCACCTCCGGGGGTCAAACTGAAGCGCTCCAAGAGAGTAAACTGAAGTTTAGAGTCTAAATATTATTAAGGGTAAATAATATTTGACTGTTCTATTTTTAGCCCGCCAGTCTAAAAATAGACTTCGACCTAAATGCTAAAAATAGAGGTCCATCTATTTTTACCAACTTGACCAATCATCCAAGAATAGCATACTGCAGCTCCCGGTCCATGATCCATATGTCTAAAAATAGACTTTGCGCCAAAAATAGCCTGTGGGCCCACTTGGTGAAGGCGAATTCATTTCACCAAGCTCCATCATCTTACTGCATTTTTAACACTCCCTCTCAACAAGATATGGATTATCTACAACCCCTATCCTGCCTCTGTGAAACTCGAATTTGCTCCTGGTGAGCGCCTTCGTCAAGATGTCTGCATCCTGATCCTCCGTGGGAATATATGAAAGCATCATGATCCTCCGCTGAACACAGTCTCTGATATGATGGTACCTGATGTCGATGTGTTTGGATCTATCATGAAATACTGGCTGATCCACATCCAGAGACTCATCCTTGGGAGCTAACAGCTCCTCCTCTGCATGCAAGTGTGGCTCCCTCTCAAGCGAACACTGCATGGCTTTCTCCTCCTGAAATTTAATATCCCGTCGCACAAAAGTATTGTGATTGTCTGACACATACACCCGATAGTTGTGTGGTGTATCAGTTTACCCCACAAATATTCCAACCTCGGCGGTTGGATCCAACTTCTTCCTTGCATCCTTCGTCACATGCATGTAGACAGGAGAGCCAAAAATCCGCAAATGGGAAATGTCAGGGCTCTTGCCAGAATAAGCCTCCTCTGGTGTACTCATGCCAAGAATCTTGTGAGGACAACGGTTCTGCACATATACTGTTGTGTTGCATGCCTCAGCCCAGAAGTGAAGGGGTAGGCCCTGATCATGCAACATCGCTCGTGCAGCACCCACAATAGTTCTGTTCTTCCGCTCAGCCACCCCGTTCTGCTGTGGGTTATGGGGTGTGATGAGCTCTCTCCGAATCCCTTTTGCGCTGCAGAAGTCCTTGAATTCAGCCGAGATGAATTCACCACCATTGTCGCTCCTGAGAGCCTTCACCTTCTTCCCCGATTCCTTCTCGACCAGTGCTTTAAACTCACAGAACTTAGCGAATGTATCACTCTTCTTCTGCATGTAGAAGATCTAGCACTTTCGAGATAAATCATCAACAAAGATCACGTAGTACTTGTGCTTTGTTGTCGAAGCTATTGAGAAAGGACCACACACGTCTGTGTGAACTCTCTCAAGGATCATCGTGGCGCGACTATCCTTCTCGTGAAAGGTGGCTTTCACAAACTTTCCTAAAGTACACCCCTTGCACTGATCTGACTGCGCAAGGGTGCCCTTAGGAAGCCCAGTAGAAATCTGTTGCAGGATCTTCAAAGCTCCATGGTGAAGGTGGCCCAATCTCCGGTGCCACAGTTCGCCCTCATCATCCCGGCTCACCACTTCTCTTGCTTTGCATGCCATTGCTGCGCAGCCATCTACTTGCAACTGATAAAGGTTTTTGGTTCGAACCCCTATCTTCCGGGTCTCTCCAGTGGTCTTCCTGCGCAGGAAAGCCTTTCCTTTGCTGAAGACCACATCATACCCCTTGACTGCATGGGCATTTACCAGACCTTTCACTTTCCAAAAATAACTTGCGGGCCCACTTGGTGAAGGCGACTTCATTTCACCAAGCTCCATCATCTTGCTGCATTTTCAACAAGAGGAGGGTGAAATACAAGAGGAGGAAATGGAGTTTCTGAGGGATCCACGTAATACTAGAAGTAGACTGTCATTATTTCAATAGTCTATCCATACTTATTGGACATTGAAATATAAACTGGCAAATGCCATAGTCAATGTTCAGGAAATTGGAGGGGACGCAAAAGCTGCCTCTATTTTAGCTTAAATGAGAAGGGATATCCAAGAAATCCACCTTCTGCAACACCACCATAACTTCTTCCTAGGCCACAGGAAGTGCCAATTGAAAAGTATGAATTAAGTGGATACGTCTAGCTCCAATTTTAAGGACTCGACACATATTGATCGATCTGATGATTGAGTTTTATGAAATCCTTTTCTTTTTTGTCATTTTGACATGCATATTATAGGTAGCATTTAATTTCTGAAGTTCTTGTATGTAATGGACAATAAATTGGATATAGCAAACAATATTAGGGTCAAACTTTATGAATTTTGGATGGCCTATGACTCTTTAAGGTGGCCAATAGACCTGGTTTCCAGCATTATTCATTATAACCTACTTTTCTCTTTTTTGATTAATGGAAAATAGAAAGGCTCTGCTAAACTTACAAAAAAAATCAAAGTAAAAATTTAATAATTAAAGATGAAATTATAATTTAATTATATAATTTAATTATTTTTTTTAATTTCAACAACTTTAAAAATAACATAATAAAAATTGTTTTGATAAATTAATGTTATCTAATTTTATCAATAATTAAATTTATATAATTAAAATAATCAAAATTCAAACTAATATCCAACTAATTTATATTAGAGAACTGAAATGGATATAATGTGAAGTTATATAGATACATCACAAAATCATGTCAAAGGAGGAGTAGAGTTTTTTTTATGTCAACTCAAGAGGAGGGCTCAAGATTTTTTCGTTGTATATTGTGTTGAATGCATAGAGCTAATCATATAGCTTTGAAATGATGCTATGAAGTATAAATACAAATTATTTAATATTAGATGGCTTGTAATGGATATTTTATAACCTATATAATGCAAAAAATAATTATGTGTGAAAGCATCCATTAAATCTATTGCATATTGAATAAAATATTTGGCCAAAACGTTTAAAAATGTTTAACATTGGATTTTAATAAATTATAGCTTATTTTTTTTTCTAAGTATGACTAATTCTATTAAGTATAAAATTACTGGTACAAAACTGCCACAGCGTCAGCTTGGTGAGCCTGAGCACTGGGCTTGATAATCAAGCAAGTCAAAGAGTGTCTGGACTGCCCAGGATGGGAAACCAGTCCTTTAAACCACAAATTCTGAACCGCCCATGAAAGGGAAACCGGTTTTAAGTTTACACAAAACAAGCTAACATGAAAGTAAATACTAAAAATAGTACGGTGCTTATGCAGCAGAGAAGTAAAGCTTGGAAGCATATGATTCCGACAGAAACAGAACAAAAAAACCTGAGTGACTTTGCAGCTGCTATCCATGAGTAGGAGAGGGAGGTTCCTCGATGACTCTGTAGGCATAAGCATCGCTTTTGTCCTCTTGTCCTTCGTTGAGAGCTCTCCCTCTACCGGTGCACCCCATCGCCATGCTGTACTCGTGCTGAGAAGGAGGAACAGAAGTGGTTGGAGCTGCACATGGGGAGCTGGAGCTAGGAGGGGAGAGAGGAGTAGCAGAGCAAGGCGGAGCCAAATTGGGAACTTCTTCACGAAGTCTTACAGTGATAAAAGCAGTGAGGGTAGCGTTGCAGGAGGTGCAATCAAACCGGAGCTCAGCACGCTGAGAGGTTTGTCTGATGGAGGGTCGAAGGGGCCGAGGAGCGACAGAAGGGACCGGAGGGAGAGAGACACAGGGAGACTCACAAGCAGGGGGTGGAGGAGCGGGGGCGATGGGAGCAACGATGGAATCAACGCAAAACGCAGGTACAGGGGCTCCATCTTCTTCTGGCAAGGTAGGGACATAGCCGTGGCTAGGAGGAGGGCGTCGCTGGTTGGATTGCCCACGACTGGGTCCACGTCTGCATCTCATGTGTTCGTGGAGACGTGGCATGGTGACAGATGCAGGACCAGGCTCAACGAAACAAACTGAATTGGCAGGGGAGAAATGAAAATCTGGGACACCACTGGGCTGAGCTGAGGGAGCAGGAACCAGACCACTGAGACCACGAACAGAGGGAGGATTGACACTGCACCACAGACTGTGAGAAAAATGATAATCCGGAACCGGTTCAAAGCAAGCGGCTAACGAACAACGCCTCCCAGTGTTCGTTTTAACACTTGCATCAGCGCAGCCTGGAGAGCAAATCGCGTGCAGGGGATGAGGAGATCCATGAACGTCCGCCACACCAGTCGAGCAATTGCAAATGTAATCCGTCTCACATAGAACTGCCATAACCAGGTGCTTGGCGAGCCAACCGAGAGAATTAACGTTCGCGCAGGGTGGTGAGTTAAGAGCCAATTAAATGCGAGTACTGGGAGCCACATGGGCTGCCCAAGTGAACCCCATCGGGAAGTGCACAGGGTGCCACGTTCCCTGGTGTGCATTGATAAATTATAGCTTATTAATGTATATAACATTTTTTATTTATTTTAATTTCTAAAATTATTTTAAGTGGTTTTCTTCAAATTGATCAGATTTTTATCTTTGTGATAAGAAGTTGATTTTGACCACTAGTGTTTGTCTTATTATTTGTCGATTACTACCATTACTACATAAATGAGTAAATTAGAATTTTAGTGATCAACTTTTAATAATGAGTGCTCTAACAATAGACTTTTACAAAAGGATTGGTTTTACCACATGGATTGTAAAATTACTTGAATTTAAAGAAGATAGACCACTTTAAACCATAAATTATTTTTTAACTTATTTTTTGAATGACGTCATATTAAAAGAAAAATGTCCTTTTTATATTATAAAATGAAAGAGAGGAATTAGAGGATAATAGCAACACTAAAATAGGACACATGGATGCCCTAAATTAACCTGGAAACCTTTATGGAAAAAACAATTCTTGATATTAGATTTATTAATCATTAGGCCAAATCCATCTTATAGGCCAAATGGTTGTGCTAGGAAGGAAAATATTTGCCTTATGTGACATTAAATATAGCAAAATACTACCTCAACATTTACTTTTGTGGTATAAGGGGCAGTAGAAACAATACCAAGTTGTAATAATGTTAAAGGATCTTCGTGAGCATAAGAGAGGAAAGGATTTTCAAGACATTATGAATCTGGCTTCAAGAATGTCCCATCAAATGTGGTTCAAATGAGTCATGATGTTTGGTCTTTACTTCAGGTTTTTGGAGGCCTAATGTGGTTCAAATGAGTCATGATGTTTGGTCTTTACTTCAGGTTTCTGGTACAGTTATTCATTGAATATATCTTCAATGCTTTCTCTTTCTTCCTTTGAGATATAACTGAAGATTGCAACACAGGCAGTTATAACAATGGGGATTTGTAAAAGTTAAGAATCTCAATTTCGGAAACTAGAGTTTGTAGTTTGGGATGTAAAGGTGAAGGGAGGTAAAGCCAGGCTTGTAGTGCATTTTGCAAAAGAGCATCATTGTGTTCTTTCCCTTTTCTTTCATACATAGATTACTTGTAGAAATAGGATGGAAAAGAGTTTTGAACCATTCCACCCAACATTGGATCATTGATGACACCAAATTAACTGAGCTTACAGGTATTATCATCAAATTCTTCATGCCCGAATATTTTGCATGTGTAACAAGGTGATTTGTGTGGAATTTTCTTCCATAAGACATACAAGAAAGTGTCGATGACACCAAAAGTGATATTCCATAGTTTTGAGATTGTGTTACTTCTCTAGCTTTCTCATATTCCATAGCCAATCAGTACAATAATCAAAGAAAAGGGATCCTTCAAACAATCACTAAAATACCAATGAAATGTAGATTTACAAGCCTCCAGTAAGTACTTATAATTTACTTCGAATTATTATCTAAAGACAGTGGAGTACAGTAATCAGAGAGAATGGATACATGAAACAATTATAATAATTTCCCTTCACAATGGCTTCCTACTTGTGAGTAAGTTGACAAAATTTTCACTTATAATTTGCTTCGAATTATTATCTAAAGGCAGTGGAGTACAGTAATCAGAGAGAATGGATACATGAAACAATTATAATAATTTCCCTTCACAATGGCTTCCTACTTGTGAGAAAGGTCTTGGTTAAAATATAAAGGGCCAATAAGTTTACAAACAAGGTTTTTGGAAGTGAGCAAGATTCAATAATAAGAAAACTGAATAATTACAGAAATTTAAATTTTTAGCTTGTCATCAAGGACGATGATTCACAATTAATTTAAATAAACTCAGCACCTATCATAACTAGCAAGAACACAGCAGCAAGAAATTGGAAAGAAACGAATCTAATAGTTGGTTTGAGGGTTAATCATTATTTACCCAAGTGGTCTTATAAAGCATATGCTAGAAATTCTCTTCTTTAACATCTGATCAACAGTGATAACCATCACACAATTTATCAAGTTATTCTACTTCATTGGAAGAAATGCCAATCCTTCCATAATGTTTGTATCTTGTTTAGCATGGAATGAAAATTCATTTATTTAACAGTGCATTTAACAAAACATTACATTCCCATCATGTGGTGATAAGAAAACCGGATCCGAAACAGTTTCCAAAGTGACAACTTCTAAGAAAGGAGGAGTCTTGAAGTGAGAACAGTATGTGGGGATCATACAAATATGGGTGCATAGCATCCCAAACAGATTGCGAGTCCAGATAAAGAAAAATCAACAGATCAGCCCTTAATAAGGGGAAATGTTTCCATCTGTTTCTGAACTCATAAGGATTGAAGAAAAAACATAATAATCATAGACAAAAACAGGCTCGCTTGATGTGTCTAATGTTGGCCCTGTAGAAAGCTATAAGCCATTGCATCTTATGAGAATAAAAACTATGATGTTATGAAAGAAACAGCTAGAAGAAACAAGCTTTCCTGATGCACAATTATGACATTCAGATGTCAGTCTTCAGATCAGGCTCGCTTGTGAAAACCAAGTGTGAACCCATGACTGCTCCAAAAGGTGCACAGTATTGATAATGACTGTGGATCCAACCAAAACGAAAGCCAGATCGTGTACAAAAACCAACATAAGAAAAATAAATTGTGCCAAATTCAAACAAGATTATCTAAATCGCTATTGTCAGGAAACATCCACCATCCAATTACAGCACGTTTCTGCAAGCTTGCCACCCTCCTATGCAAGTCTTCATAGTCCAAATAAATTTCATTTATCTCCATCCTGTGTTTGTAATAGTTCTTCTTATTCTTGCGTCATCTTCTTCTTCGGAGCTCGTGGTTTCCGGCTTCTTGTTACCAAAAGCACTTTGGATGATTAAATCATCAATCTCATGTTCAATTGACTGCTCCT
This sequence comes from Pinus albicaulis, assembly GCA_034641835.2. Taxonomy (NCBI): domain Eukaryota; kingdom Viridiplantae; phylum Streptophyta; class Pinopsida; order Pinales; family Pinaceae; genus Pinus; species Pinus albicaulis. Next base: position 559,171,641 of record CM076569.1, on the reverse strand, counting down.
CCTGAGTCGGTGTTGATTTTAATACATCCATAACTTTACTGCCAGGTGAAGGCTTCCAAGCGTGTTAATAACCTTGCCTGATGTTCTAATCCGTCAGAAGTACAGTGATATATCAATGCCGTCACTGTAAAAAAATATTACATTGATTCTGCAATACAGCTACATCAGGGGACACTCCTCAGGAGTTCGGCCAAAAAGATGGAGAAATAGCCAAAACAAATGGTATTTTTCCACGACTTAGGAAGGATAAGGCAAAGATTAATATGGGCGAAGAAAACACGCTCTCATCCAAGATAGGCAAAGTACATCTAAAGGGAAAAGAGGAATAAATAACCCCACAATCAGGTGTCAGATATCAGGTGCCACCACACCTCATGCCGTGGGTGAGTACTTAAAAGAGGACTAAATGAAGAGGATAGGAAGAATCAGAAAGAGGAAAGTCTAATCCCAAGGGGACCCTCCCCCTAATCTTCTGAGTAGACAAAATCCCAATGACCACCCAGAGACAGATTTGTCAGTCACTTAAAAAAAAAATTTCAGTGACTTAATAGACTGATGAAATCAAAAAGCCGCCACTACAATAAAATATTCAGGAAAAAACCGTTCACATAATGAGGCATGACAATCCCATAGGGTAAATATTCCAGCGGATCATCTGAGCACTCAATCTAATATAGTCTGGCAGCCCATATTTAGTAACTGTCAGTGTACATAAAAGAGGTAGTCTGCATACAACCTCGAGAGAAAGAAAAGCTATGTGATTATGAAAAACTCAAAGATGCCAAGTACAGAGCCTAATCCCTTCCATGTTCAAACGGCCATAAGTTATTAATATTTGACACCTCCTTACCAACCAATCAGGCTGCATTCAATTATCAACATCTGAATTGCATCCCCTAGAAGTATAACTCCAGACTGTCATCCCGAAAAAAATTTGAAATTAACCTGAAATGTATCACCGAAAATACAAAGATGGAAAGGAGCAATGGGAAAAACCAGGCAGAAATAGTATGCCATTAAAAATGACAACAACAGCAACAATAACACCCAGGAACAGTCCACCACCTTTCACATAATTGGAAACCAAAATTTTTACAGGGCCTAGATATGATTAGAGTATCTACCCACTTTCTCCATAGAGTACTCCATCTTGCAAAACACCACGTAGATTCCAGATTGTTTGAATCCTCTGATGACTCTTGTGATGAAGAGGGTTGGTGTAACATATACACCTCCTGGCTAATCATTCGACTTGTGTTGGTTATATATGGCAATAAGAATATAGATGGCAATGAATAAGAGAAAAACTATCATAACAATCTCAAAACCATCCATATAATTCATTCCTAACCCTCTAAATCTATTACATCCACATAATCAAACAATAGCCAGATTCCAACCAATAGCACGACCACTCCCACAAGTCTTGCCTCTCCTCAACAAAGACGACGTCCGCGACTCCACTCTCCAAATTCAAAATCTCCTTCCTTCAGGGAGCCTCCTCATTCCTTGAGAACTCCTTCAAATGCCCAGAATCTGAGGGAAGCAGAGATGGGAAATGGGATTCGCGAAAACAACCAGTGCAGAATGCCGCGCGAATGAAGAATGCCGCGTGAATGAGGAATTTTGGTTATATTATTAAAATAAAACTCTCGGAAAAGAGTTATAAAAACTCTCGGCCGAGAGTTTTATTGAATGTTATATATATAAGAGTTTTATGAAATGTTTCAATAAAAAATCGACGCAATTTTTCGGTCGACAGTTTTCTCGCGCGAAAGTTTGCACACAACTCTGACGAAAACTGCGGAGGTCGGAATTCTTTCCCTGTAGTTTGGAAATTTGCACATATGTAGCTTGTAAATTTTCCACATATAAAATTTTGGCTATGTTACTTATATTTTTCATTGAATTTTCCACATATAAAATTTTGGCTATGTTACTTCTAGGCTATAGGTGCTAGCCGATGGGGTTTTTTGGCCAGGGGAAATGACCAAAGGTTGATCTATCTTACCAACCTTCTTCTAATTAGCTCTCCCTCTTGAGCCCGGCTTTTAGGGGTGACTGTCAATCTAGTGAGGGTGCTCCAATCTATTTTCTGTGTACAAAATTTTTTTTGGCAAAAAAAAAAATTTCAAGTTTTTTGGGTGGGAAATATTTTTTGAAAGTTTTTGTGGGTGCAATTTTTTTTTTGAAATGTTTTTGGGTGCATGCATGAAATATTTTTGCATAATGTCTCTATGAAGACATGGAGTATTTTTGCAATCTTGCAATCTATGAAAGCATGAAGTACTTAGTTTGAACTCTTTATGTTTTGTTAGGTATTTGGTCCAAATAGAATTGGATTTTAGGTTTCCAATTGTGTGAACATGGGAAACCAAAGGAATTGCATATCAAGGTACGATCGAAAAAGAAAAGATTTAAAGGAGAAAAATGAGAAATCACAAAAAAAATGGCGAGAGGAAAGGGAAAGATTAAGGCATGAAAGAAATGTGGAGGTAGAGCATCGTGAAATAGATGTAGACGTACATGACAATGACGAGGAAATGAGAAATGTTGAGGAACTTGTCAACGAGAATATAATTGATATCAATGTCACTGGTGAGTCAATTTAGTTTCTTCAATTTGAATTTTTTATTTTGTATACATGTCAATTTCAAATTAGAAGTTTTAATATTGTTTTTTTATGCAGGGACAACATCAAATCCACAAGAAGAAGCAACCACACATCCAATTTCACTGCAATTAATTGGAAGTTCCAATAATGTTGTATACAACTACAAGTTTCTAGAAAATATGGATGCAACTAAAATTGAAGAATTGGGACTACCATTGGCTAAAAGGACAGTTCGAGATAAAGTAAAATTTGTATTGAAACATACTTTTGAAGGTTTATCTATCATAGCACAAGCTCAACTATTACGTGGACTTATAAAGCACAAATCTCTCACAAATGCTGTGGAATTATTGGGCATTAAAAGTGAAAAAGAGGTTTTAGCAAATGAAATGGTAACAAATAATGTGACATCGGCGCTTGGCATACTAGCCAAAGGGCGATCTAATGTTGCAAAGAATGCTCGTAGAGTACTTTTAACAGGTGCAGTTGCGAAAGGAACTTCATCAAGTCGGTTGATGTCAACAACTTCAAAATTGATTAAAACATCGAGAAAAAGTTTATGGAGGCATTCAAAATTTAGAACTCAAATAGATGAGAATGATGAAGGAGCATGTTGGGCTAATATCTGCAGGCGTCCATATCATGATAGACTTCTTGATGGTGTGAGGGATAGGGTAAAAGAGTTTTGGGATTCGAACTCTTGTGTGTCGCCAAATGAAAAGGATCAACTGCGACGCCGTATATCTAAGGGAGTTTATGAATCTCATTCCAAACATATAACACAGGTCAGTCAAGTAGAATTATTCGAGAGCTTTATGGAGAGTAATACTGATGTGAATATTTCCCTTAGCACATTTGTGAAGCTTAAACCATGGTATGTCAGGCCTATCACTATTCGAGACACATGTTGTTGTCGATACCATGTAGAATTCGAATTATTGTATGAGACATTTGTAAAATTTGGCATAAAATATTGGTCAAATGACCCTCCTCCTTCAAGTGTTCGTGAATTTTTATCAAAGATATTATGTCCACGAGAGAATAATGAATTATTTTATAAAAATGAATGTGTTGGTGGAAGAAAATGTGACAAATGTTCTCATTTGGCACTCTATGATGAAAAGTATCCCATTGATCCTAATGATCCCAGACTGTCAAATCTCAGTCTGAATTGGAAGAGATATGAATATGTTACTTACAGTCCTGTTGCAGATTCAAGCACAACATCAAAAAAGATCACTTTACTTGATGACGAGATTCCAGTGACATCTTTTATGGAGAAGTTCAAGGTGCAAATATACAAATATATTAAGCATTGTCATATAGCACGATGGCAGGATTTACAGTTCAAGCAATCACGTGAGGTGTTCCCAAAAGGAACAATATTATCAGTGGTTGATTTCACTGAGAATTACACGTTTAGTCCACAAAAGGAGATACAAAGTGAGTATTATCATTCAGACCAAGTATCGATATTTGTGCATATTTTATATAGACACGCAGAGCTTGTTGTCGATGGTTTTGATAGCGATGAAAATAATCGTGAGGTGATTAAGGAGTACCATTACTACATCAGTGATGATCGAACACATGACACGTGTTTTGTTCAACATTGTTTTAATGTTATTTATAATGATTTTTTGAAACGAAGAGTCACTTTTAAAGAACATTGGGTATGGTCAGATGGTTGTGCTAGTCAATTTAAATCAGCAAGATCGTTCTATTGGTTGTCTCGTCTTCATAGGAAAATCAACATTCGACATACATGGAATTTCTTTGAGACAGGGCATGGAAAAGGAGAGCATGATGGTGTTGGGGCATGCGTAAAACGTGCACTTAGGAGGTATCAATTGAATCACTCTGCTTGCCGACTTGCAAATTCTTTAGATGTTGTTAATTGGTGCAAGGGCAATTTAAGTCATGTATCAAACCCAAGGATGGCTCATGTGCACAGGTAAGCATACACATTTAACTAAAAATATATTATACATGTGTAGATATATATATGTGTATACATATATGTGCACGTATTTTGTTATCAAAAAAATATTTAATATTTTTCAAAATTTGACTCATACATATGTGTGTGTTTTTCTCAAGCAGGTTCTTTTGGAATATTGCAATGGGTGATGTTGATAGATCATTGCCATATAATGCCGGTGTAATCCCTAAAACAATAAATTTACACTCAATTAGGAGTAAGGACATGACAAATATACATTGCATTGAGAAACGAAAGTGCTCTTGCTTTTGTTATGCATGTATTGATCAGACAAAGTCCATCGATGAATGTGAAAACCAAATTAAGAAATTTGTTCAACCATGGAAACTCGAACAATTGACACCATTGCCCCCATTTGGAAACGTGAGTGACAAGGAAATGGACAATGAAGTGGCTATGATTGACAATGATAATGATCGTGTCTCTGATATGGTTAGAGAAGGTGATGTCTTTGCTGTCATTGCACTAGAAAATAATCAAGAAAAAGTGCATTATTATTTATTACGATGCACTATGTCTAAATCCACGCTGTTGCAAGAGTATAATGATCCATCAAATTATACATACCCAATCGATTCAATGGTGTTAATGGGACATTTCTTTGAAGAAGTAAAGAAATGTAAAGATCATATTATTTTTCAAGATTACCAGCCAGAGGTTATTTATGCCCAATATAGTCACTTGGTCATAGCAACTCGACTACAGTTGAAGCAAGTGAAGAGTAGAAAAAAACAACGACAATGGAGGTTATCGATAGATGATCATGATGCCATTTTGGAAAATTTGCCACTAGCACATTTCATATGAGTGGAACATATTGTTCAAGATGAACAATGAACTTTGATTCTAAGGTTAGAACATATAATTGCTACAATGCATTGGACTTTATATAGTTTAAGACTATATTGTGGATTGCTTGAACAAATAAATTGACATGTGGATGCTTAGATGTGTGTTGGTACATAATTTATGATGCAGATTCATCAAGTTTTTGATTCAAGATCAGGAAGCCTTTAACAAAATCCATCCGGAAATGTTGTTGTGCATGCCATTCATGTGAAGACACCTTAGTAGATTGCAATCTATTTGAATGAATACATGTTGTAACAGAGCAAGAGGTCAGCACAGGCATCTGTTATTTGTTTCTTCAATCTTGTTTTGTTCATTTGTGTTATGTGCTTCAATCTGTCGTTATTTGTTTGAGTCTATTCCAAGTATCAAAAAAGTTTCTTTCCCCATAAACATATACGTATGCTGCTTGTTATATATTTCACATGCTTCAATGGACATTCATTTTTTGTTGTTTGCATTGGGAAACTCACAGCATACAGATCAAGAAGCCTTTAACAAAATCCATCCGGAAATGTTGCTGTGCATGCCATTCATGTGAAGACACCTTAGTAGATTGCAATCTATTTGAATGAATACATGTTGTTTTACCTTGATTTCTTCTAGAAATAATTAATAGCCATGGTGGGATTTCAACCATCACAGCATACAGCCTCTCTCAGCATACAGATCAGGAAGCCTTTAACAAAATCCATCCAGAAATGTTGCTGTGCATGCCATTCATGTGAAGACACCTTAGTGCTACTTGTTATATATTTCACATGCTTCAAAAGACATTCAATTTGTGTTGTTTGCATTGGGAAACTCACAGCATGCAGCCTCTCTCAGCATACAGATCAGGAAGCCTTTAACAAAATCCATCCGGAAATGTTGTTGTGCATGCCATTCATGTGAAGACACCTTAGTATATTGCAATCTATTTGAATGAATACATGCTGTTTTACCTTGCTTTCTTCTAGAGATAATTAATAGCCATGGTGGGATTTCAACCATCACAACGTACAGCCTCTCTCAGCATACAGATCAGGAAGCCTTTAACAAAATCCATCCGGAAATGTTGCTGTGCATGCCATTCATGTGAAGACACCTTAGTAGATTGCAATCTATTTGAATGAATACATGATGTTTTACCTTGCTTTCTTCTAGAGATAATTAATAGCCATGGTGGGATTTAAACCATCATAGCATACAACCTCTCTCAGCATACAGATCAGGAAGCCTTTAACAAAATCCATCTGAAAATGTTGCTGTGAATTCCATTCATGTGAAGACACCTTAGTGCTGCTTGTTATATATTTCACATGCTTCAAAAGACATTCAATTTGTGTTGTTTGCATTGGGAAACTCACAGCATACAGCCTCTCTCAGCATACAGATCAGGAAGCCTTTAACAAAATCCATCCGGAAATGTTGCTGTGCATTCCAGGTCCCATGAAGACACCTTAGTAGATTGCAATCTATTTGAATGAATACATGTTGTTTTACCTTGCTTTCTTCTAGAGATAATTAATAGCCATGGTGGGATTTCAACCATCACAACATACAACCTCTCTCAACATACAGATCAGGAAGCCTTTAACAAAATCCATCCGGAAATGTTGCTGTGCATGCCATTCATATGAAGACACCTTAGTAGATTGCAATCTATTTGAATGAATACATGCTGTTTTACCTTGCTTTCTTATAGAGATAATTAATAGCCATGGTGGGATTTCAACCATCTTATACAGAATAAATTAAGCATCTCACATGTTTACAATATTGTGTAACAGAGCAAGAGGTCAGCACAGACATGGGATTTCAACCATCTTATACCTCGTTCGACTATTTTTTTGATTCTTGAGTAATTTATTATCATATTTTGACTCTAATTATTATTTTAAAGTCCATAATGATGTAAGTTGAAAGGTGGTGATCTCATTCAAGTTCGTTTGATGAAATAATTCCTTCCATTTGTCTGTTGCAATCAGAATGTCTGTTGGTGCTGCATTGACATCCCTCTCAGTCTGGCTTATTGATATACAAAGATTGGTTCTTGATGAAGAAGATATTCCTCAGCTTGCCAGCATAGTCACTGTGTATGGTTTTCTTAGCTAATTTATTTAATTAAGCTATGGTTTGGAGCTCACTTTCTTTCTTTCTAGTAAAATTATGTCTTTTCTTTTTATTTTCGTTAGGATGCCTGCCATATTTTAACTAAATTATATTTTCCTACATCCTATGTATATTCATTTCAGACAAGGTGAATCTGCACAGAAAAAAAGATGCAAGAGGGTTTCCCATTTCAAAGGCAGTGTATTCATTTCTCAAGAACCTAGAAGCACCCGTTAGCTATGCTGCATGGAAAAAGGGCCACATTATATGTCATCAGATTCAGTTAAAGCGATGGCTTTCAAAGTCCTTTTTGGATGAAGCTATTGCACTTGTAAATTCCTTGCTTCCAATTCCCGGTGCGATGATAGGGAGAAATTCCCAGTGAAATGTTAGTAGTTAAGAATGTGCCATCATGTTGGAGAAGCAAGTTTGTCTCTTTGGAAGCTAGAAATTTTATCTACATATCTGCTACTATATAAAAGTTAATGTTGGTAATAATAAAGGTTGGTTGTGTTTCCAGAGCATGAATTCCACAATTTTTCATGTTTGTGATTGATAGGTATCTGATATACATGGTAAAGCAAGTATAAATAAAATTTATAAATATTTGAGGAGGCAATGGTTATTTTGATTAACAATACTGCTCCAACACCACAATGCGGGGGATCTCCTTTTTTGGTGCTATCAAAGAAACCCTTGGAATGTCTTTGTTCAGATCTGGCATTATTCGAACCCAAATTTTTCATAGTCTATGTTTTAACGTCCTTGACTTACTTTTCAATGAGGCCACTTGTATCTTCGAGCGTAATAAACTTGTGAAGAATGGCTTGGTTCTGGACCCACCATATATATTGACAAATATGGCTGGACCCTTTTCTGTGAAGGATTTCAAGTATGGAGAACTCTAGCACGAAACTATTTCTTCTCGAGTATTAACTTCTTCAGAGGAGTTTTGTTTTGCTTTGTAATACTAAAATGGCAAGTTATGAGTATGGAAAGGCAGAAAATCCTCACGTATGTACCCTTTTTGGTGTTTTAATGCACATTCCGGGGTCTTAATTGATACAGGAAGAGTGTAACTAATGGGAATAGATGACAAACTGGAATTTGTGATATTGTATCTAGTCCTTAAGGCTTAGCAAGATTTGAAAAGATAGTACTATGTATATTCTGATTTCAACCTTTGAAATATCAAATTAAAGTATTTTGATGGAGAAAAAAATGTCTCATTATTTTCCATATAATAACACATGTACCCAAAATAAATTTAACTGGGAATTACTATTTGGAAAATACAAAAGGACTCATGTTGGAATTCCTTGCCCTTCAGCAGAAGCTAAGGTAAGGGGGAAAAAATGATTGAAGGCAGTTTCTAGACATAGATAACCATAAAGCTTGGCATCGCACCATTTTAATTTTTGTACGAGCAAGAAAATGGGGACTTCTCACATGAATATCATCCAGGCTGTCCTTGAAAATTATAATGAGGCCGATCAAATGATAAATGAAGTTCACCATAGTTGAAGGAATGTTGAGGATCTGCCAAAACAACTTCATGAATGTCACAATCTAAAACATTCCTTAACCATGCGAAAATAAGAACTCTACATCATTGGTTGAATAATTTCTTATCCCTGCATAAATATTCCTCAGAAAAGCATAAATAGAGGCTACTCCAGGAAGAAGTCTCTAGATTCTAGAACATGACAATGACATGGAATAGAACTATAACACCCTGGGCTCCACTGTTCTCTTAGCCTTTCAAAGCCATTGACAGAGAGATGAGGGATTCGAAGGCCACCTTGCAAACCTAGCCCTGAAACTACAACCCTATAAACAACACCCATTTGTTAGTGACAAGGTGACAGTCGCTGCCAGTGACAACACCCAGTGTGTAACTTTTGGAGATTATATATCCCAAAGCATTAAGAGTGCAATTATATCATGTAAATAATATATTAAAAAGTTTGATAATATTTGGAGGTTGATTTCCAAAGAATAATCTATGGATCCATAACTATAATCCTTCTACTCTATCTAGTCAATATAATGTTGCTTGAAGTGTCAATGTCATGATGGTGACCAAAAAAATGTCAATTCTTAGCTTCTTTACTGGTTCAGATTTGAATTTAAAATAAATGTGAAACTAGATCTAAAAGAGTCCTCTCTTTTAGCCAAATCGATTTCAATATCTTGAAAGTTTTGCTAGAATAGAACACTACAGTTATGTATCACTGAATTTATTCCCCAATAAGTTTGCAAGTGCAACAATACCAAAGAAAAAATACAAGATGAGACTAGACAGTTGTTTTGGAAAGGATAACAGTGTAATAGTCATGGAAAAAATCATTTACATCTTCATCATGCTAGTACTACTATGGAAATGTAGAGTGTGGGAGTTTAGTCTCTCACAAGAAAATTAGAAGCAAGAAATACATACAAGATAAGACCATAGATGCTTAGGGAATTTAAAGCAATCAGAGATGAAAGTTTGCTTTTGCAAGAATATCTCTCAACCAAGACTAGAACAATAAAATTCCTTCGGACTTTGTCAACAGCCAGAAAACAAAGATATTATTAATATAAAATCTATCTCAATTAATCTTTGATTCTTTACACTAAAAAAAAAATGATGGGGATATTTAAGAAAGCTTTTGAAACAATGGCCATGTAAAATTTTACAACTAAAATGTTACATCAGATGGGAAACACCCACTTTTAAAATGTTCTACTTAGGAGAACGTTTCATTCAATCTTGTGTGCTAGATGTCAATTGAATTAACATTTTTCAACTGCTTGAACTATATTGTAACCACAACTGTTGTTAAAAAAATGAGAAACTTTGTGTAATTACAGAGAATGTGGCATAAATTTGTGAATGTGCAAACACATTCACTATAATTGTGTCGTGTACCGGAACTCTATTATTAAAATCAAACAAGCAAAGAGCTTCCCACCTGTACCACAGTACATTGATCACAAATTTGACATGAGTAAGATAACCTATAACAACTACATGTTCTACTCGATTTGGTGTGGGATTTTGCTCTACGAGCGTAAAAGTCTCATCTCATCATCTAGTGCTCATCTTGAATATAATTTAATGCCAAGGACTAAGGAAATTGGACTTTTCTCCATCTTGAATTTGGCTACTACTATTCCAGGCTTCTGTACATTTCTAGTTGCTTCCATTCCTTATTGTTGCCATGATGCCTTATTTTATGACTTGTTGGTCCATTTGTAAATCATGTAGGATCAACAACAATACTGCTATGGCTGAAGTCTTTTCTTGAATTGACCGCAAGGTGGATTTTGGTTCCATTTTGTCAAATATGATTTGCAATCCCCAGTGGATGGAACTAATTGATGATGGAATTGATGATGATTGATTAAAGTGTTTGAAATGCACATGGTGGGTAACACCTTTCTAGTATATGAAGGACAATGTAAGCCTTAGACAATCTCATCTCCAAAGCTAGAGACATAAAATGAACACCTAGTTAGGTATAGGAAGATACCCCTTATGCTATTGTCACCTTTATAAGAGTGACCATCTGGAAAAAATTTATTGGACATATTGAAAGTCATGATCTTCTTTTTTTCATAGGTTAGCTTCTAGACCAAGGCTGTAACAGAATATCCTCAAAATGTGAAGATTCTGGCTCATGTTGCTTCAATAAATTGAGAGTGATGTCTGTTTGAACTTTGCACCAATATAAATATTTGGTTATGTTGTGGGAAACACAAGTACATGGTTGGTACCATCACCAAAAACACAGTGAAATGTGGAAACACATATGATATGGCCTAGAAACATGTTCCCTAATTTGGAAAGTTGTTTCTTATTTTGGAAATGTGAGATGAAATGCCATGTTATGATAGTGTTTTTCAATACGCTTATCATGCACTTGAGAATTTTCTTTGGATTTTATTGGGTGGACCCAACTTGGGTAATGCAAATGCTAATTCAAGGTGAAATTAGATGAGCAGTGGAGGCATATTAAAGAATACTCACCACCATCAGATAAGCAAGCTACAGGAGTTTTATGACATACAAATAAGTTGTAGTGATAGATGGGTATAGGAGGGAAAATTTTGCCTAGAGAACTTGTCCACTTTCAAAGTGAGCTTTTTCCCTTGTGTACCCATCTGTCACTGGCTTATTTGTCTATCATAAACCCCCTGTCTTTATTGTGCATTCTCGGGCCAATCAACCCCGTTTTATTGCCTTCTTCTAGCCGACTTAGGACATGTGTTAACAGTCTCTTTCATCCACATATCAACTCCTGCTTTAGATTTTCGGTGAACATCCATGCATTAGCACCACTACAAGAAAACACATTGCCTTCAAATATTGGCACAGATTTGTAAAAGAATTATACTCGATTTCAACACAGTAGAAAATGTATAATAAACAAGAAAAAAAACATATATTTTAGTCACCTTATTTGCAATACTCAACAGTTGTCATAAATTAAAATGGATAATAATAAATATTAATATGAGGTTCATCACTACACAGATTTTTCAATCTGAATAAAAGAAATCCATATTGTACTGCCGAAACTCGATTTCCAAAATATATCAAATATTTTGAGTCTTGGTTTCTGCCAATTTTCTAGCAGTACAGATTACAGAGATAGCAAGGCTACGAACTATTTATTAGGCTTATAGCCAATTTTAAATCTCACTAATTACAGAAATAGCAAGGCTACGAACAGATTCCTCTTATTTGATCTCATTAGGCTTATAGCCAATTTTAAATCTCACTAATTTGTTCACTAAACCTTCATTTGTAGAAATTTGGGAACCTTCAATAGATCTTTCCAGCTGTATCATATTGTCAGCTGCCAAGCCTGATCACATTTAACTCTGTTTTCAATTTCTTAAGCTACTCAAACAATCTTAAAGCTTCCTCTCTTTCTTTGCATAAGGATTGTCGTTGTTCAATCTCAGCTTCAAACTCATTTTTCCTTGCTTCTAGTGTGGCCTTGTGATCATCAATGAGCTTTTGGATCTCCTCCTGCAATAACAACAAGATTATTATGGAATCCCATCAAAAATTTAAAAAAATAAAACAGTATCTGAAATCAGGAGATAATTACAATAAAGAGCATGATACTAAAGTAAGAATAAGGAACTGGAGCTGCTGGATCCTGGACAAAGTGCTTGCGTTGATTAACAGCAAGCAAGGTAAAGTATTCTCCTATTAATCTTATTTCACATCAGAATACAATAAATGCATGATGCTACAATGCTTAAAATAAATGTTCCAATTTAATAAATCATCCACAGATCATTTTTACAAGAAACTCACATTCTCCATACTGACAAGTTTTTCTTGTAAGGCATACAACTCTTCTTCTTTCTCTTTAATTACAGTTTCTCCTTTAGCAACATCCTGCACAGGGGAGGAACAAGTCACCATTGACAAAGTGAGTTGTGTCAAATTCAGCATGCAAATTTAAATAAGAGTCGTGTCAAATTCAGCATGCATCGGTCAAGTTAATGTTGAATAGTCATGTACCTCACGTTTAAACCATTTTCTTTGCTGCATCCTTGAGTTATGCTAATGAAAGGTCCAATGGTCAACCTGACTTCTTGTAGTGATTCTTGTCAGAAGGGAGGTCTGGTCTTCAGATACCTACAAAATTTCTTCCTTTAATGATGCTCACCACTTGCTATTCAAAGTAAAAAATTGATTCTTCTAGAAACTGAACAAGGATTGATAAGCACGATGCTAAGAAGATCAAATTGTGACTGTATATATGAATGCTGACACTATTGAAGGAACGTGATTGTGAAGAAAATCAATACGACCCAAAATGATCAAGATCATTGATATTTTAGATGGAGGATATTGCAGCTACCCCACTGCAACACCATTCTCGAATAGGATTCCTGACACCATATATGGGGGAATATTATTGTTTTGTATACAATGCAAAACTGAATGAATATAGACAATATGAATAGAGCAGAGAAGCCATATTTGAACTGATGGATGCACTTCCATATATTCATGTACTGTACCATAATTCATATACAAATGATGAAATTGAGGTCAAGCTTATACTATTGTAATAGAAATACCATATTGCAGCTGTTGCACAGTGAAATCCATACACAAATTTGAGAGTATATAGGAATGGGGTATACCCATTATTGCCAATATGGGAAACTCTACCAATGTAGAGTAATATGAGAAACACATATATGACTAAAGCAAGACAAAATGTCATAATGCAAAAAATCATACTAAAGCATATGTCATATGACATTATAGGCACCTGAATAAAGTTATCCATAACTTCATAGACAATTGGGAAAAAGTTCTTGATTGAATAAGAAAAGATACAAAAACTAGGATACAAATTCTACAAAAAAGGTAGGTGAATCTCCTTGTACACTCTCAGATATTTTTTGAATACCATAGCAACGAAGAAAGGGTAAGAGGTTACCATGGTTTAATTTAGAGTCTCGGACCCAGAGACTACAGGATCTCCTTGAGGCTCAGTCTGCAACATGTCAATATCCTCTATACCCTGAAAAGTAGAAACCAAAGTTAATAGTCAAGTTTACGAAAAGAAATATAATAAACACTATAAATATGCTTAACGAAAAGTATCAATACCTGTGTCACGACTGGAACCTCAGAAGGAATAATCTCTTCAAGTAGCCCTTCATGTGTAGCACTAACCTGAAAATTCCATAATGTTAAGACTCGTACCAATAAATTTGTGACATAAATTCAATTTCAATTTGACATACAAAAATATAGATAGATAGTAATGAGTAATGGCTATGGCACCTGTACATGATCGTGTCCACGATCTACAGAATAAGCACGAGGGGAAAGGCAATGTTGTTCTAGGAATGTTGTAAACTGCATAAGTTAAATAAATATATTGGCGTCAGTTTTTTGAGACTAAATGTATATATACACCAAAAAAAACATGTTAGATCAAAACCTGTATGTACATACCGCGCCCATGGTGTGCATTTGCGTTGTCCTGGATTGCTCATAGTGGTCTCTACATGAGGTTGCATACTTAATAAGCTCATCTCGCTCCATCTCCCTCAACACATCATCTGGGACACTCACAAATGAACCCTCTCCTGCACTAGATGAAGGTTGGCTCGTCCCTAAGCCGACTTCCACCCCTCCTAAAGCAGCTGCAATATGTTCTTGTATCTTATCCCTCATTTTTGATGCAGCACTGGAGATAAGGGCTAACTCCTCTGGAAGTGTAACTACCCTAGGTGGTCAAGCTACTAAACGAGGTGTTGGAGGCCTAAACCCAACATCTCGCATAGCATCAGGTCGTTCATATGTACGACCTTTTCCAACTCCATAGAATTTGGACCCAGTATCTGTATAGTTAGGGTCCATGTGGTCTCGGAACTGAGCAACCAACATTCTAACAAAATATTGCGGCACCTCATCATTATTTGGGAACTTCCCGTATGCATACAGGAACTTCTCATAAATATGGGGTGCAATATTAGGATCATTGAATCTTGCAATATTCAGACGTTTTTTGTCTTCAGGCCGCAAGTCAAATAGTGACAAGGTTGCTTCTTTAGTGACCTTCCTTTTGACTTCATTGTAGGAGTGGATACCAATCACTGATGCTCTCCTCCTATGCATCATGTCAAAAAAAACTTGGGTTGATGGTCCAACCCCACGATAAGTCTCTATCAAACTCTCCAAATTGTGCAAAACAATTTGGAGACAATTTCGACTAGGGGCAGAGAGATTGCAACTTTGCAATTCATTGCACAATCTCGTGGAATGCTCCCTCATCCCATCAACAGTAAGTAAGGAGATGGTATCTTCCCAAGGCATCTGCTCAGGAATATCACCGGGATGGGTGTAAAGGGGATCATAGCTCGGATTTCGAGAAAACTCATGAACCCTACGACCTCTACCCCTAGGAGAGCGACCACCACCACCTGTAACATGTTAAATTATTGCATGTATTAAAAATTAAATAATTTATAAGAAAAATTTGTATTTAAAAAACTTGTTTGGTAATTTGAAAATACTTGTTGGAAAAACTATCTCTTCCTCTTCGTTCATACTATGCTCCCTTGACGAGGAATGAACGTGTCTATGACCCACTGTACAAAACATTAAATTGTTAGAATTTGGGCACATGAGTACCACAATAAATTTGAAATTAAACATACATCAAACAATAAATTTTCATTTAGATTTTACCTAGAGAAGTATCCAATTGTGGGATGAATACCACAGGCTCAGACATTGTTCTCCTTTGCCCCTCACCAGCAATAAAGCCAAGCCCAGCTCCAACAGTTGCACCTATGGAGCATAATGTTTTCACATTAAACAAGTCATTTGGAAAAAAATTCACTTGTTCAACATTGAATATAACGTAAAATTGAACATTTTAACTAGGAATTGATCTAATGTGTATAAGACCCTCGTTCATACCATGGTCCCCTGGCAAGTAATGAATGTGTCTATGAGCCACTATACAAAACATTAAATTGTTAGGAATTTGGGTACATGAGTACCACAATAAGTTTGAAATTAAACATACATCAAACAATAAATTTGTATTTAGATTTTACCTGGAGAAGTATCCAATTGTGGGATGAATACCACAGGCTCAGACATTGTTCTCCTTTGCCCCTCACCAACAACAGGGCGAATGGGAACATGTCCTTGGGGCACCTCTTGTTCGATTCCCTGACTGGGTGAATGAGTCGGATGAGTGCGTCCACCTGTGCAAGACAAAAAAAAATTCACATTAATCAATTTTTCACAACAAACAATAAATATAACCTAATTGAAAACATGACATAACTAAACAACCAATGTACCTGAAAATCCTCCTCTCATGGAGACGTCTCTGTAGGGCTCCCCTGATGCCATGGATGGGTCTCTATAAGGTTCGCCTGCCCCTCATAAACAAATTAAAAAACAAATTATCAATCGACGGTTGAATGTCATCAACCAATGGATAACAAGTACTATATAGGTACTATGTGTGAACGCATAGGCATGTTGAAAAGTATAGCTAGATCGGTCTTCATGTTGACTATGTAATTATATTCTTATGTAAAGAAGAAGTCAAAGTAATATTATCTAAAGACTAGGAACCAAGCTTTCCTAGGACTAGTACAGAAGAGTGAAAAAAAGAAGGCTTTATCATCATTACAACCAAGATCTAATCCTTACCCTTGAAGAAGATCATTCAAAGAGAAATCACCAACACATCTTTTCTCCACCATCGAAGAAATCAAGATGAAGACTTTATCTTCACTTATCAATTAAATATTTTCATTCTATAATCAATTTTTTTTTTAAATGACTTTGTTTTGGCAGGGAGATCTATAAGCTGGTTGGGTTACGAAGATTCCTTGCATGAGAAGAATAGTCACAGTCCTTGAAGAAAGTAAGGTTAAATGTCACTTGGACCAGATTGTGACTTGGGTATTCCAGGTTGTGGCGTTAAATGTTGTACAACAATTGAATCGCCAGATAGGAAGAAATTGGAGAAAGAGGCGAGTATTGGTGAGGAAAATGTGGCAGCAAAATCAAAAAAATCCAAGACTGATGACCCCCTTCCATTCTTGAGGAAAAGCAGCAGCAAGTTCCCTTTTGAGACTTCTAGCAGGGGAGAATTAGCACAGAGAAAGGCAACTGCAGTTGGTCCAATGGACAAGATTTTCCAAAAAGAGAAAAGGGAAGAGCTTGACCTCACCATTGCATTTTTTTTCTATCAGAACTTCATATCCTTTAATGTTGCATGGTCACCTCTATTTATTGAGATGTGTCGAGCTCTTTTTCATGGGGCTCCATCAGGGTATGTGCCTCCTGGGTCAGAGAAGCTCAGAACCACATTGTTGACAAAGGCAAAGAAAGAGGTGGACAAAATGCTTGAGCCTATTAAATCAGCATGGCCAACATCTAGGGTTAGCATTGTTTCTGATGGATGGACAGATCCAGCACGCCACCCACTCATTAACTTCATGGTGTCATCCACGAATGGTGCATTTTTCTTGAAAGCAGTGGATGCACTTGGAGAGTACAAGGATGCACAATATATGGGTGATTTATTTCTCAAAGTTATTGAAAGTGTAGGTGTGGATTGTTGTGTGCAAATCATTACAGATAATGCACCTGTTTGCAAGGCTGCTGGCATGATTGTGGAAGCAAAATATCCACAAGTATTTTGGACACCTTGCATTGTCCATTAATTGAACTTGGCACTGAAATCTATTGCTTCTGATGTGCTTTGGATTGGAGCCACTATTGAGGATGCACGACATATCCGCAACTTTGTAACAAACCATACAAATGGCCTCACTATCTACAAGGAGCACACCATTGAAACCATTTGAATAAGTACAAGGAATATGCTTATGAGTACATGGCACCACATGGCACCATTTTATTGAACTTCATGAGGGTTGCAACCAGATGACTCATAATTCAAGCACCAAGCTTCAGATTTATAGCTGATTTATTTTTCCAAACCTTATATTCATCATTGCAGTGTGATTATACTTCAATTCTGTGACTTATCTTTGGACACATGACATTAGATTAGATTCTATTTTTGAGTACAATGCCTTTCCTAATGATTAAAGTGATAGATTTCATGCAATAAGGTCTCCAAGGTAACAGGAAAAACAGCTAGTAAATCTCTCTCAGAATTCCCACTATATCACAAAGATATACCATGACTGGGGCTTCACTACTTCAACTCAAAAGTTGTAACAAAGACAAAAGAAAATAAAACCGACTTGTTCAATCTCCTGAGATTACTTGGTATCCGAGCTAGATTATGGTGAAAGAGCAACCTTGAAGTCAAAATCATTTGGCCTAGTTCAAGAACACTTTTCATATGAAGGGTGAAATCATCTATTGTTTACAGTAGGTCGAAAATATGAAGGTGCCCTGCAACAAAAATACCATAAGAAAATATGTTACGAGGAATTTCCTTTTTTGATTTGTTTCTCCTTGCTGCCAACAATGAATTTGTTAGTTTGGGACTAGTGCATTCTATTTTTAGTCGGGTGTAGCCAATATTTTGATGTTGTTTGAACCATGAAAATTTGCAAGTATAGTTTTGAGTCACAATTGTACACTAAATGGTTTTCGTGGACATATGACTATTGAAAGAGTAGCACCAAATTTACCTGGATCCCGGTGACAAAGAAAATAGCTCTTCAAAACGACAGCTACAGTCCAAGAATTCGCGAAAACGACAGCTACAGTCCAAGAATTCGCGAAAACGACAGCTACAGTCCAAGAATTCGATAGCTACAGTGCAAAAATTTCCGAAAACGACAGGCAGAATGCCGCGCGAATGGAGAATTTTGGGTAATTCGACAGATACAGTGCAAAAATCGCGAAAACGACAGGCAGAATGCCGCGCTAATGGAGAATTTTGGGTTTATAAGAACAAAACTCTCGGACGAGAGTTTAAAATTCAAAAACAACTACAACATTGCACATAGTGCGTTGTGTTTGTTGGTCTATGTTTTCTTACTTTTTCGTGGGTCGTATACCATTGGCGCTATGAAAATAGATGTGCATATGTTGTTTGTGTTTCCACAACGAGATGTGTTTTAAAATTTTATTACAATGCAATGTGACATTATCTCAAGCTCTCAGCTCACTATGTTTTAAATTTTACTTACATTGCAAAGTATTTAATTTTTTTTCTTGTTCTTTTAATTTTATAGTATAATTTTATTCTATAATTTGAACATAATTATGAATTCTAATTATTACGATGATAGGTGTGGTATATATTGGAAGTGGGCTTGGGGAAGTTCAAATTTTCATAAATAAATTTTTTTTTGGATGGTCTTCATTTGAGAAGCCTGGAATATTTTCAGTGTGTCACAATTAAACTATTAAATTAAGGGTTTGAGAATGAAAAGTCACAGTTTTCGGTTTCAAAGGAAAGAATAACAAATTAAATTAAATTATTATTTCTTATGCCGCATTTGACATTTCTAAATCCTCATGTGTAAGGCCCCAAGACTTCATGGGCGCGTTCGGTGGAACGGGCGCGTCGGTTGGGCGTTTGGGCGAGTTCGGGCGCCATGCGACGTAATGGGCGTAACGACGCACCGGAGAGTCACGGGCGCGCGGGTGTAGCGAGGCGAGTCACGAGGGCGAGTTGGAGGAGAGGCGAGTCAACACGGCGTTGGCGAGACGCGTTTATACCACCACGGGCGCACCTTGGGTGAGCTAGACCGACGGATGAGTTGGTGGGTCGGCCAACATATTGGGCGTGGGCCGTCGCGACACTTCATGGGCGAACACCAAACGTCGGGGTCGGCTCGGGTCGGCCGAGCGCCCCACACCCTACAACACGGCACTTCGTGGGCGGATGAATAAACGGGTGGGTCGGCTCGTGGCAAACGAGCGACCCTCACTTCACTTGGCGTCCATATATATATGATGGCGTTGGAGAGTGAAGCAACCATGTTCGAAGAAGCAACAAGGACGAACAAGCAAGAAGTCAAGGGTAGCACACGAGTTTCCAACAACTCGTTGGGCGCAGAAACGAAGACGAACCGAGCTTTGGTCGAGTCGAGTCGTAGACGTGCACGCCGCACCACAGGTCGGGTCGGGCGCAACTGAACGACGGACGGGTCGAGTCAAGTCGGTTATGGACGCCGAGTAACGGCAGTGGCCCAACACTAAAAACGCGATTCTGGGCAATTCGGGTGTCGGATTGAGGTGCCGTAAAAACCAGAAGGTGCGTAACTCTGAGACGCATCCAACCTTATGGGTGAGGGATGGATTGGACACATGGTCAGCTCAGAAAACGCTCTGCACTGATTTGGAGCAACAGCTGAGTGACCCGAGTGACCAACACTTGGGCAGTTTAGGGCAGCACTTCCGCAGGTTGAAACTCTTGATTGTATATGATTGTTCTAGGCTAGTTTGATGATTGGAAAGCCTTAGAGCTTGGCCAAAAGGCAAATAGCCGTGCCAAGGAGCAGGAGTGGTTTCTGCTGGATTGGATGTTGTAAACTTGTATTTTTATGAAACATAATATCCGGGCGGACTCATTTTAAAAGGGAGTTGCCCCTCCCTTGTATGTATGGGCGTACATGTCGTTTGATATTGATGTTTATGTTTTATTCCGCACATTGAAAGAAAATTTGTAATATAACTAACGAATGTTGCTATAGGCGTAGTCTGGGTACTTGAGTATTTAGAAAAAGAAAAAGTACGGCAGTGCCGCACCTGCCTACAAGACGTGGTTGGAAGACACCCGTGGTGTAGGGGCGTGACATTTGGTATCAGAGCTGGACAGAGTTGCAGGGGTTGCAGAAGTTGTTGAAGCTGACTTATATATTTGGGGTTTCTCTTGAGACCTTAGCTTAAGCAAGGAATTTGTCAGGGCTAGAGCTAGAATGGAAGAGTTAATTCCGAAGGACTTCGGAAGCAGGCTGGTAAAATCTTTGAGAAGAACGGATGAAATCGTTGATGAGTTTCGTGAGTTGAAGAAGACCTTTTATGCAATACTTACAGAAGGGATATCCGACACGAACCGGGATGAATTCAACCGACTTATGAAGACATTGGACAGCTATGGAAAGGAGCTAAAGGAATTGGCTGAAGAGCAACGCATGCTTCAAGGGAAGCTTGTCAAGCTTGATTTTAAGGAGATGAAACGTGAGCTTATAAGGAGGTATATGGCTAGACTGAAGAATGTTGAGAATGTGGTTGAGGAGAAGGAAGAACTTGAAGAACAAGTTGAACCCGAACCAAGCACATTACAAACATTGCAGGTTGAACCACACAAGGATGTTGCATATGTAGAAGATGTCAAGGGTGAACTTGATAACCAAGTCGGACCAAGACCGAGCACGTTGCAAGCATCAAAGATGGATGATTTGTTGAAAATGCAGCAAGGTGATGGAGCTTAGTGAAATGAAGTCGCCTTCACTAAGTGGGCCCGCAGGCAAATTCTGGCGCAAAGTCTATTTTTAGACTATGTCTATTTTTAGACATATGGAGCATGGTCCAGGGATTGCAATATGTTATTCTTGGAGTATTGGTCATGTTGGTAAAAATAGATGGGACTCTATTTTTTGGACCTATAGGTCGAAGTCTATTTTTAGACTGCCTCTCCTTAAAATAGGGAAGTCAAATATTATTTACCCTTAATAATATTTGGACTATAAACTTCAGTTTACTCTCTTGGAGCACTTAAGTTCGAGCCTTGGAAGTGGCTCATGCATCTGACAGAGGAATTACGCTATTCCCAAGGGTTTGATGGCATCATGCATGGTTGACTTCAGTTAGGACTTCAGTGGCAGAAGTTTGGTGGAGTTAATGAGACAGCTAGTGGAGTTGTGTTCGGTTTAACTTAGTTGAACTAGTTGAGATTAGTTTAGCTAGCTAATCAACTAGTAATGAGTGGAGTGAATTAAATATTATTTAATTCATTAATTAGTAACTCATTATTCAACTCAAGAACACATCATTTCACTACAGTGCATGGACAGTTCAGTGGAGACCAGTGGAAGAGGTAGATGAAAGGGTGAGTACAACTATCAGTTGTGACATCAGTTGTGCATGAGATTTGCACCACACTTGGAGGCAATTTCCCATGATGATTGCACTGTCAAGCGAAGGAGATTAGAACCTTGGATCTCTATTTAGATAGGCCATGATTGCACAATAGAGGCAAGCAATTAGTGGTTGAGTTTTGAACCCGTGACTTGTTCAAAACCAAGCTAGTTTGTGTGTAACTTCATGAGATAGTACTGAGTACTTGTGAGGAGTATTGTACTGAGTTGTTACATGTTTTATCCATTATAATATACACAATAGTTGCGGGGTTTTCAGCTATAAGCTTTCCCCATACATACTGTGTTAATGTGTATGATGATTTGATGTGCTATCGCTTGTTTTATTTCCGCATGTGTGATGATCTGAGTGGAAGAGATTATGTGTTGCATATGAATTCGAATTGATATGTGATCATGATAGTCTCGGTGGATAATTAATCATTATTCAGCAAATTTCTACATGGTATCGGAGCTATTGAAGCAGAGATTGATCATCACAGTGATTACAAACTTATTTCGGTAGACAGAGTCTGCATGCGGGCTAGGTAGCCTCTGGATCCATCCTTTCCTTGAAAGGTGATATATCCAGTAAACGCCCCTTGCAGTCGATCTCTGTGCTAGAAATAATTTGTTCTCACAGATCTAGAGTGGTTGAGCTTTGAGGTGGAATTCGAAATTTTGCAGCAGTTTTGTTTTCTTGGTGCCGGTGTTGAAAATGTCTTTCAACAGTTTGCGACTCGAATATGCTCTTGAAGGCAGTTCAAATTATGTTTCATGGAAGGATCGCATGGAGGCAGTATTAGAAGATAATGGTCTGAAGGAGTTCGTAGATACGGATGTCCAAAAGCCCACTGATCCTGCTGAAGTCGAAGTATGGCAAAAGAAGATGGCGAAATGTCGAAGGATCTTGTTGGAGGGCGTCAAGGATCATATTGTATCCAGCCTGCATGGAAAGGCTACTCCATATTTAATGTGGAAAGCTTTGACGGATCTATTCCAGAGTAAGAGTGACCAAAGGAAGCTGGCGCTCAAAGACAAGCTTAGGAACATCAAGATGGAGAAGGGCGACAGTATCGCTAAATACCTCACGAAGTTCACTCAATGCAGAGATGAACTGGGAAGTGTGGGAGTTACTGTCGATGAAGAGGATATGGTCGACCTGGCTCTCCTTGGTCTTCCGAAGGCTTGGCCCTCATATCAAGATAGTGTCAATGGTCGGGAGAAGCTGCCGGGATGGGAGCGCCTTTGGGCGGATCTCATGCAGGAGGAGATAAGGAGGACTACTCGAGATGGATCTTCATCAAAGGGAGCTGATGAAGAAAACTGCGCTTTGGTTGCCAAAGCAAAGAAGGGGAAGGGTAAGAAAACCTCTCATTCTGTTGCAAAGGGCAAGAAGCAGGATATGGCGAAAGTGAAGTGTTTTCACTGCCATGATCACGGACATTATGCTACCAATTGTCCAAAGAAGAAGAAGAACAAGCAAGCGGGAAGATCTGCAGATGGAGAAGCTTTGGCTTCACAGTTCGAGCTTGACTTTTCACTGATCGCATGCTTGGTTTCAAGTTTGCTAGGATCGGTATGGGTCTTGGACAGCGGTGCGTCATTTCATATGACGGGAGATCGGGAGTTGTTCTTAGATCTGGAGGACAAAGATTTGGGTGTGCACATCGAGATGGGCGATGATGGTAGATACAGTGCGACTGGTATCGGTACCATATCCTTTCAGAGGGAGTCTAGTAAACCCTTTGTATTGAGGGATGTCATGCATGTACCTGGATTGAAGAAGAACTTGATCTCTGTGGCGATGTTGGAGGATAAGGGGTATGATGTGGTCTTCGGCGAAGGAAAAGCCTTCCTGCGCAGTAAGACTACTGGAGAGACCCGGAAGATAGGGGTTCGAACTCAGAACCTTTATCAGTTGCAGGTAGATGACTGCGCAGCTATGGCATGCAAGGCTGGAGATGTGGTGAGGCGGGATGATGAGGGCGAACTATGGCACAGGAGATTGGGCCATCTTCACCATGGAGCCTTGAAGATTCTGCGGCCCAGTTTCTCTTGGGCTTCAGCAGGCCTTTCCAGCAGTCCGGAGCTCGGTCCCAGAAAAGGTCACTAGGAGGCCAGCAGAAAATACCCTTCCACGTAGTAGACAGGCAGCATGGGCGTCTGGAAGTTCATGGCGTCGTGAATCGCTGCTGGGTTAGCCGACAGCAAAGCACAGGTATTATGTGATCTTTGTTGATGATTTCTCACGAAAGTGCTGGATCTTCTTCATGCCGAAGAAGAGCGATACATTCGCGAAGTTCTGTGAGTTTAAAGCACTGGTCGAGAAGGAGTCGGGGAAGAAGGTGATTGCTCTAAGGAGTGATAACGGTGGTGAATTCATCTCGGCTGAATTGAAGGAGTTCTGCAGCGCAGAAGGGATTCGGAGAGAGCTCATCGCACCCCATAACCCACAGCAGAACGGGGTGGCTGAGCGGAAGAACAGAACGATCGTGGGTGCTGCACGGGCGATGTTGCATGATCAGGGCCTACCCCTTCACTTGTGGGCTGAGGCATGCAATATAGTAGTGTATGTGCAGAACCGTTGTCCTCACAAGGTTCTTGGCATGAGTACACCGGAGGAGGCTTATTCTGGCAAGAGGCCTGATATTTCCCATTTGCGGATCTTTGGTTCTCCTGTCTACATGCATGTAATGAGATCTGTGAGAAGATTCTCGTTGGATTGTTCGGGTTGCATTTGGAGCCTACAGTGATCTACTGTGATAACCAGAGTTGCATTAAACTCTCGGCTAATCCAGTATTTCATGATAGGTCCAAACACATCGACATCGGGTACCATCATATCAGAGATAATCTTGAAATGCTTGTGAGTATTGTACTGAGTTAGTTACTTTATTTCTCCATTATAATGTACACAATAGCTGCGGCGTTTTCAACTATAAGCTTTCCCCATACATACTGTGTTAATGTGTATGATGATTTGATGTGTTATCGCTTGATTTTATTTCCGCATGTGTGATGATGTTTAGTGGATAGTGAAACAACAAGTTGAAAAAGCAGACGGCGATCGAAGTCGAGGTAGCACACGCCATGATGGGCCCAAAAAATGCGTTGAAATTTGTGAAAGCAGGCAATGATGTTGAGTAGAAAGTCGGGTCGTAATCCGTGCCACTGTGCCCCGCAAATTCGGGTGGTAGCCTGAGCAGCGGGCCAGGTCAAGTCAGAGTTAGTTACAGCGCCAAATAGCAGCGGTGGCTTGACACTAAACGTGATTCCGGGAGCGTCGGGTGTCGGATTGAGGTGCCGTAAAAACCAGAAGGTGCGTAATTCTGAGATGCATCCAACCATATGGGTGAGGGATGGATTGGACACACGGTCAGCTCAGAAAACGCTCTGCACTGATTTGGAGCAACGGCTGAGTGACCCGAGTGACCAGCACTTGGGCAGTTTAGGGCAGCACTTCCGCAGGTTGAAACTCTTGATTGTATATGATTTTTCTAGGCTATTTTGATGATTGGAAAGCCTTAGAGCTTGGCCAAAAGGCAAATAGCCGTGCCAAGGAGAAGGAGTGGTTTCTGCTAGATTGGATGTTGTAAACTTGTATTTTTATGAAACATAATATCCGGGCGGACTCATTTTAAAAGGGATTTTCCCCTCCCTTGTATGTATGGGCGTACATGTGGTTTGATATTGATTTTTATGTTTATTTCCGCACATTGAAAGAACATTTGTAATATAACTAACGAATGTTGCTATAGGTGTAGTCTATGTACTTGAGTATTTAGAAAAAGAAAAAGTACGGCAGTGCCGCACCTGCCTACAAGACGTGGTTGGAAGACACTCGTGGTGTAGGGGCGTGACATCATGGCACCTTATGGAGTCCATCCTTTCATTTCTCAAATTTCCCTTTCATTAATCCTTTGTTGTATTGCTTGCTCATTGCAATTAAACACAACTTGCTGAGGAAAACCTTGGATCTGAAAACATTCTCTCATTTTCATTCTTTCCCATCTTGTAATTTTGGAACAATCAATAATGGGTAATAATATTAATTTATATTTATCTATAAAATTTTGTATGCTTTTAATGGTAAAGGAATATAATTAACCTTTGAAAAATGACAAGGTAGCTTAAACCTTAAATATAGAATAACTTTTTAATTTTAAACCATCATCACATTACATCTCTCTCATATATAAACTATAAAATGCATCTCTCAATGCAATATGAATTAAATATATTAAGTTATAATAAATTTGAAGGAAGAAGCCAAAGTGAAGCATTAAACCTAAGGAACAGGCAAAGAGTATGCTTGTGAACATTATAAGGATAGAGTTTTAAATTTATATAATGCTTCAAATACATTTTCTACATGTCTAGTGCAAACTTAAAATGAAAATTTCCATTAAACTTTAACATAGGTAACAAAGTAAAATCTCATTATAGACAATGGTGATCTAGGTGGATATCAGTTGCCACCCACCTCTTCCATTGTCTCAATGGTTATATATTTTCTTGGCATTTTTTCTATAATTTATGGGTCCCAAAATCACGGGGCCTTTTCGAGGTCCTAAATGATGTTTTTTGGCAATTTGAGAGGCCAAGAGTTGCCATAACATGCCCTATTCCTGGTCAAAATTTGTATTCCTTTAATAGTTCTTTCTACTGAGCTACTATGCACCCTAAACAAATATTGTATGCAAAATTTGTACCCTCAGGAAGTTGATGTACCAACTAACCACCTCAATATCCACAAACCTTTTGTTGTTTGATCTTTTGGGATTAGGGTTTTAGACCTATAAGGTTCTTTATTTATGTTAAAATGACATTCCTTTAGCCTCTTTTAATATCAATTGTGAATGCACATAAATGCCATCTCTCTATGTTTAGAGATAGATACCACCATTCTAACCAAATCAAATTCAGGGTCAAAGCTTTGAAAATCCAAGTCTTATTATGGAAATAAGAGATCATATAATGTACTTGGGAACTCATCACCATGCATATTAGTGGAATCATTGGTGTTAGGGTGATGGTTTTCCAAGCCAAGTCATCTTGATAATTAATGAATTGAATCCCACTTGACTAATATCAAGATGTTGAGATTCTTTACCAGAAAATAATGTAGAAACATCATTTTGACATAGAGGAATTTGAAAAAAGAAGAGAGATTAATTGTGTCTTCGTCCTTTTGTTCCTCTACCTGTGAAATGTAACCATCTTGTACCTGATTTCCATGTAAACCAACTAATTGGGAGTTAAAAGTATCTAGAGAAACTACAATTGGAGTAGGTTGATCGAATCAAGGTACATAGGGTCATGTGGTGTAAATTGTAGAGGATGAAAGGTAACCCTTATATAAGCAATACTTTCTATTAGATCAGATTCAAGTTTTGAATTATGCACATCAATCTTCAGCTAAGGCTCCATGGATTTATTAGAACATTTAAATTTTCCCTAGATATGATCTTGTCCATGGGGAGGAAATAAAGATAGGATAAGTGGATCAATGGTTCGATTCTCAAGTTTTCCAACTTCACTACCAGTACATGAGACTACTTTATATGGTGATGGAAAAGGAGGAAGAGAAGGAAAAAAAAGGAGAGTAGGTTCATCCTTTGAAATTTTAATTGCCCCACGACTAAGAAAATTTGGGAGACTCATATAAGATTCATTTTCATATGGTTCTAAGGAAATTTGAACTAAATATTGAAAATTTTCATTCATAAAATCCCAATCCACATCTTCCTGGGAAAATTCATAGCAAAGGTGAAGAAAATTATCCATAAAATCCTCTAATGATTCATCATATTTCATTATTTAAGTTAATTTATCCTCTTATACACATTTCAATAACCATACATGTCAAAGGTTTGATGAAGCTCCTGGAACGATTAGCTCTGCCCTCTACAGTTTAGAGATCTCTAAGCAAGTGGAAACAACTCAAAGGAAATGAAATCCAAAAGGAACAGCAGCATAAAACAAACAACAATTACAATTCTTCAAAAGAAACAGCAACTACGATTCAATCGCAATTCGAACAACTGGATATTCTAAACCTGTCGACAGTCCAATTGTAATCTAATAGCAATCCATAAATGAATGGAACAGCAACTCACTGTAATTACAGAACAGCACCGCTGATAAATAATAATAAGTTTAATAAATGAAACAGCAATGGATCAGCGTTTACTTCAATCAATTAATGAAACAACTCTGTAATGCAAATAAATCTTAAACACACATTGCGCATTAACAAACCAAGATTAATAATACAGCAGCATAGTGAAGTACCGCTGGGTCTACCTCAAAATTCTAAAGGATAGATGAAACTGGTGTTTTTATATTAATCAAAAGAACATTACAGACAACGTTCTCTCACGACAGAGAGTCGAGAATTTAATTGCAAAGGAAATATATAAGTCTTTTACAAAAACAGTTCACCGTCGTCTATCACTAAAGATTGACGCCTTTATATTCCATCCTTGGACGGACAAATCAAGAAAGACGATCAGTTTATGCAGCGATCCCTATCCTGAGGGATTCGCACCTCCTTTGTTTTATCACAGTTCTGTTTTCTTTGTTTAGAGCCGAGCTGTCTCTTGCCCTTTTCGGGCAATCCGTTCAGATCTTCTTGGCTTCAGCTGACTATGGTTCATCGCAAATGGAGTAGGAGTCAGACTGTTTTTCGCCACGCCTTTGATACAGCTCCTCACCTCTTCGAATTCCTGATTTGACAATAAAAACAATCTTTAGTTATCATTTTTAGTCTCAATGTAAACCTTTCCAAATTAATTACAATTATCATGATAGATTACCTTTTCAAGACAAACTGAAGTATGTTTATGGTGAAAGAATGAACAAATACATAAGAATTTCATACCTCTTTCAATGCCCAACATACCCCCCTGCTCTTCCTTTTTCATGTCCTCATGAAAACTATAATTTACATGGAGAGTCGTCAAAGAGTAAGCTGGAGAAGGTTTGTCATTGAAGGGTCTAAAACCATGATGTGCAGCTAACTCTTCGAGAATATGTCCTGCCTGTCCCTCGGGAAGCTCATAGATAACTTTGTAATCCAAAGCAGGGTACCAAACAATGGGGCTGCGGAACCTACACCCTAACCAAAATGGCCCTTCTTTCAAGACAAGATGGCCATAGGCAATGAAACGATCTGCAGCTAGCCCAAAGTTCCTATAATTGAATGGCTCCCTACTTTGTATGTTTTGACTCGAGGTTCTCCACCGGATCTTGGCTGCTACATAGGCCTGGTCCCTAATAGATGAAAAATAGTCCGTTCCTTTCAAAATGATCGACTTATGAACAGGCCCCAGACCTTGGGTAACACCTTTCCTTGTCATTAGACTTTTCTGCCTAGCCCATAATTGACGTGGGTCCTGAGGTTCACTTCTGACCCATAGATCCAATGCATTCTCCTGCCTTGCAAAGGCATTATAGGCTTTAAGCCACTTTAATTGATTTACGGCAAAAGAAATGAAGGCCTGAAACTATACATCTCCAATAAAAGGGCTAGGATTTGATTCACAGTCATTTTCAAGAATTAAATTATGAAAATAAAACTCACACAACAGGCGCTGTACTTTGTCCCCGTAAAGCTTGCAGCAAGATATCAGGTCGTCTATAGTTCTTAACTCTATTGATTTGCCAGCCCTAACTGCCTTGATTTTTAATTGCAAATACCTTTCTAACAGAAACAAAGCATAATTTTTGGCAGGGCACCTACAAGCTAAGACATCAGTATATAATGAGCAGAGAATGTCCATTTGTTTTCGTGTTAATTTTAATTGGTTGCTTACCTTATCAGCTCTTATCTCTGCTTCTCGACATTTTTCATGGGCTTCAGCTTCTGCCTCATGAACAATTTTCATCTGTTGCTGTAATTCTTGGTATTTCCTCCTTGGGACAGTATCTTCTTCCAGTTTTTGTCTCTCCATTCGAACCTGTGCCAGTTCTTCTTGCAGTCTAACTAATTACGAATCACTAAAGGTTTGTTGACTGCTCGATTGGTTGTTTTCATTCAAAACTGGTTCTTCTGGAACAGCTGATGTTGGGACGGCTGTTTGCTGCTCCCAGAAATCATAAGTAGGCTCTCGTACCGTTTCTTCTTCTGGAACAGCTGATGTTGGGACGACTGTTTGCTGCTCCCAGTCCTCATAAGTAGGCTCTGGTACCGTTTCGTCTTCTACCTGAGGGTTTCTATTAGCAGTGACCCTTCTCTTTTTCGATCTTTGCTTGATGACAGAGTTTTGTCTTTTAGGAGTTCGCTTAGGTGTCTGCTTCATTTTTAAAATCCTAATGGTTTGCCTAAGCTGCTCAATCACATTATGAAGCTTTTTCCTTTCTCTGCGAAGCTTCTCTACTTCTGTTGTTCTCTTCTTCTTTCTTAAGGGGACAGCAGTTTGCTCATCTGACCCTAATTGCTCAGCAGGGCTTTGAGCCGTGCCCTCACTGAAATATTCTTGCACCTCTTCTTGGGGTTCTTGTTCCATAGTCTCATGCTCTTGATTAGATTCCTCAGGAATCATTTGCTCAGTTAACTCTGCGGTTTCCTGGGGGTTTCCAGATCGAAATGTTGGCTCAGCATGCGCATTCTTCTGTTCGTGCATCTCAGTAGAAGCAACCCTAGCTTCGCTAGGGTTTGCTGTTTCATCAGTTACACCCCTATAAAAGGCAGAGCATTCTGGCATTTGATTAATGTCACTGTTGGGGTCCAGAGACCGTGCGTAATTGCTCATGTTGGCCAAAATCTGGGCCAATTGGTCTTCCTGCAGAGGGCTCGTGTTGACATTTTCGACAGGCTCTGTTTCATCTTCTTTGCTGCTATTCGCATCACAGGTGTGATAACTACCTTCCTCATCCGAATACCGTATCTCACCTTCGACTTCTTCTTCCTCTGAATCTCCTTCGATCTCTTCTTCGTCCGAATAACGTATTTCTTCCTCCTCTGATTGATTTTCGCCATCAGTATGGTAACTTGCCTCTTCCTCATCCGAATAACGAACTTCTTCCTCTGTACCGGGTTGTTTTTCACTATGGTAACTTGCCTCTTCCTCATCCGAATAACAAACTTCTTCCTCTGTACCGGGTTGTTCTTCACTACTGGTATGGTGACTCACTTCCTCCTCATCTGAGTACCGAATTTGTCCCTCCAATTCCTCTACTTCCTCAGAACGAGGACTTGCTCCCTCCAATTGTGGAGGCTGTTCCTCTTCATCTGAGCTGTTTAATTGCAGGGGTTGAGTACTGCTGCTCGGGAGTTCCTCTATTACTTTCTTGCTTCGTTTTAATCGGAAGGATTGTCTGTAAGTGGAGGGCCCGACTATTGAGCCGGCCATCCTTTTCCATCTCGGAGTGGGTAAAGCCATCCCTCCTTGAATAGAAAAAATTAGCTCTTCCCAGCTGGTTTGCTGCTGGGCGAGGCTGTAACTTACTATTAGCCGAATCAAGCAATGGTGGCTGACCACCATGTCTGCATGCTGTGCTTTTCTAATTCCACGAGCAATATCATGCAATAAAGAGTTTAAGAATGCAGGTAAATTGATAGTGCATTTTTGTTTTAGCACAGCTAACAGCTTAAGATAGCGAGGTCTTACCACGTATTTTCTACCGTCGCATGTTATGTAAGCCTACACGATCCTGGCTAATTCTGTCCATGGTTCGCCTAGCGACGCCGGGTGTACTCCTCTCCCTTTGACTATTAGCCTCTGTCCTTCATCTTGAAAGATTTGCATGGCCTCCCGAATTCTGATTTTCTTCTGAGTCCAGACAGTTCCCTGTACGGGGATGCCAGATACTTCTGCAATTATCTCATCGGTCACCGCTATCTGCCTTCCTCTGACTGTGGAGGAACCTTCCTGCAGATTTAACAAGAATTCAGTAGCCACTGCTTCATTGGGTTGTTGCATTCTCATAAAGTATGTAATCCATCCCAGTTTGTCTAATATTGCCCGTGCAGCATCAGAGACAACCAACGTCTGAGGTTCGCTGCGAATTGAACGTCCGCCCATTTTTGTTCTTCGTTAATTGTTCTCAACACACAGTAACCTTAATGGAACAGCACAGTGCACAGTTCGCTAAAATTCGTTATTTTCTGAAAATGCAAGGGTTTTAATTCATAAAAATCTATTGCAAAGATACAGGTGAAGAAATTTTGGGTATCTGATCTGCATGCAGATATTTCTGCCCCCCAAACGAATGAAAGGTCGACCTCGACCATCGATTAAGGTGGCATGTGTGGAACAACAATAGGACGAAAGTGAAAAAACAGGCGCAATCATGATAAACTCAATCAAATTAAGTAATTACTGAAATCGATGCATACGTAATAATGACGGAATCGCGTTGTGATAATTCAAGTATGAGGTGAAGGGACAACAAAATATTAATGTAATTGCGCTATTTACCACATTAAAGTAATATGACCGATTTATAATATTTTTCATGTGTGATGGTTCGGGGATAGAACTTAAGGAATTTTATGCATTTCGTTTGATATTCACAGCAAAGATAATCTGCGAAACTGCTGTTCCTTTCAAAAGGAACAGCAAGGAAATGCTCTGCGGACATGTTGTTCCGTTTGAAAGGAACAGCAAAAACACTGCGTGAAACTGTTGTTCCATTCGAAAGGAACGACAGGAAAATATCCTACGAAGGTGCTGCTCCTTTGGAAAGGAACAACAAAAACACTCTACGAAACTGCTGTTCCTTTCAAAAGGAACAGCAGAAGTGTTGTTTCGTTAGAAAGGAACAACAATGCGAAAAAAAACACAGAATTTTTATTATTTTTCGTTTTTAAAGAAACTAAATTCAAACGAAATAAAGAAGTATTAACAAGGAAACGAATTTCAAAAACAGAAACCAAAAACAGAAAAAAAAGAATGCATTATGTACAAAAATTAAAAAAACCAATTTATCAAACTGGCGCGAGAGAGGGATTCTCCCCTTCAGCAAGAATTTCAATGGTGGAGTCTTCCCTTAACTGCTGGCAAAAGGATTCACGGGTAAGCAGCTTACGATATAATCGAACTCGATGGCCATTAACCTTAAAGGAATGCCCAGATCCGTCAATGGTGACTAGTGTGAGAATTTTTTTGGAATCTAAGCTTCTGTGATCCATAATATAAATTAGTAGAAATTCTTTCGGTAATAATCACATGCAAAAGAACGAGGTCGACGCGTTTCGAACCAACCAGTGTGGTTCATCATCAGGACTATGTGAGAGATCGGATCCAGACATTAAGTATAAATAGATGTAGAGATGACTCAACTAGCCGTTAGGATAATGGCTAGTTTGACTTTGAAAAAGTAAATATTCCATTATTTATTTAATTTTATTAATTTTATTTATTATTATTATTTTATTTATTTATAAAACCTTTAATATATTAATATAATGGTAAGTAATTTAACAAATTGTGGTGTATATATGTAAATTTTTGTAAATTTTTGATTAAATTATATAATAATTAATTATTATTATTAATTAATAAATATAATTAATTCTTATTCATATGATTTAATTATAACAAACCATCTATCAAATAGTTAAACAAAGAGTCAAAATAAATAAATAAAAAATAAATAAATAAATAAATTAAAAAAAATAATAATAAAAAAAAAATAAAAAAATTTAATAAATAAATAAAAACAAATATATAAATTAATAAATAATAAAAATAAATAAAAATATTTTATTAATTAATTAATTAATTAATTAATATTAATATTATTATTATTTATTATTTATTTATTTATGGTCATGTTGCCTTGTCGGCATCCAATGTAGGCATCGACAGTTGCCAACCAAGGTCTTCCTAAAATTAAAGGGTGTCCATCTAGCCGGTTCTTTGGATTAATAACTAGGGAATCAGCAGGGTACTCCCAAGAATCTACAGATACCATGACATCTTGTAAGGTGCCTTCTGGTTTAACTACTGATCGATCAGCCAATTCCAACAAGGTTGTTGTTGGTTCAAGTGATGTAATGCCAAGTTTCTGACAGGTAGTGGTTGTTAAAAT
Organism: Pinus albicaulis; assembly: GCA_034641835.2. Taxonomy (NCBI): domain Eukaryota; kingdom Viridiplantae; phylum Streptophyta; class Pinopsida; order Pinales; family Pinaceae; genus Pinus; species Pinus albicaulis. Next base: position 559,137,463 of record CM076569.1, on the reverse strand, counting down.
GTTGATTGCTTCTCCTAGATCAACTAAAGCATTAGGAAATGATTGGCCATTGATCTGAATTGTTACTATAGGGTTTCCTGGATCTTCATACTTGATAGGTGTTTCCATTCCTGATCTAATAAATCAGATAAGGTACAGACTATTTGAACAGTGGGATTGGTTGTTACTCTCCTCTTTGGTTTTTTTATGCATAATTCCTTAATGGTTTTTGCGTATATAGGAATATCTTGAATGGCTTGGAGGAGAGGGATTTTGATACATAAATATTTTAACTCTCCTAGAAGATCAAAATTAGGCTATTCTAATGGGCGGGGGATGATCAATCGTTCTGGGAATGGTGGAGAGGAAGTTATTCCTTGTTGTTGTTGATTCTGTTGTTGATCTTGATGTTGATTCTGTTGTTGAACTTCACTCTCATTGTATTCTGTTTGTTCTACCAGTAACGGATTTTCAATATTCTCATAATTATTTCTCCCTGTTTCAACTATACGCCCAGACCTTAATTGAAGATCGTTACACTCCGTTAGTTTAGTTTCTACTTCAGGAGGTTCTGTTATTTGAACAGACTGAACTGGTCTATTGTTTGGGTTCGGGTTGGGTTGGGCTGGGAGTTAAGGTCTTAAATTAGTCTGGGGGTTTGGGTAAGGCGCTGGAAGTGTAGGTTGAGAGGGAGGGATAGCTCCTGCTGGCTGATTTGAAGGTTTTTTCCAGTTTGACTGCCAGGCCTGATTCTGAGAAGTAGAAGGGGACCATTGTGTAGGCCAAAATGGTGGCCAAAAAGGAAAGCTAGGCCAGTTATTCTGATTTGTTTGATTGGGCCAACATGTAGGAGGGAATGGTTGTTGTGACCAATTAGGAAATGGTGATTGATTCTGCCACATACTGCTATATACTATTGAGCATTATATTGAGGTTGAAAATAAAATGGATCATTTGACATACCTGATGGTCGTGGCTGCCACTGTCGGCGCTGGTTAAGCAGACACACCACTTCCAATTCCTCTTCTGCCTCTTTATAAACTGCTTTTAAGCCAGGAAGCGACGCGCATCCTTCTGTAGGGTGATCTCTTGTACAAATGGCACAGACTTTAACCACATCAAATGGGCATTCTTTGTGGCTATGTTTCTTTCTACACCTAGGATAGAATATTGCAAGATTCTGCTCTGCTTCTGCCTGCTTCTGCTTGGCTTGCATGATATCAAACTATGTTGTTAACGTCCCCAGTATGTCTGTCTTAAAATTTTCTAACAGATTTCCGATCTCTGCACGAGTCACACCTTCATTAGAGGGCTTATTCTCCCTTGTAACTATGTCACGTTCAACTGATTTCAATCTTGTATTACCCCTCGAGCACCTGATGCACAAATCAACAATGTCAGAATAGCTTTCTTGATATATATCACCCTTTCCCATAAGATTTAATGTCTCAACCCACTAATCTTTCATTCCCCTAATTAATGCAGTTTTCAAAACGTTATCGGGTAAGGGTGAAGACGCATAGGGTGATCTTTGAATATTGTACTGAAATCGTTCCACATATTCTTCCAAGGTCTCACTGGGTTTGGCTGTCATCTGAAATATCTCATCTTTTAATTCTCGTGACCTGCAATAGTCTTGATATTTCTTTAAAAATGCAGTCTTCATATGGTCCCAATCTGTTATGACACCTCCACCTAATCCCATAAACCATCTTAGTGTTGCTCCTTTTAACGTAGAAGGGAACAGCTTTAGTTTTTGGGGGTCGGTGGTATAATCGTATCCTCTACACAGCACATCAAATTCAAACAGAAACACATCTGGATCTTTTGATGTTAGACCATGAAAGGTAGGAATATGTTGGAGAGGGATAGCTTTCATGGGTGCGTTAACTGCAGTGTCTACTATAGGGTATTGCAGCGTAGAGGTTTGTTGCTGGTTCGGGTTTTGGTTCTGGGCCATTTGATAAAAAATATGCCAATACCCTTCTGGGATCTCCAGGGAATTTCTAGGTTGGCGAACAGGGGTGGAAATGATTTTTACAGCACTTCCTCTGTCCAGAATGGGTATTCCCTGTTGTCCTACTGTTTGAGGTGACTCAAATCCTTGGTTTTGAATAGGTTGAACAGCACTTCCCCTATTTGGGTTGTTTATTGTCTGAGTAATTTTAATAGGTGATTTTGTGTTTTCTCCTGTTTCCCCTTCTCCTTCTTGGAGGTTGCTGTCGTTCCCTTCTTGCAGGAAACTTATGCAAGGATTCTCAATTTCTTGGGAATCTTGCTTAATTCCCTCAGTTGGACTGTATATCTCAGCGAAGGCCTCAGATGGTGATTCTGTAGCCTGAAGGGAACTAGTAGGCTGTCTAGAAGTAGTTCTTTTAAATCCTACGGATGGCTGAGACTCAATTTTATTCAATATTTCATCAATAAAGGTTGTGCGCCCAAGGGTCACCGGCCCCTTAGGTTTTTCGGCTTTGGGAGGGTTCTTGTTTCGCTTAATTGGTTTATTCATTCAAAAGAAACAATTATTCATTCCTACCCAAAAGAAAAGCTTATTTACCTCTACTGTGAAGCAAGCTGCGAGCAAGTATGTTTCTTGCCCAGTGCGCAGGTTCTTACCTTTCGTCTTTAATACCAAACTCTCCACGGGCAGAAGGAAATCAACTATGCATTACTCGTGTAAAATGGCATACACTCTCCCCGGAAACGACGCCAAAATGTTGAGCTGTAAAAAGGTATCTTTTAAACACCTAATTACCCCACATTAATCATCCATCCGAGAGCGTCTTTAGCACTTTGCTTCGAACTTCCTGCACTGTGGGGGCACCCATGAGCATTGTATCATCTACGAATTGCTGATGCGTTACTGTGGGTCCTTGGTGTACTGGTTTGATGCCTTTGAGTTGATTCTGTTGTTTTGCCTTGGCTAAGGATCTTCCTAGCCCTTCTGCCATAATGACAAAGAGAAACGAAGACAGGGGATCTCCTTGCCTTATACCTCTGGACGGAATGAAGGGTTGAAGGGGTCCTCCATTCAGTGGCATTGAAAAGAAAGCACCTGAGACCAGTTCCATTATCCAATTTTTCCATTGCTGACTAAATCCATAAGCCTGGAGGATTGCTCTCATATAGTGCCAGTTGATTTTATCAAAGGCCTTTGAAAGGTCAAGCTGGATAAGCATACCTGGATTCCTTTTTGTTTTTCAAGAGAGAATGCAACACTTCCTGAGTGAGGATTATGCTGTCAGTGATCTGCCTACCTTCAACGTAGCCAGTTTGTTTTTGAGAAATGATTGAAGGGAGGACAGATTTAAGTCTGCTAGCCATCAGTTTGGAAAGGATTTTGTAAAGGACATTACAAAGGGCTATGGGACGAAACTTGTCGGGGGAGTCAGCCTGGTCTGATTTGGGAATTAAGGTGAGGAATGTGGCATTGATGGCAGGCAAAACTTTCTTGGTTCTGTGAAAGTTCCTTACTAGGTTGAGAAGGTCAACCTTAATAATGGGCCAGCAAGCTTTAAAGAATTCGATTGTAAAGTTGTCTGGTCTGGGAGCCTTGTTCGAGGCCATGTTGAAGATTGTTTCTTCAATCTCCTGCTCAATGAATTCTCTTAGAAGGAGGGAGTTTTGCTCCTCTGTAACTAAGTTGGGAATGGCAGCGATAATTTCATTGATGGCTTGGGTTCTATCTTGAATGGGATCGCTGAGAAGAGAAGTGAAAAAAGAGTTGAGTTCAGATCCTATATGCTCCCTTTTATAAACTTGATCGCCATCAGCTTTTTTGAGGGAGAGGATGCGATTATGTGCTCTATGTTGGATGGTTGGCTTATGGAAGAAACTAGTGTTGTGTTCTCCCTGTTTTAACCATTGCACCCTCGACTTTTGCCTCTATAGCAGCTCTTCTTGTTTTAACCGTTCTTCCCATTGCCTTTGCAGATTTGATTCTTGAGCTATTCTTTCATCATTGGGCCCTTCTTTGATCAAAGATTGCTGGAGGTTCGCCATTTTTTCCTCGAGTTATTTTTTGGCTTGAAATATGTCGCCAAAGGTGTTTTTTTTCCAGCGTTTGAGGTTGATTTTTATTGTTTTGAGCTTCTGCTAGAATATGTACATGATATTGTCACTCCTTATGGTGGCTTGAGTCCACCAGCGTTGTATGTTTTGCATGAATGATGGGTGCTCTGTTCAGAAGGCTTCAAATCTAAATTGTCTGTTGTGGAGCTTATCCAAATTGGTGAAGTGAATCTGCACTGGCCAGTGATCAGATCCTCTGATAGGCAGAATGCTGGCCTCCATGTCAATATTTTGCAGCGGAATGTATTCTGACATGAGGAACCTATCGATCCTTGATGCTATCTGCCTCTTTCCCCCTTTCTTATTATTCCAGGTATGCAGACCATTGACTGTGGAGATGTCAATGAGTTTGGATTCAATAATAAAGGTGTTGAATGCTTCCGAGTCCTTATCCAATCTTCGTAAGCCTCCCTTTTTTCCTGCTAGATTGGTGATCATGTTGTAGTCTCCACCTAAAATCCAGTGGTTTGCCCCATGGTGTTGTCTGACTTTGTCCAGGTCTAGCAGCATCTTCAGCTTTTCCTGGATTCGTTGGGGTCCATACACGTTGGTTATGCAGATCGATTTCCCTAAGTCTGGCATGTTGAAAATGATCGATAACGAGTGCTTGGTGGACAGAGCATTCTGCAAGAAGAATTTTATTTTGTTCCAGAACCTGAGTAACCCTCCTGCTTGCCCGATAGCATCTATGCTTATGCAGTGATGACTATTGGAAACAAGTTTTTTGAGTGTCTTTGTGCCTTTGGGAGAGCATTTTGATTCTTGAAGAAGTATGATGTCTGGGTGTAGCGATAATAAGCGGTTTTTCAAGATCCTTCTTTTGGTGGTGCCGTTGAGCCCCCTGATGTTCCAGGTTGTGATTTTCATTGAGCTACCTTTGGAGCAGATAGGACCAAGGCCCTGATTTTTCCTTCATTTATTAGGCGTCTGCCTAGTTCTTGTATTTGGTGTCTTGTGGATTTGCGCCCTCTTTTTCTTCCTGGTCCTTGTGGCTTGTATTGATCCAAATCCAGGTTGGCTTGAATGCCCATTTGGCTTCTATTTCCCCATTGCCTTTTGGCTGCATTTTGGTTGATGTATTCCAGCTGCAGGTATGCCATTTCTATCTTCTCCAAGTGTTCTTGGGGAATGGCATCGACTCCCAGTTTGGACCATTGCTCATTGACCTTTTGGAGATCTAGATCGCCTAGGATCTCCTCCAGAGGATTGTTTGAAGTGGTTGAGGATGGATGCTCTGTTTGCATTTCTGTGCATTGAGGAGTTTGCAGTGAGGTGTGGCTGGTATTAATCTGAATGGGAGAGGATTATGGTTTGTGTTGCGGTGCCTGGGTGTGGATTGAATCCGAGGTTGTGCTCGGGGCGTTGGTTGTAATCAAAGATTGACTTAATAATGACGGATCTTGATCAGTGGGGGCCTGGGAGACTATAGGGTGCTCCAATGAGTCAAGATTGCTCAGAACTTCAAAGTTGTTTTGCTGGGTCGAGGCAGTGTTGGTGGGGGTTGTATTGGAGGAGGGTTTCGGAGGCTTTGTGCCTTTCTCCCCTTTGTTCTTTCTTGAGATGGAGGTGAAACCAGGTGTCGACAGGCTTGCACAATGGAATACATTTCTTTGTCATAGGGTGATGAACTTGGTCTGATGTGACCTTTCTGCAACAGCTCCTGAATCTGCCTCTTGATTTCATCATTCTCCAAAACAGAGCACCGATAGATCGGTCCATTGGGTAGCGGCGCACCTGGGGTCAGATGAATCGGGTGCTTGACCTGACAGTGCAGAGGAACCCCTATGGGTGAGGTGAAGATGTCCCCGTACTCCTTCACAACCTTATCCATTTGTTGTTGTCGTGCAGAGGAGCCCTGTCTGGAGGTCGTGGAATTATCTTAAAGCTATTCTTGAGGTGTTTGGATTTGATTTAAGATGGATCTATTGGATAATGCCTTTTATTTCTTCTCCTAATTACTTTATTCTTCTTAACGGAGTTCCTTCAACTCCCTTTAATGCTACCTAAGGTTTAAGACAAGGGGATCCACTTTCCCCCTTCCTTTTCATTATTGCAGCAGAAGGCCTTGGTTGACATATTAAAAGTAAGATCCAAGGAGGTCAACTTAAAGGCCTTAATCTTTGGGGGGCAGGTTTAAAACTTTCGCACCAACAGTTTGTAGATGACATTATGCTCTTCTGTCAAGCCACTCTAAAAGAATCTAAGGAAATTCTATCCATTCTTAAAGATTTCATGGAAGCCTTTGGAACTCTTATCAATAATGACAAATAAAATGTGTTTATATTTAATACTAATATTCTCTCCCAAATATTCCTATTGCCTACCTTGGGATTCAACATCGGATCCTTCCCTATGAAATATTTAGGAATCCCTCTCAATCTAAATTCTCTTTGGGTCTCTGGGTGGAAATATCTCATTAATCGCATATAAGCTCGACTTCAAAATTGGGCATTTCGGGTGCTTAATGCTCTGAGTCGAGTTGTTATGTTAAGAACAATCTTACAATCCATTCCCATCTATCAACTCTCTGGATTGGAAACGCCTAAAATATGTTGTAATGATATGGCTAAGACGTTTAAAAACATCCTATGGCAAGGATCTCAACAAGCTTGTAAATGGGCTCTCCTTTCATGGGATAAGCTTACGAAAATAAAAAGGACCGGAGGCTTGGGGTTAAGAGATCCATATTTTCTAAATCAAGTTATGGGAGCTAATCTCTGGTAAATATGGATACAATGGGGTAGAGATTTGTGGAAAATAATCTCAGAACAGAAGAATGAAATTTCCTTAACTATTGTAAGGAAATTAAAAGTTCAAATGACCCCTAAAGGATCCATTATTTGAAACTTGATAGCACTAAATAGATATCTCATCCGAGAACACAATTTTTAGGAAATTAGAGGAGGCGACATTGCCCACTTTAGGGAGGAATCATGACAACAACAGGAGAAAATATTCAGTGAAATTGATTTAGGGGAGATTTTCCTATTCACTAACAGGCCGAATACTAAGACAATAGCACAATTTTTGGATGAAGGGACAGAGCTTCAATGGCGAAAATGGAAGCTAAAAGACTAGTGGAAGAATGCTCCAGAAACTTGTCAATGGGAAAACTATGTGAAAGAACTTAAATCTAGAAAACTAGCAATAGTAACACGAGAGGATATACTCATATGGGGGTATTGCACGAAAGGCATGTTCACAATAAAAGAAGGTCATTACATAAAATCAAATAACATTCATAATGTAGTTAGTACCACTTTGGAAAAAAAATATGGTCGGAAAAACAATGGCCGAAAATTGAATACTTTTTGTGGCTACTTAGTCATGGAAAGATTCTTACCTAGGATCAGCTGCATAAGAAAGGAATGCATGGCCGACTGACATATACTATGTGTAAGAAGAATGTATAAACATTGGAACACCTATTGAATAACTTCTTTGTCGCTGAGACCTTGTGGAAAAAACTTTCGTCCCTCTTTCAATAAACATATAGGGACAACAAGAGCCTCAGGCATACAATTGAAGTCTGGAGAAAAGGAGGGTATAAAAGCCTTGTTCTTAACATAGTGTGGGGACTCTTTATGGGATTTCTCATATGGGTCGCCTGGAAAGAAAGAAATTGGAGAACATTCGGAGATGAGTATCGACAAATTGAAGAGATATGGAAAGTGGTTCTCGAGCATATCAGAGAAACTGTCCTCACCGAGAAATGGCATGAAGATGACTGGAAAGCTAATGGGCATGAGGATAGGATTTTAGCTATGCTTAACTTGAAACCCCAAATGCTCGCCCCAGCCTCATGGAAACAAAAACCTTTGGGAAGACATTCGCACGATCCCAAGATTCCTTTGGGAAGCTTGGAATCTCCACCTGATTACACCATAAGAATCCAAAGCCCATAATGCCTCCACATGAAATCAGGTAGGAATCCATAGTGCACTACACTTCCACCTAATAAATTTCATGGGAATCCAAAGTCCACCCAAACGATCTCCACCTTTGAAAACCAAGAGAAGTTCCAGAGTAACCAACATCTCCACTTGTGTAGGAATCAACAAATCACCCTACCTTATTAACGTGGTTGTTTTTACTTTTTGCAATGTTTCCAGACTAGTTGCGAGTGTGCACTAACAATGCTTCCACACACTCTTAATGCATAGTTGTCATCACTACGATGTGATTATTATGTCATTGAATTCCCTTTTCTATGAATAATGCTTGAATGCATCAATCATTGAATGACTCCCCTTGAGAGAGTGTGTGCTCTCATCTCCCAACTGTGTTGACTAGCGTCTACCATTCCACATGACCGAATTTTCCTTTATTTCTCTATTCCCATACAACATCGTCAATTCTTATTACAATGTGGAAATGATGTGGGTGACCAACTTTTCCTTTATTTCTCTATTTCCCATACATCATCATCAATTATGAGTACAACGTGAAAAGGAATTGGGTGGGAATAATTGCAACATTCAATACTTTCCCTACTTCCCCAAGCCATTCTATACTTTCCCTACTTGCCCAAGCCATTCTGAAGGAGCTTCCTCCTAGAGCTATAAATCTTTGTCCTTTCTCACAATCTAGTCATTTCATTTTATCACATTCAATTGCAATTACCTATGAAAATATTTAGATGAGGGAGCAACTAAAAAGTGTTCACACATCCATAAAATCTTTTAATATTTAGGATTAAATAATATTAATAAATATTTAAAAATATTTTAATGCAAAAAAATAACAAAAAGCATTTTAATATCTAAAATGTAGTGCATAAATAAAATACATTAATATACATATTATGCATTTTATTTTAATGTTAAATATATATTATTTCCAAAATAAATTATATATGTACTAAATGAAATTGATGCTCAATTTCTAACTTGCAATACACACAAATGCATGTATATGAATTTGAACACACAAATACATGTATATGAAGTCAACCGTCAAAAGAATGCAAATCCCATAAACTAGAGGTTAACCTAATTCAGAAAATGAGCAACGAGAATAAGTGAGGTTGATGTTCTTAGAAAAAGGCCCATCCCTTTCCGTGCAAGATCTACACAATCCCGTAGGAATAGAAAATCCAATATCAATCTAACCGGTGACCCTTGAGTTTATCGATTCCTCCAAAAATATGTTGATGCCACTTGTTAAATATGAAGCCTTCTTAATGAAAGAGAAATTTGAGCTTCTTGTAGTCGTGATTTATACAATCACAATGGAATCGACCATCAAATTTCTTCATAACTGACCACCGCTCGCTTTTACAAATCCCCAAAGAGAATTATGGTGCCTTGTTATTTTATATTACCATAGGAGAATATCAAGATCGAGCAATCAATTTGAGGACTTTCACAAAGCAACAAGGCATATTGTAAGGCCCCAAGACTTCATGGGCGCGTTCGGTGGGACGGGCGCGCCGGTTGGGCGTTTGGACGAGTTCGGGCGCCGTACGACGCAACGGGCGGCACGTCGCACCGTTGGAGAGGCACGGGCGCGCACGTAGCGAGGCGAGTCACGAGGGCGAGTTGGAGGAGAAGCGCGTCGAGTTAAACCAACACGGCGTTGGCAAGACGTTTATACCACAACGGGCGCCCCTTGGGCGAGCGAGCCGACGGGCGAGTCGGTGGGTCGGCCGGCGCGTTGGGCGTGACCGACGCCACACTTCGTGGGCGAGCAACCAAACGTGGGGGTCGGCTCGGGTCGGCCGAGCGCCCCACACCCCACGACGCGACGTTTCGTGGGCGGATGAATAAACGGGCGGGTCGGCTCATGGAAAACGAGCAACCACACTTCACTTGGGCGTGCATATATATATGATGGCGTGATGGAGAGTGGAGGCATCAAGCGAAAAGCGAAGATCAATCAACGAACAACATCAAGGGAGTTGCACCACGAGTTGCCAACAACTCGTTTGTGGAAGAAACGACGAAGGCACGACAGCGAACGGGCGTTGGTCGAGTCGGGTCGAGCTCGTGCACGTCGCACCGCAGTTCTGGTCGGGTCGGGTCGGGCGCAGCTGCACGACGGTCGGGTCGAGTCGGGTCGGTTCTGGGCGCCGAGTAACGGCAGGGGCCCAGCACTAAAAACGTGATTTCGGGAGCGTCGGGTATCGGATTGAGGTGCCGTAAATTGCAGAAGGTGCGTATTTCTGAAACGCATCCAACCATATGGGTGAGGGACGGATTGGACGCACGGTCAGCTCAGAAAACGCTCTACATTGATTTGGAGCAACGACTGAGTGACCCGACTGACCAGCACTTGGGCAGTTTTGGGGCAGCACTTCCGAAGGTGAACTTGATGATTGTAAATGGTTGTAAAAGTCTGTTGTAAGCTAGTTTGATGATTGGTAAGCCTTAGAGCTTGACCAAAAGGCAAATAGCCTTGCCAAGGAGCAAAAGTGGTTTTTTCTGGATTGGACATTGTAATCATATTTTTATGAAACATAATATCTGGGCGGACTCATTTTAAAAGGGAGTTGCCCCTCCCTTATATGTATGGGCGTACTTGTGGATTGATATTGATGTTTATGTTTTATTCCGCACATTGAAATAACATTTGTAATATAACTAACGAATGTTGCTATAGGCGTAGTCTGGGTACTTGAGTATTTAGAAAAAGAAAAAGTACGACAGTGCCACACCTGCCTACAAGACGTGGTTGGAAGACACCCGTGGTGTAGGGGTGTGACACATATCAATAGTGGGTAACATGAGTTTCATTAACAGTGATACAAATCACGTTATAATTGGATTTGACAAGTGTCAACTTTTTTCATTTTATCATGCGTAGGTTGTTGCATGCGTGCATAATAATTTGTTTAGTTTTGTTCTCTCTTACCTCTTCAACGAGAATACTAATCACATTCTAGACTCTCGGCCGAGAGTTTTCTAAACTCTCGGAAAACTCTCGGGGTGCAAACTCTCGTCCGAGAGTTTTTAAACTTTCAGTCGAGAGTTTGCCCGCGCGGTAAATCTAACTCTAGGCGGGTTAAACTAGTTTTAAATTTCTCGGTCGAGAGTTTGAGAAATTTCTCGTCCGAGAGATTATCTCGTCCGAGAGTTTCTGGTCAATGAAAAACACATAAAATTCTGCAGTTTTCAGGAACCTGCAACTTTGGAGGGGCAGAACACCTACAAAAAAAAAATTATATGTCGGACAAAGTACCATTAGATTCATCTCTGAATCTAGTTTCTGATGATATGAGATTTGTGGAGTTTCATTAAAAAATTCAATTTTTTATTATTTTTTTACTAAACTATGTCACTATGGAAATTCATTGTTCGAAAAATTGCACTGAATGAAAATTCAATAACTTTCAAATGAGGACACCAAAAAATTCAAAAAAATCATACTGCACTTCCTCTCCCTGTCTACTTCAAAAGGGTACTCTCATTTTTCTTATTGACGATCACATTGAAAAGAAAATCAAAGGATGATAAAATGTACTAAAACATCACTATTTTTTTGTCTTCTTCCATTTCAAAAAATAATAAAAAATAGTGATTTAATCCGAAAATTACCGAAAAATAGTCTGTGCACTAGCGCAATATATGCAGATTATGATGCTATGGTTTTTTTCCAAAAAATGAATAACCTTCCCTAAAAAAATTAAAGGATGATAAAGTGACTATTTATGTTTTCCTGAAAATTTCAAGTATATGTAGTTAGTAAAAAAGAAATTTACCCCTCTATATGTCAATATTTAAAAAAAAAAAATATGGGTATGGAGGTAAGACAATTATCTACAATTCTTGTTTTTATGTGAAAGCATAGTTTGCAATAAAAATATGAGTTTAGTGGAGATGAAGTTGAAAATCATAGAAAACTACAATTTTCAACATCAAAAAAGGGCAAAAAGTGTTTCCCAACTTCACATTTTCACCCAGGACCTAATTTTCGTATCATTGCAAATATATGTTTTTGCATTTGTTGGTGGTAATCAGGAGAAATTATTATGTGTTTGAAATCTATGTATCCAATGTGACTTTTTAGTAACTTTTCTAAGTTGGGCTTGTACTTAACATATTTTGCTAACAACTTTATTCCTTGTAATTTTCCTTTCCTTATTCGTACTGAAATGCATGACATGACCTTTTCAATGATTATTCACATTGTCTTGAAGAACAAATTTGTGATGTGATAGGAAAAGTGACCACTGCAATGCATTAGTTCCCATTTTACTATTTCTTGGTAACGAAACCTTTGTACTATATCATTTTCACGTGGATTTCCAAATAATAGTGTTGGGAAAATCATTTCTTCTGCATGTTTGTCTTTGAATATCCCAAGTGGTCGTTGTCCTTTAGCTGGTGCTATTTCAATAATATTGTCTTGTAAATCATGAAATTCATTGTGAAGCTATGAATCCATGTACTAAGGTTTCAGTTGGTCTTTCACTTTCTGAAATGCTATTGGTTTCATTTTTGATATCAATGTTGTCATCCTTGGATTTATTATCTTTATTGTCCAATTCAAGTATATGATTCCAATTTCTATTAATGGAAATGTTTTCAGTTTTATATAAATTTCAAGAACATAGTTCTTTAAGTGCTCTCATGACAGTATGCACACGAACTTTTCCTTTTTGATATGCATTCTTGTATTCTAGTCACCATTTTAATGCAATAGAAATTGTCATTGTATTGTTTATGGATTGTGGCAATGCTTTTTTGGAAAATGTCCATCTGGACAGGTAAATTGATTATTGAACCAGTTAAGCCCATTTGTGATCGCTTCTTGCCACATTGTATTATTTGTGCAAAGGGTATTCTCAATGCGACAAGTCTTTCCTTAAGCTCTGAAAGTGTTGTTACAGTTTGTAATGGCTTGTTACGTCTTATTTGTTCAGGTGTTGCAAAGCGAGGCAACTTTGCATTGGCAAGTGCTATTTTGCAAGATCTACAAATGATATTTAAACACAATGTCTTCTGTTTTCCAGATATGGTTATGTACATTTTTTCTAATTCAATTCCAATGCTTGAGATGTTCTTTTGAAATTGCAACGTCTTACATATTGGACATTTGGTTTTTGGTGTGTCTTCAATTTGTTGTTTGTAAATTTCTATGGGTGTACTTTTTCGTGATGAACAATTTTTATCTGCTATTTTATTTCTATTTTCTCCAATTTTATTTGGGTCATTTGTACATATCATTTGTTTCAGTTTGCGCAAGTTTATTCTATTCTTGGTGTTTTCGTGCATTTGTACTATTCTATGTTGCAGATTGCACTGATTTGTATTTTGATTTGATAGTAATGTTTCATAATGAATGTGTGATGTACTTGTTTCAAATGATAATATGTTGTACGTTTGATTGGAATTTGTTTTTGATTGGTAGTAATTGACAATGGTTTTACTGGTAAATGACCATATTTGTATGTTTACATTGAATATGATCGATGTCCATTGGAAGCAAAATGATGTTCCCTCAACTCCTCCTTTTTCATATGGCATTGCCATATTAATTAGGTATTGTTTCTAGCCTACAATCATTGTTTGAATTTGTATAGTTTCATTTGTTAAGTGTTTTTCTATACAATTTAATGCATCATCATTCCTAGCCATTAGTGCATTGCAGAAATATTGGACAATGTAGAGTATGAAAGATTGTTCATCAAATTCAGGTGCTATTAAATGACAAATTGCACTAAACATGCTATTGGCACATTTTGACATAGTTGTTTTTGCTATATGCAATCCATGAATTTTCATTTCATGAACGACAGATTCATAATGGTTTTCAAGATATTTTCAAAGAGGTGACAAGGAATAATTTGGTACAAAGTTGCATCTACATAATCTTTTGTGTAATAGGGGTTCAAAATGTCCACTAATAGGATCTGTATCATGAAACAAAATGTTTAGTGGAATTGTATCTAGATCATGGTTGAAGAACAAATACCTTGTTTTCATTGTTAGTGACCATACTCCAATTGGTATGTTCAACCACTTTGATAGCCATTGTATGCAAAATGTGTCTCCCCATAGGCCTCTTTCAGATTGGAAATTGCTATTAGATGCAGAAAAACACATTCTACGAAGGTATGTGTCAACATCGTGAATTCCATGAAGTTGATATAACATGACAGGATCTAGTTCATATTGGTATGATTCTTTTGCCTCCGTGTCATTGCACTGTAGAAAATTGAGAAAATGGTCTATTATTCCATTGCGCAATTCAATAGACGAGTAACGAAAGTGCAGAAGCACTTCAAATGCATTAAACAAACAATCTCCAGGAGTATATGCAAATTGCTGTAGTCTAAAGAGACTATGGTTCATTAAAATGATATCAATATTAGCATCTATGCGATGTTTTTTTGCTGGATGGTAGTTTTCAATGTCTATGATTTCAACCATTTTTCTATGTATTTATTCTTCAGATTCGTATGGTGATTTGTTTACTAAGTAATATGTATGTTAGATTTTTTTTCCTCAAAGATGAGAAGAGGTTCTATAATATTTTTTTCTTTATTGAATATATGTTTATGATAATGTTTACTAGCACAAAAATACTAATTTTACTGTTATATTGTATCTTTGATTTCAAAACAATAAAATAAGAGAAGCAAAGTTGCAAGTAACTAGCTCCTATTTTGCATCTCTCTATATTTTAAAAGTATCACTGCAAAACAAACAACATGCAACATTGATTATTGTCTCTGAAAACATGAATCTCACATAGAAGCTATGTATTCTAGAAATAATTGACTTTTGTATACAATAGAAATAATGAAATATAGATTGTATCTCTCTTGATTAGTAAAACTAATCTTGCTAGTTGTAAACAACATACTTGTAATTACGAATATGTATGTACAGTCACATATGGACTGTAGCATAATAGCATCTTCAAGGCAAAAATATGCTTCATACAAAAAACTAAACGTGAGAATCGGCTTAGTTATAACAAAGCATTCATCTCTTATGCAAGCCCCAACTTTATTGCACCAAAGCATGTACTTGCAGGTCAATGTAGCAAATATTGGACAAGATAGGTCAACATAATATGGACTAATTCTATCATTATATTTTGAAAATTTGGTGGTTACACCACCTTTCATGATAAGACAAAATATTCATTTGAATCACAAATAAATGTATTGTATGATGATTTCTAACAACCAGTCATTGTTCTATGGACATTAACAATGATGGTGTATACAACAACAACATTTGGACCATCTGAAGTTGTATCTATACTACCTAGTACCACGTCTACATTTAAAGTATTGACTATTTGTTTTCTTCTTTGCCTTCTTCATGTTGATCTTTGAAAACCACTTATTATTTTTTGCATATTAACAAATGTACTGCATACAACAACAACATTTGCACCATTTGAAGCTGCAGCTAAACCGCTTCTTACAAGGTCTACATGCAAAGTATCCAACACTTGTTTTCTCCATTGATTTGTTTCTACAATCTATTTTGATATTAGCGATGTCTTCTTCTCCTATTAGTTGTTGTAGCATCTTTGAAAGTTGCATGTCACTACATTCCATCGTTCCAAATTCATAGATTCCATTCAATGCAACAAGTGGCACCTAACTTTGTTAAAACATCAAGAAAAAACAACAAATTAACTATCCAAAGGAATCAACTGACTGAAGAATAAGAGCAATACCAAAAGTTGAGACATAGTAACCTGTGGAGGATAATGTGAATAATAGATGGCATAGAACAATCTTGATTTAGACTATATGAAATCTTTAAAATCCTATAATAATAACTTAGGGCATGGGACTAAGACTACCACCACCATAGGTCCATAGCTATAAGACTAATGTGACTATTTGGGTAGCTGCTCTAATTTGCTATAAATCTCTAGACTATAGTATAACAAGTAATTTTTTCAATAAGCTATAAACTACCCTTGCCTTTGCATCTGTTCTATTTGCTATTTTGTTTTGACTGCTCCTAGTGTTGCTTTTACTTGATCAATTAAACTGATGACTCTTGTTAGGTGTCTTGTGTTCTGGAAGCAATTGTTTAAAGATTAATTATAACTAAATTTCAACTGAGGTGCTTGCATTTTCTTGCCTCCATAATATGCACACGATCCAATAATTTCTTGGAGGATACAAATAACCACAAAACAACTTGAAATTTAATTTATTTCATAGAGTTTTGTTTTTGGGCCTGTCTTAACTACCCTTGGCTTTGCATCTGTTCTATTAGCTACTTCTGTTTTCACTGTTCCATTTTTTACCACCAGTCTTTTGTGTTCCAGCTACTTTCTAAAATGGTGAACAGTCAGTTTTTTGATTATCGGCAGTAGTCCTCTGCGTTTGAAAAACATAGTCTTTTTTTTGTGTTCGGGGACAGTCTCTATTTTGGGTGAAACAGAGTACTTTTTATTTTAAATACAATGAACATAATCATTTTGATTTTTATATGAATGTGGGCATTTTTATTTTTAAACCTCGGTGGTCCCCACAGTGTCTTGTTGATGTGGCGAGTTCAGATGAGTTCATCGCAATCAGAACGTTTCATATATAGCACAACCTTTTCTTATGGCTCGATGCGATGAGTTCATCGCAATCATATAAATCGCTCTCTGCCCTAAGCCAATGTCTGCGGGTCCACAAGACCACGAGACATTAGAATAGTCAATCGCAAGTTGAATCGCATCGGGAATGTTTTTGTTTATCGCCCGATTGCACAATGTGAAATCACGGATCTGATCCACTTTCATACATCGCAGTTTATGTTTTGATCGCGGGTCCGTTCCTCTATCGAAATCAGAACTTTTCGAATGGCCCACTTGTATTGTGTTAAACTGGACCTGAGGAATTTTATTCAGCGGAATTGATAAGAGCTTTTTGCGTTACATTTTGTGCCTACATCAGCAGGCCCTTGGCGGACGCGATGTGGTTTTATACGACGGATTCAATAATCCATCACGTGCATAGATAGTGATGTCAGCACGGAGAGATTTGTAACGCGAAATGCATTAATGCAATTTGTTTCATCGTCTTTTGAAATCCGGAGGAGTTTTGTTTTCATTCATCGCGCAATGCAAAGGTTTTATGTCAAAGGTTTTAATATGTTTTATATGCATGATGAATTTTTTATAAAGTCCTTTGTTATAAGAGCTAATGTTAAAACATTTCAATGTTTTTAATATGAGCCTTCATTTTGGGTGGCCCCGAAAGGGTGTATTGATTTAGTTTTATTTTTAATGTAATATGTGCTGCGACGTATAAAAGACCTGAGAGCCTTTGTAACATAGTCTTATGTTTTTATTTCAAAAAGCACAGTAGAGTGCGAAATAGAATATGTTTACACATCAGTATTATTATTTTTTAAACTGAGAGACAGACAGTGAAGTTTTGTGCATTTTTTCTTGCAGTAGTCACTATTTTGTAAATCCCTCTGTGAGAGGAAGACATTGTAACAACAGTTTTTATTGTTAAGGAATAGAATTATTTCCTTTCTCTCTCCTGTTGTCATTAGATTTAATATTTGTTTCGAATCTGCACTTCTTTGGATGTTATTTAACATATAGCAACTCTGTCATTGGCTATGGACTGCAAAAACCAGGGAACGATGTAATAGAGGCCTTCGAATTTTACATCATAAAGTGAAGGTCGAAGTGCTTTTAGATAGAAATGATAATAATCGTGCTAATATGTTGTTCTATGAACAAGAGCATAAATTTTGATCTACTAATGCCGAAGCTAGAAATGAAGTGGAATTTGATTCAGAAAATGATGATGATAATAATCTACATTTTTCAATGAACAAAGGCTTCAGTAAACAGATTCGTTCCAAGGGAAATGACTTTGAATCCTCCGAGGCTGATACAAATGGTATTCTCATGCTAGGGACCTAACAAAATTCTGCTTTCCATGTTTTCTCTGAATGATATAATCTTGAGAAGTACTTCTAGGAACTTTATGAATTTGTTAAAAAGAAACGAGATTTTTAGAATGCAACAACTTTATCAAATTCAAATGGAATTGCGATCATCAATGTTTCATTGGCTATCATTTAAAACAGAGTCCATAATATGTAAATTGCAGGTAGAATATCATCCTCTTTGCACTCGGAATCAAAGAAAGAAAGGGAACTTAATATGTGGAATTACGTGAAAGAGTAAGAGAAATTATGCTTAGCAGACCTTCCAACCGGAGGCACACAGTTCCAGCCTGACTTGCAAAAGCTTTCTTGCAGAGTGTCCAGTGGCACGATAAATCTACTTGCAGATGTCTTTAGCAGAATACAACGATTTTGATGGTCAAGAAAAGAAAATCTAAAGAGCAGAAATAAAATTGATAGAGGTTCAAGCAAAATAACAACTGCAAAGTAGAAACTCGCACAAGTCCCATAATTTTGTGCCATTTAATTTTGAATTAATGGTTGTTAATATCAAGAGATCTACATGGGGTATCTGTGACATCGACTAGATCCTCCAACGCAGTTCTGTACTTACATAATGAATATCATAAATTCCATATTCGATGCTGAAAACCTTATTGTTGATAATGATTCTATGTATAATTAATAACATTAAAATATAAATTAATTTATTTGTCCAAATAGACAGAGACGATGATACAAGTAATAAAAGCTTCATGCATCACAATTTTATTTATGATGTTCTTATTAGCATGTGGCTGATGTGTACTTGGTAATGCTATATATGACTGTGGGTCAGTCTAGAGAAGTTCACCACTGATGTCAAGTACCTCGGGGGCCAGGTTCCTTCGTCACTGTACAATATATGGTACAAACATAACTTAATTTATTCGTCTCGACTTAAGATAAAAGTCTTTATATAATGACCCATGGCCTTATAACCTTACCTTTATTACCTATGGTATCAACCATATTACATTCATAACAGAGCATATTTTAAGGGTAAAATTAATGTGGTAAGGGTTGAACATTGTTTCAAATACATTCGAACGGAATTAATATAAGCGTGGATTGAGTGTTCGTGAAAGACTATGGTCGGGATAGCCTAACCCTTTTTTATGAGGCAAGGTATTATGCCGCCAAAGGGTCTAAGCTTAAGGCATAGATATTTGTTTAAAAAGACATAAACGTAGGTTCATATACCTTTGATACCATAGTCAAAATGTCAAAGTGCTATGGTGCTTCATTTAAAAGAACCAGATCTCATATTATTTGAAAAGGTTTATAACCTTTAATGCACAAGCTTCTGCACAACACTAATAGAGTGAACTCCCCAGACTCACATGCATTTATATGCACAGGAAATGGAAAGCGAATTAGTTAAAATAGCAAGTTGAACAGAATTGATAGAGCCATAAAAATCGGCACGAAACACTTAATGAGATAAGATCTCGAGAAATATCAAAACCATTAAATTGATATAATTACCCATAGTACAATTAATAGTAACAACTAAAATATCTCAGAGGTGTGGAGTTCGAAAACCGTCAAACCGTGAAGTTAATCTACATATATACGAAAAGGGTATAGGTTAGTTCAAATATAACTAATTTAAGTAATAATCATCAAGACATTAATGTTTATCATGTAATTGGTGAAAATTTGAATCTGAATTAGAAAAATAACAATTATTCACTATAACTATTTAACATAATCCCAATTACTAAAATTATTTTTAAAAAATCACAATTTTAAATATTATTATTTGTATTAGATTTATTTAACATTTCAACAAATTTCAATCCTAATAATTTTTTACAATTAATTTTTTTTAAATAATTTTTTAAAGTTTTTATAATTAAAATAAATAATAATACAAAAATGATAAAGTTTATTTAAAACATAATTTAATTTAAATTTTAAATTTTTATAATTACATTTTTTTTTCTTTTATACACTGTTGTTGTGTAATGTTATATCATAGCCTCATGTGCTTTTTCATTTGTTATTATAATATGTGTCGTAGTACATTTAAAACATAAAACAAATCTATGAATTTGTAGCTAACCACGTGGGAATGGAACCGTGAACGAAGCCGGAACCCTGTGTGAACAGTGAATGCGGTTTAGAGTCTAAGTCTGGTAGTATCGCGCAGCAAGAAGGGAAATAAGTAGTATTTAAGAAAATAACACGATCTCATAAACTGGGCGACGTGTGTCCATGAGAAGTTTCGAAAAACCACTCTCATTGCGCAAATTCTGTCAATTAACGTTCATGCAACTAAATCACGCGATATTGGGCTTTATTCGTTGGATCATCCAAACCGATCTGACGCCGTCCCAGCCGTTGGATGGGCGCGCAGGTTTAACAAAGATATGGTCAGCATTTTTATGTTGACATATGTTTATTTTATATGTCGTCCCGAATACCTAAGTGTCCATGGTATCATTGGTCGATATCCAACGTTGCAGTATTAAAACAAAGTCAAGTCTTGGTTCCATAGAAACACATATATTTATTGGTTGAAAGGGTTAAAAACACCAATTTGAATGTTGATGGTGAGTTTTCACCATACAGAGTAGGCATTACTGCATGATCCTAATCCTAATAATTTTTTACAATTAATTTTTTTAAAATAATTTTTTAAAGTTTTTATAATTAAAATAAATAATAATAAAAAAATGATAAAGTTTATTTAAAACATAATTTAATTTAAATTTTAAATTTTTATAATTACATTCTCTGTTTTTGCTTTTATACACTGTTGTTGCCTAATGTTATATCATAGCCTCACGGGCTTTTTCATTTGTTATTATAATATGTGTCGCAGCACAACGAAAGAGTCGATGTCTGACTGAATGCATGAGGCAGCAATGTTGAGTGGTTGGAGGAAATTCTGAATTCTATTGTGATAAGGAAACCCATGTATTTTTTGAATGCCAACAAAGAAGGGATGCAGAGGGTCGTTAAATCTCTGTGTGGATGGTGTTGAGGTCGGATAGTAAAGAAGCCGATAACTGGTTGGGACCATAACAGTGACAATTGAGTTAAATATCCGCACGTGGAGTTAATTGAAGCAGGAGAACGAAGAAGTATTAAAACGCAACGAATTGGTACCTAACCATGCGGGAATGGAACCGTGAACGAAGGCGGAACCCTGTGTGAACAGTGAACGCGGTTTAGAGTCTAAGTCCAGTAGTATCGCACAACAAGAAGGGCAGTAAGTAGTATTTAAGAAAAGAACACGATCTCATAAACTGGGTGACGCGTGTCCATGAGCAGTTTCAAAAAACCACTCTCATCGCACAACCTTTCTGAATTAACGTTCGTGCAACTAAATCACGCGATATTGAGTTTTATTCGTCGGATCATCGAAACCGATCCGACGACATCCCAGCCGTTGGATGGCCACGCAGGTTTAACAAACATATGGTCAGCATTGTTACATTGACATATGTTTATTTTATATGTGGGCCCGAATATTGCGTATTAGCGCTGGCCTTATATTAAGGTATATAAAATATTTTCAATATGAAAACAAAATTATTAAATGTGTCGTAGCACATATGAACCAAAACTATATAATAAAAAAAAAACTAAACTAAAACTAATGTTAAGACCTGTCGGGCGCACTTTACATTCGCATATGTTTATATAACATATGCTAAAACATATGTTTATATAATAAAACATATATAACTTAAAACCCATTCATCGCGCTTTGTTAAAACATATCAAACGAAACCTTATCAAACCTTAACATTTGACCTGGTGGAGCCCGTCAGAACTCAACGAAGATTAAACCAAATCACAACGTGAAATTGCGTTACAAACTTGTTGACGTCACAGAAATTTTTGTGCGCGTGATGAGAAATTAAATCTGCCCTATAAATCATATCGGGTTCGGTTTGGGCCTGCTGACGTGAGCGGCTTTTGTGACGCGAAAATGTTTATTAACTGCGCCATATAAAATTTCGGGTACGGAACTTCAATCCGCGGACGGCCCAACAAATAACCCGAGCTAATCCTACACCTCCACGTGTCTGCCTCAGCTGTGGTGCGGATCTTTCCCGACATTAAATCGACTTGGTACCAATACCACTACCAAAGCCAATGCAGATGCAACTTGAATTGAGGCACTTACTGATTAATTAAAGAAAAAAGAGATGTTGGCTAGAGGGCTTTCTAATCAGGAAAAAAAAAAAACTTCTACTCAGGAAAAAAAAGCCATAAAAAAGGAGAAAACAGATTTACCTCCAATTTCCTTGTGGTAAATCAGTAAAGGAAGCCATAAAAAGAGGAGAAAAATGATTTCCTCATGGTAAATTAGTAAAGCGTATTATTTTATATAAAAAATATACAATTTAAATTTTTCTAATTACAAATAATCAAAAGCCAAACTGCTAATTAAAATATTTAATTACTGCAAGACTACTAATTTAGGAAAAAAAGTTGTATCATACGAACGATGCCATGCCTTATAGAAGATGTATATCATTCAGATGCAAAATAGAATAAGAACGATCGCATGCCTTAGGCAAATATATATGCTATACAGCAGGGGAAAAAATTAAAAAGAACTAAAACCAATAACCTTCGAATAAGTAGGTTCTGCACAGTACTTAAACTGCCAGCTGATGAACATTGAATATTGTGAGTTTGCCCATACTCTAGATTCCAGTGAACAAATGAATAAAGACTGATAGAAAATTTCGAGGATCAAGACATGTATTGAGTACCGTACTAGTTCAGAAGGACAAGTTCATTACTCAAAGGACGACGATGTAGAAATGATGGCATTGCAGGATGAGCGACAATAACAAGTGAATAATTTCAACCAATAAGAAGCAAGGAAAAATATTTTTAAACAATAGACAATAGAAATTGGCACTAAGATCTATGCATTTTGCAATAACATGTTGAAACTATCCACCAATCAGATGCAAGAAAAATAAATTAAAAAATTATTAAAACTTAACTATAGAAAAACTATACAAAAATTCAAGAGATATGTCTAATCAAAGATAATTAATGTCACTATCAGGAAAAAATTTATGCGTAGTTACCTGCCAGAGGCGGCAGGTACAATAATATTTTAGGTTTATATGATTACTATGTATCATTAACATTTTATATTGAAGCTCCTAACCAAGTGGACAACTCAACATTTGTACTTGATCCTCCTAGCCTACAACTCAACATTGTACTCTTGTTTCCTTATTATCATACATATGCATAGTTCGTTGCCTTAAAATTAGGTATATATCCCACTTCACAATAGTGTGCACAAACCTTTGGGTCCACCATATGCATTCAATCTAACCATTCTCACTTTTATAAATTGGTATGGTTTATATCCCTAGGATGCCACCTAGATATGATGAAGGATATCACTATGAGAGTGGAGATTTAATGTTTTGCGTTTAAAATTATGATGCATGTATTAGTATTAAAGAAAGGATTTATAGAGGAATGTGGTGGTTTTAGTCGTTTAGTAGTCTTTGAGTTCATCGCCCTTCATGCCAATACTCATTGTAGTGACTTTGTGATCATGATAAAGGAGGAGATTCGTAGAAGGGAGAATAATTTAGGGAATTTGTGGGAAAACCAATATAAGTCGAATTAGAATTACTATTCTCCTTGCACTTGGGTTATCTAGTCACTCATGTTGTTAGAATTACAATTCTCCTTGCATTTGGCTTTTCTAGTCACTTATGTTGTTTGCAGATGTTAAAGGAAAGTTTGAGATGATATGGTTGCGACATTTTAAAGCTACGCTGGAAAAGTGATGTAGGAAAAAAACTTGGGATGGGATAAACAATTGAGTTTCAAAGAAGGATTACTTCGCTTCAAAGTATGGGTGGTCCTCAACTAGCTTCATTTAGGCTACCGTTTGTAGAGTTATTATTTTAAGGTTGGTTTGAATATTACCTCCCCCTTTGCTTTGTCTTAGTTAGTCTTGTGGTTTACTTTATTTTCTTGCTGCTCACCATTGTTACTTTTAGTCTTTGCTATCTCCTTTTGCTCACTTTTGTGGGTGAGGTAATATTTGAGTATGGGCATTTAATTCTTGTTCTAAAGTGTTGGTATTTATACCTTCCTACCTAATTTTCACCAAACTTTGGCCCAGTGTGTGTCACTATTAGAGAGGAAACTAATCCGCACTCCCTTTGGGACCCCCTATTTTGGCTTGCTACATTCTCTTATTTCCTTCGCTTTGTCTTAGCTAGTCTCATGGTTTTCTTAATTTTTTCTGTAGTCACCTCTCTTAATTTCAGTCTCAGTTATTTCCTTTTGGTCACATTTGTGAATGAGGTCATCTCTAAGTATGGGTATTTAATTTTTGCATGAAAATTCTTGTTTGTTTTCCTTCCTTATACTCTCAGGGTTATTGGTTGTTTGATGTTTTTTTTTTGTGTTGCTATGAGAGGTGAAACTAAGCCACATTTCCTTTAGAAACCTATGTTGTGGATTATTGTTGTCTCTTGCTACCTTTGCTCTTGTTGTAGGGGTTGGTTAGCATTGTCTTTTGGGACACTATTTTTCCCAATCTCTCTGTTCTTTTCCCTGTATCTATCTTCATCATGCCTAGAATCCAACACCCCTATGGTCGTAGGGGCCATCATGTGGCCCATCCATCCCCTACACTAAGGGCTCAATCTGCAGTTACGTGTTCCGCTGCAACTTATGTAACTAGTATTCCTCTTGAAATCCACAGAGAAATCCACCAAACAGATGAAGAAACTCAAGTAGAGGTAAGGTTTATCCACGGTTGAATTAAGGAAGAAATAAATAGTTGGATACCTAAGACCAAAAATATTGTGTAAGGAAAATTCACTATTTGTAGGTTGGATTCGTACTAGCAGCTTAAAAATTCCGCAAGGAAATTTATTGTAGAGAGATCAGAGACCCAACAAGAAATTATCTTATGCATCAATGAAGTCCATAGGAAAATTTGAAAACTAGGTGCTATTGTATCTATCTTAGCAAAGAATGTAGCGAACTTGGAATTTCCCCACTTAGATGAGGACACCAAAGAACCAACCAACATAAATGTGGATTCTCCATCAAATTTATTTTTTTTGTAAGTAAGAAGTGGGATTTCTATTCAACTTTCAAAACATAATTACATATGCTGCCAGTTGGTCTACTAGTCTCGAAACCAGATCAACTGCAATAGAGCCATGTTTTCATCAGACCCTTGTTCATGATATTACTAACATTCTTTTGTTTCAATCAAAATTTACAAAAAAACATATGTAATCAGTCCTCCTTATAACTTTTATATACCTTGAACAGAGGAGGCCTAAATTTGCGAGCAAACTCGGGCCATAATAGTACCAGCTCTACAAACAAGACTAAATGTAACAAAATCAATATAACAACAACATCGTAACAACAAAAAATAATCAAACAACAACATTTAGACACCAAGC
Source organism: Pinus albicaulis (assembly GCA_034641835.2). Lineage (NCBI taxonomy): Eukaryota > Viridiplantae > Streptophyta > Pinopsida > Pinales > Pinaceae > Pinus > Pinus albicaulis. The sequence continues at coordinate 559,112,100 of CM076569.1, read as the reverse complement.
TAGATTTCAAGATTTTTTTCGGAAGGAGTTTCGACCGATTTAGCTCGCTTCATGTTGTTATCCTAACGATACATCTCTCTTTTTGTGCTTCGGATGTAGACTTGACACACTTCCGTATGGTTGTACTCTTCATTTCTAGGGTTTATGTCTAGGTGGTGGACATAATGCAAAAAAGTATCAATTTTTTTTCTAGAGTGTTAATGTGGTCCTTCTGTTGATGCTCAATGTCCACCAGTGTTCGCAAATGGGTTTATAAATGCTTCATCATTTTCTAGAGAATGTCGATTTGTTTCTTTTTGGATCCTTGAGAACCTATGTTTGTGCATGTCTTCGCAATAACCTTTCCCATGAGAATATTTATGTTCCCCATCGTGTCCATCGTCTTGTGGAAGAGGGTTTCATAGGTCCTGGAGACCCTCGTATCAATCACCCAGTCCCCCTCTTTAGCCACTCAACTCTCTGATTTTTTAGCTCTATGTTCTCTGACATCCTACTCCAGTGCTTCCAAAATGGGCTTTCCTTCCTCCGACACTAAATCCACATACGATTTTGCATCTTCCCAAGACGTTGTATCCATCCTCGTTCGGTTATGAAAAGTTTCCTTTTGCGGGCCTCCTTGAGGCCTACCCTGATGGTGATACTACCTACAGGGATCCATACTACCATCGCCAGAAAACCTACAGAGCAACAAAAACTTGATATGAACTCTTAGAAACCACTTTTCGTGTTGGATAACCTTGGAGAGGAATGGGAAATAAATAGTTGTTGTTTCCCAAACCCCGGAGCTTCCATCACTCTGCAACTTTCCTAATTCAGCCATTATTGCATGTTCAGGGTGTGATAGACCAGATAGGTTCATCCATGTGCATCACCCACTTAGTACCCGATTCATTTATATCTAATATATTTTCATCCTTTAAATATTTTACCTATCCATTAACTGTAACTACCGATAATTCGAATAGTATGTAGTAATGTTTTTGGCCCAGCTCGTAGGGGAAGGAGGATTCATATCAGGGTTTGTACCTCCCCCTGTCACCAACTTTCATGTGATGATCATCCATGTACCCTACACCTAGACAACTCAGGCACCACCTAGTTATAACGACCTTATATCATATTGGTTGCATGTTGTCTGATGTTCTCGATTTCTGTTGATCATTGATCGCATCTAAGGATTTGGCCCTCCTTGAGGCTTGTCACCTTTGCCATATACTTATCCCAATGTTGACTGCTCTTATGCATGTCCAGCTTTGCAAGGCACATTCAATCCCTCGTTATCCAGCCCATCTTCCATCTCATTCATCGATCGACAAACTCGATTGAACTTGATTATCTGCATGACTTCCAAGTGTTGCTAAATTCGCTAAATGATCTGTCCTAGACGCGAGTGTGTCTTGACATTCCCTATGTTGGTTCCACACTGAAGTCGTTTCACCACTTAAATCACCAAAACTGAGTCTCCTTCAATGGTGCAATTGTAGGTGTTGGCTTGAACCAATAATTCTATCCCTTGTTCCAGAGCATGAAATTCCACTACATTGTTTGTGGCAGTACCTAGATGATTGAAATAAAAGTGAAGAATCCTTCCTGCATTGTCTCGTATTACCCCACTCGCTCCTACTTGAAAAGGGTTTCCTTTAGAGGTTCCGTCAAAATTTAACTTCAGAAATCCCTGGGTTGGAGGCGACCATGTCGATGCAAATTCATGTATTTGGGGTTCCTTCCTTTTTTTATAGTAAGCTTGGGCTCATTTTAATCCTAAAATTTACATGATTATGTTCTCTTGGTGTGAAGGGTTGTGTTCCCCATTTTTGAGCGAGCCACTAAGGATTGTTTCTTGTAATTGTTGCAAGATTTTTGCTATTCGAGCCAAAGCCGGGGAGGATTTACCTTGAAATATCCATCGATTTCTTTCCTTCCAAACTACACATATCAAAAATCCCAGACTTAAACACTAGGCAAGGTTTACCAACTCATTTTTCAGGATATATCCTCATCATTTTCTTGATGTTTCTTGAATGTTGTATTGATGTCTATCTGATTGGGGAAACACTTGAGAGACCCAATCCCATAAGGTATATGTGTACTTGCATCTGTTGAGAAGGTGGTTTATGGATTCCTCCTAATTCTCACATAGGTTGGTTTGCGGAGAACCAATGAAACCTCTGTAGAATAGGTTTTCCCAAGTTAAGATATTTTTATATATGACCAACCAAATGAAAAGCTTTATTTTTGACCATTGTGGGATGGACCAAAGCTTGTTGCACATTGGTTTTTCTAGTTCCCGTTGGTGCTCTGTTAAGTATCAGCGCACCTCCTTTAGGGTAAATTATCGTTCATCCTTATCCCCCACCTTAGTTGGTAATTGTCCTTTGAGCATAGAATATTTCTTCCTCACAGTTATTTTTCCAGGTCTTGGAAAATCTGGGCCAACAGTTGTTGCTCATGGTGAGTTAGAGAAGACCACTTTCGCCATTTCTAGTGATCCCCTCCTAGGTCCCAATACTGGTGGACTTCCCATTTTCTCTCTCTTTGAAGTTCCTACTGGAAGGTTATTCTCATTGCCGAAGAAAATCTAGGTTCTTGTTATTATGCGTCCTCCCAAAATAAGGTTTTTTGACCATTTATTATTTCCCAAAAACAATGGTCCTGAATTATTCCTCGGTTCCGCCAAGCCAGGTTCCTGGTGGCTGAGCCCACCGTCTAGTCATTAAATTTGATTGGGATTTGGGGGTTCAATTTTGGAGTGTATTTTGATTTCCAGAAGGCTGCCCAAGGGATCGAAACACATTTGATGCATCTCCACCACAATTTTCTCCACACACCACATTTATTGTCTTAGGATCCTAGAGGCCTAACCCTCCTCTATATTTTGAATTGTAGATTTTGTCCCATCCTACCAAAGCCCATTTCGTTTTTTTCCTCAATGCCCCACAATAGGAAATTATGTTGGATTTCTCTTATTTTGTTGAGGATCCCTTTGGGGGCTAATAAAAAATATAGTAGATACATAGGGATAGCTTTTAAAACTTCCTTTTTCAGCACTAGCTTGCCTGCTAAATTTAGTGCTCGGTAAGTCCACCTGTTAACCTTGTGTTGTAGTTTGGAAATTAGGGTTTCCTAGGTTGACCTTTTTCTATGTTTATTTGTTAAGGGTATTCACAGATACGTTTATTCCAGAGTTTTCCTTTGGAATATTAGGATGTGAATAATATTTCTCTGCACATAAATGTGAGTTTTGAAAAAGAAAATAATTGATTTTCACCGATTAACCTCCGTACCTACAGCTATGGCGACGTCATCCAGGATATGCTTGTAATCCCTGGCTTATTTGACAGTGGGAACATCGTGAAGTATTGTATCATCCACAAATTGTTGGTGGGTGGTTGGTTTACACTTTGAATGTGGTTGTAACCCTTTAATCCCACCTGCAGTAGTATATGCTTTGATGGTTCTACAGAGACCCTCCATTGCTGGAACAAATAGAAAGGGAGATAACAGGTCTCCCTTCCTCATATCCCTTTTTGGGGAGAAGGATTTTTTTGGAGCCCCATTGACCATGATTGAAAATATGGTTGTAGTGACCAGTGACAAGAGCCACTAGACCCATTTTTGTTGGAAGCCAAAAGCCTACAACATGCTCTCCATATATTCCCAACTTAGTTTATCATAGGCTTTAACAATATCCAACTACATTATCAATTCGGTTTTTTTCTAGATCTTGAGGGAGTGGATAATTCCAAGGGCCTATATTACATTTTCTAAGATCTACCTCCCCTCTAAAAAACCCACTTGTTCCTCCGAGATCGGGATTGGAAGCAAAGGCTTCAACCAATTAACAATGAATTTTGAGATGATCTTATAGATTACATTACAGAGAGAAATCAAACGAAATTGATCAGGAGTGTTAGCTTCTTTTTCTTTTGGAATCATGGGTATAAGGGTGGCATTGAGATATTTTAGTACTATAGCCGATCTCCTGGAGTCTTCTACAACTTCTAATATTTCGTGGCCTACAATATCCCAACAAGATTTGAAAAAATATACTGTAAATCCATTGGGGTTAGGTGCCTTTCATTGGGCATATCCCACACTACCTGCTCCACCTCCTCCATGGATATTAGCCTAAAAATATTATTATTCTGCTCCTCTATGATTATCCTTTAGACATTATTCAATATTTTTTGAATGGTAGTTGATCTGTCTCGTGGGAGTTATGTTGTTATGTTATGGAAGTGTTGGAGAAAAATCCACTTGATCTCTTTATGGGTATGGAGCATGTTCCGATCCTTGTCCTTCAATTTCAGAATTTAGTTATGAATTCTATAGGATACCATGGTTCGGTGAAAGAATGATCAGATGCTCAAAATTATGCTCAAAAATCAAAATTATTGGATCAGTGTGGAACCTGAACTACCGCGTAGATCTCATTGTTCTGAATCTGGCGCAACTTGTTTCGCGGAAAACTGACACCATATGCTCCCAGAAACGCGTTTTGTCCACTTTTTCAAACAAGCAAATTAAAAAAAAAATTACAGGGACAACCCAGTCAGCAGTCCATACTGCAGACTGAGCATGCATAGTGGGAGGTTGATTGGTCAACGAAATTTTCTTCAACCTATGGTTGGGTGACAAGTGGAATGATGGGATTGGTTCGTTTGTGGAAGTTTTTGATTGGTTAGGTTTGTGGCCAACCACATGCTTCCAAGTGGTCCAACTAGAGGCCGCCATGTGGCAGCACGGGAGGCCATAAAATATTTGGTTAATTATGAATGGAGCAAGCGGGGGTCGAACCTACGATCAACTAACACCAAACGTCGAGCCAAACCATTGTGATACCGCACATGTTGCTTAACCATATACGAAGTCCGCCTAGTTTTGTATTAATGTCGTTTCCGCATTAGGGGCAGAGGGTCGGGGTCTAGCCCCAACCCTGGTCACCATTGGAGGTAGGACCACAAGTGGGAGGCTAGCCCCGCACCCCCACTTATAACCATAATATACAATATAATTACAGAATGTGACCACGCAAACCGAGACCGCGATGGAGCCGTAATTGCGGATTCCTAACCGCTAGTTGCCAACACCGCCACAGAGACCACGACTCTGCCATGTGCTTAAAACCAGAGTTAAGTCCTACGGTTAGCCTAACTTTCGGCACCTATTTAAAAAATTATTATTCAACCATATTGTATATGGTTAGAAATCTGGGTTTTAGGCATCAATGGGAAAATTAGCGCGGTGACAATTTCACCCGATTTTCAGCAAAATCGGTGCTCAATTTTCTGGATTCTGGGTGGATTTGTAGGATTGTGTTATATTTTGAGGAATTTGTGCAATGAATAATAGAGAAACTAGGGGAAGTCATAAATTCTCAAATTTTTGGCCAAATTTGATGCAGAAAGAGGATATAAAAGCATTTTTGGGCATTCTGGAGCTGATGGAAGAGGTTTTAGAGTTGTTTGAGCATTGTAAACACATGTAATCACACTTTTGAGAATAATAGAAGAGGGCCAAGCCATTGGAAGTTGGACCAAGGAGACGTAGCCTAGACGGGGTGAACTCCTTCATCATATTGTGATGGCTGACTGTTTATGGTGATGTTTATGTATGCTAGATGTTGTTGTTCAATGTTTATTTATCTTATTTTTATCAATAAGTTAAACTTGAAATTAACCTCTCAATCCTCAAGCATGTTGAGATTCAACAAGATGATGAGCTTAGTGAAAAGATTTGCCTTCACTAAGTGGGCCCGCAGGCTATTTTTGGCGCAAGTCTATTTTTAGACATGTCGATCATATTTCAGAAGTTGTAGGATGCTATTTGTGGATGGTTGATCGAGTTGAAAGAATATATGAAATTCTATTTTTAGAATATTGGGCGAAGTCTATTTATAGATCGTCAATCTAAAAATAGATGCATGTCGATTATTATTAGCTCTTAATAATAATCAGACTCTAAACAACAACTTATTCTCTTGGAGCACTTCAGTTCAGTGCACAGATGTGGCACAACAGCTGACAGAAGGAATTACGCTATTACTAAGGTTTTACTGGAGCTATTGCATGGAGGAATCAGTTAGAACTCAAGTGGCATAGTTATGACACAGTTGCAAGAAGTAGTTATGGAGTTGTATTCAGTTTAACTCAGTTAGACTCAATTGAGCTAGTTGTATCTAGTCTAACTGATTGATACACTAGTGAGAATGGAGTGAATTAATTAGTTAATTAATTCATAAATAATAACTCATTAATCAATTGAACAATACATCAGTTAACTATAGTGCATGGTAGTTTCAGTCGAGACCAGTGGAGAGATAGGTGAAAGGGCAAGATAGACTATCTGTTGTGACTATAGTGATGCATTGATTTCATCCAACACAGAGTGGAGATTCCAATGAGGATTGCGTAGTAAATCCAAGAGTAATTTGAATTCATTCAGAGTTATTCTTCATCAGAGATTGCGCAGTGGAGGCAGGCTAGCAGGTGGCAAAGATCGGTGCATGGATTTGCAAGATTGGGCTTGATTAGTGTATGCCGATTGTACTGTACTGAGAGCTTGTGATAAGATTTGTATGCTTGTATGAGATTTTCATATGATCTCCATGTTACATAATATATAGTTGGGGTTTTCAGCTTCAGGATTTCCCGGTTTAAAACTGTGTTATGTGCGATTGAATATTTTTTGTTTATGCTTCACATGTGTGTGCAATTAATTTTTCCTCAAAAGATTAACAAGTGGAATAGATTCAGTATCTTGCATAAAGTTAAATAGTGTGAGATCAGGTGGATATTGGACATATGCATGCTTAGTGCATATAATTTCTACATGATATCAGAGCATTGTTGATTGAAGATTGCAATTGTGAAGTGAGTTTGTGCTGGTGGACAATTCGAATTTGCTATAGAAGATTCTTGGTGCATAAATCGAGTATACATTGAAATGTCTTTCAATGGGTTGATATTGGAGTATGCCCTTGATGGGAGCTCGAATTACATAGCCTGGAAGGACAGGATGGAGGCGGTGCTGGAGGATAATGGGCTGAAGGATTTCATCGATAGCAATGTTCCTAAGCAGGGATCTAGCGATGCTGCATTACTTGATGCATGGAAAAATAAGAATGCAAAGACGAGGAGGATTCTGTTGGAAGGTGGGACCATATTGTGTCCAGCCTTCACATGAAAGCCATCCATTCTTAATGCGGAAGGCTTTGACAAATTTGTTCCAAAGCATAAGTGACCAGAGGAAGTTGGCGCTTAAAGACAAGCTCAGAAAAATAAAAAAGGAGAAAGGCAACAGTATTCCAAAATACCTCACAAAGTTTTTCCATTGCAAGGATGAGCTAGGAAGTGTGGGGGTTACTGTTGATGAAGAAGACTTGGTGAGCTTGGCTCTCCTTGGGCTTCCGAAGAGTTGGCATAGCTATGAAGACTCTGTCAATGGACGGGAGAAACTGCCAGGATGGGAGTGACTTTGGTCGGATCTTGTGTAGGAGGAGATAAGGCGGGGTACTAGGGATGGATCTTCATCGAAGAATGAACATGAATAAAATTGCGCTTTGGCTGCCAAAGCAAGGAAAGGGAAGGGGAAGAAAAATTCTTCTAAATCCAGTGTGAAAGGCAAGAAGCAGGACTTGTCCAAAGTGAAGTGTTTTCACTATCACGAGCATGGACATTTCGCCACTAACTGTCCACAGAAGAAGAAGAATAAGTAAGCTGATGGATTTGCAGCTGGAGAGGCCTTAGCCTTGCAATTTGAGATAGATTTTTCCTTGATCACATGCTTGGTTTCAAGCTGCATGGGATCAGTGTGGTATATTGACAGTGGTGTGTCTTTCCATATGACGGGAGACAAAGAGTTGTTTAATGACTTGGAGGAGAAGGACCTCCAGATGCATATAAAGATGGGCGACAATGGTCGGTATAGTGCGGCTGGCATTGGGACCATTACCTTTGAGAGGGAGTTCGGTAATCCATTCTTGTTGAAGAATGTCATGCATGTTCCAGGTCTGAAGAAGAACTTGGTCTCAGTCACAATGCTGGAAGACAGGGGTTATGATGTTGTTTTTAGTGAGGGAAAAGCCTTCCTTCGACATAAAACAACGGGTCAAACCAAGAAGATAGGGGTTCAAATTAAGAACCTCTACAGGTTAGAGGTAGATGGCTGCGCTGCAATGGTAGGCAAAGTAGAAGAATTGGTGAGCTGGGATGAGGGCGAATTATGGCACAGGAGATTGGGCCATCTTCACCATGGCGCTTTGAAAATTTTGCAACAAATTTCTACTGGACTTACCAAGGGTACTCTTGCGCATTCAAATCAGTGCAAAGGATGTACAATGGGTAAGGATGTATAATGGGTAAGTTTGTGAAGACCACCTTTCATGAGAAGGAGAACCGTGCTTTAGTGATCCTGGAGAGAATTCACACAAACGTGTGTGGACCATTCTCGGTTGCTTCAACAACGAAACATAGGTATTATGTGATATTTGTTGATGAATTTTATTGTAGATGCTGGATCTTCTTTATGCAGAATAAGAGTGAAACGTTCTCAAAGTTCTGTGAGTTCAAGGCATTGCTGGAGAAGGAGTCGGGGAAGCAGGTGAAAGCTCTAAGGGGCGATAATGGTGGTGAATACATCTCTAGAAAATTCAAAGACTTCTGTAGAAAAGAAGGAATTCGAAGAGAACTCATAATGCCTCATAACCCACAGCAGAATGGGTTCGCAGAGAGAAAGAACAGAACGATCGTGGGTGTTGCACGAGCGATGTTGCATGATCAGGGCCTACCGATGCACCTGTGGGCAGAAGCATGAAAAACTGCGGTTTATGTGCAAAAATGTTGTCCTCATAGAGTACTTGGCATGAGTACACCCGAGGAAGCTTTTACTAGTAAGAAGCCTGATATTTCTCATTTGAAGATTTTTGGCTCACCTGTTTACATTCATGTGACGAAGGACACCAGGAAGAAGCTGGAGCCGACTGCAGAAGTTGGGATATTTTTGGGGTACACAGAAACACCCCATAACTATCGTGTGTATTTTCTAAACAGTCGGATGACTATTATGCGACAGGATATAAAATTCAATGAGGTGAAAGCCATGAAGTTGTTGCTTGAGAGGGAGCTACACTTGCATGCGAAGGAGGAACTTCTTGTTCCCAAAGATGAGACTCTGGATGTGGATCAGACACAGGAGAAGATTCATGGAGTGGAGGTGTCCACTCATGTAGAACCAAACATCAGACAAGGAAGAAAGCGTACCACAGAAGCTGAGAGACTGAAGGTGGATGCGGCACAGAATGTAGGAGTCCCTACATCATAGCGCAAACAGAGACAGTCACCTGACCGATATACTGGATACATGGCTCTTATGAGCAAGTGTATTGTGACAGAGCCATCTTCTTTTGAAGAAGCAACGCAAGAGCCCACATGGGCAGATTCCATGGTGGAGGAGTATGACTCCATTGTCATAAAGAGTGCTTGGGAGATTGTTCCAAGGCCGGTGGGGAAATCAATTGTAGGATCAAGATGGATCTACAAGGTAAAGAAAGCTGCTGATGGGAGCGTCGATAAGTATAAGGCAAGATTTGTTGTCTGGGGCTTCTCACATATTGAGGGGATTGACTATGAAGAAACCTTTTCACCTGTCGCACGGTATTCTTCTATATGGACCATCCTTGCTCTCTCAGTGCAGATGGGTTGGCACATTCATCAGATGGATGTGAAGACTGTGTTCCTTAATTGGATCATTGAGGAAGAGGTGTACATTGAGCAACCTGAAGGATTTTAGATCTTTAGCAGTGAGTCGCATGTGTGCAGGCTCAAAAGAGCATTGTATGGGCTAAAACAAGCACCCCATGCTTGGTACACTTGGATCGACAACTATTTCACTGGACTTGGCTTCACCAAGAGTGAGGCGGATGCAAACCTGTACCAAATTGTGGTTGAGGGTAAGCTTTTGATCTTTGTACTTTATGTTGATGATTTGATACTAACAGGTGATGAGCAGTTGATACACTCATGCAAGGCTGATCTTGCAGAGTTTGAGATGAAGGATTTGGGCCTCCTTCATTATTTCCTTGGATTGGAAATATGGCAGTGGGAAGGTGAACTGTTTGTGTCTCAAGGCAAGTATACCCGGGAGATACTGGAGAAGTTTCACATGCAAGGCTACAAGCTTATCGACACTCCTCTTCCAAGAAATTGGAAGATAGAGGATGCTACATCGGCAGAGGTAGTGGATGCCATTGTTTATTGACATTTGGTGGGTTCTCTAATGTATTTAGTCAATACAAGACCGGACATATGCTATGCGATGAACCAGCTTTCACAAGCGATGGTTAAGCTTACCAAGCTCTTTTGGAAGGCAGACAAGCATGTCTTGAGATATCTCAGGGACACATATGAGTATGGTTTATGGTATAGACAAACGGATGAGGTGAAGTTGCATGGCTTCATAGATGTAGATTGGGCAGGAAGCCCAACAGACAGAAAAAGCACATCAGGAGGGATTTTCAGTATCGAATCTACGGCAGTTTCTTGGTACAACAGGAAACAAAGATTCGTGGCATTCATTTCAGCGGAAGCAGAATACTTTGCAGCAAGTTTAGCTGCATGTGAGGCTATCTGGATGAGGAAGATTCTGGTTGGTTTGTTTGGTTCACATTTAGATCCCACGGTGATTCATTGTGATAATCAGAGTTGCATTAAACTCTCTGTTAATCCTGTGTTTCATGATAGATATAAACATATTGATATTCGGTATCATCATATCAGAGATTGTGTGCAGTGGAAGATCATGTTGCTTCAATACATTCCCACGGAGGATCAAGATGCAAATATTCTGACGAAGGCGCTCACCAAGAGAAAATTCGAATACCATAGAGGCAGGATCGGGGTGAAGGATAATCCCTATCTTGTTGAGAGGGAGTGTTGAGATTCAACAAGATGATGAGCTTAGTGAAAAGAGTCGCCTTCACTAAGTGGGCCCACAGGCTATTTTTGGCGCAAGTCTATTTTTAGACATGTCTATCATATTTCAGAAGTTGTGGGATGCTATTTGTGGATGGTTGATCAAGTTGAAAAATAGATGAAATTATATTTTTAGAATATTGGGCGAAGTCTATTTATAGATCATCAATCTAAAAATAGATGCATGCCGATTATTATTAGCTCTTAATAATAATCAGAATCTAAACAGCAACTTGTTCTCTTGGAGCACTTCAGTTCAGTGCACAGATGTGGCACAAAAGTTGATAAAAGGAATTACGTTATTCCTAAGGGTTTACTGGAGCTATTGCATGGAGGACTCAGTTAGAACTCAAGTGGCAGAGTTATGACACAGTTGGAAGAAGTAGTTATGGAGTTGTATTCAGTTTAACGTTTAACTCAGTTAGACTCAGTTGAGCTAGTTGTATCTAGTCTAACTGATTGATACACTAGTGAGAGTGGAGTGAATTAATTAGTTAATTAATTCATAAATAATAACTCATTAAAAAACTGAACCATACATCAGTTAACTACAGTGCATGGAAGTTTCAGTGGAGACCAGTGGAGAGATAGGTGAAAGGGCAAGATAGACTATCTGTTGTGACTATAGTGATGCATTGATTGCATCCAACACACAATGGAGATTCCAATGAGGATTGCGCAGTCAATCCAAGAGTAATTCGAATTCATTCAGAGCTATTCTTCATCATAGATTGCGTAGTGGAGGCAGGCTAGCAGGTGGCAAAGATCGATGCATGGATTAGTGTATGACGATTGTACTGTACTGAGAGCTTGTGATAAGATTTGTATGCTTGTATGAGATTGTCATATGATCTCCATGTTACATAATATATAGTTGGGGTTTTCAGCTTCAGGCTTTCCCGGTTAAAAACTGTGTTATGTGCGATTGAATATTTTTGTTTATGCTTCACATGTGTGTGTAATTAATTTTTCCACAAAAGATTAACAAGTGGAATAGATTCAATATCTTGCATAAAGTTAAATAGTGTGAGATCAGGTGGATCTTGGACATATGCATGCTTAGTGCATATAATTTCTACAAAGCATTTTGTTTATATGCTGAATTGGATCTTAACACAAAAAAACTAATATTCCCATTCAAATCAAGTGGGTATCAGAGCTTAAGGTTTACTTGTGCAAAGAGGATTCAATTTGTTTTTCAAGTGTTTAAATTCTTACAAGGTTGAAGCTCAAGAGAGGAGAAGACAAGCTTGTGGATGCAGGTTCTCCAGTTGGAGCCAGGAGAAGGAGGGAACAGTTACCACAATTTCCACCACAAGTTTCACCTCCATTTGTAGTAGAAGCTTCAGTAAGCATGTCTCATGAAGGAGGAATTGATAACATGTCATAGGATGAGAAAGATTTTAGGAAGGTTTTCTTTGACATGACAGAGATGGTGAAGGTCCTTTATGAAGAGAGGAACACAAGGTTGCAGGGTGAAATCTCTAGGCCTACAAGAGGATAGGGTTCTCCAAGAGGAGGAGGTAATGGAAATGCATTAGGGGACTTTTGAGGTCTAAAATGGGCCTCCTAAGAAAAATGTACAAAAAAAATAAACTTTATAAGAACCAATAAGATTCAAGATGATGACTTCAACCATAGGGGATGATTCACCATTTTTTAAGTAAAAGGGTAAAAATATTAAAAAATAATAAAATAATAAAACTACGTTTTTAACTTATATTTTCAACTTATCTCCCAAAGTTTTTACTCAAATTTCGAGTGGGAGTACTCTTTGGATGAAACATTTAATCCCTCATCCAAGGAGTGCCCATGTTGCATACTTTTGATGGACCCTGCTACACGAAAAATGAGAAATACATGAAAAAACATGATTGCAATCACGATTTTCATGTATTTCTCAATTTTCGTGTAGCAGGATCCATTGAAAGTATCCAACATGGGTACTCCTTGGATGAGGAATTAAATTTTTCATCCAATGAGTAATCTTGATCGAAATTTGAGTAAACAGTTTGGGAGATAGGTTGAAAATACGAGTTGAAAAAGTAGTTATTTTTTTTTTCCCTCTAAAATTTGATGATGTAATCAAATCGTATTTTATTATTTTCACTATTATTTTATAATTTCCTTAGGAGGCCCATTTTAGACCTCAAAATTCCCCTAAATTTGGGTGATAAGTCACCATCTACTCAACCATCATCCTCACCACCATCTTCACCTTCATCTTCATCCTCCTCCACTACTACAACCCTTACACATACTCATCAACTTACCTCAAAAGGAATTAGTAAAAAACCCTTGTTAAAACTTGATATCAAATTTGAGCTACCTATGTATAATGGTGAAGTGAATGTAGAGAAGATGGACAATTGGGTTCGTTAGTTGGAGGTCTGTTGTAGAATTCAAAACCTTCAAGATGATGATACAAAGATACAATTGGCTTCCTTGAGACTGGAGGGTGAAACAATAGTATGGTGGGAAGCCAAGACACAAGATGAGATTAAAAAACATGTTAAGATATCAATCTTTTGGTATAATTTTATTTTTGAAATTAAAATACAATTTTACCCTCTAGCATATATGCAAAAAGCCATCATGAATTGGAAAAACTTTAGACAACTTAAGGGTCAAAGTGCAAAAGATTACACCCAAGAATTTAGGAAAAGAGCTCTTATGTTAGGTGTTGATTTTCATTCATAATACACATTGCTGAATTATATAGGGGGTTTACATAGCTACCTAAGGATTACTATCCTTATGTTCAATCCCACTAGCCTAGATGACGTTTGTGTGCAAGCCACCTACCTTGAGGCAAGAGGGAAAAATATTCCAGAAGAAGTAAAAAGAAGCCATTTAAAGGTGGAGAGAAAGGAAAGGGTTTCAAAGAAAAGGGAAATAAAAATGCATTCATTAAAAAGGAAGGAGATAAAATGACATTCAAACATTATTCCAAAGAGGGTCATGATAAAGACCAGTGATGGAAGCTTCATCCAGAGATGAAGCCCTAGAAATTCAACAACAAAGGAAAACAAAACAGAGTTGAAACCACTCAACATGATTTGGGATCCGACTTGGGTATGAAACAAAAATTACAACCATGGGTATGAAGGGAAATAATCCATTGCTAGCACTAGCTCATCAAATGGTCACACTAGTACTCTAAATGAAGAAACAATAATTGAATTATTTCATGTCAAGGTTATTTCAAAACATACAAAAATTAACACTCTATTTGATAGTGGGTCTCAATCCAATTTTATATCTGAAGACTTAGTCAAGAGACTTAATCTTGAAACCATTCCTCATCACAAACCATATCCATTAGTTTGGATATGAAAGAACACAAATTTGCAGGTTACAAGAAAGTGTATTCTTTGGTTTGCAATCACACAAAACTTCATTGATGAAGTTCAATTAGATGTTGATATTTTAGGAATTGTTTTGGGTAGTCCTTACCTCTATGCTAGAAAATATATCTTCTATCTCCATGAAAACAAGTATCACTTGTTAAAAAATGGTGTGGAGTAGCTCATCGTAAGAAACTAAATATTTCAATAGTTAATGTTGGGCAAATAAAAAGACTAGTGAATTCTTCTTGGCTGTCCAAAGCATTAATCATATTAATATCAAGAACTTCAAAATTGGATTCAGCCATTAATATAGCTAGACCTTGGCCTTTGATGAGTTTAGTGGGTTTTATCTCTAAATCATATTCGATAATAACAGCAATCCACTTACCTCTCTTACCATCTGGGTCCTGTGTTAGAATGTCTTTAACAACCGAATTAGGGACAAAGGCAATGATGTGTGAGTGAAGGATGTATACTCTAAAGTCTTTCAATGCTTTAACCAAAGCAAAATCTTGCTTTTCCATAATATTATACTTCAAAGGGGCATCCCTCAATGCCTTGCTAAAGAATGCAATAGGCTGCTCTTGTCCTTGTGGATTTTTCTGTAAAAGGACAGCAGCAATGGTATGTTCTGATGCAAACGAGAAGATATAAAAATATTTTGAAAAATCAGGGTTTATGAGAACCGGTGTTTTGGTTAATGCTTGTTTCACCAGCTCAAAGGATGTCTTTGCTTCCAAGGTCCATTTTATCCCTTGCTCCTTCTTCAACATGTTTGTGATATTTCTAAGGAGCTCTGCCAAGTTAGGGATGAACCTCCTCAAAAAGTTAATCTTTCCAATGAAAGACTGCAACTCTTTAATATTTCGAGGATGAGAGATTTGCAATATAGCCTCAATCCTCTTTGGATCTATCTTTATACCCTCTTCTGAAATAATGTGTCCAAGAAGCTTACCTTCTTGGAGACCAAATAGTGTCTTCTTAGGGTTTAAAGATATTCCAAACCTTTTGCACTTCTCGAAAATTTTTCTCAAATGTTCTAAATGTTCTTCATCTGTTTTTGAAAACACAGTGACATCATCTAGATAGATAATGATGAAGAAGCCCAATTCTTCCGAGAATGCTATGTCCATGGTTCTCTGAAAGGTTGCTCCAGCGTTCATTAGACCAAAAGGCATCTTCACATACATGAAAGTGCCCCATGGAGTAGTGAAAGTTGTCTTTAATTGATCAGCAGGGTGAACTAAAATCTGATTATACCCTGAATAGCCATCAAGCAACGAAATCCTTTTAGACCCCACCACCCTTTGTAAAATTTGATCCATTTTTGGTAAAGGGTAGTTGACTTTTAACGAAGCTTTGTTTAAGTCTCTAAAGTCTATACAAAGCCTGATTTCTCCAGTCTTCTTCCTAACGGACACCAGATTAGATACCCACTCAGAATATCTAATAGGGACAATAATGTCAGCCTCATACATTTTCATGATCTCCTTCTGAACCAATGGCAACTGGACAGGGTTTATTCTGCGCAGTTTCTATTTAAATGGTTTTTGGTTTTCTTTAAGAGGGATTTTGTGCTGTATTATTTCAGTGTCATAGGATTTAAGATCTTCGTAACTCCATGCAAAAACATCAGAAAATTCTTTGAACAACTCTATGTATTTGAGTTTAATGTGAGCCGGCAAAGTTTTGGACAGTTTGATCATTTTCGGTTTTTCCTCACTGCCTATATTGCACTCCTCTACTTCAGTCTCTACAGGTTCCAGTTTTGGTTTATTGGCCACATCGTTAAAATCAAACAACTCCTCTAAAGGCGTTAGACCACTCGGCAAATTTTCATCTTTAGAATGCAGAGTTTGTAATTCTTCCGTTTCTAACTCTGCACTTAATTCTGTTTTGTTCCTAAGTTTGCCAGACAATAGGTTAATATTGGCAGGTTGAGGAGACGATTCTTCTTCACCAAGAAATTTTTCTTCACTGCAGTCTGTATCATAATCTGAATCTGAACTGTGCAGTTCGAACTCATTTCTGAATTGCATGAAGTCTTCTATTTGTTTTTCATTGTCAAACACTTGCCAATATTTTTCGTTATCAGGCACTGCCGGTCTAAATTTTATCGAAGTTGTGTTGTCTCCAGTCTCATATGGCGTTAGACATGTTTTGGCCGCAAAGGCTAAATTGTGGGCCATAATTTTCTTTTTCCTTGGGATGAAACTCAGGTTTGACTCCTCAAATGTTGTCAACAGATCCATGACATCATTCCGATAGGCTCTAAGTCTGGGATGATTCGCATTATACTCCCCATTGACTTGCCTAATGATTAACTCAGAATCCCCGTACACATTAATTCTTCTGGCTCCTAATTTCTTCAAGAGATGCAAGCCTAAGAGAAGAGATTCATATTCTGCTATGTTGTTGGAACACTGAAAGTTTAATTTGCATGAGATGCATTCTGTGTGGTTGTTTTCAGTGTTAATGATCCAAACCCCTGCACCAACATTATTTCTAGTGCATGACCCATCAAAATACATACTCCATAAAGGACTGTCTTTGGTTTCGTCTGTTTGGCGATTGTCCTTTTTAACTATGGTGCCTTCTGACTGTTCATGGTTAGCAGCACCCAATTGAATTTGTTTTGACTCCTCAAATTCTTCAATAGATTGAGGGATGATGCCAGAAACGTTAGGGGTATTTTCTGGGTTGTTAAGTCCTAAAAACAATGGACTCATAACCGGTAAATCAAGACCTATGCTTTGTTTACCAATGTTTTCACATGTGGCAAACTGTTTGGACACTTCTGCGTTATTATACTCTTCTTCCCTGTCGGCCTTTAATTCTGTTAAAGTGACTTGCTCACTAGGAGTTTCATTGTTAAACATGATAAAAGAATCAAGGCCTGTATTGACATAATATATAGGAGAGTTTCGTGGTCTGTCTTGACTTGTAACCGTGTATTGCATATGAGACTCCCTGTAAAGTCTTCTGGTCTGATTGAAAACCGGGATGGTCGCATATGTCATGTCCATCCGCATAGTCCCCTGTAACTTAGCTCCCCAGGATCTTGATAATAGCATTCCATACTTTGGGGGGACATCAGCCACAACAATGTCCATGAGTAAACATTTGGCCGGAATCTGGGCTAGGTTAACACAGAGGTCTTTGATCAATCCTAGACATTTTACTCTATTTGAGTCAAAGGAGTATAGGTCTTTGTAGGGTCTGGTAATTTCTAAACCAAGGCTCTCCATCACAACTTTAGGCATTAAATTATGAGAAGCCCCGGAATCATGCATAGCGTTGTGTAGAATTTTGTCATGAATGTTCAAACTCACATAAAAGGGAGGAACTGGTCCTTCTTGAAACTTCCCTTCAATATTAGGGCCAAAAATCAACTCTGGTAGGTCGTCACTAAGATTAACTGTATCTCCATTTTCCTCTATATTTAAAGCCTTCAAAATTTGGTTCCTATATACATGTTGGGCAGCTAACTCAGTTAATGGAACAGAGATTTTGATCTTTAAGATTTCCTGTTCAAGGCTGAAAGGGGTTTAATTCTTTGAAGCACTTGTTTCAACCTTATTAGTTGTCACTCTATCAACAATTACGGCTTGCTGATTTGTTTTACTTGACACAACTGTTGTAGAAGGAGTACTAGCTGAAGTGTTAGTACTGCTGATGTCTTCACTCTGTTTTTCAGAATTTCGAGTGTTTTTCTCCTTATCCTTATCAGAATTAACAGCCACTGTTTTGTCTTTTTGTTTGGCTGTTTTGGGTTTAGCTGCGGTGCTGCTTTGAGAGGATTTTTCAGAGGTTTTGGTGTTGGGGGCTTGTTGACTGGTCTTGCTTCTAAGGTCATATTCTCTTTGAGGTTCTATGACGACATTTTCCATGTCCCGATAATAATTTTCATTATCATCTCTTTTGTCGTCGTAAGGTGTGTAAAGACCTTGTTTATTATCATAATGAACCTCAAAGTCATCATCCTCTTCCCCAAACATGTTGATATCCTCTTCCTCTGTTATGTCTTATGTTTCTTCAACCTCACTTACATAGTTTTGATGAAAGGGAGGGGTGATATGTTGATCATCTTCCCTGGGTCTTTTTGGAGGTTGGTTCCTTCTAACATTCTGATTCTGGTTCTAGTTTCTATTTTGAGGAGCAGTTTGATTTTGATTTGCTTGTGCTCTCTTAATTATGCTCATCTCTTTCATCATTTCTTCCATCATTCTCTCCATTTTTGAGTTTGAAGTGGAAGGGGTGGATTCCTCTCTAAAAGATACTCTCTTTTCAGCTTTCATCCTCGCTCTCTTCTCCATAAGGTTAACTTCCACAGAAAGAGCACCTCTTTGCATATCTTCAAGGGTTGCAAAAACTCTTTCTCTGAGTGAATATGTCATGTCTGGATCAAACCCTTCAGGAAATTTGTTTAAAGCTGAGCCTTGAGGAGGTTTTAGTTCAGGGGAAAGTGCATTATAGATGCTGTTAAATCTGGTACAATAAGATTGTACACTTTCCCCAGGGTTCCTATGGAGATTGTTATAGTCAGCAAGGACTTGGAGAGGATTCTTTTTCACTTCCCATTTGTTTAAGAATGTTTGATGGAAGGCTTGGAGATCGTTAATACTGTGGGGGGTTAAACCTTTAAACCATTTTCTTGCTTCTCCCCCCAAACTTTGAGCAAATAGTCTCAACTTGACAGAATCATCATCAATTTCGTTTCTGTCAAAGTAGTCATTCATCTTGTCCACATGTTGAGATGCTGTTATAGTATTGCTAACATCCTATAATGGAATTTTGGACTGATAGTCCTGTGGAAGATTGACTAATGGTACAGGAAGGACTAAGGGAGCATACCATGCTGCCATGATAGGTGGTGGATTTACAAGAGGAGGTGTGGGTTGAAGTGGAGTGGTTTGAACAGTGGATGAAAGATGAACATAAGTGGATGGAAGAACAATAGATTGCTGAGCTGATCTTGGATGAGAGACACCTAGATTATATAGAAAATGTAAATCAGGAGGTGTTGATTCTCTATCCCCAAGAGGTTCATCTTTTTCCGGGGATGAATGTGAAGACTCAGAATCTAACTGATCTAAATCACCAAATGACCTAGTCCTAAATGGGTT
The DNA here is from genome assembly GCA_034641835.2 of Pinus albicaulis. Lineage (NCBI taxonomy): Eukaryota > Viridiplantae > Streptophyta > Pinopsida > Pinales > Pinaceae > Pinus > Pinus albicaulis. The sequence continues at coordinate 559,092,654 of CM076569.1, read as the reverse complement.
CACTAAGTCAGTTTGTGATTGTTGCAGAGCTGAAAGATTTTCAGGGACTGAATTAGCTCTCAAGGGTGATCTGAAAACAGTTAATAATTTAACCTTAGGAGACTTCCAAAGGATACTTTCTGGATTATCAACTATCTCAGGTGGGTTGGGGTCTGGGTGGGCTCTAGTGTGAATCTTTCTAGAAGCCACTATGCTATGTTGTTTAGACCTAAAACAAGAAAATTTCAACCAGATATGACAATCTTGGAGAGGTTAACCAATCTGTTTTTACAATTTTAAATCCCACAGTCCTCTAACTGAGTTTGAATGATTTTATAATGATAAGGTTCTTCCTAGTGGAGTCTTAAGGTCTGCTAGGATTGTGGAGTCGCCAAGTGGAAATTTTTAGCTCCTTTCAGAGGTAAAAGGTCTTACGGCCCACCACCATGTTTATTTAATTCCAATCTGAAATATTTTTAGGTTTTTCTAAGTCATTTTTCAGTTTTGTGGTTGTTAAGAATATCCTAACTTTGTTTCAAAACTTAGCTAAGGTTTCGAGACAAAGGCAGTCTACCCTTATGGCTAAGCCAGCTGATTTTTCAAGGTTAGATGAAGTCTTAAGAGAAACCTAGGGTTTACCTAGTTTGTCACTGATTCAAACAAGTTCCATCGTGATTACCTATATTAGGCAGTGCTTGAAAAGGCTGCTTTTTACTCTGGTTAATAAAACAAATGCTCTATGAACCAAATCTCTGACGTCGTATGATTATCTTTAAATGAAAATGATTCTGGGTTCGATGTCCCCAGCAGAGTCGCCAAAAATGTTAGGTCTCTGTAATTTATTAGCAATATTGGGAGAGTCCAATCACAGAGTTAACATCATTTCAACCAACTTTGGGATTCTAGGATCTAGCCCTCCTGAATCTGGAAAGGGATCTCTCCAATATGTACAAAGATGGATATTGTCTTTGAAAAGCTTAAGGTAATGATATTAGGCTAGTTATGAAGGCCAAGGGTTTTGTTTTGTTTTGGATGGTTGAGCATGAAATGTTACTTGAGGGGAAAGTTCTAAGTGCAAAGTTTCAAAAGTGAGAAGTTGCAAGCAAATAGAACAGTTTTGGCAGATAGATAGATATAACGCTGGTTTTTAGTCCATTGGGCTATGGAGTCATATCTGGGCTTTAATTGAACAACAACATCAAGTGTGATCCAAGGGGCAAGTCATCTATACCACAAGATTATTGAGATTAAAATGATGAAATGGAAACATTAAATGTTGGAGGGGTGGAAACTGATAATAATTTCTCAGAGGATTTATAGTCAGTCCAAACAAGAAAAGCCTCTTAAGTAACTGTTTTAAAACCAACCAAGGACAGGGCTAACCATAGACTTCTTGGGCAAGTTCTTATTAAAGCAACTTAATTGACAAACAATCCAGTAATCCACATAATTACCTTCAGAAAGTATGAAAACACATAAGAAAAACAAAGTGTAACTTAAGATCAGATAAAGTACTTTTAAACCTAGTCTGCTTTCAGTCAACACCAAGGGAAACTTTCAGAATCTGCCTTTGGAGAAAAGAATCTAGGAATCGGGGCAAACCATATCTTCTCTAGTCTAATCTTTAATAGCAAATAATGGAAATAACATTCGAGAACAATGTTTGAGCAAACAGAAGGACGAGGGAACGCCAACATTCCTAAATGTTTAAACTGTATTGAATCATTCTTAAATAAACAAATCTGAAGAAAACATTAAGATAAATATTTCTCAGCCAGAGAAGGTTACTGCTATACAGAAAATCCTAACCCTGTTTAAACCGTTCTTTACAGAGGGAAAATGAACAATATGGCATACATAGAAGGAAAACGGTTAACAAAGAAAGAAGCACTTCACCAGTGATAAAGACCAGGATCCCAAGAAACAGCTTTTATATTGATGTCAAACCAGTTACAATCTTCAAGTCCAATGTTTCAATTCAACAATCATCTTCACTATTCAACCTAACTACTCTAGCACAAACAGAGCTTCAAGGGCCAGTGAACACTATGTACAAATAGAAGTCTCGAGCTCAAGTGTATTTCAAAGTTCTGCAACCAACAATTTCTCATCTTCTTCTGAGGTATTTATAGAAGGATGAGGAGGTGATCCGAGAAAAGATCTCTCAGAATAATTAATACAGTTTCAAGACTTCGTGGCCTTTTGAGGGGCTCGATGAAGAAATTCACAGGTGGAACACTGTATTAACTGTTTACAATAAATATCAAAGCTCGGTGGGAGCTTTATTTGACTTTGATGCTCTGTACGCTGTGTGGAGTAATTTCTTGGCTGTGCTGGAGGCGAATATCAGATTTTATTCAATAACTTCAGCCTCTATTTGAATGCTTTGAGGCAACAGGTGGCTCGGTGGTAGCTGAGGAATCAATTTGCCTCAGATGTGGTGGTGGAGGCTTTTTGTCTGATAAAACACTTTAGGTTTTCTTTTAAACTGTGTTTTAGATTGGGGATTAGGCTTTTAATAACTGTCTTAGCCGTAATCCCCATAAAAACTATCTTCAATCTTCATCTGCTGTGCTCTGTCTTCAAAACCGATACTCTTTAACTGTGTTTGAATTAAAACAGTGTCTTGTCGATGTGCAGACCCGCACTGGGCTTTACGGCATCAATACTCATAGAGTACTGACGAAACATGGAATAGAGCCCCGTGAATGGCTTCTCTGTAATGAAACGAGGGCATGAGAATCGTCATTCCTAGCCCTTGGCATTTCTTCGTTATATAATGGAAAACCATTTAGAACACCTGCATCAAACACAAAACAATTAAGAAATCCTGCGGAAAATAGGTTTAAACTGCTTCAGATGGCGGGGGAGGAGCGTAGCCGTCGGATAAAAACATCTAACGGTGGAGATCGGTGCAAAACAGAAAAATGAGAGCGGGGAGAAGAAATAAGGCGGGGTGGTTTTGGACCGTCCGATCTGGACACGTGGACGGTCCAGATCTAATCGGAGGATCTCAATCGGGGGTGGCAGAAAAGGGGATGCGATTGAAACGCAGCGATGCGATTAAGCGATGGCCGTTGATCTGCAGATCAGATCAACAGCGGAAAGTGAATCAGAGGGTTTTGAAATGGCGTTAAGACTTGCGATCGGAGGGAACAAGGACCGTTGGATAGGCGGGAAATGGACGGCCCAGATTTAATCGGAGGATCGCAATCGGGGAGGTCACACAACAATATGCGATTGAAACTTTGCGATTGAGCCCTTTGTGATTGAGCGCTGGCCGTTGATCTGAGGACCAGATCGACGGCAAGGAATGAATCGGAGGGATCGCAAGGGTGTGCGATGGCCATCGGATCGCGAAACAGATGGACGGTCGGGATCGAATCGGGGATCGGAAATTGGGGGCGCAACAAAAAACACATGCGATTGAAAGTTTGCGATGCGATTGAGCGCAGGCCGTTGGATCAAAGGACTAGATCAACGGTGGAGAATGAAATTGGGGAGAAACCCTTGTATTTTATATCAAACCCGAACTTTTGAAATAAACAAAGGTTTTTATGGATCGGGGTGGAAAAACATATATATAAAGCGGACAGGCGCCCGACTGCCTGGCCTTTGGATGTATGAAAATTGATAGGCTCGGGGCTTTATATATAATAAGGGCCTAATCGCAATCGGAACTGCGGGCCTGGTCTTTCCGATCAACCCATTGAAATTTCCCCGATTGCGATTGCGCGATCGGTCTTTTTGATCTAACCATTTTATATTTAACATGTGACTTTGGCTCATTAAATCAAAACTTTGGAAAAAGAGGGTTTTTGTAATTTACAAAGGAAAAATGGGTCGGAAATGAAATATTCACAAGGTTTAAGCGCTGAGGGCGGGCTCAGGGTTATATGAAAATAATATGATCGGGGGTCTTAAGCAGCCAGGCTAATCGCAATCGGAACTTTTGGAGTATGGAAAAGACTTGCGTCTTTGATTCTTTCCGATGCGATTAGCACCTTAACGTATTAGCAAGTGGTTCCAGACCCAAAGCGTATGGTGGGGAAGTGGTTTAGGGCTTAGCCCAAGGGGCTTACGTCCATAGCAATGAAACTTTGTTTTTTATGAAAAATTTCAAGGTTTTAAATGGATTTGGGGGTTTCGGCACAGCTCAAAAAGAAGTTTTAAACCATGTCAGGAGGATTTTCATGAATGGAAGGAGAAACTTATGAAAAGTAGGGAAATAATATGGAGAAAAGGGGAGCAGATGAAAGGTTTTGAGAAGAGGAGAAATGGCGATCTTTCAGCAGTCTTTCAGTTGGATTCAGCAGAAATTCCTGAGTATAAAAAATGGGACAAAACATGTTGTTCATTTTCTCATAAAAACATATTGTTCATTTTCCCTCTGTAAAGAACAGTTTAAACAGGGTTAGGATTTTCTGTATAGCAGTAACCTTCTCTGGCTGAGAAATCTTTATCTTAATGTTTTCTTCAGATTTGTTTATTTAAGAATGATTCAATACAGTTTAAACAGTTAGGAATGTTGGCGTTCCCTCGTCCTTTTGTTTGCTCAAACATTGTTCTCGAATTTTATTTCCATTATTTGCTATTAAAGTTAGACTAGAGAAGATATGGTTTGCCCTGATTCCTAGATTCTTTTCTCCAAAGGCAGATTCTGAAAGTTTCCCTTGGTGTTGACTGAAAGCAGACTAGGTTTAAAAGTACTTTATCTGATCTTAAGTTACACTCTATTTTTCTTATGTGTTTTCATACTTTCTGAAGGTAATTATGTGGATTAATGGATTGTTTGTCAATTAAGCTGCTTTAATAAGAACTTGCCCAAGAAGTCTATGGTTAGCCCTGTCCTTGGTTGGTTTTAAAACAGTTACTTAAGAGGCTTTTCTTGTTTGGACTGACTATAAATCCTCTAAGAAATTATTATCAGTTTCCACCCCTCCAACATTTTAATGTTTCCATTTCATCATTTTAATCTCAATAATATTGTGGTATAGATGACTTGCCCCTTGGATCACACTTGATGTTGTTGTTCAATTAAAGCCCAGATATGACTCCATAGCCCAATGGACTAAAAACCAGCGTTATATCTATCTATCTGCCAAAACTGTTCTATTTGCTTGCAACTTCTCACTTTTGAAACTTTTTGCACTTAGGACTTTCCCCTCAAGTAACATTTCATGCTCAGCCATCCAAAACAAAACAAAACCCTTGGCCTTCATAACTAGCCTAATATCATTACCTTAAGCTTTTCAAAGACAATATCCATCTTTGCACATATTGGAGAGATCCCTCTCCGGATTCAGGAGGGCTAGATCCTAGAATCCCAAAGTTTGGTTGAAATGATGTTAACTCTGTGATTGGACTCTCCCAATCTTGCTAATAAATTACAGAGACCTAACAGTGATCCAAAGTTTAAATGTGATTTGATTGAAGTGGTTAATCAAAATAATGAGATTTTTTAGGAGCCAAAGGGGTTACCTCCCAGGAGGGGAATCCAACATAAGATACAGTTGCAGCAAGATTGTCCTCTTCCTAACATTGGCATGTATAGGATGTCGGTGATGGAGAGTGCTGAAATCAAAAAGTAAATCCAAGAGTTGTTGGAAAAAGGGATCATCCGACCAAGTACTTCGCCATGCGGGCCACCTATTGTGTTGGTGCCAAATAAGGATGGAACATGGCACATGTGCATAGATTTCCGTGCATTGAGAAAAATTATGGTAAATAATTGTTATCCACTTCCTAGAATAGATGATTTACTTAATCAATTGAAAGATGCAAAGTATTTTACGAAGTTGGAATTAAGGAGTGGCTACCATCAAATTAGAATTGTTGAAGGTGACATTTGGAAGACGACATTCAAAACAAAGCAAGTTTTGTTTGAATGGCTTATTATGCATTTTGGTTTATCTAATGCTCTGGCTACCTTGATGCATGTGATGAATGATGTTTTAAGGCCATTTCTTGATGATTTTGTCATCATCTAATTAGATATGATATCTTAATTTTCTGTAAATCGGTTGATGAACATGTCATGCATGTAATAAAAATACTTGATGTCTTAAGGAAAGAACAATTGTTTTTGAAGATCTAAAAATGTGAGTTTGGTAAAACTTATTTGGTGTGCTTGGGGCATATTGTTGGAGGAGGTGAGTTGAGGATAGAACCCTCTAAGGTTGAGGTCATTTTGAATAGGCCAACACCCAATACAGTCACTGAGGTAAGAAGGTTTTTGGGAGAAGACCAATATTGGAGGAAGTTTATTGCTAACTTATCTTTTATCGTAGCCCCTTTGCATGCATTGAATAGTGTGAAAAATGTCTTCCAGTGGGGAGGCAAGTAGAAAAGAGCAATTGTTTCTTTGAAAGAGAATATTAGTTCAGCCCCAGAACTTGCATTACCGGATTTTAGACAAACCTTTGAGATTCAAAATGATGAAAGTGACTATTCCATGGGCGCAACCCTTATGCAACATGGTAATACCATTTCATTTCATTCAGAAACTTTCAATGGTGCAGTGCTTAACTATCCTACTTATGACAAGGAAATTTATGTGTTGGTTCAAAGTGTGAAAAAGTGGAAACACTACTTGATGGGAAAGGAAACCATCATACACACCGACCACCAACCATTGTAATACTTGCAATCACAAACTAAGTTGCAACAATCAAGGCACTTTCAATAGATGGGTTTCTTACAACAATTCCACTTGGTCATCACGTATAATAAAGGTATTAAAAACAAGGTTGCAAATATGCTTTCTAAGCCTATTATTAGTGCATCTAATTTGCTCAAGCATAATTCTGTTTTGCATGAAAGTTATGTGGAGCAATATGCATGTGATAATGAATTTCAAGATGTTTATGCAACCTTGAGTCAAGGCAACCAAGTAGAGGAATTGGATTATCATGTACACAATAACTTTTTGTATCATTTGGGAAAGCTTTTTATTCCACAGGGGGAGAGAGTGAATGTCATAAGGGAAGCACACACTTCTCTTATTGCTGGACATTTCAGTGTAAGAAAAACAGTGGCACATATTAAGAGGTATTGTTATTGGCATCGTAGGCTTGAATGTGTGTCACGTTTCATTAAATGTTGTTCATTATGTGCAGTAAGTAAGCCTAGCAATAGGAAGTTAGGATTGCACACACAACTTCATGTACCTTTACGTCCATGGGAGAGTGTTTCTATGGATTTTGTAGGAGGTCTTCCTTTGTCAAAAAGAGGTCATGATTATTTATATGTTGTTGTGGATAGGTTCAGCAAGATGTGTATTCTAATTCCATGTAAAAATAAAATCATATCTGAACAAATAACTCACTTACTCTTTTAGCATGTTTGGGTTCATTTTGGTTTGCCCACATCTAGTGATTGATATTCTCGATTTGTTGGGAATTTTTGGTCAAGTTTTTGGGGCTTGATGGACACCAAGTTGAAGATGAGTACAACCTTTCATCAACAAATTGATAGTCAAACCGAGATGGTCAATAGAATAATCATACATCTTCTTCGAGTATACTGCAACAAGCATCCTAAGTTTTGGGATGAAAACTTGCACTACATTTAGCATGCTTACAACCGTGCAAAACACTCATCTACACAAACATTGCCATTTGAGGCATGTCTTTGATACTTTCCTAGATCGCCATTGGATTTAATTTTTGGGAAGGATGTTGCTATTTATGGCCATAGCAACATATACAAAGCCAAAAAGTTCATAGAACAAATCCAATTGACACATCAAACAGTTCAAGATCATTTTGAAAAGAGCGAAGGCAAGTACAAACCAAGGCACGACAAGCATTGTGTAGATCAAAAGTTTGAAGTTGATGATGAAGTTTGGATTCATATTAGCAAAGAGAGGCTTCAAGGGGAAGGTGAAAAACTAAAACCAATCTGTTATGGTCCTTTCAGAATTTTGGAAAAGATTGGTGAAAATGCCTTCAAGTTAGATTTTCCTTTATACATGTAAATTTACTTTGTTGTTAATTTTGAGAACTTGAGGTTGTATAAGCCTCCATTGATTGAAGATCAAGGAGAAAATGTTCAGTTTCATTCTATTGAATAATTTTCTCCTGAATACCTTGATGATCTTCGGCAAGACACCATTCTTGACAGAAGAACAAGGACATCAAAAAGAGGGAGTGTCGACTACCTTCGTGTGGGGATCAAAGGAAAAAATGCCTCTAAGGCCAAATGGGTCGAGATTGGAAAGGTGAGGGAACTCTACCCTCATCTGCTGAACAATTGGAAGTGATATTTTGGGGTCCAAAAGATTCCGGTGGGGAGGAGTGATCAAGTGCCCAAAATTATGCTAAAAAATCAAAGTTTTCGAATTAGTGTTCAACCTAAACGACCACGGAGATCTCATCATTCTAAATCTGGCACAACTCGTTTCATGGAAAACCAACATTGTATGCTCCCAGAAACATGTTCTATCCACTTTGTCAAACAAGAAAATTTAAAAAAAGAAATTACAAGGACAACCTAGTCAGCAGTTCATATTGCTGACTGGGCATGCACAATGGTAGGTTGAATGGTCAACGAAATTTTCTTCAACCTATGATTGGGTGTCAAGTGTCACGATGGGATTGGTTCGTTTGTGGCTGTTTTTGATTGGTTGGGCTTGTGGCCAACCACATGCTGCCGCGTCCAGGCCCAACCAAAGGCCGCCATGTGGTAGCACGAGAGGCCACAAAATATTTGGTTAAATCCAAATGGATCAAGCAGGGGTCGAAACCACGACAAAATAACACTAAACATCGAGCCAAACGATTGTTTCTTAACCATATATGAAGTCCGCTTGGTTTTGTATTAATGTCATTTTCGCATTGGGGGGAGGGGGTCAGGTTCTAGCCCCAGCCCTGGTCACCGCCAGAGGTGAGACCACGGGTGGGAGGCTAGCCCCATGCCCCCGCTCGTAACCATAATATACAATGTAACCATCGTATGTTACCATGCTATTCAAGACCACAATGGAGCCAGAACTACGAAGTCCTAACTTCTAGGTGCCAACACTGCCACAGAGACCACGACTTCGCCATGTGCCCGCAACCGTAGTTAAGTCCGACGATTAGCCTAACCACCGACGTCTATTTAAAAAATTATTATTCAACCATATTGTATATGGTTAGAAATATGGGTTTTACACCTGATTAGGAAAATTAGTGCGACGAAAATTTCGCCCGATTTTTGGAAAAATCGATGCTCAGTTAGCTAGATTTCGGGCAGATTTGTAGGATTGTGCCAGATTTTGAGGAATTTGTGGAACGAATAGTGGAGAAACTAGGGGAAGTCATAAATTCTCGAGTTTTTTTTCCAAATTCGATGCACAAAGAGGCAAGACAGGAATTTTTGGGCATTCTAGACCTGATGCAATAGGTTTCAGAGTTGTTTGAGCATTGTAAACACATGTAATCACAATTTTGAGCATAATAGAAGAGGGCCAAGCCATTGGAAGCTGGACCAAGGAGACATAGCCAAAGCGGGCATAACTCCTTCATCATATTGTGTTGTGTGACTATTTATGGCGATGTTTATGTCTGTTAGATGATGTTTTTCAATGTTTTATTTATGTTAATTTTCTCATGAAATTGACATAAAAACACATAATAACTCATGTTAAACTTGAAATTAACCTCTCAATCCTCAAGAAATTTGTTTATATCCTGAATTGGATCTCATCACAACAAAACTAATATTCCCATTCAGATCAAAAAATTTGTTGTTTTTATCTCCATCTCGAAGCCACTGTACTCTTGATTTTTGTTTCCATAATTTTTCCTCCCGCCCGAATCTTTCTTCCAATTCCCTTTGGAGGAAGTGATCATGTTCCTTCTTCTCCTCTGTGAATCCCTCCTCATCTACTAATTTTTGGAGTTTTTCCATTTTGGCTTATGTTTCTTTTTTGACCTAGAATATATTGCTAAACTCGTGTTTTTTCCATAGTTTGATCTAACCTTCAACATGTTCCAGTTTTTTTTGTAACCTAAACATCTTATAGCCTTTCTTTGCTCCCTCCTTCTACAACAATTATTTCATTTTTTTTGCAAGGTTGGGGTGATCCAACCATAAACCTTTAAATGTGAAGGGTTATTTTTTGGTGCACCCATGATCTGGGGCTCCATAGTGATCGACCAATGATCTCAACCACTACAATATAGGATATCAGTCTCTATAGAAATTCCTTGCAGGACTAGCTCCTATGAGACTAAGAATCTATCCAGTCGAGATGGAACCATTTTTTTTTCTCCTCTCTTTTTTTCCAAGTATACATACCATTTTTTGCTTCTAATTCCACCATATTCGTGTTGTCGATTAGTTTATAGAAGCTCTCTTAGTCGCATTCCAATTTCCTTGTTCCTCCTTTCTTTTCCTCCAGAGAGATGATCATATTAAATTCCCCTTCCAGAATCAATTTTTAGAGCGGGTACCTTTTCTGGAAGTTTTCCAAGGTTTGGGTGAAATTGAGCTTCTCATCAATCCGTTGGGGGCCATACACATTAGTACAAAGTATTGGATTAAGGGAACCTAAATATTTCAAAACTAAAGACAAGGAGTGTCTCGTGGATTCATAGGAAACTAGCTATATATTTTGGGGGTTCTATAGAGTTAATATTCCCCCTGCCACATTCCTAGGTTCTATGTCTACGTAGTCATACTTATTCCAAAATTCCCACTACTTATTTTCATACGATCTGTTGAACATTTAGTCTCTTGAATGAAAATGATATCAATGTTTTGTTATTTGATATTTTCTTTCAGGATTCTTTGTTTCCTAGGGATATTCAAGCCTCTTATATTCCACGTTGAGACTTTCATTGGAACAAATGGGGGGAGTTAGGGTTCCATGATTTAATCCTACCTGAGTTTATCAGAATGGCTCCCAAATATTGAAGAGCATCATTGCATTTTCCCTGTTGGGTTGCCTCAGAAAGTTGTAGAAGGCGCCCCAGTGAGTTCCCTATGGAACAAAGGTGAAAATTTCTTGTTCTGGAGTAAAATTCTTCTTCCATGGTCACATATATAGCCCAACTGAAGACAAAAATTAGGGTCCTCCCTCAAAGATCCTATCCCTATCTTCAAGGTTAGAAAATAAAAACATGAAGAAGCCTTTAGATCCTAAGTGTAAGTCAACCTCCCCTTTGGGCTTCCAAACATATTGAATCCAGGTTCGTCGTACTTTGTAATTTGTCCAAATCCCCACAAATTTTCATATCAGTGCGTACATCTTCAAGTGGTCCCTGTAGGATTGGGTTTGTGGATCTGTGAGCACCACTTTTGTAGCCTTTTTTGTATTTGGCTTACATACCTTGTTTTGGCCTAGCTGTACAATCCTCAAACCTTCCTCTGCGATCCCTCATTTTCCTACATCAGGGTTTGTGTTTTTTCACTCTATTTTTTTTGCTGACTCTGCCTTATTGGTTCCTTGTCTAGTCTCTTCTATATTGTCAGTATGTTTTACAGTCCCCCCTAGAACCCTTTCCCCCTATCAATCCAGACATTGCGGTAGGAGGGGGAAGAACTCCCCCCTCCAAGTGTTTCCATGCAGCATCAGATCTTTGCAGTCAATGATTTTCCTACCTTCGCCTTCCTCTACAGAGCTCCATGTACTCATTCAAATCGATTCTCAATCAGCTTAATTTTTCATCTCGTCTATTTAGGCTTTTTTTTAGAAGCAACGTGGATGCTAAGTACAAGATATATAGGATGTAGCTTCATAGTTTTATTCAGGGTTCCACTATATTTTTTATTAGTTTTGAGAATATGATATTATGCATCCTAATAGTTTGGACACAAGCAATACTTATATGTTATTTCTCTGGTTTACTAAGTGGTAGGATAATAATAACAAAAATTATTTTATGTTTACTGATTATCGAATCATAATATAAAGTTATACTTATCTTTAAGAAGAAAAAATATTGGTATGGTTTATAATGGTGGTTTTATTTGTTTTGTAGAAAATAAAAAGGTAAAAGGCATTTATATAAATAAAAAATTAAAGGATATTTTTTATATTTGTAAATAGTATTTTTAATAAAAAATTTAATGTAAATTAATATGTTTTATTAAGAAAATATTAAATTTTATTTTATTGACATAAAGCTAATTAAATTCCCAATAATGGTTGGAAGTTAGGGAAAGAAAAAAAATGGAGCTATCGAGTTGTGTAACAATTTACTTCCTCTACGGAGAACCACATACACCACCACCACTGAACACAAGTATGTTACAGGCAGCGAAGGTGCATCATGGTTTGGGACTGATGAGGAAAATATTCTCTATGGTGTCATTTATGTGTTGGTCTTAGTCCTGCCTATGAAGAGTACGTCACCTCTCCATAGCTCTGCAAATGACCCCTTCAAATGGGACCAATGAATAATCAATCATCTCAATACATGGCTCGATGGTAGCGCCTTGACAAACAAAATGATGTCAAGGTGCAACAAACAAAATGATGTCAAGGTGCGCTTCCCCTTTTTGTCTAGACTCACAATATTGTGTTGCATCAAGGATTTTGAGGTTCACGAAGGAACTACTGTGAGTGTACATATGGGAGACGATTCCTCAAAATGTGGCCATCTTCCCAAACAGGTCTAAGAAAAATGAACCGTAGGAAGATAAGGAATTGAAAAATTCCATATCTTCATCTAGAACATAAATGGGAAGTCATCCCTTTTCTAGACAAAGAGCGCTTCATGCACAGTTAAAATTTTTTAAGCAACACATATAGAATAGGTTTTAAGGGAAGTTGCTTCAAGATTCTTGCCAAATTAAATACTACTACATTGGAAGGAAATCAATCGTAGTCTTGAATGTGAGGCTATGTGGAGGAGCTTTGGGACCCACGATATATAGTGTATTTTCCTCCTATAGGGATGCAACACAAGGAAAGGCTTCTTCCCCTGTAGATCATCCTCAACACAACCCAAGGCCCTATATTGTTGAACAAATGAAACAAGTGACTTTCATGGAGCTCAACCTCCCTGAGGTAAACCAAACTTTTTCTACTCTTCAAACGAAGGCTGTAATATGTAGGTTCAATGGTTTTGGTTGAAATAAGATATTTTAAATCAATGTGTCTTTTCTTCCTAGACTCCAAACTGTGATATCTATTTATGCTCTAAAGGATTTTTTATCGTCCAATTTGATACTCAAGATGTTGGAGTAAGTCCTGCATGAGGGGCCATAGTTTTGGGGAAGATTTGGGCTCTTTGTCACCCCTTGGTTTCTATATTTTGATGCCAATAAAATGGTGGTATCAACAATGTCGATATGGCTGAGAATACCAAATCTACCTCTCCCTTTCTAGCATCATAAGGTTTTATAGGACATTGGAAACACTCTTAGAAAATTTAGAAATATGGACTATGAAACAACATAAAAAGGTATATTTACCTATGCCAAAATCTATGTGAGAATAGACCTTAGTAAAGGCTTATCTGATCACATACATATGAAACATAAGAATTTTCAATGAAAATAAGAATTAGATTATGAGAACATGGAATTTTTATGTTGCATTTGCTATCAAAGAGTTCATTTACAAAATAAATGTCCACAGGAAAAAAAGTCTCCAAAAAAGAAAAAGGGTCAAGCCAAAAAATCAAAAGGATGACAACCCTCAAATCCCCACTTCAATTAAGAAGAAGCAGAAGAAACCATGGAGAATCCTCCTAACCATGTTGGAGAGGATGTGCAGGTCCATAATGGAAATGTAACTCACACGAATGACATCGAGATACAAGAGACCCAGGAATGAAAACCGTAGGAAAGTGAGGCACATATAGAAAATGGGATAGGAGGCACAAAAAGAGCACATGTTTCCAAGAGTTTAGAATCAAACAAAGAATCCTCACCAAAGGAAATAGGAGGAGAAAAAAATATGGTTCTTGTTGAATATAACTTAGAGGGATGACAAAACGTGTAAAAAAAGAAAGGAAAAAAAGAGAAGTTAAGTCATTATTATCACACATAACATCGTATATTTTATTATGTAATTTTTTACATTTTTTTTTATTTTATAGCTAATGTGTCGTGAGTTGTATCTACCGATTTTTTTTTTTTTTTTAATCATATGAAGAATGTAATTTTGTTGCTTCTCCCATTATGAATAAAATTACAGGTGTTTATCTTTGTGAAAACTAAATCCCAGTAATATTTTTTTTTTACAAGAGTGATTAGAACTTCCATTAAGTTTGTTCCTAGAACGCAAAAAAAAACCCAAGGAGTGTTTATATTCAGTACAAAGGCAAAATATATTCTATAAATATCATATATATATTTTCAAAAATTACTATTTCCCTAATTTCATATTCATACATTATGCAGAAATTACTATTGTTGTAAGCTCTACAAAACTGGCCACAAAACACAATACATTTGTAAAATTTAAACCTATATTAGTTGGGGGAAATGATAAACATATTATCTAAGGGTCCTCCCAAGGCTCTGCTTGTTGTGCTTCAATTTTCATTGGAATTCCTTAATAATTTCATGTTCACAAATTGGCATTGAATCCAATTGATTTCCTCTTCAAACTAGTTCATTTTGGACTGGAGCTTTTGTAATTATTCAATGAGGAACAAAATAGAGGTTGAATGCTAAAACATATGTTTCTTTAGCTCATTATTCCCCTCATTACTTCCTATGGGAGAATGAGGATAGAGATGGAAATGGATAAGACCCCCAAGACATAAGGAGGGAGGTCCTTGATTCTCTATGCAGGATTGAAGCACTGATTGACCCAAAAACACCCACATTGAGCTAAGCACGTCGATAGTGCTAGAAGAAGGATGTGTTATAGAGACTCCACGTGATAAGGATACCAATTAAGCATGACTCCAAGAAACTAACCCATAGGGGCTAACATAGGGAGGGGCCAAGAAAAGGAACCAATATTCTGCCTAGCTAAAGCCATAAAAGAAAAGGTATTTTTGGAGAATGTTTAAGAGTGTAGGGGGAGAGAAATTAGTAGGTAGAGAGATACCCTACATAATACCAAATTTTAAAACTGGGAGGATTTTGATAAAGATACAGAGAGGCGACACAAAGGTATGAACAAACATACCTACAATGAAAACTTCCAAATTGTTAACCCGTGCAGAACTAGATCCTGTCGTCACACTTGAAGGAGGGAAAATTAGACTATCCACATAGTTGTTATATAAGACCAATTTCACTACATGTAAGGAGAAAATTTTCCCACTATCCCACATAAATACTGTTTAATATGTACTTTCCTCCCATGAATGCATTGCAAGACCCTGAGCTCTCCCACGCTTTAAGGAACATATCCACCTAGAATCACTTAAATTTTCCCTATCAGAAATCCATTAGAGTGATTGCACAGTCAGAGGATAAAACAAAGATAAAACTTGGATCCATCCTTGCCACATGAGTTAAGTAAGGAGGCACATGGAATTCTTCCCAATAACTCTCTTTTCATGGCAACATATCGACACCAGCAGGGTACTACACATTTATTTGAGACAGGGGGATGAAAGGAGTGAACCATTGGGAGATGTTTCTTTTTTTCTTCATAGAGCCTTATTTATTCAAGCCAAATAAGATGATAAGACCTTACGTGCATATGAAAGGTTTTCATGGAGTAGCTTGCAAACCCATCGACCCATTAATTTCAGAGTGCCATGCTTCAAGCTAGCAAGACCAATTTTCCTAGGAATTTGCTTCCTTGTTTTGATTCCAAAGGATGTCATAATATGCTTTTTAAGGGAATGACTCCAAAATAATTTTGATTTTGCAAAGGAGAAGTGATAGTTTATTATTCATTAGGGAGATCCTTTAAAAATATGTCAAATAGTGATGAGGGAGTCACCTATGATTACAATTGAAGAAACATCCTTATTCTTGACTAGCTAGAGACCAAAATAAAGGCATACTTTTTAGAAAGGTTATCAATTTGAGACCTAGCCCCAAGCATAATTTGCTTCTTGTATTCCTTCCAGATTGAAAATATCCCTCTCCCTCCTGCCACCCCTAAAAAATGCCCAATAATATTAATAATAATTAATTAAGAAAATATATACACATTATATTAACCAATTGTAATACTATATATATAAAAAGCATTCAACTTAACAAAATCATTTAAAATTTGTACAAAGCCTAAACCACATCAACCCTTACTCATAATTAGATTTATTCACATAAGTTTCAATCAATAACCTTTTCACCCTTAACAAAATATCTTATTACCTTATGACCTACTACTCTAACTCTATAACCCTCTAAGTATAATACATTATATTTTTTATTATAATACATTTTATTACTAATTATCATTTTACAAAATATTAATTTGAAAATAAACTTAATTTATCATCACACTTTTAATCAAATTTTGTTCATACTTTACTTTTTTTTTTCACAGAGGAAAAATTCGTAATCTTCCATTAATTTTGAAAAATTACATGTTACAATTTACAAGTATATGCTTCAGTAGCTGCATGTATAAAACTGACTACATGTATCATCAGTGATAGTACAAAATTTCTGAAAGAGTTCCAGTAAAACAAAGTAAGTTCGGTGCATAACTTACTATGTTCATACTTTAATAATACTATAATTGTCCTAACATATATTAAACATTATAATGTTTAATATGATCATTAATAAAATATACTTAATTTAAAAAAAAATACTTAATAAATTGAATTTGGATCATTATCACACTCACTCCACTTGGTTATTAAAGTACAACTTACTCAATAACATTATATTTCTTGAAATCAGCTTTGCCAGTCTTAAATCCAGCGATGATGTATTAGTCACAATAGTATTTATGATAATCTGAAAATCCACAAAAACTTTTGCCTCCCTGATATCCAAAACTTTGAGATACTTGAGGCCTTGGAAGAGTGCCAATGCCTCTTCTTGAATGCTAGATGTGAGGCCTAGTCCCCAGGCGAAGCTGTGGATCGTTGTGCCAACTGGACTCTTTATGACTCCTCCTGCACCAGCCCTTCCTGGATTTCCCTTTGCTACCCCATCAAAGAATAGAGAGTGTGTCGATTGATTGGAAATCCAGTCTTGGAAATCTTTTTCTTTTTTCCTTATTTTCCAATCTTTGGAGAGGGAGATATTGCTTACAGCTTTTTGAAATTGAAGATCGAGTGAAATACCCCAGATTATGTCTTGCTGGCATAAATTTGAATCATCTTTCTGTTCTCTCAGGCATTCTTTGAACCAAAGACCTGGGTAACTCATTTCAGAAATTGAAATTCTTCCACATGCTAAGAGTCAACAATAAGGACGCTGATCTAGAAGCTAATAAAGCAACCCACCTCTCTGCTGGGGCCATGCTAAGGGACGGAGATGGAACATGGGATCCAATTCCTTAATTAGCTAACTGCTATGTTTTACTGCTTTTTATTAAAACAATTCATTTGTATCCACAAGCTTGGGCAAACCACAGAAATTGACTCCATAGTTGCATGTAAAAAGAGTTAGAATTTAAGCATTAGCGCCATGATTCTTCCGGTTGGTGAAGCACTCTGGGCTTTGCTTCCACATTTTGTAATCTGAATTTTGGCAATTAGACCAAGTCTCTAATATAATTCAATAACTGTTTCTGTAAAAAAAAAAAAAAAAAAACACATTATATTTCTTCTCCTATATTCATAAACAATAAATATACATAAACATATTTAAAAATATTACATCTCCATTAAACACTTATATTTTATTAATTATAATGTTTATTTTAAATAATATATTTGTATGCAATTTTTAAACAAATTCATTCTCAATGAGTTTCTGTTTAAATGTGACCAAATCATAAATAAGTAATTCTATAAAAAAAATTAAGTTATTTATAGTATAGTAGTAGAGAGATTGTAGTGTTCATTCTCTTCATTAATATATAATATTGATATTAGCATTGTATTCATTTATACATAATATTGATATTAACTTTTTACAAAATAATGTGTGTGTGTGAAGTAATTCATAAATATTTGTTATTTTTTAAATGAAATAAAAATTGTTTTTATTAATATAATTTTTTTTTTCAAATTTATGAAAAAAAAGATAATATAATTTTTTTTTCACTCTTGGGTCTCTATTTTTATTTTAAAATTTTTTATTTCGATTTTTTTAGTGTTTAATAGTTTTAGGTGTTTGCTCAATTTTTTTTAATTTAATTTTTTATTATGTAATAAAGGTTGTATCTATTCCAAAGTCCAATGGCCTAGTAGACGAGACTACTAGAAAAACAACATAGAATCATTCAAAAAATAAGATGTGTCCAATGAATGTCTCAAAAAAAAAACAAGGTTATATAAAAACCAAATAATACATAGTCTGATGCATATAGGAAGCTCCAATATAACTATAGACTAGACATTGCATGCCATAATTAAAAGGACTCGAAAAACATTAAAAAAAAAAAAAAAAACAAACAAATAGAGAGACCAAATTCATAGATAATTAAGAAGAAGTGGAAATTTCCACGTTGATGGGGTTGTTGTTCCCTGGGCTACAACTTCTTGGACCCAAACCATAACCAAGATTGGCTTCAATCCACTTGAGACACATTTCTAATTCCTTTTGGTGGAGCACTATTTGGTCTAGCATTAACAATATATATTCATTTGCCTCATTCTAATCCATGATGACTCGATCCACACAACATCTTCAATCTCTAGTACAGGTATATTGTTAATATGTATTGATTATGTATGCCACAGGTGTTCCCCATGTTAGGAACCCAATCTGTTACATATGATATCACTTTCGAGTCTGACAAGCAGTTCCTGTCCACAACAATTTACACCTCAAATTCATGCAACTCATCTTGGACCTATGCTAAAACTTGTTCTCTAAATAATAAATCAAAATTCCTTCCCTCGAGTGAGGTTAGAAGTTACCTAGACACCCATGACCTTCACAAACACACCAACAATGATCCCTCTCTTAGGCCATCCTTGCAAATCAAGGGAACTAGACAAGAAACACACAAAATGATAGGAGTTTTAGGATTTTAGGATGAATAAAATATAAATCACACATAAATCAAAAACATTATTAGTGTGCGCATTAAGCAGGAGAAAATAAGGACAATAACAAACACTGCGAGGGAAAAATCAATGCAAATTGCACCCTATAGAAAAAATTAAAGCCATGAAGAGGCTAAGAATGAGGGAATTGAATGCCATGGGCATAGAAATATCACAAAATGATGGGAAAGTGGTCACATTCACTTTCATCTAGCTAATATTTCATGCTAGTGTCAAAATATAAATACAATCTAGATTTAAGCTATAACTTCCATCGATACCACTCATCTAAAGTAGGTTGCACCCCCACGTAGTTGCATTATGGCTAGCAAGGTGGCACATTAGCTTAAAGTTAACTTTGAAATTACTTTATTATATTCTCAAATTAGTTGTGATAAAACCCAAATTTATAAATGAATGATTAACTAAACTTAAATTTGATAAACATGTATAATAATCAAAATACAAAATATTTATTATTTAGTAAATTTATATATAAAAATAGATTTCGTTCATATTTTCTATTTCCTCCTTTCCATTTATTCTCCCTCACATTTGTGAGTCATAACATAGTGATCAATCTATTTATTCTTTAGTATGTATTTTTTTGTATTGTAAGTTTTTCATTCCTCTAAATTAGAGGTGTACATTCATGTCTTCTAAATCTTGTTTTGGTTTTCCACTGGGGAAACCAGATCAGATATAGAACACATATCTCAAAATCATAAAATAAAGAGTATTGAACAATGTTCTTAAATTCAAAATACTATGACTAGTTATTGAGCCTCAAAGGCCATTTTTAAACAGAAAACTACAAAACGGAAACATATAAATGTTAAAAATATAGTAAATGAAATATATTTAAACTTATCTATCTAAATTGGTGCCTTTGACTGGAATGTGATCCTTTTTTCTGCCTAGAGAGCCTCCAAGATCAGGAGGAATGTCCATCTGCTTCTCAAGATGTTGAAGCCTTCAATCCATTACTATCATGTTCCTTAACATCTAATTCAGGTTCAGGAGGACGCCATCTTTGATTTCACTCCTATCAACAAGTACTCTACCCAATAAAAATCTTAAATTCCAATAAATGTCCATCTATAGTGAACACATATTGATTGTAGTGGCCTTTAATATGCCATGTATCTGGAACTTTGTCCATCATCTCCACAAAAAAATTGTTTCCATGAGAGTGTGCCTCTTATATGATATTCCCCTATCTTCCTGGATGATTTCCTCTTCAATTGGTTGAGGGGTGAGCTCCTTGTATCTAGTTGCCAAGATCTCATATCTCACTTGTGCCTTTGAGTGCCCCCTTTCTAGATAATATGTTGCACCTCGATGCACCCTTGATCTTTGTCGGGGCATGGTGAAATTTTACTAAGAAAGTTGTACTAATGTACCAACAAATTTCCACCTCAACTTGTAACTGGCGTATGATCTTAGGCAAAAAATTTGAGCGGAACTGGGAAGCTCTAGGTCTCATGACATTAGTTGGTATCTGAAGGCCTCGTTCCCCCTCATATTGTTAGTTGTGCAAAAACTATGTTAAGGCTTACTCACAATGACGAGGAAGTTTACCCAAAAGCTACACGGAGTGACAAAGAGCATCGAGACTGCAACAAAATGGCCACTACAATTGCCCATTGAGGAGGTGAAATCGAGCATGTGCTTGCTTGAGTTGCAACTGTATGGAGGTGGTTGGCTAGGGAGGGACAGAATGAGCATAAACTTTAGAAACCTTAGCTGGGATAGAAATTTTCATCCCAACACTGTTCGATAAGCTTGAAACTTCTGGAAAATCCTAGAGTGAGCCTTCTCTGCGGGAAGGGTAGGGGAAAAAACCTGGCATAGCTGGATTTTCCTTTTTCTTCTTGGGAGAGACACCAGAATATACAGACACTCGCCCTAAAACTAGAAAATATGTAGGAGAGGATTGAACTTCACTCATTGTGGGTTGACTAATAAGAAAATCCATGTTCTAGAGTGCTTGAGAACCCCCATTTTAGAGATAATGCACCATATATAGGCCTTGTACCATGCACAATGATTAATTGCCATTCTTGAAAACGTGATCTGAGACCAAGTGCCTGCCTCCTGCTTTCAATTGAATTCCATTTTGGTGTGAGGACAAGGATTCAAAAACTCGCTCGGTGGCATGGTACAACCTTCATTAACACTTCCAAATCTTCTGATATCTTTTGTCATCCACATTGACATATAGACCCTGCAAAGGTTAACTAACTAGATCATCAAATGATCGAGCATTATGTTGGCTCGTGCACTTTACATGTTAAGTGATTATCTATTAAAAGGACATAATATCATCTCTCACTGGCATCTGGATTGGTGAAATGGAAACAATATACCTCCCTCTTCTCGCTTCTCTAACATTCCATTCAAGAATTCTTTGATATATAAGTTAACATACACTAATAAAAATAAAAATTCTAATATTGAAATATTATCATTTTAAAAACTTATAAATTATAAATAAATTTATAAATTTTATTTATCCTAAATAAATCGATATTACAATTTGAATAATAAAACAAATTCCTTATTAAATTTATAACAACAATTAAAATAACAAATATTATTACCCACCTAAACAAGGCTACAAGTAGCGACTACCTGCCGCTTAGTTTAAATATAGCAATGTTGCAATGTGATGTTGGAAATGTCTATGGATAGCTATTACGGCTATTACATGCCGCTT
The DNA here is from genome assembly GCA_034641835.2 of Pinus albicaulis. Lineage (NCBI taxonomy): Eukaryota > Viridiplantae > Streptophyta > Pinopsida > Pinales > Pinaceae > Pinus > Pinus albicaulis. Next base: position 559,070,928 of record CM076569.1, on the reverse strand, counting down.
AATGCAATTATAGAGATGTTGCAATTTGAGTTTGAGCATGTTTATGAAGATTTGTTTTGTAATAAAGTATAGTTAAACTAAATTAGAAATAATTGTTGCAATTTGAGTTTAGTAGTAGTTTAAATCTATCTAAATTATAGTAAAACAACTTTTGTGTTGACCCATGAGCATATGCATTTGATGTGTAGATTAGATTTGCTACATATGCTTAGCTTATTTTTGGAATCAGTATGAGCATGGCAGAGTAGTTATTACTTGCTGCTTAATGTAAATATAGAAATGTTGCAATTTATGAGGATTTGCTTTCTAATAAAGTTGTTTCTTTGTTTAGTATAGTTAAATTAAATTAGAGATAATTGTTGCAATTTGAGTTTGAGCGTGTCTATGAGGATTTGCTAGATGTTTCCGTTTGATAGTTGAAGATGGTATGGCCCGATGCTTTCATCGCATCAGAAGTGTTTTAAGTTATGTCGCCATTGCACAGTATGAACTCCGGACCCGATCCTGTTTACTATGGCGGAGTTAAATTTGTCATCGCGTCTGTTTTTCAATCGGCATCGGAGATTTTTGTAATGGGCCATCTGCATTGTTTTAAAGCGGACCCGATGCATATTATTCAGCGGATTTGATAAGCATGTTTTTGGGTTTTTAACCTTTGGTCGTATATGTTATATGCAATTTTTTCAATGTTCATGCGTGATTTATAAAATGCCCGAGAGGCTTTGTAATAGGTTTTGTTATGTTTTAACATAGGCGAGTTTAGTTTTGTTTAAAAAGGTTTTTTGTCTTATGTTTTAAAAGAGCAGCGGAAAATAAAAGTTAAAAAGCCCGAGAGGCATTTGTGACTGAATGTTATGTTTTGTGGTTGATATTTTAACCTTAGCCCAAGTGTTATTGGTGCAGGTATTATGGTTAATTATTTGCTTAAGTTTCAATGTAAGTGTGCGGCGTGGTAATGCTTGTGACAATTGAAGTGGGGACATATATATATATATATATATGGCGACATACATATATTGTTTGATATGAGGCGACGAACTTTAGTTATTGGTGCTTTACCCAAAATCAAGGTTTATGCTATGAGCGCTTGAGCAATACATTCAAAGGTTGAGTTATATTGGAGGCTGTAATGTATGTTAATATATCATAGTTGGTGCGCGATATATAAGGGTAGGGTATAATGCATCATGGGCCCGACGAGTGGTGTTGGTTTCTAAACTATTGGCAAATTCATACATTATAATAAATCGAATGGACAGAAGAATTTATTAACCTTGTGGGACCCTCACGAATCGCATCAGAGAAAATCATAATAGCGGAACATGTTAATAAAAGTCTCGATGGTGATTTTGGACCCGATGTGTTTATGAACTATGATTTATATGTGTTTGAAGTTCCGGCTTAAAAGGCAGTAATCGCATCGGAACGTTTGCGAATGCATCAATCGCATCGGAGTAAGGGCATCGCATCGGAAGATTGGCAAATGCACTAATCGCAATCGGAAAGCAAACCTTAATATCTGTCGGAATATTAATAAAGTTCAAAGCTCATTAAATGTTTCATAACTTTGATTTCGGGCCAAATGTAATTCGAATACATACTAGTGGGCTGTGATATAGCTCCGAAATTAAATTAAAACATTGATTGGGTTTATTACAACATCAGTTTATAAAGTGGGTTTTATAATAAGGTTTCCTTCGAAGATGAAAAGTGAAATAAGTTTGCGAGATCATTAGTTTGAGAGTGCGTAGATTTAAAAAATAAAAATGAATACAATTCATATATGGACAGAGAGTGTAAGCAGGTAGCCTGAGCACAGAGATTAATAATGAACAAGAGATTGCATAGTTAAAAATAAAATAATAAATTTACAAGTATTTTGTTTAAAAAATAACTTTAAAATATACAAAATTTTAAAAAATTTGAAAAACAAAAAATTAAATATAAAATTAAAGTTATATTTTTTTAATTAATATAGTAAAAAATAAAATAATAAATCTATAGTGATTTTTTTCAAACGATAAAGTAGAATGGGATATGTATTTTTTAAACTATACATAATAAAACAGGTAAAAGTATTACAAAAGAAAACTTTTCAAAGTGCTCCATTGCGTGATAAATTACAACGTATCAAATGAACCTCTTGCAACTGTGGAGGCCGCTGAACGTGAAAAAACTTAAACCAAATATGGAAAATAAATTCGCCTTATAAAACTTATCGGGTCTGAGACTTGCGATTGCAATCGGCCGAAGACAAAAGAAGTTGTGATTTGCAATTGCGATTCGGCGAATCGCATCGCATCATTCAACAGTAGCAAAAAAAACGTATGCCCAAATTGTTACGCGATGTGGAAATCAAATCCACCTTATAAAACTTATCGGGTGCAAGACTTACGATTGCAATCAGAACAAAACAAAAGAATCTACAGTTTGCGATTGCGATTGTGCCAATCGCATCATTCAACGGTGGCAAAACAAACAGATGTGGTTGTATCATATAACTTGCGATTGTGATTGCGATTGCGATCGCATTTCAATCTTCCACATCAACAAGACACTTAATTTTAATACAATTTGCGATTGCAATTCAAAGGTATATCAAATGTTTTATTGATTCATACCATTGCAATTGGGCCATAACAAAATAACTTGAACTTGCAATTTGCGATTGCGATTGTGCCAATCGCATCGCATCATTCAACGGTGGCAAGAAAAACATATGCGGTTGTATCATATAACTTGTGATTGCGATTGCGATCGCATCACAATGTTCCACATCAACAAGACACTTAATTTTAATACAATTTGCGATTGCAATTCAAAAGTATATCGAATATTTTATTGATTCATTGCTTTTTAACTTTCTATTTGCAATTTATTGAAAAAGATAATAGTATTTGAGGATGTTTATGAAGATTTGTTTTGTAATAAAGTATAGTTAAATTAAATTAGAAATAATTGTTGGAGTTTGAGTTTGAGCATGTCTATGAGGATTTTCTTTGTAATAAAGTTGTGGCTTAGTTTAGTTTAAATATAGCTAAATTAAAGTAAAAAATAAGAATTTATTTAGTATTAATTCCATATAATAATATAATTTAGTTAACTAATTTGATTTTTTTTAGATCTGAAAACTTTTACATTTTCGTAAAGTATATATATGAATATGAAAATTTATAATGCTAAAAATAAAAATATTATTATAAGAATTTATAATAACAAATAAAAAATAAAAAAAAAAATATATATATATATATATATATATATATATATATATATATATATATATATATATATATATATATATATATATATATATATATATATATCATTATTATTCAAAAAGTTGCATGTTATTTTTACTTAAAATTAGATGACATGATATATAGCAATTAAAATTGTTTAATATTTTGTATAGTTATATATTTGATATATTCATTATATGCTTTAAAATTTAAAAATATAATTTAGTTAAGTAATTTGATTTTTTTAGATATTGGATAGATTTGATATTCTATTCATGAGGGATGTGTTTGTTTTTTTATTAATTATATTTTTCAATTTCTAATGTTTTTTTATATAATATAGCTACACGTGTTTTATAATAGAATTAGATATGGCTAAATTAAAGCAAATTTATAAAATTGAATTCAGTGCTGTGATTTTAGGTGTTAATTTGAGTTTGAGCATAGCTATGAGGATTTGCTTTGTATATATATATATATCAAATACATTAAATATATCAAATATATAACTATACAAAATATTAAACAATTTTAATTGCTATATATCATGTCATCTAATTTTAAGTAAAAATAACATGCAACTTCTTGAACTATATATATATATAGTTCAAGAAGTTGCATGTTATTTTTACTTAAAATTAGATGACATGATATATAGCAATTAAAATTGTTTAATATTTTGTTTATTTATATATTTGATATATTTAATGTATATTTCAAAATTTAATAATGTAATTTAGTTAGCCAATTTGAGTTTTTAGATATTGGATAGATTCAATATTTTATTCATTAGGAATGTCGTTTCTTAATTACATTTTTCAATTTCTAATGTTGTATATATATATATATATATGGCATAGTATATAGCGATTAAAATCATTTAATATTTTGTATAGTTATATATTTGATATATTCATTATATATTCTAAAATTTAATAATATAATTTAGTTAACTAATTTGATTTTTTTAGATATTGGATAGATTTGATATTCTATTCATGAGGGATGTGTTTTTTTAATAATTATATTTTTCAATTTCTAATGTTTATTTATATAATATAGTTACACCTATTTTATAATACAATTAGATATAGCTAAATTAAAGTAAACTTATAAAATTGAATTTAGTGTTGTGATTTTAGTTGTTAACTTAGAGAGAAATAATATGGCCATCCATCTCATATTAGATATTTTATAAACATTGCTAATCAATATCAATTTATATATAAAATGTGATATTTTGTTTAAATATATAATTTATAAACTTTGGCTCTACTTTAAATTACAAATATGTAATAATAAAATGTAAAAAAAATATTTTATAATAATAGAAATGTATAATAATATAATATATCTTAAAAATATATTGAAGTAATTATTTAACTAAATATTGATATATAGAAAAAGTATTTCATTATTAATATATGTATGGATTAATTTATTAAATATAGGTTTAAAAAGAAAAAAAACTAATTTTAAGGAGCTAAATACATTGATATATATATAAATGTTATATTTATCAAAATAAATTATAATAGAAGCAACAATTTGCATATATAAATCAAGTTTAAGTTTAAAAAATTAGTAAAAATAAATAAATATTATATATGTGTGTGTGTGTGGATTAATTTATTAAAGTAAACTTATAAAATTGAATTTAGTGTTGTGATTTTAGTTGTTAACTTAGAGAGAAATAATATGGCCATCCATCTCATATTAGATATTTTATAAACATTGCTAATCAATATCAATTTATATATAAAATGTGATATTTTGTTTAAATATATAATTTATAAACTTTGGCTCTACTTTAAATTATAAATATATAATAATAAAATGTAAAAAATATATATTTATAATAATGGTAATGTATAATAATATAATATATTTTTAAAAATATATTGAAGTAATTATTTAACTAAATATTGATCTATAGAAAAAGTATTTCATTATTAATATATGTATGGATTAATTTATTAAATATAGGTTTAAAAAAAAAAAACTAATTTTAAGGAGCTAAATACATTGATATATATAAAAATGTTATATTTATCAAAATAAATTATAATAGAAGCAACAATTGGTAGGAAAATGGAGGGAAGCAGAGCACTGGCTGTCGGCGGTTACCCTAGGGCTCTCGTTTCTGGGTCTTCGGCTCTCACGGAGGCGGCACATCCTGATCTGGTTCCTGAGAAGCAGATCCTCACTTCCCAGCTGCTCGGTTGGGGTTTGGAACCTCGTTGGACCGACATCCCTTGCACTGTGCCTGTTAAAGGTTTGGGATTTAGACCCTCTGGCCTCGGCTCCGGACATACCTAGGTGGGCGGACATGTATGGGAGTCGGACCTGCTATCTGGTCTTACGTGGGTAGAAAAGAATGGTTTTCGCATTTCGATCTGTGGATGCTCCGGTTTTACTGATTTTTCCGGTCATTTTCTTCTGTTGTCGACCTGCTGCTGGGGGCGGCTCAATAACAGACCATATGAATCCCTCTGTGCGTGCACCTGTTATGGGTTCCGATCCCATATTGACCACACACTCGCCTTGTGGGCTGATTGGGGTTACCAGACACTGGATCGAGCGCCCGCCATGATAGATGTTCGAGAGGGAAAAAGGAGCAGCCAGCTCATCTGTGAGATTGAATCTCAAGTAGGCTCGGATCCTTTTCAAATTTTTACTAAGCCTCCCGTAGGCAGTAGTATCATATTATGGATTCAAGGCACAGATTCGATTCTAGCTCTGAAGGAAGGAATACAGTCTACAGCGGGGTATCCATTACAGGTTCAGTCATTGATCTTTGAAGGGAAAGCTTTAGCTGATCACTGTACTCTAAATGAATACGCCATTGTTTCTGGGTCTACTATTTGTCTCAACCTTCGACTACGGGGTGGAATGTTGGGCCAAAATAGAGCACATGGCCCCTCCATGGGAGAAAGTACATCAAAAACAGTGCCCACCAAAGGTTCATACATAAATGTATTACAGGGGGAGAAAAACAAATCTTCAGCACCAGATGTCCCTGCTGAAAGCTCCCCCAAGCCATATATTGTGGAACTGCAGGACAGTGTGCCTGAAATAAGCATAGACAGCCCAGATATTGATGTGCATAGAAATGCCTACGAATCCCAAGCAATAATAGGCAGATTTAACTGTTTCTGGCCCAAACCAATGGAGCTGTTCCATTGGATTTTTTCAAACTGGACCATGGAATGTGATATCCACCTATGTTCAAAGGGGTTCTTCATTGTCAAATTCTCAACAAATGAAGACAGAGACACCATCCTTAGTCAGGGACCATGGTTCTGGGGCTCCACGGGACTCTTCATCACACCATGGTTCCCAAATTTTGATGCCAACACTATGGAGGTTACTATAATGCCGGTATGGGTCAAACTCTACAACCTCCCGCTACATTTTTGGAATGAAAATGTACTTGGCAGCATTGGAAACACCCTTGGTAGATACATTAAAACAGATACTCAACGCCTGGAGGAGCGAATCTTCACCTTTGCACGTATCTGTGTGGAGGTCGACTTGAGCAAAGGCCTCCCAGAGTGTATTATGTTGAATAATAAAAAAAAAAGATGGACACAGCATTTAGATTATGAGAACACAGCCTTTAGATGCCGGATTTGCAGGTGCACAAGACATCTACAAAACTCTTGCCCGGCAACCAAAAGGGATAACAGAAAAAAGAAGAAATCAGGCAAATCAGCCAAAGGTTGGCAATTTCCTTCTGAGGAACCAGAACTACAGGAAGAAGAGGAGGAACCCTCACCTCATGAGAATCAACAAATAGATACCTCCATAGGCACACATGGACAGGAAATGCAAGATCCTCTTGACACCACCACAAAGACTCAGCAAGATATGGTACCTGGAGCACAAGACATCGGGGGATATAAAAGAACACATACACCAGACACATCAGACTCTGATAAGGATATTGGAGCACAAACGGAAGAAAATCAGCTTGTCCTTATCGAGACCGAGCCAACACAAGGTGCTTGGCGTAAGGTCAAAAAGAAGAAAGGAAGAAAATCCTAATTGTCTTTCCTTTGTATTTTTATTTGAGGCTACTTTGCATGTCCTTGGGACTATTACCAGCACAATGTAACATGTAATTTTGTTTTCTCATAAATAAAATTACGAATTTTTCCTTTGTGAAAAAAAATAGAAGCAACAATTTGAATATATAAATCAGGTTTAAGTTTAAAAAATTAGTAAAAATAAATAAATATTTTATATATATATGTATGTATGGATTAATTTATTAAATATATAATTTATAAACTTTGGCTCTACTTTAATTTATAAATATGTAATAATAAAATCTAAAAAAAATATTTTATAATAATGGAAATGTATAATAATATAATATATTTTTTAAAAATATATTGAAGTAATTATTTAACTAAATATTGATCTATAGAAAAAAGTATATAAGTCAAATTTAAGCTTAAAAAATTAATAAAAGGTTGTTTAATTTGCAATCATCATCTTGGAAAATAAAAAATTGAGATTAAAATAACTATAGTTACAGGGTTGTTTAATTTGGGATCTTTAAATAAAGCTTTATGTATAAATAAAAGTTTGTGTATGAAAAGGATTAAGTTCAAATTTCCAATTAAATTATGTGGAAAAAGATGTATATAAATACTTAAAAATTATAATAAAAAATTTCAAAATTAACTTAATCTAATACCAATTCATCTGAATAAAAAAAAAAATAATAAATATTCCAGAGTTAAAAGAATAATAACTAAATAATCCAAACGAGCAAGCATTATATACATAGGAATATATATCAATTGATTTGGATACACGGTTGAGTCACTACTTAAAAAAAAGCAAGATGGCGCTAAAGTGCATGGTTGTACCATTGTTTCAGCATTTGCTAGATGTTAAATAACATCCAAAACCGTGCAGAGTTGAAACAAATGTTAAATAAAGCTAAACTTAAAACCTATGCATTGCCCTTTCGGGTCCACCTTACAATGAGCACATGTTTAATGTTAAAACATATAAAGCGAAGGTTATAAAACTTTTTGTTGTGCGATAAAAAAACAAACCATAGTATAAAAACTCCATCGCGCGATGTTTAAAACATAAAACAAAAACGTTAATAAAACTTTAATATAAAACCTTTGTAAAACTTCAAACCTTCGTCGCGCGATAAACCTCCGAACTTGAAAGTCGATTCAACCAAAATACATTCACATATCGGGTTACAATCTGGCTGACATCACATGTCCATTTGGACGCGCGATGAGTCATTAAATCGAGTCCATAATAGCTCATCGCATCCGCAAACAAGTTTTGGTGTACGATGGATTTGGATGCGCGATGAACAAATTAAATCCGGCCTATAATATCCATCGGATCCAGAACTTGAGAATAGAAACGTGCCATCTTGAATGTTCCGATTCCGATTAACAATCGGGCCATGTTAGAACCATTTGCGATTGTAACATAATATAACATGCGATTGCAATTGCAATCGCATCCCAACCTCCAACATCAACAAGACACTTTGTGGGGACCACTAGTCTTCACTTAAAACTAACTCTGTCGCGTTCAAACAAATCCACTATTACATAAATTTAAATAATTCTTAATTTGGGTTTTTGGATTCATGAAACAAAAACCTGTGTTTGAGAAACAAATCAGAAATTTGGTTTAGAGATGGAAGGAATAATTATCCACGGCAAAGTCATCAAGGTAGGACCATAAATCGAATTAAATTACAGAGGCTCTGTGTAAAAAGGTTAAATGGTAATGATGCACATGACTGGGTTAATGGTGGTTATGCACGCGTTTGAAGCATATAATCCTTTATTGACTTAAATAGAGTTGATTCAATTTCATTAAGGGATGGCAGCAGAGGAACATTCAAATAGTGGCATATTTATAGTGGGTTTGATTATAAGGCGAATATTAATCGCAATGGTCACTTTGTGTGGGAACCAAGGACTTAAAGACATAGGCTTGGCTTATATGATGTAATTTGTTATTTTATATAATGCAATATGTTATTTGATAGTATATATGAAAATTTTATAATTGTAGTACTTTAGAAATTGAAATTAAATATAAATTTTAAAATGAAAAATAAGTAAATAAAATTTTGAAAGTAAAAAATAATTAAATACAACAAAAACAAAAACCAGAATTCTACCATTTAAAGAGACTTGTATTGTTGGCTTGAAATAATTGTTCAAACCATTTATGGCATTGCCACTGTACATGCACAGTTTATTGATTATATATATTATCTCATAGAATCGAAGCTTGACTGAAAATTCTTAAACAAATACTTATCAAAAGCTAAGACTGGAGTATTTGAATATTAAAGTAGAAAAATAACTTAACAAAGTAAATACCAATCACCCAATAATGCTTAATATATAAGTTTTCAGTCGTAAAGTGTAGGTGAAGAAGAATCATATTGTGGAGGAAATTATAACAAAGGGCAAGAGCAGGGAACATAAGACTAACTTTAGTCTTAGTACGGTGCTTAGACATAGAATTTGGTGCATTACTATTAACAGTAAATATAGGAATCTACAAAAAAAAAATATGAACTTATAAGCTAAGGAAGCATAAACTTAGAAATGGCGATTTACTATTTCTGTTACCATAAAAATATTGCCCAAATTGAGAGATGCTGATCAAAGTTGATACATAAGAATATATGAAAAATTAATGTCCCTGCTTCCTTTGCAGATGCGCGTACTTGTACTGCACACCGTAGGGAAAAATAATCTTAATGCCTCTCCCTCTTTTACAGACATGAATTAATGTTTCAGATGTCAATTACGATTTTTGCAAAACTAATAAACAACAAGACAGAAGACTGGAAGTAGCTCAGGCATCAAGTCTACACAAATAATTTTTTCAGGAGATTTTTAAATAGATTTATAACATTTATATATATAATGTCAGATTGTAAAGACAGGTTCTATTCATTAAACATACATGTATGAAATCTAAAAACATTTGTAAAGGCCTAATGGAAAAGCTATATTTCTTAAATATACATATATTAAGTTTGAAAGTATCTGTAAATAGGTAGAAGAAACACTATAAGTATAACTAGTAATTTTTGTTCCTAATTGTTCTATGAAAACATTCTTGTTCTGGAAAAATTTTGCAGACATACTGCACTTTGAGAAAGGTAGATCTGAGCAGTAAAATCTTGTACAAAAATTGAGAAGAACTTTGCACTGATTTCTGGATCACTATGTGTTTCTGTTGTAGCCAATGTTTGTAGAAGTGCTGGTGCTGCAAAGAAGGGAAAAATTAGTACAAATCTTGCTATTTTGGATAGCATAATTTAAAGTGCATATATCTTATTTTTTCTTGAAAGATGAAGAATAATTATAAGTATACCTAGCTTTATTAGGACTTCTGTTGCTGTCAACAGATTGGATCTCGTTGTCTTCGTTGATTGTAAATGTACCATTGATTTTGAAATCACGTAGCATATACATTGTTGCTTGTTTCTTTTGAACATAGTCTTGAAAAGACATATGCACTAGGTTGGGAAGTAACTGTTTCAAGAGCAATTTTTTGCGGATGCAACATTGCAAATTGTTGTTGTTGGACTTGATTATGCAATTAAGACACTGTGAATAGGAAAAGGACGAATTTTTATTGCACTTTAGGCAATTAACTGTTGTCTCCTCTATCATTGTAGAGGTTGGTATTGGTGAATTGCATCCAACACAAACTAGTTCAAATGGCGTAGAGTAAATGCTTGCAATTGTCAATGTTCCTTTTATCTGTTCATAGAGGAGGACAAGTAGTATATGTCAAAATAGAAACAGATGAAGAAACAATTGCATATTGAGAAGTAGAGGTACTGTTTCAATTATACTTACAGAGAATGTTGGAGGGTTCAATTTTCTGAGTTCTTTTGCTGATTCTGCATTAAATTTTTTGATGAATGTAGCTTGCATTGTTCAAAGTGTTATATCCTTCATTTCTTTCCTGTTTGTTATGTTTTTTAATAACATAATTGAAAATGGCCTTTTTTCAATTCTTGTTCAATTTCATCGTAGAGTGGTGCAAATGTTTCAAGTAACTGCAACTGCAATAGAAGACAGAAAGTTTTTTTTTTCAAACTGAATTGAAATGTAGGATGCAACTAACAATATAAAAACATTGCAAAGTAATTTATGTTACTGTTGCTCTATTGTCATCAAAATTTCTGTCTTTAATTTGCAATGTATATTGGAAACCAACTTTCCGTGCAGCTGTGACAACTGCAGCAATTGTTCCAATTGGATATGTTTATGTATTTGTTGTAAGTTGTTTTACTGTTGTGTCTGGAATGAATTTGTATTCTTTGCAAATTGTTCGTATGTTCTGTAAGGTGCTTAGTTCAGTTAGCAGCAGAATCCAATCACAATCACCGCGGTCATAATTTTTTTTGGGAAGAACTTTAAAATTTGTAATAGATATTGCTTTTCCTGGTGATATTTTTTGTCCATGTTGTTCAATGAGCTCAGTTGGTATGGACAATGTGATTGTCATGATTCCTTCGGCATCTGTCAAATCTGCACGTAGTATTTGTCGTGCTTTGTGGAATTTATCAAGGTATGTGCTATAGATAACCATAACATCTCCATTGAACATTTTTCTAGTTTTGCGAATGTTTAGTTCTTTAATGGTAACTGGGACTAAATATGTTTCTTTCAATCTTTATATTGATGATGTTTATGTGGAAAAAGAAACAATTAGAAATAAAATACATTGGTGATAAATATAAATGCTATGTCAATGCTACGTATAAGAATTTGTTTGAAATTTACTTACTTGTATGATTCAATTGCACCTGATATTTGTTGTTCTTTGTCTATTGTAGCTTGTTGTCCAGAGCCGCAAGATGAAAAAGATGCAACGTCATTGAATGGTGCGCTTGAACGCGACCACGAAGTGTTTGGTAAATTTTAATAACTAAAAATAAAAATAAAAGTATAAGCTTATTGTATATTGTAGTGGAAATAGAGTATTAGTTACTAAAAGAAAAATTAATTGCATTTAAAAACTTCGATAATGGAATACTTATAAACTATACAATATTAAATTCATAAAATTCTATGAGTGCAACAGAGATATATACTGATCTGAGTTGCAAATATGAAAAGTTTTTTGGCTAGTAGAAAAAATGATTTAATTCCAGTACTATAGAAACTTGTAAATGTATCTAGTACAGATGTATGAAAGTTCAGGTACTGATGATTGGCATGAAAACATTGATAAATATTGACTCAGTAATACTAATCAGGAATCAATTGAACAAGTAATCAAGAATTCAATCAGTAATAGTTTCATAGAAATAAAAAAACAATTAAACATAGAGATATGTATATACATATGCATCGAAGACTAAGTAAGTTGGGCGTAATAAGCAAAACCGAATGTGTTTGTTGATCAAGCTCACTTTCCAATGTTGTTAATTATTATGGGTGGTTGGGAGTTTACATAATAAATATGTCGATCAAGATATATCTCATTTGAGCTTGTTCTACCAGCTGACGAAAAATAATATAGAAACACCATAGGACAAAAGAAACCAAAAAAAAAAGGTATAGATAAAATTACAAAGATAACAAGGAATATTAAGAGAAATAATGATAATATTGGAAATTTTTTCTTCAAATTGCACAATGTGAATTAAGAAGCATATGGATTATGAAATAATTCAATTTGATGTAACTGAAATAGAGTTATAATTTTGGAAGCAATTTAATTTCTATTTGATATTATCTTTATTACAATTTAGAGGTTGACAACGAGCAACATGGGAAATTGGAGGAGATCTTAGTGAAAAAGGGTTCAAATGTGAAGTGAAGAGGAAGCTTGACAAGTTTCTAGAGAAAGGGTGAAGGAAAAGGAATTAAAGGTTGAGAAGAAAAGAAGAACAAGAAGACTAGAGTTGATAGAATTATGCATGTAATAGTTCTGATGGAAATAAGAAGTTGGTGATGATTGTCAATTTTAAGCATGGAACATTATTGAGATGATGAAAAGGGAAAAAAATTATGTGGTAGTCCTAAAATACTATAGAGAATAAGGTTCAGTATTCTGTAGTGTTTACTGTTAGATAAATCCAAAATGGTTATATATAGTTTTCAATTTGTAATGGACGGTGTGTCATGTGTGCATGAAAATATTACAATGGGTTGAAAGACAAATTCAAGAATTAAAATGAATTATGTGATGCTTAAGAGTTAAATCATCGATGCATAGTATAATTCTATATGAAGAATAGTGCTATAGAAGTCAGTACTAGTAATATAAGAATAGGTCTTGCAATAGTTTTGTAGAAAGAAATAAACAGTTAAACATAGAGATATCTCTATACATATGCATTGAAGGGTAAGTAAGTTGGGTGTAGTAAGCAAACCTGGATGTGTTTATTTATTTTTGTGACTTGTCTTTGCCTATTTGACTCATTGTATAAAGCTATAGAAATCTGCAAGACATACAATTAGAATTCAAAGTCATAGTAGCTAAAAGGCTATAATCCAGCTTTCAAAAACTTTTTCAGAAAAAAATTAAAGGTATGTTTGGTAATAATACTCACTATTGATTTAATTTGTATAATAAGGACATGAGTATGCAAGTCTGACACTATTGACTAGAAAAAAGCATTAGACTACTTTTATTTGTACTATGTTTCTGTTGCATTTTTGTCTTCAATGATGAGACAAATAGTATCATGGTCGGTCCAATATGTATCTAACTTGAAAGTCTTATAGCTACAAGTTATGTTTGACCATATGTAATCAATGATTGATAATTTTTTATTGTTATTTGTGTCTAAAAGAAAATGAAGGTTGTAATTGTGCATATACGATCTTAGTTTGTTTGTTTTGTTGTTGCTTCCAAGCATATTGATGTTGAAATTGCCGACAATTGATATTGTTTGATTTGAATGTATTATGCATAATGCTTTTGAAAGAAGATCCAATGTATCGTTCAATGTTGCATATGGTGCAACATAGACATTCACAACTATAATATCCATGTCATGAAGAAGCATATTTGCTAGTGTAGCTTCAACGTTTTTTTCTTCAAAATGAATATGTTTCAAGATCTTTATATGCTTTTTCATACAAATTAGCAAACCATGTTTACTATGATTTGATATGCAATTGAATGTTTCAAGTCTTTTTAGAAGCATTGAATCTTTCAAATGTGTTTCTTGTAAACATAGGATGTCAGATTGCATTAGATCATAGTCATTTAACAAATCATCAATATGTATTTGTAAACTGTGGGTGTTTAGAGAAAGAATTGAAATGTATGCTTTTGTTTCTAATAACGAATAGTTGTAGTATAGTTGCCACTTTTCGTTTCTTTGTAAAAGTTCCATTTCAACAGAAGTTTTGTGTTGAATTCGGAAGTTTTGTTTCTTAAGTGGACTAAGAAAATACAATGATTCTATGTTTCTCACACGAGAAAGAGTTGTATATACTAATCCATGGCGTCGTATTCCTAAAGGATCAAATGCAAGATTGTCTAGTGTTAAGCCTTGTATTCTGTGTATTGTACGTGCACATGCTAATTGGATTGGAAATTTTTTTCTGATTTTCAAGTTGCCTGTTTTTGCTAATATAGAAACTGTCTTTGTTGTGTGCAGTATGGGAGTCCAATCGCTACAAATTTCTTCGCTATATAGAAAAGAAAATTTATGTGCTTGTCGACGGCCAACACGCTCATCATAGAATTTGATCCATATTACATCAAAGTTGTCTAATTTTACATATGCTTTAATGATACCATCTGCACCGTTGACTAGACCGTCTTGTAAGTTATAGTTTCTTGCATATATTTCAACTAGCATATTAAGTTTTAGGACAATTTGTGAAGGCAATGTTGCTATTTGTGCATGAGATGGTATGTGTCTGTGGTTTTCTTCTTCGTAATCAATTGCATCAATTACAATTTCATCACCAGGAACAATAGACAACATTTTCTTGTTATGTAATGCTACATATTTATTCCTAAAAAATAGATAGGGGAAAGTAGGATCATTAGGAGCATTTCAAATACAATTTCTATTTAAGTAATTCAAATAATCTTCTGTTTGATTATTTATACGCATCCTATTCAAAATGCTAATGAATATTTCATTTGTTTGACGCATTGCAATGTGTAATTCATAGTACTTTACATGTTCTTTCCAAAATTCATATGTTATTGGTTGCCTTCTTATTGTAGGTTGTTCAAATATTAGTGAATCTTGTATATGTTGTGCTTGGTACAAGTCGCCACAAAATATGATATCAGTGTTTCCAAAATATTTTGTTTGATTATGCTTAATGTTTCTTAGTCGATCATCAATTTGATATAGAAAACAACTTCCAATTAGATATACTTCGTCAATGAGAACAACCCTTAATTCATTGTGCATTTGTGTCAAGTTGTCTAATACATCGTTGCTAAGTGGAATAAAACTAGATGTGTTGAAAGGCATTAGCAATGCAGAATGAATTGTCACTCCACCTGCATTATATGCAACTTTAACTGTATATGCTAATATCAAACCTTTTGGTTTCAAAGGGTCTGTATTGTAATGTTCATTGTAAATGCGCATGAGCATTTGAAATATTGCTTTTGCTGTGAATGTTTTTCCAGTACCATCTCCTCCAGTCAAAAATAAGTAGAATGGTTTGTCTATGTTCTTTCGTTTTTTCATTGCAATGTCTTTGAGTATTTCTTGTTGTTCTCTATTAATCATTCTCCTAATCTTGTAGTATTCTATATTGCTAAGCATAAATGGATGTTCTGTAAATTGAAAACCAATGTTAAGATGTATTTTTTTGTCATTGCATTGGGGAAATTGAAAATCTTTAGCCAAGTCGTACTTCTCAGTAACATCATTAGATATTTCAGGTTTCTTTATTGTATGGTTAGCAGTTGCAGTGTTGTTGTCAATTTTTTGACTTTCTTCTTCCAAATCACCCCATTTCTTGTTCATGTTATATGTGAACTTAGTTTCATTGTTCTTTATTGTGTTCTTATCCAACATGTATGCACTCTTCCATGTTAACAAGTCTTTCTTTAGCGCATCTTCATTGTTTTCGAACGGAACATATAGCAAAAGTTTTTCTCTGTAATAGTTTTCATAGTCAATGTGTTTTTTGTATTTGATGAATCAAATTACTTTTTCTTTTTTTATTTTTGATATTGGTGTGCCATCTTTCCTATAATTTGATACAAATTTAGCTAAACATATATGCTTAATAGCATTAGGCCTATTGATACAGTAATCAATTATAGAACTGCACATAACATCTTCAGAGTTGTCAGGATTTTGTTTCAGAAGAGTGGTTGGTTTAAGTATAAATGTGCGTTTATCTGTTGGTGTTGTGTTTATAAAGTTGCATTCTCTTGAACTATGATTCAATGGTAGGGAAAGAGCTATGTGGACTAATTGTTGAGCTGAATTTGTTGAAGGTCAAGCAAAGTATTTCCTAGAGACCGTATCATTTGAATAGCATCGATTTTTCTCTTTTCATGTTCTTTTCGTATCGTTTTGAATGCATTTTTCATAGATCTGTCAACTTTGGTCATATATGAAGTGCAATATGAAGCTGCAACATATGCATTTAGAACATATTAAGCATCTGTATTTGCATTCCATAGATGTGGCATATTGTATGCAAAGCTATTATTCCATATTTCTGATGGTTTTCATTGCAAGAATACCATTGGTTGGGTTAATTTACTTTGTATTAATTCGATGTAATCAGTTTCTATTAACTAGAATTCATCTAAGAAATTTTCATGACTATTTGATTTGCCATAGTGTTTTTGTTCTAAGGTGCTTTTCAAGGACAAAACTTTTTCAGTTATTGAGCCATGTACTAAAGTAATTGGTTCAAGAAACCTTGTTCTTTTCAATGGTAGCATTGGAAATTTGTATCTACACTGTGATGCTTTTCTTTTTTTACAACTTTTGGTATGATGATGTTCATGTAGCTTTGCGAGTTCTGGATCAAGGTGATTTGTGCTACAAGTTATATAGTTGTCCAAGAAGTTTTCAATTTCTAAGTTAGTATTAATTCCATATACTGGAGCATTTTCTATCCATATAAGAGCATGTTCATGTGCACTACCTCTATTTTGGAACTCAATTACAAAGTAGTAATCTAATATTTTGCCAAAAAATGTACTATCTTGAAAGATCAATTTCTTCAATGCATTTGTCTTATGTCTATAGTAACATGTACATGTTACTGGGTCCTTTCTGACAAGATAATCAATGTTGTATTCCTCAATTGTTTCAATGTGTTTCTTTTTATTTCTATTGCTATGCAATTTAGTAAGAGTTTCTACTAGTGGTGTCCAACGATGCTCTGCACTTGTAAATGTAACAAAGCAAGTTGGAGGACCTAATTGTCGTATCATTGCAAATATATGTTTTTGCATTTGTTGGTGGTAATCATGAGAAATTATTATGTGTTTGAAATCTATGTATCCAATGTGACTTTTTAGTAACTTTTATAAGTTGGGCTTGTACTTAACATCTTTTGCTAACAAATTTCTTCCTTGTTATTTTCCTTTCCTTATTCGTACTGAAATGCATGACATGACCTTATCAATGATTATTCGCATTGTCTTGAAGAACAAATTTGTGATGTGATAGGAAAAGTGACCACTGCAATGCATTAGTTCCCATTTTACTATTTCTTGGTAACGAAACATTTGTACTATATCATCGTCATGTGGATTTCCAAATAATAGTGTTGAGAAACTCATTTCTTCTGCATGTTTGTCTTTGAATATCCCAAGTGGTCGTTGTCCTTCAGCTGGTGCTATTTAAATAATCTTGTCTTGTAAATCATGAATTCTTTGTGAAGCTATGAATCCATGTACTAAGGTTTCAGTTGGTCTTTCACTTTCTGAAATGCTATCGGTTTCACTTTTGCTACCAATGTTGTCATCCTCGGATTTATTATCTTTATTGTACAATTCAAGTATATGATTCCAATTGCTATTAATGGAAATGTTTTCAGTTATATATAAATTTCGAGAACATAGTTCTTTAAGTGCTCTCATGATAGTATGCACACGCACTTTTCCTGTTTGATATGCATTCTTGTATTCTAGTCGTCGTTTTAATGCAATAGCAATTGTCATTGTATTGTTTATGGATTGTGGCAATGCTTTTTGGACAATGTCCATCTGGACAGGTACATTGATTATTGAACCAATTAAGCCCATTTGTGATCGCTTCTTGCCACATTGTCTTATTTGTGCAAAGGGTATTCTCAATGCGACAAGTCTTTCCTCAAGCTTTGAAAGTGTTGTTACAGTTTGCAATGGCTTGTTACGTCTTATTTGTTCAGGTGTTGCAAAGCGAGGAAACTTTGCATTGGCAAGTGCTGTTTTGCAAGATCTACAAATGATATTTAAACGCAGTGTCTTTTGTTTTCCAAACATGGTTATGTACATTTTTTCTAATTTAAGTCCAATGCTTGAGATTTCCTTTTGAAATTGCAACATCTTACATATTGGACATTTGGTTTTTGGTGTGTCTTCAATTTGTTGTTTGTAAATTTCTATGAGTGTACTTTTTCATGATGAACAATTTTTATCTGCTATTTTATTTCTATTTTCTCCAATTTTATTTGGGTCATTTGTACATATCGTTTGTTTCAATTTGCACAAGTTTATTCTATTCTTGGTGTTTTCGTGCATTTGTACTGTTCTATGTTGCAGATTGCACTGATTTTTATTTTGATTTGATAGTAATGGTTCATAATGAATGTGTGATGTACTTGTTTCAAATGACAATATGTTGTACGTTTGATTAGAATTTGTTTTTGATTGGTAGTAATTGACAATGGTTTTACTGGTAAATGACCATATTTGTATGTTTACATTGAATATGATCGATGTCCATTGGAAGCAAAATGATGTTCCCTCAACTCCTCCTTTTTCATATGGCATTGCCATATTAAAAAGGTATTGTTGCCAACCAACAACCATTTTTTGAATTTGTATAGTTTCATTTGTTAAGTGTTTTTCTATACAATTTAATGCAACATCGTTCCTAGCCATTAGTGCATTGCAAAAATATTGGAAAATGTAGAGTATGAAAGACTGTTCATCAAATTCAGGTGCTATTAAATGACAAATTGCACTGAACATGCTATTGGCACATTTCAACATAGTTGTTTTTGCTATATGCAATCCATGAATTTTCATTTCATGAATGACAGATTCATAATGGTTTTCAAGATATTTTCAAAGAGGTGACAAGGAATAATTTGGTAGAAATTTGCATCTACATAATCTTTTGTGTAATAGGGGTTCAAAATGTCCACTAATAGGATCTGTATCATGAAACAAAATGTTTAGTGGAATTGAATCTAGATCATGGTTGAAGAACAAATACCTTGTTTTCATTGTTAGTGACCAGACTCCAATTGGTATGTTCAACCACTTTGATAGCCATCGTATGCAAAATGTGTCTCCCCATAGGCCTCTTTCAGATTGGAAATTGCTATTGGATGCATAAAAACGCATTCTACGAAGGTATGTGTCAACATCGTGAATTCCATGAAGTTTATATATCATGACAGGATCTAGTTCATATTGGTATGATTCTTTTTCCTCTGTGTCATTGCGTTGTAGACAATTGAGAAAATGGTCTATTATTCCATTGCGCAGTTCAATATATGAGTAACGAAAGTGCAGAAGCACTTCAAATGCATTGAACAAACAATCTCCATGAGTATATGCAAATTGCTGTAGTCTAAAGAGACTATGGTTCATTAAAACGATATCAATATTAGCATCTATGCGATGTTTTTTTGTTGGATGGTAGTTTTCAATGTCTATGATTTCAACCATTTTTTATATGTATTTATTCTTCAGATTCGTATGGTGATTTGTTTACTAAGTATTATGTATGTTAGATTTTTTTTTTTCCTCAAATATGAGAAGAGGTTCTATAATATTTTTTGCTTTATTGAATATATGTTTATGATAATGTTTACTAGCACAAAATACTAATTTTACTGTTATATTGTATCTTTGATTTCAAAACAGTCAAATAAGAGAAGAAAAGTTGCAATTAACTAGCTCCTATTTTGCATCTCTCTGTATTTTAAAAGTATCATTGCAAAACAAACAACATGCAACGTTGATTATTGTCTCTGAAAACATGAATCTCACATAGAAACTATGTATTCTAGAAATAATTGACTTTTGTATACAATAGAAAGCATGAAATACAGATTGTATCTGTCTTGATTAGTAAAACTAATATTGCTAGTTGTAAACAACATACTTGTAATTACGAATATGTATGTACAGTCACATATGGATTGTAGCATAATAGCATCTTCAAGGCAACAATATGCTTCATACAAAAAGCTAAACATGAGAATCGACTTAGTTATAACAAAGCATTCATCTCTTATGCAAGCCCCAACTTTATTGCACCAAAGCATGTACTTGCAATTCAATGTAGCAAATATTGGACAAGATAGGTCAACATAATATGGACTAATTCTATCATTATATTTTGAAAATCTGGTGGTTACACCACCTTTCGTGATAAGACAATGATGGTGTATACAACAAGAACATTTGGACCATCTGAAGTCGTATCTATACAACCTGGTACCACGTCTACATTTAAAGTATTGACTATTTGTTTTCTTCTTTGCCTTCCTTCATGTTGATCTTTGACAACCACTTATTAGTTTCTGCATATTAACAAATGTATTTCATACAACAACAACATTTGCACCATTTGAATCTGCAACTAAACCACTTCTTACAAGGTCTACATGCAAAGTATCCAGCACTTGTTTTCTCCATTGCTTTGTTTCTACAATCTATTTTGATATTAGCGATGTCTTCTTCTCCTATTAGTTGTTGTAGCATCTTTGAAAGTTTCATATCACTACATTCCATCGTTCCAAATTCATAGATTCCATTCAATGCAGCAAGTGGCACCTAACTTTGTTAAAACATCAAGAAAAAACAACAAATTAACTATTCAAAGGAATCAACTGACTGAAGAATAAGAGAAATACTAAAAGTTGAGACATAGTAACCTATGGAGGATAATGTGAATAATAGATGGCATAGAACAATCTTGATTTATACTATATGAAATCTTTAATATCCTATAATAATAACTTAGGGCATGGGACTAAGACTACCACCACCATAGGTCCATAGAAATAAGACTAATGTGACTATTTGGGTAGCTGCTCTAATTTGTTATAAATATCTAGACTATAGTGTAACAAGTACTTTTTTCAGTAAGCTATAATTACATAAGCTATAAACTACCCTTGTCTTTGCATCCGTTCTATTTGCTACTTCTGTTTTGACTGCTCCTAGTGTTGCTTTTACTTGATCAATTAAACTGATGACTCTTGTTAGGTGTCTTGTGTTCTGGAAGCAATTGTTTAAAGATTAATTCTAACTAACTTTCAACTGAGGTGCTTGCATTTTCTTGCCTCCATAATATGCACACGATCCAATAATTTCTTGGAGGATACCAATAACCACAAAACAGCTTGAACTTTAATTTATTTCATAGAGTTTTGTTTTTGGGCCTGTCTTAACTACCCTTGGCTTTGCATATGTTCTATTAGCTACTTTTGTTTTCACTGTTCCATTTTTTACCTCCAGTATTTTGTGTTCCAGCTACTTTCTAAAATGGTGAACAGTCAGTTTTTTGATTATCGGCACTAGTCCTCTGTGTTTGAAAAATAGGGTCTTTTTTTTGTGTTCGGGGACAGTCTCTGTTTTGGGTGAAACAGAATAATTTTATTTTAAATACAGTGAACAGAATCATTTTGATTTGTATATGAACACGGGCATTTTTATTTTTAAACCCCGGTGGTCCCCATAGTGTCTTGTTGATGTGGTGAGTTCGGATGCGTTCATCACAATCAGAATGTTTCATATATACCACATCCTTTTGTTATGGCCCGATGCGATGAGTTCATCGCAATCATATAAATCGCTCTCTTCCCTAAGCCAGGGTCCGCGGGTCCACAAGACCACGCGGCATCAGAATAGTCAATCTCAAGTTGAATCGCATCGGGAATGTTTTTGTTTATCACCCGATTGCACAATGTGAAATCGCAGATCCGATCCACTTTCATACAGTGCAGTTTATGTTTTGATCGCAGGTCCGTTCCTCCATCAGAATTGGAACTTTTCGAATGGCCCGTTTGTATTGTGTTAAACCGGACCCGAGGCATTTTATTCAGCGGAATTGATAAGAGCTTTTCGCGTTACATTTCGTGCCTACCTCAGCATGCCCTTGGTGGACACGATGTGGTTTTATACGATGGATTCAATAATCCATCACGTGCACAGATAGTGATGTCAGCAGGGAGAGATTTGTAACGCGAAATGCGTTAATGCAATTTGGTTCATCGCCTTTTGAAATCTGGCGGAGTTTTGTTTTCATTCATCGCGCAATGCAAAGGTTTTATGTCAAAGGTTTTAATATGTTTTATATGCACGACGAATTTTTTATAAATTACTTTGTTATAAGAGCTAATGTTAAAACATTTCAATGTTTTTAATATGAGCCTTCATTTTGGGTGGCCCCAAAAGGGCGTATTGCTTTAATTTTATTTTTAATGTAATA
Organism: Pinus albicaulis; assembly: GCA_034641835.2. NCBI lineage: Eukaryota > Viridiplantae > Streptophyta > Pinopsida > Pinales > Pinaceae > Pinus > Pinus albicaulis. The sequence goes on along the minus strand of CM076569.1, from coordinate 559,048,035 downwards.
TGTGTTGTGACGTATAAAAGACCCGAGAGCCTTTGTAACAGAGTCTTATGTTTTTATTTTAAAAAGCACAGCAGAGTGCGAAATAGAATAGGTTTACATGGCAGTATTATTTTTTTTTGAACTGAGAGACAGAGAGTGAAGTTTTGTGCACTGTGTCTTGCAGTAGTCACTATTTTGTAAATCCCTCTATGAGAGGAAGACATTGTAACAGCAGTTTTTATTGTTAAGGAATAGAAGTATTTCCTTTCTCTCTCCTGTTGTCATCAGATTTAATATTTGTTTCGACTCTGCATGCCTTTGGATGTTATTTAACATCTAGCAACTCTGTCATTGGCCATGGAATGCAAAAACCAAGGAACGATGCAATAGAGGCCTTCGAATTTTTCATCATAAAGTGAAGGTCGAAGTGCTTTCAGATAGAAATGATAATAATCGTGCTAATATGTTGTTCCTATGAACAAGAGCATAGCTTTTGATATGCGAACGCCGAAGCTAGAAATGAAGTGGAATTTGATTCAAAAAATGATGATGATAATAATCTACATTTTTCAATGAATAGAGGCTTTAGTAAACAGAGTCGTTCCAAGGGAAATGACTTTGAATCCTCCGAGGCTAATACAAATGGTATTCTCATGCTAGGGACCTAACAAAATTCTGCTTTCTATTTTTTCTCTAAATGATATAATCTTGAGAAGTACTTCTAGGAACTTTATGAATTTGTTAAAAAGAAACGAGATTTGTAGAACGCAACAACTTTATAAAATTCGAATGGAATTGCGATCATCAATGTTTCATCGGCTATCATTTTAAAACAGAGTCCATAATATGTAAATTGCAGGTAGAATATGATCCACTTTGCACTTAGAATCAAAGCAAGAAAGGGAACTTAATATGTGGAATTACATGAAAGAGTAAGAGAAATTATGCTTAGCAGACCTTCCAACCAGAGGCGCACAGTTCCAGCGTGACTTGCAAAAGCTCGCTTGCAGAGTGTCTAGTCGCACGATAAATCTACTTGCAGATGTCTTGAGCAGAATACAATGATTTCGACGGTCAAGAACAGAAAATCTAAAGAGCGAAAATAAAATTGACAGAGGTTCAAGAAAAATAAAAACTGCAAAGTAGAAACTCGCACAAGTCCCATAATTTTATGCCATTTAATTTTGAATTAATGGTTGTTAATATCAAGAGATCTACATGGGGTATCTATGACATCGACTAGATCCTCCAACTCAGTTCTGTACTTGCATAATGAATATCATAAATTCCATATTCGATGCCGAAAACCTTATTGTTGATAATGATTCTATGTATAATTAATAACATTAAAATATAAATTAATTTATTTGTCCAAATAGACAGAGACGATGATACAAGTAATAAAAGCTTCATGCATCACAATTTTATTTTTGATGTTCTTATTAGCATGTGGCTGATGTGTACTTGGTAATGCTATATATGACTGCGGGTCAGTCTAGAGAAGTTCACCACTGATGTCAAGTACCTCGGGGGCCAGGTTCCTTCGTCATTGTACAATATGTGGTACAAACATAACTTAATTTATTCGTCTCGACTTATGATAAAAGACTTTATATAATGACCCATGGCCTTATAACCTTACCTTTATTACCTATGGTCTCAACCATATTACATTCAGAACAGAGCATATTTGAAGGGTAAAGTTAATGTGATAAGGGTTGAACGTTTTTTCAAATAAATTCGAACGGAATTAATATAAGCGCGGATTGAGTGTTCATTAAAGACTATGGTCGGGATAGCCTAACCCTCCTTTATGAGGCAAGGTATTATGCTGCCAAAGGGTCTAAGCTCAAGGCATAGATATTTGTTTAAAAAGACATAAACGTAGGTTTATATACCTTTGATACCATAGTCAGAAAGTCAAAGTGCTATGGCGCTTGATTTAAAAGAACCAGATCTCATATTATTTGAAAAGGTTTATAACCTTTAAGGCACAAGCTTCCGCACAACACTAATAGAGTGAAAGCGAATTAGTTAAAATAGAAAGTTAAACAAAATTGATAGAGCCATAAAAAACAACACGAAACACTTAATGAGATAAGATCCCGAGAAATATCAAAACCAATAAATTGATATATTTACCCACAGTACAATTAATACTAACAGCTGAAATATCTCAGAGGTGTGGAGTTCGAAAACCGTTAAACCGTGAAGTTAATCTACATATATACGAAAAGGGTATAGGTTAGTTCAAATATAACTAATTTAAGTAATAATCATCAAGACATTAATGTTTATCATGTAATTGGTGAAAATTTGAATCTGAATTAGAAAAATAACAATTATTCACTATAACTATTTAACATAATCCCAATTACTAAAATTATTTTTAAAAAATCACAATTTTAAATATTATTATTTGTATTAGATTTATTTAACATTTCAACAAATTTCAATCCTAATAATTTTTTACAATTAGTTTTTTTAAATAATTTTTTAAAGTTTGTATAATTAAAATAAATAATAATACAAAAATGATAAAGTTTATTTAAAACATAATTTAATTTAAATTTTAAATTTTTATAATTACATTTTCTGTTTTTTCTTTTATACACTGCTGTTGTGTAATTTTATATCATAGCCTCATGGGATTTTTCATTTGTTATTATAATATGTGTCACAGTACATTTAAAACATAAAACAAATCTATGAATTCGTAGCTAACCACGTGGGAATGGAATCGTGAACGAAGCCGGAACCCTGTGTGAACAGTGAACGCGGTTTAGAGTCTAAGTCCGGTAGTATCGCACAGGAAGAAGGGAAGTAAGTAGTATTTAAGAAAAGAACGTGATCTCATAAACTGGGCGACGCGTGTCCATGAGCAGTTTCGAAAAACCACTCTCATCGTGCAACTTTTGTCAATTAACGTTCTTGCAACTTAACCATGCGATATTGGGCTTTATTCGTCGGATCATCCAAATCGATCCGACGTCGTCCTAGCCATTGGATGGGTGCACAGGTTTAACAAAGATATGGTCAGCATTGTTACGTTGACATATGTTTATTTTATATGTGGGCCCGAATACCTAAGTGTCCATGGTATCATTGGTCGATATCCAACGTTGCAGTGTTAAAACAAAGGCAAGTCTTGGTTCCATAGAAACACATATATGTATTGGTCGAAAGGGTTAAAAACACCAATTTGAATGTTGATGGTGAGTTTTCACCATACAAAGTAGCCATTATTGCATGATCCTAATCCTAATAATTTTTTACAATTAATTTTTTTTAAATAATTTTTTAAATTTTTTATAATTAAAATAAATAATAATACAAAAATGATAAAGTTTATTTAAAACATAATTTAATTTAAATTTTAAATTTTTATAATTACATTCTCTGTTTTTGCTTTTATACACTGTTGTTGTTTAATGTTATATCATAGCCTCACGGGGTTTTTCATTTGTTATTATAATATGTGTTGCAGCACAACGAAAGAGTCGATGTCTGACTGAATGCATGAGGCAGCAATGTTGAGTGGTTGGAGGAAATTCTGAATTCTATTGTGATAAGGAAACCCATGTATTTGTTGAATGCCAGCCAAGAAGGGACGCAGAGGGTCATTAAATCTCTGTGTGGATGGTGTTGAGGTTGGATAGTAAAGAACCCGATAACTGGTTGGGACCATAGCAGTGACAATTAAGTTAAATCTCCGCACGCGGAGTTAATTGAGGCAGGAAAACGAAGAAGTATTAAAAACGCAACGAATCGGTACCTAACCATGTGGGAATGGAATGGTGAACGAAGGCAGAACCCTGTGTGAACAGTGAACACGGTTTAGAGTCTAAGTCCGGTAGTATCACGCAGCAAGAAGGGCAGTAAGTAATATTTAAGAAAAGAACGCGATCTCATAAACTGGGTGACGCGTGTCTATGAGTAGTTTCGGAAAACCACTCTCATCGCGCAACCTTTTTGAATTAACGTTCATGCAACTAAATCACACGATATTGATTTTTATTCGTCGGATCATCGAAACCGATCCAACGTTGTCCCAGTCGTTGGATGGCCGCGCAGGTTTAACAAACATATGGTAAGCATTGTTACGTTGACATATGTTTATTTTATATGTGGGCCTGAATATTGTGTATTAGCACTGGCCTTATATTAAGGTATATAAAATCTTTTCAATATGAAAACAAAACTATTAAATGTGTCGCAACAAATATGAACCAAAACTATATAATTAAAAAAAAAACTAAAACTAAAACTAATGTTAAGACCTGTCGGGCCCACTTTACATTCACATATGTTTATATAACATATGCTAAAACATATGTTTATATAATAAAACATATATAACTTAAAACCCATTCATCGCGCGTTGTTAAAACTGTTGGGTATGTGTTATTTGGTCCTTAATTTCCGGTGGGTAGTCCGCGTCCATGGTTTTGTGCATGGTTTTGCACATGGTATTGGGGTACGATGGTTTTCGGCCCCTGGTATTTTTGTAGATCTGGTCAAGGGAACTACGGTTATGTTCTAATCCAGGGTTAATGGATTGGGGTTTATGTATGCTTCGGCATGTATATATATGTGTTGTAACACTAAAAGGAATATAATGAAAAATCAAGCTGGTCGTCCCGATTTGGGATCCAGGGGAAAATCTCTGTGTTTATCTGTTTTATATTTTATGCTCTCGCTATTTTTTATTTTCTGTTATAAGATTCGTGTGTAGATAATTTCTGTTCAAGGTTAAAACCTACAAAAACATATCAAACGAAACCTTATCAAACCTTAACATTTGACCTGGTGGAGCTCGCCGAAACTCAACGAAGATTAAACCAAATCACAATGCGAAATCGCGTTACAAACTTGCTGACGTCACAGAAATTTTTGTGCGCACGATGAGAAATTAAATCTGCCCTATAAAGCATATCAGGTCCGGCTTGGGCCTGCTGACGTGAGCGGCTTTTGTGACGTGAAAATGTTTATGAACTGTGCCATATAACCTTTCGAATACGGAACTTCAATCCGTGGATGGCCCAACAAATAACGCAAGCCAATCCTACACCTCCACGTGTCTGCCTCAGCTATGGTGCGGATCTTTCTCGACATTAATTCGACTTGGTACCAGTACCACTACCAAAGCCAATGCAGATGCAACTTGAATTAAGGAACTTAATAGATTAATTAAACAAAAAGGAGATGTTGGCTACAGGGCTTTCTAATCAGGAAAAAAAAAACTTCTACTCAAGAAAAAAAAGCCATAAAAAAGGAGAAAACAGATTTACCTCCAATTTCCTTGTGGTAAATCAGTAAAGAAAGCCATAAAAAGAGGAGAAAACTGATTTCCTCATGGTAAATTAGTAAAGGGTATTATTTTATATAAAAAATATACAATTTAAATTTTCCTACTTACAAATAATCAAAAGCCAAACTGCTAATTAAAATATTTACTTACTGCAAGACTGCTAATTTAGGAAAAAAAAGTTGTATCATACGAACGATGCCATGCCTTATAAAATATACATATCATTCAGATGACAAATAGAATAAGAATGATCGAATGCCTTAGGCAAAGATATATACTATACAGCAGGGAAAAAAATTAAAAAGAACTAAAACCAATAACCTTCGAATAAGTAGGTTCTTCACAGTACTTAAATTGCCAGCTGAAGAACATTGAATATTGTGAGTTTGACCATACTCTGGATTCCAGTGAACAAATGAATAAAGACTGATAGAAAATTTCGAGGATCAAGACAGGTATTGAGTACCGTACTAGTTCAGAAGGACAAGTTCATTACTCAAAGCACGGCGATGTAGAAATGACGACATTGCAGGACGAGCGGCAATAACAAGTGAATAATTTCAACCAATAAGAAGCAAGGAAAAATATTTTAAACAATAAACAATAGAAATTGGCACTAAGATCTATGCATTTTGCAATAACATGTTGAAACTATCTACCAATCAGATGCAAGAAAAATAAATTAAAAAATTATTAAAACTTAACTATAGCAAAACTATACAAAAATTCAAGAGATATGTCTAATCAAAGAGAACTAATGTCACTATCAAGCAAAACTTGATGCGTAGTTACCTGCCAGCGGCGGCAGGTACAATAACTTCCCAAAAAATAATATAATGTATTTAACTACTTTCCTATATTCTAATATTATTCTATGCAAATTCCCAATTTCATGCCCTTAGTGCCACCAACGTTGTGTTTCATTCTCATTCTTTATGTATGGCTTGCATTGACATCTCTTATACTTTCCCCATAATTATTTGACTAATTTGTTATCTCTTTATTACATATTTCAAAATAGTATGGCAACAGTTTAAATAAAATACAATAAAATTATATTTATATATATATAAACTTGGGTTTTTGTTCAATATGGGTTAGTAACTTAATATGGGTGACTTCAATCCCATCTTTATAATGTTAAATTATAATTGATTATCTTTCTTGTAATGACAACATAGGGAATGTTCCAAGGTTACAACCTAAGAAACATTTCTATTTGCAAGATTAGAATCTTGCATAATTGTGACTCAAGCTATGATCACCTTTGCAACCTCGTAAATTAATAATTTCACTTTTCTAAACTTGACTATGTTGATAGGCGTATTTTGAAATAGAATAAATTTTTTTTTTCATAATTTTCAATTTATGTTGATTTTGTGATAATGATTGTGAAATAAGGTTTTTAGAATTGTAAATTAATTAGGGTAATTATTTATAATTATTAAGTAGGTAATAGAGATTTAATTTTTATTAGATGTTTTAGAATATTTTTTAATAATAGTTGTATTTAAATATATTTTTAATTTAATATGGAAAAGAAGTTATAATTTCATGTTGTGTTATCTCAACATTTTGATTTTGTCAAATTACATAAATATAAAAATAAAATAAAATTATAATTATAATAATTAATTAAAACATTTTGAGTAGTCAAATTATATAAAAAATAAAATAATTTAAAAAATGATTAATTATTAATAATTAAACGCGTATAGAATTATCATAATTCTGGATCTATAAAGCACGGAAAGAGGTCAAATCTCTTGATGTACAAACCTTTCCTCAAGTTTTGCACTAAAAAAAGAGGTTTGTACCTTGAGAGATTTGATCCCTCTTATGCTTGATAGACCCAGAGTTAAGATAATCGCTCCCTGGTATAGAAGAGATGTTGTAAGGTTATGTTATGTTATGTAAACATTTTGAATTAGTTAAATTACATTAAAACAAACAAATTGAATTAAAAGAAATAAAAATTAAATCAATAATTACCAGCCTAGATCCATCTTAACTTCGGATCTACCAAGCGCCAAGAAGGATCAAATCTCTTTTCACTCTAAAAGAGGTTTGCATCACAAGATATTTGATCCATATTTATGCTTGGTGGATTCATAGTTAAGATAGATCTAGATTTCTTTAATTATTAATTATTAATTATAATTATGATTATTAGTTTTATGTTTTTTTTTAATGTAATTTGATTGAGCCAAAATTAAAAAAGACATTACATTACACCACCTCTACCACACTAAGTTGGAGAGTGTCTCTCACCATGATAATTAATAATTCAAACATTTTGACTTGGTCAAATTACATAAAAATTAAATTAAATAAAAAAATTATTAATTATAATTATTAATAATTAAACCAACCTACAACCATCTTAACTCTAGATTTATCAAGCGCTGATAGACATCAAGCATCTCGAGGTGCAAATCTTTCCTCAAGTTTTGCACTCAAAAAAGAGGTTTGCACCTTGAGAACCTTTCATCAAGTTTTGCACTAAAAAAAGAGGTTTGCACTTTGAGAAACCTTTCCTCAAATTTTGCACTCAAAAAAGGGCTTTTCACCTTAAGAGATTTGATCCATCTTAGAGTTTAATAGATCTAGAGTTAAGATGGATTTAGGCTGGTTATAAATCAAATGTTGAAATTTATCTTAAATGTAGCTATGCCATTTTTTCCATTTTAATTAAATTGATTAATGAAAAAAAATTGTCATATTAACATGAATTATGGTTTTATGTGCATGTGATATTAGTAGTATTGGCTAGTGTTATTGTAAAAGGCTTATTTACAAGTTAAAAATCTCCATGGTAAAGTGGAAGTAAATATCCCTAGTTAATAATCTTGTTACATGTTTTTTAAATGTGTATATGTTTAACTAATATATTACTTTTTTTATATATAATTAATAATAATAGTAATAAAGTTATACTTTAGTTAATTTTTATGATGTTTTAATTTTTATAATGTAAGACGTATCATGAGGTAAGTGTTTTAATGCCTATTGACATTTACCAATTATTTAATATATATGGATACACTAGTTTATGTTTATAGTAACATTTTAAGTAACATAATTTTATAGATTTGACCTCTTCAAAATGGTTTGATATCCTCTTCACCCTATTTCAATTGTTGTAAAGGGACATGTTGGCCCATTATAATAACATTGAAAGAGTAGGTGCCCCATGTGATAGATTCTACTCAAGTGGGGTCGAGATGTCTTGACTCTTGCTAAGTCATAAGTTATTGGATTATATGGCTAGTAGGTTGTGGATATACTCTTGGTGTTATAGTAACAATCAAAATGTGTAATCTCAAGCTTTGTCTAAATTACTTAAATAAATTATTAATTCACCATAATAACCTCCATAAAAAATCACAATTATTTTCATGCTTATTACAATCACATTTATGTTACAAATTTGATTATATATATATATATATATTCCTCTCATCATTCACAGAGTGAATCAAAGAGAAATCCTTCTATAGTTGTATAAAGAAGTTACAACCTTTAGAATAGAAAATTTTTACATCAAAAATTAATGTTCGTCAAGACACTAATCCACTTACATCTCAATACAACAACTTGTAAAAAGTTCAACCCCTGTAGAAAATAGTTCTTTTTCAAAACTAGATATATTAGAAAGCCTGTAAGAAGCCTCTATCTATCGGGCATAGTTGTCCTTTACTTCTTCAAACTTGATTATACCTTCTCTCTTAGTTAATTCTAGCTTAGACAACCTGTCAACTCATGAGATAAGTTGGAAAAAAACATGTATGAAAGAGATGGCCTAAAACTCTACTTTTAGCTCTTGAATTTTGTCTTGCCAAAAAGGAAATGCCAAAGCATTTGGATTTGAGCATGCCCATTTACCCAAATAATAACTACCATGGAATCACCAAGGACCTATAATAAATCAAATCTTTTTTTAGTGCAAAGTACATTAAACCCCATAAAGGCAACAGATTTTCTCTAGCGTTTGTACCAAATCCTCCTCCCATTGTAAGTAAGTATCTATGATTTTTGCTCACAACTCTTTACATTTCTACTCCACATATATCCAACTAAGTTGCACCACTAAAAAACCCAACAAGAACCTGGTATGCAATTTGAGGAGGGAAAGAGTATTTGAGCACATTATGCTTAGTTTCTTTGTGAAATTTCTTAAAGTAACCAACAACTTTCAAGTTAACAATTGATGTAGATATGTGCGAAATTTCAAACATAGCACAATTCTTTTGTATCCAAATTCACCATATCACAAAAATAATAAGAACTCTAAATTATTTAACTAAGAATTACCACTTCAAAAAACTCTCTTAAAAGGTGGAAGCTTCCCAAAAATAGGAGAAATTAAATATCTAGAATATATCCTTCCACACAAAGTTTGGAGAACTCACAGGAAATAAATAATTGATAAATATATTCAACATGTTTACTACAAAGGATGCAAAATCTAGAACCACAACATCCCCTCTTGATGTAGTTTTCCCAAGTCAATATCTTGTTTTCAATCAATAGCCAAACAAAGCACTTGAGATTTAAGTGGGCAAGCCATTTCCAAATACACTTATGCCACAATTTTTCCTAAACAGTCTCAGAGGAATAAGAAATTGCTTCATATGATTCTTTAGTTGTTATTTGATCAGTGGATACATTCCAAATCCATACTATTTCATATTTTCTTTATGTAAAATAAATAACATAGTGTGACAACCCATTTATATATTTTTTCCACTCCTCTACAAAAATTCCTTGAAGTCCTAAATCGCTAGCTTGTAACCAACCACTGACTACTTTTTTGTTGTAAGTTTTTTAATTTGGATAAAAAACTGAAACCATTTTTTCTTAAAAGAAGAACAAGATCCAAGGGTAACCTATTGAATTCTTCTCCTCCATAAGATGGATCCAAACCCAAAAGGATGGTGTTTCCATCTCCAACCTTCCATGCTATCCATTCTCCAATCAAAGGAAAAGAGTCCACTAAATCTATCCAACCATTTGAAGCACATGAATTAAGTTTACAAGGTTTCCTAATCTAACCAATTAAATATAACTTCTTAAAGTATTTGGATATCATGAAATCATTCCAAATACCAACCCCACTCATCATTCTCCACAAACTCTTCATACATATATCTTTCCCAAACCAGAAAATATTTTTAAAGCCCTATCCCCCTAGCCTTTTTTGGAAGAGATAGACTCTCCTAAATGGTTAAATGGTCTCCTTCCTTAGCTTTATAACTAAAGCATAATAAGTTGAATTCTGTTTTTCTGATCGAGTTTAATTTGTACTTGGTAATCTTGGATGGAGAGAGCCAATAAACATATATATTTACTAGAACAGATTTGACAAGTGTCATCCTTCCACCAAGAGATTGCCATTTAAAACACCAGTGGAACCTCTTTTGTTTCCATCATTTTTAGAATAAAAAACCAATCATCATTCAAATAATTAATTGGATTAAAAAGTAACCTAGATACTTAAAATATAAATCAATAGAGCCATATTGGAAAGGTAGCAAGGATATTATTTTGGATAAGGTTTTTTCTTCTACCAAATGATTTAAGAAGAAATATTTTTGACCACTGATTTCCATTCCAAATTCCTCATAAAAAAACTAAAGAAAATATTTCAATACTAAACATCCTTTAACATGTGCACTCCCAAATAGAAACACATCATCAACAAACAACAAATAAATTATAAAAAACCTAGCATTCACCTTCACACCTTTGATCTTGCCATCGACCCTCCAAGACTTCCTAATAAATCTAATAAAGCCTTCCATGACTAATAAAAACAACATAGATGATAGAGGACACTCTTGTCTTAAACCCTTATAGCTTTTGAAATAAATTGGAAGGGGGTCCATTGATAAGAACAACAAAATAGCTAAAGATATACACCCCATTATCCAATTTGTTTCCTCAAGGCCCAGTCCAATTTGTAAAAGTACAAGTCTTTAGAATCCCTAATCCACTTTTTCATAGGATTTGAATAGGTCCACTTTTAGAACTAAAGCTTCCAACTTATTAACTTTTATTAAATGTAGAAATTTATGTGCAACTCTCACAGCATGCAAAATTTGATGATTTAGTAGAAAACAATTTTTTTCCTTCATTCGATTAGAAACCACTTTGGTAATGATTTTTTAGTTCGGATTGCACAAAGAAATTGGTTTGAAATCATTAATGGATGAGGGATTATAGAATTTGGGTATTAGTGAAATAAAAGTTTCATTGAGGGAACCTAACCCTTTCTACAAAACTTTAGTCTCCTCCACAACAACCAAAAAATCTAGACTGAAGATATTAGAAAAAGTGGTATTCTACAGATAAATTCCATTTTTGGATATTCTAACGTAGAGCATGGAATACCGGATGGGCCGAATATGACAACACCCTTTTCCCTAGATTTATCGAGGGAAGGGGACAACTTGCATATTCAAATTAGCAATTCCATTTTGTATGAAGATGGTGAATGAATCCAGGTAATGAGTGATACAAGTATTCCATTGGTTCGAACTTGTCTAGGATTTGATTGGGAACAAATAGATTCTATAGAATCTGAGGCTTATGTTTCTCTTATTTCAGTAAGAACAAATAAGATCGTTAACAATATGGTTCACCTAGTCCTGATGATGAACCACACTGGTTGGTTCGAAACGCGTCGACTTTGTTCATGATAATGTGATTATTACCGAAATATTTCTTCATAAAATATTAGAAAACCTTAGAAATAATTCTACAGTCCATCCATATGGACTTGGACTCTTAAATTTAGAAAAAAAATTTAATATATCCTCAATTTATGTTAAGGGCATATGTCTTCCAATACTCTGAGATTCTTTTGCTGAGAAGAAATGAGGGTATTTTTGCATTAAATTCAATTGAGCACTAATATTGTTTGAACCAGATGCCTTAAAAAGTCCAGAGAAGTGGTCCATCATAGCCTTATCTGGATCTTTTTGTGAAGAGATAACACCACCCATACCATTTTTATCTCGCAAATAGAATTAATGTTCTTCTATGTGTTTCAAACTTATGGAAAAATGAGGTATTTGTAATAAACCCCTTTAACTATGCAGAGCCCACATTAAGGGAAGAAGGTTGCATTACTATCATAAACCTGACCTCCATAGTCCTGTCATGGAAATGGGGTCACAAAATTATTCATTTTGCAACCACCTTAAAATCTAGAAACAAATCATACCATATATTTCATCTCGTCGATACCTTTTTGATGATATGCACTTTTCCCCAACCGACTTAAGGATCAAAAGTTATGGAAAACTTACCACATTAGTAAAGGCCCCTACTTGTTATCCACTTGGAATCTTGTGTGGTGCCTATGTGGTTTCTCGGATAGATCCGCGTGGAATAGGCATGCTTGTGCATAGTCAGTAGTCAACCCATTTTTCCAAAAACATAGGGCACGACATTGTCTGGAACCCAGACCCTGACTTGGCCAACTGGATAACGAGTCCAACTAAGCTATCACCCCTACTTTCTCTTAGGCCCGACCGACCCAACCTTATCTAGTGTATCCCACCTGGCTAGTCGATAGGTTTGGTTTACTTCTGGTCCCAACCTACCCATCCCGGCTAACTAACTCAACCCCTTACCTGGCGGGTCTCATAAGTGATTATCGACCTATTTGTAAGCCTTTTTACTTAGAAAAATTTCTAGATTTCTTCTTGGTTTTACATAAGCCTGAATCATTCTGACTCTTCTTCCTGAGAAAACATGAACTTCAAGATTTCAAAATAATTCCCAGTGCACTGAGGCCATGCAATACATTAGACATTACGCTACGATAATCAACAAAACTAACTAAAGAACACATAGAAATTTTAACAAAAAAACTTGGAAAATAATATGTACAATAATATACACTCAACGGATGTGCATTCAAGTGTGTTTTATTATAGTTACAAGGAACTCAACCACTCTCACCCATAACATAAAGATGCTTTTATTTCAATCGAATAGATCACATACTCATAGAAATTAATGGGACAAACACAGGGTAATACACGTTGGTGACCGTAATCATCAAACTTCACCATTAAGCACATAGGTATTACCATCTCTTCAATATTGTAATATCATTGATATGCAAATACTTATCATATACAAGCATTCTCAACCATTCCTCATAGATTTATGCAGGGAGTTCAACAACCCACATCCACATAGGAAATCACAATCCTTATCATCGGTATAAACATTTAACTAGTGCAAACAACATATGCATATCATTTAAGCATAATAATTTCAAGTAAATACTTGAAGTTTATGTAAAAAAAATGGTGACTGACAGTGGTATTTCAACTCTCCACCTAATCATATACAATATGCAACCAGTTCTTTCCTGTAGTTGTCACCCTCAGCCAAATTTCATAGCTTGAGTATGAGTTCTTTCAGAGAAACAATTAATACTATTAACTGAGATATGATGTCCCAAGGCTACACCACCTTCACCCATCAGCTATACAAAAAATCACACTGAATATATGGAACATATTCATTTACACAGGGTAGGCATTATCATGGGAAAAAACCAGTCACATCAGTTGAAACAGGGTGTCTCAAGGCTACACCACCTTCACCCACCAACTATTCAAGTAGTTTAAAATACAAACAACATCAGTATATGGGTCCTAACACAAAGTGTTAAAACTCACTTTCAAGAGAAGAAATTCCACTTTAATATGAGAATATTCATTAGTTGTGTTATAGGACATTTTGTCACATCCAATCAAAGTGAGCCTCCTAATGGGATCAATCAACATACTATTCCCCTTTTCATCATCTTGCACAAAGACCTAAGCATATATCTTTCATCCCTCAAAGTTTCAAACCTAAACCACCCTATTTGAGCCAGTTTGAGGACCAATGGTCCCTGCAAGCCTACTGGGGTGCATTCACCTACAGTTTTCTCCATTATGGCCAGTGTTGGTCACTAGCAGGTTTCCCTCCTTTCCACCTGTGTTGGTTCTAGAATTCCAGGAGAATGATCGGGATTCTGGAAACTTCACCTTCTAGGAGTTTCCAGAATTTGTTTCAACTACTTACCTTGGATTGAAATTCGGATCCTATCCTACCCTACTTTGGAGTTTTCACCACTTATCCTTTGATCCTATCCCTCCATCAAAGGTGGATCTAAAGCATTAGAATGGTAATTGGATAAGAACTCCCAGCTTACCCCTCTCTCCTATATATTAACCCTCTTTCCCATGATAAGGTTGGTGAATGAATGGTGGGATTTGGAAAGTGATTCTGCCCTTATGTTGATGCAGTAAGTAGTTATAATCTCATGCATAGGGTGACAAGAAGTGCATATTGTGACAAGGAAAGGATGAGTCAACAACTTGGAGGAGCTCTTCTACAAGATCGACTGCCACTTACGGTTGTAATCTCCTTCCATCTATATTAATTCAAAAATTTCTCTGTTTTCCTATATGTGATGTCATTATTTGACTTATATAAATACAAAGTTGATCTATTGAATAGATTATTTAGATGATACTGCATACATCTCGTAGTTTCTTGGCTTTTTTTATCTGACTGTACAGGATCTAATTTTGGCGATCAAAAGCTAGAATTGGAGCCTCCAAGATAAAGAAGGAGTGAAGTGAGAAACAGTTTCCAGGTAGGATTCACTCCATCATCTATTTACTTTAAGGAAAAATCATTGGGTTCCTTGTCTCTCTGTTGTTCTAGGTTGACCACAAAACCTATGGGAGATAACCTTTTCCGCAATCGTAAATATCATATCAAGAAATGGCGACCATAATGAGGAATTAAGTATTCCCTTGGTGGTTATCCTTATCATTTGTGTTTGACTACCTCCTTGACAGGCCTTTGTTGCATCATCCAACCAAGAACAGACCCAGGAAGTGGCTTCATTCAACCTATTTTGAAATTTTTGTGCCGGAATCCTCTTTCCCAAGCCAAACGATCCCACAGTGCCTCTGACAAAGCATTGTACCTCACCCAAGCCCACTATCTACCAGCATTGCAAAGCACTGGTGTCTCCTTTTCACGAGCGTTGGTCCCTATTTTTGTAAATTTTTTTAGTTTTTGAGCCCCTCTTTTATCAGCCTACTTCTAGCTAAGCTTCCTTGAGTTTTGAGTGTATGTGATCTCTCTAAAACCCCCATTCAGTTTTCATTTGTGTTTTTTTGCCTTTGATAAGAATTGGTTTTTATTTTTCTTTGTTCTTGTCATTTGGTCGCTTGAAAACTTGTTTTGTTTGATTGTTGATCGCTTGGATGAATTTTTGTTTGAATCCTCATTCTAAAAAGTGTAATTGAATCAGTAATTGAACATTTGCATCTTAGTTTTCTTCATTTTGAAAATCAAGTGTGTTGAAAAGAAAAATATCATGCATTACATCTAGGGTTTTTTGTATGAAAATTGGAATTCCCTAGTGTGAAATTGTATTAGTGTTAATCACCTTTGAGGGACATCGCTTTTGATTTTGTAATTTTCACCCAATTTTAGTTTGAGTCCTTTGACCATGAAATCTCAGATTACGTTTGATTTCATTGGAATCCTCTTGTGTTCTATTTGAAGGATTCTCTTGCATAGATCAAATTTGCATAGTTAGAATTCTCATTTTCACATTAGGAAAGGAAATTGTTCATAGATTACATTTTCGTAGTTTTCAGAGGAATCATGCATAGATTACATTGCATGGTTTGGCATATTTTAATGCTTTGAATTGAATTGTAATAGTGAAATTGAAATATATAGTTATGAATCTCTTGTTTTCTGCATATTTTATTGTTGTGTTATTATTGGCACCTCTTCCCTACACTAAATAGTTTTCATCGAAAATGAAAATAGTTGTTTTGTCATATTAGTTGCATCATAGGTGTGTTCAGGTGACATCGAGTTTTAAGCCTTGAAACCGAAACATAATTCAAGATCAACTCTAAAATTCATCTCAATTAATCTAAGGAGAATTTTAAATTTAACTACACACATATAGGTCTAGGCTAGAGATGTGTTTCGATGTCGTTAAACGTAGGAGTTGTCATTGTTTTCCAGCATTGAATTCTAGGGGTGAAATCTTGTTCCACGTACATAAGTGTATAGGATCGTTCTCCACGTACCTTCGGGTATATCGGACGACTCTCCACGCATGACAAGTATATGGGAACACTCTTATCGAATGATTACGCATTAGAAAACACTGCCAAGGACTGTACTCCCACGTACCATCGAGTATATTTGGGATTCCCATATAGGTTACTATCCAACTATAGGTAACTGAGTCTTCTGCCTTGTATACCATGATACATCGAACACAACATTCAGAGAGATTGGCTATCATATGTTAAGTCCTTGGTTCGTCAAGTTATATATTGCAGTTCACTGTGACTTGGTAAACCATTTTTCCTAGCTATCCCATTGTTTTGTTTTGTGTCTTTAATTTCAAAAAGTAATTAATTGACCGTGGAATAACATCTTCACTGTGGAAAAACTCCTTATTAGATATTATTTTAAGACTATTGGAACAGTTCTCGAGTTTACCAATCAAGTAATCCCCTCTGATGGGCATCCTGGTCCTTTTCCTCCTTTTGGAAATATTGGTGCTCCTTATATGGAAACGTTGTCTCTTCATGGATTTACCATTGGTTTTCCAGTTTCGTTATTTTTGACCCCTATGGTTCTGAATGTCTAAAATGCTTCTCAACCAAGTTATCCTCCACCTGAAAAATATCAACCTCATGTTGATACGAAAGTAGACCCTTTTCCTTCTTCACTTGTTATTTATTCATCCCTTTCTTCCTCCTCGACTACTGAAATTCTTGACTCTAAAAACCAGAGGGCTAAGAATAATAAGAGGAGGACGAAGAAGAAGAAGAAAAATAAGCAAGGGGGGATCCAAGAAACCATTGCTACTGATTCAACTAGTGTGGAGGAACCGCCTAATTAGCCCCGCAAAGTAAAATTCCCTTGCATGTTATGTAAGGGTGATCACCTTCTTAAAAAATTTCCTAGTAATCCCAAGATATTAGAAGTGTGGTCCACAGACTCACATCAACCTTTTTCATCAACTTTTGAAATCATGCTGGTGATAAATCCTCAACTAGTGATAGTAAGGTTCATGGGAAAAAGGGTAAAGTCAAATTTCCCTATAATTTGTGTGAAGGGAATCATCCTATTCACCTTTTTCCTTATATGGATGAAGCCTCAAAAGTATTGGAAAAACTTACAACCTCTCAACCTCTTCTTCCGATTGGTTATAAAAAGCTTTCCCCTGATCCTCCATTAGTTGATGAAGTGATTGATCATAATTCATCTCTAGTAAATCCCACTCTCTTTGAATGTGAATCCCATGAATCTGTTCTCGACCAATCAATGTTATAGAGCATGGTTGACTCGATTCCACCTTCATTTGATAGTACCTTTCTCATAGAGAGTGAAGTTCATACCACTCAGGTTCTTCTAATTTATTCAGATTCCAATGAATTGGGGGGAAATCCTCTTGTTCCCATGGTACAGGGGGGAAATCCTCTCTTTCCCATAACACAAGGGGGAAGTTCTCCCATTCCCACGAAACCCACTCCAAGTAGTATAGTCACTTTTTTTTATTAGAGTCGACTGGAAGGATATCGTATTCCTTCTTATGTGCCCTTCCAAATCATAGTACATGCTTATAATATATCTATACCTGTCACAATCATAAACGAAGGCACAAGGTTATTATTATGTCCTCAACTTCTTGGAAAGATTTAGGTTCTCCACAACTTGTGCCTATTACCCCCAATCTATTGGATTTTAACAGAGGAACCAATCAAATGTTATGGATCCTTCCTAAGTTTCCTATTACCTTTGGAGGAAAGACTGTTTATATCGATGTGATGGTTGTCCAAGTCCCTTTGGATTTTAATTTACTTCTTGGGTGTGACTATGTGTATGACATGGGAACTCTTGTCTCTTCTCTCTTTCGTGTGATATGTTTCCCGCATGAAGGAATAATTGTGACCATTGACCAAATTTCATTTATTGGTCCTAATTTGACTCCCAATCAAACAACATCACTAAATGGTCCTTATATGCAAGTGGTATCTCTCCCGCCACAGGTTAATTATTTGGCAACTTGTTCCATACCTGTGTCAACTGATGATCTAGTTAGTGATACAGTGCACCATGTACTAGGTTCATTGAAGCCTGATATTTGCATTGGATACCTTGATATGTATCCCTTCCGGAGTGTTGTTCTCCCATCTAATGAGAACCTCTTGGATGTCATGGCCTCTTATGGGCCATGATCAAGGTCCAGGGGAGCATCGCTCCTTTTCTTGTGTCAATCTCGTTAAAAAACGAAACAAGGTGTCATGACCATAGTTATTTTATTGTGTCAAGCTCATTAAAAAAGTGAAACAAATTCCCTTATAATTCGAGTCTTTGATTAGATATTGTAAATTCCAAGTTGATTCTATCACTTGATCTCATAAATGAACCTTCATTTCATCCACTTGTCAGTAACAAGTAGTCTACTTAGGTGAATGAAATAAATTTTTGGGGGAATGTATGACGAATTGAGTCATTATGCTGGGGGCATGCAAAATATTTTTCAAGCATAGTTTGTCTCTGTTTCATGATTCTGTAAAAATGAAACCAATTTCAAGCATAGTTTCCCATGTTTCAAGCCTGTGTAAAAATGAAACCAATTTCAAGAATAGTTTCCCATGTTTCAAGCTTCTGCAAAAATGAAACCATTCCTACTTTATCCTTCATGGTTGCCATTTTTATTAGCTTTTTTCTGCTAGATGAGCCTTGTTTTTCTGATTCCATCGACACCATCTATTTGGCTGATCATACACTTTCATTTCGTTGGTTTACCCTTTCCTGAGGAACCACTACGATGAGTGGTCTTATTATCCAACCTCTTGACCTTTACGTGTTTTGAGTAGTTCCACCATGATTGGAATGAGTTTCTACCCTTTATACCACTCGTTCCTCCATGAGGAGTTCTCTTTCATCTCTTTTCATACTCCCAAAATATGAAAATATTTTTGAGCACTTGTCCTTTGGAGCTTGTAAAAGTACATTAAAATACTTCTACTCAGTATAAGTTTAACCCTTTTCTAGACTGAGATAGACTAACTACGAAAAAGGAATACCTTAGTCGAAAATGGCTAAGAGGCTCTCTTGAGTATTGTTTTCTACCTTTTCAGACTTAAGAGACTATCTATGAAAAGGTACATGTGGATTTTTCTTTTCTGCCTCTTTTTCAAACTCTCTAAACATGAAAAATATGTCGATTTTTTCCTTCGCTAGACTCGTTAAAACATCAATTAGTTGATGGACTTGTCAAACATGTCAAGGTAGAACCACTCCTTCTCAGGGTTTGTTAAATATAATCAGAGGGATTCATCCGAAGGATGAACTTACAGATCAAACATATGTTATCCTCCTCAAGCTTGTTAAAAAATAAAGAGGTACTAACCCATATGGTTGGGGAAATTGGTAAAACATGGGATTCCAGTTTGCTAATGATAGTGGTTCTCTCTTGAACACAACACTTTCCACTTCATCTTCGTGGATATTGGGTTGGGTAATATGCTTGCCTTTTGGTTATCATACACTTTTTAGAGCCTCCATTTCGGTTTTTAGGTCAATGCTTCCAACTCCATTCAACGCCATTATGTGCTCAAGGGAATTTCTTCAATTGATGTCCACTACAATACTCTTAAGCCTCCATTTCATGTCTTCCTTTCTTGATCCAGTTCCATATCAACATCATTATTATCATTCTGTCTCAATCATGATACTTGTTTCATGTCATTAATGGGGGATACATCAAGGCTCTCTTGTGACGTGTCGCTTCATGTCGACATTAGCACATCATCCAGAAAGTTTGCTTAGAAACACGCCTTTTGGTACCTTGGTTCTTGCATACATCGATGTAAATTTTCCTCACTCTCGATGAATATTTTACATCAATGGCCTTCTACTGAAATACTTTGTGTGGTGTTCGACATCATCTCATTTATTCACACCATACCGATTGTACCATAGTACCTTGAGAGCCTTTAACATCATCGGTGGTTTCTCTCGCGTCTGTTAAAGTATTGCATCATTGGTAGGTAATCAGATGGTTTCTACCATGTTTGACTCCAACCCATTAATTCACATGGATAGACTAGTACATTAGTTGGTCATGTGAACGAGATAGAAGACCCAAAATCTAGTTTCATCCATCTAGGTTGTGATTTTAGGAGTTAGTGACAAAGATCACAATGTATGATGGTCGTAGTCATATAGACATTCATCCAGTCATGACTCCATTAGTTGCATCTATGTATGCGTATTTTGATCATTGTACATGTTATGTTAGATTAAGAGTTGAGTATGGGTATAACTCCCTTAACACCCATATGTCATGATAATTGTATTGTAACAGATGAAGCTCACCAGTTGTCCTTGATCCCTACTTGTCACAAGGTAAATAACTGTAGTCATCAGTCACCATCTTTGACTTTCCGCTTTAGGGGGAATTTAGTTATAGGCCAATTTGTCACTTCCAATCAAAGTGAGCCTCCTAATGGGATCAATCAACATCATATTCCCCTTGTAAAATCCCTAAGCATGTACCTTTCATCCCTCAGAGTTTCAAACCTAAAATTCCCTATCTAAGCCAGTTTGAGGATCAATCCTTCCTGCAATCCTACTAGGGTGAGTTCACCTATAGGTTTCTCCACTGTGGCTAGCGTTGGTCACCAACAGGTTTCCCTCCTTTTCACCTGCGTTGGATCTAGAATTCTAAGAGAATGATCAGGATTCTGAAAGCTTCACCTTCTAGGCGTTTCCAAAATTTGTTTCAACTACTTACCTTGGATTGACATTCACATCCTATCCTATGCTACTTTGGAGTTTTCACCACTCATCCTTTGATCCTATCCTTCCATCATTGGTGGATCTAAAGCCTTAGAATGGTAATTGGATAATAATTCCCAACTTTCTCCTCTCTCCTATATATTAGCCCTCTTGCCTATGAGAAGGTTGGTGAATGAATGGTGGGGTTTGGAGAGTGATTCTGCCCTTATGCTGATGCAGTAAGTAGTTATCATCTCATGCACAGGGTGACCGGAGGTGCATATTTTGACAAGGAAAGTATGAGTCAACAACTTAGAGGAGCTCTTCTACAAGATCGACTGCCACTTATGGTTGTAATCTCCTTCCATTTATATTAATGCAAATAATTATCTATTTTTCAATATGTGATGTCATTATTTAACTTGTTTCAATACCAAGTTGATCTATTGAATAGAGTATTTATATCATAATGCATACATCTCGTATTTTCTTGGCTTGTGTTATTTGACTGTGTAGGATCTAATTTTGGCGATCATAGCTAGAATTGGAGCCTCTGAGCTAAATAAGGAGTGAAGTGAGAAATAGTTTCCAGGTAGGCCTCACTCCGTCATCTATTTACTTTAAGGAAAAAAATGGGTTCCTTGTCTCTCTGTTGTTCTAGGTTGACCACCAAACCTAGGGGAGAAACCTTTATCTGCAATCGTAAATATCGTATAACAAGTTGGATAAAATACCATGAGATTACATGGATCCCCTTTTCCAAATACTTCCTCCATGAGTCAATCACCAATTATTTATCCCTAAGGAAACATCTGGTGTTTCATCGGCCCTCACAAATACCCGAGTGTCTCTGTCTCATGGAAAATAGCTTCACCAATACATAATATCCCCAATGGTTTTGTTAGCCTTAGGAAAGCCATTACTCTGTGATATTCAACAATAAATACCTCTTCGGTTCCTCAACTATCTATCAATAGAGTGCTCCCCTTTGAATAATATTTTCATAGTCAATACTCTCAATCCTGTGATGATTTGTTTCTTACTTCTCAAATCCGATTGAGTGAACGAATCCTCCATGTTTTCATAGACCTAACCAACCTTCACATCTCTTCATTGTTCTCTCTAACTGAGGATATTTTATCCTCATCATTTCAATAAAAAATATTGTCTCATCCTTTGTGTTCTACATGGACCCCCCTTCTTGGAAAACAAATTTCATCCTCCCATTTAATTTTTCCTTTTCTTTGCTCGTATTTTTTTCCCAATGGAAATGTGGACATGTCCTTGCTTTTAGATAAATTAATAGCAAAAGAAACTCCATTAAACACAATATTCAATTTCCATGACTATCATTTAAAATAACCAATTTTCTCAAGCAATCTCCTTCCCAAAGCTCTGAAATATGTGTCCCTTTCTCTCAGCTAGTTAATTGTGGTTAAATAATTACAAGGAATATTTACAATGTTTACAAGAGATAATTTGAAAAATGGGTATGTCACAGACCTCACTCCCTTTGAGGAAAAACATGCTCAGTGTTCTATATTCGAACACATTTATAACAATGATTTAACCTAGCATAAATAATAATGGGCTTTATATAGACATATTTGTACAATAATAAATATGAAATTGCATAACCAACAAAAAAAATTGGATATGTCACCTGCATTTGATCAACCATCTCCCATGTGTATTCCTTAGGCGCAAAGTTCCTCCACTTTAACTTGACTTGCTCGATAACTCAATTTTGGAGAGCAATCTACCTTTGAATCCAGGATGCACAATGTTCTAGCTAGAACTCTCCTTATGGTTCCACTTGTAGCACTCATCAATCAATCACATGATTAAAATATTGTATATACTTTTTAAGCAAAGAAACATGAAAAATCATGAAATTTTATAGTACGAGGTAAGGCCAATATATATGCCACCGACCCAAATCTCTCCAAAATATGAAATGGACCTAAAACCATGGTGCCAACTTGGCACAAAACCCAATTTTCAAGGAAATCCTCTTGGGATTACTTCGTAGGTAGAAATTATCTCCCTCTTTCAATTATTTATAAACTCTATGCTAGTTTTCACGTCTTTTTTTTTTTTCTTCAAACACTTATAAATTATTCCTGGTGGTTACCATTTCTTGTTCCATATCTTTTAATATGTTAGGTTCAACATGAACCCCATTCACTAGAACACTCCAAATGATAGGAGTATTATATTTTATCCCATATAGAGCCTCAAACAGACTCATCTTCAATGATTCTTGGTACCCATTATTATAGGAAAACTCCACCAACGGAAGGTATTATTTCCACTTCCTTGGCTGGTGCATTACATTATTCTCAGCATATCTTCAAGGATTCTATTTTTCCTCTTTGTTTTCACATTATTATGTGGATGATATGTTGTGCTAAAGGCCAAATAGTCCCTATACCAATAAATAATTATTTCCAAAATTTAGAAATGAATTTTGCATCTGTATCAAAGATAATTCTCTTGTGAAATCCATGCAATGTTACCACCTCCTTCATGATAAACTTTTCCATGTCACTAGTGAGCCACCTTTCTCAACTTGTCTACCACAACGATGATGGCATAATGTTTCTTGGTTGTTCACGAAAATAATATGATAAAATCCATTGAGATTACTTCCATTTCCATTCTAGAATGGGGATAGGATTTAATAAATCAGTTGGGTGCATGCACTCAACCTTTACTTTTTGGCACTCAATACATTTTGAAATGAAATCAGCTTCTTTATTTTTCAAATCGGGCCAATAATAGAATTTATTAATGGTTTTTAATGTATTTTGGTAGCTTGGATGGCCTAAATATGGATTTGCTTGAAATTATTTCAATATGATCCTTTCAAAGCCATTTTCATTTGGCACACATAAAGTTTGTTCTTATATCTAATCAATCAATCATATGTGAGATAAAATATTTTATTTTTCTCACCTTCAAGCTCTTACTATAACTTTTCCTTTATTTTTGGTACTTTTCATCTTGATGTCCAATGCCTTTAATTCTTTCCCTAAGTTCAATTTCGTAGGAACTAATGGTTGTTATATGAGCCAATTGAACTCATATTTTCAGTTCATAAAAAACACAATTCTCCTTCCCTTTGATGTATTTGAATTCAAAATTGAACTCATTGATTAAGGCTAACCATCAAGTGTTGTGAAACCATCTCCAAAAATAGAAGAAAAGAGATATCAATGCCTTAAAAATAAGCCACTTCGAGGGGGCAACCTCTAATACATTACATGAATGAACAATTCTTGGATGATACAAATTAAAAAACCTCCTTTCTATATATAGGAGTCCATGGGGCCACAATGTAATCCTAGTTGACCTAACAATAATAATTTAAGGGCACAATAATAAAAATATGGGGGTTACACTAACAACAATAAGGGACTATACTAGTAATATAGGGACCTAACATGACCCTGTCCTTCAAAAAAGTGTTGTCCTCAATGCTTGAGTAGCTCTGGATGCTTCTGTATAAAATTCTCATCCTCCCATGTAGAATATTTAGTGGGTAAGTTCTTCCACTTGATGAGATACTCTGAAATTGATCGATTTCGTAGCTGTCGAGTTCTTGTTTCCGTGACCGCTTCAGGTTCCAATATGATTTTTCCTTCCTCATTAAGACCTAGAAATATTGTTTGAACTGGAATATTTTTACCTATAACCTTCTTTAAGCATGAAACATGGAAAACTGGATGCACTCATGAAGAAGCAGGAAGCTTCAATTTGTATGCCATAGTACCAATCTTTTGCAACACCTTGTAAGGACCATAGTACTTAGTCGATAATTTATTATCCTTCTTAGCTTGCTTGAGGGACATTTTTTTTATGGTTGTAGCCGTAAAAATACCCATTATCCTACATCAAAACTTCTCTCGCTGCGATGTTGATATGCTTTTTGTTTCATTCGATTTGGTGCCAAATTCAGGTTATCCTTTAAGAGCTAGAGAACTTCTTGTTGATGCTCGATGTGATCTTCCACTGCTTGAATCTTCGAATTTTCTCTTAAATATGATGTGATGGACGGTGGATGATATCCATAAAATGCCATAAATGGGGTCATTTTTGTTACAGTATGGAAGGAAGTGTTATACCACCATTCAGCGAGAGGTAACCACTTGACCCATTGTGTTTGTTAATCAGATACAAAACAATGAAGATATCATTCCAAACATTTATTTACTATCTCAGTTTGACGATCGGATTGAGGATGATAAGATGAGCTATGAGCTAATTGAGTACCCAAAGAATAAAATAAATCCATCCAAAAATTTCCAGTAAAAATGGGATCTCTGTCGCTCACAATAACCCTTGGGTTTCCATGTAGCTTTTGAATTTTGTCCATAAATGTAGTAGCAACTGTACTTGCTTTAAATGGATGAGATAATGAAAAAAAGTGTGCATACTTGGTAAGTCTATCAACTACCACCATGATGACACTCTTTCCTTCGGACTTAGGTAAACCTGTGATAAAATCCATTGAAATCTCCTCCCAACGTTGACTTGGAATGGATAAAGGTTGTAGAAGTCCTGGGGTCTTAATTGTCTCAACTTTATTCTGCTGGAAAACCAAACATTTCGCCACAAAATTTTGAATATCAGATTTAAGGCCATCCCAAAAAAATTCTTTCTTCACCCTGTGGTAAGTTTTTAAAAATCATGAGTGTCCTCCTAAAGGAGAAGTGTGCAATTCCAAGAGAATCTTTTGTTTTAGTTGGGAATTATTACAAATATATAAGCGATCTTTGTACCATAAAGAATCATTTTTCCAACTAAATGTATCAGATGTATTAGGATCTTGCTGCAACTTTTGAATGAGTGTCCATACTTCTTTGTCCTTCTTCCATTCATCTCTTGCTTTGGTTATCCAATCTGGTTGGATAATAGAAATGGCACAAAGCAATGCTTCCACCTCTTCATTCTTTCTTGAGAGTGCATCTGCAACAACATTAAGCTTCCCTTTTTTGTAGATTATTTCAAAGTCATAACCCAACATCTTTATGACCCATTTTTGCTGCTCTTCTGAAGATAGTCTTTGTTCCAAAAAGTGTTTAAGACTATCATGATCAGTTTTTACCTTGAAGTGTCTTCCCATTAGGTAAGTTATCCATTTCTTTAGTGCATGCAGTATTGCTAACATTTCCTTCTCATAAATAGGTTTCTGTAAATACTTTCCTTTGATTGGACGACTTTCAAAAGCAATGGGTCTTCCTTGCTGCATTAAAACTGCACCAATTCCATTTCCTGAGGCATCACATTCCACAATAAAGGTTTTTGTGAAGTCTGGTGTAGCTAAGACCGGTGCTAGGCACATTGCCTTTTTAAGATGTTCAAAGGCCTTAGTTGCTTCAGGAGTCCATGAAAATGCATCTTTCTTCAATAATGTTGTTAGAGGTGCTGCTATTCTCCCATAATTCTTAACAAACTTGCGATAATACCCTGTTAACCCGAGAAATCCTCGCAACTGCTTTATGGTTGTGGGGACTTTCCATTCCTTAATGGTTTTAATTTTGTTAGGGTCTACCTTAACACCCTCGTGAGATACAATATGACCCAGATATTCCACCTCTTGTACTCCAAAGAAACATTTGGATGTTTTTTCATATAATTGTTTCTCCTACAATAGTTTGAGCACCATGTCAACATGTTGAACATGATCCTTCCAAGACCTGCTATAGATTAGTATATCATAAAA
Source organism: Pinus albicaulis (assembly GCA_034641835.2). NCBI lineage: Eukaryota > Viridiplantae > Streptophyta > Pinopsida > Pinales > Pinaceae > Pinus > Pinus albicaulis. The sequence continues at coordinate 559,021,162 of CM076569.1, read as the reverse complement.
AAATACTAGCATAAATTTTCTAAGGAAGGGTTTGAAAATGGTATTCACCAACCCTTTATATGTAGAAGGTGCATTGGTAAGGCCAAAAGGCATGACCAAAAATTCATAATGACCCTCATGAGTTCGAAATGTTGTTTTCGGAATATCTTCAGTCTTCATTCTAATTTGATGATATCCTTAACGAAGATCCAACTTGGTAAAATAAATTGCTCCATGTAATTCATCCAATAATTCATCAATCACAGGAATGGTAAATTTATCTTTAATGGTGAGCTTATTGAGCTCCCTATAATCTGGACACATGCGCCATGATCCATCCTTCTTGTGTACCAATACTATAGGAGTAGAGAAAGAACTTTGACTAGGTTGAATTATACCAGCCTCTAACATTTCTGAAATCATATGTTCAATTTCGCTTTTGGACATAACGATATCTATAAGGCCTGATGTTTGGAGGAACACTTCCTGGAATCAAATGAATAGCATGATCATGATCATGAATAGGTGGGATTCCTTTGGGAGTGTCAAAAACCTTGGAATGATTGTCCAAGACTTTTTGGAGATCTACAGAAATACATGTTTTTGATGTTGGAACTTCTAGTGAGCGTAACTTCTAGTGAGAATAATTGTGCAATTACGCCTCGTTGTTATTTCTTTAGAAGCTTTGTCATGACATTATAGCTTATTATCTTTCCTAGCTTCCTTGCAATACCCCGTAATTTGACTTCCTTTCCTTCTGAAAAAAAAAAATTCAAGAAAAGTTCTTGAAAATTAAAAGCTACCGTCCCCAAAGATTGTAACCATTGTACTCCTAGTGCAACATCAGCACCTCCCATAGGAATGGAAAGCATTGGACTATTCAATAGATATTCCCCCATGGTTAGCTTGATATTATGGCATTTTCCAGAGCAATTTATAGTTCCTCCATTTGCAACCACCACTTGACATTCTGGTGCTAGGTATAGGAAACAATTCAATTCCTTGGCTACGTTACAATGAATAAAATTATGGGTACTACCTAAATCAATCAACACTATTACCTTTTTCTTCTTGATATGTCCTTCTATCTTGAGAGTTTGAGGAGTGGTAATTCCTACCAATGTATTACACGATATGGTTAGACTCATTTCTTCCTCTTCTAGGGTTGGTTCCTAGTGTTTATCCTCTTCTTGTTCATTTTCTTCTTCCTCTTCACAATCTATGTAAAATAATTTCTTCTCAGCACACTTATGACCTTTAGCGTATTTGCTATCACAACTGTAGCAAAGCCCTTTTGATATTTTTTCTTCCAATTGTTGTGGTGTCAACCTTGTAGGTTGTGGAAATATAGGAGTAGCAACACTTCCTTCTTTATAGAAGTGAGTGGTAGGCTTCCTTGTCGCCATAATTTTACATTCAATTTTTCTTGCCAACTTGAATGCCTTCTCCAATGAATCAGATTCTAAAACGCGAACTTCATGTTGGATGTTATCCTTTAAAGTACCTATGAAGAGATCAATCATGTGTTCCTCTGGAATATCAGTTACCATTATATTCAATTTTTGGAAGTCCTCAATGTGCTCCCCCACTAAACCCTTTTGTTTGAGATTTATCAATTGGCTAAAGAAGGTGTTTCTCTTTGTATCCTAATAATGTGATGTCGTTTCCTCCATAAAAATTGACCAAGTGACAATTTTTTTACGGGAAAAAAAGCCATCGATACCATAAAAATGTATTTTTTTCTAAATTTAAGGTTGCAATGCGTACATTTTGTGTGTTTTGCACATTATTGAGATCAAAATATTGCTCCATCTGTAGTATCCATGTTACAGGATCCTTTCCATCAAACTTCCTCATATCCATTTTTGGAATATGGTGGTTCTTCCCCCCAACATTAGAGTTTATGAAATCATGATTAACATTTATTTTGTTCTCATCATGAGTTTCCTCTACTATATTTTCAACATTAGGAAACATTTCTTGTCTCAAATTTGTCAAACCTTCCATGTCTACTTTTAGATCATTCTTCATGTTTTCCATTTTTTCATCGATCTTAGCTTCCATGTCATGCATCTTAGATTCCATGCCAGCTTTCATGCAATATATCTTAGCTTCCATGCCATTCTTCAAACCATCCATCTCAGATTCCATGCCTTTCTTCAAACCATCCATCTTAGTTTCCATGCCTTTCTTCAAAACTTCCATGTCATTTTTTGTTTCTCTTTGCGAGAGCAAAATTTGTTGCACTTGCTCTTGTAATTTTGATATGTCATGTTGCCATTCTTCGTCTTCATGAGTAATAGTAGAGCTTTCTAAAGGCTTAATGGGTGTTGAATTCTTGTTAGGGGCCATTTTAGAATCCAATACCGATATCTATTGTACATTATGCCCTTGGAATCAATTCAACTTGATTCTTCAAACAAGACTTATGCAATTTGGAAAAAAAAATACACACCTTTTACTTTATTTTGAGGAGCTTAGTATTGAAAATGAATTATCTCTATAATTGTGGATCCTCAATATTTGAAAGTCATCCTTGTAGTAGCCTAATGAAGCTTCTTTCAAATGCCACAGGTTTGATCTGATTTGAATTCTTCAAGGCAAAGTTATGTCCAATCTCCTACAATGATCCAATTTTGGACTGGTTCAGTAGAGCAAACTTGTACGACTTGCCACGTGTCACTGTTTGTTCCTTTGGTTCTGAAATTGATAGACCAAAAACTACAGTTCATGTGCTTGCGGCCACTTTTTACAACATTCCAATCCGATGCTCAGAGAGAGAGCTATGAATATTTTCCCACGATCACCTCTTTGAGATGAAATTCAGAAGCTTCAAAAATCCCTAACTTCCACAGATCATATCTCCTAACATGGTCGTTAACCAAGCTTCGAAATTTTACATGTTGTTCCTCAGATTTTGAGGATTTCGGTGATTCGTCTCTACGAAAATTTTAGCTTCTGAACCTTCGTAGAAACAAAGTTATAGCAAAAATTCCGCGATGACCTGTTTAAGTGAAATTTAGGAGCCTGCAAAAAGCCCTACCTTCCACAGATCATATCTCCGAAAATATTGCGAAAAAAGCTCTGAAATTTTGCGACGATGTTCCTCAAGATTTTGGCTTTGCACCCTAAAATTTTCAACTTCCGAAACTTCGTAGGAAAAAATTTAGAGCGAAAATTCCACGATGACCGGTTTGGAGCAGCGAAACCCTAGAATCCCAAAGCTCTGATACCAAATGTTGTGTAACCAACTCAAAAAGAGAAGAAAAGAGATATAAACGCCTTAGAAATGAGCCACTTCGAGGGGGCAACCTCCAATACATTACATAAATGAACAATTCTTGGATGATACAATTTACAAAACCTCCTTTCTATATATACGAGTCCATGGGGCCATAATGTAATCCTAGTGGGCCACAATGTAATCCTAGCCGACCTAACAATAATAATTTAAGGGCACAATAATAACAATATGGGGGTTACAAGGGTACAATAATAACAATAAGGGGGTTACACTAACAACAATAAGGGACTATACTAGTAATATAGGGACCTAACATCGAACATGCCTGTAATTCAATTTATGTTGGTCAAACAAGTATTTTGTACCTTCGTGGTCATACATTAATACAATTATTCTTCCCATTAGATAATGTCTCCACATGTTTAAGGCGTGAACAATGACAACAAGCTCCAAATCATTATTCACATAGTCTTGTTCATGCTCATTTAATTTTCGAGATTCAAAGCAAACAACCTACCCTTATTTCATGTGAACATTGCATAATCCTTCTTTACACACTTTTGTGCACACCACGAATTATTTTTCCGAATAAACAATTCAAAGGAATAATGCGTGGGTGAGTAGTTACTTCAACCACTCAAACTTAGAACCACGCTCAACTGTCTAGAGAAATTTATTTGCCTTTCTATGCAATTTTATGATTGGATGACCAATCTTGGGGAAATTTCTAATAAATCTCCTATAGTAACATGCCAGACCCATGAATGATGTAACCTTGGCTACATTCTTTAGTGTTGGTCATTTCATAATGTCTTTAATATTTTCTGGATCAATAACTACTCCCTCCTTTTGATACAATGTGTCCCAAATAATAGATTTGTGACTGGAAGAACTCACATTTATTGATATTTTCATATATCTTATTCTCTCTTAGCAATTTTAACACTACATATATTTTATTTTCATGCTCCTCCTTGGTATTTGAGTATACTAATTGTTGCGGGCAAAAATACCCTAAGGTATGGGTTGAGGGACCTAACATAGCAAAAGGCATACAACAATAAGAATCAATAAAACTAAGGGTCCTTATGCTTAAACCAGTAAGCTAGGGAGAGGTGACCTTACCCGTATGTCCTACGTTTGAAGTCGTTCCCACAGGGTGAAAACCCTCTGCTTCTCCACGCGCTTCAAGACCTGCAACTCACTCAAGAAAAATCACATAGAGTAGTTATACAATATAGATATCCTAAATGTCAGTAGGTTATATCATATAAGCATATAAAATATAACATGAAATTAACAATTACAAGATCATTAACCTATATAAAATGCATATAAGATCATGACATATGGAACAAGACAGAGCTTCTTTACTGATGTATGTAAAAGATGTGGAGATATCACCTGAAATCAGCCATGGCTCCAAGAAAAACCGTCCCCCATATCTATCCAGCCCAAGCCTCAACAATCTTCCTCCATAAAATGTGCACAAGGATGCCACATAAAGGAGGTGAACATCTCAAAGAAGGAAACAAGGGTTTCCTGAACCTGGGAAGTGTAGGAGGCACATGGATAGTCGAACTTGATCTGGGCTATAACAGGCTATAGTATCAATGCCTTTCTCTATCCTCCCTTAGGCCTTCCCAATGAGGTGTATTTATACTTCCTCAAAACAATTTTTTCAATTGGGAAACAGTTTGGCCACGGGCTCTTGTAGGTTGGCTTCCAGTGTAACCCGTAAACCCCGCCCAAAATATAGGGAGTTATATATTTTTTAATATTTTAAATTGTATACGCGAGTCAAATATGAGTGGACCTTCATCTGCATGCGTGTTAGACAGGGCAGAGTCGCGTATGAAATTCAAAATAATGTTTTTTAAGAAGATGACCAAGTCTGAATGGAAAGGGCTGCCCAAGGCCAATACATAGATCATCAAGTATATAAAGGTGATAAATGATGCTATAACAAATATAAACATGCATAGCTCCCCCTGAGATCATACACCATTGATCCTGTGGACCTGATAATGCCCAAGTGATTAGTGTTAAGCTCAAAAATGGAAGTTCTCAGAATCGATCGGAACCTAAACTACTTTGAAGTGCTCATCGCTAAGAATCTGGCACAATTTTTTCCATCGAAAACTAACTCTGTATGAGGAAGATAGAGCCCGTTGTTCATTTTCCTAAACAACTAAATTTTTTTTAGAAAGGACAAAATGGTGACATGGCAGCCTAGTCAGCGAAAAAAGAATATTCTGGGAATATTCCTTCATTTATCCAAATGACACTATGCCAAGTGTCACTTCGTGGTTGGCTGCTAAGTGGGTGACTTGTTGCATTTTAATTGGTTTGGGAGAGAACCAATGGCATGAGGACACGTGGCTAGCTCGGAGGTCGCCACGTGCCCCCTTCCAAGATCTGAGATACAATTATGGTAAAGACCGAAATATTTTTGGTTAATGTTCAAAGGTCGGGTTATATTTATATTGTGTAAAATTTTTTACATAGAACGAGCGGAGGTCGGGGCTTGACCCCATGACCTCCCCCACACAATGCACCATCATTACCACTAGACCGCACAAACGTTACTTAACATCATATGCTTGCGGATTACATTTGTTTCAACATGGTTTGAAAGTTGGAAGGAGGAGGGGGCCAACCCCCTCACAATAGAACCATATGCCATAACCAAAGGCGAAGGCTTATACTAATGGACGATTAAACCATAATGCGGGTTTAATTTAACACTTAATCAATGTTTATTTGCACTTTAATTCCGATTATGGTAAAAGTGTGTTTATTGCTCAACTCATCTTATCCGATCAATAAATCCCACCTATACTAATTAATTCGCTCTTAATTCGGCGGCCAGTTTGGCAGAGTCCACCATTTTCGGCGGGACTCCAAAATTAGCGGCGCTAACTGAAGTTTCTCCAGTTTTAGTGGGGTTTCCTGGGCCAGGATTGATTAGGCCATAACTTTTGAAAAAATCGATAAAATTGGGCTCACAAAGAGTCTATCCTAGATGATTTGGACATTCTGAGCATGTTGGAGCAGGTTTTAGGAGCAGTAGAGGATTGTAAACAACATTTTTTTCCATTTTTAGCTAATACAGAGGCCCAAGCCATGGAATTTGGACCAAGGAGATGTAGCCCGGGAGGGGTGAACTCCTTCATCAAAAAACTATGTTAATGGATTATTTGATGGTTCGTTGTACATTTTATTTTTGTTGTTCAGAATTATGTTTTAATGTTATTTTTCTCATGAATTTAACATAAAACTCAATACATTTACTTGTTTAACACTCACAAACACCTCAAGAAACCTATGCACAGGAAGCAAATGATCAACAATTTATTTATAATTCCGAAGATGAAATTAGCACAGCAAAACTAACATTCAGATTCAGATCAAGGTGGTATCAGATCAAAGGTTATTTGCTTGATATCGCTTAAGTTTTTTGCAAGTAGGGTTTAATGGTTGCAAAGTTGTGATGCTTACAAGGTTAAAGTTGCAGAGAGGAGAAGGGAAAATGTTGGTTGCTAGTCCTGAAGTTAGGATCAGAAGAAGGAGAGCTGAGATTGAAGAGGTACAAGTTGCACCAGAAGCTGAGCTTGAATCCATATCCATCATGTCAGGTGTACGAGAGACTTAAGGTCTTTCAAAAGAGGAAGCATTCAAGAAGGCTTTCTATCACCTAACTGAGAGGGTTAGGATCCTCTTTGAAGAGAGGAGCACCAAGATGGTTGGAGATAATTCTAATTCTCCACATGGAGAGGGAAACTCAGAAGACAGGAAGGATGAAGAGAAGGATTTAAAGGGAAGTGGAGGAAAGCCTCCTACATCTCCACCATCTTCATCATCATCCTCATCATCACCATCACCATCATCTTCCACTTCCACTGCCAAAACCACCCATACTCACTCAAAAACCCCAAAAGGAAAAACTCCCTTACTCAAACTTGATGTCAAATCTGAGCTTCAAATGTATAATGGTGAAGTAAATGCAGATAAGTTGGATAATTGGATTCGTCAATTGGAGTTTTATTGCAGAATTCAAAACCTTCAAGAAGATGACATAAAGATTCAATTGGCTTCCTTGAGGATGAAGGGATACACACTTGTATGGTGGGAAGAAAGGACTCAAGAAGAGATTAAAAACCACAGAAAGATCTCAATTTCTTGGTCAAATTTTATTGCTGACATTAAAAGGAAATTTTATCCTCTAACTTACATGCAAAAATCCATTATGGACTCGCAGAATTTCAGACAATTGAAAGGGAAAAGTGTGCAAGATTATGCTCATGAATTTAGGAGAAGAGCTCTTATTTTTTGTGTTAATTTGTATTCTCAAGAAAAAATTTTAAAGTATATTGGGGGTTTGCAAAATTACCTTCAACATACTATTCTCATGTTCAATCCCACAAACTTAGATGAGGTTTGCGTTCAAGCCATAGATCTAGAAGCAAGAGGGAAACAAAGTGTAGATGAGAAAAGTGATAGTTTCCTTGAGTATGAGGGTAAAGGAAAGGGAAAGTTTAATGGAAGAGGAAAGAGAAATAGCTTTATCAAAAAAGAGAAATAGAAACTCACATGTAAACATTGTTCGAAGAATGACCATTATGAAGACCATTGTTCGCAACTTCATCCAGAGTTGAAGCCAAACAAACTGAAAGCCAAAGAGAAGGGAAAAATTATTGTAATCATTGAGAATGAATTAGTTTCAGATTCAAGAGATGAAACCAAGATTAAAACAATGAGTTTGAAAGGTAAAAACATAGCAATCACTAGTTCTTCAAGTTGTTCCAATGTCACTGAAGATGAAGATACAAGAATTGAACTCTTTCATATTAGAGTCATTTCTAAACATATCAAGATAGACACACTATTTGATAGTGTTTCTCAAGCTAATTTGATTCTGAAGACTTAGTTAAGGATCTAAACCTTGAAACTGTTATACATCCAAGACCTTATCCTTTAGGGTGGATATGCAAGAATGCAAACTGTTGAACTTCAAAAATTTTCTTTCTCTGACACCCTTTTTCATCACTTCTTCCTACCTTTTCATAAATCCATAAATCTAATCAATGATAAATGACATATTTTATCTCAGAGAATGCATTTTAATGGTATCTATTTTATATTTTAATTTTTCTTGTTATTTAAATGAATTTTTGCAACTCAGCTACACAGCGCGTGCTATTCTGCAGCTAATTGTTGTTTCTGCAGCTACTCTGATGGTTTGACAAGTTTTGAGGAGAGAATGAAGAATTGAGTCACATGGGAATATTTGGAACGATCCACACATGGATCCCATCCTATCCACCTGTTTGAATTCGACAGAAAAAGGTGCCTATGCTCGCGGTCAAAGTTCAATCAAAGGACGTGATCCGAGAACGAAAGACTCTCCATTTGCTCTGACGTAGCAAATCGAGAGTTAGATACTTAGATTTTTCTTCTATGTTTCAGTTATAATTTCCATCTGTAGGTAGAAATACCACAAGACAGTGACATTAAAAATTTGTTAAAATACGGGTCATGTTGAAACAGGAAGACAATCTTAATTATTGTGAATGTTGTGTACGCCTTAAAAATCTGTTTTGACAATATGAAGACCATGTTAGTTTTTTCCAGATCCTTTTCGATGCGTGCATAGTCTGGTAGGATTTCAACTTGTTCTGTTGCAGAGGGACCCTGCACAGAAAGGAGGTTTCATTAGTTGTTTTAGTTTGAATTTTATTAGCTCTGTTTTTTTTATTCGTAGTTAAATTTGCATTTATTTGCAGTTGATTCTTAGATTAAATTGATTACTGTTTCATAGATTAAATTCATGAATGATTTCTTAGAATTATTTTTAAATTAACTGTGTATTCCTATGCTTATCAAAGCATCTCAAGAAAGTAGTGTTTCTATTTTCCAAAATTGGATTGTGTTTGAAGCATTGGAGCATACAATTATCTTAGTTTTCTTTGACATGTTTTTACAACGCTTTCCTAGATTAAATTTTCAATTAAATGTATAATCAACTGCTTTTTAAATCATCTCAAGAAGATGGATTTTTCATTTTCCAAAATTGAATGATATTTGAGTATTTGGTCATACAGTAGTTTAGTTTCCTTTTCACATGCCTTTTAATTTCTTTCTTAGATTAAATATTTAATTAAATGTATAATCAGATGCTTGTTAAATCATTTCAAGAAGATGCATTTGTCATTTTCCAAAATTGAATGATATTTGAGTATTTGTTCATACAATAGTTAGCTTTCCTTTTACATGCTTTTTAACTGCTTTCTTAGAATAAGTTTTCAGTTTAAATGTATAATCATGTGCTTGAGTAATCATCTCAAGAAGGTGACTTGATCATCTTCCAATTGAATGATATGTGAAGTATTTGGTCATGTAGTAAACCATAGTTGCCTTTCAATTTCTTTGAATTTGCTTTCCATTTAGATTAGCACTGCCATTTCATTTATTAAATCATAGGATTTATGCTTTCAATCCATGGAGTATAATTAGATTAACAAAGAACTGAATTTAATTCCATAAGATCAAAGTCATTAGAAAAAATGCTCCATTTTTAAATCAGGTTCTAACCATTCAAAGTTTGATTCATTTTTATGCAATTTAAAATCGTTAAAGAACATTTCATTTTCTTCCTTCTTTCAAAATTAGTTTTTGACATTAAAATTCATTACATTTAGTTGATCATTAAAATATTTTTCATTTCTTAGATTAATTCCTTTAGACATAAAGAAACAAAACCCCGCAAAAACAATATAAAAACATACACAACGAAGTAAGAAAGAGGGTTAACTAAGCATATATAGTGCACCACACTTCATCATATTACTAACCTCGGTTGATGATTTACGATAGAAATTTAAGACATTAAATTGACTAAACATTTTGGCATTGTTGTCGGGGAAGTGTAATTAGGAAACCTTATTTCTTACATCTAAAAAAAATGACATGCATAGAGAAAGAGATTTTAGGGGTAGATTCATACCTAGAGGCAAGAGTTTGATTCCAACAACATCACTCACCCCACCTAGACCATGTAGTGCTACACCACCATCCCAAACTCATATTCCATATTTAACTAGACATAGACTCCCTGAAGTCTTAAGGTCAGAAATCCAACTAGGAGGATCTCCAACCTCATCCACTGAGGTAGTCTTAGAGGAAGAAGATCCTAGATCCCCAACAGAAGGAGTAACCTTTTTCACCTCTACAGGAGAACATATTCTATTTGAAGAGTTAGAAATTCCTAGTGGAGAAGAAGAAGAAGAAACTTTCTTCAATATCCCATTGATAGAATAACCAGAGGAAGAGCAATTAACTTTACAGTTAAAACCTTATATTAGCTCTGAGGAATCTACAATGGTAGGAGAAGGAGAAGGAGAAATTTTAAATGGAGAAAATGTAAGAATTGGAGGAGGAAGAGGTGGAGGAAGAGGCATAGGGAACAAAGGAGGAGTTGAAGAAAACAAAATAAATAGGGAATATGATAATTATTTTGGATTTCCTATAGTTGATGAGGATAGAAATGCCACAATGAAAAATATTTCGCCTTCCATTCTTCCAAATTTCCATGGATTAAAGAATGAAGATCCTGAAACCTTTTTGTTTGAATTTGAGGTTTTGTGTAGATCTTATGACTACTTACAAGAATATCAAAAACTAAAGCTATTTCCTCCAACACTTAAAGGAGCAGCTTTAAAATGCCTGATGGGTTTAATCACATAATTTATTGGGACATGGAATGATACGAAAAGTGAATTTTTACAAAGATATTTAGATTATTGCGTACCCATTAATCGGAAGGATGAAGTATTCAAGATGATGCAAAAAGAGGATGAGAATCTGGAAGATCTAATTGAAAGATTCAATTACAACATAAAAAAGAGCTAGAATGGAAAACTTAGATCAAGATAATTTAAAATATCTCTTGTTAAAAGCCAATAGAGATGAATGGATGGACATTCTCAACATGATGGGGAAGGGAGACATCTCTCAACTCACATTACCTAAAATCGGTGAATTATGCATTCATCTTTCAAGAGGAAAATCAAGAGTTGGGAAAAACACAAGAGATCCTATTCTCTCTAGAGTGAATAAATCTGCAACTGGAACAGTAAGTAGGGTGGGAATTGGAAGTATGCTTGATGAATTTAAAACAGATATCTTAGGGAGTCTTAGTGAACATATTAACACCCTTAAATTAAAAAACAAGAAGAAATCTGAAACTGATGCCTTAGCTATTTTCTATCCTAAATGAATAAAGAAGCATGCCTTAAGAGAGTGTCCTCTTGATTTAAAAGTCATAGAGACTTGTGTCATTTTCTCAGAAAATCATGAAACCAAAAGTTGCCCTTCTATTCTAGGTCTTAAGGCTGTTTTCCAGGAAGAAGTAACTTCAAATCCAGTAGAACCTCTTTGCTTTGTCTCTAGAAGACCATGGCAGGGGCCACAAACTCAAGGTTTTAACAATCAAATGTATACTCAGCCCCCACCAAATAATTGGAATTCTTAGCAGCAACCTTGGTCCCAAACTCAAACTTGGACATAAGGAATGCAAAATCTGTATGATAGATATTCTCAATACTACCAATATTCAGAATCTTATCCAAACTATCCTCCCCAACAATTTCCACAACAAAATCAACAACCCCAACTCCCAAATAAAAAACCACAACTTTCATTACCATTTCCACAAAGACCAAACCAAATACCTTCCCAACCATTGGCAAACCCAAATAATAAAAATTCTCAAAATGATTATACCATAGAAAGACAACAATTTCCAACTTACATGATTACTCCACTAGATCTTAATGATGTTCATCTTAGATCTGGTAGAATATTAGAAAGGAAAAATCCTTCTATTGTTATTCAAGAACAAGATGATGAATAAATTTCTCTACAACAAAATAAAAGTTCTGAAGAAGGGACATCTCTTCAACATAACCATAATTCTGAAATTGAAAAACAAGAAAATCTAATAAACTCAAATCCTATCATAGAGCAACCATCGGTATCTATTTCTAACCCTCCTTTTCCTGAAATATTACAAGTTGATAGAGGGGTAGAAAAACAAATAATGTTTCCAAATTATGATTTTCTAGATGAATTGAAAAATGTATGTATAAAAATTCCTTTCTTACAAGCCATTAAAGAGATTCCAATTCTAGCCAAAATAATAAGAGAGTTGAGCATAAAGAAATCGGGGAGAAAAACAAAATAAATAAAAAGAATTCAGTTAGTAGGAAAAATTGCAGACATTATGATGGGAAAAATTGCCATACAAAAATATTTAGATCCAAGAAGTCCAGTAGTAAAAACACACATCAATGGTATTGCAATTCCAAATACATTGATTGATTTAGGAGCAGCCATAAACATCATGAGCAAACAAACCATGGAACAACTCAAGCTTCCAAACCTTCAGTATACACCTACATTACTGCAATTAGCAGACATATCAGTAATCAATCCAGATGGTATATTAGAAGACATATCAGTATCCTTAGACTCTTGGGAGTATCCAGTTGATTTTATGATTTTAACTCCCAAGAACAATTTAGGAGGACATCCACTAATATTAGGAAGACCTTGGTTGGCTATAGCTGATGCTTTCATTAGTTGTAGATCTGGTGACATGTACATTTCTGATGGTAATTCAACAAATAAATTCACTTTATATCCTCCAGCAAGAACAATCACAGAAATAGAAGATGAAGAATGGATTGATGATGACAATGATATACAAACTCTCTTTACTATTTCTTGTATTAGTGAAGAGAGTCAAATCTTAAATTCAATAGAAAACTTTGAATCATCCTCAGAATATGAAAGTAATCATAATTTTCAAGAACAATGCAATATTGAATACTTGTCATCTAGACATATGTATTTATATTCTATGGAAGAATGTGGTAACTCTACGGTTAAAATCTTTCCGGGAAAATCCTTGAACATAAACAATAACTTGGAAAAATTACAACAAGAAAAATTAATCAAATTATTACACCAACATTCTTCTGCATATGCATGGGAATACACTGACATGAAAGGAATTAATCCTAAGACTTGTATACGTCATATCTACAGTGAGGAAAATTTTAAACCTATCAAATAACCTCAAAGAAGGATGAATCCAAATCTTAGGGAAATTGTGAAAGAAGAATTGCAAAAATTGTTGAATGTAAACTTCATTTATCCAATTTCAGATAGTCAATGGGTTTCTCCCTTAGTTATTGTACCTAAAAATAATGATAAATGGAGGGTATGCATTGATTATCGAGAATTGAATAAAGCTACTCTAAAAGATCATTTTCCATTACCTATCATAGATCAAGTATTGGATACATTAGCAGGAAAGAAGTATTTCTCATTCTTGGATGGTTTTGGTGGTTACAATCAAATTCAGGTAGCACCTGAAGACCAAGATAAAACCACATTCACCTATCCATGGGGAACCTATGCCTACCAAGTACTTCCTTTTGGATTTTGCAATGCACCTGCAACATTCCAAAGGGAGGTATTAGGAATTTTCTCTGATCTAATACATGATTCTGTGGAAGTATATATGGATGATTTTACAGTTTATGGGAGTTCATTTGAAGAAGCTCTTGAAAACTTGGAAAAGGTTCTTAAAATATGTAAAGAAGCAAATATTTCATTAAGTCATGAAAAATGATTTATGATGTTTACGGAAGGAATTGTTTTAGGACATCATATCTCAGGAGATGGAATTAAAGTTGACTCATATAAGGTTGAAGTCATCTCCAAATTACCAGTTCCAAGTTGTCAAAAGGATGTTAGAAGTTTTCTAGGATTCACAGGGTATTATAGAATATCTATAGAAAAATTCACTAAAATAGCATTTCCACTCTTCAAATTACTTACCAAAGATTGTGAATTCAGTTGGAATCCTGATTTCCAATTGGAATTTGAAACTTTAAAAACAAAAAATTCTAAAGCACCCATCTTAAGAGGTCCAAATTGGAAATTACCTTTTCACATTTCAACAATGCTTCAAATACAGCTCTGGGAGCTGTATTAGGACAAAAAGATTTGATCCCCTATGCCATCTATTATACAAGCAAAAATTTGACTCTTGCTGAGTTAAATTACGCTGTAATTGAAAAAGAATTTCTAGTTGTTTTCCATGCTATTAATAAATTTAGACATTACATCACCGATAATGAAACCTTTATTCATACAAATCATTCTGCAACTAGATATTTAATTAATAAATCTATTACTAATGGAAGAATCACAAAATGGTTATTACTCCTGCAAGAATTCAATATCACCATTCTAGACCGACCTGGAAAACAAAACACAATTGCTGATTTGTTGTCTAGAATTCAAAATAATAAAAATGATATTCAAGTAGAAGATAATTTTCTTGATGAATATTTTTTTGCAATATCTACTAAATCTCCTTGGTTTGTAGATATTGCTAATTACTTAGCTACAGGAAAGTTACCTGCATACTTGTTTCCTAGAAAGAAAAAAAAAATTATTCAAACAAGTGCATTGTACTCATGGGTTAATGATGAATTGTATAAAACATGTCCAGATCTCATCATGAGAAGGTGTGTTCGAGAAAATGAAATGACTGAGATTCTGAAGGCATGTCACGATGAACCCCGCAGTGGACACTTTGTTGATAAGAGGACTGCCTATAAAATCCTTCATTTAGGATATTATTGCCCATCCATCTTTAAATATACCAGGGAGTATGTCAAAAGGTGTGACAACTGACAAAGAATGGAGAGACCTGTTCCTCCAGATGAAATTCCCTTACAACCTTAGGTACTCATCGAACCATTTGAAAAATGGGCCCTGGATTTTGTTGGACCAATCAATCCACCATCTAATCAAAAGCAATGTATTCTGGTTTGTATTGATTATGTCCCTAAGTGGGTAGAGGCTAAAGCACTTTATTTAGCTAATGAAAAATCTCTAGTTAATTTTCTCTTTGAGGATATTTTCACTCGTTTTGGTGTCCCAAGAGAAATTGTGACGGATTAGGGATCTTAGTTTACATCCAAGTTGGTGCAGAGGCTTGTGGATTATTACAAGATTAAACATAGAAAATCCACTCCATATCATCCTCAATCAAATGGTCAAGTGGAGTCTACCAATAAAGTGATCGAAGGAATCCTCACAAAGAATATACATCTACATAGGAAGGAATGGGCAGATATGGTTCCTGAAGCCTTATGGGCCTACCAGACTACATGGAGGAATATAACATGACATACTCCTTATGAACTTGTTTATGGGAAGAAAGCCTTATTTCCTATAGAATTTCAAATTAAAACCTTCAAGCTGGCAGTCAAATTGGGGCTTGATTTATCAGAAGCCCAAAAGCACAGAATGGAGCAACTTAATGAGCTTGATGAGATCAGGAAAGATGCAGTTCAAATAACCAGTCTAATCCAGCAACAAAGGTCCACATGGCATGATAAATATATAAAGGAAAGGAAGTTTCAAGCAAGAGATTAGGCACTTTTGTTCGATTCAAAGTTAAAATACTTTCAAGGAAAATTTCAGACTCATTGGCTTGGGCCTTGTGAGATTGAAAAAATCTTTGAAAATGGAGCAATCAGGATAAGGACAATTGATGAAGAAAATGTACCTCTTCTTGTGAATGGACATCGATTAAAATTATGTCATAATCCAATTACAAAAGAGGAGTTTATCAAAATTTTCCAAGATAATACTGATAAGAAGTTGGTGAAAAAGAATCCTTCTTCTTCCCCAACTTAGTCTTCTTTTTATTTTTCATATCTAAATAATAATAATAATAAATAATATATATATATATATATATATATATATATATATATATATAAAATAATAATAATAATAATTGTATAAGTGTGAAAACCAATCAATGATTGGCATCCTTATACATAAAATATAAGATGAAAATCAGAGTTCTGGCATCTTCTATTTTCTATCCCATTCTAAAAATCCCAAAAATCTTTGTTCCCTTTCTTTTTATGAAACAATAAAAGAAGTAGCTACAAAACTACTCCCATTTTGTAGCTATCATTCCATTCTGCAGCTGATATCACATTCTACAGCTCTGTTACATTTTCTTACAGCCTACTGAAGAAAACATACTGAGCACAAGAAATTGAGAACTCCATTTGAAGATCATGCTGAAGTATACCTGAAGAATCAACACCAAGGAAATAGTAACAAAAGGTTAGTTCTAAAGGTATGTTACAAAAATTTGTTTAAATTATGAGATCAAAACATTAGCATTTATAATGTAGATGATCACATGGTGCCTCAATATGTCATCATTTGATTTGATTTGGACTCACATTATTTCATAAATTGACCACATCATTCGTATCGTATCTCATAACAATCCATAACGAATTTTCCCATTTATGATTAAACGGTCATATCCTACTTCCATAACCCATTCATCCATGCTTCTTAAAACCCCATCAAGTATTCATTTAACTCATATTTTACTACAAAACCTCAACATCCCAATCCGCAACTCAATTCATTTCACACAGAGAAAAATAATTCTGAAGGCAAGACTCTTCACGACAGAAGACATAGGTTTGATATCCAAGACTGAACCAGTGGGAGAAAAATTCATGGAGGGTTATCCTCAAATCAAATAGATGTTGCAGAAGGTTAAGTGACTCAGGTTTATAGAAAAATTTGACGGATTCCATAAGGATATCACTAAGTCTTTTGCAAGGTCTTTCGACGGAACATAGGTCGAAATAGGAGACATAAAATTTTCAGTGATCGAGGCCTTCATAGCTAAAGCTATAGAGCTCCCAAGAGTTGGCGAGAGATGGTTTAAAAATAAATAATTTCATAGTAAAGCATGGAGATTTTTCCTCAAGAATCCAGGTGAGGATGCTTCTGTTTACAAGAAAGGTATTCCTAGCTCATCACTCAAGAACAAATGGAGAAATATGCCTTTAATTTTACATAAATTTATCACATGTGAAGGCATATTTGGCTGCATGTTTGTTTATCATGCTCGATTGTTAATGAAATTTTTTGAGGATGGAGAAATAAGCCTCCCTTTCTTTCTACTGAATAGTTTAAAAAGAATGTCCACAAATGTATAGAAAATAATTCAATTCATAGACAACACTATGCACCATCATGAATTAATACCATCATCAATTAATAAAAATACTTCTTTAATTCCATTTGAAAAGTATAGGAGACTCTTGGGATAGTTTCCTAATCAGAAACCATTTCCAAGATGAGTCAAAGCAGCCTAAGGAGGACAAGAATAGAAAAAGTAGAAGAAGGAAGATTGATACAAGCATTGAGGAAAAACCTTCACCTCCACCACAACAAGAAGAAGAGGAACTCACCCTTGCAGAGTTGATGAAAAATAAGAAACAAGGTGGAGTCAATACAAGAGGTAAAACATAGAAGAAGAGCAAGGTTATAAGTGAAGAAAACATAAACCTTCCAAAACCAAGGAGAATCTCTAGACTCCGAAAATCCACGAAGAAGATTGTTGAATATTGCAACAAGAAACAGTGAAAGAGGCATCCGAAAACATCATCCTTGATCCTAGTGAAAAATAAGCACCTAAACTAGGTGGGGCCCACACAGGCTATTTTTAGGTGTATGTCTATTTTTAGAATGGTGAGCATATTCTAAAATTAGAAGGATGTTGATTCTAGATGGTTGAGAAAATTCTATCTTTGGATGAATTTCTATTTTTAGAAGATGGGCAAAGTCTATTTATAGATCTCAAATCTAAAAATAGAATGCATGTCGATTATTATTAGCCCTTAATAATAATTAGACAATAAATAGTAACTTATTCTCTTGGAGCACTTTATTTCAGTGAACAGATGTAGCACATCAGTGGGATGAAGGAATTACATAATTCCTAGGGTGGTTGGTGACTCATGCATGTAGAACTTTGTTATACCTAATTGTGGCAAGTTGTAATAGAGTTGGAAGAGTAGTTATGTGAGTTGTTATTTTGTTTAACTCAGTTCAGTGAGTTAAAATCAGTTGTGCTAGTTGTAAATGAACATACACTAGTGAAAGATGAGTGAATTAATTAGTTAATTAATTCACAAGTAGTGTCTTACTTGCAACTAAAGAAATACAACAGTTAACTACTTGCATGTCAGATCCAGTGGAGACCTAGTGGAGAGATAGGTGAAAGGGTGAGATGGACTATCTGTTGTGAATATAGTGGAGCATTCAATGCATCCACACACACATTGGAGATGACTATGAGTATTGAGCAGTCAAGGCAAGGTAAGGTCAAATTCATTCAAGGATCTTCTTCAGCAGGGATTGTGCAGTGGAGGCAGGCTGTCAGGAGGATATAAATTAGTGCATGGAGGTGCAAATTTCTACAAGACAGTGTGAGACGATTGTATATTGTACTAAGAGCTCTATGAGCTAAGCTTTGTATGAGATATATGAGATTGTTTCATGATCCATTACTATACATAATATATGATATTTGGGGTTTTTATCTTTAAGCTTTCCCGGTAAAACATCTTGTTATGTGTGATTGATTTTGCTTCATATGTGTTTTGCAATTGGCGATTTAATTTCCGCAAAGAATTAAGTGGAAGGATTTTGTATTTAACATAAGATTA
This sequence comes from Pinus albicaulis, assembly GCA_034641835.2. Lineage (NCBI taxonomy): Eukaryota > Viridiplantae > Streptophyta > Pinopsida > Pinales > Pinaceae > Pinus > Pinus albicaulis. The sequence continues at coordinate 559,002,298 of CM076569.1, read as the reverse complement.
AATTTTTAGATCAAGATAATCCGGTAATATACATGCATATTGTATAATTTCTACATGGTATCAGAGCTGAAGAGATTGCAATAGTGAAGCAGTTCCGAGTTTTTGTTGGTGGAAACAATTCGAATTTGATGCAAGAATTTCTTGGTGCGACAGTTGAGTAAACATTGAAATGGATTTAAATGGGTTGCGGTTGAAGAATGCACTCGAGGGCAGCTCGAACTACATAGCCTGGAAGGATAGGATGGAGGCGGTGCTTGAAGATAATGGCTTGAATGAATTCATCGAGAGAGATGTTCCTAATCCCACTTCGACGGATGCTGCAGTACTTGACGCATGGCAAAATAAAGTAGCAAGGGCGAGGAGGATTCTGTTGGAAGGTGTGAAAGACCATATTGTTTCAAGCCTTCATGGGAAAACCACTCCATATGCTATGTGGAAGGCTTTGCAGATATTTTCCAAAGCAGTAGCGACCATAGGAAATTGGCGCTGAAGGATAAACTCAGAAAAATCAAGATGGAGAAGAACGACACTATTCCAGTATATTTGATAAAGTTTTTCCAATGCAGGGATGAGCTTGGGAGTGTAGGATTTAGTGTTTCTGATGATGATTTGGTGAGCTTGGATCTCCTTGGGCTTCCAAAGATTTGGCACAGTTATGAAGACTCTGTCAATGGACGGGAGAAACTGCCGAATTGGGAGCGACTTTGGTCGGATCTAGTGCAGGAGGAGATAAGGTGGACCACCAGGGATGGCTCTTCATCAAAGCATTATGATGAAGAGGATTGTTCTTTGTCTACCAAGGCGAAGAAGAATAAGGGGAAGAAATTCCATTCTATATATGAGGCCGGAGAAGATCGCAAGGAGCACAACATGTCCAAAATGAAGTGTTTTCACTGTCACGAGTATGGACATATTGCCACAAATTGTCCACATAAGAAGAAGAACAAGATGCCTGCTGGAGCTACAGCTGGTGAGGCTCTTGCATCACAATTTGAGCTTGACTTCTCATTGATCACATGCATGGTGTCTAGTGCATTAGGATCGGGGTGGTACTTTGATAGTGGTGCTTCCTTTCACATGACGGGAGATGAGAAATCGTTCAATGACTTGGTGGAGAAATATTTCCAGATGCATGTTGATTTGGGCAACGATGGATGATACAGTGCGATCGACATTGGTACCATTACCTTTCAGAGGGCGCTAGGTAAACTCTTTCATCTAAATATGTTGTGCATGTTCCAGGTTTAAAGAAGAATTTAATCTCAGCCGCAGTGTTAGAGGATAAGGCCTATGATGTTGTCTTTAGTGAAGGAAAAGTGTTCCTACAACACAAAGCAATAGGGCAAGCCAAGAAGGCTGGGATTCGAGTTAAGAATCTCTACAGACTTGAAGTAGATGGGATTTATACAGAGCTTCCTACTATTAGGAAGTGTGAGAAAGACATGCAATTGAAGCTTGAGAGGGAGTCGAATTTTCATGCAGGTAAGAGTGAACCTCGGGATGTGGAGTAGCCACAAGATGAGGATGATGGAGTGGGAGAAACCACTCATGCAGAGAAATTTCGTTCCAGATGGGCAAAGGGAGTGCATGCAGCTATACCACCAAGTGAGAGGTGGGGCGACATGCATTGATTAATCCTAAGAATAAATTTCTGGGCATGATTCATTGAGATGGTGTGGATCTCATGAATTGAACCTGGCTACGAGGAGCCCACAGAGCAGTAGTAGCATGACCAGTTGGATTGATGCAGTTAGATCAAAGTGACATTGTCGGATACTAGAGTGTGGATCAGAGTTGACAACAAGTGCAGAGTGCATGGGTGCAGAGTTCAACAGCATAGTGGTTCCTGAAGACATGTGCAGTATCTAAGCAGAATTCAGAAGACTTTGATGACAGATGCATTATACTGATTCAGTTGTTTGGAGGCTATTCAGTTTTAGAAGTGTTGCATGCAAGTATTGTAGGGCAGATGCATGGAGTTGCAGGGTGCATGCAAAGACAATCCTTTATTGTTAAGAGGGAGTGTTGAAGATTGCAACAAGAAACAGTGAAAGAGGCATATGGAAACGTCATCCTTGATCCTAGTGAAAAATAAGCACCTAAACTAGGTGGGGCCCACACAAGCTATTTATAGGTGTATGTCTATTTCTAGAATGGTGAACATATTCTAAAATTAGCAGGATGTTGATTCTAGATGCTTGAGAAAATTCCTATCTTTGGATGAATTTCTATTTTTAGAAGATGGGCAAAGTCTATTTATAGATCGCAAATCTAAAAATAGAATGCATGTCGATTATTATTATCCCTTAATAATAATCAGGAAATACATAGTAAATTATTCTCTTGGAGCACTTTATTTTAGTGAACAGATGTAGCACATCAGTGGGCTGAAGGAATTAAGTAATTCCTAGGGTGGTTGGTGACTCATGCATGGATAAATTTGTTATAACTAATTGTGGAAAGTTGTAACAGAGTTGGAAGAGTAGTTATGTGAGTTGTTATTTAGTTTAACTTAGTCAGTGAGTTAAACTCAGTCTTTCTAGCTGTAACTGAACATACACTAGTGAAAGATGAGTGAATTAATTAATTAATTAATTCACAAGTAGTGTCTTAATTGCAACTGAAGAAATAAAATAGTTAACTACTTGCATGTCAGATCCAGTGGAGACCCAGTGGAGAGATAGGTGAAAGGGTGAGATGGACTATCTATTGTGACTATAGTGGAGAATTCAATGCATCCACACACACTAGAGATGCCTATGAGTATTTCGAAGTCTAGGCAAGGTAAGGTCAAATTCATTTAGGGATCTTCTTCAACAGGGATTGTGCAGTGGAGGCAGGTTGTCAGGAGGCAAGAAATTGGTGCATGGAGGTGAAAATTTCTACAAGACAGTGTGAGACGATTGTATATTGTACTAAGAGCTCTATGAGCTGAGCTTTTTATGAGATATATGAGATTGTTTTATGATCCATTGATATACATAATATATGATAGTTGGGGTTTTTAGCTTTAAGCTTTCCCAGTAAAACATCTTGTTATGTGTGATTGATTTTGCTTCATATGTGTTTTGCAATTGGTGATTTAATTTAGATGAGAAACCTCTGAATTTAGATGAGAAACCTGAAGTTCCATCACCCATCAATGTCTCTCCTCCACATAGTCCTACACATTCTCATGTACATAATTTTGAAGGCAGTCCAAGCAGAATATCTCCAGGCATTGACCCAATACAGCAAGAGATATATGACTATATTGATTCATTGGAGAAAAGAAATGCAGAACTAAATCCAAGTATGCAAGAACAACCTATCAGTCCACAAGAACTTCTAGTTAACACTCTCAAGCAAGAAATATATGAGCTAGAGTTACTGAATAGGCACATTAAATAGGAAAATGAAGCTTTAAAACAGCAGAACCACTTGGAGAAAGTCATCAGTGATAACACCATCCTACATTTGGGACTGTGGTACAAAAAGAACAGGGAGCTAAAGAGAAAGAACAAATCTTTGAACAAGACAATCATCAACCTCAAGTACAAAATCTTTATGAGGAAGCCCAAGGTGGCAGTCATCTCAATGAAAATCAAGAAGAGAAAAATGGATGTATTAGCAGAGGTATCTGAACAAATGCAATAGGATAATAAGTTCACATTTTTGGTAATTTCATGAGGACATGCAATGGCTTCCTAGTGGGGGTACGTTGAACCTCAAAATTGTTCTTTCTCTGATACCCTTTTTCATCACTTCTTCCTACCTTTTCATAAATCCATAAATCCAATAAATGATAAATGAAATATTTTATCTCAGAGAATGCATTTGAATGGTCTCTATTTTATATTTTGATGTTTCTTGTTATTTAAATGAATTTTTGTAACTCAGCTACAAAACATGTGCTATTATGTAGCTAATTATTGTATCCGCAGCTACTCTGATGGTTTGACAAGTTTTGAGGAGAGAATGAAAGAATGGGTCACATTGGCATCTTTGGAATGATCCACACATGGATCCCATCCTATCCACTTGTTTGAATTTGACAGAAAAAGGTGCCTATGCTTTCGGTCAAATTTCGGTCAAAGGACGTGATCCGAGAACGAAAGACTCTCGATTTTCTTTGACGTATCAAATCGAGAGTTAGCTACTTAGATTTTTCTTTTGTGTTTCAGTTATAATTTCCATCTGTAGGTGGAAATACCTCAAGACAATTACATTAATAATTTGTTTAAATATCGGTCGTGTTGAAACCGAAAGACAGTCTTAATTATTGTGAATGTTGTGTACACCTTAAAAATTTGTTTTGATAATACGAAGACCATGTTCGCTTGTTCCAAAACCTTCTTGATGCACGCATATTCTGCTAGGATTTAAACTCATTCTGTTGCAGAGGGCCCCTGCACAGAAAGGAGGTTTCATTAGTTGTTTTAGTTTGAATTTTATTAGCTCTGTTTTGTCAATTCGTAGTTAAATTTTCATTTCTTTGCAGTTGATTCTTAGATTAAATTACTTATTGTTTCATAGATTAAATTCATGAATGATTTCTTAGAATTATTTTTAAATTAACTGTGTAATCCTATGCTTATCAAAGCATCTCAAGAAAGTAGTATTTCTATTTTCCAAAATTGGATTATGTTTGAAGCATTGGAGAATACAGTTATATTAGTTTCCTTTTACATATTTTTACAACATTTTCCTAGATTAAATTTTCAATTAAATGTATAATCAAATGCTTGTTAAATCATCTCAAGAAGATGGCTTTTTCATTTTCCAAAATTGAAATATATTTGAGTATTTGGTCATATAGTAGTTTAGTTTCCTATTTACATGCCTTTTAATTGCTTTCTTAGATTAAATCTTTAATTAAATGTATAATCAGATGCTATTTAAATCATTTCAAGAAGATGGTTTGTCATTTTCCAAAATTGAATGATATTTGAGTATTTGGTCATACAATAGTTAGTTTTCCTTTTACATGCTTTTTAAGTGCTTTCTTAGATTAAGTTTTCAGTTTAAATGTATAATCATGTGCTTGAGTAATCATCTCAAGTAGGTGACTTTATCATCTTCCAATTGAATGATATGTGAAGTATTTGGTCATGCAGTAAACCATAGTTTCCTTTCAATTTCTTTGAATTTGCTTTCCATTTAAATTAGCATTGTCATTTCAATTCTTAAATCATAGGATTTATGCTTTCAATCCATGGAATAGAATTAGATTAAGATAGAACAGAATTTAATTCCATAAGATCAAAGTCATTAGAAAAAATGCTCTATTTTTAGATCAGGTTCTAATCATTCGAAGTTTGATTCATTTTTATGCAATTTAAAATAGTTAAAGAACATTTCATTTTCTTCCTTTTTTCAAAACTAGTTTTTAACATTAAAATTCAATAGATTTAGTTGATCATTAAAATAGTTTTCATTTCTTAGGTTAATTGCTTTAGACATAAAGAAACAAATCCCCCCAAAAACAATATAAAAATATACACAATGAAGTAATAAATAAGGTTAACTAAGAATATATAGTGCACCACATTTCATCATATTACTAACCTCGGTTGATGATTTATGATAGCAATTTAAGACATTAAATTGACTAAACACAAACTTGCAAGTAACAAGGAAGTGCATTCTAAGGTTTGCAATCAATTCAAACTTTCTTGACGAAGTTGAACTTGATGTAGTCAAGGAAAATTTTAGGGGCCAATATTCGCAGGTGGGCTAATTTTCCATGTTTTTTCCAAAAGATAGATTCGCTAATTTCCAGTTTTTTCTAAAAAAAATTCGCCTAAATTTTATACTATAAAATTATTTTATCTAAAAAATCACCAAAAAATTATATAGACTATATAAAATCATTAGCAATTTGAATATTTTATTAAATTATAGCCAAAATTTTTACAACTTCCATATTAAGGTCTAATAAGATTCGCCAAGGTTTCTAAACTTTAAGATAAATTTCCATCCTTAAAATTTTCCCTAGATGTAGTGTCGCTTGAGATTTCAAGTATTATTTTGGGAAGTCCCTATCTTTATGGTAGGAAAGCAGTATTTCATCACCATGAGAATAAGTATCACTTGTTTAAAGATGGAATTGAGTATATAGTTAGAGCACATAAGAAGAATACAATTTTGTCTTATACATGCAGGAGAAATGAAGAGAATAGTGAATGCAAGTCAAAATTTGACTTTGTTAATGATCAAGCATATATATTTTTTGAATGAGTCCTTTCAAAAAGATGCATTGAATGAACCAAGTTGATTTCATTGAAGTTGCTTATGCTTGTAATAAGATGTTTCAGAACTCTAACAGGTTGCCTTTGAAAGGAGGTAAACAAGATGTGAAATATCTGCAACAGTCAACATCAGTGTTGAGTAGTGTTGGAAGCAAGATGCCAATGCAATAGAGAGAAAAGGTCAAAGAGAAAGAGAAAAAGGAATTTGAAAAATAAGGCATAGGTTCCAAAAGTGTTTGTTTTTGGTTTCAAAAAGGTACATGGAAATGGTGAAAGCACTTGGTGAAAATTCAATGTAAGTACAAAGCAAGATCAACTAAGAATCACCATAATGACAATGTTCGAGGTGAGACAGTTTTCAAGTTTCCTTTGATTGACAACCGAGGTGGTAACAAGTTTGTTTCTGCAAGGACAACTTGTTGTTCTACAAATTCAAGGAAATTGCAGCATGACGGTGTCTAAAACAGCAAGAGAGGGTCTCAAGAGTCATGGAAAAATCTTAGTGTTGAGATTCAACAAGAAAATTTTAGCACCCACACCTAGTTGCATTAAGCACCTAGAATAGGGTGGGGCCCATCATGGTATTTAGGGGTGCATGTCTATTTTGGTTATCCCTTAATTAAGATGGAAAATAAATTGTAATCTATTCTCAATGTAAACTTGAAATAGTTAACTGAGAGTGATAAACTCAGTTAGCTAGTGTATTTCGAGTTAGAGGTAGTTGGTGAGGCATACAGAGTAATACTAGTTGTAACAGAGTTCGAAGTGAAGTGGTGCATTAGTTAATGCAGGTTGTAATCAGTTTAACTCAGTTAAGTGAGTTAAACTCAGTTGTGCTATTTGTAACTGTTTCATACACTAATGAGAGATCAAGTGAATTAAATATTATTTAATTCACAATCAGTGATCTCACATGCAACTGAGGATTTACTATTATCAGTTGCATGCATGTCAGATCCAATGGAGACCCAGTTGAGTTCTAGGTGAAAGGGAAGTTGACTATCAGTTGTAGGATTATTGGCTTGCACACATGCAACCAAACACCCATTAGAGTTCCCATGATACTTGCGCAGTCAAGGAAGGCCAAAATTCCTATATTTTAGGGATTGAATTCATCAGGGATTGTGCAAGCAAGGCAAGCTGTCTAGAGGCTGCTAATTGGCTATGTGTTGGTAAGTTTTGTTCATGACAGCGTGAGACAATTAGCTAAGTGTTGGAGGGCTGTTGTGAGAATATTTTTGTATGTAATTGTTTCATGATCCATGCTTAATATACAATAGAAGACAGTGGGGTTTTTATCTATAATATTTCCCCAGGAAATTATATGTGTTGTGGTTTATTTGATTCTTCTTCATGTTCATGTGATTAGCGATTGTGTTTTTAATTCCGCAAAAAAATTGTAGAAGAGATTTAGTATTTAACTTTAGTACATTGTTATATCGGGTGAATCCAAGATATAAATGCATGTTGTATAATTTCTACATGGTATCAGAGCATAGGAAATTGTAGAAGTGAAGCAGGAGCTAATTTTGTGACTGGATAGAATTCGAATTTGTAGAAAGACTTTCTTGGTGCTACAGCTGATTCAAGATCAAAATGGCTTTCAATGACTTGAGGGTTGAGTATGCACTTGAGGGAAGCTCAAACTATATTTCTTGGAAGGACAGGATGGAGATTCGAAGATAATGGCTTGAAGGAATTCATTGACAATGATGTTCCCAAACCCATTGTGACAGATGCTGCAAATCTTGATGCATGGAAAAAGAAAGTGGTAAAGGCGAGAAGGATCCTATTGGAGGGAGTATGAGACCACATTGTCTGAAGTCTTCATTGAATTCCACACCATATGCAATGTGGAAGGCTTTAACGGATCTATTCCAAAGCAGCATTGACCATATCTAATTGGTGCTCAAAGATAAACGCGGGAAGATCAAGATGGAAAAGGGTGACACCATTCCAAAATATATAACAAAGTTTGTCCAATGTCGGGATGAACTGGGGAGCATTGGAATAACAGTCGTTGATGATGATTTGGTGAGCTTGGCTTTCCTAGGACTTCCCAAGAGTTGGCACATTTATCAATACTCTATCAATGGAAGGGAAAAATTTCCAAATTGGGAACGAATGTGGTCAGATTTGGTGCAGGAGGAGTTCAGATGAAACACCAGAGATGGATCTTCATATAAGAATGAAGATGAAGAGGATTGTGCTTTGGCTGCCAAGGCGAGGAAGGGGAAGCAGAAGAAATTCAATTCTAAATTTGAGTCCAAGAATGGCAAGAAGCAAGACATATCCAAGGTGAAGTGTTTTCACTGTCACGAGCATGGGCATTTTTCTACTAACTATCCACAAAAGAAGACGAACAAGAAGGTTAGAGGATTTGTAGCTAGTGAGGCCCTTGCCACGAAATTTGATCTTGAATTTTCATTGATTGCATGCATGGTGTCCAGTGCATTGGGATCTGTGTGGTATTTGGATAGTGGCACTTCTTTTCACATGACGGGAGATAAGGAACTTTTCAGTGACTTGGAGGAGAAAGATCTCCATATGCATATTGAAATGGGAGATGACGGATGGTACAGTGCTACCTGAATTGGTACCATTACCTTTCAGAGGCAGTTAAGTAAACCCTTTCAATTAAAAGATGTAATTCATGTACCAGGTCTAAAGAAAAATTTGGTCTTAGTCGCAATGTTGGAGGATAGAGGCTATGATGTTGTTTTTAGTGAAGGAAAAGCTTTCCTGTGACATAAAATAATAGGACAAGACAAGAGGATAGGGATTTTAGTTAATAATATCTACAAGCTAGAGGTAGATGCTTGCACAACAATGATGGGCAAGGCAGATCAAGTGGTGAGCCGGGATGAGGGCGAATTATGGTACAAAATATTGGGCCATCTTCACCATGGAGCCTTGAAAGTCATGCGGCAAATTTCTATTGGTCTTCCCAGGGGTACACTTGTGCAGTTGGACACATGCAAGGGATGTACTATGGGAAAATATGTAACGGCCACCTTTCATGAGAAGGAAAACTGAGCTTCGAGGATCCTTGAGAGAGTTCACACAGACGTGTGTGGTCCTTTCTCGATTGCTTCAACAACAAAACATAAGTACTATGTAATATTTTTTTATGAATTTTCTCGTAAGTGTTGGATCTTATTCATGCAGAAGAAATATCATACATTCTCTAAGTTCTGTGAGTTTAAGGCACTAGTGGAGAAAGTGTCGAGGAAGCAAGTGAAGGCTCTTAGGAGCAATAATGGTGGAGAATACATCTCTAACGAATTCAAGAACTTCTACAGCAAAGAAGGAATTCGAAGAGAACTCATAGCGCCTCATAACCCACAACAAAATGGGGTCGTGGATAGGAAGAACAGAACAATTGTGGGTGCAACGCAAGCAATGTTGCATGATCAAGGCCTACCGATCCATTTGTGGGCGGAAGCATACAACATAGCGGTACATGTGCAAAACCGTTGTCCTCATAGAGTACTTGGCATGAGTACACCTGAAGAGGTTTTCACTGGTAAGAAACCTGATGTTTCACACTTTAAGATTTTTGGCTCATCTGTTTATGTGCATGTGACCAAGGAAGCCAGGAAGAAGCTGGAACCAACAACTGAGGTTGGGATTTTTGTGGGGTACACTAAAACACCCCATAATTATCATGTGTATTTTCCAAACAACAGAATGATTGTTGTGTGACGGGATATAAAATTTGATGAGGAGAAATCCATGCGGTTGTCCCTTGAGAGGGAGTTGGACTTGCATGTAGAGGAGAAACTGTTGGTTTCCAAGGATGAGTCTTAAGATGTGGATCAGTCATATGAGGAGGTTCATGGAGTGGAGGAAAACACTCATTCAGAGCCATTGATCAAAAATGGCAGAAGGCGCACTATGAAAGCAGATATATTGAGACTTGGTGCTGCAGAGAATGTAGGAGCCCCTACTTCACAGTGCAGACAGAGACAGTCTCCTAACTGATTTACTGGATACATGGCTCTTATGAGAAAATTTATTGTGACTGAACCATCTTCCTTTCAGGAATCAGTGCAAAAACCAACTTGGGTTGATGCAATGGTGGAGGAGTATGACTCCATTGTCAAGAATAGTGCATGGGAGATAGTCCCAAGACCGCTCGGCAAATCAGTGGTTGGATCGAGATGGATCTACAAGGTAAAGCAAGTTGCTGAAGGGAGTGTGGAGAAATACAAGGCCAGATTTGTGGCCTGGGGTTTCTAACGGATCGAGGGGATAGATTATGATGATACTTTTTCACCTATTGTAAGGTACTCTTCCATAAGATCCATCCTTGCACTCTCAGTGCAGATGGGCTAGCGCATTCATCGGATGGATGTGAAAATTGTGTTTCTCAATGGGATCATTGAGGAAGAGGTGTACATATAGTATCTTTAAGTTTTCTAAATCTTCAATAGTGTCACATGTGTGCCGACTCAAAGAGCACTGTATGGGTTGAAGCAAGCACCCCGTGCTTGGTACACTTAGATATACAACTATTTCACCGGACTGGGCTCCCCCAAAAGTGAAGCAGATGCAAACCTGTACCATATTGTGGTTGAGGGTAAGCTATTGATTATTGTTCTATATGTTGATGATCTAATTTTGACTGGTGATGACTAGTTGATACAATCATGCAAGGAGGATCTTGCAAGGGAGTTCGAAATGAAGGACATGGGCCTCCTTCATTATTTCCTTGGATTGGAAATATGGCAGCGGGATGGTGAAATTTTTGTGTCTCAAAGAAAGTATGCAAATGATATACCAGGTAAGTTTACCATGGAGAGCTGCAAACCCATGGATACCTCCTCTTCCAAGAAATTGGAGGAAAGGGGATGTTACTTCTGGAGAGGTAGTGGATGCTACTATCTACAGGCAGTTAGCGGGTTCACTGATGTATTTGGTGAACACGAGACCGAAAATTTTCTACGTAGTTAACCAGCTGATTCAAGCTATGGTTAAGCCTACCAAGCTCTTTTGGAAGGCGAGGAGGCATGTCCTGAGATATATGAGGGGAAAATCATAGTATGGTCTATGGTATAGACGAACAGAGGGAGTGAAGCTTCAAGGCTTCACGAATGCAGATTGGGCGGGTAGTCCCTAAGACAGAAAGAGCACATCAAGAGGGATCTTTAGCATAGGATCAATAACATTTTCCTGGTACAGCAGGAAACAATGATCTATGGCACTTAGTTCAGCGGAAGCGGAATACATGGTAGCAACCGAAGCTGCATGTGAGGCTATCTGGATGAGAAAGATATTGGTTGGTTTGTTTGGTTCTCATATGGATTCGATAGTGATTCATTGTGATAATAAGAGTTGCATTAAACTCTCTATTAATCTTGTGTTTCATGATAGGTCCAAACATATAGATATCCAATACCATCATCTCATAGACTGTGTGCAGAGAAGGATCATGTTGCTTCAGTACATTCCGACGGAAGATCAGGATGCTGATATTCTGATGAAGGCACCCACCAGGAGCAAATTTGAATACCATAGAGACAGGATCAGGGTGAAGGATAATCCCTTTCTTGTTGAGAGAGAGTGTTGAGATTCAACAACAAAATTTCAGCACCCACGGCTAGTTGCATTAAGCACCCAGACTAGGGTGGGGCCCACAGTGCTATTTTTGGATGTGTGTCTATTGTGGTTATCCCTTAATTAATATGGACAATAAAATGTAATCTATTCTCAATGTAAACTTGAAATAGTTAATTGAGAGTGATAAACTCAGTTAGTTAGTGGATTTCGAGTTAGAGGTAGTTGGTGAGGCATGCAGAGTAATTCTAGTTGTAACAGAGTTTGAAGTGTAGTGGTGCATTATTTAATGCAGGTTGTAATCAGTTTAACTCAGTTAAATGAGTTAAACTCAGTTGTGCTAGTTGTAATTGTTTGATACACTAGTGAGAGATCAAGTGAATTAAATATTATTTAATTCATAATCAGTGATCTCACATGCAACTGAGGATTTACTATTATTAGTTGCATGCATGTCAGATCCAATGGAGGCCCAGTCGAGTTCTAGGTGAAAGGGAAGTTGACTATCAGTCGTAGGATTATTGGCTTGCACACATGAAACCAAATACCCATTGGAGTGCCCATGATACTCGCACAGTCAAGGAAGGCCAAAATTCCTATATTTTAGGGATTGCATTGATCAGGGATTGTGCAAGGTAGGCAAGTTGTTTAGAGGCTGAGAATTGGCTATGTGTTGGTCATTTTTGTTCATGACAATGTGAGACAATTAGTTGAGTAATGGAGGGCTCTTATGAGAAGAGTTTTGTATGTAATTGTTTCATGATCCATGCTTAATATACAATAGAAGATAGTTGGGTTTTTAGCTGTAAGCTTTCCCCGTGAAATTATTTGTGTTGTGGTTGATTTGATTCTTCTTCATGTTCATGTGATTAGAGATTATTTTTTTAATTCCAAAAAATATTTTTAGAAGCGATTCAGTATTTAACTTTATTACATTGTTAGATCGAGTGAATCTAAGATATACATCCATTTTGTATAATTTCTACACTTAGTTTCTGTTAAAAGATAAAGTTGATGAAAATGGGAATATTTCAGTGGATTGAGACTAGAAGGGTGAGGTAACAGTACCCTCATCCACATGTTCAGTAATCAAAGAGATTTTGGGGTCCAAAAGGCTTCTAGTGGGGAGGAATAATCAGGTGACCAATGTTAAGCTAAAAATGGAAGTGCTCAGAATTGATTAGAACTTGAATGAACGTGAAGTACTCATCGCCAGGAATCCAGTGCAATTCGTTTCATCGAAAACCGAGTCTGTATGAGGAAGATAGAGCCCGCTATTCGTTTTCCTAAACAACTAAATTTTTTGTCGAAAGGACAGAATGGTGACATGGAAGCCTAGTAAAAAAAAGAATATTCTGGGAATATTCCTTCATTTCACCCAATGACACTATGCCAAGTGTCACTTCGTGGTTGGTTGCTAAGTGGGTGACTTTTTGAAATTTAATTGGTTTGGGAGAGAACCAATGGCATGAGGACACATGGCTAGCCCAAAGGCCGCTATGTGCCCCCTTCAAAGGTCCGAAATACAATTATGGTAAAGGCCAAAATTTTTTAGTTAATGTTCAAAGGTCAGGTTATATTTATATGGTGAAAATTTTTATACATAGAACGGGAGGAGGTCAGGGCTCGACCCTGCAACCGCCCCAAAACACTGCGCCATCGTTACCACTAGACCGCACAAACGTTACTTAACATCATATTCTTGCAGATTACAATTGTTTCAACATGGTTTGACTAATTAGCGAAGTAGAGAGCCAGCCCCCTCACAATAGATCCATATGTCGTAACCAAAGGCGGAGGCTTATACTAATGGCAGATTAAACCATAATGCGGGTTTAATTTAAACCTTAATCAATGTTTATTTGCACGTTAATTCAAATTATGGTAAATGCGCATTTAGCGCTAAACTCATCTTATCCGATAATAAACTCCCACTTATCCTAATGAATCTACTCTTAATTCGGAGGCTAGTTTGGCAGATTCCTCCATTTTCAGCGGGACTTCAAAATTAGCAGCGCTAACTGGAGTTTCTCCAGCTTTAGTGGGGTTTCCTAGGCCATAATTTATTAGACCATAACTTTTGAAAATTTTGACCAAATTGGGCTCAAGAAGAGTCTATCCTAGATGATTTGGACATTCTGAGCATGCTGGAGCAGGTTTAAGGAGCATTAGAGGATTGTAAACATATATTTTTTCCATTTTGAGCTAATACAGAGGCCCAAGCCATGGAAGCTGGACCAAAGAGATGGAGCCATGGAGGGGTGAACTCCTTCATCAAAAAACTGTGTTAATGGATCATTTGATGGTTTCTTGTACATTTTATTGTTGTTGTTCAACATTATGTTTTAATGTTATTATGCTCATGAATTTAACATAAAAATCAATATATTTACCTATTTAACACTAACAAACACCTCAAGAAACCTATGCACATGAAGAAAATGATCAACAATTTATTTATAATTATGAAGATGAAATTAGCACAGTAAAACTGACATTTAGATTCAGATCAGATAATCATCACTTATTTTCCATGAGGTTATATATTTCTCATTGACTTCTGCAATCTCTGTTAGAAGAATGCATTGAGTAGAATAGACTGTAGTGGGGACCATCTTATTTTACTCTGAATGTGAAGAAGAGGAACTATACCTCTTATTTCTGCCTGAATTCTTATTTAGTAGCATATATATTTTGTCTGCATTTTTTAATCCTCTTGCTATAACCTTTTGAGTGTCTTCTTATATAACTTTTAACTTAGTTTATGTGAACAAAATTATATGTCCTTTATCATCTATTTGACCTACACTTAGAATATTCTTATTTAGCCCATGAACTAATAATGCATCAACTGCTTTTTTATACTTATCAAGTTTAACTCTACCTTTTCCTAGAACCTTTGCTGGGCCACTATTTCCAAGATAAATTTACCACCTTTGTTTTTCTTGAGAGATTCAAACTTGTTCTTATCTCCAGACATGGGATGATAGAATATGTTTCCTATGTACCATTAATCTTCATATTCAAATGAGTATATAGCAAGGCCATACTTAACTTGTTCTTCTTCCTTTTCTTTAGTATGAGAAGCGTTGGTGGATCCATCTATCTTAGGCCTTTTGGTAACAATATTATTGTATGGTTTCTTGCCTTGTTGTCTATGAAGATCTATTGACTTGTCCCTACATTCTCTTGCTACATTCCCAAACTTGTTACAAGTATAACATCTTACATGACTAGAAAAAGCGAGCAGAGGAATTATAATATTTTTGTTTCATATTCCTCCTATTGCAATTAGTGGCTTTGTGAGTAAATATGTTGCAAACAAAACAATATCCCTTAAAGAAAATTGAGTACCTAGGAACTAATGATCTTCTTGTGAATCCGCTTCTACAATTGGTTGCAAGATGTCTGAAGTTATGAAAAGTAAAACATTCAACACCATTATCTAGAGGAGGGAATTGATTGATATGTTTATAGTTAGGAGAATATGGTTCCCTTTGAAAATTTTATTTCCTTGGTTGTTGGTTTGGTTGACTTATTAGTTCTTTACTAGGTCTTTCAAAGTTTTCTTTGTTAGTCTCATAATTTCTTGTACAAGCTCATGAGCTAGATTCTGCTTTTACATTTTCATGAAAACCAAGGCCAGATTTAATGGAGGGAGACCTTTGACTACTAAAAATGTTATCCAAAATCTTAGTAATATCTTGAAATTTCAAGTGGTTATCCTTTTCTTCTAATTTATCTTTCAGAATTTTTACCTCAACCTCCAGTCTTTGACATTGTTCTTCATTTTCCAGATATTTCTTCTTCATTCCTTCTTCAATCTTTCTTCCTTCTTTCAATTTCTCTTTTAATTTGATAATTTCTTCCTTAATCCCATTTTCTTTTTCTTCAATACTTGAAGTAGTTATTCATTTCGTTTCTTTGAATTTTTAAGATATGATCTTAGAGATACGATCTCACCTTCAATTCCTTCACAATATTGTTTAGATTATGCTGCATTATTTACCAATTTATCATGATCCATATTCTCATATGCATGCAACTTATTCTCAAGATTTGTAATCTTTTTCAAAGCAAAAACAAGTTTTCTTATAATATTAAGTTCTTTCTCTAACATGTCTTCTTATAAATCATTAACTCCATCTAACATATCATACTTATATTTTGACACATCATTATTTTCTTTAGAAATAAGATTATTTTTTGGTTCTCCTGATGAAAAATCTTCCTATGTTTTTCCTTCATGGATTTTCTATAGATTATCCCATATTTCGGTCCATCTCTCAAAAATATGCAGAACTAAAGCCTAGGTGTCTAATCGGCGTGATGATCATGATAGCAGGTCAATGCCCGTACGAGCTGCCTCAGCAAGCGGTGAACTCGGTTGGACACCCCTATAGTGTGTCTTTGGTGGGCACGATCTCCTCCTCCTTGCCTCCCTCACCATGAGGGGAAATATCAAAGTCACGAGGGATTCGCCTCGCTATCAGAGACATACCTGTAGGTCTCTCTGGGCCAACATCTGCATGCACATGGATTTAATGTTAGAACATGCATAACAAAAAAAAAATCATAATACTCATGAAAATAAAAAATGAGTCTTACCAAGTGCTTCATCCCAATCCTCTCCTTTTGGGAGTGGGAGGTCCGGATCACCAGTGAAATTTGTGCCAGAGTAGGGCCAGTCCTCCACGAAAATCAGCTGTCGGCAGAGCCAATCAAAGAACTTCGGTCTCCAAGACATCTGTTGGCCGCCCCCTAACCTTGGCATCAGAGTTGCCCATCGGACCATCTATGGTTCCAGTGCTAGTGGTGTCAGGACTATCACCTCCTGACACTGAAATATTGGCAGTCGTTCTAGGAATAATGATACCAAGATAAACCCATAGCCAAACTGCTTCAGTTTTCCTTTCTTGCACTTTGTTAGTTGACACTTCATGTTGATTGTCACTGCCTCTGCCCAGTTGTAGAGGATCGGTGTCAAAGAATCTACAACAAGAAGTAGTTGTGTCTTTATTGCTTCGTGCGGTGCCTGCAATCCCGTAGCTCGTGTGATGGTATGTAGCACTACCTTTAGTGCTACATCCAGGATATTCTGGTTATCCACTTTCCTGATTCCTGATCCTTTCCATGCCCCTCGACATACCCTATCGATCACCATGCTCATGTTCTCCATGTTTGGCTGGGTGTCGGTCAGGATTGGTGTTGCTCCCCTCTACGACAATCCTGTAATAAAGTAGACGTCTGAGACATCGATCTCGAGTTCCTGATCACGAAGAATGAACTTTTCTTGATCCTCATCCCAGATACTGATCAAGTATTGCAGCAGCTCTGGTTGAGCTCTGAGGCACGGTGTCATGAAGAAATTTTTCAGTCCACAGTCTCAGAGAGCTTCCATGCATCTTTCATTATCCATGGCAAACTCATATTCTTCACTGTGTTCCTGTTCCTTCCATTCGATCACCATTGTGCCACTTTACACCTAAAAACATGTTCATGTGGACATTATTAGCCAAATTTAAAGCTAAGCTTTGTGGAATTTGGGCCTATAAACTTGCATTTTGAATTTAAAAAGGGTTGCGCGGTGGCACAACATTTTTTTAGAAACAGACGCGCCAATGGGCGCGCCCCAGTTCAGAAAATTGGGTGTTGGCGCGAGTACGTGCCCGAAACTTGCGCCGACCGCCGTGCCCTAGTTTTCACAATTTCCCCCCTCATAAATCAAAATTGAAGGTTTCAGGTAATAAAAGAAGACTTAAATTATGGGGAAGGATGTCGGCTCTTTCCTGGAACTGACAGATTCGCGATTGGTCTGTCGAATTGTCTGCTATCGTTGCCACAAAATCATATTATAAAAGGGGTAATTATTGCTCCTCAAGAGGTAAAAGTGAAAAGTAATTGTTTTTTACCATTTTTGGTATTTTATAAATTTTCAAAGCCCTAATTAGGTTTTAAGACACATTTTTCGATTATTACCTTATGTTGTTTCGAGGAATGGGTTTTAAGTGTGTCTCTTGCGCAGCGACAGGTTTTTAATGAGATAGCGATGAAGTAACGAGTTGTATTTTATAATTTTTCAGAATCGGTAAAAACATGAAAAATTCACTACTGGAGTCATATTTCAGCTCTTTTCTGACTCTCTAAAACTGAAAATATTTTCAAGACCCTTGTCATTTTTAACTCGTTAAGTGGTTGTGAAACAATATCTACCAAGTATATGTTTAGCCCTTTTTCGGGCTGGGATAGATTATTCACGAAAAAGGAATACCTTAGCCTATCGCGACTAAGAGGCTCTTTCAGATATTGTTTTCTACCTTTTCGGATCTGAGAGACTATTTACGAAAAGGGACATGCTAGAGTTTTCTTTTCTGCTTCTTTTCAATCTCTCTAAACATGAAAAGATGCCGATTTCTCCCTTTTTCAGACTCGTTAAACCCTGATGACATCGTAAATCGTCACCATGACGTTGCTCGAGTTCCTCCTTTCTAGGGCTCGTAAAATGTACAAGGTTGGATTTTCCCGAAGGACAAACTTACATTGCAAGCATATGTTATCCCCTTCAAGCTTTTTTTTTTAAATAATTGGGGTACTCACCAGAAATGGTGGGGGGAAATGGAACCAGTCTTTAGTTGTGTTGGCAGTATGTTGCTCTTGAACATGACACTCGTGTGCATTCGTGTTGGGTTGGGGACATCTCATTTCGTTATTTTTTCCTCCATGGGTTTGGGTAATATGTTTTGACCTCTCATATTCTCTTTGCCATATTATCATGACCTCAGATCCCTCGATGTCAAATACTGCCAAATCCAGAGTCGTGTCACTGATATGTTCAAGAGAATTTTTGAATTTGCACTTTTCAACCTCCCTCTGATTCTTTGTTGGTCCTGATTCATTATCATTATGTTCCTCTATCTCATGTCGATGATGTGGGAAACGTTATGGACCTCCTTCGACAGGGTCACTTCTTGTCGACTTCAGCTCGTTATCTAGGAAGTTGGTCTAGAGACTCCCTTCCGGTACCTTGGAGCCTGCATGCCTCAATTGTAGGTTCTTTGCATTCGACGATAGGTCCACATCATTGGCCTTCGATCGAGTGATTCTACGGGTGTTCAACGCCAAATCACTGTTCACATTTCGTGTATTGTACCTGTTGTACCTTAAGGGCCATCATCATTATTGTTGCTTTCTCTCGTGCCTGTTAATAGCTTTCATCATTGGCTGGTAATCAGGTGATTTTAATGCATGTTCGACTTCAGCTCACATATTCGCATGCTTGAATTTGTACTTGTTCGGATTGAGATGGAGCGCAAGACCCTGGGTTTTGTCTGATAAGATCCAGGTTATGGGATATTGTACTTTATCATGACTTATTGCATGACTCTTTGATTGGATGGTTGCGTCCATACCTCGAATCTCACTTTATATGTACTCTATTATGGATGGATGTGCCCATACCACATATTCATGTATCAAAGATATCAATTGTATTTGTAATTGCAGGTCTTCTGACATCGGTGTTTGGTTCGAACGCATTCTCGTAAATAATTTCACCCCTTCCTCTGTCTCAGACCTCATGCTTTAGGGGGCATCTGTTACACAACATCTTGTCATTGTCCCTGCAATCCCCATCCCACACATTGGAGGCTCATTTCTGTGACCAAAATAAAGTGTTATTCTTTGCAAAGACCATCATTGCATCCCTTGCCATGAGGACAACATTCCTTCTGTTGACAATTACCTAAGCAGATCATCAGAAACACATGTTTTTTCCTTGGTACTAGTAGACCGTTATGCCCTTGCACCGATGAGGAAGTTAACACTGGGCCCCGCGCCCATTGGCACTCAGTCCCAGTGAGCTACCCACGCCAACCTGTTTATGGAAT
The DNA here is from genome assembly GCA_034641835.2 of Pinus albicaulis. Classification (NCBI taxonomy): domain Eukaryota; kingdom Viridiplantae; phylum Streptophyta; class Pinopsida; order Pinales; family Pinaceae; genus Pinus; species Pinus albicaulis. Next base: position 558,982,623 of record CM076569.1, on the reverse strand, counting down.
TTTTTTTAAAAGTAGAGGCGAAGTTTCCATCATAACAACTTCGTGGGCAAGTCATCTGGATTGGTTTGACTGAATAACCACGGCCTCCCTCCTTTGGCCTCTTGTTTCCACCTTATGGGGAAACCTCCCAAGGGATAAGGCCTCCCTTCCACTATTTTATGGATCCCAACCTCCTCCTTTGCCTCTATAAATATAGCCATCTTCCATTGATGAGCTAGTTGAACAGCTGAACTAAACATATTATAGCTGAAACACTAAAGAGATTCTTGTACATTTTGTTAGAAAAGATAGAACGGAAGAGACACTTATTGAGAGAGCTTAGGCTTGTGTCTTCATACCGTCCGAATTCCCCGACGATTCATCGAGACGCGCTTCGACTGAACCCCGTTGAAGGAGGCTACGACGTTAAGGTTCCGGTTGTAACTCTTTCTTCTATTAATACATATACATGACTATTTTCTGGTTCCCATCTTGTATTAATGTGTTTTATTTGATGCAATATGCTTAACCCTCCTTGACTGGTTAGTAATTTTGAATGAGATCGTTTCTTTGTATGCTACTCTTGTTTGCTGATCTTCGTGCAGGTATTCGGGCATTGTTGTGGAAGGATTGTGACCCGTCGGATCAGAGATCAAGAGGCCACCACCACGACAGCCACGACAGCAATGTTAGACTCCAGATAGGCCAATCTACCTTGTCCTTTTCATTCATTAATTAGTAACCTACACTTTAGCTTGTCCCTTTGTTACTAGACCCACTCTAGGGCTAGAGGGATCATCTCTGTCCGCAGAGAGGATTTACCTGCATAACACCTAGATGTACACCTCAACACCTTAGTCCTAGGCTGAAATTTGATGTGCAAGTGTCGACTAAAGGAGGTCCATGCGCACGTGATTGCGTTGGCAGGAAAATGCAAGAAGGGAGTCAGCTACAACTAGTCCTGGTACCTTTGCAAAGAATTCCTAGAAAATGTGCGCGAAGCGCAAGGGCAAGGGAAACTATTTTTCTACTCCTTGATCTTGTTACTCATTGTGTTGATTTCATGGGAGACTCCGACAGATGCATTCCTCCTAGAATTAGAGCTTGGCGTATGCAAGGGGGCACGTTACGCCAATTTGTGGGATTCCTCCGACCCTAGGCGGGTGAAGGAAAATAAGATTTTTTGGGTGCTATTTGAGGGCGCATTGGCCACTGCAATCCACTCGCAACCAAGACTATCACTAGCAGTATATGATAAGTACAAAATCATCTCCCCATTTCAGATAACAGTGCACCATGTGTAGGTAAGGGCGTGTAGTGACCCCACGTGGTATAACTTGCCTTTCATGGTGGCTGAGGCGAAGGTAGACCAGGTCATTTCGACCTGGCCAGAGGCATGGAAAGTTGGGCTCGGCTCCACCCAACCCATTACAACCTCTACTTCAGGGAAAGAAACAACTATAGGTGATAAAGAAAAAAAGGTTCAGTTGCGCACTGACAAAGATGTAGAAACAGGCGTACAGAAGGATGGTGACAAGGAGCCTGAGCAAGAAGCAGTGAAGGATACAAAGCAAGACCTTGGAGGTGAAGTTGATGTGGACCCTCAAGGCCTCGATGGGTTAGACGATACTGGTGAAAAATAACCACATGGTGTTACGCGTGGCGTAGAAACTTCCAAGGGTCCACGAAAGAAGCAAAAGGGATCCAAAGCTGGAGGCACAAAAGAGGTCACTTTAACTAAATATGAATTGGACAAAATCGCAGATGTCGTCACATCTGCCTCTGAAGATAGGTGAACCGCCATGGAAGAGAAATACAAGGCTGCGGTCGACGCATTACAATCTGGTTTGTAGCTACTCTAGCTGAAGGCCGAAAACTTGTAAGTGACTGTTGCGTTGGTTGTGAATCAAGTGAGGCCAATTCAAGCAAGCTTGACTACAAAAATTATTATCGCAACGTCAGATAGCATAATTTTCCCCTTTCTGGGAGCAGTTGTTAAAGTGAAGCAGTCGGAGCTGCACGCGCAGGTGCAGACCTGCCCAGAGGTTGGGATCGATCTATCTAAACTGCCAAGTGGAAAGCTACACACTATCCAAACCATTATTTCCGACGAGCTGCAGTGTAGGGAGGCACGCATGCAACAACAGTTGAATGAAGTAGAACAGATGGTTTCAGCAAAAACTGAAGAATCACTCCAGACACAAATAGAAAAGCAAGTGGTTGTGTCTCAGCGTGTTGATTTGGAACACTTGATCGACATGTTGTGCAGTGATCTTTCCGAAGTACCCATTCCTGCATCCACCGCACCACAGGTCAAAATCGAAAGCTTGGTTTATGCACTCAAGGCTTCCAGGATAGAAGTGCAGACGGTGAAAGCAGATTTTGAACAACATATTGCAGCATTACAAGCTAAGCTGCAACTCAAGACTCCCCCGGAGGTGCACGCACAGTGGACTGACTTGGTGGAAGAAGCGTCAGAAAGCATCTCAACTAATGTTGACAAGGGCTCCGCGCTACTCGAGACAGCAATGGGACTGTGGACCTATGTGAAAATAGACCCACTAGTCAAAAATATAATTCAAGAGTTGCACGCCAAGGAGCAGGCATTTGACGACCTTCAAGAGGCCTTTCCTACTTTCGTCCCTGCTCAGCATATGGCCCACATGCACACAAGTCAAGTTATGTGCAATGAAGTCGAGGAGCTCCGCAGAAATAAGAAGATCATGACCGAGCATATGAAGCCATGGGCAGGCGAAGCAATGAAGTTGTCTCAAGACCTAGATGCAGTCGTTAAGAACCTGAATCAGACCCTGCAAAGTATCAATCTAGCCGCAGAAGGGCTGACATTGCAAAAGCTGGTAGATACCGTGCAAAGTGCAGCAGATCAAAGTGCGGGCATCTTGGTGCCCTTTTCTACTGCCATTGAAGAACTGCAGAACAATATGAAGAACCCAGCACCACTGTGACTTGGGACGAGTCACAAGATTGTGTTGGGGGCATGTTGGAGTGGGGTCCCTTACGACCGAATTTCGATATATTTTTGGAATATTTTTGTAAATATTTTGTAATTTTAGTCGTGCGCAACACAAGTCAAGGGGCTTTAGGGTGATTCAAATCCCCCCATGAGTTGTAATGGGTCAAAGGGTAGAACTAGGGGCCAAAAACCACAGTTTGCGGACCTTAGATGAACGCAGGCTAAAAGTATAAATAGGAGTCTAGATCGATTCGATGGAGAAGAAGAATATGGATGATGTATGAGATCTGAAATATTTTTTTATATTTATTAGCAAACTTGTCTGGTTTATAAGGCTCCTGCTGGCTATGTTTGCAGAGACCTTAGTCGTGCTATGTGCGGACCCCGTTGGTTGTGTGCGTGGGTAGATTGAAGGTGTTGTAAGGAAGATCTAAAATGTTAGTGAATAAAGAATTGTTTTGAATGATATCTAAGTATCACATGCATATATCACTTACTTTATGATTTGTTTCTACATTTTATTTCCAATTACAATGTATTTGTGTTTTGGATCGTCTGCGCGACTGTATTTTACCTTAATTGAATGGTTAATGTTAGATGATCCAAAAATAAATATTATCATAGGATATAAAGTTTGAATAAAATAATTATTAATTTAAGATATTAAATTAATAATTATTATTCTAGAATATTTAATAAATTTTTGAGATACTTAGAAATACAAATTTGTTATTAAAAATAGGACTCTAGAAAAGAGTCGTTTCCTAGGCTCTAAGTTAGGAATAAAGTTAGTAGAATAGATAGGAGGTCATTTAATGTAAGTGGACACTTGTTATTTAATAAGTGATCCATAATTAGTGGAAGTTAGGACATTGAGCTTATAAATAGCTCATTACAAGAGTGTTTTTGTTGTTCGGGTGTAAACTCTTGCATAATCTGGTAATAAAAAAGTTACCCCCCCTCAAAGTAAAATTACTTTGAGTTACAATATGACTCCTTATTTCTCCAAAAAAATAAAATAAAATTGTCTCCCTCAATTACAAAATAAATTGCAACTCTGATTGTTGAATTCGGATTGTGTTGAATTCGGATTGAAAATTTTTGCATTGCATCTTCAAACATTATGCATGGAAAACGATGCTGGAGAATACGGTCTGCAGGTTGAATCGCTAGACTTTCAATTCCATTGTGTGGTTTTACAGTCCAATTGGGATTTGAAAACCGCTTTCGACATCCAGAATCTGCGTAACTTTTGAATGCACCAAATAATCCAACGAAATCTCCAAAGGCAGAGCTTCTCCTCATCTAAACGCTCGCGGAATCTTCCAAGCGATTGGAAGCTCGAATTCCATGAGCCGTGGGAAAATTCCAGAGACCGACAATAAGCTTGCAGCTGACCGGCAATAAGCTTGTTGTTGAAGCAGCGTTTGAAGGAACATCTACAGGAAAGTTGAAACCCTCGTTATTTGTTGCCAGCTTCATCAAAAAAATTTCGTCAAACCCTACATTATGGGTCAGGAACCTCTCCGGAAGGCGTTGCAAGCTATGCAATAAGGGGAAACCCCTGCTAGATCTCTGCTATTTTCGTGCTCTCCACCTCGAAGCCAAGCTCTGCGACAATCGGCTATTGTTTTTTCCAATTAGAATTCGGTGCATATTATCGGATTCTAGGAAGAATTTCACGGGATCAGGCCAAGAAGCTTGCCCTGATCTACATCAGTGTAAATCAAGATCATGATTAGTTTTGAATGATCCATCTCCGTATCTTTAAGCCTTTTGATGATCCACCCGTCGAAGACTGTGGAAGCAGAGCTTTACTGACAGGTTGTTTTCACCGACAGAGGCAAGATGAAGAAGGCTTTTTTATTAGATTGTTAGAGACCTCAAGAGAGAGGTGAATAAAAAAAATTTCTAAGGTACCGCTGAAATAAGTATTGCAATAAGTTTGAATTTTTGTGAAGAAATAAGTTTGAATTTTTGTAATTTGGGTGAAGTAGCACTTTGGTGTAATAAGGTGGAAGCTTGTATTTTGAGAAATAAGGAGTCATATTGTAACTCAAAGTAATTTTACTTTGAGGGAGGGGTAACTTTTTTTTTACCAGATTGTGCAAGATCATCATTTTAAAAGTCAAATTTTGAAAGTTACCTTGTAAATATTTGAGAAATTGACTAGAGCCAAGTGCAAAGCTCAGTCATTTTTCTCCTGTTTCAACAATTATTCGAGGGTCAAGGCCAAGCCCCGATAGATCGTTTTTTGCGTCGTGTGTCGTTTTTTGTGTTGTGTGTTGTGTTTCCCATCTTGATATTCTAATCTTGATTCGTGGTGTGAAGTTTAAACACTACAATGTCTTATTTGATTAATTTCTTTTCTAATTCTGACAAACTTGAAGGCTCAAAATATTACAAAACATGGCAACGCCTCATCGAAAGCACTCTCATTTATAATGAATTGTGGCATGATATATGTGATGGAGATGTTAAGCCAAATAAACCTACAGATGCAGCTGCACTAGCAAAATGGGAAGTTAAAAATGCCAAAGCATTATCTCTCATTAAATCTTTTGTCAATGATGAAATGTATGTCCATATCGAAAATGTTAAAGATGCATGGTCTGCTTTGAGAACTTTTAAAGAATTGTTTGATACTCAGCCTGAATCAAAAAGAGTTGACCTACAATTAAAATTGTTGAATCAAAAATTGACTGAAGAAGGAGATATTCTTGAATACATCTCCAGACTTAAGAATATTAAGCAGGAAATTGTTAATGCCAGTTTTCAAGCAGTAGATGATAGTTTTATGGTCACAATTTTAACTGGACTTCCTTCTTCCTACACACATTTTTTGGAAACTCTACAACTAACTGGAAAGTTAGAAAAGCTAAAGTTTGATGAGCTCTACGAAATGTTGACTCAACATGATAAAACTTTTTGGAAGAAAAAGAAAGTTGGTGAAGATGTTTTTCTCACAGAGGCCAATACTAGCAACTCCTCAGCTGACAATTCCAGAAACAAAGGAAAAGGTAATTTTAATCAAAATCAAGCAGTGCAAGGTCGTGGTCGCAGTCAACACAGAGGAAAAAACTCCAATAGAGGCTCCAATTTAGGCAGAAACAATTCTCAAGGTAGAGGCAACAATCAAAACAGAGGATATCAGCAAGGCACAGGACAGAATCCAGGGAGAGGACAAACTTAAAACAAAGGACAAAGCAGAGGTCGAGGACAGTCTCAAGGAAGAGGCATCGATTTGAGTCAAATTTTTTGCAGGCGATGTAACAGAGTTGGTCATTATGTTGCAGATTGTCGCACATCTATCAATAAAATTTCTAAGTTTCAACAGCATTCAGCACAATTTTCAAATAATCAAAATCAAGATGATAATGACTCAGAATATGTCTTCACTTCTTCACCAACAATCCAACTTTCCTCCTATATTAAGAGTGATTATGAAGATGCTTGGATTTTGGATTCAGGAGAAACTCATCACATGACCTGTAGACGAGATTTATTTTGGAATTTTCAAGAGTGCCATCTTAATTCCATCTTTCTAGCAGATGATACAAAACATACACCTTATGGAAAAGGTGCAGTTAAAGTTTTTCTCCCTGACATTGGAGAAAATTTGATTTCCAATGTGTGGTATGTACCCACCTTTAAGAAAAATGTGTTGTCTTTGGTCATGATTCGACAAGCAGGACATCAAATAATTATTGAAGATGGCTTAGTTAAGATTAATTCAGTCAAACAGAACTTCCAAACAATAATGACAGGATATGAAGACGGAAAACTGTTAAGGATGAAAGGGACAGTTATTCCAAGGCATTCTGATTTTGCAGGGGCAGTTACTACAGGAATTTCACCTATAAGATTATGGCATGTAAGATATGGACATTTGAATTTTGATAGTCTTTCTCAATTGCAGAAACAAGGGATGGTTAAAGGACTTCCAACTTTCAACAAGGAAAATGCAAAATGTGAAGCCTGCATTTATGGCAAACAGAGTCGAGAAAGTTTTCCAACAAGTACATGGCGCGCAAACAGGCTGCTGCAACTAGTTCACAGTGATGTGTGTGGTCCACTACAAACTTCATTAGGTGGTTGCAAATATTTCTTGCTATTTATTGATGATTTCAGTAGAATGACTTGGGTTTACTTTTTGAAAAACAAGTCAGAAGCATTTGAGAAATTTAAAATTTTTCGACAACTTGTTGAAAATGAGGTCAAAGAAAATATAGGTACTCTCAGGACAGATAATGGGGGAGAATTCAATTCAAATGAATTCAAAACTTATTGTAGTGAAAATGGCATCAGAAGGCATCTTACAAATGTTTACACTCCATAGCAAAATGGAGTCGTAGAAAGGATGAATCGCACATTGTTAGGCATGGCGAAATCCATGTTAACTTTCAAAGGGTTAAGTCCAACATATTGGGCAGAAGCAATCCATACAGCTGTCTATCTAAGAAACAGATCTCCAACTGCTTCTTTAGATGGAATCACCCCTTATGAAGCTTGGTTTGGTTTCAAACCTAAAGTTAAACATCTTCGAGTTTTTGGATCCATCTGTTATGCCTTAGTTCCCAAAGAAAAACGAACTAAGCTTGATTCAAGAAGTTTGAAATGCACAATGATTGGCTATTCAGATGAAAATAAATGGTATCGTCTTTTGACAAATGAAAAATTTATTGTAAGCAGGAATGTCATTTTTGATGAAACGGAGAGTAAGAGTGCTGAAGAAATCGAAAGTCTTCTTCACAAGTTAGAAAATAAGGGCAGTAAAAGGAAAGGAAATATGCAAAGTCAACCAACTTCACCAAATTGGTATGAACTTGATTTTCCATCCTCTGAAGATGAGTCATCAGGTCCATCTACTTCAACAAAATCATCTGGGTCTCCTAGCAGTTCATCAACATCTCCAAGCAGCAGCAGTTCTTCTGACAGTGATTCTTTAGACTCTCCACCTGAACGACGAACATCAGTTTACATTAATCCCCTTTACAATGATGGAGACTTCTCAGATTCTCAAACAAGTGAGCAACAACTTCCAAAATGGGAAGTTCAACTATTGAAAGATGTAAAGCCTGATGAACAAAATAAAATAGGAACAAGACAGAAACACAGAAGTGAAGCAACTTTCGCCTTCCTAGCACATGATTTTACTGAACCTTCCACATACAAAGAAGCAGTAAAACATAAAGAATGGCAACAAGCCATGATTGATGAATATCGAGCAGTAATTGATAACCACACTTGGAAACTAGTTGATTGTCCTCCAAATGTTAAACCAATAGGATGCAAATGGGTTTACAGAGTTGAGTACAACCAAAATGGTGAACTTGACAAGTATAAAGCAAGACTTGTCGCTAAAGGTTTTGCACAACAAGAAGGGATCGATTATGAGGAAACATTTGCTCCTACTGCTAAATGGAACACCATCCGCCTCACACTTGCCTTAGCAGCTCAACAAGGGTGGAAAGTTCATCAGATGGATGTCAAAAGTGCTTTTCTCAATGGATATTTATAGGAAGAAGTCTACATGACTCAACCACCAGGTTTTGAAATTGAGGGACAAGAACATAAAGTCTGCAAACTGATAAAGGCTTTATATGGATTAAAACAAGTTCCCCGAGCTTGGTATGCAAAGATGGATAAATACCTTCAAAAATTTGGTTTTCAAAGAAGTGAATTTGATGATACTTTGTATGTGTGCCAATAGGGAAAACATCTAGTCATTCTCATTATGTATGTCGATGATTTGATCATCACAGGAAACAATGATGATCACATTGAATAGGTGAAAAAGGAATTACATGCAGGTTTTAAGATGACAGATTTGGGTCTACTTCACTACTATCTTGGAGTTGAAGTATTCCAACGTCCACATCAGATCTTCATTTCCCAGAGTAAATATGCAGTAGAAATTCTTCAGCGATTTGGAATGCAAGATTGTAAGCCTGTCCTTACCCCTATGGAACAAAACTTAAAAATTTCAAAATTTGAAGGGGGGGAAAAGGTGGACATCACTAGTTACAGACAGTTGATTGGCAGCTTGATTTATTTGACAACCACTCGTCCTGATCTATCTTATGCAGTCAGTATTCTTTCACGTTTTATGCAGGAACCACTAGACAGCCACTGGAATGTAGCCAAGTGGAAGCTTGTATTTAGAGAAATAAGGAGTCATATTGTAACTCAAAGTAATTTTACTTTGAGGGGGGGTAAATTTTTTTTTACCAGATTGTGCAAGAGCATCATTGTAAAAGTCAAATTTTGTAAGTTACCTTGTAAATATTTGAGAATTTGACTAGAGCCATAATGAAATTTACCAGTTAATGCCTGGATCTATTGATATTTAAGGTTATTGTTATGTATTAAGGACTATTGAAAGGGATCGTGGACCTGTAACTGTGAGTGCGCAATGTTTTTTGTGTAATTGACCTAAACCTGTCTGGTTATGGATTCTGTTGCAAAGGTCCGATCACAGTTGTTTTAGATCTAAAGACACCCACATCATTTAATTCTCTCTCAGGGTGTGGAAACCTAGTTCTAGCACCCCCCCATACTGCTTCAGGTGAGACTTTGACTTGCGCAAGCAGGTCACTGCCGAAAGGGCTAGTAGTAAGAGGGTTTTGTTAGTTAACCTTAACTCCGAACCTGGGTTAGGACCCCTCAAGCCAACAACAAGTAGTTAATAGATAGATAATAAATATGAAGTGATGATATGGTAAACACAAAATTGAACAATCAAGGAAATAGTTAACTAAAATCAAAGATAACAATGAATGTCTAACTTATTAAAAAAACTCTAGAATAGTTAGTATGTTGCTATATTAATTGCTCATAAAATTAAAGTTTCAGAATTGAAATAATAAGCATGTGAAAGAAACCATCTAATTCACATATTAGTCTCTAACCTAGTAGTATACATCTCACAAAGTACAAACATATATGAATTGTTCAAGAGTAGTAAAAAACAAGGACAAGAGGTGTGTCAAAATATAAATCTAGTAATGACCTTCAAGGCCTCTGAAATTAAAGTAGTGAATGGAGAAGTACCAACCTCCTAGCTCCTATTTGTAGGTACAACAACAAAATTCAAAAAATCTGCTTCTTTACATTGAGCGTTTTACAATATTTATAGTTTGAAATAGTAGCTACCCCAAATGTATGTTGGACTTATATGGGGTCAATTACAACTCTTTAACTTATCACACTTTACAAGTATAAGAAAATAAAATATTTGAAACTTTCAAAACTTAGGCTGATAGTTATTTTAATATAATTGGATCTTTGATTCATAATTTCATGACGCCTTGAAGAAAAACCACCTGCAATTCATAATATGATGTAATAATTTCAATTATACCAAGTGGCACATTGTCCATGTTGACATGGTCTTCTAAGGTATTTTGGGTAAGGATTGGCATGTTCTCATTTCATGAGAAAGACATGAGTTCAAGGTAGTCTTCTTCTTAGTGGGATCTACAAGATGTTGCCTCTAGTATATATAGTAAGCTTATTAATGAAGACACCAAAATACAACTCTTTTGTATGTTACAATTCCTCTAATTCCCTCATTCGTATTCATTTGGTTTGATCTCTTCTTGGGTTTATGAGCTTATTGAAGATTTTTCATCATAAAAGATGCAAGACGGTCACCCAGATAACAATTCCTTCTTTGATTTCTATCTATTATCAACCTTGTATATTTATGACTCATGTTCCTCCATAGGAAGATCCTCTCTCTGAAATAGTTGATATGCTTCTAACCATGTATATCCCAAAACTCTTGAGCAGCTGAGTTATCGGGTTCCACTTTGTCTAAGGGCTTAGCCACTAAATTTTAGCATGCTTTCCCTATGGACACGTGATTCTTTTGTAAAACAATGAAACAACATGCACCCATTATGTATATTAGTTTAAAATATTGTATGTGAAGAACTTAAATGTTTGGTACTAGGATATGTGTTCATGTGTACATGCACCAATATTTGGCGGTGAGGAGAAATGAAAGATAGATAGATCTAGACTAGAAGAACTCTTTATCATTACATTAAATAAGTTCACCATCCTATTAAAGGTGCTTGGGTATCCTCCCATGTAGAATTTTCCCTTTACACTTGGGAAAAAAAATAGTGTTTATTGGCATGGAAGTATTGGTTTATGTTTCTAGTCTTGAAAGCATATAATATATCGAGATTTATTCAAGGATTTGAGCTCAGAGTGTTGAGAAATCAAGAAGCATATGAACTTGGGTTGATTTCTCTGTCATGATAATTACTTATGAATTTGTTGGCTTGTTTATAATATTTATGTTTTCTTATTTCATCAATAAATTACCAAAAATACATAACATGAAGATCACAAAAGAAAAAAGAACACAAAGATGTAGGCTTTCCAAGCGAGGGCCAAAACCCCAGAAGAGGGAAAATACATAAAAATTTCTCCTTATATAATCATATGAAAGTGATAAATCCGAGACCCAAGACCATGCCAAAATTCCAGTCCTTCAATAAGCCAATTCAAGACACTCTTAATCAAATTTTCATCAATAATAACTCGGATTATATACCACAAAGAACTCACAATTTTCTCATATAACCTCCCATAGAAAAGGATTGCATCATCATAGAAAAATGACATCATCTCAGATCCAAGAAAATCGCATTTTTACAGATGCATTACCTCAGAAACTTGCAAATCATTACAAGAGAATAGCCTCTGAAATTTGCATGTCTCTACCTCAAAACCCATCATAGAAAACATGGAATTGTTAAATTTCTAATTGGAGGTGAACATATTCCAATATATAATTATTTTTGTATGTGAAAATACATGTCCTTTCACTAAACTGTCTTGTCATCTAAGAGGGTTGACTTGGCTTCTTGAGATGAGTTGAACCAAAAATACATTTTTTTGAAAAAAAAAAACTTCTTCCTTTTTCTTTACAAGAAGTCCAAATAGGAATTTGACACTTTGACTCAATAAGTCCTAGAAGCATGAAGAAAATTATTGAATAATAAAAATTTAATTTTCTACTTTTCCTTCTTTCTGATTTTTACGTAGAATATACAATGACACAAGTAAAATTATGAATACCGAACCTAGTTACATTTTCAAAAACTACCTCTTAACTAGGGAGGTATTCATAATTACAAAACAATATACAAGGATATCCTCAAATTGAAATATTCTCATAGGAAGAGTCGGATTAATAATTCATCATCAAGTATCTACATTAAAACCAACATTGTAAATTTCAAAAATAACAATGCATTGGCTAACAAGATTTAACTCTCCACTAGATTAGAGCATAATGTTGGGAGGCATACATTTTTGACACCATCACCACAACCTCTCAAGGCACATACCCCATCCGTATTTTCACCTGGTATGTCCTTACATGACTATTATTATCTTGGATTCCTAATCCTAAAAGAATATAAGTGCTCTTCGACTACTCTTGCCTTGGATACTCTACCCTATCCTCAAAGTGTATTGGTCCTTGAGACTACTCCTATCTTGGATTCCCCATCCTCAAGGAGTATTGGTCCCAAATTCTTATCCAATCCTCCATCCTACCTAGATGTACAAATTTTAGTCCTGGCTTAGTGCATGACACATGGAGAATATGGTGTCCTCCATCACTCCCTCTAAACTAGTGAGGAGATCCTTACTCCCTCTCAACCTAGGGAGGAGATCCTTACTCCTTGTCAACGTAGGGAGACATAACCACATGCTTCAACTTTTATTATTCATCAACTACTTATTCTTCCATGGTGATCTTAGTAGTAGCTTGTAGAGCTTATAGATCATTGCAAGTCTCATCAGATCCTAATAGCATCACATCATATCGAAATTCTACCTTCCTGGATATTGAAAATCATCATGCAACTTTGTCATAAAACAGTTCATCTATCGTATTCAAGGAGCCAAAATTCCTCATAGCTACTAGCATATGTCTTTTTCCTTGCACAACATAATTCTTCACTCATGCTCTTCCACTCCATCATCATTCCTTTCCACTCAAACCATGCGCTTCCAACTCAAATTAAACCAAAAAACTGCAGGTACCATTTAAATCCTACTTAAAACGACTCTCACAAATCTGTCCATTTGATAACTACGTGCTCTTTATACAAAACTACTCCTCCACCCTCACCTAACTCTTCTAATCTAATCATCAACTTATCAAATATTAACCTAAATAAACCCATTATTAATCTTTTAAATAAAGGCTAAATTTCTCCATAACCTGCCACTAAAATTCCCATAGAAAACATATTATGTCATATAGAATATGGCATTAAAAGCATGCCAGAAGATGCTAAGTAACTAATTAGACAAAATTGCTCTGTTATCGTTAGAAAATTTAAACCCCCAAAAAGCAATATTACCAAAGATGAATTCCTTGATCTAAAATATTTAAAATCAAGCACTAACATTGAAATATTAAAAGTAGACAAAGGTTGGGCCACAGTAATTATGAACATACAAGACTACAATGTTAAAATGATGGATCATCTAAACAACAGTGGTTGTTACAAAAAATTAAATAAAAATCCTTTAAATAAAATTACAAAAGAAGTTTATGCCTTAATCAAAGCTAGCAACATTCCATATAATAAAAATCTCATTTAAAGTTGTCCATATACACCTAGAATTTATGGGGCGCCAAAAATTCATAAGGAGGGGATTCCAATCAGACCCATTATTAATACCATTGGAGGTCCCACCTATCATCTAGCTAAATACCTGGCCAAGATATTAAAACCATTGGTTGGCAATACTACATCATTCATCAAAGATTCCACCAATTTCATCAATGAAACCAAGAACATCAAGCTTGACAAAAATGGCATTCTTGTTAGCTTTGATGTTATTGCTCTATATACCAATATTTCGATCAATGAAGCCATGGAAGTGATAAGTAAAATCACTGATCCTGACTCTTCAAAAATGGTCAAAATTTGGCTCAAATACACCTTTTCCAACTTCATGGATGAAACATATGAAAAAACATGTGGAGTAGCAATGGGCTCTCCTATTTCACCTATCATTGCCAATCTTTTTTATGGAAAATTTTGAAGCCGAAGCCCTTGAAATTCCCCCCCTAAAACCCAAATTATGGAAAAGATTTGTGGATGATACTTTCATCATATGGCCTCATGGTCGGGTAGCTTTAGAAAATTTATAAAAAAATCTAGATAGTATTTCCTCATTAATAAAATTCACCATGGAAGTGGAGGTTGATAACTACCTTCCTTTCTTATACATTCTCATCTCTTGCAATTCTGATGGATCCATATCTCACCAAGTCTACTATAAAAAAAATCACACTGAACAATATCTCCATGCCACATCCCATCACCATCCCAACCAAAAATTAGGAATTATAAACACTCTTGCTACAAGAGTTATTAGAATCTCTGATGAAGATCACTTAGAGGAGGAAAAATCCTATTTAATCAACATGTTTATAAAAAATGGATACAAGAAACGTCAAGCTATGTAAGCTCTAAATAAAGCCAACAAAAATCACAAAAAAGATAAAAATAAAATTTTTGAAAACTTCAATGGAAAATTCAAACTTCCATACATCCTCGGAACCATAAGCAAAATTTCTCATATCCTCAGAAAACATAACATCATTACCACCTTCAAACCATTAAATACAATCCGAAGTCGCCTCAATTTTGTTAAAGACCCCATTGACCTCAAAGACCAAAAATGAGTCTACTTGATTCCTTGTTCGTGTGGAATTCCATACATGGGGGAGACGGGTCGGTCCTTTAACACTCGTATCCTTGAACATTCAACTAACATAAAACACAATCGATCAAAAACCTCTGCTCTTGCCGAACATTCTAACAACACCAAACATCAAATTTGCGTCGAAGAAACCCGCATCCTTGCAATAATTGACCACTACTTCCACCGAAAATTCAAAAAGGCCATTGAAATCAACAAACATCCTAAAAATCTAAATAGAGATGAAGGATGGATCATAAGTAAAAATTGGATCCCCGCCCTAAAATCTAAATCTATTTCCCTTAAAACTCCCTAATCATTAAGCTCCTTTCTGCTCTAAACCTTCTATCCCTATTTTATATACTATTTAACATTATTAAAATTGGGCCTTACCTAACCCTAAAAAAATCCTCATATTCTTTATAATAACTTGTAAAACTTCCCTATCAATTTTAATCAAACCTAAAAATAAATTAATAATTTTTAAGCATCTTAAATCCTTTATACATTAATTAAAAATTAAAAATTCAATAACCTCACTTTAAAACATTACTATATAATTTTCCAACAAATACTAATTAAAAATTTAAAGTAACACATTTCATTAATATTAAATTTAAAACACAATACTTAAAAATCTTAAAATAATTTAGCAATAAAAGTAATAATACCATTACTTTAAAACAATCATAAAATTCATTTACAACCTTCCATTTAATTTAAACTCCCATTGGTACCTTACATTATAATATAAGCAATAATCTAATCTCATAATAATAATATATTAACCAAATAAAAATAAAACAAAATATAATAAAAACACATCCTAAAAAAACTATTGTTCATTAGAATTATTTTTTATTAACAAATTATTCTAATAATAAACATTATAAAATAAAACTAATTTAAAAATTAAAAATTAAAAATTGAAAATTAAAAATTGAAATCTAAATTTATTTATTTTTACAGTCGGCTAAATTCACATTAAAACATTTCCCTATTTATCAAAACCTTAGGTGGATCTGTTCTCCATATATCTTCATATCCTTATAATGAACCTCAGTTGATGGTTCTGATCTAAATCAACATGAATGGGATCAATCCAAAAAATCTATTACAAACTGCAGGTACATCATATTATCTCAACTATTATCTTTTCCATCGTTTACACACACTTCTACAATATGTGTTTTCATGGAGCCAAATCATATCCCAAACAAATCATCAATATCAAATCACAATAGCCTCTAGTCAAGGTGTGGGATTCATCATATCAAATTAAGTTACTTGCTCCCTCTGAGATCAACATTCCTTTGCATGGCATATCCTCATATTGTAATAGAGTTATGCTTTGAATGCTCCTTATATTTCAATCATCAATAGGTGTGTTCCTAGAATGAACCAATCAACAAGCTTCAATTCCATCAGGGTCTTTGCAACTGCTTCTTTCCATTAGAGGTAAGTGAACTTCTAGTCCTTTAATCAACTTTCTTGACGAAAAATTCAAAACTTCCCCCTTCTTCTTCATCTTCATGTTTTACCACGTTCTTTCACTTCTTCCTTTTGTTAGTCAAGCTTTATATAAATATTTTCTTAACCTACAATCTTTAGTAGAAGACCATGAAAGAACAAGGAGAACAAGGCACGAATATAATAAACAAGGGGATATCAATGACTTATATTTTGAGAAGGATTAGCTCCCTCTTAATCTTGGATCTTTTCACCAAACTTGTCATACCTGACAAACTCAAGAACTAAGGTTTTCCTTTTTACGTCAGAAACAATTAGTTAGGGTTTTGCTATTCCTAAGGTTTCTCTTTTTATTCCAAGATTTTCTAGGGTTTACAAACCCTATATGCCAAGACATGTCACTTACAAGTTGCAAAGTTATAGAACCACACTTAGAGAGTTAGTTGCAAAACCCTAAATACTTTAAGGTCTTCAAGATCGATCAGGTTAAGAATTGCAAATTCTATGTAAACCCTGTGACAAGCCTTCTATACTAGGGATTTCATTCTATGACTATAGTACCTAGTCCAAATATGCAAGAAAATGCTTAGAATAGACTTTAGTATATCTTATTGATACTAAATTTCAAAATAGCACAAGATCAATTACCATGATCTAGAGAACTAATTTACAACAATTAAGAATGTTGTGTACCTCTTTTGACTTTACCTAGTCCATGAAAAAATATTTGTCTAGTATTTCATTACAGATACCTTAGACCTTTCGAGAGAAAGTCTTTTGTCTTTCATGCTTAAGGATTGAACAAGTCAAGTCAACTTCATGGTAAAATAGGTCCCTTTCTTAGATTTGTCTTATGTAAAGTTGTTATTTGTTCTCAACATATGTTTCAAATTGTTTCCCAACAATATGATAAACTTTGCAAAGTCCCCGGATGGTGTAGTTGTCTCATACATCTCTAATAGTATTTAGATTACAACTTGTATGGTCTTCGTAGTTCAGGAATTTGCATTACATAGTGATGCCTTTATACTATCCCTTAGGTCCTCGTAATTAGGTCCTCGTAATTAGTGCCTTTGAGAAGTGTTTTAAAAAAAAAATTATCATCATGAATTGTTCATAAAGGTAGTTTTCCATGTCATGGAGATATAGTATTCATGAAGAATATGCTTTGTAGAAGATGTGTTACTGAACAAACGCATCAACATTTACAATGATTTATTTGTAAAGGGAGAAGATCTTCAAGATGTAATACTGAGCACTTTATATCTTAAACTAATGTTCATCGCAGACTTTGTCATGTCCCTCAAATCTCTTACACAACTGAGTTACTGTTATGTCATTTATCAAGGTCATTGTCATACATATAAATCACTGTCACAAATCATGAGCACTGTCATATGTAGGGTTTCTACCAAATCAAATACGACGGTTCCAACCATGCCATATTACTGTCATAGATCACAGTCATGCATCCTCATTGTCATATAGATTGCAATCAAGTCAAGATCACTATCACAATTATAGATCACTGTTATGCTTCGTTACTGTCGTATAGATTACGGTCTCAGCATTGCATATGTCATGTACATTGTCTATACATAGTGTGTGTCAAGGAAGGATTGGGAAAGCCTTGGAGAAATAGAAGTGACAAAGCGAGCCATAGAGTGTTGTGAGCCACATAAATAAGAGGCATAGGAACAAACCATATGTGAGCCATTATGAATGTGAACCACATAATATCAAGCCGCTGAAATTGCGAGCTATTGAAATATCAGCCCATAGAGATAGGGAGCCTACACTGTAATATAACGAGCCATTTTAATTGATCCATAAGACTCTGTATTAAATACGAGCCACAGTAGATACGTAGAGATAAATTAGATCCATCAAAATTGAACCATAACAATTGCAAAACAGATAACGAATACAAATCAAGGCAATGTGAGCCTCAAAGTTGAAGAAAAGGCTATTGTAATTATTTTGTGTGCCATAAATGGGCCTCCAAATTGAACCACATATGATGCAAGTTTATTTCCTGAGAATTAGAGTCATAGTGATTGAAACGAATCACAGTGATGTGTCAACGAGTCTTCACAAAATGAGAGCTCCTGTCATAGAGTATATGTGAGATCCATCACAGATTATATAGCTTGGTGCGAGCCAGCCATAATAAGTCATCCAAAATGTTACAGAAATGCGTCCAATCCACAGAGATAGAGACTTCAAGAATGCATCCAATCCACAATAATAGTAGTTGCTTCACGATGTACAACATAATTCATCCTCAAGCTTCAAAGATAATTGTCCACTTTCTTCCCAAAAATTAAACTTGACCACATATTTAAATAGTGTCTTGCACTGTAGCTTCCATAAGTATGTCTAAGAAAGGTGTAAAAAATAAGTGAGATTGACCTTCCTTCACCTTAGCTTTGATATCATGTTGAGAAATTGAGAAGCTTATGAATTAGGGTTGATTTCTCTGTCGATAATTACTTGTGAATTTGTTGGCTTGTTTAATAAATTTACGGTTTCTTCTTTGATCAAACAATTATCAAAAGTACATAACATGAAGAACACAAATATGTAGGCTCTCCAAGCCAAGGCCAAACTCCACAAGGGGGAAAAAACCAGAAAAATCCCTCTTCTTAAAGAATCAGATCAAAGTGAGAAATCCAAGACCCAATACCGTGAAAACATTCTAGTCCTTCATGAATCCAAGTCAATACATCCTTCAAGAAGCCAAGTCAAGCCCTATCAATCACACGAGATAGCATCAATTTCAACCATAGTAGCTCATATTCTCTGCCACAAAGAACTCACAATTTTCTCAAATAACCTCCCACAAAAAAATGTTGCATCATCACAAAAAACTCGCATAATCTCAGATCTAGGAAGCTCGTATTTTTGCAGATGCATTACCTCAAAAACTCGCAAATCCTTGCAAGAGCACAACCTCTGAACTATGCATGTCTCTGCCTCAGAACCCATCACGGAAAGCACCAAATTGTTTGTCGAAATGGAGGTTGATGTATGAAAATATATAGTTGTTCTGCTATGCAAAAAGACACATCGTTTGAGTGAGTCAACTTTTCATCCAGGAGGGATGACTTGCCTTCTTGAGATGAGCTGACCCAAAAATACATTTTTTTTAAATTATTTTTCCTTTTTCTTTACAAGAACTCCAAATAGGACTTTGACTCCCATTAAATCCTAGAAGCATGAAGAACATGGAGGATCGTGGAGGATCATGGAAGGAGAAAAATTATCTTGAAGACAAAGTTACATGGTTGTAGTATTCTATTAGGGTTTAGTGGAGCACTAAGGCAACTTAACAAGTCAAATTTTTGAGAGGAATCCTAAGGCAATATCACTGCCCTAAGGGTTAAAGCAGCACTATAATGTTGTATTGAGGCCTATGAGATTGCTACACAAAATTTTAGAGGGTCAAAATTCAACTTGTGAGGTTAATTTCTCACCCATAACATTAGGTTGGAGGTTATATAGGAATCGTAGTGCTATCTTGAGGGTCAATGTAGCATTATGGTAAGTTTGAGAGGCTAAAAATCAAGTCGCAAGCTCAAGTGTTAGGATGTAGCATTTTATAAAGGGATCTGGTATCATTATATTGATGATTAGAGGGCCAAGAGGGTGCTACACAAGCTCGGAAAGGCTTAAATTTTCAAGAAAAATAAAGTAGAAACCTCTCTCTATGAGTTACCTTAGTAGGAAAGAGCATGGAAAATCACTTTGTGCTTATGGATTGGGCAACAAAGTCATGTTAGGCTCACAATTTTTCCTCCATTATCTCAAGTTAGGATGGCTTATTATATCTCACAAGTGTCGGATAGGGTTGGCAAGGTGATCTTTGTGTTTATTTGAGTAAGTGGGCCC
This sequence comes from Pinus albicaulis, assembly GCA_034641835.2. NCBI lineage: Eukaryota > Viridiplantae > Streptophyta > Pinopsida > Pinales > Pinaceae > Pinus > Pinus albicaulis. Next base: position 558,962,561 of record CM076569.1, on the reverse strand, counting down.
CTCAATTCCCTCCAAGAACAAGGCACCGGGAGGAATTGAGGAGGGTTGTTGTATTAGCTACAAAAAGTCCCTTGAGATATCCCACTTCCCTATAGGGGCTACAACATAGACCATCTATTAAATCTCATTGTTAGGGACTCTAAGGATTATCAACTATAATAAGCTTACTCGGTAATAATAATTTTCTTACATAGTCATAATTCCACATAGTTTCATGGCAATCATTTACTGTGATTTTTATTATAACCATCATATAATAGCTTAAGCTCTGAGAGAAAAAACCCTAGTTAGAATGTACTTGAATCCCCTTTACATGCCTAAAATCATGGGATATATCTACATGATAATAATCAACCGCATTTCTTCGTGGGAAGTGCACATTTCTCTCTTGCCCACTAATTCCAAGGTCCAAACACTTAGGAAAACATAAAGTATAGGTTTAACAAAGTCAAGGATTTAGGCTTATTAATAAAATAATATTATATATCCTTGGACCCTTTGAGCCTCATAATCCCCCTTTATTTCACTCTTATGGAGTAATAGATTCCCATTCTTTCATCCTTGTTCTCCTACATCTTATGATGTATTCTATTATCATCCAATATACCACTTTTACATATTACATAATTTTAAAGCCATTCATCATGTACCCATATTTATTATTCGTTTAGGGATAAAAACTATGGTATTACATGGGACATGTGCCCCATGTAGGTTTTATTTGCAAGAAGGGGAAATTGGTGCATCAACAAGTCCAATTCATTGGATTTGTAACGCGAAAGGGGAGGGGATGTATTACGTATGCTAGTTGGTAACCTTGTTTTCTTATATATATGATGCCATGTTGGTGATTAAGACTTTATCAATGATTCTTTGTTTTTCGGTCATGTAGAAATTCCCTATAGATTCAAATTGCTAATTGTAATTTACTAAAACAATAGACTTGAATCTACTCTACCAATTGCAGAAGCAATTAAATGATCATGAAATCATGAAACATACAAGAGAAATAATTAAATCACACATTACACAATGATTTCCTAGGGAAATCCACAACTAAAAACCCTTGTTATATGTATATTGCATTAGTCAGAAAATATGAGAAGATTATAATGTTTTTCTCAAGCTCGAGCAACCTCTGCACTATCTTTATCTATCTCACTACTTCCTAGACAAGCATTGGCCAATACTTAACCAAGTTTTGGCTTGCCCAAGTCCCTATTTCCTTGCGTTTTTTCCTTGGGAATTATCCCCTATTAATTAGGGAAATTCCTCGTCCATAAATACACAATACATCATAGGTCTTATTCTGACTGCATGCACCACTTGTACAATTCAAATCATTATACAACTAATAGTACACTTCCCTTGAACTCCAATCTCAATAGGGTAACTCTCAGATATGACATGCATGAGTTATTTATGAGTGAATCATTAGTTATCTAGTTTGGACAAATGAAGCAACACCCCATTGTCCGACATCCTACTAGTTCCTCCAATAGTTGGAACTAATTTAACTGAATTTAACTCAGTTAAACAGAATTAATTAATTACAACTCAAAATAAACTCAATCATGGCTCCTATAAAGTAGGATACACCCTACATGACTCAAGTTAGACCCTCAACTCAAATTAACTGAACCAACTAAGTCAAAATAACTTAGTTAACTCATACAAGTTGTCATGTGATGTGGAATTACAATTTTCTTCTAATTTAATTCAAGGGAAAATTAAATTAGAATCTTCCTTGGTTCCATTTTCAACACTCCCTCTCAGCAAGAAAGGGATTATTAGATACCATGACCTTGCCTCTATGGAACTTGAATTTTCCTCTTGACAGTGCCTTAGTCAATATATTTGCATCTTGTTCCTCTGTACGAATGTACTCTAGCAACATGATCGGTCTCTGCACACAATCTTTGAGATGGTGATACCAAATGTAGATATTCTTGGAACGATCATGAAAAAATGGATTTTCAAAGAGTTTGATACAAATTTGTTTGTCATGGTAAATCACAGTAGGCTTCATCATCTGACCAAATAATCCAACAAGGATCTTCCTCATTTAGATAGCTTCACAATATGCTTGACTAGCAGCCATGTACTCTGCTTTTATTGAACTGAGTGCAACTGAAATTTTCTTCCTGTTGTACCAAGAAATTGTTGTTGACCCAATACTGAAGATTCCCCTTGATGTGCTCTTCTTATCTGATGGATTCCCTTCCCAATATGCATTTTTGAAGCCTTGAAGCTTCACTCCCTATATTCGCTTGTACCAAATACCAATTGAGTGATGCCTCTGAGGTATCTCAACACATGTTTATCTATATTCCAATAGAGTTTTGTTGGCTTAACCATTGCTTGACTAAGTTGTTTAACTGCAAAAAAATGTCCAGTCGTGTGTTCACCAAGTACATAAGTGAACCCACAATTTTCCTGTAAATGGTAGCCTCTACCACTTTGCATGAAGTAGCATATTCCTTCCTCCAATTCCCTACTAGAGGAGTCTCCATGAGTTTGTTTCTCTCCATGTGAAACTTCTTCAGTATCTCATTGGCATACTTTCCCTGAGAGACAAACAATTCCCCATCTCCTTGCCAAATTTCCAAACTAAGGAAATAATTCATGATCCCCGTGTATTTCATCTCGAATTCTCTTTCCAAATCCTCTTTGCGAGATTTTATAAGCTTCTCATCACTTGTTAGAATTAAATCATTAACATATAATACTATATTCAATAATTTACCTTTAACCACAGTATGGTAAAGGTTTGCATTTGCTTCACTTTTGGTGAAGCCCAACCTGGTGAAATAGTTGTCGATCCTGGTGTACCAAGCACAGGGTGCTTGTTTCAATTGATACAATGCTCACTTGAGTCTGAAATCATGCAACTCTCTGTTCAAGGTCTCAAATCGTTTTGGCTGCTCTATGTACACCTATTCCTCAATCACTCTGTTGAGGAAAGTTATCTTCACATCCATTTGTTGTATCTTCCATCCCATCTGCACTAAAAGTGATAGAATAGATTTGATTGAAGAGTGCCTTTCTACTTGAACAAATTTATCCTCGAAATCAACTCCCTCCACCTAAGAGAACCCCTTGGTCACAAATTTGGTCTTGTGTTTCTCGACACTCCCATTTGCTACTTGCTTCACCTTATGGATCCACCTGGAACCTACCACTGACTTATCCTCTGGCCTTGGGAGCACTTCCCAAGCATTGTTCCTAATAATGGAATCTAATTACTCTACCATAGCATCAACCCATATTGGATGTTGCATTGCTTTCTCGAATGAGGATGGCTCAATCTCTACACTCTCGCTCATTAGAGCCATGTAGTCAGTGTGTCGATATGGTGACCTCCTCTGCCTACACTGTGATCTGGGTTCTCCCACATTCTCTCTAGCATCATGCATCAATATGTTAGCTTCTCTGGTGTGCTTCCTTCCATCTCTGTATGTCTCTGCATGAGTGGATTCTTTGACTCTCTACTCCTTTGTTTGTGGTTGCTCCACAACATCCTGAGGTTCTTTATTTGGAGATAAAATCTCCTCAACCACATGAAACTAAATCTCACTCTCAAGGGAACATCTCATGGCCTTCTCTTCATCTAACTTCACATATCTATGAACCATTTTCATCCTGTGAGATGACAGGTACACCCGATAATTGTGAGGCATATTAGTGTACCCCACAAATATTCCCAACTCTACTATCGGTTCTAGCTTTTCTTTGCATCCTTGGTAACATGAAAGTAAAATGATGAACCAAAGATCCTGAAGTATGCCACATCTGATTTCTTACCTGAAAAAACTTCTCCTAGTGTACTCATCCCGACAATCTAATGAGGACTCTTGTTCTTGTTGAGATTTTGTGTATTTGGGGTAGCATTGGTTGTGCTCTAGCTCCCAAATTTTGTGGAGGGACTAGAGCACACTTGATCTACAAGTCCCAGAAATGGATTTGGGAAATTTCATCTAGTTTGGGAGATATTTAATTAATTAATTATTTTAATATATTTCCTAACTCTAAACTTAGGAAAATGAAATAATTAAAGCTAATTAAATTAAACATGTGATGAAATTGTCTTAAGTCACACAGATCAAACTTTCTTGTAATCTTAGCCATTGATTCAAGATCTGATCATGGTCGTTGGTTTCCCAATGAGAAAAGTATAAAGGAAAGGCTTGGGTTCATTTGTAAAGACACACATAGGTAAAGCACTAAAGCTAAGCTGAGATTCTAGGGCGGGTTTGCTAAGAATTCTCAGAAGTGTTTCAGTTGCAGAGAGGGGAATTTAGACCAAGGGGATGATGTGATCCCAGGGTCTAGAATCAGTAAGAGGCAGAGATTATCTCAGAGAGGCAGCGCAGAGAAGCAGGAGAGCAAAAGCAGAGAGGGCAGCAACTGTGCTACGTAGGTGTTGTGCATTCCCTCCCAGGACAACGTGATTCAGCTGGAAGACCTTAGGGGTTATGCAGAGACCCTAAGGGGCAGCGTAAGGACTGTGTCACCCAGTCTGGGGTAACGAAGCCCTTTCTAGGCCAGCGCTGAGGGGCACAGGGGCTTCAGAGGCTAACGCAGGGGCTTCAAGGGCAGTGGTGGGGTTTCTAGGGCCTAATTTTGGCTGAGTTCTATAAATCCCATTTTAGGGTGTGGATCAGTCATTATTTTGGCTTCAAAATAGCCAATGAGTTGTAGATCTATTTTATCTTTGTCGGGTTTTCTAGATCTGGAACCCATATTTGTTGTATTCATAAAATTCTTAATAATAATACCCTCTAGCAGTCAGCAGACCGGTTTTCCCACATTTGGTTTTTCTAGGGACTATTTGTCCAAAAAATCACTATGTCACTTTTTCTATGTGTGCATGTAATTTTTATAGATCTGGATTGGTGAAAGTCTGTTATGTGTTTTTCTTCAATATTAATCTGAATTTTCAGCTTAATAACTTAGTTAAGTAGGAGGAGCATAACCATATCTAACAATAGATTTCTGCATAAGTGTAGCATTCAGAAATTTTCATAGTTCTGCACCTATACAATTGTGTTGCATACTTCAGCCCACAAGTGCAACGATAGGCCTTGATCATGCAAAATCACCCATGCAACTCCCACAATATTTTTTTTCTTTCTTTTTGCAACCCCATTATGATGTGTGTTATGGGGTGTTATTAACTCCTGTCAAATTCCTTTTGATGCACAAAAATTCTTGAACTCATTCGACACATATTCTCCACTGTTGCGACTCCTGAGATCCTTCACTTTCTTTCCTATGTCTCTCTCAACAAGTTATTTAAACTCACAAAATTTTGATAAAGCATGGTCTTTCTTCTGCATCAATAATATCCAACACTTACGTGAGAAATCATGAACAAATATCACATAATACCTGTGCTTGGTCGTGGAGGTTGTCGAGAACGATCCACACACACCTAAGTGAACTCTTTCAAAGATCGCTTGTGCTCGATTGTCCTTGTCATGAAAGGTGGATTTGGTGTACTTCCCCGAATTGGTGTACTTCCCCGATGTACACCATTTACATGTGTTCACTGCTCCAGTGCACCCTTGGGAAGTCTTGTAAAAATATGTTTCTTGATCTTCAAAACTCCATGGTGCAAATGGCCAAGTATCCTAGATGCCATAATTCACCGATGTCTCGGCTCTGCACCTTCTCTTCTTTCGTGCTAAAAGAAGAATAATCTTCTACATCCAAATTGTATAGGTTCTTCACTCAAACCCCGAGCCCTTTCACTTGTCCCGTGTCTATGTGACGAAGGAAAGCCTTTTCTTTGCTAAATATCACATCATAGCCACAGTGTTCCAACATATTAGCAACTAAAACTAAATTATTCTTCAGACCTAGAACATACATGACATATTTTAATGTAAGAGGAGAAAAAGACTCCCTCTGAAAAGTAACAGTACCGATGTCGATCACACTATACCTCCCATCATCTCCCATCTCGATGTGTGTATAGAGGTCCTTCTCCTCAAAGTCATTGAAGAATTATTTTTCTCCCGTCATATGGAATGAGGCTCCACTATCTAGATACCACAAAGTACCCATCACTGATGTCACCATGCATGCAAAGAGGGTGAAATCCAACTCGAATTGTGAAGCAAGAGCTTCACCTACAACTCCTCTTGAGGGATTATTCTTAGTCTTCTTGTGCAGACACTTCGTGGCATAGTGTCCCAACTCATGACAGTGAAAACATTTAAGCTTCGACAAGTCCTTCTTTCCGACCTGACTGGAATCTCCTTTGTATTGAAATTTCTTTCATTTCCCTTTATTTTCTTTTCCAACCAAGGCACAATTCTCCTTATCATCATGCTTGGATGAGGTTCCATCTCTAGTGTTCCACCTTATCTCTTCTTGCACCAAGTTGGACCACAAAAGCTCCCACTCTGGTAGCTTCTCTCTCCCATTTAGTGAATACTGGTAGCTATGCCAACTCTTAGGAAGGCCTAACAGTGTTAGGTTGACCATATAATCTTCAACAATTGTAATACCAACACTCCCAAGCTCATCCCAACATTGGGTGAAATTGCTCAAGTACTGTGGTATTGTGTCACCCTTCTCCATCTTGATTTTCCAAAGCTTTTCCTTCAGTGCCACCTTTTTGTTGTAATTTTTGTTCTGGAAGAAGTTTTTCAAGGCCTTCCACATTTCATATGGAGTCTCCTTCCCATGGATTTTTGAGAAAATATTATCTCGAACTCCTTCCAGTAAGATCCTTCTTTCCTTGGCTACATTCTTCTTTCATTCTGCCAGGTTTTGTGCATCTCTAATTTCTAGTTTCGGAACATTGGTATCAATGTATTCCTTCAATACATTATCTTCCATGATTGCTTCCATCTAGTCTTTCCAGTAAATGTAATTCGAGCTACCCTCAAGGGAATACTCGAGCCTCAGACCATAGAACGCCATCGTGACCTTGCTTCTAGCTCTGGAGAATAGATCTACAAAAATCGTTCCTCCTGCAAGGACAAACTCATATTATTCTCTTCTATTGTGATTTCAACTCCAATACCATGTAGAAATTCCTTGTATATTAAAACTGCTAATTTTAATTTACTAAAACAATAAACTTGAATCTACTCTACCAATTGCGGAAGCAATTAAATGATCATGAAATCATGAAACATACAAGAGAAATAATTCAATCACACATTACACAATTATTTCCGGGTAAATTCACATATAAACTCACATGTTATCTATATATTGCATTATTCAGAAAATATGAGAACATTATATTGCTTTTCTCAAGCCCGAGAAACCTTTGCACTATCTCTATATGTCTCACTTCTTCCCAGACAAGCCTTGGCCAATACTTAACCAAATTTTAGCTTTCCCAAGTCCCCTATTTTCTTGAGTTGTTTCCTTGGGAATTATCCACTATTAATTAGGGAAATTCCTCATCCACAAATACACAATACATCATAGGCCTTCTTCTGACTACATGCACCATGTGTACAATTCATATAATTATACAATTGATAGTACATTGCCCTTGAACTCCAATATCAATTGGGTAACTCTAAGATCTGACATGCATGAGTTATTTATGAGTGAATCATCAGTTAACTGGTTGAACACATGAATCAACACCCCATTGTCTGACCTCCTACCAGTTCCTCCAATAGTTAGAACTAGTTTAACTGACTTTAACTCAATTAAATTGAATTAATTAATTACAACTCAAAATAAACTCATCCAGGGATCCTATAAAGTAGGATAAACTCTACATGACTCAAGTTAGACCCTTAACTCAAATTAATTGAACCAACTAATTCAAACTAACTTAGTTAACTCGTACAAGTTGTCATGTGAAGTAGAATTACAATTTTCTTCTAATTTAATTCAAGGGAAAATTAAATTAGAATATTTCTTGGTGCCATTTTCAACACATCTTTCCTTCTTCCTCCCTTTATTCTACTTTTTCTACATCTGCTTCTTTTCACTCACTAAAAAACCAAAGGCCCGTCTATATCCTATTTCAACAAAAGTCACTATGAACAATGAGTCTTAACTGCAACCTATAAAATTCAACTTCCCACAAAGATAGAGGTGTATTTTAGGTGCTAACAACTTGTAAGCCATTAGCATCAAAAACTTTGATTGAACTCAAAACTCGAACACCTCTTTCAATGTTTCCTAATGAAAACAACTAACATGAGGTGGGTGGTCAAGGGACAAAAACAAGGGATTGAGCTGGAAGATCATATATGGTGAAATACAACAATAATGGCAACCAATGTTAGATGGAAACAAAGCCTTCTTATTAGGGTACTACAAAAAACTTTGGAATTTATGTAGAATCCTAAGGGGAGCTCATGACTTCTTGAGAAAAGAAAATTGCATTTATTATGTAGGAGACAATGATAATATTATCATGTGGTTAGGTTGGAGGAAAGGTCATGGGTAAAGGCTATATATATATATATATATGAATTTCCTTACATGTTTTATCAAACTAGTAATGCAAGGGGAAGCTACATGAGAATTGGATTGGTTTCTTGAGATGGATAGTATGGGTTTAAGAGTCTAGATAATATTTTGAGAGGATCTTGGCTAGAAAGTCATAATTGGCCTTGACTATCTAAAAAAAAAAAAGAGGGTGAAAGGAGGGATGCACTAGGAGAAACTAAGAGTGGAGACATTCATGTATTCAACATGGAAGTAAATTGAAGCGTGTGGATTTTCTAGTGAGTGAGAATTGTAAAGTGAAGGAAATGAAGGCATGGTGGGAAATGTGGAATAGGGGGAAGTTTGGGAGAGACAAAGAGATCTTGTATATGTGGTAGAAAAGTTACGAATGGCATTGCATAGTTTGGTTTGTATTAAGTCACCTACAATTGCAATATCATTTAAATATTTTATTGATAAATTATTTTTGATAAGATGTTATTTATTATCATTGTTTTAGTAAACATGCACTTTTCCATTATGGGAGTATTACAATCATGATGGTTTTATTTAGTAAACCTATGGCATATCACATGCATTTGTGGGATATTAAAGAATACCCCTAATTTTGTTTCTACTTCCAAAAGTTTATAATTAATGCCCCTCCTAATATTACATCTTCCAATTAAAATAATCCCCTAATTTTTTAAAAGTAAAATAGTTATTATTTGTATTAAAATAAAGTTATGGACACACCACACAACAAATCAATATGAAATGAAATAGAAATTTTTTATATCTAGGTTTCAAAAAACCTAAATTTAAAATATGACTACCTACTAGTAGATCAATTCTTATAGTTTTGGAAACATAACTATAAAATATACTAGTATAAATCCTAAGAAATTGAGCTAATAATAAAACTATTGTATAGTCCATAATAAGCCTTGGTCTTAGAAGATGAGATAAAGGGATTCCTACTTGATGTCTACTTGAAAATTGAACTACGAGGCTACATTTTCATTTTCCATGTCTCTATGCACTAGATAGACTATTTATTCATCCTTAATGGCCACTACTCTAAAAAAATCCAATAGAAATATTTAGAAGAGAAAATAAAGAATGCACAATCTTAGAAAAGCCAAAAGATAATTCATAAAACATGTTTAAATTTGCTTCCAATTTCTTTGTTTGCGTTCTTTGACAAGCCACGACTATTATTAACTCAACATATTTATATTTTTTAGATTCAAATTAAATTGTTATAATATATTGAGACAAACACATATAGATCCTCAATTTGATGAAGACTCCATCCTTAGGCTAGGTGCCACTTTGAAATTTCAAAATGGATACAACAACTAGAGTGCCTTTGACCTTCCATTCTATTAAAAGCCTAAAATGTGGACCAAATATGAGTATCAAAGAGAAAACTGAATGAATCAATGATTAAAAATGACCAAATGAAGAGAATACCATAGAGCTAAAACCCAATGACAAATCCCTAAATCACCTCGAAGAGCTGGGCAATCCAAATGTAGAAACCTTAGAACACTTTTAAGACAACATGAACAAAATTGGACCTATGAACCAAAATGGCTAACAACCCATGAACACCTACAAAGACTAAATAATGGAAGATATATAATCTTTCCTTCACTACATAGAACCATCATTTTTCAATTAATAATTGTTCCTCTGACATATATGCAAGTATGAATAAAGGTACAAAGGAACAAGTTAAATTTAAGGCCCATCTCATCAACATAATATTGTTGCACTGATTTTCCATAGCTTCTATTGACATACATATCTTAAGGCTTGATGGACTTAGTACCATGGGATGTAACTATTGAAAGGAAACCCCCATTTATACTTAGCATTCCAATGCTTAATTCCACCACCTCATTTTCTTTCATATCAACTGGGTTATTTTGTGTGTTCTCAACACTTGATCATATTCTATAAACCCAAAAATCCTCACCACTCTTTGAACTTTATTTATTAGTCTAAAGAGGCTTGAATTTTGAGAAATCAACTGATTTTGCGTTTGGAAAATTATGATTAAAGAGTATCCAATTAAAATTCTATTTTTTATTCCTCTTAATTTGAGGATATTTTAACCTTGATACAATGCCAACCCTTTTTACTTGATTGTTGATGTATCCTCATAACCCTTAGGAAATGCTTATTTCACAATTTCCTTAAAGAAAAAGGACATCAACCCCACACCTTCCACCCCTAAAATAAACCACCCCCTGAATGTCATCAAATAATATATGCACCATATTTTTAACACTATATACCCCTTATTGTTTGAACCTTTCCAATGTTAGTCTTAGTATTTGAAATATGTATCCAACATCTACTTTACAAAATGTTGTTTATCATATGCTTCTTGATCTTTGAGTCGATATCATCAAACATATTCCTTAACAATCAAAAGATCATTTCATATATAGATACGTCTATGAAATATAAGGACATTTTCATTACTTATTTAGAGACAATCATGTCTCAATGAATATTTGTGTAAGGTAAAAGGACTCCACATGTATCACCCAGCTAAAATGGTAATCCTTCATGAAATTCTTGACTTCCAATAAAATATTCACAAAGACTAATCTCTATGCATAACTATTCAAGGCTCATCACCTCTTACTTCCAATATCATGATGATTGTAATAGCGAAATACACCAATAATCCAATGTTAGCCTTTTAATGTTGTGTAGGATTCTAAAGCCACCTTTTACTTCCAAACTCCTGATGATTTAAATAAAAAAAGGAAGTATAACTTACTAAAGACCCACATAGTTCCACATGATAAGTTAAGCTACTTTGAATGCAATGTTACGAATGCCTCCTTAGTATAGAATCACTTTAAAAAGAAAGAATTTCAAACTCTATGTAAATGAAAATTATTTCGTTATAGAAACAATGCCATCTCCAAACAACATGAAAATACCCACTATAAATTAAAGGTCATTCAATCAAAACATGCTCTAATCAAAAGCCCAAAATGATAGTCATTCTTCTCAAAGAAGCCCTTCGCCCCCTTAATACCATCTAATATATCGGTTTACCTTTTTTACTATCTTAAAAACCCCCAATATGAAACCATGTGATATGGTATTAGATTAATAATAAATCCTTTATGATTAAAATGGGATTTAGTCAACTTACAACATATCAATTAACGACATTAAAAGGCCCACTTTCACGAGTGAGATAGACCATGAGAGGTAAAACACATCTCTAAGTGATTTGAACTTTAAAGGGTGTGTATAACACCCTTGTTTTTCCAATTAACAAAGACCTTAATCATACCTATAAACTTTCAACTATATCATAATCTAAATTTAGCGCTAATTTAAAATTTGTATCATGTGTATCTCATGTTGCTCTTGTTGAGCCAAAATCTATATTCTAACTTCAAATTTAAAGTAACTTCTAATACGTATTGGTAATGTATTTTTATGGATTATTCTTTATGTTGTATAAATTTTAATAAATGTTATAGCCAATAAACATCAAACATCGATATGGGTGTTTCAGATGACTAGAAGTTTCGCCCCAAATTTAACAACAATAATATTATTAAATAATAATAAATATAGGTAAGTGGAGTCAATTACATCAAGAAACTTTCTAATGCTCTGGGATCATTGATATTTAATAATATTGAAAAGAGCCTTATTAATATGACTAAAATAAATAAGAAAATAAATGAGTTTGGGATTATTGACATTTAATAATATTGAAAAAAGCCTTATTAATATGATTAAAATTACTAAGAACATAAATGAGTTTGACTTAGTGAATGTTCCTTTTTAGATTTTACCTTTACTTATATGACTATCAAAATGTTTTATCACAGTCATAATTTGATTGGTGAAGAGGAAGATTGTTAACATTTACACACAGGGGTGATATAGACATGTTGACTCAAAGTGACTTTATGAAAAAAAAGGCACCCCATTTATATTTATAGGGATGTTTCGACCTAAGTTGAGCCATGATATTTTGATATATGTGACTTGCATGATGTTACATATAACCTATAGGGGTAATGCGGTAGCTAATCGATTTCATTCTAGGTTTATCCCAGGGCAATAAAAACTATTTACAAAATACAATAAGTCATATTGAATGACAGGATAATGAAAATTTTCAAAAAACTTAAGACATGACAACTATTAAAATGAAGCACTTCATACACTTTTAGAAAACAAAACAACCCTTAACCCTCCAAATCAATAACCCAAATAGAATTAGACAAGTATAACAACTTAAATATGCAAAATCACAAGGGTACATCCATCAATCATTTATTTGTGGACTCAATAAGGACAATATGGTATTGTAACCTAGTAAAAATAAGGACAAAATTGCTATTTCATGGATGTACCAACACACATAAACACATATAAGAAAATATGCCAAATCACAATAGTACATCCATGAAATAGCAATTTGTGGGCTCAACAAAGACAATATGATATTGTACCTTGGTAAAAATATGTACCAACCAAAATAATTTAGATCCCGTACAACCACTAATACATAAAATGTCATAAAATTACATTAAAAACACCTCACCCCTCATCCACAAACCTACCAAAATTCTTAAACATTCAAATATACTATAAAAACTTCCAAAACATTTCTAAAAAACAATGAAAACTTTAAAAAAAAATTCTAGAAAGTCCCAAAATCCTTGAAACTTTGATAAATTCCCCAAATTCGTAAGGTGCCACTAGGATTATGATATTTCAATTCACCTATTACAGCCAGCCAAAGTTAGGTAACCTTTAAGTAAAATGGACACTCAGCCAAAAACTACTGGTGTGCTTTCATTAATAACCAATAGGTCAATTGAGTGAAACATCAAGTTATCTTCTATGACCTCCGCCTCTGGTATTTGTTTAGGCTATGATCCCATGAAGTCTAATTTCATTTCAGTACCTAGTAGTCGCTGGGAAAAAATGGGAGCTCAGAAATAGCTAGTCCCACGGATTCCCCTTTCTCTAAGTTGGCAATGCTGACGAGTAGTGAAAATTTGGTGGGAATTAGCGGAATGTCGAAAATTCAAAATAAAAATAGATACAACCAATAGTTTGCCAGAGTATCAACAAACTTCCAATTTGTAGAAGTAAGAACCAGCCCCGTCCCATTTATAACTTTCTAAACATTGGGGCTTCATTTTCCCATCACCAACTTAGTAAGTTACTTCACCAGATCATTCGCTCCTAAAAATGCAAGGCCTAGTACGCTCCATGGGAAATTGCAGTGTTAACTACATGTCTTCACATGTTCACTGAGTTGAAGAATTGCCAGTGTCATGAGCACTTCCAGTGGTTGGTTCTGGCAAAGCTTTAACTACCTTTCAAACATTCATGCCTCTTTGAAAGGATCCCTATCAGACTCTGTAATAACAATGGCTTTGCCAAAGTCTACATGAGCCATTGATTCTTACATAATACTCGATCAAATAAAGATAAAAATAGTATAAAGATAAAGATAGTACTTCAGCTACCGATTTGTAAAATAGCTACAATTTGAGAATTTTTTTATAATTTGTTTAGTGTTTAGTATTTAATATTTAATAGAAATAGAAATTAATTAGAATTATAAATTAGAATTGTTATTTTTTCACAACACTAAAAAGTTTTAAAGGTGTTAAATTTATATATAATAAAAAATACATTATACATAAGAAAATAATTATTAATTAATTATAAATTCTTTTATAAAATTCCAAGCAAACACTCTAAATCAAATAATAATTAAACAACCCCAATAAAATGCAATTGAAAAATGCAGTTTAATTGACAGATATCTCATTACGAATAAAAACAGTGTAGAGCAACCTTTCATGGAATGACCAATGCGTTCCAATCGAGAGAACCAATTTGTCGATTGGAATAGACTGTGTAGATCTAATCGAGTATGGACATCTTTACAAAAGGTGTGGAGACCCTTGAAGTTGGAATAACTTATGTAGGGAAAGGGGTTTATGTAGTGCTGCTAAATATATCTAATCGAGTATGGACGTCTTTACAAAAGGTGTGTCGACCCTTGAAGTTGGAATAACTTATGTAGGGAAAGGGGGTTTATGTAGTGCTGCTAAATATATGCACCAAGCATGCAGTGCTTTATTGAATGCATTGCACAGCAATATATGCACCATATGTTGTTATTATATATGGTAGTATATGCTGGACATCCAGTTTCCATGTTGTGCATTGGTGGGTGTTTATTGTTAGGCCTCGTGGAGTGGGGTAGAGGTATAAATGTATCTATATTTTGGGGTTATGATGATTCAAATGAATATTGGTGGTTATTTATTTATTTTATTTAGATTTTAATTGGTTTTATTAGTTTTTTTAATTATAGCAGCATTTATTATTTTTAATAATTTTTTCGGGTTTTGAATTTTCGAATTTGTTTCGACTTCTTACACGACAGTTTTTTAAGGTTCGTAGCAAAACCTATAGCCGTAGGTTGCAAATCTTGTAGTAGTCAGAGAGATCTTTCCAACAAGGTATCGTACGCACCAAATGGGGATTATATGACCAAGTTACAACCCTGGGAAGTTGGTTGCCCAACTAACCCCAACGGGCCCACAAACTCTTGGCCTTCTATCTCCTGGGGTTAGTGTTTTGGTTGTTTAGGACTTCCCTTTGTTGTTCAATAATAAAAAGGCCCTTGAGCCTCATTGTAACACAGTTCAGAGACATGTAACCACCACATCTCTTCTCATATACAAACTACCATCATCCGAACTAGTTTATTTCCATTCTGCTTGTAAGCATCTTTTAGTTCTTTGATATTAATGAAATTAATGTTTGTTCTGTATTTATGTTTATATCTGTATTTTGTTGCGTTTCTATATAAATCTGGCTCATATGATGTGTTTTTAAATAATTTTAAACTGTTTTAGATGCATTTTCAATATATATATATAGAGACAGCAACAAAGAGTGAAATGGCAAAATTCTTGACATTAGATCCTGAAAAATCATTTTATATATATATATATATATATATAAACATTTTTTTTGATATACAAATTATTTTAGACAAAACATAAGATCGGACTTTAACAAGACAAGTCCTAGTGTATTCCTCTGCCCTGCAAAATTGGCTATCATCTGATTTTCATCAATTTGCTTGCATTTCATCTTTTGCGTTCTCGGCTTTACATCAACTTACTATTTCAACTTTTCCAACCATACACTCAAAGAACTATCATTATCGATATCGGTAACAACTGCATTATTTTGAAATATTATTCTCATCAGAATCAAGCTACTTTCTACTGGGTAAACTTGACTGTGAGCTTGATATTTACACCAAGATACTTGTATTACTGCATTAATTAGCCTAGGAACATCCAAACCAAATCACCACAGAACATAAAAACCTCGATGCCATGACCTGCCAAAAGGGGGTGAGAATAAGTGTCTATCAAAAAACAGTCAGATACTGTAAAGGAGGAAACTACTATATTAGTTTGTTACTGTAATGCTAAGAAGGAAATGATGTAGGAGAATGTGTAGAAACAGAGTTTTCCTTAACAAATCTAACACCTTCTTTAGTATGAAGTCGATAAAAATGAAGAAGGGCTATAGACTTTTACCTGATCATTATGTCTGTACTTTCGAGTAGGCAAGGAATAATGGAATACTTTTTGGAGTAGCAATGGCATTTTCTGCCCACTGATACCATTGGATGTTAAAACTTGTTGAGGACTCCTATCAAGCCTGCCACACAAACATATTTATTTAAAACATAAAAAACTTTAGGTTGAAGTTTAGAATTTGATGAACATTTTGCAATCCTGCAGAGGTAAATTTGAATTCATACCATGAAAAAATGTTTGCAGTGGCATATATTAAGTTTCTTTGGAATGCAAATGTAATCAACTGCACCATTAAATCTGACTTTCTTTGCAGAATTCATGTCTGATGTGCTAGGTGCTGAAAAGGTACACATGTGAAACTATGTGCATCTATTATTCTCCTTTTTGCTCATAAAAAATCTCCAGCTTATGATGCCTGTTTGATACGAAATAGATCCAAAATCATGAATACACACTCGTGAAGGATAAATGGTTAAAGATAACATTGTATTAGTACTGAAACTTTTTCGTTCAATATGCTTTAATAGCTAAATGATCCTAAAGGAAGCAGACATGATTTTAGCTGGATGTTTTGCGGCCGTAAGGAGCCTAGGAAGACACAATGGACAAATTCTTACATAAAATTTGTGAATTTGAACAGGCCTTGGGTTCATGGCAGAAGCTCTTCCGCTTGGAATCTTGCAACTGAGTTGGTGAAAGCTTTCTTTAAGTTGCACTTCGGTTGAGCATGTCCACCTCTGTGCCATGAAACAAAATAAACAGGTGAAAGCTTTCTTTAAGTTGCACTTCGGTTGAGCATGTCCACCTCTGCCATGAAAACAGAATAAACAGGTCGATGATCAGAGAGTTTTGATTCTCCTCGGCCATAAGAAAGCTGCCTTAAGCCTTTACCATACCAAAGTACACGATCACACCTGAATGACAAACAAAAGTTAATATTATTGAAAAATAATAGCTGAAATGCTAAAATGTGTAGTTACATGTTTTTGGAGGAAATATATGTCCAAACTAAAGATTACAATAATTGAATAAAAATTAAAATGGAGTTGATATTTAAAAATATTCATTATGCAGCATCATTTAAAGGGCCTCTCCAAATTTACACTTTGCTACCTATATGCCATCTTACTCCAAAACCAATAAACCAAAGCAGATTTTCTATAAGCTATATAGCCTCATGAGGCCCATAAAAGGGTACTACGTAACCAATTACTTATCTCTCCAACACAATGTCTTTTTACTCTTTATACACAAATATATAAAATCCCTTTCAATAAATATTTAAATGGTACCATTTTGAAATTTCTTTGCTCAAATTCATTTGATGTCCCTGAAATGAAAGCTGCCAGAGCTATACCAGCATAACAAGTCTAAACAAGTGGATCTAGCATGAAACCTGGTGATAGAGCATGCGAAAGAGTATCTAAAAACTTTGATACTTTGCAAACAATAGAACCTTTATAACCTGGTGATTAGAGTCTCCAAAAAAGATAAATGAAAGGGGTAAGAGCTAGATAACAACAAGAGGAGGCTTCATTTTTCTCTGAACCCTTCTTGCTGAGGTTTTTCTAGGCCTTATGCCATGAACATAATTACATCAAAATAGAAAAATTGCTCAGAGGCAACTCATATAAGCAACAGTCTTAAACAAAATCACAAAACAAACCTAACAAAAAATCCTCCAAAGCCAATAGAGAGAATTCCATTTCTCCTTTTTTTAGTGGGACCTTCAATGGAGCTTCTACAAAATCGGGCAATCTACTATCTATGGGCTAGATTGAAAGTGCTAAGTTCAAGCTCATATTTTTTATTAGCCTAAACTCAATTTCCAACATCTGATATTATCAACCTCAATAATATTCTAGATTATGAGCACCTATGGAAAACTGATTTCAATCTAATCAAATTGTGATCGATCAAAACATCAAAGCTACATTAACTTATGCTTACCATGCTGGTGTGCGACGTTTCCCTCTTGATTTTAAGTTTCCTCCAGCATAGAAGTCTGAATTTTTTTGGTACTTGTAGGTAGGAGCAAAATCTATTTTTCCTTCATTCCATCCTTTGAATACATGTCCTTCTCTTTGCTCAATTTGAAGCTGTCATAGAGCATGCCATATTTTATTTATTTCAAGATACCAAGTTTCAAATCAAAGTCTAGTAGAACTGAACAACTGCAATAAAATTTTTAGCATGAAGTATGTGTACCTACCTGATCTTTCTGTAACAGAGCCTCCCAGTCATTCTTTTCCACCAGGTTTATAGTTTCACCATGGCAAAGAGCAATACGATAATTCAAATCCCCAAGCCAAATGACTCGACTGTGAAATGGAATTATAAGATAAAATACGATAATCAACATGCCACACAAAGCCGATGCAATCAATGACAACAAACTGAAAGTTCTACTCAAGTAACTCCCCAACTGGAAAATCTAGTCTGCACCCATCAAGGAATAACCTAATGCCCCTTCTATTTGTTCTTGCCTACAGATATGCCTAGCAATGTATTATCACTTATGAAGACACAAAATTCAAAGATGCTCATTTGAAACTCACTCATGCTCCAAAATGCTTTCTGGGGTTTTCTCTGCTGATAACTTTCGAATCTGTGGAAAGTTTGTCTTCTTCAAAATTTCCGAAACATCATAATTCCTCCGGATCTCATCACCTTCTTTCTCGCCGGAGGTCAAATGAGAACATACAAAGCAGAAACTCGTCTGATGGAGCAACATGCTAATAGAGATGGAACCCTGAAAATAAGTGCAATCCAAGTAATTGATCAGACCAAAAAGGTCACAGAGTTTCCAAAATAGATAATGACATTAAGTAGTCCTTTGTAGAACTTTTGACATTGTACTGTGACATGCAGCATGCGATGATGCTGTATAGCCTGTTAGGACACTGCTTTCTGCAAATTTATCCTAGGGTTTTGCAGAATTATTTTAGTAAAAAATGGACCAGTGTTTAGTCTTGTAGTTGGAAAATGGATTTCTCTTTGTAAATTAGTGAACAGACACAATTGTAAAATAAAAGTAAACTTGCAGAAAAAGTATGCAAATAATTGCCGGACCAGAAGCATTAGAAACATTAAAATAGTGTAGGGAATATTTTTTCTCACCTTGTTGCCAAGGTAACCCATAAGCCCACGTCCAACGCAAGAAACTTTCAAATTTCGTACATGTTGTTTCAAATCGCGACGTACCCAAATACAGAGAAAAATGCCAACCATCTGCTTGCTAGCTGCCAAATAGTACTTCTCCTTGCTTGAATTAAACTTGTTATTCATCTGACCTGAGTCGGAGTAATCTGATAATGGACTACTTAACGTTGGAGAGTGGAAAAGTGGAGACGGAGACTCTCCTTCACTCAAAGCATATTCGTCCTCTGATGAAACTGACATAAAAGAGGAACTAGAATCTACTCTATCAAATGATCTTCCCGGGAAGAGATAGTCAGCAAGGCTACATTTCTGTTCTAGCTTTTTTGCGTCATTTGTAGCTTCAGAGTGTGGCTTAGAAAAGATGTTCAAGTCCAGAAAAGACTTTCTGCTCGAAAAAGATGAACTTTTACGCTCTTTGGAACATTCACAATCTGACTCCAGCCAATTTGGGGCTTCTGGAAATTCTGCAGACTTTGCCCTGCAACGTGATAAACACCTGCATTGATTTCTATCCTTGCTTGTGCCTGAATTGTTCAGTGTTTGATGAATAAGGGTCAGCCATTTGGCAGCAGGACCATTGTTATCTGCCCCTAAAATGTTTCCTGCATTTAAAGGCACAATTTCTTGAAACCTGGGAAAATCCACATACAGACAGCATACTCTTAGACTTTTGACACAACTGAGGAAATCTCAATAAAAACTATCAACGCCCAATTTCATTCTGAAACTAAAAATGTTTTAACTGATATCCTTTTGTTCATAAAAACACAAAATGAAAATTTATAAAACATTTTCAGGGCTTTGTTCATCTTGCTGGATTGGGTGTAATGAGGGGAGTTTGTAAATACCCCAAAATGTAGATGTCTGCTGGAGATGATATATGCAACCATTCATCCAAATTCACGCCATTGCAGGGTGCTTTACCTCCCACATTCCATGTTCCCACAAATACCCTGCTTCGCAAACATACAGTTGCCTACTTAGTTCGTTAAAAAAGCTTCATACTGATATGAACAACGATTGTTGAAATCAAAATTCCAACACATTTTCAAACAACATTATTCTGCCTTCAATACTTCCAAGAGAAGCAACCCATCACAGAAATGGGTTCTCATATTTGAATATCTAGATGAGATGGGCTTTCTTATAGTCAAAATTCTGGAAAAATGGTAACAAATTACAATTTAAGAATGGAACATTGCAGGACCATTTAAAATCATGATTTTTTATAGCCTTATTTCTGTCAGCATTGGTTATCTGTATAATGGTTATTTGATAAAAGCACATAGCAGAAAGATAAGATTTTGCCCCGAAGAAAACTGCGTGTATTTTTTTATTACTCGAATGCATTTTCATGATATTATGTTTGGGACCAAATGAAGAATAAAGACTAACTTATGTTCAACTTATTATAAACTATCCCAGAATAACTTCGCACAAGCAGGGGGGCAGATTTATGTTTCAAATGGACAATAAACTCAATCCGTATATTTCACCTTTGTCAAATTTCAGCTAAAGTTAAATCCAATTAAATTCAATCAAAAAACCATACCTAAAGTCACGAGCATCTGCGACCTGGGACAACTCTGATTCCATCGCTACAGGCTTGGAATTAGCTGCATTTCAATTCAACAAGATTTCTGTCACGATTATGAACACCGAGACAAAATGCTAAATCAAATCAAAGGCTGGGAGAAAACTCGTGCATTTTTCAAGTATTCTGAAACACCTGTAAAATAAAATTGGGCATATTATCTTGTTAAGGATTTTTTTCAGTACCAGTAAAGCTTTTTCTTGAAAACGAGGACTCGTTATCTGTGCAGCTCTTTCGTCTCCCAGAGAAGGATTGGCAGTTGTCTGCAGATTTTATATTTAGTCTCAGTGAGAAATAAGCTAAATGCACCGATCCCCATGAATTAATTAGCAAAGAAATCTCAATCATTCATGAATTCATTACCAGAGTATATTCAAGAGTGAAACATTGCCATTAAATCTCTATAATAGCCGATAAAAATCATAACAAACGAATTTGTTTTTTATTTTGCACTACTGATGCTCAGACCTAACATAAATCTATGCTACATAACTCCAGGCTTACTGAGTACTCACTGGGGTTGGGACCATAAGTCTAGAGGATGGATGTATTTTCAGATTAAGAAGTATTCGATTACCTTCAACAATTTCATCAGCTTGGACCTCATCCCCTTTGCTCTTCAAGTTCGATCGATTTCTTACCAGAAACTTGCGCCAGGAGGACTACAGAAACATGAAGGGAAACAATGAAACAAAATTGAAAATCATGGCATATAGATTTCAGCAGAGAAAAATAATACATTGATTGATCAACATATCATGGCAAATACCTTAGCATTTTTGTCATCCATAATTGTCATTGCTGCACTGGCACAGTCCAATCCTTCGTATTTGTGATTCAGTCAGGAAAAGCAGGAGTGAGTTCACTTCTTTGTGGAAGCCTAATGGCTCTGACTTAATTCAGTGAAATCCCTCATGTGTATGAGGAAAACAGGATTTGAAAGAATGGGGATCCTCGAGACCACCCTAACCTATACCAGAAGCTCATGAAGAAAATGGTGGCAGCGAGGAAAACAGCAGCATATAGTAATAATAATAATAAATAATGGGCATGGCTATATTAGGAATAAAAAAATGGCTGCATGTATCGGAGAAAAAGCCATGGAATAATAGCAAAGCTCTTTCTCCAATACCGAGAAGAGCCCCTCGTGGCTCTTATGTATTTTAAGGGTGTGAATGTCTGTTAGAGAACACAATGGTGGTTGCAGATTAAGAGTGGCTATTATATATATTGAAGGCAGAGGATGTCTGTTGGCGAAGACATTGCAGCTTGCAGATCAAGATTGAAGGAATTTAGCGGGTTGAATTGAACAAAAAATTTATTTTAGCAGATGCTGGGACAGTTTTAAACAGAATAATTCCAGGGATTGTACTTGTGAAAGGCTGCGCAGGAGACCAGCTGCTGAGAACTGATGGCGTTTCTAGCTGCCATCAACCTTATTTATTATGTAACAAACAGTGCAGGAACAGTGCAATAAAAGTCAAGTGCCTTCAGAGAGCCTCAGGAAGGACCCACTCATGAAACCAACATATGGTTATCAGAATAAAGAATACTTAAAACAATCTAAGAGAGATCAGCCAATGAGAATTCTAGGACTCAGGGCTGCAATTATTGCATGAAACTGTCGCATTAAAGAATACTTATGCAAACAGAGAGATTGCAGCCAATGAGAATTGTAATTACTCCATGAAACTGTCGCAATCTTTGGGGCTTGGGTTAGACTTAATCAGCTTGTAATTTCAAATTCATATAACTACTTACCGATTCTTAAGCACCCGCACGCAACAGAACTGGAGAACAAGTACACATATAACCTCCCGGTTCCTATTCTTTTGGACATGTGACCCTTGCCTTTGAGTTCTGGATCCTATTCTTCTGGACATGTGACCCTTGCCTATGATTTCTGGATCCCCAAGAATCGATATCCTTGGTAAAAAGATCAAAAAAGAATATATCAGTATCATCTTAAACTTCAGGTCAAAAGTAAAAAGACATGCAGGTGTATCGCCGTAGTCTAACTAGCCAGAGGAATTGCTCTGAAAATCATGAAAATTCCATAAGATTTTCAGAAAATCTGGCAGGAATTTTTCTAAATCCATGTTATAATTATCAAAGTTTAATATTTTGGGTGTCCTACAGGTTTTTAATGGTGCTGAATCCATTTCCAATGTCAAAATCAGGATTCAAACACTGTTTCTGCAAGATTTTTTAAATTTTTTTGGCCCAGATTCCGGCCAATTTTGACCGTCCGGGCAATTCCTCCGGCTCGTTAGACTATCATTCAGTTATGTCAGTGTTGGATTAAAGAGAATGTTATAATATTCTTTAATAAGTAAATCCAATTTCGTCTGATCCATTAATAGTCAATTCATACTTTTGTGAATTTGAGTACAGTTAATTGGATAATTTTAGATTTTCTATATGTAAAATAATATATATATATATATATATAAAAGTTTACCATGATCCATTATATTTTATTTACGTGTGTTTGATTAATAGTTAATTCGTATTTTTTTTAATTTGATTACAGCTGATTAGATATTTAAAAAAAAAAATTAAATGTGAAATAATGTTTTTAAATTATATATATATATATATATATGTGATTTACTAATAGTTAATTTTGTGAATTTGATTAACAATTAATTTGTACTTTTATGAATTTCATAACCGTTAATTGGACATCTTTAGATTTTTTAAATGTAAAATAATATTTTTTAATTAAAAATGTATTTATATATATATAATTAAATGAAATGGAAGTTTACTAATAGTTAATTTGAGCTTTTGTGAGTTTGATAATGGTTAATTTGTACTTTTGTGAGTTTGATTATAGTTAATTAGACCATTTAAAAATTTTTGAAGGTAGAATTATGTTAAGAAAATAAATTGTTTTCAGTATTTAGTTGTGATAAATTAAGAAACAATTTTTTAATTTTGAAATTTGATTGTAATTAATTTAAATATTTAAAATTTCTAAATATAAAAATTATGTAAAAAATTCAAAAAAAATTATAGTTTTATATATAGTTGATTTAGATTATTTAGTTGTTTTTACATTTAAGAATGTTTTATTCTTGAAAATTATTATCATATATTAAAATTTATATAAAGTTTAATTCAATGTAATATGAATATGAATAAGAATAATATTAAAATTATTATCATTTCAAAATTTAAGGAGAAATTGTGGGGCAATAAAGTGTTAGAATAAAAAAGAAACTAAGATATTATAAGGAGGTAATAAACCCTAATTTTGAAATTCAAAAGTATCTCTTTGTTTTAATTAATGTTAAGAAGAAAATGAATATTGGTAAGGTAAGAACAAGTTCTTATGAGTTTAAGAGTGAAAATGAGCATTGGTTAGTTCCCAAAACATTATGAGATGAAAGATTTTGTCACCTTTGTAGACAATCTACACATGGGATTCAATTTGATCTTATGATGTACTAAAACAAGATATTGAATCCTTCTACAATTTTCGGAAACAAAACACTATCGCACAATCGTCAAGCATTTAACCTTTTGGTTGCCTTTATCTAGCCTGCCTTACTTATGCATTCTTAGGCTAATTGAGCCCCTATTAATTAGGAAAATCCCCAATAATGATTGCCCAATCCTTCAAGGCCTTCCAGATGACCTCATGCATGGCTTGTACAATTTTCTAATAGTACAACTGATAGATCTCTAATTCACTTGACCTCTCACTAGCTCATCACTCACTTCAAACTAGTTAAACTGATTTTAACTCAATTACTTGAGTTAACAAATAACTCACAAATAACTATATCTGGACCCCTAAATGTAGAAAATCCCTTTGCATGCATCCTCTTAAACCTCTAAGTCAAATTTTCTAACCTAACAAGATGAAATTACAATTTTTCTTTCAATTTAATTAAGGGAAAATTAAATAAAAAACCCCATATGGTAGCCATTTCTGGGTGCCATTTTCTGGATTTCATTTATTGATGCCAATTTCACTGTTTCTTGTTGCAAATTTCAACAACCTTTGCTACATTAAGATAGTTGAAGTTGAAAAACACTTTTTTTAAACAGTGTGTCTTATACATTTATCTAATTTTCAAAATATTTTTTAGGCTATCAATCTTCTTGAAATTTTTAGTTAACAAAACTATGTTGATCTTAGAAGGCTTCTTTTAATGTTTTTACAACATAGAAATAAAATGCTAAAAATTTCCAAATAATTTTTTACCTTTTAAAGCTATCAATCTTTTCAAAAAATTTAGCTAACAAAACTATGTTAATTTTGAAAGGCTTTTTTTAATGCTTTTACAACATAGAAATAAAATACTAAAAATTTTCAAATAATTTTTTACCTTTTGAAGATATAATAAACTTTAACAATATATATTTTTTATCACTATTAAATATTAATACAGTGAAAATAATTTAATAAAAAATAGATATATTTTATATTATTTTATTAAAATTAAAATTATAAATAAATTTTAATTAAATAAAACGTGTAATATATTAAAAAATTTGATATATATATTGTTTATTATTTTAAAAATGATGGAAGGATGCTTAATTACATTTTGCATATTAGCCATATGCATGTTAGCCTTTTTCTATGTTCGTTGTGGTGGATCTTTCATACCTCTTTGACATGCCAAGTAGTGATTATTAATTAGTACTTTGTTCTATGAACTATTTGAGTGTGATTATCGAAATTATTGTTTGTGTATTTTGTATTATAATATGTTATTATATAAAAATTTATTGTATAAATAGGTAAATAGATATTTTTAGATTTATTTATATATAAGGTAATGTGGTTTTGAGATGATTAGTATTTATAATTTGTAGTTTAAGTAGTTGTGATTTAAGGGCATTTAAGTTATCAAAATTACTCAAATATTACATAGAATCACATTAACCAATAACATAATTAGATTTTTTCCAATTTAGTTTTGAACTAATAATCTTTACACCATAAAATACTTTAATAAAACATATTATCATTAATTTATGCCCCATAACTTTAAATAAACATGTTTTATTTAAAATATGTTAATCAAACATTATTGATATATAATCAAATATATATTTAACAAAAATAATTAAAATCAAATTATTTTTTATTAATTATGAGATTTTTTTTTGTTGAAACTTAAAGAAATAAATTTATTATTTAATTACGTTTTTATAAATGATCTATAAATCATTTTAAATGATAGTATATTTTTAATAATAATGAAAAAAAAAATATTTACAAATAAACATGATAATAATTATTATCTTTTATTAATTAATTATAAAATTATAAAAAGTTACATACCTTAAAAAAACATCATGTTAATATTTAATATAATTTATTACTAATCAAAATGGTGAGATGCAAGTATACTAATAATAATTTTTTTATTAATTAATTGTAATTATAAAAAATAATAATTATAATATATTTTATTTCTAATTAAAATTGTTAATATAAATATAGCTAAATTATAAAAAGTATATGGGATAGATTGCAGTATATGGGGCACATTGCTTCTCCATTTGATTTTTTATTCAACCATTTCTTGTGAAGCCTCACAATAAACACTCTTAACTTCTAGACAAACTCGTTGTTGAATAAATTATCCCAAGAGTTAGTTGCCATAATATTTGCATAACATGAGTAATAAGAATTTTGGTTCTCCACAAAATATTGGCCCCTATGTACACTTTTTGTTGATGATTATGAGTGGGATTAAACTCTTCAATATAGTATTTTTTCTTTCTCCCTAGGTCCCTATCCCAAATACTCTTGTGGAATTTATCCATAACAAAATCTTTTATCTCTTTAGTGTTTGTGGGACACATGTTCAACCAAATACCCTATTTACTAAATTGTTTGTTATTTTGTCACATACAAGTCTTCTTTCTTTTACACAATATGTCATTAAATACACCTTAGGCCATCTGCCCTCTTCCATTTGCTCATTTTTTTAAAAATAACTTATGACTCACACCATAGCAATTGCTTCAATAGGAGCAACCCTTGTTTCACTTAACAAGATAGCATAAGGAACTGCACTTTAATTTTAAATTTGTTTGTAATCAAACGCTTTTGAATTTTCTCAATTTGTTTACACTGCATGTCGGATGTACTACTAGCCCACAGTTCACAACCATAGAGAATAACCGGAATTATTAAAATCCCAGCAAGAGTTTGAGTTGTTTCTCAGTCTCATAACTCTGCCCCTCTACACCTATTTTGAAAAGCATAGAATGCTTTCCAACCTCTCAAAGTTATTTTCTTTCTACAATTGTCCTAACTTAGACTTTTGTTAAAGTCAATTCTGAGGTATTTGTAATGTGCAAATTCTTCCAGAATGTCGCCTTCAAAATGAAATTTATATTAGGAATTTGGCTTCTGTGATCCATAAAATGTGTGTAATAATTTTCAGTGAAAATCACATAAAATAATTTTTTGTCGACGTGTTTGGAACCCGCCAGTGTGGTTCATCATCAAGACAAGATGAGAAATATGATCAAGAAACCAATTTAAATACATCAGGACAGCTACAACTAGCCGTTGGAAAAACGGCTAGTTTGACTAGAATAGGAAACTAGCCATTTTTCCAACGGCTAGTTGTAGCTGTCCTAATCTATTTAAACTGGTTTCCTGATCAGATTTCTCATCTCGTCCTGATGATGAACTACACTGGCTGGTTCGAAACGCGTCGACAAAAATTTCTTTTGTGTGATTTTCACCGAAAATTATTACACACAATGAAATTTATGTTGATTATGTTTTCTTTTGTTAGAAAAAATTACTATTCAACCAATGTTCTAGAAGTTCCATTAACAACCCATGTTCTGGAGTTTGAAATGTAAAATTCTAATTTTGAAAATGAAATGAGTATATAACTAATGCTATGTTGAATTTTGTGACCAGTAAAATGTGACATCTTGACTTATCGAGACTACCCGTCTTATCATTAAAATTTTAAATAACATTGTATTTCACCCTGTATAGGTTTTGACCCATTTAAATACGTTCAAATATATTTTAATATATACTTATAATTTTTTTAACTAAATATAAGATATTTCGACGGTTAAGAATCGGCGTCCGGTTAAATAATGTTTCACGTTTTTTGAGGCAAAATGTTTGGGGTCAAATGTCAACGTAGAGCTCCGACCACCACTCACCACCTTGCACTAGAAAACGTTACAATCACCCAAAAAAAACTTTTCTAAGCTTCCGCCAAAGAACTCAAACGATTCATAATTGTTTTAATATTTTATTACTTTGATTGCACACATTGTGACACCTGTAGTAACGAGGACCATCATGGTCAAATTGTAACTAATGTAGAAAAATAATTTTCTTATCGTTTTGGTGATGGAATTATATTTTTTTTTTCATATTGTGCTCCTCATAACCTCGAAATGTGTCGCTAATTATTACTCAATGTGGTTGCCTGATAATTGTAGACCCACTAACATGGAGTATTCAGGTTTTTAATAATCTCATCCATACACAACATCCCTTTCAAAAGCATAAAGCACCGGCCAAAAGAAGCCTTGGAGTGGAGATGCACTGACTCCAAATTTAGTTGGTGAAGGAAAGTTTTCGATGTACGGAGAATATACTCGTATCTTTCTTTGGACGAAAAGGTTGCTTTTACACCTCCATCTTTTTTTTTTTTAATAGGGAAATGTATAAACGTTATTTTTTTATATAATTTATTTTTTTTGAAGTTTGATGAGTGGGTTTAATGGTTAAGAACATGTGTGTTTTTTAAGAGATTACAAGAAGTTATAGGGTCAAAACCAGAAAGGTAAAGCATGTATGCTAGAGAAATCGCTATGTAGAAGTTATACAGAAGTTGTGACCTTAAAATTGGATAATAATAATAAATAATAACATTTTATTATAATGGTAATGTTTATTGTATTTGAAAATTAATAATATTTATTAGATAAATAAACATGTTAATTTTCTAATAAATAGTATATCATTTTTATAATTTAGTTGAGATGAAAAAAATTGTTGGAATTTTGCAATTATATATTTGATTTTTATGAATGAAAATTTTGAAACGTTTAGATGAAAATGGAAATAAAGATAGAGAATCCTTTTACCATGTTAAAATTTGTAAAAAAATTAATTTTTTTAATTATTAAAATTTTATTATTGTATTTTATGAGCTGGTTAACAAAAATAACAGTTTTGTATATTCAAATAGGTTGAAAATTAAAATGTTAAGTGTAGAGTAATTAGTTTATGAAAATGCTAAGATTATTATGGTTTTAGTAAAGAAGACTTGTAGAGTAATTAATTTATGAATGTGAGTAAAGTTATAGAGTAATTAATTTATGAATGTGAGTAAAGTTATATAGGGTAGATTTTGAAATATTGTTTATTCTCAACCTTTTTCATATCATAAATTTTATAAATTCACTTATCCCAAGGTGTTTTTGAGTTAATTGAGCAATCATTGTCATTATGAAGATCATGATCATTGGTTCTAAATTATAATAATAGCTAAATTCAAAATGTTTGGAAAAATAGCTTTGATAAACTAAATTAGATAGTCTAACTTCTCACCAATTAAAAATTAAAAAACATGATGATTGTTGTTGATCCACCTATATTTGCATAAGTATCCCTATCATTTCATATAATCCTTATCATTTAATATAATCCTTGTAGGTGCAACCACACATTTAATAAATATCCTAAAATAACCCCATGGCTCTAACACAAGTGGACACAAGTATTGAATTTTTCTCACTAGTGATCCTTGTCCAGTAATGAAACTTGGAGTATTACAACCTCCTTTTTAGTAATGACAACCTTTTAAAGATTTAAGATTTAATATTAACCATTTTGCTAATTTGATTGTATTCTTTTATATTTTAATAGTTAGATCTAAGTTTCATAATTTGTAGGCCACTTTATTTTAAGCTTATAGGTATTATTTTTATTAGTTGAAGTAATAATAAAGAGTTTATCTTAACTTAACAATTTGTGTGTATAATCTCAATAACGAAATATAGTAAAATGAATTATTTTTTTAGAAAAATATTATGCTAAATTTTAAGAATGATTCCCTATATTTATAGATGACAACTCTAATAAACCTTAATAAACTTTTCAACATAGATTGGTGCGTCTCATCCAAAATAATTCACATTAAACATCTACTAATACAAAATTTAACTAAATATTCAACAACAAACAATGATACCCTCTTAAACTGTTTGTGGGGTCTTGATCAACTGATGATGAGGTGGGCTGTTATAACACTCATCACAAGTTCAATTCCCTTTCCCAATGAAAATGATGTATCTAGACATGTTGATAAAATAAAAAAAATTACTTAATTAAATTTTAATAATAACAAATCAAAAATATCAAAATTAACTCATTTTCAAAACCCATCCAAATAGATGTTGACCTCTTAAATAGACGCACTCACTCTCTGATTGAATACTTAACCAATGGAAAGCGAAAAATCTTGGTTTAGCTAATGTTGACCTCTTAAGAATAAAACGTCACGGGTGACCTCCGGTTTAATAATAAAATAATTTACATCTATAATGAACCACTAGACAAATAACCATTTGTTAGAGAAATTTTCAATGACTTCTAATACGGTCATCTTTTTATTTTAAAAAAATGAAAAGAAAACCCACTATGGACGGTTCTTAAGAATAAAAAGTCACGGGTCACCTCCGGTTTAGTAATAAAATAATTTACATCTATAATGAACCACTAGACAAATAACCATTTGTTAGAGAAAGTTTCAATGACTTCTAATACGGTCATCTTTTTATTTTAAAAAAATGAAAAGAAAATTCACTATTGACGTTATGTGAAGATTCCTAATAAATATTTTTTAATAAAATTCCTAAATCGTATGGTAAGCACTTTCTTGAACAGCGAACTTTTCTAAACATTCGATGTACTCGTAACACGTGTAATGTGCTTTAAAATATATTATTATTATTTAATAATAAATAGTTTGTGAACTTTTCTAAACATTCGATGTATTAATGACACCTGTAATGTGCTTTAAAATATATTATTTCTATGTTTTGTTTTTTTGCTGTTTTTATAAATAGTTTATGGGTACTCTTTTGGTTACTTTGTAAATAAAAATATTAAATTAAAGTTCACTACATCTTCATTAGTGTGCCCTCGCCCATTCAACCTTCCCACTACGGCGATGGCGACTTTTGACATTAAAAAGGATGCATCTACCAACCCTAGGGGTGCCCTTCCCTAAATTGGAATTATATGACTCATGGCATTTCCACTAATATTGCATAATGAGATGTAATGTAAAAAGAAGATTGGGCATGGATTTCAAAGTAATACAATATTTTGTGCACCTAATAAAGGCAGTGTATTATGGCAATGATAGTTCATTACCTAATAAAGGTAATCAATTATGAGAATCATAGTTCATTTCCAATCATGTATTGGGACAATGAGAGCTCATTACTAAACATATTATGACAATCATAGTTCATTCCCAATCATGTATTTGGACAATGAGAGTTCATTACTAAACATCACATTATAGGATGGTTAATTAAAAGTAATGAATATGGGCATAATGACAAGGTATTTTAACAATATGTATATGTGGATCCTTTTGGCATATATACATGGACGGTTCATGCTTACAATACATCTCTAACCAATTGTCCTATATCTATAGGTCAATTACCTTATAATTAAGCATATCCCATTTCACGATGATTCTAGAGAATCTTTGGGTAATATAGTGCATATTTAATATAGTTCTTTCTTTTTGTCCTTGTCCATTTAGTGAAATCATAAGAATGAGTTCTCTTTCAAAGCATATGAGTCATGGCTGTATTAGTGCTTTTGTTGTATTTTATTTATATAAAATGTAAATAATGGTTAAAGGTGTAAGTTTTGATGAAGATTTTTAGTTTTATTTGATGGTTCCAATCATATTTTCATTAACATGGCTACTTAGTTTTCCTTTCACAAGTCTTTCAAGGCATTGAAATTTAAAACATAAAATTTTGGTTATAATTTAAAATTTGTGTTTATTTTTAATTTTTAATGTTTAATAAAATTTGGTAATTTTTTTTTATATAATAGATAAATAATATAATGAGTTTTGGGTAATGTGTCAGAGAAGTTTGTTGTTATTTATTGAGATTCGAGAGTATAATTATTGTATTTATATGGTAGATAGATTATATAATGAGTTCTTGGTTATGAGTATGAGTTAGAGAAGCATCTTTTCCATCTATTGAGAGTACGGTTATGATTACGTTTTTAATATATAACCATAAAGTAATTAATGTGAAGAATCAGAGATTTCTTAGTATCACTTCGAACTTTAATTAAAGTCATTTGACACTTAATAAAGGGTGGCATAACCCTGGATGCGGGTGATTGACATGTTCGATTTTGGTGGCCACTTGGTCCCTCCACACGAAGGCACTTGGCCTCACCATACGGTCGCACCTGCTTCCCGCGTGAAGGCTTTAAATTTGAAACTCTGGGAAGGACGTCGACACCTGCGACATTTACTCCTCCCCCTCGACCTTAGCTCCTGCAAGTTGCACCTTGTCCATTTATGGCTGATGGATCCATCTCTCAATCTCATTTGCATGTTCATCTCTCATTCTCTGCAGACCTTCGTCGCGTCTCTATCCTCTGCTCTACAAACCTCTGTCTCGCTTCCACCTAGTGCGCTACTCCTCAACCCCCCTTTGAGCTTTCTTTTTTAGTCTTGCAAACCCATCAACGCATTGACTCAATGCTAAGAAGACACCGAATGTGATGCCGCTACGGAGGAGGCAAAGGCTCTCCCACTCGCCCTCCAGTTCCAGCAATGGTTGCATACTCCTTGGTATTCTCTGTGGTTGTGGAATAACTAGAGGTCTTTGACCCCCATTTTCTTTCAGCTCAACTCTCAATTCACCTCTCGCAGGAGCAGCATTGCTACTCCAGCTCTGGTAGCAGAAAACGCCTGCGCAAATTGACTCTATCGCGCTCCTCCTCCCCTCGGCCAAGAAAATCCATCGACCTCCCTGTCAAACGCATGGCGGAAGACTCAGACATCGAAGGGCACCCAGCAAAAAGACGCAGAAGCGAACAAGGTGGTCACTCCACTTCGACTCCAGAGCTGGCTCCCCAGCTCTCAAAGAAGGATGAGGCCTTGTCTGACTACGCATGCTTCATAGTTGAGGAGAATCCTCAAATGGAGAATCATGACATCTAGAATCGGTAGCTGTCGAGCCTTGGCTCTCCTTGTTCTCAGTTTTTATATGCTATTCTATAGTTTTTTTTCTATCTTTTTATCTTCCAGCAAACTCACTCACTCAAGTTTATGTTTATGGTGGGTTTCCCCAAGAAGGGCAACTCATTTTTTGAAACGTTGAACTCATTAAGGGATGTTCCCCCCTGAAGGACAACCCATATTTTGAATTTTTGAACTGTCTTCACCCAACAGGGGTTGGTTAATCCAGCAACCCCTATTCTGAAGCTTGAATGTATTTTTTGTACACTATAATAGCATTACTTAGAAAAATAAAATAAAGGGTAGCATAAGGATATTATTTTTTCACTAAATTATTGAAGAATAAGGAAGAGAAAACTCTTCAAAATATTAATATCATTTAAACATTACTATAACTAAATTTAAAGAGAAATTATGTTACAACACAGAAATAGAGAATAAGTGACAGTTAGTATACAATAAAGAAATCATAACACCAAAATAAAATAAAAAAATCAAAAGTATCTTTTTACTATCTAATTTAAAGAAAATTTTAACATACCAAAATAAAATAAAAAAATCAAAAGTATCTTTTTACTATCTAATTTAAAGAAAAAATTAACATGGTTAAAATAAGAAAATAAATTCTCAAAACTTGATATTAAAACTAAACATTAAATAAAAATTAAATCACCTCATGAGATGAAAGAAAACTTCATATTAAAACTAAGAATTAGATAAGAATTAAAACACATTATTAGATGAAAGAATATATGTCTTTATGATATTACATAAATGAGAAATGAAAAAGACTTTCTTTTATAATGTCTTACTTATATAAATATTAGATTTCAAATCTCATAATATTTGTAATATAATTTGATATTTTTTTTAAAACATTTTTCAAGAGAAATAAATTGATCTACTTTTCAGTGCTAAAGCAAGAATAAAGTTGTTAGTACCAAGTCAACCTACAATTATCCTCACTTAAGAATGTTTTTCTCAAACTCAAAATCATTACAACAATATTCTTCAATGCATCAAATCCTATCATGTCACTAACAAAAAATAAATAAAAATTATTCCATCAACCACCCAAAATAACCTTAATTTACATAACTTATCGTCTCATAAAACTAATATTAAAAATTAATTTCTTTACCTCATTATATTTACATTTAAATCAATTTATAATATCAAATTTACATTATAAACCTTAATTTTACATATTTATACAGAATAAGGTGAAATGAGTAGAATTTTCAATGTACATGACGTTGATCAATTGCTACAATCTAGACCCTTTTTTTATATATAAATTTATTTTCCGTTAACGTCCATTAATCAATATTGATGTGATGATATATCGACCTTAATAACATTCCTTTATGAATGTGACGTCCATAACTTCTTCCCCGCCCACATCATTTTCTATTTTTTAATTTTATTTTCCCTAAACATTAAGTAATAGACGTTATTTCAATATTTAATTAATGCATGGATGTTGATTAATGGATTTGACATTGAAATCCACATCATCACATGTTGATGTCGTACATGGCATGAAGCACATTCCATAGAGAAACTCAAATACCTATTGTGGTCGGTTGACGTGTTACTGATATATAAGTTGTAGAATCGGTGTTAGATGGATGTTACATCGACGTGAGAAAGTGTTATAATAATATGGATTTTGGGGGGTTTTTGTTTTTAATATTGACCTACATATCCCATATTTAGTGCATTTTTGGGTGCCAACAAAGTTTAGACAAAATTAGAGTTAGCATAACGTACAAAATAGCATCATTTTGAGTTGGAACTTGAAATTGTTGCATCTTAAGTATGCATGGTTGTTAAATGCTTAAGCTTCAAGTCACTAGTGTGATGGGTCTTTTGTTTTATTATGCTACTTTTACATGGATCTTGGATGATGGATTGATGTGAAAGGACCATGTATGAAATGGAATGGCAATGTGTATTTTTGTGAAAATATATTTGGTGACTAGTGATTTGTATAGAAAATGGTCGTTAAATGCTTAAGCTTTAAGTCGCTAGTGTGATGGGTCCTCTGTGTTATTATGTTACTTTTACATGGATCTTGGATGTTGGATTGATGTGAAAGGACCATGTATGAAATGGAATGACAATGTGTATCGTTGTGAAAATAGATTTGGTGACTAGTGATTTGTGTAGAAAATGGTTGTTAAATGCTTAAGCTTCAAGTCACTAGTGTGATGGGTCCTCTGCTTTATTATGTTACTTTTAGATGTATCTTGGATGATGGATTGATGTGAAAGGACCATGTAGGAAATGGAATGGCAATGTGTATGCTTGTGAAAATATATTTGGTGACTAGTGATTTTTGTAGGAGTGTTTTCTAGTAATAATGTAGGGAATTTGTTATTAGACATTTAATTTGTTAGGGTTGTGGTAAGGAATTTGAAGGGACCTATGTTTTATTATGTTACTTTTACATGGATTTTGGATGATGGATTGATGTGAAAGGACCACGTATGAAATGGAATGGCAATGTGTATTTTTGTGAAAATAGATTTGGTGACTAGTGATTTTTTAGGAGTGCTTTCTAGTAATAATGTAGGAATTTGTTATTAGACATTAAATTTGTTATGGTTGTGGTAAGGAATTTGAAGGGACCTATGTTTTATTTAATTTGATGTGAACGGACCATGTATGAAATGGAATAGCAATGTGTATCTTTGTGAAAATAGATTTGGTGACTAGTGATTTTTTTAGGAGTGTTTTCTGGTAATAATGCAGGGAATTTGTTATTAGGCATTTAATTTGTTAGGGTTGTGATAAGGAATTTGAAATGTTCTAGGGATATTGGAAGATGAATTTAAAGGATTATAAACTATTGTATTTATGAGTGTGTTTTATTATGAAATGTATATAACATGTTTTTTTTTTAAATCTAGTGTTCAATAGTGGTATGAGAGCAGGTATCTTCTTGGCCTACTATCCTCGACTGTGGATTTATGGCCTTCTTGGACTAGGCAAATTCTTGCTTTGACAAGTATATTACTCTATTGAGTGCTCCTTCCATGTTGCTTTTAGAATTAGTGTACTCTTTCTCCCCTTTGCTCACTCTGCTCTTCTTGTCTCCTCTTTGGTTTGCTCACATCCACAAAAATTCTAGTAGTAATGTTGTAGTTTTTGTTTTTTGGAAGGATTATAGGAATTATAGGATACAAAGTGCAATTCTTCAAGTCAACTTTGAGGAGGAAGAAGAAATCATTGTTGTATTCTCCACAATCTAGCTTTGTAACCATGTTGTTATGAAGTTGGAAATCATCTTGTAGTTGCTCCTATCATGTAACAATTGTTCCCTCTATATATCTTGGAGAAAGAGAGATGTTGAAGAGATATCTAGTTGGATAGTTTATCAAAGATATAACTCAGTGGGAGGAAGAGCTTCTCCATGCCCCTTGTCCACACATACATCAAGAATAGTTGGCTCTTGTTGTAGGCTCAAACTAACTCCATTGCAAAAACATTAGCCATGACTCCAGGACATGCCCGAACTATAAGGAGGTCAAGCTCTTCAAACCTACGACCAATTTGTAATAAAACAGTAAAAAGAAAAGAGGAATACAAAATTGGATGGTGCTATAGTAGATAAGTGTAACTTAGAAATTGATAGCCCTTATATTTTGGAACGAAGAAAAGAAACTGAATTTGATTATCCCTAACTAGTTTTGGCTTTGGACATAGTTGATAGCTTGTAGATATTGCCACACAAAAGAGAAACTGACTTTAATTCTCCTTAGTTGGTTTTGGCTTTGGATGAAATTAATAGCTTATAGATTTTGACATAGAGAAGAGTAATCAACTTTGATTCTTCTCTGCTAGTTCGAGCTACTATTATTTCAAGGTTTCTAAAATCAATAATGGTTGAAGGAACAAAGAGTAGAACCCTGGCTTGACGAACACTGATTTCAACACTCCTTTCATTTACCCCACAGAGGATAGAGTACTATGTACTTGTTATAGTAGAACCCTTTTCAAGGCACATCTTGGAAGCATGTTGGACAATATCCCATATTACCACTAGTAATAAAGTGAAAATTTAGGCAGTTATTCATGCAAATGCTATTCTCCACTTTTGAAAGGAGGTGCATTCTATTTCTCAGTATTGGTTATGGTTTTGGACCTCTCTTATAATAATTTGTGGTGTTCTTATATTGTCCATCAAAGTGCCTCTAATAATTAACTCCTCATTCAGATATTAATGTCTTGTAGAAATTTATAAACACAATAATGTATTTCTGGATTCTCCTAATCTAACAAATTAATCTTATGTTAAATACAAAATCCTTCCACTTAATTCTTTGTGGAAATTAAATCGCCAATTTCAAAACACATATGAAGCAAATCAATCACACATAACAAGATGTTTTACCAGGAGATATTAAAGCTAAAAACCCCAACTATCATATATTATGTATATCAATGGAACATGTAAGAATCTCATGCAAAGCTCAACTCATAGAGCTCTCAGTACAATCAACAATCGTCAGACATTGTCATGCATAAATTTGCATATCTATGCACCAATTTCTTGCCTCCTAACAGCCTACCTCCACTACGCAATCCCTGTTGAATAAGATCCATGAATGAATTCGATCTTGCCTTGCTTTCACTGCACAATCCTCATTGGCATCTCCAATGTCAGTGTAGATGCATTGAATGCATCACTATAGTCACAACTGAGAGTCCATCTCACCCTTTCACCTATCTCTCCACTAGGTCTCCATTGGATTTGACATGCAAGTAGTTAACTGTTGTATTTGTTTAGTTGCAAGTAAGACACTACTTGTGAATTAATTTAATAATTAATTCACTCATCTTTCACTAGTGTATCTTTAGTTACAACTAGCACAACTGATTTTAACTCACTTAACTGAGTTAAACTAAATAACAACTCACATAACTACTCTTCCAACTATATTACAACTTTCCACTTTCAGTTATAACGAAGTCCTCCATGCATGAGTCACCAACCACCCTAGGAATTGCGTAATTCCTTCAGCCCACTGATGTGCCACATTTGTTCACTGAAATAAAGTGCTCCAAGAGAATAAATTATTATTTATTGTCTGATTATTATTAAGGGCTAATAATAATCGACACGCATTCTATTTTTAGATTAGCGATCTATAAATAGACTTCGCCCATATTCTAAAATTAGAAATTCATCCAAAGATAGAATTTTCTCAACCATCTAGAATCAACATCCTGCTAATTTTAGAATATGCTCACCATTCTAAAAATAGACATACACCTAAAAATAGCCCGCGGGCCCCACCTAGTGAAGGTGCTTAATTTTCACTAGGCTCATCATCTTGTTGAATCTCGACACTCCCTCTCAATAAGAGAGGGATTATCCTTCACCCCGATCCTGTCTCTATGGTATTCGAATTTTCTCCTGGTGAGCGCCTTCGTCAAAATATCTGCATCTTGATCTTCCGTAGGAATGTACTGAAGCAACATGATCTTCTGCTGCACACAGTCTCTGATATGATGATACCGAATATCTATATGCTTAGATCTATCATGAAACAAAATATTAATTGAGAGTTTAATGAAACTCTAATTATCACAATGAATCACTATAGGATCCAAATGAGAACCAAACAAACCGACTAGGATCTTCCTCATCCAGATAGCCTCACATGCAGCTTGACTTGTTGCCATGTATTCCGCTTCTGCTGAATTGAGTGCCACAAATCTCTATTTCCTGTTGTACCAAGAAACAATTGTAGATCCGGTACTGAAAACCCCTCCTGATGTGCTCTTTCTGTCTGTTGGGTTGCCTGCCCAATCTGCAATTGTGAAGCCATGCAACTTCACCTCATCCATCTGTCTGTACCATAAGCCATACTCATATGTACCCCTGAGATATCTCAGAACATGCTTGCTTGTCTTCCAAAAGAGCTTGGTAGGCTTAACCATCGCTTAACTAAGTTGGTTCACCGCATAGCATATGCCTGGTCTTGTATTAACTAAATACATGAGCGAACCCACCAACTGTCAATAAACAATAGCATCCACTACCTCTGTCGATGTAGCATCCTCTTTCCATCAATTTCCTAGAAGAGGAGTATCCATGGGTTTTCAGTCCTCCATGTGAAACTTATCGAGTATCTCCCGAGCATACTTGCCTTGAGACACAAACAGTTCACCTTCTCGCTGCCATATTTCCAGTCCAAGGAAATAATGAAGGAGGCTCATATCCTTCATCTCGAACTCCTTTGCAAGGTCCTCCTTGCATGAGTGTATCAACTGCTCATCACCAGTCAGTATTAAATCATCAACATAAATAAAAATGATTAAAATCTTACCATCCACCACAATCTGGTATAGGTTTACATCTGCCTCACTCTTAGTGAAGCCATTTCCAGTGAAATAGTTGTCGATCCGAGTGTACCAAGCACAGGGTGCTTGCTTCAGCTCATACAACGCTCTTTTGAGTATTCACACATGCGACTTGCTACTGAAGATCTCAAATCCTTCAGGTTTCTCAATGTACACTTCTTCCTCAATGATCCCATTAAGGAACGTAGTCTTCACATCCATCTGATGAATGTGCCAACCCATCTGCACTGAGAGAGCATGGTTGGTCCTTATGGAAGAATATCATGCGACAGGTGCAAAGGTTTCTTCATAATCAATCCCCTCGATCTGTGAGAAGCCCTGGGTAACAAATCTTGCCTTATACTTCTCAAAACTCCCATCAGCAGCTTGCTTTACCTTGTAGATCCATCTTGAACCTACCATTGATTTACCAACCAGCCTTGGAACAATTTCCCAAGCACTGTTTCTGACAATGGAGT
Organism: Pinus albicaulis; assembly: GCA_034641835.2. NCBI lineage: Eukaryota > Viridiplantae > Streptophyta > Pinopsida > Pinales > Pinaceae > Pinus > Pinus albicaulis. Next base: position 558,922,657 of record CM076569.1, on the reverse strand, counting down.
CATACTCCTCCACCTTGGCATCTACCCATGTGGGCTCCTGCACTGCTTCCTCAAAGGAAGATGGCTTTGTCACGATACACTTGCTCATGAGAGCCATGTATCTGGTATATCGGTCAGGTGACTGTCTCTATCTGCGCTGTGAAGTAGGGACTCCTACATTCTCTGCCACATCAAGCTTCAGCCTCTTAGCTTCTATGGTATGCCTTTTGCCAGTTTTGATGTTTGGCTCTGCGTGAGTGGACTCCTCCACTCCATGATCCTCCTCTTGTGGCTGATCCACATTTTTAGGCTCATCTTTGGGAACAAGCAGTTCCTCCTATGCATGCAAGTGTAGCTCCCTCTCAAGCGACAACTTCATGGCTTTCTCCTCATTGAATTTTATATCTCGTCGCACCATATTCATCCGATTGTTTGGAAAATACACACGATAATTATGGGGTGTTTCTGTGTACCCCACAAATATCCCAAATTCTAGAGTCAGCTCCAGCTTCTTTCTGGCATTCTTGGTCACATGAACATAAACAGATGAGCTAAAAATATTTAAATGAGAAACATCTGGCTTCTTACCAATAAAAGCTTCTTCAGGTGTACTCATGCCAAGTACTCTATGAGGACAAAGGTTTTTCACATAAACCACAGTGTTGCATGCTTCCACCCACAAGTGCATTGGTAGGCCTTGATCATGCAACATAGCTCGTGCAACACCCACGATCGTTCTGTTCTTCCTCTCTGCAACCCCATTCTGCTGTGGGTTATGAGGCTCTATGAGTTCTCTTCAAATTCCTTCTTTGCTACAGAAGTATTTGAATTCATTCGAGATATATTCACCACCATTATCGCTCCGCAAAGCCTTCACTTTCTTCCCCGACTCCTTCTCCACCAATGCTTTAAACTCACAGAACTTTAAAAATGTTTGATCCTTCTTCTACATGAAGAAGTTCCAGCATCTACGAGAATAGTCATCAAAAAAAATAACATAATACCTATGTTTTGTTGTTGAAGCAACCGAGAATGATCCACACACGTCTGTGTGAATTCTCTCCAGGATCACCGAAGCACAATTCTCCTTTTCATGAAAGGTGGTCTTCACAAACTTACCCATAGTACATCCCTTGCACTAATCTGTCTGCGCAAGTGTACCCTTGGGAAGTCCAGTAGAAATTTGCTGCAAAATCTTCAGGACACCATGGTGAAGATGGCCCAATATTCTGTGCCATAATTCGCCCTCATCCCAGCTCACCACTTCTTCTTCTTTGCCCACCATTGTAGCACAACCATCTACCTCCAGCTTGTAGAGATTCTTAACTCGAATCCCTATCCTCTTGGTTTGACCCGTTGTTTTGTGTTGTAGGAAAGCTTTTCCCTCATTGAAAACAACTTCATAACCTATGTCCTCCAACATCGTGACTGAGACCAAGTTCTTCTTCAGACTTGGAACATGCATAACATCTTTCAACATAAATGGCTTACCTGACTCCCTCTCAAAGGTAATGTTTCCAATTTTGGTCGCACTGTATCTACCATCGTCGCCCATCTCTATATGCATTTGGAGATCTTTCTCCTCCAAGTCACTAAACAACTCCTTGTCTCTCGTCATGTGGAAGGAAGCACCACTATCAAGATACCACATTGATCCCATTGCACTTGAAACCAAGCATGTGATTAAAGAGAAATCAAGTTCAAATTTTGAGGCAAGGGCCTCACTAGCTACAGCTCCAACAACCTTCTTGTTCTTCTTTTTCTGTGGGTAGTTAGTGGCGAGATGCCCATGTTCGTGACAGTGAAAACACTTCACCTTGGACAAATCCAGCTTCTTGCCTTTAGCCTCAGATTTTGGATGGGATTTCTTCCCCTTCCCTTTCTTCGCTTTGGCAGCCAAAGAACAATCCTCTTCATCATCATGTTTTGATGAAGAGCCATCCTGGTATTCCGCCTTATCTCCTCCTACACTAGATACGACCAAAATCGCTTCCAATCTGGCAGTTTCTCCTGCCCATTGATAGAGTCTTGATAACTGTGCCAACTCTTCGAAAGTCCAAGGAGAACCAAGCACACCAAGTCATCATCTGCAACTGCAATTCCCACACTCCCCATCTCATCCCTACATTGGACAAACTTTGTGAGATACTTTGGAATATTGTCGCCCTTCTCCATTTTGATTTTTCTGAGCTTATCTTTCAGCGCCAACTTCCTATGGTTGCTGCTGCTTTGGAAAATATTTGTCAAAGCCTTCCACATTGCAAATGGAGTGGCTTTCCTATGAAGGCTTGACACAATATGGTCTTTCACACCTTCCAACAGAATTATTCTTGTCTTCACTACTTTATTTTTCCAGGCGTCAAGTAATGCAACATCCATCGAAGTGGGCTTAGGAACATCGTTGTCGATGAACTCCTTCAAACCATTATCTTCAAGCACCGCCTCCATCCTATACTTCCAGGATATGTAGTTGGAGCTACCCTCGAGTGCATACTCCAACCGCAACCCATTGAAAGCCATTTCAATGTTTACTCAATTGTCGCACCAAGAAATTCTTGCAGCAAATTCGAATTGTCCACCAGCACAAAACTCAACACCGCTTCAATATTGCAATCTCTAGTGATCAACAATGCTCTTATACCATGTAGAAATTTATAAACACAATAATCTATTTCTGGATTCTCCTGATCTAACAAATTAATCTTATGCTAAATACAAAATCCTTCCACTTAATTCTTTGTGGAAATTAAATCGCCAATTGAAAAACACATATGAAGCAAATCGATCGCACATAACAAGATGTTTTACCGGGAAATCTTAAAGCTAAAAACCCCAACTATCATATATTATGTATATCAATGGAACATGTAACAATCTCATACAAAGCTCAGCTCATAGAGCTCTCAATATAATCAACAATTGTCACACACTATCATGCAGAAGTTTGCATATCTGTGCACCAATTTCTTGCCTCCTGATAGCCTGCCTCCACTGCGCAATCCTTGCTGAAGAAGATCCCTGAATGAATTTGATCTTGCCTTGCTTGCACTGCGCAATCCTCATTGGCATCTCCAATGTTAGTGTAGATGAATTTAATGCATCACTATAGTCACAACTGATATTCCATCTCACCCTTTCACCTATCTCTCCACTGGGTCTCCACTGGATCTGACACGCGAGTAGTTAACTGTTGTATTTGTTCAGTTGCAAGTAAGACACTACTTGTGAATTAATTCAATAATTAATTCACTCATCTTTCACTAGTGTATATTTAGATACAACTAGCACAACTGAGTTGAACTCACTTAACTGAGTTAAACTAAATAACAACTCACATAACTACTCTTCCAACTCTGTTACAACTTGCCACTGTCAGTTATAACGAAGTCCTCCATGCATGAGTCGCCAACCACCCTAGGAATTGCATAATTCCTTTAGCCCACTGATGTGCCACATATGTTCACTGAAATAAATTGCTCCAAGAGAATAAGTTACTATTTATTGTATGATTATTATTAAGGGCTAATAATAATCGACATGCATTCTATTTTTAGATTAGTGATCTATAAATAGACTTCGCCATCTTCTAAAATAGAAATTCATCCAAAGATAGAATTTTCTCAACCATCTAGAATCAACATCCTGCTAATTTTAGAATATGCTCACCATTCTAAAAATAGACATACACCTAAAAATAGCCTGCGGGCCCCACCTCGTGAAGGTGCTTAATTTTTACTAGGTTCATCATCTTGTTGAAACTCAAAATGTCCCAATAATTAAATCATTGTCAAGCTCAAAGAATCGATGACACATCAATTCAACTCTAGGATCAAGAATATTTGTAGCTAGAAAATAGTCATTTTATAATTCTACTTGCTAAATGGGTACATTTTCAGTAGAAGCCAACACCCTCCATTTGTTGAGCTCAAATTTATGATTTACAAGAGTTGTTGAGTACTCTAATACTTTCCATTTCAACAATCATTCACCATAGTCGACAAAGCAACTCGTACTAATGTTTTAACCTATTTACAAGATTCGAAAGTGAAAATTTTAGTTTCTTCAACTTGAATCTTAGCTCCAATTGGATGAATTACAACAAAACAATCATAATTCTAAACTACTTGTTCAGAAAAGTTGTATGTTTGAGTTTGAGGAATAATTTTCTCAGTAGCCATCACATTATCAAATTAATGATGCCACTTCAAAAGCATATTCAAATGAAGATGAAGTTCCACTGGTATTATAGCCTTAAAAAACACCCTCATGAGCCCTTGAGGATCTATTGATGTCATATGCTAAGACACTACAAGTTTTCCCCTTGAAAAAACATTTTTGAGCATAGTTGCACCCATCCTTTAGAGCATAGTGTGCTTGGTCATTGTTTGCATTAGTTGTAACACAAAATAGTCATTGGTTGCACTACTTCCAACCGTGACCACCCTCCCAACTTTTGAATTTGACAATCCCAAGGAGAATCTGCCCAAGATGGAATTTACACCTTGTATGTATCACCCAAAACTAGCCTTCAAACTCAAGATTCACCCAAATCACTTAAGCATTTGAGCTCATCCATTCACCCCAAAATAACATGTGTTCCATCCATATAATGAAGACCATATCAAGGTAAAATGAGATAGAAATTTGAAGTAAACTTATGCTATTGAGATTTATATTGTTGGTTATATTGCTGTGAGGCCCAAGGGAGGATGAGGACAAGGAGAAAGAGACAAATATGACCAAGTTAAGGTAACTTGATTCACATATTATATTGTTGTTTATTCTACTTAATGGAATGGATCTATATGATTTCCCCCTCTTTAATTCTTGTTGATTATGCATGCATGTTTTATATGGTTATTTATTGTTTGCGGAAAAATAATGAATGGGTTGAGACCCCGAGTTCGGGAACAAGGGCCAACAAAATCTTTGATGTAGTCTAGCACAACACTGACATTTTCACCTTATTCAGGACGAATAAGGCATCTCACCCAAGGTGTGTTGTGACCTTAGTCACTTAAGAGATGGAATCCAATGTCAGAAATAATCACATGGAAAATACCAATGCTAATAAACCCATAATTATACCAGTTAAGAATTCAATTGCAACAAATCAAGCGCATGAAGAGAAAGAACATCATACAGGTGCAAACATATTAAATTTCTAAAAAGCCACATAAACCCACACACATAGTACCTATGTATCCATGTAATATCTTCTTATATTAACTTCCGCAACACTACAACATTACATCCGGCTCAAAATCCTCATAGACAAAACATGAAACTAACCCAAAAGAGTAATACACAACTAAGATAACAAGAATAATGCGAGCTCAAAAAACTCTGCAATATCATTTCAATATCCTTTACAAACTCTCTCTCCTATTCTTTTCCCTCTGACCTTATTTATCTCTGCGCTTACTTAGACTTCCCCTTCTCCCTTGGAGGCTTCGCACTTTTCCTCTTTCGACTGATTCTACTACTCGGTTGTTAGAATTCCTTTATGCTCGGTTGTGGCTACCTAAGTCCCGACTTCTTTGGCCATTCTTCTGCAATTGCTGGTATTTGGTAGATCCCTTCCTCCAGTTGTCTCATCCACAACTTCTGATGATTATCTTTGGCATAATGTGGTCAACTTTCCAACGTGTCACCTATTTCCCAAACCGAAGGACCCAACAGGCCCCAACCACAATCTATTGGCTCGTCCCTGAAACAATCCTTTGCAGGTGCTATTTGTGTTGCTAATGATGTTGATTCTCCTCCCTACATTGCTTCCCCTTGGTCAGTTGCTTCTCTTTGGTTGGTTCATTCAAACAAAGTACCCAACTCAAGGACGGATTCAATGGCTACATTTTTTATTTGTGTGTATGTGTTGAGAGTCGTATGCCATGTGCCTGTGAGGGTGTATGCCTGAGCAAGGAACTGCATCATGAGTTCGACAGTAGGATGGGTCAGGCTTGTCAGCAGTAGAGTGTTCCACTGCATGTCGGTTTCCTCACTGAGCTCCTGCAGTTTGTCCAAATGATCCCGTGCTAGCAGCTTAAGGTCAAGGATGATTTGCTTGGCCTTGTCCAATTCATCTTCAATTTTCTATATTTGGGTCTCGAGGTCATCCACCTGTGCCAGAAGTTCCTTTCGTTGGGTCTTATCTTTGGTACCCATGGATTTATTAAACAAATGATTAGCATGATGACGCAGAGGATAAAAAGGTTGATTCTTCATTGCTAGACTACCAGACCAGTCATGAACTTGTTCCAAAAGGCCTTGAGATTCTTCTGCAACCTTGATGATTGAGGATTTTAACACCGCCACTTCTGTTATTTTTTTCTCAATTTCGTCTGCATACTGGGTGGTAAGATCGAGTAATGTGCTTTGAGTGGAAGTAATACTCCTCTTAACCTCTCGATTGGTCGAGACAAGGTCAACGTAGACTGCTTTGATGTGATCGCATCATTCAACAAGGGTGTAGGAGGATAAATATTTCATGGCATCTAGCACAATTTCTGCGACTGATGGCCATAGTACCTAGAATTTTACAGTAATCTGGTCAAATTGACTTTGGAGATGATGCTTCTCCTAGAGGAGATGATCACGTTTTGCTGAAAGGGAAAAAATTTGTTGTTTTTGTTGCTCATTTTAATAAGCTAGAATGTTTGACAAGTCCTTTTCTTGCGCATTCAACCAGTTGAATAAAAGTAAATAATTGGGTTGAGGACCAGCCCTGGAGATCGTCGAGGCCCATTGTCGAAGGTTTAGGAAACTGAATCTACAACGAATATCCACTAGAAGCTGATTTTTTAGAGTCCCCCTAGGGATATGTTACTCGTTGCGAGGGCTTGACTGTCTATGGATCAGTGCAGATGGCGCTGGGGTGGGTCAGTGATGACAAGACGGGATCAAAGGGAAGGGGTAATGCGTGGAAGGTGGTGGGAAGGGGAGGGGTAATAATCTACCTAGTGACTGTGAGTGAGCCCAATTTAAGTAAAAAAGATAACATGGATGTCTATGCGGTATCTATGCTTGTAATGCGGGCTTTGATTGCCTCACTCGTATTTGTAGTGATTGATTGGATAACGAAGTCGACCTCCATTTCTTTTTCTATGTTGGGCAGAGTTCCATATGGAAGGGTATTTGAAATGGTGGCAGATTTATAGGTTGTGTGAGGTGATGGATTGTGCGATCGTGGTGGCGCGACAAAAGTGGAAGGTGGATTTTCCTTGAGGATGGGTGAAGTGGCATGTGAATGGGGTTCTTCATCTGTGAGATCAAAAATTGGGGTGGAGGTGGTCGTAGTATGCTTCCTGGACCTAGATGGTGGATTAGTGGCAAGAGGTCAAGGATTCAGAATTGTGGGTTTTGATTGAGATTGTGGGCCCACTGTAGGGATCGAAGCAAGAAGAGGGCTAAAAATCAAAGAATCAGAAAAACTTGAATTTTGAAACTCATAAAAGGTGTTAAATGGAATTACTAAGGTACCAAGATTCATCATGGTTTCTTATATCGACTGCATCTGCGTCTCGAGCCTCTTGATGACTGATTCCAGTGTCTCTTTGGGCCATTCGCTTCCTTGATTTCGTGGGGGTTTCTCCCAGTAGTGGTTGGGGTACCATTCCTCCAAACAAATATAGATGCCTCCCCTCCCGAACTTCTCCAACAATCACCATCCAAGCAGAGACTTCAGTGTGGATCTCTAGTTAACATAAAATTTTGGGGGCCACATCTGAAATGTGTCGGGATGGATACACTTCAACTGTATCTAGGCGTTTCCATGGTTTATTTTAAATCACATATCTTGTGAGTAGTCATCAAGGAGTGATTTCAATATTATTTTTGTAGCCTTGGTGACTTCCAACAACTTCCTATACCAACCGGAAAAGGGGGCCTCATTAATTTCTTTGTTGTTGGCGTCCATGAAGGTCTGCCAAGTCACATATATGAGAGAAAATGGTTGGTCTTCAGTAACCGGTGCCATCTCCCAACCTTCTAGTGGGAGCCATTTCCACATAGCTAATGTAATTACGAGATACCCATAAGTAAAGTGGGTATCCCTTTTATATACATCTTTGCAAGCCTAAAAAAGTTATTGTAGTAAAAATCTTCACCAATTCAACTGTGTGCCATACACAGAAGCTTACGCAACTGAAATGGTGTCTAACATACACTTGCCTCTCGGAAAATTTTGCATGAGCTTCCCAAAAATTATGTAACAAGGGAATTTTAGGTTGGGAATATTAATTGGCTTGATCACAACACCCTTGCCTCCTCGGTGGGTACTATACATGTTATAATAGTTGGCATCGCCCATTCTCTTCCCCTATTTGGAAGCAGTTTGAAACATAGTGGATACTACTGCTCTAACAATAGACAATCATGTGAGTCTCTGAATATCAAAATCATGTATCTAATATTATTTTTCTGTCCATAATGATCCTCCATGCATCATTGTGAAGAGGAGTTTCGTGCACTACATAGTGACTCATATCGTGCTGAATACTGGAAGACTCCTCCTCCTCCTGTTCAGTAGTGTTGACCTCTGGATTCCCCTGAAGTCTTGTGTAACCTTTATTGATTGGCTTCCATCATCCTTGATTACTAGTTCTGTGTAGACCTCTCACTTAAGCGCTTGAAACTAGAATGAATCTGAGAGGTCATTGTAGACAAGCACTAGTTTATCATACTTGCTGTAGAGGTGTTATTTCTTCATTATTCTTGAATTTTTCTCAACTTATGGAATGGAAATTACAGTGTTTTTCATTGTTACAAAGCGATGGTGATATACAAATAACCCAAGGGGCTTGAACTTGGGTTGGGAATGGGGAAAATTGGACACAAAATCTAGATTTGGCAAGTTTTCCACCTCGGTTCTTGGTTTTGAGAAACTTATTGTTGCCATGCAGATTAAATAGAAATCCTGACATAACGTTTTTTATTAGACCACTTAAAATTTTAATACAATAACTTTCCCCACTTGGTGTCAACTATGGCAACAATGAATACAGATAGCTGGACTTGACTCAGATGACCCAAAATTGAAAAAGGAGGGTAGAATTGATGGGTAATTACAGTGTTGTGATGGGAGATGCCTAGAAGTCGATGATGGATCATGCCAAACATATTACGAGAAATATTTATCCCAAATTCGAATTGACACAAGGAATTATTTCTTAATTATGACCGATACAACTACTGAAACATGTGGCTCCCTAACCAAAAGTAGTTGTGGTGGGGTGAAAATACCTCCACAACTAAAAGCCCCAACGAAAGTTTTATTTTGGATTGAATTCAGCTGGAACAAATGATCAACTAAATTAACTAATGAAACTGACACACTAAAAATAACTGTCTGACTCTTCCTAAACCTACCTACAATCCCCTCTCGAAGATTCGATCAATTTGGTGCAGAATCATTCGAGCCATGGAAAGGTTTCAAGCATGCACCATTCACCCATCCAAACTATAAGACACCATGCGGTTGTGCGAGATTCACAGCTCCTGATTCCTTCACTTTCGCAACAATGAAGGGTCCCAACCAATGCATTTTCATCTTCCCATGAAACTTTCAGAATTTATTGTCATACAAAAAAACATGTCGTCCAACTGCAAAATATTTCTACTTGATATGCGTGTCATGCCATGCCTTATGCCTCTTATTTTCGACAGTTTGGTGGAACTCTGCCAAAAATATAGCCTCATCCAATTCCCAGAGCTCTTCCAACCACGTTGGAATTGAATCTTCTTCCATCATGTGAGTGACCTGTGCAATGAAGAGGCTGGGTATCATAAACTCAGCGGGTACTATGACTTCTCATCCATATATCAACTAGAAGGGCATATACTTATGTAAGCGCTTGACCTTTGTACGATAGGCCCATAGAGTATCTCACACCTGCTCATCCCAATCATCTTTGTTGGCCGAGCATAACTTGGTGAGTCCTCTTTCTAGGATTTTGTTGAAAGCTTCCATAGTATCGTTTGCTTGAGGGAAATATAGGCTGCTCATATGGTGTTGTATCATAAAGTTATGTAGTAACAAGCTGATTGTTTCATTAAGGAAATGGGTCCCCTAGTAACTTGTGAGGGTTCGGGGGCACCCAAATTGAGTGATGATATTCTCGGAAATGAGTCTGGTGGAAGTTTCTACAGTGCAATATTTTATTGGTGTGGCCTCAACCCATCTGGTAAGGTACTCTTTGGCGGTGATAATATATCTGGTGTGGGAGTGGCATGCTGACAGGTTGATAGGTCCTACAAAGTCATTTTCCCATTTCTCAAAAGACTACAGTGCTTTTACTGGTTGCAAAGGCATTTCATACCGGTGCGATGGCTTTCCAACCCTTTGGTGAATGTCACACCTCTTAACGTATTCCCTTACATCTCAAAAAATTGTGGGCCACCAGAGTCCTGTCTATAACACTTTCCTCACGGTGGCCTTCCCCCCAAAGTTCCCTCTTGCAACTCCTGAATGACACTCCCAAAATACATCTTGTCTCTCATGATCAAGAACAAATCTATGTAGTATTTGATTAAGGCCCAACTTATACAGCGATTCAACAATCAATTGGTAATATGTAGTGTAGGCTACCATGTGCCTTAGTTGTGTCATTATGTACCCCTACGAGCATTTACCTATGGCTAGAAATTCTTTCCAAGTAGTATGGTATGGCTTCGACTCGAAACAGGTCAACATATGGTATTTTATCATCTATTGACACTTTAGTTTTGCCTTACTCTAACCAAGAAATGTGATCGGGCCCCAAACTCATTCAACTTAGCTTGAAAATTACTTCAAATGTGAATTCCTAGGACAACAAAATCCATCTGCAAATCCTTCCTTTGAGTATAAGATTGTTTACTAAGTACTTTAGGGCAAAGTGATGAGTGAAGAATTTTGTAACAAACTTGGTTAAAAATCCATGTAATAAAGTTAATAAAGGTAAAATAAGACCTTGATCATGGGACACATATTCCAAGATGAATGTAGGGGAAAACACAGTGAAGGGTATCAATTTTGATTAATTAATGGCTATGGGAATTGACAAAGGAAATGGCAAATAAGTGGGAAGGAAAAGTGGCATTTATTGGCATTTTATTTATGAAAATAATGGAAAATAGGAGAAAAGGAAGGTGAAGGGTCACAAGTTGCATGTGAGGAGGAAAATGAAGGAAAATAATTGAAAACTGAAGAAAATAGAGGTCTCATTAATAGAAAGGCTTCTGAGGATCAGTTGGCACCTTTTGTTAGTTCAATTTTGGAGCTCTCTCTCTATTCTCTCTCTCATACTCTTGGAAACGTAGGGTTTCATTGGAGCACTCTTGGAGGAGTGTGGCATACTTGGGATTTGGATCAAGAAGGAAAAGGAAGATCATGAAAGCACAATAGGACATCGTGATCAACAACTACATCGGGTTTTTCTTGTAGGTACCGAGTTGCATGTATGGTTTCCTTGCTAGTTTTCGCATGCATGGCATATGCATGTGGTTTCTTGGTTATGATTTGTCATTGGCATGGAGGATTGCCTAGATTGACAGTGGTTTTTCCTAGCCTTTCCATTTCCTGGATAGCCATGTTGTTGTGGGTTAAATTTTATTTATTTATTTATTTTTTAATTTTATTTATTTATTATTATTATTTTCTTTTTCTTTTTTTAATTTAATTTAATTTAATTTAATTTATTTATTATTTATTTATTTATTTTATTTTTTTCTGGTTGGTTCTCATGTTCCTTTGGATGTGGGTTGAGTTATTAGTTCCTGGAAGCCTTGGTTGGACAAACGCTCTAGAAGCCCTGTAATAACATGGGCTGAGTTACTAGTCCTGGAAGCCTTGGTTGGAAAAATTCTTTGGAATCCCTTGGGGGGTTGAGTTACTAGTCCTAGAAGCCCTGGTTTGAAAAACACTCTGGAAGCCCGAAAATAGTTATGGGTTGAGTTACTAGTCCTGGAATCCCTGGTTGGAACAAACGCTCTAGAGACCTAGAAAACTTAGGTAGAGACCAATCTGGTGATGGTTAGTGATGTTCGACCGTGAGTTGGAATCACTCGTTGCGGGTTGAGGTGGCTTGGCCTCTAGAAGCCCTGGTTTTATTTTGTTTGGTTTATTCCATGAGATCCCAAATTCATCCTTGGAATATGGCACGATGTTTACTGGTTGAAAGAAAGATTTGGTTCATCCTATTCTATGGTCAGGTGGTACGTGGAAGTCCCTGACCTGGTTTCATTTTACACATGTTAATAAGATCTCTTTCCCTGTTGTATTTTATGGGTAAATATACTTGCTCATGTGTGGTTTTTATGGTTGTTATATCCTTGTTATTTATGTTGATTATATGCTAGTTATGAGTATATTTTATGACAAACTTGGTGTATGGATCTCATCATGTTTTGATTAGAAAATGAATAAACATTAAATATATGAACTAATAGTTGATAATACAACTATTTTGATAAGGCATCAATGATTCTTAACAATTTTAATATAAGTATGAGACCCCTATGCTCATATATGTTGTTATGACCTATATATTGCATATTTGTGACATGTTTTATGAAATGCCTGTAATGGCTAGTAGGGGCCAGATCAAGTATTTGTATCAAAATTTTCACTAGTATCTTTTTTTCCATGTTATTTATCATTTTTGAAGTTTTCATGAAGTTTTAGATAGTGTCCTGAGTCCTGGCTGTGAAAAAGTGGCTCAAAATATGGGTCTCTAGCACAAAAATAGTTTGAAAAATACACAATCGCTGGCATGCCTTGTTATGGGAGTGACTAGAAGGCCTTAGTCACTTGCAGGGCTTGTCATGGGAGAAATTAAGGGTCTAGGTCAATTAAATGATGAGTTTTATAAGGGGTTGGCCACTTGGAAGGATTGGTTGGCTCCTGAAGGTTCTGTAGTAAGTGTGGAAGGTCAGATTGGTTGTGTTATGTCGGTTCCACTTCCTTAAGGTGACCTAGGAGGTTGGACCACATCATAGTAGACCCTTGTCACATGTTTACCCCAGAAGATTGGTTAAATTAGTTAAATGTGGGAGAAGGGTGGTTACAGAGTTGTATCAGAGCATGGATCACCCCTTGGACTGGATGGGCAGTGTGTTGATCATGCATACATATCGATTTCATATGTCTTTTGTATGCTTGGGGTCTATGTGCTTGTTGTGTATGCATGGTGGTGGTAATGGTTGCAGTTGTGTTTCCATGTGAACTTTGATAGTGTGGATGTGTTTATCATGAGTATGTGATGGTTATGCACTGGTTATGCATGTTAGTGTTTAATGTATTGTTTATGAATGTGTGTCGTCCATTTGTTGTTACACATGCATTGTGTCCAGTTGGTGTTGTAGTTGTGGAATCATGCATGGTAACTGGATGATGATTGAGATGATGTCTATATGTTGTTATGATTATGATTATACATGTATTGTGCTAATATGGTTGGTCTTGCAGATGAGAAATCCTCCCAAAATTATACTGAGGTATGTTCGTTTGTTTATGATTTGGTTTACCTAACATAGTTTTCCTTGCAGGAAAAGAAGAACAAATATGGTTAGCAGAATGGTAGACTATAGTTCACGAGATTCTCCCTATGGAGTATCTGAATGTGAATATTACTTTTTCTATGCTAAAATCCAATTCAGAATATAAAGAAAGTGCTTGACTATTGAGAGGTTAACTGCAAGTTTAATATGAGTTTTTATGTGAATTTCATGAGAAAATTAACATAAAAAAAAACATTGAACAACAACATCTAATAGACATGAACATCACCATAAAAAACCACACAACAAAACATGATGAAGGAGTTCACCCTGTCTAGGATATGACTCCTTGGTTCCAGCTTCCAATGGCTTGTCCTTCTTCTATTATGCTCAAAAGTGTGATTACATGTGTTTAAAATTCTCAAACAACTTTGAAATCTATTACATCAGCTCCAGAATGCCCAAAAATGTCTGTGTAGCCTCTTTTTGCATCGAATTTGTGTTGGGTATGTGTTATATTATTTCCATGACTAGTCACGCGCGAGGGGGTCACAAGGGGGAGACAACCCCCTCTGTACGTTGCGTTGGGCGTTGCAGGGGGGGGCGGTAGCCCCCCCTGTTCGGGGTCCGAGGCAGCGCCCCAGGAAAAAAATTTTGGACCTTATTTTTCGGTGGGCCGACCCGCCCATGGTTTTGTGCATGGGTTTGCACATGGTTTTGGGGCATGATGGTTTTCGACCCTTGGTATTTTGTAGATCCGGTCAAGGGAACTATAGTTATGTTCTAATCCAGGGTTAATGGATTGGGGTTTATGTATGCTTCGGCATGTATATATATGTGTTGTAACACTAAAAGGAATATAATAAAAAATCAAGTTGGTTGTCCCGATTTTGGATCCAAGGGAAAATCTCTGTGTATATCTATTTTATATTTTATGCTCTCGCTATTGATTATTTTATGTTTTTAAGATTCGTTTGCAGATAATATTTGTACAGGGTTCAAACCTACATTTGGTATCGGAGTTGTTTCGGCTTCAAGGGGATGCCTTTGCTGTTGAGGGTTTTTTGCTCGGGCCTGTGGTAGACCCCGTTTAGTGGGAGACCTGCGGATCGATTCTTGTGGTGAAAGAAGATGGTGAGCGGCGGGAAGATAGAGATCGAGAAATTTAATGGTCAGAGTTTTGAGTTGTGGAAGATGGAGGATTTGCTGGTGGATAAAAATCAATGGATCGCGATAGATCTGGGTACTAAACCAACGGAAATGTCAAATGAAGATTGGAAGAAGCTGGATCGGAAGGCAAAGAGAACAATACAGTTGTGTGTCTTAGATTTAGTATTGTTGAATGTATCTGGGGAAGCTATGGTGAAGACCTTGTGGGACAATCTAGGGACATTGTACCAATCGAAGTCTCTGGTGAATAAATTGTTCCTGCGGAAAAAGTTTTATAACTTGAGGATGAAGGATGGAGACTCGGTGACAGAGCATCTGAATGCCTTCAATACTGTGGTAATTCAGTTGTCATTTTTTGATATTAAAATCTCAGATGAAGATAAGTTCATTAGTTTGTTGTGTTCTCTACCAGACTCATGGGACAATTTGGTTATTGCAATAGGTAGCAATACAACTACCTTGAATTTTGATGACATTGTCTCAGCCTTACTATCGGAGGAAATAAGGCAGAGAAATATGGAGGGTCAGAATGGAGATGCCTTATTTGTACGAGGAAGGTCCCAGAATAGAAACAAGAATAAGGTTTAGAGTGGGAGATCTAAATTTAGAGGGAGATATAAATCTCCTGGAAATTTTGTAAAGGTGTGCTGAAAATGCGGAAAGGAAGGGCACTACAAAAGGGATTACAGATCTAAAGCTCCTGAGAAAGGAAAGAGATCTGACGACGCTCCTTCTGCAAAGGAAAAAACCAATTCGGATGAAGGTGGGGATGTGTATTTGGCTTCTTCTTAAAATACACATGTAGATCATGAGTCATGGTTGATTGAATCGGGTGTATCCTTTCACTTCACTCCCCATAGGGAGTGGTTCTGCGAGTATGAGAAATATGATGGTGGTGATGT
This sequence comes from Pinus albicaulis, assembly GCA_034641835.2. NCBI lineage: Eukaryota > Viridiplantae > Streptophyta > Pinopsida > Pinales > Pinaceae > Pinus > Pinus albicaulis. Next base: position 558,907,130 of record CM076569.1, on the reverse strand, counting down.
CTTCCTAGGGGATGATAGGAAGGCCAAAATCGTCAGACATGGAAAATTCAAGCTGAAGCTGCAAGGTGGAAGGATTAGAACACTTCTTGGTGTTCTGCACATTCTTGCATTGGCTAGAAATTTGATTCCTGTAAGAAAGATGGATGATGCAGGTGTAAAAACAGTGTTCGAGAAAGATACCTGTAAGATGGTTTGGGGAGCATTGGTATTAATGCGGGGAGTTTGTATTGGAACTCTGTACAAGCTTCAGGGTACCACTGTTATTGATGGGTGCAACAGTTCTGTGGTTTCCAAAAGTGGAGTGGAAAGCCTAGCGGTCTCTGGAGAAAAGACCATGCTATGACATCAAAGGCTTGGACATATTGGAGAGAAGGACCTTCAGATACTGCATGGAAATGGTATGGTATAAGGTATGTCTAATAGCTCTCTAGATTTCGATTTCTGTAAACATTGTGTATATGGGAAGTAGAATCGGGTGAGTTTTCCTTCTGGTGCTAAGAGGGCGAACAAGATATTAGAGCTTGTGCACAGTGATGTGCTTGGACCTGTGTCGGTTCCATCACTGGGTAAGTCTGTGTACTATGTTTCATTCATATATGACTTCTCAAGGAATACATGGATATATTTCTTGAGGAATAAATCTGAAGTCTTTGACAAATTTAAATAATTTAAGGCTCTGGTGGAAAAACAGACAGAGAAGAAGACAAAGGTGTTGAGGACAGATAATGGTGGGGAGTTCTGCAAGAAGGAATTTGAAGAGTTCTATAAGAAGTGTGGTATAGCACGGCAGAAGAATACTCCATACACACCTTAGAAAAACAGAGTTGTAGAAGGAATGAACAGAACGTTGATGGAAAAGGCAAGAAGCATGCTCAGTGGTACCGGGTTAGGACAAGAATTTTGGGCATAGGCAGTGGAGACTGCATGTTACTTGGTTAATAGATCACCTTCATCAGCGTTGGAGGATAAGACTCCACATGAGGTATGGACTGGTAAGAAACCCTCTCTTTCACATTTGAGGGTATTTGGATGTGATGAAAATGTACATGTTCCAAAGGAGAAAAAGACCAAGTTGGATAATAAATCTGAAAGGTGCATCTCTATTGGGTATAAGGATGGTTTAAAGGGTTACAAGATTTGGAACTCGGAAACAAGGAAGGTTGTGTACAGCTGAGATGTGGTGTTTAGAGAGGTGAAATATGTTGTTAAACATGAAGTCCTACTAAAGGAACCTGAGAAGATAGAGTTTGAGCTAAAGGAGGATGAATTAGACTCTACAATAGAAGAAGACCTAGAAGATGAAGAGCCACAAACTCCAGCCGTGAGAAGATCAGTTCGGGAAAGAAGACAACCAGAAAGGTATAGTCCATCTTATTTATGTTCAAATTTTTCTTTAACTATTATTGATTATGATCCCAAAACCGTCAGGGAGGCAGTAGATTCAGAGGATGGAAAAATCTAGAAGGAAGCCATGGTTGATGAAATGGCATCCTTGCATAAAAATGAGGCATGGGATTTGGTGGAGTTGCCGGCTAGAAGGAAGCCCATTGGGAGAAAATGGGTGTTTAAGAAGAATATGAATGTAGAAGGCAAGGTGGAGAAACACAAAGCTCGGCTGGTAGAAAAATTTTATTCCCAGGTGCCGGGAATTGATTTTGGTGATATTTTTTTCTCCTGTTGCCAAAGTTACTGCTATTAGATTACTTTTATTTGTTGCTGCTGCATTTTATTTTGAGGTAGAATAGATGGATGTGAATACAACATTTCTTCACAGGGATCTGGAAGAGGAGATCTACATGAAACAACCTGAAGGCTTTATGGTGAAGAGGAAGAAAGAACTAGTTGTTGGAAATACTGAGAGGGGGGTGAATCAATATTTCTTTTCAATTGTTATTTTTGCTAGTTAGATCACTTATATTTAGAACACAAAATGAACAATAAGAATAAATGCTTTTATTAATTTCTTCTTTACAATAAATCAAGTACAATATATGTAGGACTCCAACCTTAGATGAAGACACCAATCTTCAATCTCTCAGGCTCCAACTTGTATTTTCCAAGCACTGACTTTTACTTCCAAGGCTCCAACCTTGTCAATTCTGAGGCACCAGCCTCAAGGGCTCCAACCCTATATCTGGTACAGGCTCCAACCTGGTCTCTTGAGGACTCCTATCCTCTAGGGCTCCAAAATTATCTTCCAAGGCACCAACCTTGTCTCTATGAGGCTCCAACCTCCTGCTTCAATTCGTCAAGATATATTTGGTTATACTTCACGGCTCCCAATGTCTTCTTCAACGAGCCCTATCAATATTCACTTAGTCTTCATTGTAGTCTCCACATTACGTCATCAATAACAATCTTTTCTTCTTAGAAGGTATCACCACTGCTCTTCATCATACCCAAACAATTTCTCCAAGTTACCTCATGATGAAATCATGGTCTTCAAGACTTCCATCAATGCTTGATGATGTCATAAGGTGTCTTCAATCAATTGCACAAGTTATGCACAAGGTTTTCCAAATAGCTTCAAGTACAATGATTACTCCAAACTCTTCTTCAAGGCTTCAAATCTACTCAAATATCTCTTTGAATAGACTTTAAGATGTTCCTTAAATTCTCTTCTAAGGATGCTCCATGTCGTTATTCAATAGCCTCTTCAAAATTTGCAACCAAGTGTCTCCAAGTCTTCTCTACACTTCATCTCCAAGGATGTCTTCAAGATGTCTTCAAAATGAATCCAAAAATCTCTCCAATTTGTTCTACGATTGTCTTCAAAAGTTTTGTACAATAAGTCTTCTCTAAAAATGAATTCGATACTGTTCTTCCAAAGTGCCTTCACTATATTATTGCACAATATGTATACTTAAAAATAGGACCCAAATTATGTTTCCAAACAATCCTTGTGCTTGTCTTCAAAGAGGTGTTCGGATCTGCTTTAATTATGTTGAAGACTGCTCCAACAATTTTCTTCAATCTGGCTTCGGTAAGCTCAATAACTGGCCCAAATCTCACAAGATATTTGCTCAAATATAGCACAAGTATGAAAATTCTTAGTCACAATTCTAAACCCTTTTTCTATACCACAGATCCAAGTTTCTGAGTTTGACACAGTTTGAGAAGGTGAATAGCTCTGAGGTATAGTCCAAGCTCTACAAGCCTGAAATCACAGCAATCTGCAATGACTAATAGAGGTACCACAGTTTGGAATTAGCATAGGAAATGCAATCTGCAATACCACAACAATCCGTAATAAATAGAAATATCACACAGTGACTGTCCTGTAGCTTAAGAGACAATCCCGTAGCTCTTGTAGTATAGGTTTGTTCCTCAACAGGTGATCTGAGCTACTGTAAGTATTATCCACAAGATTTTTTAAACTCCTCAGCCTCCTGTCCTATATCTTTGAAATATTCACCGAATTGATGGTGAAAAATGAAGGATTCAACTTATACTTATAGTGATTTCATCCTTTAAAGAGAGGACGTGACTGTTGGAGATGAGAGCTGACATATGTATGTTAACTTAGGTTGACTAGATAAAAAAATATATTTTTCTAAACTTAAAAATCCATTATCTCATCAACCGTTGGGAGTTTAGGGCATGTAAGGGCTCATTGGAAAGAGGAAAAAAATCCTCTTTAAGATGGTCTAGGTCCCATTGAGAAAATATGCCTCTAAGGTGGCAAAATTTATTTTTCTTTGTGACTGACCTTAAATTATTTAGTGCAGAAAATGATTGGGACAATATGGCTTCTTTGTTTGGCTTCTCCATTGTTTGTCTTCTCCATTATTTGGCTACATCATCATCATAGGAACATGTAGGACATCCAAGTCATCATGATAATGTCCAGTAATGAGTGTTTCACATAATTGTGCATTGACATGTTATAGTGCAACATCATTAGGAGAACTTCAAAATAGTCTTCCAACCATCAAATGATATCTTCCACGTTATCATCTAGTATTTCAACCTTCATCAAGTGTCATCATCAATTGTGGTCATTCATTTAGTGTATGACTCCATATGTCATCAAGGGTTAAGGTCTAGATCATCAAGGTGCATGCAACATTATAGCTAGTTCAAGGACTTCATAGGACTTCTTCATTAGTGGTTTGACATCTTCATGGGTTGACCTCTACATTGATGGCATTCTTGTCAAACAAGAGTCATGACATCATCATTTGGTACCAGACATTTATTGTCTTCAACCTTATCATAAAATTTTGGGGTATCTCAAGAATATTTTCCATCTCGGCCAATGCCATATTGACATCAATGACAACCTTGATTAACACTGGTATGCAGGTTAAAGAAGTCTCTGTATGGGTTAAAACAATCACCAAGGATGTGGTATCAGAAATTTGATACCTATATACGGGGACTTGGCTTCACTAGAAGTAAGGAGGATCACTATGTTTATTTTAAATTAATTGGTGACCATGTTATTTATTTGGTCTTATATGTGGATGATATGTTGTTGATTGGAAATGACAAAGAAATTATCCAAGATTTGAAGACCCAACTGTTCTCCAAATTGGACATGAAGGATTATTTTGCTGCAAACTATATTTTGGGCATGGAAATTAAGAGAGATCGGGAAAAGAAGAAGCTCTGGTTAAACCAGAGGAAGTATGTCGAGACTATATTGCAGAGGTTCAATATACAGGATAGTAAACCGGTGAATGTTTCAATTCTTGTAGGTACAAAACTGTCTGCTGAACAGTGTCCCAAGACACAGGAAGAAGAGGAGGATATGTCCCATATTCCATATGCAAGTGCAGTGGGTAGCCTAATGTATGCAATGGTCTGTACCAGACTAGACATTGCACATGCAGTGGGAGTATTGAGCAGGTTTATGTCAAACCCAGGGAAGGAGAATTGGACAATAGTGAAGTGGGTTTTCAGATATTTGCGTGGCACTAGTGATTATGGCTTGTGCTACCAGGGAAGACCAGGATTGGAAAGAGTGTTGGACATTTGTGGTTTTGTTGATGCAGACTAAGCTGGAGATCTGGACCAAAGAAGATCTACAAGTGGGTATGTGTTTAGCCTATTTAAAGGTGCAGTCAGTTGGATGAGTAAAAGACAGTCTATAGTGGCTCTTTCAACTACAGAGGTAGAATACATGGCAACCACTCATGCAAGCAAGGAAGCAGTTTGGTTGCAGATATTGTGTTCAAGTATGGGGTTGGTGCAGTAAGCTATAAGGATAGAATGCGATAGCCAAAGTGAAATTTTCTTGGCTAATAAGCATGCTTATCATTCAAAGATAAAGCACATTGATGTTCAATATCACTTTGTGAGATATATGGTTGAGGCTAAAAGGGTGTTGCTGGTAAAGGTGGACACTTTGAAGAATGTTGTAGATGCATTGACGAAGTCTGTGAGCACTCAGAAGTTCTCTTGGTGTAGAGAAACAACGGGTGTTGCAAATCTGGGGTAATGACTCAGCTCTCCTGTGGCCCCTTGCAGAAGGAAAACAACAAGTGGGAGAATGTTGGGTATGTGTTATATTCTTTCCACGACTAGTCACGTGTGAGGGGGTCACAAGGGGGGCGATAGCCCCCCCTGTTCAGGGCTGCCCCAGGAAATTTTGTTTGGACCTTATTTTTCGGTGGGCGGACCTACCCATGGTTTTGAGCATGGGTTTGCACATGGTTTTGGGGCATGATGGCTTTCGGCCCCTGGTATTTTGTAGATCTGGTCAAGGTAACTACGGTTATGTTCTAATCCAGGGTTAATGTATTGGGGTTTATGTATGCTTCAACATGTATATATATGTGTTGTAACACTAAAAGGAATATAATAAAAAATCAAGTTGGTCATCCTGATTTGGGATCTAGGGGAAAATATCTGTGTATATCTGCTTTATGTTTTATGCTCTCGCTATTGTTTATTTTATGTTTTTAAGATTTTTTTGCAGATAATTTCTATATAGGGTTAAAACCTACAATTTGGCCAAAAAATCATCAATTTATGACTTCCCCTAGTTGTTCCACTATTCGTTCCACATTTTCCCCAAAATACGGAACCAAACCCATAAATTTTCCCCAAAAGGTGTTATCGGAGTGCCAATTTTGCTAAAAACAGGGCGAAATTGTCAGGGCATTAATTTTCCCTCTAACACCTAAAAACCGGATTTAAAACCATATACGTTATGGTTTATAAAAATTAGTTTTATTAAAACTCTGCCACACGATTATTACTAATAGTTGGCATTTAATGTTACTTTGTCACATGTCATGGTTTTTCTGGCAGAAAATGACTATTAACGGCTTGTGGGCTGGCAATTGGAAAGAGCGGTTAACACCACGAAATCGCATGGCACCATTTAAAGTTTATTTATGAGGATTATGGTTAAGGACAGGGATGCAGGGCTAGCCTCCCGCCCGTGGTCTCATCTCCGGCGGTGACCAGGGATGGGGCTAGACCTTGCCCCCCTTCCCCCCAATGCGCTAAACATATGAAATTAAAACAATAGTGCGCCGATAGAATATTAAGAAACATGTGTGATGGTGCGATGGTGGATCTTGGTGCTTGGTGTTTGACCCACAATTTTGGTGGCCCTCGGGATGCCACGTGGTGACCCTTGGCTAGGCCACGTGGCAGCCTGTGGTTGGCCACAAAATCCACCAATAAAAACTTTCCATTTCAGACCAATACCATCATGCCACTTGGCACCAAACCATTCGATGAAGAAAATTTCGTTGACTAGTCAACCTGCCACTATGCATGCCCAGTCAGTAGTACAGACTGCTGACTGGGTTGTCCCTGCAATTTTGTTTCCAAATTTTTTCTTGTTTGACAAAGTGGAAAGAACACATTTCTGGGAGCATACGGTGTTGGTTTTCTGTAAAACGAGTTGCACCAAATTCAAAACGATGAGATCTATGTGGTCATTCAGGTTCCACACTGATCCGACAACTTTTATTTTTTAGCATAATTTTGAGCACCTAATCAATGGATCAGGTGAGAAGCATGGTGATGAATACTCCCCCTACATAGCAGACGATTTGAGAAGTTTAAAGGAAAAAATAAGGATTTTCAAAGTAGACAATGACAGAATCATTCAATCACAAGAGAGACTTGCTAGGAAACATGAGAATCAATTAGAATCCAATGTAGTTATTCTTTAGAGCTTGTCAGACTTGCAGAGACAAGGAACACTTAGAATCAGTCATGGATAGGAGGATATGACTAATGGGGCATACAGAAGTCGGTCTCATAGTGGTCATAGGTTAGATAGATATGAAACAATAAGAGATGGAAGGTTCATGGATACACAAGACATGAGAGGTGATGGACACAGGTTCTATTCTAGTTCTCGTTTTGACAGGTATCATGATCATCGTCGTTATCATCCTTGTAGGAGGAATTATAGGGGATATTTTCCATATGAGTTCAAGAAAGCAAAGCCACCTACCTTTGATGGATAAATGAAGAAGTCATAGGATGCAAAAACTTGGTTGTTTGGAATGAATAAGTTCTTCAGATTGCATGATTACTTAGAGAACATGAAGGCCATAATAGCTACGTTAAACCTTAAAGATAAAGCAGATATTTGGTGGGAAGATGTAAATAATGTCAGAGATATTCATGAATATGAAATGACTTGGAGTGAGTTTGAGAGACTACTCAAGAAAAAGTACCTATCAGAGAGATACTATGATGATAGGGCGAAGGGATCTATGGGATCTATGACCGATGAGGAGTAAACTAGCAGAGTCTTGGAGTTATAGAGGTATGTGCCTTATTTGAAGGAAGAGAAAGCGAAGATTCATAGATTCATCAGTGGGTTTCCGATAGCATTCAAAGACAAGATTAAGTTCGATGAGCCTATTTCATTAGAGGAAGCCATCAGGAAGCTAAAGCATTGTTATGAGTAATCAAAGCGCAAATATAGACTAAGTAGGACTGGAGAGGTAATGCAAAGAACAAAGGAAAATGGGACAAGAAGTTTACAAGGCCTCAGGACACAAGTAACAAAGAGATTATAGCACCGACTAAGAAGTTTAATCCATTTGACAAAGGACATGAATTTCATTCTAATGAACAAAGCATGGGTGCAGTTTGGAATCCTTTACAGTGTTAGACTGTGGCAAGGATCATCACAGGCGATATTTTCCTCAACGTTAGGGTGGTAGACCACATATTTATAGTGCTCAGAAGGCACAACTAGTGGGGTAAGTTGGACATAATGTTCCTCATATTTATGCAGTGTTGGATAACAAGAAGGTCGATCACCAGAAATCTATTATCAAGATGGATGGTAAGATTTGTGATAAAGTTGTTTCTATTTTGATTGAAACTAGATCTAATTATAGTTATGTTAATCCTGACTTGGTGGATAAGTGTGGTTTGAGTAAGGAAGTGCATGCAGAGTCTTGGTTAGTGCAGTTTTCTACAAGTACTAAGAAAATATTTCATCATTAGGTAAGACCTTGTGCATTTAAATTTAATGGTATGTCTACATCGACATATTTGAATGTACTTCTGTTGGGATCATACAATATTCTTTTAGGTATGGACTGGTTATATCTTCATAGGACTAAGGTGGACTGTTATGACAAGGCTATTGAGTGTGCTAGTATCCTATAGTCTTAGTAGTCAGAAATAAATTTTGGCTTTCAAATTTTGTCAAAAGTATAAAGGTGTGGCTATGATCTTGTGGAAGATAAATATTTAGGTCTTAGGTTGGAATGAATTTTTCATTACTCATTTTAAATATGTCAAAGTATGCAAAAGATCATGAAAATAGCCATTGGTGTCTAGAGAAGTTGAGTTAAGTGGGTTTAAGGTAATTTTTAATAAAAAATATCATGAGTGAGTCATGTGTCATGTCTTGTAATCATGGGAAATTTATAGAGTCCCTTGGGTCAGTTAAAATATCAAATCATGATTAGTCATGACATCAACAAAAATACAACGGTTAAGAGGATGATGTTGCACTTTTTCCAAGTGATACAATTTTGTTATTCAGGTTAAAATTGTAACAATTTCCCATAAAGTCCGCTCTTAGCCACCTTGGGATTTTAATTGCATGGTTATCTTCAAAAAAAATCTCACACATATCCATTTTTTCATCAAAAGAACGTTGTGTGGTCGTTTATGGTTGCTGCGCAAAGGAGGTAGGAGAGTGTCACGCTTGCAGACATTGTTGTGTTTCTTTCAAGACAATGGTCAAATTTCCTATGTAGGGTTTTCTATTCTCAATTGTCATCAAAGCTTAATTTGGAGCCTCTTTTTCATCATTACTATCACACTTGTTGCACAAGTAAAACTGCATTGAAATTACAACTTACAAACCCTAGATTATCCCTCTGCTGCAAAAAACCATGTCAAATACAGAGGGAAGGAGACATAAGGGAGGTTCCATTATCAGATTTGAACCTTAAGATCTCACATTCATCAATGCAGATGCAACTATCAGAGTTTCCTTTGAGAAATTTGGATGTGTCATATTTTGTGAAAAAGTCAAGGGTATAATGCACAACTCACTACGGAATTTGCCATGAAATTTAATGGGTTTGAGGTTAATATTGGAGAGCTAACCTTTCCAATTTTAGATGTCACAATATCAACTACAATAGAGATTCCCCTTCAGAGAGAGAAAAGGTTCAAGGGCATGGCTCTTGATATTTCCCATTATAAATATTTTCTAAAGCCTGAGTATAGAGATAAAGAGTATGGATCCATTGTTCCTAAGGAGAATTTACTTGAACATCACAACAATATTTTGCAAGCCATTCAGGGGTATTTTCCCTGTGAGGGTAGGTTTGGAAGGATTTATCAATACCTTTTCATACTTTTGATGATTTTTAAAAGGAAGAGCCCCTTTAATTTTCCCTCCTATCTATTCAGGAGTCTCAACAAGATGGAAGACAAAGTGCAGGGAAAAAAATACAAAGTGGAACCTAGCCTTTTCCACTTTTCCTTAACTAGGTTGTTGGTATTGGAGGAGCTAAATAAAATAAATCAATAATGGTAGTCATTTATAGTTTCTTCAAACCTGGTATTTGATTTACCAATTAGTTCTTTGAGCCAAAATAAAACACCCTCAACAGTGGAAAAAGACATTTAATCACCAACTAGAAGTTTTGTGAAGAGGCCCTCAATTACAATGTCGTTAACAGAGAAGAAAAAATGAAAGCAACTACATTTTTCTATAGAAGTGGTGGACGTCCCTAAAATCCCCCTCACTAGGTCTGCTACCAAAATATTTCCCTTGGAGTGGACATTTGAAGCCATGGAAACTATACCAAAAGATGAGGTTGTTGATGATAAAGTCAAATAAATTGCACAATTGCAAGAACAACTAAAGAATTCCGATATGATTATTACACAGTTGCAACAGGAAAATAGGGAATTAAATAAGGTTATTCTCTAAAAGACAACTAACCAGTGGATAAAGCTACACCAACTGTGACCAAATCCAAGGGAAAAGAAAAGGTAGTGAAACAGGATATGAAGGAGGCAAAAGCTCCAACAACTAAAGTTACCGATTTTCTTCTAGAAAACTACAAATCCAAGAAGAGAAGATAGTGAAAGAAGAAGAAAGGACATAGATATATGAGGGGAAGAATACCTTTAACAGGTTGAGGGTGCAATTTAAAAAGGCCCACAGTGAAATTGATGAGCTTAAGAAGCAAGATGAAATTTCCAGGAAAAATATGAGTGAGATTTTGGATGTGTATGATCCAGATATGGAGAATGCTAGGTATATGTTGAAGAGGCCTCTCCACTACATAGGAAAATTAAAAACATATGTAGGCAACATAATACCATGAGGAAAGAGTTAAGAGACACCAAGAAGTAGTTAAAATAGATGCAGAATAAAGATAGAGGTAAATTGGATCTGTTTGCTGAAGCAACCAATGTTTGAATGTTGAAACAAGTGAAATAAGACAATTTTGATTTTTGTTTTTTGCCGAAAATATGATTGTTTATGGGTTTGAAGTTAAAAGTGATAATATTTTGCATGAAGTCCCTCTTTAAAACACATTTATTTAGGATTCTGAAGTCATTTTCAAAATAAGTAGCTCACACAAAATTTTTGTGTCCTAGCCAACATTAGGGTTAGGGTTTTTGGTGTGAGGATTAATGTTTTATGTTTTTTAGTGTAAGGAGGCTTGAAATGGGTATGCGGCATGATCATTGTAGTGTTAGAATCATAAGTAACATGTGAATCTTAGCCCACTATTGTTATTGTTGTTCTATTACATTATTATTGTTATGTCGACTTTGATTATCTTGTGACCCATTAGACTCCTATATATAGAAAGGAGGTTTTGGTCATTTGAATCAACCAAGAATTGTTCATTTATGTAATGTAAAGGAGGTTTACCCCTCTAAGAGGATATTTTATAAGTATTTTATCTACTCTTTCTATTTTTTTGTGAGTTGGTTGCATAACATTTGGTATCAGAGCTTTAGATTCTAGGGTTTCGCTTCTTCAAACAAGACATCTTGGAATTTTTGCTATAATGTTTTTTATACCACGCTAAAAATTCTGAACTTTATACCATGTGGAGCCAAAATCTTAGTGAATGTCGTGTAAAAATATCAGATATTGGTTTGCTATATTTCCGTGGATATGATCCAAGTAAGTTAGGGTTTTTGCAGGCTCCAAAATTCAGTCTCAAACATGTGACCGAGGGAAAATCATCATAAATTTCGTTTCGGGCAACAGATTTGAATTCTGTAAAAAGTGAATAAATTAACACAGACTTTAGTTTTTTTTTGTATCAATTTCAGGGCCGAAGGTAGAAACCGTGACATGTGGCACTCTATGCAAGTTCATCTTGTCGAGACAGTCTATAATCAGGCCATCTTGGGAGATCGGGAATAAATATTTGTTGAAGAATCCAATCATAGTATGACTTGTGGGGTTGGAAATTATATTTAGAGGGCTACAACAGGACCAAATTTAAAACCTTGGAGATACGAAATTACAAATTTACATCCGTTTCAAGATCAAGCTCCTAAAACAAGAAAAAGGTGTCTTTTGTGTTTTTTAAGTTGCACAACTTTTGTTTGAAAAATCAGTTTGAAGTGATTCCAAAGGAATATTGAAGCATAGATATCAGTATTTGGTTATAAAATTCCTCCCAAAAAAATAATTCCACACCCATTAAGCCCTCAGAAATCTCTACTATGTTGCATGAATAGGAAGAATTGCAACATGATATCTCAAAATTACGGGACCAAGTGCTACAAATTTTGCTCTCACAAAGAACAACCAAAGATGAATTAAAGGCGACATGAATAGTTTAAAATTAGACATGGAAGGTTTGCAGGATAACATGAATATAATATGGATGGTATAGAAGCAAAAATGAAAGGAAACATGGAAGATTTGAAGAACTATTTAAAAGCAGATTTGACAAAGTTGCTACAAGAAATGCTTCCTAATGGCGAAAATGTATTAGATGAAACTCATGATGAGAACAAAAGAAATGTTAATCATGATTTCATAGACTCTAAAATTGGATTTAAGACCCACCATATTCCAAAGATCGATATGAGGAAGTTTGATGTCAAGGATTCGGTAACATGGATACTACAGATGGAGCAATATTTTGATCTCCATAATGTGCAACACACACAAAAGGTATGTATTGAAAATTTATATTTAGAACCCAATTAGTTTGAATGGTATCGTTGGATTTTTTTCTCATAAATTGCTTGTCACTTGGTCAATTGATGCAGGAGCATCAAGGGCATTTTTTATTTGTAAATATGGTAGAAAAGGGGGTGTGACAATTTTTAAATATTTTATTAATTAATTTGTTATTTTAAATAAAATAGGAGAAAGTGAGGATTTTGTTATTTAATAAAAGGATATAAGAGAATTTGGTTAGTTAAGGATATGAAGGGATAAGATTCTAGATAATAGGATTTGTTGAGATATTCTAGTGGTGTTGAAATATTAAGGGGATTGAGCATTTAATTAGATCAATTTTAAAATTGTATAAATTAGAAGGCCTCAAAGGCAAATGGGACACTTGAATAGTGAGAGTGAGAGTGTGAGCAGTGAAGGGGTTTCTATTTGGAAACCTTCAGCAATTGTAAAGGGCCAAATAATTGGAAATCGGGCCTAGGAAAGGATTGTATTGTAAGTGTTTTGTGTGTCAATACAACCTTTGATTTTTTACTGTATGTCCAGTATTGAGTTTGTGTGAGATTGGATTTATGTGTTCAATGAATAAAACGAAATTAGGTTGTAATGAATTGTATGTATCTGTGGAATAGAGATTCGATTTTATATCTCACTCTCAAGTTTTATATTACAAATTCAATTCAGAAAGTGATGAAGGTCGAATGCATTAATGAAAAGTCGACTAATGTTATTGACTGTGCTGGTGATGCGAATGATGGAATTAAAAATAATTGTTAATGGAAATGTCCAACATGAAATTAAGCCTGCATTCTCTGTGGGAAGGATTGTATTTCGTTTCATTGAGTTGAAAGCGCTGTTCTATGTCAATTAGTGGATCCATATTATAATTGCTATCTTCAGAAATTGATTAAGTATGTTGGGTAAATCGATCTTTACATACATCAATTTGAGCATTTGCTGTGATATGTAGCGCTGGAATTGTGTGGGTAAATCGATCTTTACATACATCGATTTGAGCATTTGCTGTGATATGTAGCGCTGGATGTGTGTTCACTGCAATCATTTCAAGTCCACATGCTGTTTGGCACTAACAATGCAAGCGTAAAAGATACAGATTGAATGGAAGCGCACAGGTGTGTTTCTGCAAATCATACAAGGAGAGAAGCGTTGTTTCAGCTGAGTAGAAGAATGTTGACATTTAACTTCAGAAATTTTGTTTCAAGTAAATCGATCACATGGTGTAAGTCTGGGTGTAAAGGCACAGGTATTAGATTGATGCTGAAACAATTGTTAATTCACAAACTCTGGTTTTAAATCAATCCATTTTCTGGGCACATAAATAAGTAGCACATGCAGAAAGGCGTGGAGTAAAAAAACGTTGATCTAGACAGTGTTTATTTTAAACCAAATTTGATTATTAAATCGAATGCAGCTAAAGGTAAAAGGCGCTACTGTGTAATTGTTCTGCGTGATGAAGATTGGAATAGAATGGTGTCTAAATGAATGTTGAATCCGGTTTGGTTCCGTGTTCAAGGAAAATTTATGTCTAACTATTTAATTGCAGAGGTTTCGAAGCAAAGGATCAGATGAACTGTGCAGGTGGAGTCGATGAGGAATGGCCAATGTATATAAAAAACTGGCAAAGCGCAGATGGTGCAGCGCTGGAATGAAGTTCACTCCTGGGCGAAAACGCAGATATACAGGTATGAAATTCGGATTCAATTGTTTGGACTGTGCAGTCATGAGCTTGGAGTAAAGCGCACATATAGATTGCAGTTCTAAGTTCGAATAGTGTTAATGAATTTTGTAAGCATGAGAAATTGTAATGCATTGGGTTAATTCCTATAGATGGAGTTCCATTATGATGATGGCATTGAATTATGGAAGGTTGTGGCGTGTAATGTTGTAAAACGAAGGGCGCATTTGGTTGATTGACTTTTAATGAAATCTGAGCTTAAAAAGTGCATATACAAGATTTGGCTTTGGAATTGAATGATGTTTATTTGGTATGAAAGCGTGTAAGCTCGGATTGGAAATGCAGAAAGAAGTTTGGGACGATATGTATAAACACATGTGAATGTTGGTGATGAAATGAATGAGAAAATTAAGGCTTTGATATGGTTTAAGGAAGCATTTGAATATTGTTTGAAGGTTTCAAAAGTTTATGAATTTTCTTGAAGGTGAGTGGATTGGGATTGATAATATATGATGGTATTGAATGATTTTGAACCATATATTGGAAAGCTTCCGCATGTTGACATGGGAAAGTGTGAATTTGCCATCGATTGAGGTTTTTGATTTGAGTAAATGCTGAGATGCATTTTTATATGCACGAAATGTTAAAGATCCTGGTTATTTGCAGGCTAGCCCTGCATCATCAATTTTTACAGAGAAAATGATAACACATTATGAGGATACAAAGGGCAACACCTTCTTTAGCCAATTGATAAATCTCAAACAAAATGGATCAATGGCAGAGCATATTGAGGACTCCCAAAACATGAATATAAGGGTAAATAATATTCCAGAAGAGCATAGGATTGATGTCTTCATAGGGACTTTAAAGGATAACATACAACATGAGGTTCACCTTTGGGAACCTGATTCATTGGAGAAGGCATTCAGGTTAGCCAGAAAAATTGAAAGCAAAATTATGAAAACAAGGAAGCCTACGACTCACAACTATAAATATGGAAGTGTTGCTGCTCGGCAAACTACAAGGTTTATACCACAAAAATTGGAAGAAGAAATATATAATGAGATTTGCTACATTTGTGATAGAAAATACACTAAAGGTCACAAGTGTGCTGAGAAGAAATTATTTTACAAAGATTGTGAAGAGGAGGAAGAAAAGGAACGAGAAACTTTAAAAGAAGAGGATATACGCCAAGAGCCAACCCTAGAGAAGGAAGAAATGAATCCTACCATATATTGTAATGCAATTACAGGAATTACCAATCCTAAAACCTTCAATATATAAAAAAATATCAAGAAGAAAAGGGTAATAGTGTTGTTTGATTAAGGTAGTACCCACAATTTTATTCATTGTAAGGTAGCTAAGGAGTTGAATTTATTCCTATACCCAACGCCAAAATTTCAAGTGATGGTTGAAAATAAACGAACTATAAATTGCTATGGAAATTTCCATAATATCAAGCTAACCCCGGAGGGAATATGTAGTGAATAGTCCAATTCTCTCCATTCCAATGGGTGGTGTTGATGTTGTACTAGGAGTCCAATGGTTACAATCTTTGGGCACGATGGCTTTTAATTTTCAAGAACTTTTCTTGAAATTTTTTTGGGAAGGAAAGGAAGTTGAATTAATGGGTATTGCAGGGAAACTAGGAAATATAATTACCTCATTCAATTTTCTCCTCAGCCTGGGAGTCACAAATAGCTGCAAATTGATTTCAAACAATCTGAATACTAAATTGAAAATATGAATACAAATATTCTTACCGAGTAATATTATTTATGTACATATAACCTATTCTAACACCAGATGCTTGATTTCAATCAATATAAAATATCCAATGTAGTGAATAACAAATCTGATCCAGTACTTGGGCCCCTTTTTGTGTTTGTGTTTCTGCAATATTTATGTGTTCCATTGCTCTGTAATATATAATTTTCTAATAGAATGATGTGGATCAACCCTTGAATCATTCAAACCAGTCACTAATCATCGAGAAAACAAGATAGTGAAAAGAGAAGGACATGCATGCATAAATACACCTAAGAACAATAATTGTTGGTAAACGAAAAGACAACGCATGTGATGCGACACTTGAAAAGAAACTAAAAATACTAAAAAAACAATTGTAGAAGTTAATAATAGTATAAACACCACTTGATATAAGAAGAACGAGGAAAAATTATTCTTGCAGCACAAAAGAAACAAAAGTGAAGAAAAAGCGGCAAAAAGAGACACTTGAGAAACTTTCCCTAAAAAGCAGCACAAATGGATTCCAAAGCTCCTTGTGCTCACGAGGATGGCTAGAGCTCCATTAGAAAGTGTTATAATGAGATCTATGAGCCTCTATTATATATATTAGCACTCACGAGATTAGGTTTAGGGTTTTTGACATGCATGCCTAAAATCTAGGAGAAACTGTTAGTTAACTAACACATGTCCAAAGATCAAAAATAGGAAATTGTGCCACACTACTTCATAGAAATGTGCACTTCCTATTTTCTTGGAGTGCATGGTTGACTAATTTTGGGAACTACATGGTTCATTGGGTTAAGGTATTGCGCATTTCACTGAGACAAGGGATTTCACTATTTAGTTTTTATTGGATTGTGCAGTTTCATATCACATGATGTGTTATGCAACCAAGTCACAAAAAAATAGAAATAGTAGATCAAAGACTTAGAAAATATCCTCTTAGAGGGGGGAACCTCCTCTACATTACATAAATGAACAATTATTGGATGATTAAAATGACCAAAACCTCCTTTCTATATATAGAATTCTAATGGGTCACAATATAATCAGAGCCGACATAACAATAATAATGTAAGGGCACAAAAATAACAATAGTGGGCTTCTATTGGGAACAATAATAATAATAATATGGGGACTACATGGGCACAACAATAACAATAAGGGGGCTACGCTAATAATAAAAATAAGGGTCTACATTAGTATTATAGGGACCTAAAATGGCCCTCTCCTTCAAAAGAGTCTTGTCCTCAATGCTTGAGTAGTTATGTATGATTTTGTATAAAATTCTCATCCTCCCATGTCAAATCTTTAGTAGGTAAGTTTTTCCACTTGATGAGATACTCGGAAATTGATCAATTTCGTAGTTGTCGAGTTCTTGTTTCCGTGACTACTTCGAGTTCCAATTTGAATTTTCCTTCCTTGTCAAGTTTTGGAAATATTGTTTTAACTAGCCCGCTTGTCACCTATAACCTTCTTTAAGCATAAAACATAGAAAATTGGGTGCACTCGAGAAGATGCAGGAAGCCCCAATTTGTATGCCATAGTACCAATATTTTGCAACACCTTATAAGGACCATAGTACTTTGGTGATAGTTTATTATCCTTCTTAGCTTGCTTGAGGGACATTTTTTTGTATGGTTGTAGTCGTAAAAATACCTAGTCTACTACATCAAAACTTGTTTCTCTACAATGTTGATCTACCCATTGTTTCATTCGATTTTGCGCCAAAGTGAGGTTATCCTTTAAGTTGGAGAAATTTTTGTTGATCCTCTATTTGTTCTTCCACTGCTTTAACTTTAGAATTTTCCCTTAAATATGATGTGATGGATGGTGAATGATATCCATAAAGTGTTATAAATGGGGCCATTTTTGTTGTAGTATGGAAGGAAGTGTTATACCACCATTTAGCCAAAGGTAACCACTTAACCCATTGTGTTTTCTTATCAGATGCAAAGAAACAAAGACATCCTTCCAAAATTTTGTTCACTATCTCAGTTTTCCCATTAGCTTGAGGATGATAAGATGATCCGTGAGCTAATTAAGTACCCAGACAATAAAATAATTTCGTCCAAAAAGTTCTAGTGAAAATGGGATCTCTATCACTTACAATAATCTTTGGGTTTCCATGTAGCTTTTGAATTGTTTCCATAAATGCAGTAGTAATTGTATTGCCTTTAAATGGATGAGATAATGAAAAAAAGTGTGCATACTTGGTAATTCTATCAATTACCACCATGATGGGACTGTTTCCTTTGGACTTGGATAAACCTATGTTTAAATCCATTGAAACCTCCTCCCAACGTTCACTTGGAATGGATAAAGGTTGTAACAGGCCTTGGGTCTTAATTGTCTCTATTAGTGTCAATATTTGCATCCTGCCATCAATTATTAAAATCCTCTTTTCATATCATTTTAGGAGTCCCACTTAGAAATTTTTTATCATTCCATTAGGTCATGCAAAAAATTTACTCACTAATGGTAGCCCTAGTTAAAAAAAAAAAATCATTCTTACTCAAAAATTCATACTTGCTGGCCCACCTTCATGTCTTGGTGAGCATACTTCAATCATGAAATTCTGTTTCATCATGTCAGTCAGGTCACCATGAAGTCTGGTCATTCAAGGTCTTCATTAGGTTTCTAGGTTTTAATTTTCTAAGGTCCAATAAAACACCATTTCATTGCATAAAGCCAATAAAAGTATGACAATGATTGAATAATATCTCTTTACCATCTAAAGAGCATTTGTAAGTATGTAAAGACGATTTCCAAAGTTGTAATTTTGATTCAAAGTTATGATACTCATTCCAATATGTAATATTTATTCCAAAAAACAGAGATGTAATTTTATTTTATTTATGTAATTTTGTGTCAATTTATATGTAATAAGTACTCAGTTTCCCAAAGCTGCCAACTTAGGTCCATATGCCAAACAAAGCAATGTCAAAGTGTAAGAGTTCTTAGTCCATCAATTGATCAAATGTGAAAGAAAAAAGTCCAAGAGTGTAAGGGTATTGTGCAAGGTTTTAAAAGTGAAATCAAACATTGCAAAAGTGGGTTTTATATTCATCAAAATCAAATTCACAAAGTATTTAAACCCACTAGTAATAAAAAAAAATCTCATTTGTCTTCTCCATCATTGAGCAACCTCAGCAAAAACACGATTTCTAAATTCAGAGGGTGAAATTTGCAAAACATAGGTAGCGTTGTGCTCCTGGCAGAAGGAGGGCACTCCTGTGTATTACAATGCATTCCTGTGTTGTACGCTGCGCTCCTGGAAAAGAGAGGGCATGCCTGTGTTGTGCGTTGCACACCTACCCGAAATTTTTTTGAATGCCCCAAATCAATTATCATCACCTTCAACCTTCAGAAAATGTTTCATTTGATCTCCAACAAGAAAGTAAGGCATAAAAATCCATCCCTCTCCTTGTCAGGTGCATTTTCAATGGTGTTTGAAGTGTTATTACAAAATATGGTGTCTTCTTCGTTCTAAACCCTAGTACAACTGTAAAATCCCCAATTACATTTCAATTTCACTCCCTAGCACTTCCATTCCATTCCCATATCATAATTTACCTTTCCCAAAACCTCTATATCATAATCCCCTTTCCCCTGAAACCCTAAGACCTAGGTGCTTCATTTGCCTAGTCTCCCAAATCCCTAACCTGTAATTAAATCCCCTATCCTAAATCCCTCATCGTTATTACTCCCTATCAACTCCCTCATTTCATAAACCCCTTCCCCCATCTCCCTAAGTTTCCCCATCCCATTCCCACTTCCTAAAACTCATTTTTCATTATCATTCCATCTCCCTAGGGTTTTCATACTAAGAAACCTATGGAAGAAGAACAAAACAAAAACTACAGTGAGGGAGAAGAAAGAAAGGAGAGGAGGGAAAATAAAGGAGGGAGAATCCTTAGACTTGATCCATCAAATACCAGGGAAATCATGGCATCCCCTATGGCTATGACATGTTTTAAGAATGTAGGATGTTTTGAATTCTGTGAGAAAATACAAAGGGTCCAACACCATCCTATGTCACACGTGAGATGTACTCTTCCAAACTATTATTGAATACTAGTATATAATCTACGATATACTAGTACAAAAGAGTTAATATATTCACATAGTACATCATTCATCAAGCACATGAAAGAGACAAGTGTATTACATAAATTGAAAGGAATAACTAGCCACTCATACAAACTTTTCCTATATTGAATACCATCTTTCACACATCTTTTTCTTAGATCCATACTTGACAGTAATCACATTTAAGATCCATCTTGGTGAATAACTTCGCTTATTGTAGTTCATCTAACAAGTCAACAATTTGGGGCATCATATATTAGCTCTTATAGATGACTTTTTTCAAGGCATGGTAGAAAATGCATAGCTTCAAACTTCCATATTTCTTGGGCACTGTAATGATTGTTGAACCACAAAGTGATATGACTATAACTCCTTGTTACAATAATTGTTGAAATTGTTTGTTCACTTCATCTACTTCGAAATGGGGTTGTTCATACAACTTGATGTTTGGCTATGTACAATTAAATGAAAATTGAATCTTATGCTCAATTTATCTCTTAGGTGTAAATCCTCAAGTTTATTACAGCACCTCTTTATATGATTCAATTAGTTGTTGAAGTTATCAGCCTTGCTCATTGCCATATCCTTCCAAGGATGTTTCACCTCCACCTCACTACCTTCTCCTTGCAATGTTCCTTTCCTTAAAAGAAATAAGAAAATTTCCTTAGTATTTGTAGAAAGTATATCTAACAAGGGGATTCAAAATAATACTATATTGTAATAAAAAAAGATATTGAATCCTTCTACAATTTTCGGAAACAAAATTCGATCACACAATCACATAACAAGTAAATCGCACAACACAAGATGTATCTGGGGAAAGAAACTGCTCAGAACCCCTCTATCTCTATATTGCATATGGTAAAGATCATGAAACAATACAATGCTATTTCTCCACTGAGAAAATTCTTGCACTCTGCCGATTGTCTCACTCTGATCTTGCTCAAATCTGGCTTGCAAATATAAGCAACTTTGGTCCAATATTTAACCAGTTACTTGCCTCTTCCTGGCTTGCCTTCCTTATGCATTATTGGGATAATTGAGCCCCTATTAATTAGGAAAATACTAATTATTTATTGCACAATCCTTTAAGGACTTCCTGATGACATCATGCATGACCTGTACAATTTTCTAATAGTATAACTAATAGATCTCTTCCGTTTAGCTCAGTCTCAATTGGGTCTTCCTTAGAACTGAAATGCAACAACTATTTATAGCAAATTACCAATTAAATAATTTATCATTACTTGAAACTTGTGAATTAAATTAGATTTAATTCACTGGACCTCTCACTAGCACATCTCTCAGTTAGAACTATTTAAAGTTTAAATTAATTTTAACTCAATTAATTGAGTTAAATAATTACAACTCAAAAATAATTGTAACTGGACCCCCTTAAATCATGGAAAGTCCAGACACGCCTCCTCTTTGACATCTAACTAAAATTTCCTAAGCTAACTAAGTCTTCCCGACTCAGTTAACTAATGCAAGTTGTCATGAGATGAAATTACAATTTTTCTTCCAATTTAATTAAGGGAAAATTAAATCAGAAGTCTCATATGGTACCATTTTGGGGTGC
The DNA here is from genome assembly GCA_034641835.2 of Pinus albicaulis. NCBI lineage: Eukaryota > Viridiplantae > Streptophyta > Pinopsida > Pinales > Pinaceae > Pinus > Pinus albicaulis. The sequence goes on along the minus strand of CM076569.1, from coordinate 558,885,395 downwards.
CATTTATGGATGCCATTTACAATTTTTCTTGTTTCCAATTTCAACACTCCCTCCAAATAATAAAGGAATTCAATCTATCATGATTCACTACCTTTGGAATGTTCTACATGCAACAATTCTCTAGTGTTGTTTGCTCTTGCAACTCCTGAAACTGAATAGACTAAAAAAAAATGAATTAGTATGATGCATTTTTCATCAGTCTCTGACTTCTGCTAGTTACTGCACTATCTACTGGAAACTATGTGTTTTTATTGACTCTACATCTGTGCTATTTGAACTGCTGCCAACTCTGATCTGTGATCCAGTATCTCACATTTGTCACTCTGATTTCTGTCTTTCTAACATCTGACCATGTCAATCACTATTGATCCTTCCTGCTACTGTGTATTTTGGGCTCCCCATATCTAGGTCTGATCCATGAGACAAGCCATCTCAATGGATCTTTCCCAAATTTCTTCTCTTGGGATTATGTCTACACATCGCCCCACCTCTCACCTAGAGGTATGGCTGCATGTGATCCCTATTCTCACTTGGATCAAAATCCCCCCTCCTCGAGGTATATGCTAGAGTGGATTCCCCCACTCAGTCTCCTCTTTGCTTCTCCAATTTTTGTTGCTCCACAACCTTCTGAGACTACTTTTGAGGCTGCATGTTGAGAGGTAATTTAGGCTCCCTCTCAACTACCAAGTCACTAACCTATGCTTTTCTCCTCAAATATTTTCATGCATCTTCGACCTCAAGAGAATACATGTTCTTGACTCTTACACTGATCTGTTTCACATGTCCCATGGTGATGTGTCTAAGGAAAACCTTTCCTTTTATAAACATAACATCATATCCACGGGCTTCCAATATCGCTACAGAGACAAGATTATTATTTAGTATTGGAACATACAAAACATCTGTCAATCTGAGAGGGGAACTACACTCCCTTTGAAAGGTAACTTTACCTATTTCAGGCACGTTATACCTCCTAACATATCCAAACTCTATGTTCTGTTGGTGGGCATTCTCATCCAAGTCACTAAAGAGATATTTATTCCTTGTCATATGGAATGAGGAATCGTTGTCTAGATACCACATGCATCCCATTAGAGTGTTGGAAATGCATGTAATGAGAGTAAAATCAAGCTCCAATTGTGAAGCTAGTGCGTCAGCCATTGCAACTGCAGGCTCCTTCTTGCTTTCCTTCTTCTGTGGACAATTCGAGGCATAGTGCTCATGCTCTTGACAATGAAAACACTTGATCTTGGACAAGTCTCTCTTGCCCTCTTCACCTTGGGACTTATTTCACTTTGCTTTCTTTCCTTTTCCAACCAATGAAAAATCTTCTTCTTTGTCTTTGTCGGAGGTCCCGTCTCTGGTGCTCCGCCTTATCTCTTCTATTAGAAAATTGTACCACAAACACTCCCAATCTGGTAACTTTTCCCTCCCATTCATAGAGTCCTGGTAACTATTCCAACTCTTGGGAAGGCCTAATAATCCCAGGCTACTATCACACCAACACTATCAAGCTCATCTCGACATTGAGTGAGCTTCGTCAAGTATTTTGGTATCGTCTCGCCCTCCTCCCTCTTGATCTTTCTGAGCTTGTAGTTCAACGAAAACTTCCTGTGGCCGACGATATTCTGAAACATATATGTCAAGGCCTTCCACACAACATATGGAGTTTCCTTCCCATGGAGACTCTAGACAATATGATCTCGAACTCCTTCTAACAAGATCATTCTCTCCTTTTTTACCTTCATCTTCCATGCATTAAGAAGTTGAGCATCTGTTGTTGCAGGCTGGGGAATATCACTGTATATGAATTCCTTAAGTCCATTTTCCTTGAGCATTGCCTCCACCCTATCCTTCCATGTTATGTAATTCAAATTTCCCTCAAGAGCATATTCGATTCTCAAGCCATTGAAATACATCTTGATCTACTACTAGATACCGAAGAATAAATCTGCAAATTTGAACCTGTTTAAGACAAAACTTTGTTCTTCTCTTCTATTTTGATTCCTAACACTTTGATACCATGTATAAAATATATCTAAAACAAGATACTGAATCCTTCTACAATTTGCGGAAACAAAATTCAATCACACAATCACATAACAAGTAAGAGAAAGAGACAATCCATCGCACAACACAAGATCTATTTGGGGAAATAAACTGCTCAAAACTCCTCTACATCTATGTTTCATATGGTCAATATCATGAAAAAATACAATGCTCTTTCTCCACTGAGAAACTTCTTGCACTCTGTTGACTATCTCACTGTGATCCTGCTTGAATTTGGCTTGCAATCTAAGCAAATTTGGTCCAATATTAACTTGTTGTTTGCCTCTGGATTGCTTGCCTTCCCTACACATTCTTGGGCTAATTGAGCCCCTATTAATTAGTAAAATACCAAATAATTATTGCGCAATCCTTCAAGGCCTTCTCGATGACCTCATGCATGACTTGTACAATTTTCTAATAGTACAACTGATAGATCTCTTCTCTTTAACCTCACTCTCAACTGGGTCTTACTTATAATTCACATGAAACAAAAATGTATAGGGAATTATCAATTAGTTGATTGATCACTACTTGTGAATTAAATCATATTTAATTCACCAGACCTCTCACTAGCTCATCTCTTAGTTAGAACTAGCTAAACTAATTTTAACTCAATTAATTGATTTAACTAATTACAACTCACGAATAAATATAAATGGAACCCCTTAAATCATGGAAAGTCCTCTACATGCCTCCTCTTTGACCTCTAACTCGATTTTCATAAGCTAACTAACTGTTCCTGACTTAGTTAACTAATACAGGTTGTCATGAGATTAAATTACAATTTTTCTTCCAAGTTAATTAAGGGAAAATTAAATCATAAGCCTCATATGGTACCCTATATGGGTGCCATTTTCTAGGTTCAATTTTTGGATTCCATTTACAATGTTTCTTGTTTCCAATTTCAACATTATTTAGTATTACCTGTTAATCTCCTTTCCTAATGAGCATTGATAAAGAGATAGTCTTGCTCTTGTGTGAATTTATGGTGAAAGCCTTCCCATCTTTAATTAGTCAGTACCAATTCTCCTTTCTCTTGAATATGTCATCTCTCATGTCATGGTTATGGCTTACCAACCATAACTCCACGCACATCCAATGGAACCACATATTCCTAAACTTCATCTAAAAAAATTGCATTGGTGGAAGACTTAAAATTTCACTAATTGACCACTCTCAAATCCACATCATGTCTCACCCAACCTAAGGCATATGGTTGCATATGATGATGAGTCTTTAGGTCAACCATTTTAATTAATTGTGTAGAAATTAACTTCAATTATGAATACAAGCCAAACCAATAATTAAACTTAGTCTTCCTCATTTGGGTCTTGATGTGAAACAACTTGTTTGCCTCCTTCTCTTCCATGGGGTTGTTGTTGGTCAATGCTACTTTATTTTCTACATTTGTATCTTGATGTGAAACAACTTAATCATTTCCTTCTCTTCCTTTAGTCTATTTCTGGTCATCTCCTCTTATGGATATAAGTGCGACTAATTAATCCTTTAACATCCAAGTTACCATCCACCTTTTATTTTTCATCTAAAACTAATAGAGCCATCTTCTTTCCCTTCTTTTGGATATGATTAAGGTGTTTCTTGAGGTGTATGTTCCAACATTATTCCTCAATGTGACCTTTCTTATCACAAGGCATGTAGTGTTTGATGGGAGGTCCTATTTACTGAGTTTTTTTCTACAATCCTCTTGGTAACCCACTTCTATTTCTTACCTTTATTCTATTGTTCTCAAAGTTTTTGTTTTCTTGTGCACCCTAGATAATTATTTCTATTTGTCTCCTTTAATGTACTAGATTTCGAAAATATATTCAACGATGGATTTAAGTTAGAAAAAATCAACCACCTATGAATCAAATAGCGCAATTCTCCCAAGTATTTCAACAACATTTAAGGCTTTCGAGAGAGATTCCTATCCAAATGGCACTCTTCTTAATCTCAATGGTGAACACTTGAAAAAATTGTCTTGACCTTTTCTTGAAATAATTCCACATGTTATATTAATACTCCTCATGATCACTTGGGTATAGTGAGATTTAATCAAACCGATGAATACTTCCCAATAAATCACTTGTGGTACATATTCAAGATTTATTTTGTTAGTGTTTCTTTCCAACCATGCCAAACCATATCTCTTAAGATTCAAGCAAGAAAATTCCATTCTCTATTTTCCATTAATTTTTTCACATTGAAGTACACCTCCATATATTGTAACCAATGACTCAATTTGAGGGGATTGACTTCTATCTCATGTGGTTTGATGTCCACCTTCACCTCTACATGGAAAGGTACTTGATTTATATTGTGGTTGTGTTCTCTAGTCTCAATTTGGATCTCAATCCCAGATTCCTTTTCTTTTCTTTTGAATATATCTCCTCACATAAGCCTACTCAAATGCTTTTACATTCTTGTTTCTCTTTCCTCTATACATATGACCACTCATGGAATAGAGTGTTCATCTCTACCATTTGATTCTCTCACTAAAGAATTTATTGTAACATCACATTTCTTATTTCTAGAGGATCATCCATATTTTTGTTTGAATGCTTTTTCCCCTTGCTTTTACCAATCAAGAGGTCAATAGCAACCAAAACTCCAAATTCTAGTAGTTTTTTCAATTGACTAAGCATCCACCAAGTGATTCCCACTAAGGAAGGGGTCAATCTAGGTTGATAAAAATATCATCCATAGGTGTTAGGCCTATGACCCATTCATATCACCATCACCAATCCTTCTTTATGAAATTGAAATTTTATGTCTACCATTATTGTCAAATTGAGATTAGGCTTCTCAAAATGTATTCATTAACAAGAATTAATGGTTCTATTCATATCCAATTTCAATACTTGTCTATTTGATAGCATAAGGACAAGACCAATGCACAACAATAGAGAAAGCCCACTATAGTTATGTTCTGAAAAAATAACACTTTGTATATTTATAACGTCCAAACTCAACACATTATTCACCACACATCTTATCATTTAATATACATTCAACCTCTTGTAAGATGCATATCAATTCTTCTCATCATTACTATTACTATAACCATGATACGTTATAATTATATCTATCTATCTATTTGTATTCTTATATGTAGATTACTATAAAGTAAATGTGACGAAGATATGGAGAATAGTTGATAGGAATCCATGGGAATGCGTCAAATTCAAGGTCATTATGAGCTTGAACTCATTCCAACTTGTATAACATTATCCTACATGTATTCTCTAGTCAAGTAGAGTTGCCAATAGGGTAAATGTTTTCTTCCTCTAAACTTCCAACAAATTTAAATTCAATGTTTCTTTATGTTCATGACCTTGAAGAAATAATATTTGTATGAATATTGATGTGTATGGCTGGAATAAGGCAAGGTGATGATTATAGGTGGTACTAAATATGCATTGTACAAATAATGTGATACAATTATGCACTTACATATGTTTTACACATAGCACAAGATGTTCAGAAATCTAAGTCAGCTAGATTATGTGATTTATTTTACTTTGATAACTGCTTGTGATGTATTTTTGCTTATCTTGATTAGATTATTTTTCACCTTAATTATTATTGTGTTTTTTTCATCAAACAACTACCAAACCCTAAAGAAAAGTGAGACAAGAGGACACAAGATATAGGCAATCATTCAGGGCCAAAACCTCTGCACTTGAGAGGAAAACCCACAAGAATTCGTCTCCTTATAGAATCTTCAATTAAAAAATTCCAAGACGTATGACCCTTGACGAAGACCCTCCAAGACCAAGTCCCTTGATGAGATTTATTTCTAGCAGTTCCTTAACAACTCCTGTAATTCCAATGTTTAAATTTTTGTGATCAGAGTTATTTTTTGATTTAGGAAGATATATATATATATATATATATATATATATATATATATATATATATATAGTGCACAGAACTTGAGTGAATTCATGATTGATTTGCTTCGTACACATTGAGTTTCCTCCAAGCACCCTTCAATATATTCGCATGGGATGATCAAATTTTGATCTAAGGTATTCATTCTACTATATGTGATTGCATGGATATATTGATGTGGTTTGGGATCATTATTGATGAGCACATCTGGGTGTTGCCTTAATATGATATCTACCATGATGTTTTGGATGAGAGGTTCATAGCTTTAAGCACGATCGAGGTTGAGTATGATGTTGCTAGCATGGCTAGCAGTGAGGCAGGATGAAGAAACTCTTTGGAGAGTTGTTTGAGAAAGTTTTGGATATGACATAGATACATTGCAATGAAAAAGAGTCGGAACCAATTGAAAATGAATCCATTATATAGTTGGGATTGATATGCCTTCATATATTGAGACAGTGCTGCTCTGCGAGACAAGCTTATACTTGTGGTTGTTGCCTCCATGAGAGGGATGATGAATATGGTATCCTTTTTGTGATATATATTTTTGTTATAATATGATATTTGATGTGATGACCTACATGAACATGAGACTGTTGCTATGGCGGCATGATGATTAAGTTGATACCAAATGTGAGCATGATGATATGTTTATGATCTATAAAGAGCATTGTTGATCGAGGTCACTAAGCTAGAGTCTTTCCCTTTTTGAGCTCCTAGGGCGTGGAATTTATATGGAGGGATCCTGGGGATGAGGGACCTCTAGACAATAGGGTATAAACCCTATCTATTACCCATAGGTTTGGAGATGTTGCTCCACTATCTTGGTATTTGTAGACTATACCCTAGTTGGCATCATACCCACAAGCCGAGATTGTCCCTCCCCGTTTGGCCAACGGGTTGAGGAGTCTTGGAGCATGTGATCCTTACCTTTTGGTAAGTGGGGTATCTAGACCAAACTCGGATTATGATGTAGTTTTTCTACCACATGACTCTCGAGGGTCATTACTAGGAAGATCGACATAAAATAGGATGGGTTGAGATGTGCTCCCCTATATAGCCTATTGCTCGATATGATTTTGTAGAGTTTAGCTTCCCCATGAGATTCTGGGTTGAGATGTGCTCCTTGATGTGATTTTGAGATGTGATCTCCGATGTTGATACGAGTGGTATCATTTGGACCCCCACTAATTTTTCTCACGTGGTAGCATTGGGATCCCCGTTGTCAGTGATTCTGGGTGGTAGCAATGGCTCCTCGATGGATAGAGGGTGGTAGCTTAGGCTCCCCTCCAATTTCAAATTATTATTCTTTTAGATACGAGAATGTTTAACATATGAGCAGGGACAAATAAGAGATGAGAAAGAATAAGCAATAGATGAATCTAGATAAACAATGACGATATGTGATGATGAGATTCTTGAGATTGGATATGATTTGATGATATGATTCACATGACATGATGTAGGTGGAATTCTCCCTAGTTTAGAGGGAGTGTTAAAATTGGAAACAAGGGAAAATTCCACTTTGGACAACTCATTTGATGGATATGATGATTGCATTGAATTCCTCTTTTTGAGATGACCAAAATCAACCTAAAGATCATAAAATTTGGAAAAGGGAAAGTGCATTTTTGAGTTATAATCCCACATGTGCATATTTGATCAGGTCGCCCTTAAAGAAAATTGGACACCCTTAGAAGGCTATAAATATACATGACATCAACCTCATTTGGACATCATCATGAGACATTATTCTATTCTCTTTCGTGTTTTTGGATTGCACGGGTCTGAGGCAAATCCGTTGAGGAATGGGCTCACATGAAGATGAAATTGCAGGGTCCAAAGCTCACATCTATATTTTAGGGTTTTAGGTTTGAGTCACAGGCATAACACAAAGAAATATCGGCTATAGTTTCTCGCTGGCAAGTTCATCCGTGCGACTAAAGCATTTTAGTCGCTTGCACAACATGTCCTACATGTGACCGGAAGTTAGGGCTTGTTTTTTCATTTATTCGAAGTTTTCGTTCGTTGACCACAATGTTCGACAGTTGATTGCAGACAATGACAGTTCAATAAAGGCTTCAAAATCAAGGATTTGAGTATGAGCATTGTTGAGTTCATTTCATGGATGTTTTTTAATTGAGTTTTGTTAGATAGTTGTATGGATGAATATATGGATCATTGTACTCTCTTTTGTTGAACCATTCAATGACAATATAATAAGAAGAATTTGAAAGGGTTTTCCCGATAGTGGATTTTTCCCTGGTCTCCGACCAATTTTGGTGTCTCTGTGTGTGAATGCTTTTCTTCTGTTGTTCCTTTATGTTCCGCTGCATTGATGATGATGATATTGTTCTTTCTATATAGTTTCATTTGTTTTTGAATAATGGTGTAAATATGAATAATGTTATGATGTTATGGGGTGAAATTAATGTGTAAACGAAGAAATGCAATTATCAAAGCAAAGAATAATATAGCCCTAAAGAAAAATTAAAAAAAAAAATACACTGTATTTTTTATAAGTCAAACTTAAAAAAAATATCATTTCATATATTTTTATTTTAATGGAAATTCAAAATATAATCCTCATAAAAAATTATTAACAAAAATTTGCATCAAATGGCATTTTAAAAACAACCTTGATATATTTCTGTTACACTCCTATAGTGATAAAGATATACCAAATTCTTATTATAAAAATAATATTAAATATATTTCAAGTGCAATGTTTTAGAATTTTTTTTGAATTGATGTTCTTTTTAAAAGTGCACTGTCTTGAAAAAAATACTATATTTTTAGAATAATAATTTTTAAGTTAGTGAATTTTAATGATTTTTTTGTGTATATATTTAGGAATATTAGAGGTTGAAATGGCTCTGTGCTTTTCTTTTTGGCATCCACCACAAGGTTGAGGTTAGGGTTTTCTACAAGGGAGTTTTCTGCCACATTTTGAGAGCCTACCCATCACTGTTGTTGCCTCATCGCTAGCCTCCACCTTCGCTCATGAAGCACTGTATACCTTATCATTTTTTCTGGAAGCTGCATAGCCTTGACTCCTATTAGACTGATTGTTTTCTTGTCAGTCCTCAGGGATACACTTGGATTGAATCTGGTTACATGAGAATGAATTTTGTTGCTGATATGAAAGAGGATATTGTGGACTATTTTTTTGACCCACTTGATGGAGTGCTTATTTGGAAAGATCTAGAAAGAATCACCACATCAAACATTGAGAATGCAGCAACCTCTGTAATTTGGTTCCCTAGATGTAGGGATTTATTCAACTTCTCTAATCTTGCATAGGACTATTAGTTACCTGTCTCACTGTGTTCTCCTTCAAAGTGTCTCAATTATGATTTTCGACATTACATTGGGTTTTTGGTGCCAGAGATCTCATAATGGTTGTGGTTGCAGGATTTTGGGGCGAGTTATGCTGGTATATCCTTGGAATATCTGTGTTTCACTGATAATTGTATCAGCCCTAGCAACCTTATCGAACCCTTTCTTCAAAATAGACCTACTCTGATTTGCCTGTAGCTCTAGGGATTTCTCATGCTGGGGTTTTTGGGGAAATTTTTGTTTCGCGGCCTCATGGGGTTTCTTGTGCGTTGAAAGGTGTTGGGTTTTATTTTGTTGAAGTACCCAACAAGGATTCAGGTCTTCACAACATACATGTGTCCCTTTGAGTATACATACTAGAAGGGTAGCTAATGAAATAGGGGGTGCACATATTGGGGCTTCAGTGGGTTTTAATTCATCCTCCACAGGAGAACTCCCCCTTGGAAAAGTTGATGGAGATGCCTAATAGAAAAAGGGTAAATTTGCGAAGTGCACCAAGGTTAAAGAGCAGGAAAGAGTTTTGATTATGGGTGAAGATATTAATTTTGATGACATTATGGGCACTTATAACATGGTTATTATGGGAAGGGTTCGAGGTAGAAATCCCCTCAACTGAGGAAATGGGCCTAGGAAGTATGGAGTTAACACATGGTTGTATTGCTAGAATTTTTCACCATGTCCAAGGGATGGTTCGCCTTCAAATTTAGTAGTGTCGAACAAGCAACCTGGGCTCTCTTTGGGTACTGGAACATTGAAATGGCTCCCATTCTCTTCAAGCCATGGACACCTCTATTTGATCCAGAGAGGGAAAAATTGGGGGAAGGACCTATCTGGGTGAGACTTCCAGGGCTTCCTCTGCATTTATGGTCCAAAGACATCTTTCGATGCATTGGGGATGATTTCAGTTTTTTTTTGGATTTCAACAGAGGGTATCTCAAGTCTAGAAACAAGGTATATGCTAGAATTTTGGTTCATTTTCACACAAGGGAGGGTCTGGTGGCTAGTTTTGTGCTTCATTATCGAGGGTTTGTTCATATTTAGAAGTTATATTATGAAGGTGTCCCATTTTGATTTCTTCATTTCCATGAGGTCGATCATGTATTCAAGGATTTCCCTCTCTTGCAAAAAAATATATATCGACTCTAGTCATGGAGACGACCTCTAGGAGGGGATGAATGCTGGGGGTATAGTTGGGATGTCTCCTTTGCGTATGTTAGGCGTCCCATCACATGCAGCACCTGATAAGAGCCCACATATGGATATGATGGTACACAATGGGTCAGACAGCAGAACGAGAGCTTGCCACAGAACAACGATGACATCCTCCTCTATGGGTACCTCTCCCTCTCCCTCATCTAATCTTCAAATTTTGATTGTATGCCTTGTTCTTCTCCCTTTTTTGTTTGTGAACATATGTTATCTATGGGGTTGGGGGTTATATCTTGTCAAATTATGAATGCTCTTATGTGTTGTCCGGCTCCCGCATGCTCTTTCCCTCCTTATGAGGAGGAATCCTATAAGACCAGGGCCCATCCTCGATATTACCTATGATTCTTATCCCTTCCTCCCATTTTCTATGCCTGTAATAAGGATCCTTGTCAAGGGCTTAGTGCCCTTTATCCCTCTAAAATCCTCAAAATCCCTCAGGGACACCAATCACATATATCCAAAGCCATTCATAAGGCCAGTCAAGACATAGTGGTTGGTCGCCAATCATCTTTTGATGGGGTTCTTAGAGCAAAGCATACCGCGGAAGCTGGTCCCTCATGAAGTGGATTTCCTTCAATTTCCAGGGGCTAGCTAGTAATCCCAAAAAACTAGCCCTGAAGCGATGGATTATGTCACAGAACTTGAATATTATTTTTCTTCAGGAATCACTTGAGCATAATGTTCATATTTTTAACTTGTTGGAAGGTATGCTAAAGGATTTGATTTTTTTCTCTATTAACGCTTGTGGGCGCTCTAGGGGTTTGGTCCTTGGGGCCAATAAAAAATCCATCAATATTTTCAGCATTTGGGGTGGGGACGACTTTATAGCCGAGGATATATTCTCTATTGATATGGGTATGGAGCTTAAGATCATTAATGTATATGGGCCATGTTCTGGTAGGGTCGAGTTCTGGAGAAATTTGATAGATCGATCCTTTATGAGTGTGGATAGATTGATTTTGGGGGTGATGTTAATTTTTCCTTGGGTATCTCAGAGATCTGGGGCGAACATTCCCATGTCGACTCTCTCTCATATTTTTTTGTTCAATGATCGACAAATACAATTTGGTAGATATTGACATGGGCAAGACCTTGCCCAGTTAGAAGAATTGATGCATTGGTGCCGCTATGATAGCCCAAATAATTTATCATTTTTTGGTTAAGGAAGCTCTGACTCAAGCCATTCCTCTCTTCAAACAATGTGTTGGGATGGGTGGCTTATCCGATCATCATCCCAATTTTTTGGAAATTTCAAAAAATTTAACAAGCCAAGAGCTCCTTTTAAGTTTAATTCGAGCTGCATGAAGGAGGAGGAGTTTCAAGTCTTGGTTAGGAATACCTAACGTCCATTCATTACTAAAGGAGATCTCTCTGTGGCCAGGAAATTTGTTGAAAACCTTCGAAATCTCAAGAGAGATACTATAGTATGAGTTAGGAATATAAAAAAAAAGACAAAGAAGCCATAAAATTCATTGAATCTAAATTAGAGTTATTAGAACAACACGCCGGTGGTGGCTATGACTCTGCTAATTCCAAAGTGTGGGTCATCCGACTGGAAGCATATATAAGAAGGTTGTTAGAAGCAAGAGAGGAAGTCTAGAGACTTCAAAGTAGAGCTATATGACTACAAGCAGGAGATGAAAATACAAAATTCTTTCAACAATATGCTAAACGTAGGAATTCCATCAACACCATTTGGTTGTTGGAAGATGAAAATGGTGTGAAGAAGTCCAATTTTATGGATCTTGAAAATATGGCATCTCGACATTTTAGGACTCTTTTTACAGCCCCTACACATTCTACCTTAGCAAAGATCTTACAGATTGCAAGACTTTTCCCCCGATTTGTTGACAATGACAATAACAAAGATCTCATGGCCCTAATTACATATGGTGAACTTGAAGGGGCCCTTGTAACAACCCCAATATTTAACATGAAACTAATTATATCAATTATGCAATTAATAATCAATACACAAAATATTAACAAGCCATCATAGAATTCTCATAAATACGAGCAAAGATGACTTACCTGTAATGGCGATATTCCTTACTCAAGGCTAAAAGTTGAACGCTATTTGAATCCTGCTAACCGCAACAAAGTTTTGGAGACAACTCATCACCCAACCATAGGCTCAACTGCACATAATATTTATACAGCTGGCCACCCTCGAACCCTCAATCAACGAACCACTGCCAGGGAATCCTTTTCCTCACAATACCTTTCTCTGAAGAGAATAGATGAAGGAATGATGAATGAATCTCATCTTCTTCAATGTCTATTAAATATACCAAACAATGGAGAGGGAACCACATGCACACATTCACTGTGTCAACATGCAACTTTTATTTCTTTATTTTAAGTTTTACTTAATTTAATGTTTCTCTTAATTTAACTCTTTCTTATTTTATTCCTTTTTACTTTTTAATACTTTACTTATTTTTATAGTTTTCTTAGTTTAACTCTTTCTTAATTTATTCCTTTTTATTTTTTTTAAATTCACTTATTTATTTACTATTTAGAAATCAATTTTATTATTACTATACTATTTAGAGCTCCAATTTATTATTTACTTATTTATTTATTACTATTATTATTCTCTTTATTATTTAATCTGTATTTACTATTTTTGACTTATTATTTATTTAATTATATTATATTATATATTTATTATTTATTATTTTTATTATTATTAGGGGACATTACATACTCCCCCTCTTTAAGGAACTTCGTCCCAAATTTAAGTTGAGCGTTTTATTTATTTAGTTATTTATTACTTCATGTTTGCCCAACACCCTTTGCTAAGCTAGTATAATCAGCAGACATCGAAATTTTCCACAACACTCGGGAAATCTCAAGGAATCTCTATCCTTTTTCCCACTTTCAGAACCAGGCATAAGCCTCATCGGTCCGTACCATAGCCCAAGGCTGGCCCCAAGGCTCGCGCTCAACTCAAACCTCATCTTCCCCAAGGTAGGCATCCAGTCCTAGTACTCAATGACTCCGGGCATCTTGCGAGGTTGGTCCACTCCCTGCACACTCACTAAGGCGCACAACCCTAGGCATCGAAGTCCTTACACCCCTTCCAAACTCCAGTATCCCAATCCAATACCAGGCACTTGGCCTACAATATCATGCCCTTGGCATCCTCAAGATGGTCCCAAAGCCCCTCAAGAGCTATCCATGAAGAGATATACAAGACAAAGGAACCACTGGCATATGCAGTGTTGATTAAGTATGTCCCCAACCCATATGGTGTTACATAGTCTCCCTTGCAGGTATGGGATCCCACGAGATCACCAAATAATCTAGCCCTCTCGGCCCATTTATGGAGTTCCTGTCAGTCACCACATCTCAACATGCATCCAATGCATTAGTTATAATCATAACATCATAGAAAATAATCCACATGCCAATTCTTGCTTGTCATCATGATAACATAACATCATTGTTAATCACCACATTATGGATAGTAAATAAATGCATTCTCATGCCTATCACAAAATATGTATGCGATTACCACATAAAATACCCTCATAAGTTATAACATCAACATATCATCATCAAAGACATATCATGACATCAAATAATAAACTAACCACATGTCAATATAACCTTAAATCTTAACATCATAATCCCTTTGTATATCATATTCATCATGAGCATTCACCATCATTATAGTAACAACTAAATAAATAAGAACCGCATGCGCCTCATTATCCTCATACAATCATATCATGAAAACTCAATCATAGTGTATTATTTAGATGTATCAAATTTTTTAGCAATAAGACAAGATTTTTAGACACTCCACAATGGTATCTATCTAAGTTATGCAATCCTATCTAGTTCACTACACCATTTAATCAAATAGATAAGGAAAGTCACTAAAAATAGCATTTTCATCTTCCTGGGTAGTTAAGCCTATGCTATATTGCTCCTTTTAGGTTAGGTTTCACTCTTTGCTGACTACTTACACTCATTCGTGAAACCTTTACTCACTCATTTTAACATTACATTTTTATCCTTTGAAAATCCTTGATATTTTTCATAAATTGCATATTCTACATAGCTTCATATAAAATAAAATCAATATCCTTCGCAATTTAATTTAATTATTACTCATATTATAATCATATTTTAAACATTAAATGTATAAACCATCCACTAATACAAATCTATAAATCCTCAAACAAGATAATTAATTTGAGTGAGATTTTCAAATCATCTCATATTCATTAATTATTTAATTTTTAAATCGATAAACCTTGTTCCAAGTAGAAAATCAAATCATCTAGCAATTAAGGGTTATTTAAAAATAATGATCAACATTGATCTTCTCAAACGATCAACTTTGGGTTACATTAAATATTTCACTTTAGTCAAGAAGAATGTTAGGTTACTTAAAAGAACATGGTTACATTCTCTAATTTAGAATTGGATCTTTAATTTAGTGAATTAAATTAAAAGAACATTTGATTTATGGATTATTATTGAACAATCTATATAATTATTTATTGACATAAAATAATTATCCCAAAATGTTGATATTTATTTTAAACTAAATTATCATCATAACATAGGCTATTTTATAAATAGTAATATTATAACTAACCTTCTTGTACTTCTATCAATATTGACTGGCATGGAGAATCATAAATTAATAAAATTTAAAAATTGAGTAAAACTAATACCGATGTAGTTTCTTTTTAAATATTATATACACATTTTATTATTCCTCCATGAAATGTAAACTCCATAATTATAATAATAATAATAATAATAATACCCTATGGTCATTTAATGTGGTAGTAAGAACACTACAAAAATTGAGCATTGCTTCACAAAAATTCTAACCAACTACTTTATGAAGATAGACACTTTGATGTGGCAATCGAAAGAATTAGGATTTGTCTAATAAGATATGCTCATTGAAGCTCGTGTCTTTTCTTTGTAAGTTAGTCATGAGCCTTGCCAAAATTTAGCCATAGCTCAATTATAATACACTACATAACTACCCTTCAAATCCTTATCGCTTTGTATATATTTCAAAGGTAATATTATTAGAACCGGAGTTACATTTCACGTGTAACTAATCTAAGCTTCATTGGTTTTATCAAAAGGTGCTAATAAAATTTCATATTTGTGAAATAGTGATGAGGTATATGGAATATTTGAAGGCTTCTAGAATGTGATAAACCATGTTAAATTAAATAATATCTGAAGACAAATAAAATAGAGATGTTAAAGGATCTGGCGTCGTTCGGTGCTTTATGGTTCCAAAATTACTACTTTTTGATTAAGAAATTATACTCGTGGGGAATTTATTTTTTATTTACTTTTATTTTTTTAAATCGGTCAACGTTTGCGTAGCATTTAACCTCTAACTCTTACACTTCTAATTCTTACACTTCGCATCAATTGCGAAGTTTACCAGAAGTGTTGGTTCATTGGAAGAGTGGATCAAGAAGGTCGATGGAAAATCGAGCCTCCACACCAACGCTAAAACTAAATCAGAGTGTTCGTAATTCACAAGTAATTGGTCAAAATGCTTATAATGCAAAATCGGTGTGTTCGCAATTCACAAGTAATTGCAATTTGAGCGAAAAGGATTATAACAGAAAATCAAAGTGTTCGCAATTGACAGGTAATTGAAATTTAGCAGAATGATTATAATGGAAAGAATTTAGCATTGGTAATATTGGCAGATTTCATTGGTAAATTTAATCCCCTGGTGGTTCTGAAATAAGTAGTTGAAATCATGCACCGGTGGTGCTGAAATAATTAGTTGAAATCACGCACTACTAGTTCTGAAATAATTAGTTGAAATCTCATACTGGCGGTGAAATGATTGCATAATGGAAATCTAGTATTTGCAATTGGCAGATTGGCTTAATGGTTTGGTTAGGCATCGAATATCGAGGTTCCGTGGCGCAATGGTATAATATTTTTAGATAGATTTGCATGAATGTTATATATGTTTATATAAAATGACGAGTTAAATCAATATACTATCCATGCAATTATTATAGTTTTACTTAAATATAAGTAAAAGTAGTTTGATCAGTTGATTGATTTAAAATTAAATTTCTCTTATTTTAACCATCTCATATTATAACTCTATTTAAGTCACATTATAACTCTTTTTTTTTTCCACATCCCATAATTCACAATCGAAATAACTCATAACTATTTTAAGTGTTAGTTTAAAAACATATACTTTTGGGTATACACCAGTAGCTTAATTTATTAAAACAACAAAAAAAATATGTGCATTACCTTCGAAAATAAAAAATTATTTGTTTATTTAATTTGTTATTTCTCATAAAAATACCCATTCATTTATTTTTCTTAAAATAAACTTGATTAAAAGACTCTAGTTTATGTGTGGGCCACTCTTCGCAGACCGTGTGGGCCTTCAGTTGCAATGTATAACACCCACACTATGACTTGAGTGGTGCTTACCTTGGCTTAGATACACATAGAGCACAAAGGATCAAGAGTTATTTTCCTCAATTTTCTTTCTTTCTTTTTTTAATAAATAACGTAATATATATATTTTTAATTAAAGAATGCCAGACAAAAATACTAATCACTACGGAAAAATAGCTCATAATTCTAAATTAAAATTTTCACAGAAATTAAACTATCTCTAGGTGAAAATATCCACTTATTTATCATTCAATCTAATTCCAATAATTAAAATTTACAATCTTGAAACAATTAAAATTTACAGAAAAATAGTTAAATTTATGCTCCTAAAAAAAAATGATAGATTATATATCAATCCTGATTTTTAACATTCTAGATTCCAATTTGTACAACCATTTTTTTTTTTTTTTTAATCTGCCCCAATTTCAAAAGAAAGAACCATAAACTAGGTAGTCTATATGCCACTACAAAAAGGAATACAATTTTCCCTAAATAAAAATTTCAAAACCTTACATTATCCTAACATGAATTTACTCCATGAAGAGTGAGTTCCTTAGATCAAGGAAGATTTTCACTTATCTGTGATACTTACTAATCATTTAAAAGTGAGCTTTTTCGTAATTTCAAGGGAAAATGATCTTTAAAAAAACAATATTGATCAAGGAAAAACAATATAAAAGAGTTTTAAGAATTTTATATTATTAAGGCCAAAATAAGGATTTACTAAAAAGTCATGAAAGGCACTTTGAATTCAAAAATTAAAGAGTTTCATTTGGTTTGCTCATATATATATATATTACGTCATTTCAAATAAATGTTAAAGTGGGTTTGATTCCCATATACGACGTTATTATTTATAATTAGTGTGACACCCACTTGTACCTAAAATAATGGAATTTTTAAAAAAAAATTGAAAAGCATAATTTCAATGTTATTTTCTCTAAGGCATGCATTGTTATTATATTATTATTTTTTTATAAAATTTCAATAATATTATTTTATTTCCATTCAAAATAATGAACTCAATCATATATTTTAATAAGTAGATCCAGTAACATATTACTCATTTTATATTTTACTATTCCCAGGTTAATATCTTAACACTATTTCGAAGATATTCATTTAAATTCACTAGGCATACAAAACAAACTTAAAATAAAAACTAAAATTCAAAACAAACCCCAATGTAGCAAGAAAAATGATCTTACATTTCAAAATAAACAAGAAATTTGATGTAAAAAAAAATAAAAAAAATCGTGAGAAGCAAGGCTTCAAAACCCCAATCTCTGGCAACTAATTAATTATGATGATTGCATAGTGGAAATTGAGCTCAACAAGAAGTTCCAAAGGTGGAGAAGATAGAGATATTATTGGAATTCGAGAATTTTCAATTGTTTTTTCAAATTTGAATGGGGACGAACAACATTGCTGACATGGTGCAAACCGAATTGACTGTTTTTTTTTTTTTTGCACATAGAATATAGAATTAGATTGTGTTTCATAATGTATTGAACGAAATCCCATATGGTTATTCACTTCATTGAGTGAAGTGTGAAGAGATGTTCATTGTTTTATTATGCCAAAGGTTGTGGGTTCAACTCGTGCAAGCCAAAACGTGGGTTCAACTCGTGCAAGCCAAAACAAGTCTTGGATTCCATAAAACCTTAATTTAATTCCAGATCGTAGCTAGGAAGAACTGAATAAGGATGAGAATCCTTTATTTTTAAAAATCATAAAAAAAATGATAATATATTTGAGAATCTGCATGCATGTAAAGAAGTTAAAAATAAAAAAAAATTAATAATATATTTGGAATCCGCATGCATGTTGTTATCACTCCAGTAATTCTCTCGTTGTGAGATTTTTTCTTTTTAGTTGAGAAAACTAGAGGTAACCACAGAGAAACTTTTAAACTCTAGGATCTAGCCTTCCTAGGGTTCAGAGAGGGCTTTCTCTATAAGTTTTAACTTTGTTTTGTTTTATAAAATATTAGGCTAGTTATGATTGTGCAATTGGTTTTGGTTTTGATTGGTTTGGTGGGAAAAATCACTTGAAGAGATGGATAGTGGGAAATCTATTTGTCCATTGGGCTTAGGAGTCAAAGGTCAAGCAGACAGAACTAGGATCAAGGCCAAAAAGTCAAATGTTTTTAGGGCAAGATAGATAACCCTTGGAGATCTTGGAAAGTTGTTTTGTGAGGTGATATGATCGGGATAAAGAGCAATGAAGGATTCTTTGATCTGGAAAAGGGAAATATTAGGCATAGGTAAAACGAAAGAGGGAGCAGTTAAGGGTTCCCTACTTTGGAAATCAGAAGAAAACATATAAATGACAAACAGTAAAGACATGGTGCTTTTAACAAATCCTGAAGTAATACTCCTGTTCATTCATTCAAATTTAGAACACATAATGGATTGCATGTAACAAAGAAAGATAAACAATGACAACTAGGAAATGCTTCACTCCAAATATCTCATCACATGAATCCTGAAATATGATGTTAGTTGATCTGATCTAGTCTGCTACTCAAAATTTGAAACACAAAAAGCCTTCAATTCAACAAAAATGACTATAGAAATCTTCAGAAATTTATTCCACAATAATACTTCAAAGAGTGAAGTATTTATACATAATTTTTTACAAAATATCCTAGAATACTTCTAGGAAATATCTAAGGAAAATAAAAATATCTTTACAACAATAATAGAGACAATTGCTCAACAAATCAACAAGTTGTCCTATCAATTCAAATAAAATAGAAAATGATTGTGGATAAGATGCAGCTGGCTGCCTTGGTGTCTTCATTGCTGGCTTTAGATATTTCAAGTTTGTTTTGAAATCTGATCTACTTTATCTGCTACCCTTTCACTGATTCTCTTTAATCTTTGATACTCTTTAACCATTTGTAAAAAATGTTTACTGCTGTAATAAAAATCTGTTTTGATTGCAAATCAGCAAACTGTTTTCACTGTTATCTTTCTGCCTTTTTACCTTTCACAGTAAATCTGTTAATGACTGCCAATCTTCCTCACTTGGAATTTGTATTTTCTTCAGCTTCCTGAAGTTTTCATCTGCTTCTGTGTACCTAGAAAAAGTTGGTTTAATGAAAAACAAGTGTCTTATCTCATGCTGCAAGTAAAATAAGTCCTCAAAACTCTTGAGTAAGACTTTTCCTGTTGGAATGCCTTATCCACCACCTAATTTTTCAACTTGTTCCTTGGCATATTCTTTGATCTTTTTATTGTAATCCTCCTAAGGCATTAATTTGTCATTGATGACCAAAATATTAAGCAAACTTCTTTGCCTCAAATTCTCAAATTTGACAATAAACCTGGTTATGGTAATGTTCATGTTCTCACACTTTTCCTCTAACTGCTTCATCAGGTTCTTTTTGGTTATAACCTTCTTTATCTCAAGGATAGTTTCAGTTCTATCAATAATTTCAATTTCTTCCAACTCTTGCATGTTTTTGCTATTAAGGAACCTTGTCAGTTCTAATGCTTGTTCTGGTTTGTTATCCAGTTCCTCTTTAGTCTTTTGGATCTCTTATAATGCTGAATTGAGTAGATATCTTTGTTCAAAGATAACTTGAATGGAGGGCCATACATCATTTATGGCTTCTATGATTTTGTTCCACAAATGATTTTTCACATAGGAAGTCTGTTCCTTTAAGGTCAATTCTTTCTGTAATTTCTTCAATTATTCATTTAGTCTGATGGCCTTTTGCTCATGAGTTTTTGCATTAATTTGAGGCAACTTATTTTGATCTTCAAGATTTTCAACCATTTGTTTCAATCTGTTAATTTCACTTGTCTTAAGAGACATTTCTTCCATGGCCTTCACCAGTTTGCTGGCCTCATCTGTAGGGTGAGCTGCTGTTGTAGATGATTTTGTAGCTGATGTTGTGGATGATGTCACTAGCAACATCTGATGACAGTGGCAACATCTGTGTTAGTATTTGGGAGATTTGTTTCTTCAACATCAATGGTTACTTTCTCTTTACGTGCTGAATTTAACTTATGCCTTTTGTTGTATCTTAACTTGAATTTAGTTTCAGTGGTAGTTTCAACAACATAGGTACCTTCTTCTCTTACTCTCTTAGTGCCTTTCACAGTTTGATCAACAGTCTCTAAAGTGTGACTAGTATCACTTTTCTTCATTGCATCTACTAAAGTATTCTCTGTCCACTTAGTCTGATTGTCATATTTTTCTATCTCTGATTTTGTTTCTTGAATGAAGGGTGTTAAATTACATTTAACCCTCATTTTACTTAGAATCCATTATGGTCATAATTCGAAGGAAATCTTTCTTCAAATTTGCACTCCAATAATTGTTTAGCTGCTTTTGCCTCTGCATCCCTCTGATTGCAAATGAATGGTCCTACTTGATTCTTCAATTTGAATTGTGTTTTCTTCTTTGCTGCTAAAAAATTGATATAATTAGAGTTTAATATTTGCCTGATATACTCCAAGGAAAAAAATATTATGGATACATGTTTGGGCAGCTTATAGGGCAACAAATTGGATCCAAACACTCTAATCTAAATATGTTTTTAATATAGGTACCAATCAACAGTCTTGGTTTGCTCTAAAAAATGTAAAATATTCTTCATATCATCACTTATCCTTGGTTGCTCTGTATTTTTTAATATTTTGATCAATGGATGGATGAATGAATCTAAAAACTCTGCATATGTGAACTTTGTGGACTCTTTCCTGATCAAAGAGGTCGAGAAAATAACTGAAATATGATTTCCCTCTACATCAAGCTTTTGAAGAGAAAATGGAAATTTATCTGCTTGAAAATACAAGAACATGTGGAAGAGGAAGGATGTGTATTTGAACACTCCTTAAATTGGAAATTTAATCAATTAGCCATGGATATTGTCTGCAATATATCCATCATAATAAAAAATAATAAATGGAGGTTGTCCTGGGGTAAATGTAGATAAGAAACCTAAAATGGATTCATCTGTGTATTCATCAGTGAAATACCCTAGAATGAATGAAAGCATGGAAATTACATGCCTTGAACCCTCTGGAAATTTTGAAGTGGAATATGGAGGATTAGTTTGAGGAATTTCTACATGTAAAGGCATAAATGTTTGGAATATTAGGAAACTTTTGGGAAAATCTAGGCCAATATATAGCTTGGTAAGGGCCTCTATGGACAAAGGGACTGCTTGAGGATCAGGGTGGAGTTGTAACATTTGGTTGATGGATTCAACAGTAATGGTGAAAAACACTTCTTTGTTGGAATTTACTATGGCTCTCTACTCAGGCATATAATACTGTTGACATAACCTAATGACCTCCTGACATGGATGATTTACCGGAACAACATATTTGGGCAAATGTGATTCCCAAATATGGACTTATTCTTCATTATCTAAGGATTTTTCATAGCTCTAGTTATGAATGTCTAGCAGATTAAATTCAACAATTGGGTCTGCTATTTTGTAGTCAACATCCTCTAATGGAATGTGCTCAATGTCTATGACAGGGGGTTGTAAAGGATTTACAACAATAGCAGTCTTAAAATTTATGGCTGGAGTTGATTTTGGAACTTTGGAACCTTCAAGATTGTTAGAACTATGCTTTTTAGGCATTTGGGCTACTTCTGCAAGATTAGACAATTTGCAGAATTATTTTTATTTTAGTAGAGGTTTCTTGGATAAAAGTGGGCAAAGTATGGTCTCTTTCTTGGATTTATTCTTCAATTTCAATCTTCAATAGGCTTTTACAAACTTTTACTGGTTTAAAACAAGAAACAAGGGTTTCCTGAGTTTTTCAGTGAACAATTAGGTAAAAAAAATTTTGTATTTAGGCACAGAGGCTTAGGATAACTTCAGAAGGTTTCTGAGCTTAATTTATTGTTTTAAAACAGGGCGCAACATAAATAGGTATTTTTTAGAAATTTTGACAAGGTTTGGCCTATTTTTTGGACTTTTTGACAGGTTTCTTTTGGTGATTTTTAAGCTTTGAGTGGGAATTTTTCTTAAAAATGTATTTTCAAATTGAAACAGGCTTGGTTTTCGAAGAAAACCCGTTATGCACAAGTACATGGTTTTTAAGAAGTCTTTGAGGTCTTTTGAATGGATTGAATGGCTTCTGTGGTGTCTTTTCAATTTCTGGAGTGATGCAAAGCTTCTTAGTGGTCTTCAAATAGGTTCAAGCCAAAAATTTACAGTATTTTGGCGTAAAAATGGCGGAAAAATGCTTGTTTTATAGTCGGGGTGGCTTGTGCAGAGGCTTACGCGCAGAAAGAGATAGGAAATGAATGCATTCCAATGTTTATTAGGCATATTTATGGCTAACAAGTGCCGACAATTAATGGTGGTCAAGTCATGAAAATTGGTGCTTTTTGGGCTCAAAGGGTCTAAACAACAAATGGTTATCGCGTGCCATTTCAGTGGTAAGTGGTTTTGGAGTAAACCAACGCGATCCAATGAGTATTGACCACGTGGAGGAGAGAGAAAGTTGCAATACCGCCCATTTCGCATAGAAATGAAATGGGGAATTTTGCACAAGTTTATTTGCGATATAGTATTTCAGTCGTCGGATCTTGGGGTTCGATTGCGAACGGCCCAGATTTATTGGGAAAGTTGCATCGGGATTTGGTAGTGGGGCCGGGGTATATTAACGTGACGGGGAGGTTTAAAATTTAATGAATAAGCGTTTAATAAGTTCAAACCTTAGGTTTCTATGATACGACGGATATAAGGTTTAAATGTTAAATTAAAACATTTACCAATGTTTCAACCATATATATGAGCGGGTTTAATATTATATAGTTTTTAAACATTTTGACAGTTGTTTAAAACTATAGGGGGCAAGGATATTTGTTTTATTGATATGTTTGAACCAATGGGATAATGGGTGGGGTTTTATTTATCACATGGAATATTTAAAACATTAGTCTAAGCATAAAATAGAGGGTTTGTGGGTTTATTTAAATATAAGAGTTTAATACTATACGGGAAGGAATAGTTTAAGGAATTAATAAATAAATTAGAAGTTAATATGAAAATCAAGGGATAATGTATGAATAAAAATACATGTTTAACTCTAATTTAAAGTGCAAATAAACATAGCTTTGTCTTTGTTTGTATTTTTTCACACTTTAACTTAGGATATATGCATTTTGAAGGTTTATGAATGATTTTTGAAAGGGAATGAAATTAGTTATTTAGGGTTTCAATTTTACTAAGTAAAAATGGGTTTTTACTTGGGAAAAATGGATTATGATTATGAATGAAGGATAAATGATGATGAATGTGGGTTTTGTGTAGGAATTCAATATTTTTAACCAATCAGTCTTCCAGCCTTGGGTGCGGTCCCAACATAAGTCAGAGAAATGCTCTGAGCCTTTTTAACTTAAGGTTTAGAATACTGAATAATTGTAGGGGAGGGGAAATTAATGATTTTTTCCCGATGATGCTTTATTACATGCTTGCAAAACTACTTTTTACCTACCCATCTTTATTTCTAACAATTTTTACTTCATTTTCATGGGTGCATTTAATCTTGCAACCCTAAATCCATTTTCTTTCAAAGCATAAAAACTATCTAAGTCTAACCTTATTCCATCCGAGGGCTCAGATTAAACTGTTGAGCTCCTCATTTATTCTCTATCTTAACTACTGATTTGTCAAGTTTATACTATTTGACATATATTTATTCGCTATCTAAAACATGAAATTCAAAGCATGAAAAGTCAAGATTAAACTGTTTAATTAATAATGGATTATGGAATTTATTGAAAATTTGCACATAATCATTATTCTTGTAGTAAAAGTAAAAGTAGTGGCATTTTGACTTGCTCACTTTCAGGTCTTATTTTCATCTCTTTTTCTTTTGGGGTCTATCTTTTTCTAAGTCCTTTGATCATTATTTTAGGACTTTTACCCTCTTTTATTTTTTATTATTTTTCATTTTTCAAAATATGGGAAAACAACTTGCGGAAAGAAAGACATGTACATATTTACAAGGCTATCATAGTCAATTCATAAATTATGAATCCTATTATTATAGGACCCTAATAGTGGCTCCACTTGGGGATGGCATTTCTTGGTGAAATGTCAAGAACTTTAAGATCATTAGCCTTTGGAATTTGACTGTGATGACCCTATAAGTATCTTCTGACATCTGCAATTATTCATACTTAAGATATTTTACCTCTCAAAGCTTAGGGCCTTCTCTCCGGGCTTCAACTTTGTTAGGAAAACATCCAATCCAATCTAAAATCTTCAATGTATATGTACAATGATCAAAATAAATGAAACTAACTATTTTTTATCTCAGTAAAGTAGTAGTGCTTCAACATTCTGCCATTTACTGTTCCTTCTGACAACTCTGGCCCATCTATTTATTTTAGGAAGAAAGCATTGTTACCTCTGTAACCATAAATGACATAAGGTCATTTCCATAGAAAATCGAATTTTCCATGTTTACCTTTGTCTTCCCTTCTTGAATCCCATTTTAACACTTTATCTCCAATGTAGAAATCATATTCTTTACTCTTTTTATCAAAAAATTTCTTGATCTTATCTTGGATGACTTGAGACTTGATATACACTTCTTCCCTTATTTGTTGCAAGTGAATAATTTGATCAATCCTTCTTTGAATGTCATTTGTTTCAACTTGTAACTCTTGAATAATCTTCATCACTGGTACTCCTAAGGAGGTTGGAAAAACAACATCCACTCCATATACAAGTTGGTAAGGGGAGGTACCAATGGATTTTTTGGTTGCAAGTCTATCTGCCCATAAGGCATTGACTAACTTCTTATTCCAAGTCTTTTTATTATCTTCAAGTAAATTTTTGATGATGTTTACAAAGCTCTTATTTGAAGCTTCAACTAAACCATTACCTTAAGGGTAATATGCAGTAGAGTGAGCTAGGGTAATATGGTATTTATGGCAAAAGTCAATCATCTTTTCACTACTACATTTGGCGGAAATTCCGACACTTGGTTCCGACGCTTTTGACCAAATGTCGGAAATTTCCCCAAATTTTTTCCATCCCGCCCGAAACCGTCGCTATACCGACGTTTATAGAAAAGTGTCGCAATACTGACACTTAGAAAAGTGTCTCAATTGCGACGTTTGGAGGAAGACGTCGTAATTGCGACACTATGGCCCAAAGCGTCGCTATTGAGTCGACTCCAATCGTCGCAAGTGCGACACAATGTCTAGGTGTCGCCATTGCGACGTTTGGAGGCACCCGTCGTAATAGCGACGCTTTTTCCGCCGTCGATATAACGACACTTATATGCGCGCTACATAAAAATACGAAACTTATATGCGCGCTACATAAAAATTCGAAACTTATATGCGCGCTACCAAAAAATGATTTTAGTGTTTTGTATCCATCGCAATAGCTACATTAACGTCTAATATCACGCGCGCATTCGCCCTCCTCTCTTGTAGAACAACATTCGCCCTCAGCTCTTGCATAACATCATTTTCCCTCAGAATTCGCCCTCAGCTCTTGCAGAACAACATTTTCCCTCAGCATTTTCCCTCAGCGTTCGCCCTCAGCTCTTGCAAAATGGTAAGTTCTTACTGTAGGCCCTTCCTCCTATAGTAGGGTTGACTCTATTTGGGTTTTTTGGTCAATTCCATTGGATTGTGTTAGGCTGTAGGGTTCTCTCTAGATGTCAAGAATCAAGATTCAATACCCTCTATTATCTTCATCACCCAATACAAGATTTAAATTTTTCCCAAAGAAACTCTTATTAATTTGGCAGCCATTATTTCTCCCTACTTTAAAAACCCTACATTTAAATGAAAACAAGCATTGCATTTCAACTAAAAAAATCTATTAGTGTTCAAATGTACATGTGTGCTACATTAATGTCTGATATCACGCGTGCATTCGCCCTCCGCTCTTGCATAACAACATTCGCCCTCAGCATTCGCCCTGAGCTCTTGCAGAACAGCATTCGCCCTGCATTCGCCCTGCATTCGCCCTCATCTCTTGCAAAATGGTAAGTTCTTACTGCAGGCCCTTCCTCATATAGTAGGGTTGACTCTATTTGGGTTTTTTCGGTCAATTCCATTGGATTGTGTTAGGCTGTAGGGTTCTCTCTAGATGTCAAGAATGAAGATTCAATACCCTCTATTATCTTCATCACCCTATACAAGATTTAAATTTTTCCCAAAGAAACGCTTATTAATTTGGCAGCCATTATTTCTCCCTGCTTTAAAAACCCTACATTTAAATGAAAACAAGCATTGCATTTCAACTACAAAAAATCTATTAGTGTTCAAATGTACATGTGTGCATCACTTGTGTAGGGTATTCCTTTTCCACTTTCACATTATCCAAGAATGTGTGCAGTATAGTTCATATTTTTTGTGATTTAGATTATCTTGAAAAAGGAAAGATAAATTATTTCCCATGGAAAAAGAAGGTTTTCCTTTTTTATAGGTTGTTTGGACTTACGTGGAAAAATTTATGGTATGCCTTTCATATTATGTAGTTTAAATTTGAATTAACAGATTATTCTACATGAAAATATAATTACCTATGTGATGTCCTTCATCACTAATTAAAATTATAGGTTTCAATTTCCTAGACTCTAACTCATCTGATGCTAAATTCTAGGTTCTCATTGGTGGATCACTCTTCCATTGATTTCCTTTCCCTCTGGATCTTGTCATACTTTAAAAGTCATCAATGATCCATATATTATTTCAGGTATCCCAAAAGGCTTTATAGTAGAACATATTGTGAAGTTTTTTTGACACTTGAGGATTCTTTTTAGAACTGCAACGCGGTCTATGCTATCAAGTTATATACCAAGCAACTTGTCCTTAATAACCACACTATGAGGTAGGTTGAACCAGTTTGAACTTGTTGGTACATAGCATATGAAGTTGTGTGATGAGTCCATATCACAGGTCTATTATGGTGACAAAAGTGAAGACACGTAATGATAGTTATTATGTTAACATTACTAGAAACATTTTCGAAATTATCCATGCTATCAAGATGTCAAAATTCCATGCATTAGGTGTCAATACTCATAGCTAATAGATAATAATAATAATATAAAAAAATCACAACTTTATTCTTGAAATATGATTGTTACACATTGGTAACCTAGTTCATGAGTTACTATCACCCAAAGACTACAAAACAAACTTAAAATATAAATTAAACCAACATGAGAATCCAACTAAGGGTTTCTCGACAAAATCATGCCATAACCTGGCATTTTGAAACCCAAATTTGAATCTATCATAAGTAATACAATGCAAACTCAGATGGATTTTCAATGCATGTTTGCATGCTACACTTATTCTCTGTCTAGATATCATTTTTTAAATGGAACCATTAGTCAAGCCCACAATCCTTTTTATGTGAAAAATTTCAGCTCTATTTGAGCTCTTTTTTGCTCCACCACCTCCATAAACCAGTGTTACACGGGGTCTCGCCTCCCCACCTAGGGGTCTAGATTCCTTTCCCCCTCGCGCTCCGGGGTCTTGGGGACTTCTAGGGGACGTTTCCCTCACGCCCCCTCACACCCCCTTTCACGCCCCCTCACACCCCCTCACACCCCCCTTCATGCCCCCTCACGTCCCCTCACCGCCCCTTTTAGTTTATGGTTTCGTGTTAAAAGTTGATGTGCCACTTAGCATATTTGAGAATCCAAGTGATTCTGATTCAGATGGTGACATGGTTGATCCTGATATATTCGTGCAGAAGTTGGATGCAAATACTAGTGGGGCATTAACTTGAGCATTTATGCTCATTTATCATTATGATGATATCATTTGATATTCATATGTTATGTTTTATGTTTTATGTTTCAGACATAACTTATTTGCGTTTAAGTTTTATGTTTCAAACTTGAGTTGTAAACTTCATTTTAAACTCTATTTTGAATCTTGATATAATATGTCATATGATATCTTAAGCTTTATTTTCATTGTACATTGTTAGTAGTTACATTAATGATTATATAGTTACAAAATTACAAACTTACATGCATGATTGTATGATGTATGTTTTAACTTTTAACTTTTAAATTTGTTTCAATTATATGATTCATCATTCATTGATTTGTAATTTTATCATTTATGATTTATCTTTCACGATGCAAGTGTATGATGACTGTATATACATTCCTTGCAAAAATATAGTTACATTATAAATATTAAATTTTATAATTTTTATGACCCCGACGTCCCCCCACGTTTCCTGAAAATTGGTAGGGAGCTTTTGCATAGACCGCTCCCGCGCTCCCTCTCCCCCTCGCTCCCACCTCCAGGGGAATTGGTGGAACATTTCCATAAACATATGAAAACATATATCATGATCTTGGAATTCCATTACATATGTATGTGCCAATGTTCCATAATCATGCCCCATCATCAATTTAAGAAATTTCCATTGAATATCAAATTATGGGGGGGGGGAACTTTTTGCTGCAACATTTGGCTCAAAATCAGGGACCATCTCCGTATGAGGTGAATGAGAACTATAGATATTTGAAGAAGTAGATTAGTGCCTTTTCCTTTGGCCATGGAGTCATATACAGTCATCCATCACAAAAAATTTTCTTTGTTCATTCTCACCTTGAAAGTTGCAAAAATTCATGCCCTAATTGAAACGACACTAAATTTGAAAGATATAATAAAAATGCAAGCTAGAAGTGCTCTATTAATACAAAGGGAAAACCTTCCTACCTACCCTAACTGAGATAAATTTTGATTGAATAGGAAACATGATATTTCCTATGGAGTTGATCCAACAACTTGTTAAATGTATGGGACTAAATCATGCATTTGATTTCTAGGGAAACATGCGCATGAAGAGAAAAAGTGCAGAATTAATGGAAAATCCATACATGCCACTTATAAAAAATACACCGAAAGGTAAAAAAATACTTAAGGCCTTAACTTAATTTGAATCAAAAAATGACAAAACAGGATTAGTGAAAACACGAGAGTGGTGTGGGTGAACAACATAAATAAAAAGTGAAGATACCTTTCCCCAAGATGCCTTTGTCACCGTTGTATGAAAACATGTTTTCCTTTCCATTTATACATGCAAGTGAATGCATTATAGGTATGGTGTTTTCCCAGAATAGGAGAAGACTACTTAAATATATCATTTGTGGATTGAATGTTTGGGTGCCTTAATGTGCAATGACATGTTTCCAGGATTGAATTCAATGCAAGGCATATTTGAAACTCTAACTCTGTCTTCCGGTGTCTTATTAGAAATTATTTCAGTTTTCATTTTGTGTTTTCAAGTTAGATATTGTTTTCAAGTTTTTACATTTATAATTTTACTGCAATGTGGCAGACTGATCAGAGCAGTGCAGGAACAACCCCGAGACAGGATGATCGCGGAAAGAGGCCAGCGGAAGAACATGTAAAGTGCCAGCATTGCTCTATCTTTAGGTATTTTAGTTATTTACATAATTGAAATAATATTAATTGTGTTCAAATATGCAGACACCTAGCCATGGTACGCCTGATGATTCCCTCTTTGAGGAAGAGCTTTTTTCATCCCTATCTCCAGTGTTGTTGTTGCAAAAAAAGGCACGAGATGCAACGTCGGAATTTAATGCTTTGATAGATGCGCCTCAAACACCTGAAAAAGAAGAGAGGATACAACATCTTATGAGGCAGCTAAATAGATATCAGGTAATAATAAAAAGTCAAAAGGATATTTTTTTTGTTCTGCATGAGATGAATTGTGATAGTTTTATTTTTAATTTTTACATTGACTAAACTAACAAAAAGTTCTTTTGTATGTAGCGTCTTCTGGCATTTGCTGAACCCGGTGTTGGTGGTAGTGGGACACAAGGGCAAGAGATTGCCCAAAAAACCTCTCGTACACCTTCTACTCCTTTAGGTGCTAGCCAAGAAACACACCCTGCCCAAGCTGACACCCAGCCAACTGCTGAACGTGTTGGCAATGATGAGGTTGATATGGCCAACTACATTATTGCGTTTCCTGGAGCTACACGTGTCAGCTCCACAGGGACCATTAATGGCACGTTGTTGGTGAACGATGAGGGTGTCCCTATAAAGCATGTACAACTCCCAAGTAAATTTTAATATTTTAACTATTTCATGTACTTTATCTAAAACATATTTATCATGATTTTTATTTTTAAATTAATGATAATATATTTTATTTTTTTTTGGTCTTATTCTGTGTAGGAAACAATGAGTTCTACAGGATTTTGGAGAGCCATGCGTTGGTAATTTTTGGCCCAACCATACGTACAGGGTGGAATTCCCAGAATTCCAACCTGAAAAAAGAACTTCTAGATTATCTAGAAGCCCTTTTTGGGGTCGGCACATTTGACAGAAAAGCGGTGGCTCAAGTAGCCGGCAAATATTTGAAATATACCAGGGACACCTATAGGACGCAATTGCAATTTAACCCTAGATATGAGCGTCCTCTCGCAGTTTCAGAGAGTGAGTGGAGAGCACTCATCCATGACGAAAAAGAGAAAAGGGAAAAGAAAGAAGGAAAAATGCCAACTAGACCCGCAAGGTAAATTACAACTTTAATTCAATAGCTTTAATTTTCTTTATGTCTAAAATAAAAGTGTGCTACGTCATATCTGACTTCAATCTTTTGATGATAGGTTGCTTGACACCTCAAAGGAAACCAAAGCTAGGATTGAGAAAAAGGGTCATCACAAGCTCGGCCAGGGTGGCTACTTGAAATTAGCTGCAAGAATTGTAATTAAGTAGCTAAACATCTTATAATTAATTGTATCGTCTTCCAACGTTTTTGTAATCCTATCAAATATGATTAAAAATACACAATCATATGTAATGTAGGGTGATGACTTCAGAACAGAAACTACAGAGGAAGATAAAAATATCGCTTTCCATTTCGGCTATCAAGCCATAGTTGAACGTCACAGAAGCTTGGGGCAGGTCCCAAGATCCAAAATGCCTGATAAGGTAAAACATTAACCTTTCAATATGTTTGTTTTCGTCCATAAATTTAATGTCTAAAAACTTTGTTTAAATCAGGGGAGCAGCACTATCGACGAGGCAAATAACCCAGTTTTAGAGCCAGATGTAGATGATCCTCTCGTGCAACCTGATCATTGTAGTGGGGACCAGGCCGACAATGCTGCTATCAGTGAGGGCCGTGACGGTAATTAATTTCCACTTATAATTTTTTCTAATTACACCTTGATGGTTGTCCTTATAACGTTTTTTGTTTAAATTACAGAGAATGTTTCCCTTGAGGATCTTACCACCAGAGAGGAAGACAGGGCAACAGTCCCAACGACGACAACTGGTGCACCAGGTAAATAATCTCATTGCAATTTTTTTTATTAATATTACCGAACTAGTTCAATGATATTTAAAAACCGACAATTAAAATTTAATATTATCTGTTTTTGTAGGCGATGCCCCGTCACTGGATGAGACCAGACATCGTGACTACGCAACTAGGTCAGCGGCGACAACTGGTGCACCAGGTAAATAATCTCATTGCAATTTTTTTTATTAATATTACCGAACTAGTTCAATGATATTTAAAACTGACAATTAAAATTTAATATTATCTGTTTTTGTAGGCGATGCCCCGTCACTGGATGAGACCAGACATCGTGACTACGCAACTAGGTCAGCGGCGACAACTGGTGCACCAGGTAAATAATCTCATTGCAATTTTTTATTATTATTAATATTACCGAACTAGTTCAATGATATTTAAAAACTGACAATTAAAATTTAATATTATCTGTTTTTGTAGGCGATGCCTCGTCACTGGATGAGACCAGACATCGTGACTACGCAACTAGGTCAGCAGTGCGGGTCGAAAGGCACGAAACAGGAGCAGAGCATGATGATATTGATGATGTAATTAGGAGCTTTAAAAATAGGAAGAAGAAAAAGAAAATTTGACAATGTAAAATATTATATTATTATAAGACAAACGTTACCATACTTGGAACGTTTTTTGCGTTATATAAAAAACTCATTTATCATACTATTTTTATGTCAAGCATTAATTGCAATGTTTCCTTGTGTACTTTTTGTTGAATTGTTTTTTTATTAGTTATTGAATATTTTTTTTTATGCTCATGAAAGTAAAAAATGAAATATAGATTGGGTATTGGGGAATTGAGAGTGATGTGAGGGGGGGGGGTGGGGGTAGGGGCCATAAGAGCTTCCACCTTCACGTGGTTGGACCTGTTTAGTAGAGAATAATTTATTGGAGCGATTTAATCTTGGAGCAAACCTCCCTTGATCCAGCGTAGCAACAAAAAAGTCACTGTTCACTTAGTTGCTACTCTTTCAGATCGTGGGACGCTTGTTCCAAGTTCATGCGACTCCAATAAATTTTTCTTGAAAGGAAGAGGAGCTTATTCAGGTATGTTTTGAGATTTTCAACATATGTCCTAACATTATCATAAGAATGCATCTTAGAGTAAAAAATACTACATCAATTACTTGTATTTATTGTATAGATAATGATGGATTTTGATTGACTTGGCAGTGCAGGTACAAATCCTCTTGCATCATGAGCAATAAAACTTGTCAACCAGGGTCATGTCTAGGATATTTTTGCTTGTGCGCTTGACCAGGTTCGTAATGTCACATTTTGTAAGTTCCTTTACAGTTCATAATTCAATATTAAGCTTGTTCATGATTATTATCTAGGTTTTTTTGTATGTGTTTTTTCATCTATTTGATTGTAAGCAACTCTGCATGTTTCCTGTTGTTCACTATGATTTCTCCCATTACCACTCCCAGGATGAATCTGACTTTATTGTTACATAGGTTACTTTATTTTTACTATGATTTCTCCATTTACGATTTCATAGGTTACATCATGTAAAGTTATCAATCTCAGGTTGGTGATGAGCTTTAGTTCTCCAGATTTGGGGCTTTTCTGATATTTTCTCCCTCATGTCATTCCTGCATCACCTCGTTGTTTGAGCATGCCAATTGTCTACCACTGTACCAATTGGCACATGTCAATCTCTGAGTGGTGCCACATTTCACCTATTTTCAGTGAGAGTTTAGGGTTTCTCTAACATAGCTTCAGAAATCCGATTCAGTGCCTGCTTGAATATCGTCACATAATACTCATGGTTTGGATTGATGAGCATGTTCTGAATGGTTGGTTGATTCATAAGAACCACCCACATAGTCATCTTGAGATATTTCAGAAGTTTTCTCGGGTTTCCTTTTTCACCGTTTCTAGTGGGTGGGATGGTGTGGGGTGATCCATCAATACCGGTGCTCTTGTAGTAGGGAATTTGTTTTTGGGGATATAAAGGAGCATTTGATGTAGATATCCCATTGGATGCATTCATATATGGGCACGAGAGGTCAAGAATTTAAATTAAAAATATGCAACCTCTAGCATGGCAACCTGAAGGCCGCGAGAGACACTGGTTAAAGATTGTTTTGTGCTAGCCTTAATATAGTCATGATTTCTTTCTATTATCTTAATGCAAATATATAGTCCGGTCTCATTAAAATGAGGATTGTGGTTGTATTTCTCTTTGGTTGTTTCTCTCTTAATGCTCCAGAAGTTGCCAAAAGTTGCGATAGTTGTTTAGTTTGCCCGTTACAACTTAAAAGTGGTTTTTAGCAATGGGAGTCATGTTTTTTAAGGTTCATACTAATATGAAGATCTTGTAATTCTATATTTAGCATAAGAGAAGATGGCCTCTGCTTTGGGAAGTATGACAACAATTGCCACATCTACCTCATTGGGTAACAATGGAAAGGGGAAGAAGTTGGGTGCAATGTTTGATAATTATGGCAGATAATTGTCTTCTCTTTCAGTTTTTTCACCCATTTCCTTTAATCGCTCAAGCAGAAGAGGGACTCTGAGATTACGCGACAGAGAGAAGGTAGTTAATACAAGAGCTATGGAAAAGGAGTTGTACTTCAACAAGGATGGCTCAGTGACAAAAAAATTGCAAGTTAGAGAAAAATTATGTTTAAAGGAAGGTCACCTGCACGTGAAACTTCACTACGGTGGATCTTTCCTTGTCCACTTATATTTGATTTTAATGTGTTATTTTAATTTTTCATGGAGGGTTGTTTTGGCATATGGTCTGGCATTCAATTGCACACCTACTGAAAGCATTGTCAATTTGTCTTGCAGGCGGTGTGAACAAACTTGCTGATCTTGTTGGAGTCACCCTTGGGGCGAAGGGCAAAATGTTGTCTTGGAGAGCAAGCATGGTTCTCCGAAAATAGTTAATGGTTGTGTGACAATAGCTAAGGAGGTAATTTGTAGATGTGTGCTCTCGTTTTCTTTTTAACGTTGTATTAGTTCCCCCTCTTAAATGTCTTAGATTTGGTAGGCATAATTTGAAAACTCAAAGGTGAAAGGAAACATATTTGTTACCCAATGGTCTACTTGGCCTATGGACTAGCCACATTAGAGTAATGCATAAATATTTTCACAACAATAAAAGGAAAGGGTTATGGTTGAGTCAAATTTTATTGTTATTGACAGTGTAATGAAATGTATCTCAATGCTATGGTTTTGGCCTTTTTATTGGTTGAATTAGAGGACCCAGTTGAAAATATTGGGGCCAAGTTGGTAAGGTAAGCTGCGACAAAGACAAATGATTTAGCTTGGGATGGAACCACAACATCTGTTGTTCTTGCACATGTTGGAATATTGAAAAATTCTAGAACAATGAATGGAGAATAAATCTCCCTTCTTTTAACACAGAGAAAATAAAAATTTCTTTGACAGGAGACAAAGTTTCAATACTTTGAAAACAAACTTCTATTCCCTTCAATAACTCAAAAAAAAACTATTACACTTCTTCCTCACTGAGAGGGATTACAAAATTATGACTGCTACAAAACGCAGTGCATAAAACCAACTCACCGTCTGTTCAAAACAAACATACTCTGTCTCTAAAACACTCTGCTGTGTTTTTCCCTTTCGCACTGCTGTGCATACACACTTAAAAAGTTACACTTAGTCTTTCACTTTTTACACACTGCTGTGTAATAAAAAATTTACGTACTGTCTATAAAAAAAACTACCAAGCTTTTTCGTCCTTTTTATTTTTATATGCCGTAACATATAAAACATATTATAATAAACCCTCTTTAAAAAAAAAAAAAATTAAAACTAAATTCTATGGCCCACCTTTCATTTCGCATATGATATATATATAACATATGTTTAAAACATATGTATATATTAAACTATCAAAACATTAAAGAACCCTTTTCGTCGGACTTCAAAAGTCTGAATAGATTGAATTTCAAACCAAATTCGCGTTCCAAAATGGGATGCTGACGTCTGCCTAATTTTAACTCGAATTCTCAATCCAATGTGCCCTATAAAAAATTCGGGTCCGCTTTTCAGGTTTTCAGATTCCCTTCAATTTCATGCGATCCAATATTAATGCTCCACGTGTCCTCCTTTTGAATTTACAAAACTGTCGGGTAAATTTCTGTTTGTTTAATTTCTGGTTGGTGAATTGCGTTAATGTCGGTTGTTGTGTTTAAATACAATCCTGTACAGAAATATGGCTGCGGCCGTCTACAAAAAAAACTTGCAAGAATTTTAAATGCTGAATTAAATTTCTGGATGGCATGCAAGCAACCTCCAAAAAAAAATGTTGCTGCTGCATCCGTCCTTCTGCTGCAGCAGTTGAAGTTAAAATTCAACAGCACATGGTTTAATAAGTGAGGGTGTAAAGGTAACTTTTTGTCGATGGTACTGGATTAAGATCATCTATTCATTTTTGTAGGGTCTTATGGTGTTTTGTTTTTTAGTTTTGGGTTGGGTTTATTGAGTCTAAGATAGTTTTTGAGTGAAAAATTTGCTATCAGGTATTAAAAAATTTTGGTTCTTTTGTCAAAATTTATGAGCTTGTTAGGAAATACAAAACTCACAATGGTTGTATCTTAAATTTGTGGAAAATAATTTGAAATGAAACCTTTTTGTTTAGGTTGTTGCAGCAGGTGCAAACCCCATTCAAATTACTAGGGGCATTGACAAGACAATAAAGGCCCTTGTTTCGTAACTCAAAATTTTGTCAAAGGAGGTAAACGCTTGCCTTTTGAGTAGGTTGGTTTTCCTTTTTGCTGATGGTTTGGTGTATCTAATTGAATTAGTTGCCTAAGGTATTTTTGGTTGCAAACTCCTTTTCATTTTTCATACAGTATTGGCCTTGTGGAATACATTTGATTGTGTGGTCTTGCTAGATCTACAACATTTGTAGTTGTTTAGTCTTATGGCCGAGGTGCACTTTTATTATGGAAATAGTTGATGCAATATTGTCATTTAATCCTTACCGCAGGGTAGCATGTTGAGAAGTTTCTTGTGAAACATTTGGTATTCAAAATGACACTTGATCCTATACAGCATCATGCACTTGACTTCAAAATTCATATTCAAAGTGTGCCAGACAATTCTTGCAAAATTTCAAATATTTATGTTGTTTTAAACTATTATCTTTTTCATGTATTGGATGCTGAAAATGTGAAAAAGACTTTGGTATGAAACCAACTGGTGAATAATTTCCAGCAAAACAACCACTTCCAAGACATGATTTAGAAGTATAACAAATGTGCTTATGAAGCATAGAAAGATATCCTTGATGCATTGTCAATGTTTGGCTAGGGTTATTTTTGGAGAAAATAACTCCTTATTCCTAGAATAGTGATCTTCAATACAAGTAAATGCCAGAGAAGAGAGATCATCGTGTGACACAACAAAACTGAAATTGGACCCCCAAGGAGAGCTGGTGTGTCTACAATCGCTCTGTCAGCATTTTTCCTTGGTTTACCCCGTTCTTTTCCTCCAGCCTGAGTCTTAATTGACTTCTTCTTTCTTCGGGTTTATTTATCAAATTCGTAGAAATTCGTAGAATTTGATAAATAAATACTATCCACAATGGTTGGAATTTAATTTATATTCCCATCTTTATATTATCTTCAAGCCTTATAACCAATGTTTAACTTTCAACACTTTGTATTTATACTCCACGTTTCTTTTTAAATAAATAACTTGTAATGAACTTTCGGCTCTATATTTCACCACCCAGCCTTACAACAATCACGCTCCAGACTTATGCTAATTATCTGCCAATAGTTTAATTAAACAATTTCATTATACTCCGGCCCCACCTATATATATCAATAACCAATCAAACACTCGTATCGTACCTGGCTATCCTCCGCACACCTTATTTAACCTCCGGGCAAGTTCAACGTGCGACCACCGTCCGATGGCCCTTCTCCAAATCAACGACTCTTGGAAATTTCGCTCGGCTTCCAACATCGGGCTTTAATGTGCGATGGCGCGAGTTAAATGGTGGTTTTCCGGGGGTCACTTCGCCACGTGTCGCATTCCCTATGGAATCGCTCGCGAATAGGAAATACCGCCTACTCCGCAAAAGCGGTGCGATATGGGCAACCCGCTTTTGTGATTCCGCTTGTGGTTTTGGTAGAGGGCTTGACCATGGGTGCAAGTCTGGTTCCGCTATCCTTTTGTTTGTTAACTCATGTCCAATCCTCAGGTCAAGTTCCGAAAGCACAACAATTTTGTCTCTTTATTAAGCGGGATTTTTATATTTGAACAGTTTTCACGACCCCGGTTCTCTACACATACCTCGCCTTCGGGTGGGGTGAGTTCACAGGGTTATCCAACAATTTACGGGAATTCAAAGATAGAAGAATGGAATTATTAGTACCCAATCGCCTCATAGTTAAACAATTCTTCACAATTAGCAGTTCAAGATAATTCAATGGCAACTAAGCTTGGAAATCATTTAACTGGAAACAATTGTTCACACATAGAGGTTTATTGCAGAAATCCCCTCTCTACTCTCATCTTCCCTCTCTACTTTTATTCATCCGAGGAATTACAATTTATATACATAACATATGGCTCTTCGGTTCCTCTGAGAGGACCGTTCTAGAAATCAAAAGGTCTAATTATAATAATTCAACTAACTGAAACTGTTCGACTCCTACAACTCTAACTAGTCTAAATAATACAGTCAGCTGAGGTATTGACACCTAGCTGTTACAACTCAAATGTTTTTGAACCCTCCTAGCCACAACATGTGGACAAAACCTCCTACATTGCTGGTTAGTGCCTAATGCCCCTGCATCATCGTGTGACATAAACCTATTAACAAAAGTGAATTCCTTGAATTTCACCAAATATTTTCTTTGAATTCCTTGCTTTTAAAAGCCAATGATATCCCTTATTGTGTTAATGTTATGGAAATTCCTTGTCCTAGTGCCTCACACTCTACTATGAATGTTTTACCAAAAGTAGGTGCAATCGATGTTGGTGTAGAAGACATGGCATCCATTGAAAGAGAGAATGCCAAAGTAGCCTCATCATTCCATATAAATGATATTTTCTTCAAGAGATATGTGAGTGGACTTGAAATGCATGCATAATTCTTAACAAATGATCAATAATATCATGTAAGTCTAAAAAATCTTCTAAGAACCTTGATTTTCTTAGGAATAGGTCATTTTGTAATAGCTTGCATCTTTTGAGGCTCCAACTTCACTCCTTCCTTTAAAACAATATGAACCAAATACTCGAATTCTTGTTTCCCAAAAGCACATTTGGATATTTTTACATAAAAATGATTGTTCTCAATAATTATTTATATAACTTTTCCACATGTTTAGTGTGGTATTCCCATGCTTTATTATAAATATGTGTATTATCAAAGAAAACCAACACAAATTTTATAAGATGGGATCAAACAAAATTGTTCTTAAGTCGAGCCCGCCGGACTGCAAATGGCGATAAACCATAATTCAAACCAAATTCGCGTTCCAAAATAGCCTGCTGACGTCGCCAATTTTGTGACGCGAAAACCAAATGAATTCCGCCCTAATATTTTTCGTGTCCGAAGTTGGGCTGGCGTACGGAGGGAGAGTTGTGACGCGAATTTCTTATCAAATTCGCCCTAATATTTTTCGGGTCCGGATTTCCACTGCGCGAGCAGCCCAAACAAAGATCCGCTCCAATCAATTTCTGCCACGTGTCCTCAATAAAAGCTTGCCCTGCTCCCGGCTGCGGGTGCATTCGATGGCGTTTAAGGCGATGGGACATGGATATGGCGATTTAATATCAATCGCATTAACATTTAACGCTGTTCAATAAAGTTTTCACATCAAATCCGCATTAATTAATTTTTAACACTGTTCAAGATCAGACCTCCACTCCTCTTAGTGATTCTGCACGCTCCAATATGATCTGGCCTTCGGCTCTCATTATTAATGATCAGAGATTAATTATGACAGGCATCCTTTTATTGCATTGCAGTCGGGTCGAGAAAATGGCTTTTAGCTATGGTTTTTCAGACGAGCCAGTTGCTGGATTACACTACCTGCTAACTGTGACAATAAGGATAAGTGGCCAGCTGAACTGCTGCCTAGACCTTGCAGCATATCTGCATTTCTCTCGGTTCTGTCTCTATCTGTCTTCCTTTGTTAATTGGAATTCTGCTTCTCCATCTCCTCTTGTGCCCACTGCGCCTGAGACTGCACCCATGCCTTGCGTGCGTCATAGGATGCATTGCCGCAGGGGGAGCACTAGAGGTCAACCCCTGCGGGCTCCCTCCAGCCCCTCAACAGAGTCGACTTCTGGCCATTCCAGTGATTATTACGCAGGTCGATATCCAAATACTAGGAGTGGGCGGGGTCGGGTTGTAGGATCTGGCCACCGTATGGATTCCCTGCTCCTCGCTTCCCCACCGCTAGTTCACCTTCTCCCACGACGTGCACTGCGCAATTTTCCTTTAATTGCTCTCTCAACCGCCCGCGAATCACGGCTTTAGTCACTGTGGTCTTCCACGAGGAGGTCCAAACGGAGGAAGAATGCACCCGTCCGGCGGGTCTGAGCTCAGAAAAAGCCGGCCAACATTCGGGCCTTTAGGAGGGGAGCCATGGCATGCATGTGGAGGTAGCACCTAGAGATCTTGGACCTTCCGAAGGATGGTGCCGAATCGTGGAGGAACCAACGGAGGAGTAGTTTGGTTAATTTGTTTTTCTTGCTTAGCAGGCCCACTTAATTGCACTGCTTTTAGATTATTTTACTGTGCTGGACCTTTGTAATATTTTTGAATTCTGTAAATTAAAAATTCAAGACTGGTTTCCCCGTATGAGGGCAGTCTTCTAAATTTTTTGATTTTTTAATGACAAATTTTCCATGAGTCTGGCCAGGCAATGTTTTTGACTTCGGTGTAATTTTATTCGCAATGTTAATAGATTAACTTTACTTAGAATTCTCACATGATTAGCGTTTTTCTTGATCTGTTCAAGGATTTTGGGTACTTTAATTTGTATTTGGAACAATGGACGTCGGTACTCTATATGTTGCTTTACTATTCTACATACTGCTATTTCACTTTCTTATAGATGCCTCGGGCATATTTGGATGCTTTCTCAGATTTGTCGATAATCTCCATGTGGACCGTTACTGGGTTTTATATCAAGTCATTGTATGTGACATGGGGTATTTTTCTATCATTGTCTGGGGTGGGACTTCCACTTTTCTGGATGGATATTTGGGTTCCAATCTTCAGATGTGAAAATGTAATGACTTCATGGACTGTTTTACTTCATATAATATATTCAAAACAACATTTTTTCTCTTGTGAAAAAAATGATTAATTTTTATCACTCTGCCTTCAAAACTAGCGATGCTGGTCTATGTTGTTGGTTTATTGATATGGTCTGATGGTCTTTTTATATTTTGGACATATCACACTCCTCACATGATTAGCGTTTTTCTCTGTTCAAGGATTTTGGGTACTTTAATTTGTATTTGGAACAATGGACGTCGGTACGTACTCTATCTGTTGCTTTACTATTCTACATACTGCTATTTAACTTTCTTATAGATGCCTCGGGCATATTTGGATGCTTTCTCAGATTGTCGATAATCTCCATGTGGACCGTTACTGGGTTTTATATCAAGTCGCTGTATGTGACATGGGGTATGTTTCTATCATTGTCTGGGGTGGGACTTCCACTTTTCTGGATGGATATTTGGGTTCCAATCTTAAGATGTGAAAATGTAATGACTTCATGGACTGTTTTACTTCATACAATATATTGAAAACATCGTTTTTTCTCTTGTGAAAAAAAAATTGATTAATGTTTATCACTCTGCCTTCAAAACTAGCGATGCTGGTCTATGTTGCTGGTTTATTGATATGGTCTGATGGTCTTTTTATATTTTGGACATATCACACTCCTCACATGATTAGCGTTTTTCTCTGTTGCAGGATTTTGGGTACTTTAATTTGTATTTGGAACAATGGACATCGATACTCTATCTGTTGCTTTACTATTCTACATACTGTTATTTCACTTTCTTATAGATTCCTCAGGCATATTTGGATGCTTTCTTAGATTTTCGATAATCTCCATGTGGACCGTTACTAGGTTTTATATCAAGTCCCCGTATGTGACATGGGGTATTTTTCTATCACTGTCTGGGGTGGGACTTCCACTTTTCTGGATGGATATTTGGGTTCCAATCTTCAGATGTGAAAATGTAATAACTTCATGGACTGTTTTACTTCATATAATATATTCAAAACATCATTTTTTCTCTTGTGAAAAAAAAAATGATTAATGTTTATCACTCTGCCTTCAAAACTAGCGATGCTGGTCTATGTTGTTGGTTTATTGATATGGTCTGATGGTCTTTTTATATTTTGGACATATCACACTCCTCACATGATTAGCGTTTTCTCTGTTCAAGGATTTTGGGTACTTTAATGTGTATTTGGAACAATGGACGTCGGTACTCTATCTGTTGTTTTACTATTCTACATACTACTATTTCACTTTCTTATAGATGCCTCGGGCATATTTGGATGCTTTCTCAGATTTGTCGATAATCTCCATGTGGACCGTTACTGGGTTTTATATCAATTCCCTGTATGTGACATGGGGTATTTTTCTATCACTTTCTGGGGTGGGACTTCCACTTTTCTAGATGGATATTTGGGTTCCAATCTTCAGATGTGAAAATGTAATGACTTCATGGACTGTTTTACTTCATATAATATATTCAAAACAACATTTTTTCTCTTGTGAAAAAAAAATGATTAATGTTTATCACTCTGCCTTCAAAACTAGCGATGCTAGTCTATGTTGCTGGTTTATTGATATGGTCTGATGGTATTTTTATATTTTGGACATATCAAACTCCTCACATGATTAGTGTTTTTCTCTGTTGCAGGGTTTTGGGTACTTTAATTTGTATTTGGAAAAATGGACGTCGGTACTCTATCTATTGCTTTACTATTCTACATACTGCTATTTAATTTTCTTATAGATGCCTCGGGCATATTTCGATGCTTTCTCAGATTTGTCGATAATCTCCATGTGGACCGTTACTGGGTTTTATATCATGTCCCTGTATGTGACATGGGGTATTTTTCTATCATTGTCTGGGGTGGGACTTCCACTTTAATGGATGGATATTTGGGTTCCAATCTTCAGATGTGAAAATGTAATGACTTCATGGACTATTTTACTTCATATAATATATTCAAAACAATGTTTCTCGTCTTTTAAAGTTTCATTTTTTTTTTAAAAATTGAACCCGCCGTCGGTATACCGACACCTTTTAGACGTCAGAATTGCGACAACTCAGAAACGTCGGAAGAGCGACAGTATAAAAACGTCGGACCACATTTCGTCGGAATTGCGACAGTATAAAAACGTCGGACCACATTTCGTCGGAATTGCGACAGCTTGCAAACGT
The DNA here is from genome assembly GCA_034641835.2 of Pinus albicaulis. NCBI lineage: Eukaryota > Viridiplantae > Streptophyta > Pinopsida > Pinales > Pinaceae > Pinus > Pinus albicaulis. The sequence goes on along the minus strand of CM076569.1, from coordinate 558,841,717 downwards.
CGAAAGAGCGACGTTCAAAACGTCGGACCACATTTCGTTGGAATTGCGACATCTTACAAACGTCGGAAGAGCGACGTCCAAAACGTCGGACCACACTGCGTCGGAATTGCGACCATTTACAAACGTCGGAAGAGCGACGTTCAAAAATTCGGACGACATTTCGTCGGAAGTGCGACCGTTTACAAACGTCGGAAGCGCGACGGTTCGTGAGACGTCGGAAGAGTGACGCTTGTTCAAAAGCGACGGAAGAAGTGTCAATAGTGCGACACTTTTTAGGTGCGTTGGAACTGCGACGGCATGACAAACCACGTTTTGTCTGCCCTCGAACTGTCGCTCTTGCGACGACGATGTGTCGGAATAGCGACGAATTGGCCGTCGGAATTTCCGCCAAATTTTCTAGTGTTTTAGATTTTAATGCTGCTGCATTGTCAGTAATTATCTTTTGGGGACATCCAAACCTTGAAAGAATGTTACTTTCAAGGAAAGAGATAATGACAGTATATGTGGCTTGCCTAGAGGGTATGGCTTCAATCCACTTAGTAAAATAGCCAGTGGCTGTCAGAATCCACCTATGTTGGGTTGATGATGGGGGCTGAATTTATCCAATGAAGTCAAGACCCCATTGTTGAAATGGAATTTCAGTAGTGATGGGTTTTAAGGGTAGGGGTAACAAATTTTGCTTACCCTCAAAGATTTGGCACTTATGACAAGAAGTCACATATCTTTTTACATCAGCAAACAAAGTAGGCTAGTAAAAACCAGCTCTCAGAATCTTGTCTGCAGCAGTCTTCCAGTAAAGATGTCCTGCAAAATCACTTGCATGAAATTATTCTAATATTTTTTCAGCTTCTTATTTTAACAAACAATTTAATAAAATCCCACTATGATCTCTCCAAAAAATTACATTGTCTAGAATACAAAATTTTACTGCCTTAAGCTTTAAAAATCTAGCTTTGGTTCTTGATAGTTCAAGAGGAGCTTGTAAGTTTAGTAATACAAATATGATATCTTCATACCATGGTGAGTCTAAAAAGGCTGCACTGATCTCTGGAGTCGCCATCTCTTCGTGATCATCTACTCGGGCAATAAAATTTATGTCTAAGGAATTACAATTTGATTCAGTCATGAGTCTAGCTAAACCTTGACCTTTTATTAACTTGGTGGGTTTTATCTCTATGTCATATTCTAAGATAGTGGCAATCCACTTACCTCTTCTTCCATCAGGACCATCCTAAGTAAGAATGTCTTTTACTACAACATTTGGGACATAGGCAATGATGTGAGAATAGAGAATGTAAACTTTGAAGTCTTTGATAGCCTTTACCAAAGCTAAGAATTGTTTTTCCATAATATTATACTTCAAAGATGCATATCTAAGTGTTAGGCTAAAGAAAGCTATGAGCTGTTCATAACCCTGGTAATTTTTCTGCACTAAAACTGCAACAATGGTGTGTTCTGAAGCAAATGAAAAAAATGATGAAATCCTTTTTAAAGTCAGTACTTATAAGGACTTGAGTTTTGGTTAAGGCCTGTTTGATGGATTCAAATGACTGTTTGGACTCAATAGTCCATTTAAGAACTAAATATTTTTTTAGCATGTTATTTAGTTATCTAATTATCTCAGCTAAGTTGGATATAAATCTTCTTAAAAAGTTAATCTTACCTAGAAAGGCTTGTAACTCTTTTATGTTTCTTGGTTTTCTGATGTTAAGAATTGCTTCTATCCTAGCAGGATCTATTCTGATTCCTTCTTTTTATATTATGTGTCCTAGTAACTTGACTTCTTCTAATCCAAATAAAGTTTTCTTAGGATTTAATGAGATGCCAAACTTTCTGCATTTTATAAAAACTTGTCTAAGATGATCAGAGTGCTCATAATCAGTTTTAGAAAATATAGTTATGTCATCTAAGTAAATTACTATGAATTCACGAATTTCCTTTGCAAAATTTATATCCATAGCTCTTTGAAAGGTTTCCCGTGCATTCATTAAACCAAAGGGAATTTTTACATACATAAAAGTGCCCCAACGAGTAGTAAAAGATATTTTGGGTTGATCCTCTGGTTGGACTAAGATTCGGTTGTATCCTGAAAAACCATCTAATAGTGAAATCCTAGATGAACCAACTACCCTTTGTAAGATGTGATCCATTTTGGGTAAAGGGTAATTATCTTTTAAGGATACTTTGTTTAGATTCCTAAAGTCAACACATAATCTGATCTCTCCTTTTTTCTTTCTTGTTGGAACTAGGTTAGAAACCCAATCAGAATACCTGATTGGTGCAATGATCTGTGCATCATACATTATTTTCACTTCCTTTGCTATCAAAGGCATCAAAACAGGATTGATCCTTCTTAACTTTTGTTTAAAGGGATTTTGACCTTATTTTATAGGGATTTGGTGTTGAATTATGCTAGTGTCATAGAATTTAAGGTCCTCATAACTCCAAGCAAAAACATCTTGGAATTCCGTAAAAAGAGCAATATATTTTTCCTTTTATTGTTGAGGTAAGGCTTTTGAAAGTTTGATCATTTTGGGTTTTGAATTTGTACCAATATTGCATTCCTCAATATCAGATCTAATTGGCTCCATTTTGGGTTTTCTAGCAACATCATTTGAGTCAAATAGATCTTCTAAAGTAGTTAAACCTTTTGGTAAGAAATTGTCTTTGAGATTTAATATTTCAGATTCTTCATCAATTATCTCATGAATTTCTACTTTCTATAATTTATCTATATCTGATCGACTAAATCTAGTGGGTTTGGCAAACATTACTTTATTTACATATACATTATATAAATCAATTTTAGCATCTAAATATTGATCTATGGTACAATCAGTGTCTATTTTACAGTTCTAAAATTCACCTTCATTATTCAAAAAATGATAAATTTGTTGGTCCTGTGAGAAAATTTGCCAATATTTGAGGTTGTTTGGAATTGAAAATTTGCCAATATTTGAGGTTGTTTGGAATTATTGGCCTATGTTTTACTTCTGCAGTATACATATGATTAGGCTAAAAAGGAAAATTACAAGTACTAACAAAGGTTGCTAAAGAATGTGCTTGTAAGTTTTGCCTTCTTGATATTGCAGAGAAATTACATTACAGTAAATCATTTATCAAATCTAATACAGTCTCTCTATATTGGCTAAGTCTAGGATTGTAAACAGAATAATCACCTTTAATTTATTTAAAAATCAACTCCGAATCTCCCATTTTTGCTATTCTTTTGCCTCCTAAATTTCTGATCATCTGGAGTCCTAGAATGAAGGCTTCATACTCAACCATATTGTTTGTGCATTTTAAATTTAGTCTAAAAGCATGGCCTTCTGAATGATTTTTCTCTATATTAGTTATCCATACTCCTGCTCCTACTCCTAATTTATTTACTAAACCATCAAAGTCTAAATGCCATAAAGTTTCATGAGAGATATTATCATTGTCTAGTGTTTTCTTTTCTTCTCTTAGTTCAGTCTTGATTTCATTATCAGTTTCAGCATTACATAAGATGAAAGAATCTAGATTAGTAGGTGTGGTATAAATTGGGTAATTTATTGACCTTTCAGCACTACTTACCATATATTTCATTAATTTTTTCCTATATAACTTCTTAGGTTGACCAAAAACTGATATAGTAGCATAAGACATGTCCAATTATAGAAAACCCTGTAACTTTGCCCCCCATGAGCGAGATAATAACATTCCATATTTAGGCGGGATATCATCTACTACAATGTCCATTAATATACTCTTACCAAGATATTGAACTAAAGTTACACAAAGATCTTTGATTAAACCTAGGCATTTTACTTTACTTGAGTCAAATGAAAATAAATCTTTATAGGGCCTTGTGATGTCTAAGTTTAGGGTTTCCATTATAGCTTTGGGCATTAAATTATGTGAAGCTCCTAAATCTAACATTGCATTGTGTAGGATTTGATCATGAATAGTTAAACTAATGTAAAATGGAGGAACTGCTCCATCTAAATGCTTTCCATTCACATATGGGCCAAAAATCAACTTTGGCTAATCATCATTCAGATTTATGGAATATTCTCCATCATTTATGTTTAATGTTTTAGTTATAGTTGATTTATAGAAGTCATGTTTTACCAATTCTGTCAGAGGAATTGGTATTTTTAGCTTAGCAATGTCAAATTGTATGTTGAATGAAGGTTGTGATTTACTTATTTGAATCAATGCTTATTTGGTAACTGTAGTTTGTGTTCATTTATCTTGTTTCAGTTTGAGTGTCTTGAGTCTTACTGCTTTTTGTTTTCTTTTTAGGAGTGTTTTGTGAAGCAGTAGATATTTGTTCAGATTTGGAGTTGTCAAAAGCTATTTTTGCAGTGGCAGCTTTTGGATCTGCTGATTTAGGATCAACATTGAGCATTTCAATATCTAAGGTTGTTGTTTTATCAGAATTAGATGCTTTTAGGAGCAACAGATTTTTGTGAATCTTTTGAAGCTTGAGCAACTTCATCAGTTATGTCCACAATCTTAGGGCTAGGTGAAATCTTTGGGCTAGAAACCTTTTGGGAAGAACCAGAGTTTTGCTTATTTTCCCTAGGGAGAATTTACAGAAATTTTGTTTTAGGAGCTAGTACTATTTTCTTATTTGGTGCTTGAGATGTTTTATTAGTAGAAGACTCATTGTTTTTCTTACTTCTTAGGTTATACTGATTGTGTACTTCGTTAATGGAAAATTCATAACCTTGTTTGTAATCAAAGGATTCCCTTGAATCTAATTGGAGTTGCTGGAGTTCAAATAACTCTTAATCTTCTTGTGTGAGAAATATAGTGTTATTATCATCTATTCCCATTAAATTTATGGTATCCTCATTATCATCATTTTTTTGAGAACTCTTAGCATAGTTCTCCTGAAAGGGAGGTCTTATTGTTTGGTCTGGGGCTGAGTCTTTTGATTTTCCTGAATTTGTGTTTTTTCTAAAATTGGGATTTTTGATTTGTTTTTGATTATCCCATTGAGGTCTTATTTCTATGTTATCTAACCTATCCATCATCCTTTCTAAGGTTTTAGCTAACATATCTATTTTTTGTGTCTGAACTAGAGGCTTCTTCTTTCATGGTCACTCTCCTCTCATTTCTTAATCTTGCTTTTTTAGGTAAAATGTTTACTTCTACACCTACAACATGTGTTTGCATTCTTTCCAAAGTTTCTGCATTTCTTTCTCTTAACTGATATGCCATGTCAATGTCAAATCCATCTAGGAATTTGAGTAAGACAGAGTCAGGAGTGGGCTTTAGATTTGCAGGAATTGAATTGTAAGCATTGTTATATCTAGTGCACTATTCTTGTACAGATTCATTCGGAGCTCTTTTCATTGCATCAAATTCAGACAATATTTGTAAGGGGTTTTTCTTTTTTTCCCATTTATTTAAAAATAATCTATGGAAACCAGCTAAATCATCTATACTACCTGCATTAAGAATTTTGAACCATTTTTTTACTTCTCCTGTTAATTTTTGTGCAAACAACCTCATTTGTACATCTGATTCATCTATCTCATGGAGTTCAAAGTAATTTGTCATTGTGTTTATGTGCTGCTATGCAGTATCCTATGTAGTAGCATCAAACTGTGGTATTTTACTTTGGTAATTTTGGGGCATGTCATGAAGTTGTACTAGAAGAACCAGGGGAACATACCTAGCAGCCATAGCTTGAACTCTAGCTTGGCTAGGAGGTAAAGTAGAGGTACTTGGAGCTGAACTGGAAGTAGTGGTTAATGAAACTCGATTATAAGGTGTTGACCTAGAAATAGCTGTTGAAGAACTAAAGGCCGAAGTTGAGGTACTGGGAAGTGAAACTGGAATATTTATGGAACTACTAGGAAATGAAAATGACGTGCTTGGAAAAACAGTGGTGAAGCTAGTGGATGAAGTAGATGTAGGGGATGAAGGAAAAAAATTTCTAGGCTGTAATGGTAATATAGGACTAAAAGGATATTTGGATTGAATGGCAGTATAAACTATAGATGATGTAGTGGTTTCTAAATAAAGAATAGAAGGTTTATATGCATAAGCTAACAATTGAGCTAATTTTATGGCTTCATCAATTTCTTTAAGAATAGTAGTGTTAATTTCTTCAAGTCTCTCTTGATTTTTGACTTTCTTTAATTCAGAATCTGCGGTAATATTTTTCTGTTTTGCTTTCAAAAAATAAATAAAAATAGGGTCTAAAACAACAGTACTTAAATTACTTTTAGATTTGGTCCTGAATAAAGAATGTTCAAATTCTAAATCAAACTCTATATCCTGCAAACTTACTAATTCTTGGGGTAATGAATTGACTCTTATTAATGAAACTTTAACATCTAAATATTCTCTCTGTTTTTTCTATTTTTCCAATTCTATCTCGGTTGTCGACTATAACAATAGGTTTAGGGTACAGATTAGACCTGGTATAATAAACTTTCCTATAAGCCAAAATTACAAATTTTTATACTCACAGCTAGTTAATCAATCTTAAAGACAAAAATATGATAAGAAATGATTTCCTTTAAGGTTTATTTAACAACTAAGGATTGGTTAGATCCCCAGTATGGTCGCTAGTATTTTATCACTCCAGTAGTTCTCTAGTTGTGAGATTTTTGGCTTTTAGTTGAGAAAACTATAGGTAACCATAGGCCAACTTTTAAACTCTAGGATCTAGCCTTCCTAGGGTTCAGAGAGGGCTCTCTCTATAAGTTTTAACTTTGTTTTGTTTTATAAAATATTAGGCTAGTTATGATTGTGCAATTGGTTTTGGTTTTGATTGGTTTGGTGGGAAAAATCACTTGAAGAGATGGATAGTGGGAAATCTATTTGTCCATTGGGCTGAGGAGTCAAAAGTCAAGCATACAGAACTAGGATCAAGGCCAAAAAGTCAAATGTTTTCAAGGCAAGATAGATAACCCTTGGAGATATTGGAAAGTTGTTTTGTGAGGTGATATGATCGGGATAAAGAGCAATGAAGGATTCTTTGATCCAGAAAAGAGAAGTAGTAGGCAGAGGTCAAATGAAAGAGGGAGGAATTAAGGGTTCCCTACTCTGGAAATCAGAAGAAAACATATAAATGACAAACAGTAAAGACAAGGTGCTTTTAAAAAATCCTGAAGTAATACTCCTATTCATTCATTCAAATTTAGAACACATAATGGAATGCATGTAACAAAGAAAGATAAACAATGACAAGTAGGAAATAGTTCACTCCAAATAGCTCATCACATGAATCCTGAAATATGATTCTAGTTGATCTGATCCAGTCTGCTACTCAAAATTCGAAACACAAAAAGCCTTCAAGTCCACAAAAATGACTATAGAAACCTTCAGCAATTTATTCCACAATAATACTTCAAAGAATGAAGTATTTATGCATAATTTTTTACAAAATATCCTAGAATACTTCTAGGAATTATCTAAGGAAAATAAAAATATCTTTACAACAATAATAGAGACAAATGCTCAACAAATCAACAAGCTATCCTATCAATTCAAATAAAATAGAAGTTGATTATGTATAAGATGCAGTTGGTTGCCTTGGTGTCTTCCTTGTTGGCTTTAGATATTTCAAGTTTGTTTTGAAATCTGATCTGCTTTATTTGATACTCTTTCACCGATTCTCTTTAATATCTGATACTCTTTAACCATTTGTAAAATATGTTTACTGCTGTAATAAAAATCTATTTTGATTGCAAATCAGCAAACTGTTTTCACTGTTATCTTTTTTCCTTCTTACCTTTCACAGTAAATTTGTTAATGACTGCCAATCTTCCTCACTTGGAATTTGTATTTTCTCCAGCTTCCTGAAGTTTTCATCTGCTTCTGTGTATGTGGAAAAAGTTGGTTTAATGAAAATTATGTGTCTTATCTCATACTGCAAGTAAAATAAGTCCTCAAAACTCCTAAGTAAGACTTTTCCTTTTGGAATTCCTTGTACACCACCTAATTTTTCAACTTGTTCCTTGGCATATTCTCTGATCTTTTTATTGTAACCCTCTTGAGGCATTAATTTGTCATTGATGACCAAAATATTAGGCAAACTTCTTCGCCTCAAATTCTCAAATTTGACAATAAACCTGGTTATGGTAATGTTCATGTTCTCACACTTTTCCTCTAACTGCTTCATTAGGTTCTTTTTGGTTATAACCTTCTTTATCTCGATGATAGTTTCAATTCTATCAGTGATTTCAATTTCTTCCAACTCTTGCATGTTTTTACTGTTAAGAAACTTTATCAGTTCTAAAGCTTGTTCTCATTTGTTATCCAGTTCCTCTTTAGTCTTTTGGATTTCTTCTAATGCCGATTTGAGTAGATCTCTTTGTTCAAAGATCACTTGAATGGAGGGCCATACATCATTTATGGCTTCTATGATCTTGTTCCACAAATGATTTTTCACATAGGAAATATGTTCCTTCAAGGTCAATTCTTTCTGTAATTTCTTCAATTCTTCATTTAGTCTGATGGCCTTTTGCTCATGATTTTTTGCATTAATTTGAGCCAACTTATTTTGATCTTCAAGATTTTCAACCATTTGTTTCAACCTGTTAATTTCACCTGTCTTAAGAGACATTTCTTCCATGGCCTTCACCAGTTTGCTGGCCTCATCTGTAGGGTGAGATGTTGTTGTAGATGACTCTGTAGCTGATGTTGTGGATGATGTCACTGGCAACATCTGATGACAGTGGCAACATCTATGGTAGTATATGGGAGATATGTTTCTTCAACATCAATGGTTACTTTCTCGTTACTTATTGAATTTAACTTATGCATTTTGTTGTATCTTAACTTGAATTTAGTTTCAATGGTAGTTTCAGCAACATAGGTACCTTCTTCTCTTACTCTCTTAGTGGCTTTCTCTGTTTTATCAACAGTCTCTAAAGTGTGACTAGTATCACTTTTTTTCACTGCACCTACTAAAGTATTCTCTGTCCACTCAGTCTGATTGGCATATTTTTCTATCTCTGGTTTTGTTTCATGAATGAAGGGTGTTAACTTACATTTAACCCTCATTTTACTTATATTCCCTTGTGGATCATAATTCCAAGGAAATATTTTTTCAAATCTGCACTCCAATAATTGTTTAGCTTCTTCTGCCTCTGCATCCCTCTGATTGCAAATGAATGGTCCTACTTGATTCTTCAATTTGAATTGTGTTTTCTTCTTTGCTACTAAAAATTTGATAGAATCAGAGTTTAATATTTGCCTGATATACTCCAAGGAAAAAACACTCATGGATACATGTTTGGGAAGCTTATAGGGCAACAAATTAGATCCAAACACTCTAATATCAATATGTTTTTCATACAGGTACCAATCACCAGTCTTAGTTTGCTCTGAAAACTTTAAAATCTTCTTCATCTCATCATTTATCCTTGGCTTCTCTATATTTGTTAATATTTTGATCAATGGATGGATGAATGAATCTGAAAACTCTACATATGTGAACTCTGTGGAATCTTTCCTGATCAAAGAGGTCCAGAAAATAACTAAAAGAGGATTTCCCTCTACATCAAGCTTTTGAAGAGAAAATGGAAATTTGTCTGCTTGAAAATACAAGAACATGTGGAAGAGGAAGGATGTGTATCTGAACACTCCTTCAATTGGAAATTTAATCAATTGGTCATGGATATTGTCTGCAATATATCCAGCATAATAAAAATAACATATAGAGGTTGTCCTGGGGTAAATGTAGATAAGAAACCTAAAATGGATTGATATGTGTATTCATCTGTGAAATACCTTAGAATGAATGAAAGCATGGAAATTACATGCCTTGAACCCTCTGGAAATTTTGAAGTGGAATATGGAGGATTAATTTGAGGAATTTATACATGTAAAGGCATAAATTTTTGGAAGATCAGGAATCTTTTGGGAAAATCTAGGCCAATATACATCTTGGTAAGGGCCTCTGTGGAAAAAGGGACTGCATGAGGATCATGTTCGATTAGCAACAATGTTGAAAAGCACTTCTTTGTTGGCATTTACTATGGCTACCTGCTCAGGCACATAATACTGTTGACATAACCTAATGACCTCATGACATGGATGAGTTACTGGAACAAATTATTTGGGCAAATGTGATTCTTAAATATGGAGTTCTTCTTCATTATCTAAGGATTTTTCATAGCTCCAGTTATGAATGTCTAGCATATTAAATTCAACAATTTGGTCTACTATTTTGTAGTCAACATCATCTAATGGAATGTGATCAATGTCTATGATTGGGGGTTATAAAGGATTTAAAACAATAGCAGTCTTAGAAGTCATGGTTGGAGTTGATTTTGGAACTTTGGAACCTTCATGATTGCTAGAACTCTGTTTTTTAGGCATTTGGGCTACTTCTACAAGATTAAACAATTTGTAGAAATATTTTTACTTTAGCGAAGGTTTCTTGGATAAAAATGGGCAAAGTATGGTCTCTTTCTTGGATTTATTCTTCAATTTCAATCTTCAATAGGCTTTTACAGACTTTTACTGATTTAAAACAAGAAACAAGGGTTTCCTGAGTTTTTCAGTGAACAATTGTGGAATTTTTTTTTTTGAATTTAGGCATAGAGGCTTAGGATAAATTCAGAAGGTTTCTGGGCTCAATTTTGTGTTTTAAAATAGGGCGCAACATAAACAGGTACTTTTTAGAAATTTTGATAGTGTTTGGCTTTTTTTTTGTACTTTTTGACACGTTTCTTTTGGTGATTTCAAGCTCTGAGTGGGAATTTTTCTTAAAAAGGTCTTTTCAAATTGAAACAGGCTAAGAAAACCTGTTATGCATAGGTACAAGGTTTTGAAGAAGTCTTTGAGGTATTTTGAATGGATTGAACGACTTTTGTGGTGTCTTTTCAATTTCTGGAGCGATGCAAAGCTTCTTGGCGGTCTTCAAATAGGTTCAGGCCAAACATTTGCAGTATTTTGGTATAAAAATGGCAGAAAAACGCTTGTTTTACAGTCGGGGTGGCTTGTGCAGAGGTTTACGCGCAGAAAGAGATAAGAAATGAATGCATTCCAACGTTTATTGGGCATATTTAGGGTTAATAGGCACCGGAAATTAATGGCGGTCAAGTCATGAAAATTGGTGCTTTTCGAGCTCAAAGGGTCTAAAGAACAAATGGTTATCACGTGCCATTTCAGTGGTAAGTGGAATTGGAGTAAACCAACGCGATCCAATGAGTATTGACCACGTGGAGGAGGGAGAAAGTTGCAATACTGCCCATTTCGTGTAGAAATGAAATGGGGAATTTCACGCAAGTTTATTTGCGATATAGTGTTTCAGTTGTCGGATCTTGGGGTTCGATTGCGAATGACCCAGAATTATTGGGAAAGTTGCATCAGGATTTGGTAGTGGGGCCAGGTTATATTAACGTGACGAGGAGGTTTAAACTTTAATGAATAAGCGTTTAATAAGTTCAAACCTTAGGTTTATATGATACGACAGATATAAGGTTTAAATGTTAAATTAAAACATTTACCAATGTTTCAACCATATATATGAGCGGGTTTAATATTATATAGTTTTTCAAAGTTTTGAAAGTTGTTTAAAACTACAGGGGGTGGGGATATTTGTTTTATTGATATGTTTGAACCAATGGGATATTGGGTGGGGTTTTTATTTATCACATGAGATATTTAAAACATTGGTCTAAGCGTAAAATAGAGGGTTTGTGGGTTTATTTAAATATAAGGGTTTAATATTATACGGGAAGGAATAGTTTAAGGAATTAATAGATAAATTAGAAGTTAATATGAAATCAAGGGATAATGTATGAATAAAAATACATGTTTAACTCTAATTTAAAGTGCAAATAAACATAGCTTTGTCTTTGTTTGTATTTCTTCACACTTTAATTTAGGATAAATGCATTTTGAGGGTTTATGAATGATTTTTGAAAGGGAATGAAATTAGTTATTTCAGGTTTCACTTAGTAAAATTAAAAATGGGTTTTTACTTAGAAAAATGTATTATGATTATGAATGAATGATAAATGCTGATGAATGTGGGTTTTGTGTAGGAATTCAATATTTTTAACCAATCAGTCATTGAGCCTTGGGTCCAGTGCCAACACAAGTGAGAGAAATGCTCTGAGCCTTTTTAACTGAAGGTTCAGAATACTGAATAACTGTAGGGGAGGGGAAATTAATGATTTTTTCCTGATGATGCTTTATTACATGCTTGCACAACTACTTTCTACCTACCCATCTTTATTTCTAACATTTTTTACTTCATTTTCATAGGTGCATTTAATCTTGCAACCCTAAATCCACTATCTTTCAAAGCATAAAAACTATCTAAGTCTAACATTATTTCATCCGAGGGCTCAGATTAAACTGTTGAGCTCCTCATTTATTCTCTATCTTAACTACTGATTTGTCAAGTTTATACTGTTTTATATATCTTTATTTTCTATCTAAAACATGAAATTCAAAGCATGAAAAGTTAAGATTAAACTGTTTAACTAATCATGGATTATAGCATTTATTGGAAATTTGCACATAATCATTATTCTTGCAGTAAAAGTAAAATTAGTGGCATTTTGACTTGCTCACTTTTAGGTCTTATTTTCATCTCTTTTTCTTTTGGGGTCTATCTTTTTCTAAGTCCTTTGATCATTATTTTAGGACTTTTACCCTCTTTTATTTTTTATTATTTTTCATTTTTCAAAATATGGGAAAACAACTTGCAGAAAGCAAGGCATGTACATATTTACAAGACTATCATAGTCAATCCAAAAATTATGAATCCTATTATTATAAGACCCTAACAATGGCTCCACTTGGGGATGGCATTTCTTGGTGAAATTTCAATAACTTTAAGATCAGTAGCCTTTGGAATTTGACTGTGATGATCCTATAAGTATCTTTTGACATCTGCAATTATTCATACTTAAGATATTTTACCTCTCAAAGCTTAGGGCCTTCTCTCCAGGCTTCAAATTTATTAGGAAAAAATCCAATCCAATCTAAAATCTCCAATGTATATGTACAATGATCAAAATAAATGAAACTAACTATTTGTTATCTCAAGAGAGTAGTAGTGCTTCAAAATTCTGCCATTTACTGCTCCTTTTGACATCTCTGACCCATCTATTTATTTTAGGTAGAAATCATTGTTACCTCTGTAACCATAAATGGCATAAGGTCCTTTCCATGGAAAATCGAATTTTCCATATTTACCTTTGTCTTCCCTTCTTGAATCTCATTTTAACAATTTATCTCCAATGTATAAATCATCTTCTTTACTCTTTTTATCAAAAAATTTCTTGATCTTATCCTAGATGACTTGAGACTTGATATAAACCTCTTCCCTTGTTTGTTGCAAGTGAATAATTTGATTAATCCTTCTTTGAATGTCATTTGTTTCAACTTGTAACTCTTGAATAATCTTCATCACTGGTATTCCTAAGGAGGATGGAAAAACAACATCCATTCCATAGACAAGTTGGTAAGGGGAGGTACCAATGGATTTTTTGTTTGTAAGTCTATCTTCCCATAAGGCATTGACTAACTTCCTATTCCAAGTATTTTTATTATCTTCAAGTAACTAATTGATGATGTTTACAGGGCTCTTATTTGAAGATTCAGCTAAACCATTACCCTTAGGGTAATATGCAGTAGAGTGACCTAGGGTAATATGGTATTTATGGCAAAATTCAGTCATCCATTTGGATTTGAATGCTGCTTCATTGTCAGTAATTATCTTTTGGGGACATCCAAATCTTGAAAGAATGTTACTTTCTAGGAAAGAGATAATGACAATATATGTGGCTTGCATAGAGGGTATGGCTTCTATCCACATAGTAAAATAGTCAGTGGCTGTTAGAAGCCACTTATGTTGGGCTGATGATGGGGGGTGAATTTATCCAATGAAGTCAAGACCCCATTTTTGAAATGGCATTTCAATAGTGATGGGTTTTAAGGGTAGGGGTAACAACTTTTTCTTACCCTCAAAGATTTGGCACTTATGACAGGAGGTCACATATCTTTTTACATCAACAAACAAAGTAGGCCAGTAAAAACCAGCTCTCAGAATCTTGTTTGCAGTAGTCTTCGAGCAAATATGTCCTGCACAACCACCTGCATGAAATTATTCTAATGTTTTCTCAGCTTTTTCTTTTAACAAACAATTTAATAAAATCCCACTATGATCTCTCCAAAAAAGTACATTGTCTAGAATAAAAAAATTTACTGCCTTAAGCTTTAAAAATCTAGCTTTGGTTCTTGATAGTTCAGGAGGAGCTTGTAAGTTTAGTAATACAAATATGATATCTGCATACCATGGTGAGTCTAAAATTGCTGCACTGATCTTTGGAATCACCATCTTTTCTTGATCATTTACTTGGGTAATAACATTTATGTCTAGGGCATTAAAATTTGATTCAATCATGAGTCTGGCTAAACCTTGACCTTTTATTAACTTGGTGGGTTTTATCTCTATGTCATATTCTAAGATAGTGGCAATCCACTTACCTCTTCTTCCATCAGCACCATCCTGAGTAAGAATGTCTTTTACTACAACATTTGGGACATAGGAAATGATGTGAGAATAGACAATGTAAACTCTGAAGTCTTTGATAGCCTTTACCAAAGCTAAGTCTTGTTTCTCCATAATATTATACTTCAAAGATGCATCTCTAAGTGTTCTGCTAAAGAAAGCTATGGGATGTTCATAACCCTGGTCATTTTTTTGCAGTAAAATTGCAGCAATGGTGTGTTTTGAAGCAAATGAAAAAATGATGAAATCCTTTTTAAAGTCAGAACTTATAAGGACTTGAGTTTTGGTTAAGCCCTTTTTGATGGATTCAAATGATTGTTTGGACTCAATAGTCCATTTAAGAACTGAATCCTTTTTTAGCATGTTATTTAGTTCTCTAATTATCTTAGCTAAATTGGATATAAATCTTCTTAAAAAGTTAATCTTACCTAGAAGGGCTTGTAACACTTTTATGTTTCTTGGTAGACTAATGTTAAGAATTTCTTCTATCCTAGCAGGATCTATTCTAATTCCTTCTTTTGATATTATGTGTCCTAGTAACTTGCCTTCTTATAATCCAAATAAATTTTTCTTAGGATTTAATGAGATGCCAAACTTTATGCATTTTATAAAAGTTTGTCTAAGATGATCCAAGTGTTCATAATCAGTTTTAGAAAATACAGTTATGTCATCTAAGTAAATTACTAAGAATTCATGAATTTCCTTTGCAAAGGTTATATCCATAGCTCTTTGAAAGGTTGCCCCTACATTTATTAAACCAAAGGGAATTTTTACATACATAAAAGTGCCCCAATGACTAGTAAAAACTGTTTTGGGTTGATCCTCTGGTTGGACTAAGATTTGGTTGTATCCTGAAAAACCATCTAGCAGTGAAATCCTAGAAGAACCAACTACCCTTTGTAAGATGTGATCCATTTTGGGTAAAGGGTAATTATCTTTTAAGGATACTTTTTTTAGATTCCTAAAGTCGACACATAATCTAATCTCTCATGTTTTATTTCTCATTGGAACTAAGTTAGAAACCCAATTAGAATACCTAATTGGTGCAATGATCTATGCACCATACATTATTTTCACTTCCTTTTCTATCAAAGGCATCAACATAGGATTGATCCTTATTAACTTTTGTTTAAAGGGCTTTAGATCTTCTTTTATAGGGATTTGGTGTTGAATTATGCTAGTGTCATAGGATTTAAGGTCCTCATAACTCCAAGCAAAAACATCTTGGAATTCCTTAAAAAGAACAATATATTTTTCCTTTTCTTGTTGAGGTAAGGCTTTTGAAAGTTTGATCATTTTGGGTTTTGACTCTGTACCAATATTGCATTCCTCAATATCAGATCTAATTGGCTCCATTTTGGGTTTTTTAGCAACATAATTTGAGTCAAATAGATCTTTTAAAGGTATTTTACTTTGGTAATTTTGGGGCATGTCATGAATTTATACTAGAAGGACCAAGGGAGCATACCTAGCAGCCATAGCTTGAATTCTAGTTTGGCTTGGAGGTAAAGTAGAGGTACTTGGAGCTAAACTGGAAGTAGTGGCTAATGAAACCGGATTATAAGGTGTTGAACTAGAACTAGTTGTTGAAGAACTAAAGGCCGAAGTTGAGGTACTGGGAAGTGAAACTGGAATATTTATGGAACTACTAGGAAATGAAAATGATGTGCTTTGAAAATTAGTGGTGAAGCTAGTGGATCCAGTGGATGTAGGAGATGAAGGAAATAAATTTCTAGGCTGTAATGGTAATCTAGGACTAAAAGGATCTGTGGATTGAATGGTAGTAGAAACTATAGATGATGTAGTGGTTTCTAAATGAGGAATAGAAGGTTTAGATGTATAAGCTAACAATTGAGGTAATTCTATGGTTTCATCAATTTCTTTAAGAATAGTAGTGTTAATTTCTTCAGGTCTGTCTTGATTTTTTACTTTCTTTAATTCAAAATCTGTTGTAATATTTTTTTGTTTTGATTTCAAAAAAGAAATAAAAACAGGTTCTAAAACAACAGTACTTAAATTACTTTTAGATTTGGTCCTGAATAAAGAATGTTCAAATTCTAAATCAAACTCTATATCCTGCAAACTTACTAATTCTTGGGGTAATGAATTGACTCTTATTAATGAAACTGTAACATCTAAATCTTCTCTTTGTTTTTTTTTTTTCCAATTCTATCTCGGTTGTCCACTATAACAGCAAGTTTAGGGTCCGGATTAGACCTGGTATAATCAAATTTCCTAGAAGCCATAAATACAAATTTTTATACTCACAACTAGTTAAACAATCTTAAAGGAAAAAAGATGATAAGAAATGATTTCCTTTAAGGTTTGTTTAACAACTAAGGATTGGTTAGATCCCCAGTATGGTCGCCAGTATGTTATCACTCCAGTAATTCTCTAGTTGTGAGATCTTTGGTTTTTAGTTGAGAAAACTAGAGGTAACCACAGACCAACTTTTAAACTCTAGGATCTAGCCTTCCTAGGGTTCAAAGAGGGCTCTCTCTATAAGTTTTAACTTTGTTTTGTTTTATAAAATATTAGGCTAGTTATGATTGTGCAATTGGTTTTGGTGGAAAAAATCACTTGAAGAGATGGATAGTGGGAAATATATTTGTCTATTAGGCTGAGGAGTCAAAAGTCAAGCAGACAGAACTAGGATCAAGGCCAAAAAGTCAAATGTTTTAAGGGCAAGATAGATAACCCTTGGAGATCTTGGAAAGTTGTTTTATGAGGTGATATGATCGGGATAAAGAGTAATGAAGTATTATTTGATCCGGAAAAGAGAATTAGTATGCAGAGGTCAAACGAAAGAGAAGGAATTAAGGGTTACTTACTCTGGAAATCAAAAGAAAACATATAAATTACAAACAGTAAAGATAGGGTGCTTTTAACAAATCTTGAAGTAATACTCCTGTTCATTCATTCAAATTTAGAACACATAATGGATTGCATGTAACAAAGAAAGATAAATAATGACAAGTAGGAAATAGTTCACTCCAAATAGTTCTTCACATGAATCCTGAAATATGATTCTAGTTGATCTGATCCAGTCTGCTACCCGAAATTTGAAACACAAAAAGCCTTCAAGTCCACAAAAATGACTATAGAAATCTTCAACAATTTATTCCACAATAATACTTCAAAGAGTGAAGTATTTATGCATAATTGTTTACAAAATATCCTAGAATACTTCTAGGAATTATCTACGGAAAATAAAAATATCTTTACAACAATAATAGAGACAACTGCTCAACAAATCAACAAATTGTCCTATCAATTCAAATAAAATAGAAACTGATTGTGGATAAGATGCAGCTGGCTGCCTTGATGTCTTCCTTGCTGACTTTAGATATTTCAATTTTGTTTTGAAATATGATCTTCTTTATTTGATACTCTTTCATCGATTCTCTTTAATCTCTGATACTCTTTAGCCATTTGTAAAATATGTTTACTGTTGTAATAAAAATCTGTTTTGGCTGCAAATCAGCAAATTGTTTTCACTGTTATCTTTCTGCCTTCTTACCTTTCACAATAAATCTGTTAATGACTACCAATCTTCCTCACTTGGAATATGTATTTTATTCAGTTTTCTGAAGTTTTCATCTTCTTCTGTGTACCTGGAAAAAGTTGGTTTAATGACAAACAAGTGTCTTATCTCATGCTGCAAGTAAAATTTGTCCTCAAAACTCCAGAGTTAGACTTTTCCTATTGCAAAGCCTTGTCCACCACCTACTTTTTCAACTTGTTCCTTGGCATATTCTCTGATATTTTTATTGTAATCCTCCCGAGGCATTAATTTTTCATTGATGACCAAAATATTACGCAAACTTCTTTGCCTCAACTTCTCAAATTTGACAATAAACCTGGTTATGGTAATGTTCATGTTCTCACACTTTTTCTCTAACTACTTCATCGTTTCTTTTTTGTTATAACCTTCTTTATCTCAAGGATAGTTTCAGTTCTATCAGTAATTTCAATTTCTTCCAACTCTTGCATGTTTTTTCTATTAAGGAACTTTATCAGTTCTAAAGCTTGTTCTGGTTTGTTTTTCAGTTCCTCTTTAGTCTTTTGGATCTCTTCTAATGTTGATTTGAGTAGATCTCTTTTTTCAAAGATCACTTGAATGGAGGGCCATACATCATTTATGGCTTCTATGATATTGTTCCACAAATGATTTTTCACATAGGAAATTTGTTCCTTCAAGGTCAATTCTTTCTGTAATTTCTTCAATTCTTCATTTAGTCTGATGGCCTTTTGCTCATGAGTTTTTGCATTAATTTGAGCCAAATTATTTTGATCTTTAATATTTTCAACCATTTGTTTCAACCTGTTAATTTCACTTATCTTAAGAGACATTTCTTCCATGGCCTTCACCAATTTGTTGGCCTCATCTGTAGGGTGAGTTGCCATTGTAGATGACTCTGTAGCTGATGTTGTGGATGATGTCACTAGAAACATCTGATGACAGTGGCAACATCTGTGTTAGTATTTGGGAGATCTGTTTCTTCAACATCAATTTTTACTTTCTCTTTACCCGCTGAATTTAACTTATGCCTTTTGTTGTATATTAACTTGAATTTAGTTTCAGTGGTAGTTTCAGCAACATAGGTACCTTCTTCTCTTACTCTCTTAGTGGCTTTCTTGGTTTGATTAGCAGTCTCTAAAGTGTGACTAGTATCACTTTTCTTCACTGCACCTACTAAAGTATTCTCTGTCCACTCAGTCTGATTGGCATATTTTTCTATCTCTGGTTTTGTTTCATGAATGAAGGGTGTTAACTTACATTTAACCCTCAATTTAATTAGAATATCTTGTGGATCATAATTCCACGGAAAGCTTTCTTCAAATCTGCACTCCAATAATTGTTTAGCTAATTCTGCCTCTGCATCCCTATGATTGCAAATGAATGGTCCTACTTGATTCTTCAATTTGAATTGTGTTTTCTTCTTTGCTCCTAAAAAATTGATAGAATCAGAGTTTAATATTTGCCTGATATACTCCAAGGCAAAAAATCTCATGGATACATGTTTGGGCAGCTTATAGGGAAACAAATTGGATCCAAACACTCTAATATCAGTATGTTTTTCATATAGGTACCAATCACCAGTCTTGGTTTGCTCTAATAAATGTAAAATCTTCTTTTATCTCATCACTTATCCTTGGATGCTCTATATTTGTTACTATTTTGATCAATGGATAGATCAATGAATCTGAAAACTCTGCATATGTGAACTCTGTGGACCCTTTCCTAATCAAATAGGTCCAGAAAATAACTGAAAGAGGATTTCCCTTTACATCAAGCTTTTGAAGAGCAAATGGAAATTTATCTTCTTGAAAATACAGGAACATGTGGAAGAGGAAGGATATGTATCCGAACAGTCCTTCAATTGGAAATTTAATGAATTGGTCATGTATATTGTCTGCAATATATCCAACATAATAAAAAATAATAGATGGAGGTTGTCTTGGGGTAAATGTAGATAAGAAACCTAAAATGGATTCATATGTGTATTCATCAGTGAAATACCCTAGAATGAATGAAAGCATGGAAATTACATGCCTTGAACTCTCTGGAAATTTTGAAGTGGAATATGGAGGATTAATTTGAGGAATTTCTACATATAAAGGCATAAATGTTTGGAAGATCAGGAATCTTTTGGGAAAATCTAGGCCAATATACATCTTGGTAAGGGCCTCTATGGACAAAGGGACTGGTTGAGGATCAGGTTGGAGTTGTAACATTTGGTTGATGGATTTAGCAATAATGGTGAAAAGCACTTCTTTGTTGGCATTTACTATGGCTCTCTGCTCAAGAACATAATACTATTGACATAACCTAATGACCTCCTGACATGGATGAGTTACTGGAAAAACATATTTGGGCAAATGTGATTCCCAAATATGGACTTCTTTATTATCTAAGGATTTGTCATAGCTCCAGTTATGAATGTCTAGCAGATTAAATTCAACAATTGGGTCTACTATTTTGTAGTCAACATCATCTAATAGATTGTGCTTAATGTCTATGATAGGGGGTTGTAAAGGATTTACAACAATAGCAGTCTTAGAAGTCATGGATGGAGTTGATTTTGGAACTTTGGAACCTTCAGGATTGCTAGAACTCTACTTTTTAGGCATTTGGCTACTTTTGCAAGATTAGACAATTTGCAGAAGTGTTTTTACTTTAGTAGAGGTTTCTTGGATAAAAATGGGCAAAGTATGGTCTCTTTCTTGGATTTATTCTTCAATTTCAATCTTCAATAGGCTTTTATAGACTTTTACTGGTTTAAAACAAGAAACAAGGGTTTCCTAAGTTTTTTAATGAACAATTGGGTAATTTGTTTTTTGAATTTAGGCACAGAGGCTTAAGATAACTTCAGAAGGTTTATGGGCTCAATTGGGTGTTTTAAAATAGGACACAACATAAACAGGTATTTTTTAGAAATTTTGACAGGGTTTGGCCTGTTTTTTGGACTTTTTGACAGGTTTCTTTTGGTGATTTTTAAGCTCTGAGTGGGAATTTTTCTTAAAAAGGTCTTTTCAAATTGAAACAAGCTTGGTTTTGGAAGAAAAATTGTTATGTGCAGGTACAAGGTTTTGAAGAAGTCTTTGAGGTCTTTTGAATGGATTGAACGACTTCTGCGATGTCTTTTCAATTTCTGGAGCAATGCAAAGCTTCTTGGTGGTCTTCAAATAGGTCCAGGCCAAAAATTTGCAGTATTTTGGCATAAAAATGGCAGAAAAACGCTTGTTTTATAGTCGGGGTTTCTTGTGCAGAGGTTTATGCGGAGAAAGAGATAGGAAATTAATGCATTCCAACGTTTATTAGGCATATTTAGGGCTAACAGGTGTCGGCAATTAATGGCGGTCAAGTCATGAAAACTGGTGGTTTTCGGGCTAAAAGAGTCTAAACAACAAACGGTTATCGCGTGCCATTTTAGTGGTAAGTGGTTTTGGAGTAAACCAACATGATCTAATGAGTATTGACCACGTAGAGGAGGGAGAAAGTTGCAATACTGCCCATTTCGTGTAGAAATGAAACGAGGAATTTCGCGCAAGTTTATTTGCGATATAGTGTTTCAATTGTTTGATCTTGGGGTTCGATTGTGAACGGCCCAAATTTACTGGGAAAGTTGCATCAGGATTCGATAGTGGGGCCGGGGTATATTAACGTGACGAGGATGTTTAAACTTTAATGAATAAGCGTTTAATAAGTTCAAACCTTAGTTTTATATGATACGGCGGATATAAGGTTTAAATGTTAAATTAAAACATTTACCAATGTTTCAACCGTATATATGAGCGGGTTTGAAATTATATGGTTTTTTAACGTTTTGACAGTTGTTTAAAACTATAGCGGGCAGGGATATTTGTTTTATTGATATGTTTGAACCAATGGGATATTGGGCGGGGTTTTTATTTATCACATGAGATATTTAAAACATTGGTCTAAATGTAAAATAGAGGGTTTGTGGGTTTTTTTAAATATAAGGGTTTAATACTATACGAGAATGAATAGTTTAAGGAATTAATAAATAAATTAGAAGTTAATATGAAAATCAAGGGATAATGTATGAATAAAAATACATGTTTAACTCTAATTTAAAGTGTAAATAAACATAGCTTTGTCTTTGTTTGTATTTCTTCACACTTTAACTTAGGATAAATGCATTTTGAGGGTTTATGAATGATTTTTTGAAAGGGAATGAAATTAGTTATTTAGGGTTTCACTTTTACTAAGTAAAAATGAGTTTTTACTTAGGAAAAATGGATTATGATTATGAATGAAGGATAAATGCAGATGAATGTGGGTTTTGTGTAGGAATTTAATATTTTTAACTAATCAGTCATCGAGCCTTGGGTCCAGTGCCAACATAAGTCAAAGAAATGCTCTGAGCCTTTTTAACTAAAGGTTTAGAATACTGAATAATTGTAGGAGAGGGGAAATTAGTGATTTTTGCCCGATGATGCTTTATTACAAGCCTACACAACTGCTTTCTACCTACCCATCTTTATTTCTAACATTTTTTACTTCATTTTCATGGGTGCATTTAAGCTTGCAACCCTAAATCCATTTTCTTTCAAAGCATAAAACATATCTAAGTCTAACATTATTTCATCCGATGGCTCAGATTAAACTGTTGAGCTCCTCATTTATTCTCTATCTTAACTACTGATTTGTCAAGTTTATGCTTTGTGACGTATCTTTATTCTCTATCTAGAACATGAAATTCAAAGCATGAAAAGTTAAGATTAAACTGTTTAACTAATCATGGATTATGACATTTATTGACAATTTGCACATAATCATTATTCTTGTAGTAAAAGTAAAAGTAGTGGCATTTTGACTTGCTCACTTTCAGGTCTTATTTTCATCTCTTTTTCTTTTGGGGTCTATCTTTTTCTAAGTCCTTTGATCATTCTTTTAGAACTTTTTAACCTCTTTTATTTTTTATTATTTTTCATTTTTCAAAATATGGGAAAACAACTTGCAAAAAGCAAGGTACGTACATATTTACAAGACTATCATAGTCAATTTCAAAATTATGAATCCTATTATTATAAGACCCTAACACATGTAAATCCTTTATTTTTAAAAATCATAAAATAAAAAATTAATAATATATTTAGAAATCTACATGCATGTAAACAAGTTATAAAAAAAAATTGATAATATATTTGGAATCTACATGCATGTAAATCCTTTATTTTTAAAAATCATAAAATAAAAAATTGATAATATATTTGGGAATCTGCATGCATGTAAACAAGTTAAAATTAGAAAAAAATGATAATATATTTGGAATCCGCATGGATGTAAACAAGTTAAAAATGTAATAAAATTGATAATATTTTTGGAATTTGCATGCATGTAAATATTTTATTTTTAAAAATCATAAAATAAAAATAATTGATAATATATTTGGGAATCGGCATGCATGTAAACAAGTTAAAAAAAAATAAAATTTGATAATATATTTGGAATCCGCATGCATGTAAACAAGACGTATGTGGAGTTCATATCTAATTATTTTAAATAATATTATAATAATATTATGGGTAGCATGTATATAACTATATTAATATTTTGTAGAGCCTTATGCATGCAAGTAAGAAGTGATATCAAATTAAATAAATAATAATGTTTATTTAATAACCGATGTAAATAATTATTCAATTTTAAAATATACATATTAATTTGAATGTATATTTTTGTTAAAAATTTAACCTTTGTATTTTTAATATATTTAAAAAAATCGCATAAAAATTATAGATAAATTGTTAAATATATATTTTTTCAAACTTTTACCTAGAGGTCACATAGAGTTAAAACTGGCTTTGATACCATATGTAACAACCCCAATATTTAACATGAAACTAATTATATCAATTATGCAATTAATAATCAACACACAAACTATTAACAAGCCATCATAGAAATCTCATAAACACAAGCAAAGACGACTTATCTGTAATGGCGATATTCCTTGCTTGAGACTCCGAAGTTGAACATTATTTGAATCCCACTAACCGCAACAAAGTTTTGGAGACGACTCTCCACCCACCGTAGGCTAAGTGGCACATAATCTTTATATAACTAGCTACCCCTGAGCCCTCAATCAACGTACTACTGCCAGGGAATCATTTGCCTCACAATACCTTTCTCCAAAGAGAATAGATGAAGGAATGATGCATGAATCTCATCTTTCTCAATGTCTATTAAATAGACCAAACAATGGAGAGGGAACCACACACACACATTCATTGTATCAACATGGAACTTTTATTTCTTTATTTTAAGTTTCACTCAATTTAATGTTTCTCTTTATTTAACTCTTTTTTATTTTATTCCTTTTTACTTTTTGTTACTTTACTTATTTTTATAGTTTTCTTAGTTTAACTCTTTCTTAATTTATTCATTTTTACTTTTTTTAACTTCACTTATTTATTTACTATTTAGAACTCCATTTTATTATTTACTATTTTATTATTATTATTATTATTATTCTCTTTATTATTTATTTTTTATTTACTATTATTGACTTATTATTTATTTACTATTTATTTAATTATATTATATTATATATTTATTATTCTATTTTTAAAGGTATCCTTCATGACATCAACTCTTTTAAAGGTATCCTTAATTTATTCTGTAGAGTTAGAAGAATGGATGCTAATCATTTGAAATATACATTATCTGCTACAGGATGCTCTTGGGCAGAGGTCTGTTATGCGCTTGTGCAGTTCCCGTTCCAACACTCCACCTTTGAAGAGGGTCTCAAATATTTGGGATTTCATTTCAAGCCCAATAATACAAAAAGATTGACTAGTTGTGGCTAATTTCCAAGATCAAAAAAAGGCTAAACTCGTGGAGCCATAGGTGGTTATCGAGAGCTGGTCGAATTTTCTAATCAAGTCTATTCTAGAAGCCATCCCTATGTTCTGGATGTCTTTGGCATGGATCCCCAAAGGCATCTTGAACAAAATCCAAATATATTGTTGTGGTTTCTTATAATGAGGGACAAAGGATGGAAGGACTTTTGTTTGGGTTTGATGGGATAGGATTACTCTACCCAAAAAATGGGGTGGATGGGGAATCAAGAACCTATCTCGTTTCTCTCAGGCCCTTGCTGCAAAGAGTGGATGGTGATTTCTATCCACAAACAATTTATGGACTCAGGTGGTCACACAGAAATATATTCACCCACTTACTATGACACAATGGATCCGTCTTTAGAATAAGAATAGGAACAACATATCCATGATATGGAAATACATTCTGGATACTTTTCATATCATTGGTTCTAGTATACATGTTCGAATTCGTACTGACCCATGGTTTGGCAACAATGGTCAACATATTCTCCCCTCGGACCTAATGAAATTCTTGGATTTTCAAGGCAATTCCACCATCAATCATATTGTTGATGGGGAAAGGAATGGATGTTGGCACGAGACTTAAATATCCCCGCACAAAGGCATCGAGCTTGCAGAGCCTATACTAGAGCCCTCGCCTCTGCTCACATCAGACTACAAGACATAGAGGATGAGCTCATATGTACACACTCTAAAAGAGGATATTCCACAGCGAAGGAAGGATACATTTTCATACATGCTGATAAAGAACCCGAGGAACTGAAATGGTGGTGGAATTCTTTATGGAAGCTGCAAAGTCCGAGTAAAACTAGGATTTTCTTATGGTGCCTCTTGGAAAACAAAGTAACCATGGGCGAAAATCTAATGAAGAGGTCCTTCTATGGACCATCCTGGTGTGCACTTCATTGATGTGCTAAAGAATTTGTCAATCATTTATTTATCTCTTGCTATTTATGGTCACATTATGGAACCTCATCTGCCATGCATTAAACATTAACATCAGCTCAAGAGGTGACACTATAAATGACTCCTAGAAAGTTTGGTGGAACGTGGCCTCCCCTAACAAACTAAAAAATATGCCTCTATTGGTATATTGTTGCATTTGGCCTGGGATGAATCACAAGAAATTTTATGATATTGATTATCATCCTGAATATATCGGTGCAAATATCCTTACAATCTACAATCTTCTACCTAATGAGGAGATTAGATCCAGTGCTCACTTTTTCATTCTTGAGATCATTGATCATGACGTGCCGTGGGATGACTTTGAAGGGTCAACACAAAATGGTTGATGTGGCGGAGGGGAATTTTTATATATCAATAACCAACATTACTTCAAACTACAATTTTGTTTGGGCTCGGGCACAAACAATTTCTCTGAATTATTCAACCTCAAATTACTTATGTTATTTTCACATTAGAAGGAATGTCGACAATTACAGGTGTTTGGTGACTCTTGGGTTGTCATTGATTCATTTAATCTTTGTTCTACATGTCACATGCACACACTCAAGACATTACTAGAGGACATTCTTCTCATAAAATCACAATTTGATTAAATTTTTGTTCAACATATTTACAGGGAGAGGAACTCTCTTTCCGACCAACTTTCCAAGGTGCGGGCACAATAGATTCATGGGACATGGTTGATCACTGAATTTAATGGAAATGAACATTACTAATATTACCACTGTTCTTTCATAGATATATAATAGGCAAATTAGATACATAATGACAACACCACTTTTTTGATATATCTCGATTGCAACAAATGATCTACATGTTACTTTCCTGTTATTTTTTTGTTACATATGTGTGTATTTGTCATGGAAAACTCAACACATTAACAATTTTGGACTTATGGTACATCATGGTTATGACTTATATCTAATATTATGACCGATCTATATATGGTTGTTAACACTCAGATGTTTTTTGAGTGTTATAAACAACCACTTTTTACATTTACTGGTATGGATCCTTTTATCTAAATTATGATTTTTCCCGAGGGAATTTTTTTTCAAAGTTAGATAAAAGGATCCATGCTAGTAAATATAAAAATATTGTCAATTTTATTTTTCAAAGTATAAAAATTTTAACATGTTATACCGGAGTGAAATTTCTAAAAATGTTGAATATTTTAAATGATTATTATAATCATAATAATATTTTTTTAAGAAATTATTTTTAAATTATTATAATTATGATAATATTTTTTAAACTAAGGAAACTTGAAGGATATATGTAGTGAATTTTATGTAATCAAATTCCAAATTAAATATTTAACAATATTTTATAAAAAAATTAAAATTTTAAGAATATTTATACATTTAATTTTAATTTTGTTGACCATTTATAAATTGAACTCATATTATTTTATAAAATTTGAATAAACAATTAAAAAGAAATAATTAAAAAACAATATATATATGCACTTTGATACATCATTTACTCAAGAAATGAGTTACAATATGTCTGTAGAAATTATATACAAGATGCATGTATATATCCAAATTCTCCTAATCTAACAATATTTATCTTCTTGCTAAATACATAATCCTTCCAATGTTAATATTTTGCGGAAATTTAAAACATCAATTGCAAACACATGAAGCAATAAAAACAATCGCACATAACACAGTTGTTTAACGGGAAAGTCTGAAGCTAAAAACCCAAACTATCATATATTATATATCATGGAGATCATGTAACAATCTCATACAAAGCTTAGTACATCAAGCTCTCAATACAATCAATCGTCACACACTAATCAAAAGAAATCTGCAAATCCATGCACTGATTTCTTGCCACCTGATAGCCTGCCTCCACTGCGCAATCCCTGCTGAAGAATAGCTCTGAATGAATTCAAAATACCCTTGCCTTGACTACGCAATCCTCATTGGAAACTCCAATGTGTGTGTGGTGCAACCAATGCATCACTATAGTCACAACAAATAGTCCATCTTGCCCTTTCACCTATCTCTCCACTGGGTCTCCATTGGAACTGACATGCACTGTAGTTAACTGCTGTATTTGTTTAGTTGATTAATGAGTTATTATTTGTGAATTAATTCACTCCACTCTCACTAGTGTATCATTCAGCTAGACTAGATACAACAAGTTCAACTGAGTTTAACTCAATTAACTGAGTTAAACTAGATAACAACTCCATGAACTACTCTTCCAACTCTGTCATAACTTTGCCACTTCAATTCTAACTGAGTCCTCTATGCATGAACCACCAGTAAACCCTAGGAATTGTGTAATTCCTTTAGCCCACTAATTTTCCAAATATGTATACTGAAATTAAGTGCTCCAAGAGAATAAGTTGATATTTAGAGTCTGATTATTATTAAGAGCTAATAATAATCAACACTTCTATTTTTAGATCGAAGATCTATAAATAGACTTCGCCAAATATTCTAAAAATAGAATTTCATATATTTTTCCAACTTGACCAACCATCCACAAATAGCATCCTACAACTTCTGAAATATGATCACCATGTCTAAAAATAGACATAGTCTAAAAATAGACTTACACCTAAAAATATCCAGCAGGCCTACTTAGTGAAGGTGACTGGTTTTCACTAAGCTCATCATCTTGTTGAATATCAACAATGTCCTCCTTCTTTTGAGCCCCTTTGCACTAATTTTGATTAATGGAAAATTTAGAAAAAAACTAAGAAACCGACCTCCTTTGAATAAGAGCAAGGAGGACAAAGTTCCAAAACTAAGTCTTTGGTTTTAATGCCTACTACTTCATGAGAACATGAGTATATTTTAACAAATTGCTTGCACAAAAGAATAAAAAACAAATCATTTCTATAAACTACTAGAAGATGGCCCATTTCTTAGCCCGTAGGATTTGGGACCAAATTTATTTCTTCTATAATCTTTCTTGCTTCTTGTTATTGGTGCGGAGGAAAGTTGTTTTTTAAGCACATCTGAATAAGTCGAGGGAGAAGATGACTTCTTCTTGTCTGTCTTACCAACTTCAACATATTCTAATGCAGGAGAGACCTTTAGGGGCAGCTTCCCTGCCATAGGGGGTTTCCTTGGAGGGTCATGATCTGGTTCTTGTTCATTAGTCAAATTAGGAGGAGCCTTTGGAACAAGATTTGTCTAATTTGCTCGAGCTTCAAGATTCTCACCTTCTTCCTCTGAAGTATTCAAAACATCAAAACTATTTGTGGAAATGGGTTGATGCTTATATTCAAACTTTCATGTATGCTAATTTTTACTTCCATTCTTCTTATGTTTCCTTTTAATGGGAATGAATCCTTGCATATACTCTCCTTTCTCATTATTGAGAGGAGGCTTTGGAGAGTTTCGACCCGCTGAAGCTTTTGGACAACTCTTCGCAAAGTGTCCATACACATAGCACATATTGCATTTAAAAGGAACTTGCTCGTAGTCCATAGCCTAAAGAAGAGACCAACCATCTAGATTTAGTTGAATCACCTCAAGGAGGCCTTTTGAGAAATCCATTTCATCATAGATTCAAGGAAACGAATAATTTTTCCCATGATATAGATCACAGGGTATAAATCTACCTAGTTTATCTCGAATTTCCTAGTAAATTCCTTCACCCCAACAAAGGAGAGGGATAAAAGGCAACCTGATCCACACAAGTGCATATGAGATTTCCATCATAGGATTAAATTCCAGAGACTAGTGAGTGAGAAATGAGCCTCTGGTGTGTTGATTTTTCTAGTAGCCAGGTAGACTAGGACAATTTTCTTCCAGATAACTACTTCCAATGATACATTTTTAACTTCTTAGTGCATTCAAATCATCAAGTTGCTATACTTAAGAAAAATTAAACTTTTAACATTGATATCCATAGAGCAGTAAATATCACAATAAGACAATGAACCACAAACACAATATTACCCTAGGAAAACCCCACTAAAAGGGGAAAAACCTAACAACCTTTCCTTATGAGAAAGAGAGTCAATTTATCAAATTGTATATAAGATTCATTAAGTCAATGTAGCATATCTATGACACGATCCTTAACAAGACATCAAAACTGACCAATAAGATGACCTCCCACAGGTGCCAAGCCAACCCTCAAATCAGTTAAGAAAAGATTCACAAATATGCTCTACAAGAAGGTCTACAACAAGGTTAATTTCAAATCACAAGGGAGTTGAAATTAAACCTTTTTCCATAGTCAAGGTGTCACAGAGAATATGCCAAGGACTTTGGATCAACCATACAAGGAAGCTTTAAGAACTCACACATCAAATTGTCTTCAAGAGATAGTCTCAAAATTTCACCCTCTCTTTCGTCTTCTGGTTTCAATCTCTTTTTTTTCCGCTTTCCTTCACTAGAACAAAGATATATCTTGAGAGATAATTGATACCTTTTGGTAGAGGAGAGATCACATATATATAGTCTCTAAGAGGGGTCTAATGGGTGCCTCCAAGGGGTGAGACTGAATTGACTTAGTAGGGTGACTTGGACACATATGGGGTCATAAACTAATAAATGGAAATCCATTTTTTTCTCTTTTCATTTTATTAATGAAAACACCGACCAAAGGTACCATTTTCCAACATGGTGCCTACGAAGTAGGCACCAAAAATATAGATCTGGTCTCTATCTTCTTAGTTTTCAAAGGGAAATGCATAATACCCATTTCCAACATAGAAAACACTCTGGGGCTCATGATTTGCCTAGTTGTCAAAGACTAAGTCTTCAAAAACTCCATAACTTAGCCACAGACTAACGAACTTTCCCATTAACCATATTTCTTTCAAGAGCACCACATTCTCTTTTGTTGAGGAGGTAAGCCCCAGATCCAAAGAAGGGTTTGATTCTTCTTTCTTCACAAATTTATTCGGGGCACAAATTGTCCCTAAACACTGCTAATACTGGCACCCATAGATGATTAGAGATGCCATGGACTGACATGTCACCCTTCAAAATGCAGAGAATGCAACGAAGCATAGTTGTGGGTTCCACACTAATAAAAAATAGAGAATCAAAGCTTTAATAGCTCACAACACCTCCAAACGAGATTTTGACATTGGTAATGGTTTCACTACAAAATGCAGAGAGTGCAACGGAGCAAAGCCGAGCGGTCTTGCACAACGACAAACAATGAATAAAACTTGCAAAAACAAATACTTGACTATAGCTAGGAATCATGTAATAGCTTGCAACACTTGTATATTTTTTTTTCAACAATAACTAAATAAACGTAAAGTGTATCTTCTCTATTTCTAAAAAAATGTAACACCTCATAT
Organism: Pinus albicaulis; assembly: GCA_034641835.2. Classification (NCBI taxonomy): domain Eukaryota; kingdom Viridiplantae; phylum Streptophyta; class Pinopsida; order Pinales; family Pinaceae; genus Pinus; species Pinus albicaulis. The sequence goes on along the minus strand of CM076569.1, from coordinate 558,810,596 downwards.
ATATATATATATATATATATATATATATATATAATGGAAAAAAATACAAACATCTTAACATTTAATATATTCAAAACTTATTGCATACATACATGAAGACAAATACATATAACATCTCTTGATTCATATTATAGGGTGCCTTTCTTGAATATAAATTTTTAATACATTATTTTAATAGATAACAAATAATGTATTTTTATTTTTTATAAATGCTTAGGAACAACTATAAAGATGCTTAATTTATATAATTAAATTATAATATTATTGATAAAAACTTAGAAACTCATGTAACTCATAGTTTTTAATATGCTTTATTTATGTAATGATTGATTATTTATTTTAAATAATATGATATATTCAAAATGTTTAATATTTAAATAAAAATTAAGATTTTCATTTATTAATATTATAAAATATAGTATTTTTTAATCAATTTTTTCTAATAAAATTACAAATTTTTATTAATATATTTTTAAATATATAAATAAATTTGACAACTTGAAATATACAAACTCAACAACGCAAATCTACCCAACCATTTTTTTTTTTTTTTTTCATAATCCATGGTTTAACTCTTTCACTTAATGCCTTATTTTTAATATTTAGAAACTAAAAATTGGGATAAGCCATGGTTTGGATTCAATGCTGCAATCATGGAGATATACCCATGAATAACGTACCAAGTGTATATTTATTCCTCATAAATTTGATAGCTAAGGTTGTTAGATGTGTGTGTGACGTGTTCCATTGGACATCGGGAATCATTCCTTTGATCCTTGACTTCTTTTATCATGTTCTTCTATTTCGACGTTCCTTTACCAAAATCATGTATGTATCAACGCTATAAAGGACGCGTGCGCTTTTAACTCTATGTTCGTCACAATTCCGGCTCAACGCTCCTTAGAAGATTCCAAACTAATATCCATTCAAGGTTGATGGTACTTACTTTTTACTTTTGTTGTTGAAGTAACTACAAAGTGGGTGCACATTGAATTCACAAGTTTTAGATTGAATGAATGTATGATATTTTAATGTTTATGAGATTAAAAATAGTTTATGGAATTATTAATTTTTTTGTTTTTTGTCTTATGTAGTTTAATCTTTTTCTTAGTCAAATTGATATTTCTCATTATTCCTTGTGAATGTTTTTCGGAAGAATCCAAAGAAATATTAATTCAATTTAGGCTGATTTTCCCGCTACTCTTTTTATTGGACATCCAAAAAAATATCCATTTAAAGTTGGTTGTTATTATTATTATTATTTTTAAAATTTTGATTTTAATTCAATTTTTTTTTTTTTTTTTTGGCATGTTGGGTGGTATATAGCTTCTTATCATATTGAGAAAAGCTAGATCCATTGGAAAACATGTGTCTTATCACATTAATAAATAAAAACAAAAATAAATTTGACATCTAGATTTAATGTTCCAAATTTAATGTGAAAGATAGACAAATTTTATTAAATTGTTCACAAGATTGAATGGCAATACAAGGTAACATGTTTTACTGGAATTAATGGTGCAATGAAAGGACCAAATAAGTGTTGGTCTACTCAACTAAGTCCAGTTCCTTTGCTATGTGTCTAAGATACAATTATATCATTGACTCTACTTTCAACCATCTACTTCTTCCCCATACCATTTTCTAAGCAACCTTTTGTACCTTTCATGAGATCTTCTTGAAATGTTGATTTGTAGTGTTTGATATACAATTCCAATTTCAATCACTCCCTGATTTGTGAGTTTGGTGTACAATGTATAAAAAAGTGATGCTTATTTTCTACCTATTACATTAAAATTTGTCACCATGACTATTGATTCTGATATCTCACCATCCGATGGAGTGTCTCAAGTGCATCCCTTACGAAGCTTGAAGTGAAATAACACCAGGGACAAGAGGAATTTTGGTTTCCACTGCTTAAATTTTTTTTTGAGCAGATGCGCGGTTTTCTTGAACAAAACTTGCGTAGATCTGCGCAGTTTCTTCCACTAAAAAGTGCGCAAGTCCATTCACGCATGTAAAAAAAAAAGTTCTAGAAGCTTTAGTTGAGGAATATTATCCAAATTAGAAACCTCGAACTGCTACATACCTGCGCTTCATCCCTTGGTATATGGAACTAAACTCCTTTTCTTAAGGATCATATATCTTGAGAAGTGGAACTAGAAATCTCCTCATCTTGTAGAAAATATAGACAATATGCATGTATATATATGGATCCTCCTGATCTAACAATATTTATCTTCTTGATAAATACATAAGCCTTCCACTATAATTCTTGCGGAAATTTAAACATCAATTTCAAAACACATGAAGCAATAAAAACACACATAACACAGTTGTTTAACGGGAAAGCCTGAAGCTAAAAACCCCAACTATCATATATTATGTATCATGGAGATCATGTAACAATATCATACAAAGCTTAATACCTCAAGCTCTCAGTACAATCAATCGTCACACACTAATCAGAATAAATATGCAAATTCATGCACTGATTTCTTGCCACCTGATAGCCTGCCTCCACTACGCAATCCAAGCTGATTACAAAGACCAATTCGATGCAATCCCACTCTCCTTGACTACGTTATTCTCATTGGCATCTCCAATGTATATGTAGATGCAATTAATGCATCACTAGTAGTCACAACGAATAGTCTATCTCACCCTTTCACCTATCTCTCCACTGGGTCTCCATTGGAACTGACATGCACTGTAGTTAACTGTTGTATTTTTCAGTTGATCAATGAGTTATTATTTGTGAATTAATTAACAAATTAATTCACTTCACTCTCACTAGTGTATCATTCAGTTAGACTAGATATAACTAGCTCAACTGAGCTTAACTCCATTAACTGAGTTAAACAGAATAACAACTCCATGAACTACTATTCCAACTTTGTCATAACTTTTCCACTTTAGTTCTAACTGAGTCCTCCATGCATGAACCACCATTAAACCCTAGGAATTGCGTAATTCCTTTAGCCCACTGATTTGACAAATATGTATACTTGAATTAAGTGCTCCAAGAGAATAAGTTGCTGTTCATTGTCGGATTATTATTAAGAGCTAATAATAATCGACATGCATCAATTTTTAGATCGATGATTTATAAATGAACTTCGCCCAATATTCTAAAATAGAATTTCATCTATTTTCCACATCTGACCAACCATCTACAAATAGCCTCATGCTACATATAGAATATGCTCACCATGTCTAAAAATAGACATACACCTAAAAATAGCCTGTGTGGGCCCCACCTAGTTTAGGTGATTATTTTCCAACTAGGATCAAGGATGATGTTTCAGGATGCCTCCTTCACTGTTTCTTGTTGCAAACTTCAACACTCCCTCTCAACAAAAAAGGATTGTCTTTGCATGTGACATGCAACTCCATGCATTCGCCCTGCAACTCTTGCTGCAACACTTCCGAAACTGAAAGGCTCCAAACAACTCAATCAGTCTAATGCATCTATCATCAAAGTCTTCGACTTCTGCTTAGCTACTGCGCATGTCTTCAGGAACCACTGCGTTGTTGAACTCTGCACCCATGCACTCTGAACTTGCTGTTAACTCTGAACCGCGCTCCAGTATCCGACACTATCACTTTGATCTGCCTGCATCAATCCAACTGATCATGCTACTCCTGCTCTGTGGGCACCTCGTAGCCAGGTTCAATTCATGAGATCCGCACCATATCAATGAATCTTGCCCAGAAATCTCCACTTGGGATTACCCATGCATGTCGCCCCACCTCTCACCTGGTGGTATAGCCGCATGCACTCCCTCTGCCCATCTGGCATGAAATTTCTCTGCATGAGTGGTTTCTCCCACTCCATGATCCTCATCTTGTGGCTGCTCCACATCCCGAGGTTCACTCTTACCTGCATGCAAATCCTGCTCCCTCTCAAGCGTCAATTGCATGGATTTCTCGCACTTGCCAACAGTAGGAAGCTCAATAGAAATCCCATCTACATCAAGTCTATAGAGATTCTTCACACAAATCCAAACCTTCTTGGCTTGCTCCATGGCTTTGAGTCTAAGGAACACCTTTCCTTTTCCAACTCGCGTACATTGTAATTGTCCCGCCATCGCAAAATTTTCTAACAAAAGAGATGATTTTAAATCAACGATATCTCCCTCATCCAAGCTCCAATTCAACCGATTTTTTTTCCAATTTGGGTATTTTTTCGCAACGAATCCAAATATGCTATTTGTTTCTGAAATTTTTGCATCAAAATTTTCAAATATTCTCTGCAAACTCGCGCACCCAAATAATTCCTGCTCTCATACCATGTAGAAATATTTATAACACAACTCTGATACCATGTAGAAATTATATACAATATGCATGTATATATCTAGATCCTCCTGATCTAACAATATTTATCTTCTTGCTAAATACAGAGTCCTTCCACTATAATTCTTGCGGAAATTTAATCATCAATTGCAAAACACATGAAGCAATAAAAACACACATAACATAGTTGTTTAACGGGAAAGCTTGAAGCTGAAAACCCCAACTATCATATATTATGTATCATGGATATCATGTAACAATCTCATACAAAGCTTAGTACATCAAGCTCTCAGTATAATCAATCGTCACACACTAACATAGGAGAAATCTGCAAATCCATGCACCAATCTTAGCCCTCCTGCTAGCCTGCCTCCACTGCGCAATCCAAGCTGATTACAAAGACCAATTCGATGCAATCCCACTCTCCTTGACTACGTTATTCTCATTAGCATCTCCAATGTATACGTAGATGCAATTAATGCATCACTAGTAGTCACAACGGATAGTCTATCTCACCCTTTCACCTATCTCTTCACTGGGTCTTCACTGGAACTGACATGCACTGTAGTTAACTGTTGTATTTTCTCAGTTGATTAATGAGTTATTATTTGAGAATTAATTAACTAATTAATTCTTTCCACTCTCACTAGTGTATCATTCAGTTAGACTAGATACAACTAGCTCAACTGAGTTTAACTCCATTAACTAAGTTAAACTGAATAACAACTCCATGAACTACTCTTCCAACTCTGTCATAACTTTGCCACTTCAGTTCTAACTGAGTCCTCCATGCATGAACCACCAGTAAACCCTAGGAATTACGTAATTCTTTTAGCCCACTGAATTGAAAAATCTGTATACTGAAATAAAGTGCTCCAAGAGAATAAGTTGATATTTAGAGTCTGATTATTATTAAGAGCTAATAATAATCGGCATGCATCTATTTTTAGATCGTTGATCTATAAATAGACTTCGCCCAATATTCTAAAAATAGAATTTCATCTATTTTTCACATTTGACCAACCATCTACAAATAGCCTCCTATTACATATAGAATATGCTCACCATGTCTAAAAATAGACATACACCTAAAAATAGCCTGTGTGGGCTCCACTTAGTTTAGGTGATTATTTTCCAACTAGGATCAAGGATGATGTTTCAGGATGCCTCCTTCACTGTTTCTTGTTGCAAAATTCAACACATCCTCCCTATAAATTCAACATAGGACTAAGGGAATGGGAGACTTTTTGGATTGGAATTTGTAAACTCATGCTGCTAGTTTTGGGTCTTAAGAGCTTGTCATCAATGGAAGGAAAGGAGACAATTGGAAGAGGCTTATGACATCAAGACTTAGGTTGTAAGATTTCTCTTTATAATTCTTGATAATACATATGGATCTCTTTTTCTCATTGTGTTGTTTTTAGATTGATTGAAACAATGTCAATTCTTAATCTCCTTGATCATTAAGTTGAACTAGTGTTTTTTATTATTATATATTGCAGGTGCTTTGATCCTTTGCATGTTTGAGATTGCAGGTTATTCTCGGCATTAAAGGATTTCTTTGGATCGAAAGGAAAAGGTCTACATCAAACATCTCATTGAAAGGTAGGAGCATAACTTCCTCATTTCTAAGTTATAATAATCTGAATGCTAATAGTTTAGAGAAAGAGGTATTCAAATGTTTGTTTGTTTCTAGTTATTTGTTGGATACTAGGGAGATCGCTCTTGTCCGCAAGAGAGATTTATCTGGAAAACAAATTGGCGACTCCACTAGGGAACGAGTTCTCCTTTGTGTCCTTTTATAACCTTTGATGCCTTTAGACCCTTTTAAAAATTGAAATTTTTGGTTTGAAACCTTTTTTTTTTTCTCAATCTTCTCGATATGCACAGTTTCTGTTCAGAAACAGAGCACAAATGTGTGCAGTTTTTCTTTAGAAATAGTGCGCATGTGCCCCAAACTCTGTTGTCTACCTACGCAACCCTGTAAATTTTTGAAAATGTTAAGGTTTCTCTGATTTAAGTCCAGATTTTTGGTTTTTATGATCTTGTTAGCTTGCTTACAGTCTCATTAAGTCTCTGTTAAGTTAATTGGGTGTTTTGAATTTTTTTTTTTGAGAAATTCTTAATTTGATTTACTTTGGTCATTACTTCGAGGTTTGCCTCAATTTCTTAACAACTTTTGCATATTTTTGCTTTTTTTTTTTAGTGTTAATCGCCTTTCAATGTTTAAACCTTTGACCTTTGGAATTTTCACCCAATATTCTTTGCTTACACTTGATTGGTTCCTTAGATTACATTAGTGAAGGAAAAAAGTCTTTTTGTTCTTTCGCTGATTTGGAATCATCTTGTGTTTGAGAATTTTCTTGCATTGATCACATTTGCATAGTTAGAATCCTCATTTTCAGAATATGAACGAAAATTGTGCATCAATTACTTTTGCATAGTTTTCAAGCGAATTGTGCATAGACTACAACTGCATAGTTTACATTCTGGAAAAGTTAGTTGTAGATTTATATCAATTTCTTTGATTGTCTTATTGAGGAAAATCACTTATCTTTACAATTTCGAGTTTTGAGTTTTTGTTGGTTTGCCAATCTATCAAAAAAGAGTCTTTCGCTTCAGGAATTGGTTGTGTGAATCTCTTTTCTTTCAGTGAATCTCTGTTGGAAATACTGAGAGAGGGGTGAATCAGTATTTATTTTCAATTGTTAATTTTACTAGTTAGATCACTTATATTTAGAACACAAAATGAACAATGATGGAATAGATACTTTTATTAATTTCTTCTTTACAATAAGTAAAGTACAATAATTATATAGGGCTCCAACCCTAGATGAAGACTCCAATCTTCCAGGCTCCAACCTGTATTGTGCCAAGCACCGACTTGGTCTTTCCAAGGCTCCAACCTTATCAATTTGAGGCACAAACCTCCAGGGCTCCAACCCTATCTCTGGTACAGGCTCCTACCTAGTTTCTTGAGGACTCTTATCCTCTAGGGCTCCAACCCTATCTTCCAAGGCACCAACCTTGTCTCTATGAGGTTCCAAAATCTTGGGCTCCAACCCTCAACTTCACTTTGTCAAAATATGTTTGGTTATTATTCACGGCTCCCAAACTCTTCTTCAACGAGCCCTGTCAATCTTAGTCTCCATGTCACATCATCTATGACAACCTTATTATTCACATGAAGGTGTCACCATTGCTCTTCATCATACCCAAACAAAGATCTCTAAGGTCACGTCATGATAGCTAATGCATCATGGTCTTCAAGTTATCCACAAGGCTTCTCAAGAATTCTCAAAATATCTTCAATCTTCTTCAAGATCACTACATAAATAATTCAATCAAAGTCTTCAAATCCCTTCACTAAATTTGATAAGTGATGTACTTGCCTAGACCAAATTCTTCACTGTTCAATCAATTCCAAAATTGCTTATGTTGACTTCACTGTTCAAACACTTTGTTGTACTGTGTTGACTTCGATTCCAATATCACTTTGCTTCACTATGTTTTCTTTATTATTGGGCTTCACTTTATCAACCTCACTATCCAAGAGAAAGTTTTTCATTGTCCAAAGGAGGGTTCTACAAAACCACTGTGCCACTGTACAAATGACACTACAGTTTGGTCCTTTATCGTCCAAGGAGACCTACTATCACTTAATAAGAGTACTGAGAGACAACATTATAAGTCAGAATGTTGCATTTAAAGCCCAAGCCACTGTCCTAGAGCCAAGGTCTAGATTCATTGTGTAATGATCAGAGTCACAGTTCACTGTCTCAACCAAAGATCTGATTTCTGTAGAGTTTCTTTAGAATATTCTCCACACAGGACGAGGGTTATTGCTGGAGTATCAAGCTACATGCTTGTGGTGTGGTGCTATCTGAAACACAGTTATAGCCTCCTTTGTCTGAGAAATAATACAGTAACAACGAATCTGAACTGAACTTTGAAATGTTGACAATCTAATATTTTCTAATGAAATTTTAGGTGTGTTGAATTCTTAGTTGAACTGAGAAGGGGGGTGAATCATTTCAATACATACATGAGATTTTTCAATTTTAGTCAGCTTATTTACAACTTACTTTTTTAGTCAACCTTAGTATATGAACAGTCTTAATATGTTGCAGCAAGTATTAAATTAATGTGACATTAAACTTATTATGAGAGCAGTAAACATTAAGCAGATTTGATAAATCATCTCAACACACAGGTAACACAGATAGAGACATCAGATATAAATGGAAAACCATAAAGGGAGAAAACCACATCATATTATTGTTGTGATGCAAATGCAAGCTCTAACTCCCTCTCACCACTATTTTTCTACAGGCACCAACCTACAGGAGGCTCCAACCTCAATTCTGCAAGCTACAACTTGCAAGGAAGCTCTAACTCCCTTCAATTTTTCTGCAGGCACCAACCTACAGGAGGCTCCAACCTCAATCAGCTACAACTGACAGCTATCAAGCTTCAATTTGATAGGGAAGCTCCAACTTCCTCAATTTATCACAAGAAGTGTTTGATTATTTACCTCATATATCAGCTCTGTTCTGTAGCATCTCTTTATCCTCCTCTCTTCCTTCTCTTCTCTGCCTCAATCTTCTATACTTTTCATTCTCTATTCTTACTCTCTCTAACCTCTCTTTGCATATCAAGATGATATTACTTATAGAGAATTCCTGATGACTATTTGAATTCCTCAAGGAATTCGAAATGAATAGCCATACCTCTTAGTCTTCTAGATTCTCATTTCTTTTCAGCTCACTCAGAAAAATATAGCTGTAGGTACTAACTTTAATATTACAGTGGGAATTTTTTTCTCTTCCAGAGACTTTCCAATGCATCACAACAATATAAATTAAAATCATTTAGATTCAATTACAATGCAATCTCCAACTCACTTATTCAGCCTCTTGGCTCGCTGCGCATTTGTCTTTTCTTTGACTGTGTCTTTGTCCCTTTCGGCTCTGTTTGTTTCCTTATTCACTGTCACGGGGTAACGGCCATCTATCATGCATATGTAACTGTGCTTTTTATATCGACGCTTTATATATATATATATATATATATATATATATATATATATATATATATATATATATATATATATATATATATATATATATATATATGTCTCTCTCTCTCTATATATATGCGTGTAATTTCAACTCTCGGCATACTTATACAAAGTTTTAACATACAAACTGCCTTTTTAATACAACTTAAATCGACTCTCGGCGTCGTAGTAAATGCCTGTTTAACATATAAAATGCCCTTTCGAGCCCACCATCCGAACTTTGTTTGATGCGATGAGTCTCCTCCAATGATTTCCGATTGTGATTACATCCTTTGCGATTGTTCCGATGCGATTGATCGCAATCGCAAACTTCATTGATATGTTCCATTGATCAGCCTTCGTGCCGATGCAATGGCACCACACTGCATATATATATATATATATATATATATATTGGTTCATATATATTTTTCGCCTTATTTCACTTTCCAATCACAATCACAAACTTCAGAGATCCTCTTGTGCTTTTGGTCGTCTGATTTCCGCAGATGCGATGAGCGAGGGTCCCACCAGACCATACTTCGGCATTTCAATGTTTTATGTTATATTTCTCTTCTATCTGTCGATGCTCTTTAACGAAGGAAATCCTTATTTTCGAGTTTTAATTCTAGTCTGCCCCACTCTGACTTCCTTTAAGATCCAATGGTTGCTATCATCCAGGATCCAACAGTTGCGATTAGATCGCATCATCGCAATCGCATGGTTCACTGATCCACTGTTCTGTTTTACTCCGATGCGATGAATCTCCTCCAGAGCTTTCCGATTGCGATTGATCGCAATCACAACTTTTGGTTGCATATTCCAATATGCTTGTACTCCGATGCTCCGACTGCGATTACTCTGATGCAATGTGATTACTTTGATGCGATGCGATTACTCCGATTGCGATTAATCGCAATCGCAACTTTTAGTTGCAAGTCCCGCTGCCCTGCTTTCACTCCGATGCGATTGACCACTGTTCATTTAAATGTGCCGATGCGATTGGACCGGAAATTAAACATATAAAATCATAATTTATAGACCCATCGGGTCCGGGCTTCAATCACAATCGCAACTCTTTGTTTACATGTTCCGCTGCACAGTTTTTCTCTGATGCGATTGAGAAAGGGTCCCACCTTATGGTACTTTGGTTCTTTCGATCATAAAGCGCTCCACTTATATAAATCACTGCATATATATATGCTTCCGCTTTTGCCTTTAGTGTAACCTCCGGCTGGGTAATGATTCTCGGAATAAGGTTTTTATATATATACTTTGCCGCTTGGGTTAAGATTCCCGGAATATTATGTAGGGCCCCACTTGTGTATTAACTTTGGTTTATATGCAAGCACTTATATAAGGTTTTCAGTTATCCACCTTATATATATATATATCCACATACCAACTTCATTATATAGGGTTCGGCTATATATATATATATATATATATATATATATATATATATATATCCTCCGGCTTGGATCACGATTCTCGGAATTATATATATAGTGTATCTACCAGCTGGGGTAGTGATTCTCGGAATAACGGCTCTGCCTCTGCCTCTGCCTTTCTGCGATAACGGCTCTGCCTCTATATTCACTGCCTCTGCCTCTGCCTTTGCTGTGATAACGGCTCTGCCTCTGCTGTGATAACGGCTCTGCCTCTGCCTCTGCCTTAGCTGTGCTTATTTCTCTGTCTCTGCTGTTTGACTGTTACATTTCGACATTCTTCTTTTGCCTGTCTCCTTTGCTTCCTTTGTTCGCTTCTTTGCTGCTTCCTTTGTCTATCTCAATCTTTTCTGCCTCTATTTCCATCAAAGACAACATTTCCAACAGTCTCCCCCTTTGGCATTGATGGAAATATACTTCTTTTGTTTGCCTATTAGAGTCCTTTCTCCTGTTGCTTTCTCTTCCTCCCCCTTTGACATCAATGGCAAGGGGTTTGAATTTTTATTTTTATTTTTCAACATTTCGTGCATTTCCTCTCTCTGAGATCTTCTGACTTTGTACGCTGCTGCTCCAACCTTTGGATTAGATTCATGGCAGGTTCACCACTGACCCTTTGGATTTTTTTTTATTGATTATTTTATGTTGGATGTATTCTTGCCATAATCATTTTGATCCCGAGGACCTGTTTCATGCTTCCCTTGCTGGCTGATCTCCCCCTGGAATGATATTCTCGTTTCTGTTCTCCCCCTGAAACTGTGCTTTCTCTTCATATCAGAGAGTAGCATCTACAGATACTACCCCTAGTCTATTTCTCAAATATTCAAATGGTTCTCTAGCAAGCGGTTTGGTAAATATATCTGCTGTTTGTTCTTTTGTTGGTACATACTCCAGTTTTACTATCTTCTGAGCCACTTGTTCTCAGAGAAAATGATACTTGATTGGGATATGTTTATTTTTTGAGTGAAGCACAGGATTTTTAGATATACTTATAGCACTTGTGTTATCACATTTGATTGAGATAGGTTCACCAATGCTTACCTTCATGTCTGAGAGGGTTTGCTTCATCCACATGACTTGTGTACAACATGTTGCTGCTGCTATATATTCTGCTTCTGCTGTAGACAGAGAGATAGATGTTTGTTTCTTGCTTAACCATGCCACCAGACTTTCTCCTAAATAGAAAGCACCTCCACTTGTGCTTTTCCTGTCATCCACACAGCTGGCCCAATCTGCATCTGTGTATGTTGTCAAGGTGAAGCTTTTGCCTTTAGGATACCAAAGTCCATACTGTGTTGTTCCTTGTAGATATCTAAATATTCTTTTGACTGCCAGAAGGTGGTTTTGTTTAGGTGTTGCTTGATATCTAGCCACTAGTCCTACTGCTAGCATGATGTCTGGTCTTGATGTTGTCAGATACAACAGACTTCCTATCATGGATCTGTAGAGTTTTTGATCTATATCAGCAGATCCATCATCAGCACACAGCTTGCATCCCATGATCATGGGAGTTGACACAGGTTTTCAGTCCTCCATTTTGAACTTTTTCAACATTTCTTTTAAGTATTTTTCCTGTGAGATGAATGTGCCTGTGTTCTTTTGCTGAATTTGAAGTCCTAAGTAGAAACTGAGTTCTCCAATCATGGACATCTCAAACTCTGATTTCATCTTCTAAGCAAACCCTTTTGCTAGTTCATCTCTGTTGCTTCCAAACATAATGTCATCAACATATACTACAACAATCAGGAGTTCATTTTCATGGGATTTTATGTATAGATTGTTGTCTACTCCACCTCTCTTAAAGCCTTATTTTTTCAAATACTTATCCAGTCTTGAGTACCAAGCATGAGGACCCTGTTTCAGTCCATATAGAGCCTTCTTCAGTCTGCACACATAGTCTTCTTTGTCTGTTAAAGAGAAACCTTCTGGTTGTTCCATGTAGAATTCTTCTTCTAGATCTCCATTTAGAAATGCAGATTTCACATCCATTTGATATACCTTGAAGTCTTGGTAGCATGAAAAGGCCAGAAAAATTCTGATGGCTTCCATTCTAGCTACAGGAGCAAATGTTTCATCATAATCAAGTCCTTCAATTTGTGAATATCCTTTGCAAACTAGTCTGGCTTTATTCCTGATTACCTGTCCTTGCTCATTCATTTTATTCTTGAATACCCATTTTGAGCCTATGAAATTTTTCCCAGTGGGTCTAGGAACTAGTTCCCAGGTATTGTTTTTCTCAATTTGGTCTAATTCTTCATTCATAGCATTCACCCAATACTTGTACTTGCTGGCTTCTTCAAATCTCTTTGGCTCTATTTGTGATAACATGGCTATGTATACATCTTTTGTCTGTTCAGTGAGCTGCCTTCTTGTTTGGACCCCTGCTCTCTTGTCTCCAATGATCTGGTCTTCAGAATGATTCTTCTGAGTGTATATGAGGGGACTTTCGAGCTCAGCTTTGCATCTTCTATTGTCTTTCTTGTTTCATCATCATTTTGGTTTTCTTCTTCATGGTTGTCTGATGGACTGCAACAGTCTGTATCTCCTGTATTGTTTGGAAGTTCTTCATCAAATCTCACATCAATACTTTCTACTATTTTTCGAAGAGTCTTGTTGTAGCACCTGTACCCTTTACTTTTGGAAGCATATCCTAGAAAAATCCCTTCATCTGCTCTTGCATCAAATTTCCCAAGATTTTCATCATTATTCTTTATATAACACTTGCTTCCAAAAATTCTAAAATGTTTGATTGAAGCTGGCTTTCCAAGCCATAGTTCATAGGCAGTCTTGTCACTGCTTGGCCTTAAGTGAGCTTTATTAAGGATATGCACTGCTGTGTGTACCGCTTCTGCCGAGAAGGTTTGAGGAATATTACTCTCTTGCATCATGGCTCTGGCTATTTGCTATACAGACTTGTTTTGTCTCTCTGCTACTCCATTCTGCTGAGGTGTCCCTGCAATAGTAAATTTTTTCTTTATGCCATTTTCATTGCATAGGTCTACAAAGTCATAATCAGTGAATTCACCTCCTCTGCCTGATCTGATGCATTTCAGCTTGCATCCTGTCTAATTTTCTGCTAAGGCTTTGAATATTTTGAATTTGTCCAGAGTTTCTGATTTATTCTTGAGAAATGCAACCCATGTCATTCTGGAGAAATAATCAATTATCAACATGAAGTACGATTCTCCACTTGGTGTTTTAGTTCTTGCAGGTCCACATAGATCCATGTGCACAAGCTGGAGTGGTCTTCTTGTTGATAACTCATCTTTGGCCTTAAAGGATGTGTGGGTCTATTTACCCAATTGACAAGATTTTCATATGGTATTAGAAGGCCTTTTTATTTCTGGCATGTCTCTAACAGCTTTCTTCTTGCTTAGTCTGATGATGTGATCAAAGCTGAGATGTTCCAATCTTTTATGCCATAACCATGACTCATCAAGTTTGCCAAGATGACATGCTTCATCTTCCTCTTTCACAATGTAAACATTACTCTCTGTTCGAACTCCTTTGAGTAGAGTCTTACCTGTGGTGCTTGATCTAACTTCACAATCTTGTGCTCAAAAAAGGACTTCACTATCACACATTTGACTAACACTTAGAAAATTTTCTTTTAGCCCATCTACAAATAATATATCTTGGGCCTTTCCTCTACCATTGTCTAGGCTGACTAAGCGTTTTCCTTTTATTTTTCCTGATTTATCATTGCCAAAGGTAACATTGCCAGATTTCTTTTCATCAAGAGTTATAAACTTGCTTCTGTCTCCAGTCATGTGTTTTGAGTAGCCACTATCCAAATACCATTGGCTTTTCATATCTTGAGCAGTTAGAGCCAGGTCACACTTATTCTCCTTCTTTTTCGAATGGAGGCATCCTTTTTTTTGGTATCTTTTGTGAGATGATGAATCACATCCTTTCAAAGGACATTTGGAAGGCATATGTCCAACTTGATTGCATATACAACATTTGGTCATAGTTTTTGCAGAATTGTGAGTATGAACAAAATTTCTTTGATTCATAAACCTCCTTGAGGTGTTGAACATCAATCTTTGTCCATACTTTCTACATTCAATAATTTTATGGCCAAATTCCTTAAAATAAAAACAATAACCATAGAAATTATTTGCATACCTGATGTAAGGTTGTTTTCTCCATTTGTTTGTTTGAGACAGTCTCTTCACTGTTTGCATCTTTTGCTGGTTTAAATTACTCCTCCTTGCATGAAAATATGCAGCAATGTGTCCCTGCTTGTGGCAGACATAACAAGTGGCATTCTTCATAGGAGGGAAGAATATCCTTTGATGGCTTTCAAATTTGACATACTCAGGGACATATAAATCTTTTCCTGTTGTTTGAGTATTTCTTTCATTCTTTGTTATTAGAGGATTTTTCTGGGTTCTGTCTCCCTTCTTACAAGTTTCTTCTTTTGTAGGCACTATTTGAGCTGCTTCATCATCCTTCTTTGCTTTTACAAAAATAATCTCTCTGTTTTCTTTTTCTTTGTTTTTACTTGATTCTCCTTCATAGCCTATTCCAGTTTTTATCATAGACGATCTTTGAGCAACCAGAATTTCATTCAACTTACTAGAGCTTGTTGTTTGAGGAGAGTTTATAACCACTTTCCTTTGAGAATTTTCTAATTTCTTCTTGAGATATACTACTTCTTCTTCCAACTTTTCTTGTTCCTGAGTTTTTTCTTTGATTTGCTTAAGTAACATGTCCTCTATCTTCTTGGCTTCTTCAAGCTCTATCTTTAGCTGCATCAGGACTTCTAAACTTTTTTCTTCTCGTACATACTTGAGGAGAATGTCCTTTTGTTTTCTGCATTTCAGCTTGAGTCTATCAATCTCTTCCAGAGCACTTCTTAGCTCCCCCTCAAGGTCGACTTCACCTTCTTCTTCTTCATCTTCTAGCAGGAGACCTTCAAGTTCTTCTATAGACATCAATAAAAATTCAGAGGTTCCATCTTCACTTGAGAGTTCATCTGGATCTTCAGATGTACTGCTGTCTTGTTGAGCATAGAAGGATTTTCTGCTGAATTTATTTCCTTTCTGCCAGTTCTTTGATGTATTTTTCTCTGACTCTTGAGCCTGATTCCTTACTTTCTTGTGAGGACACTTAGCAACATAGTGTCCAACTCTTCCACAGTTAAAGCATTTGAAAGGAAGTTTACCTTTGTATTTACCTGAGCCTCTATCTAATTTCTTGACAAATTTTTCCTCTTCTTCATCCGAGCAAGAGCATATGTCTTCCTCTTCTTCTTTCTTCTTTTCTGTTTTAAAGGCCGCCTCCCTCGTATTTGGCTTCTTCTGTGGGAGCCTCATCTCGTATGCTGTTAAATTTCCAAGTAGATGGTTCATGGTCAAGGTCTCCCAATCAACTGTTTCTTCTATTGCGGACACCTTGGGATTAAACCTGGATGGAAGAGATCTTAGAATATTTTGCACAATTATACTTTCTGGCATGGTTTCTCCAAGAGCTTTCATATTGTTAACAATTTCTGCAACTTTTAGGAAGAAACTATCAATGTCTTCATCATCATTAATTTTTAAGTTCTCAAACTGGGCTCTATAGACTTGAAGTTTGGCAGTCTTTACCTTCTTGTCTCCCTCATGGATATTCTCCAGAGTATCCCACATCTCTTTGGCAGTGTATTTGTGCATTACTTTGATAAACTCAGCTTCACACAATCCATTCAAGATGGAATTCATGGCTTTTGCGTTAGCTACAAAATCTTGTTTGGATTCTTTCTCTGAGTCAGTTGCCTTTGGGGCATATCCTAATTCCACAGCACCCCAAACTTCTATTCCTAGAGACATTATGTATGTCCTCATCCTGATTTTCCAGAAGGCATAATTTTCACCTGTAAAGAAAGGGGCTTTATTGGTTGAGCATCCTTCTTTACTAGCCATCCTAAGAACCTAGAATCTCCTTTCAGTTGTTAAACTGGTACAAAGGAACCTGCTCTGATACCAATTGTTGAATTCTTAGTTGAACTGAGAAGGGGGGGGGGTGAATCAGTTCAATACATACATGAGCTTTTTAAATTTTCATCAGCGTATTTACAGCTTACTTTTGTATTCAACCTTAGTATATGAACAGTCTTAATATGTTGCAGCAAGTATTAAATTAATGTGACATTAAACTTATTATGAGAGTAGTAAACATTAAGAAGATTTGATAAATCATCTCAGCACACAGGAAACACAGATAGAGACAGCATATATAAGTGGAAACCCATAAAGGGAGAAAACCACATCTTATTATTGTTGTGATGCAAAGGTAAGCTCCAACTCCTTCTCACCACTATTTTTCTGCAGGCACCAACCTACAGGAGGCTCCAACCTCAGTCAGCTACAACTGACAGCTATCAAGCTTCAACTTGATAGGGAAGCTCCAACTTTATCAATTTATCACAAGAAGTGTTTGCTGATTTACCCCAGATATCAGTTCTGTTCTGTAGCATCTCTTTCTACTCCTCTCTTCCTTATCTTCTCTGCCTCAATCTTCTATACTTTTCATTCTCTATTCTTACTCTCTCTAACCTCTCTATGCATATCAAGATGATATTACTTATAGAGAATTCCTGATGACTGTTTGTATTCCTCAAGGAATTTGAAATGGATAGCCATACCTCTTAGTCTTCTACCTTCTCATTTCTTTTCGGATCACTCAGAAAAATATAACTATAGGTACCAATTTAACACTACAGTGGGAATTTGTTCTCTTTCAGAGACTTGCCAATGCATCACAACAATATAAATTAAAATCATTTACATTCAATTACAATGAAAACTCCATCTCACTCATTCAGCCTCTTGGCTAGCTACACATTTTTCTTTTCTCTCACTGTGTCTTTGTCCCTTTTAAACTCTTCATTTCATGACATTCATACATCATAGAAGTGATACCATATACCATACCTGTACCTTTTTTGTGTGCTTTTATATCAACGCTTTATATATATATATATATATATATATATATATATATATATATATATATATATATATATATATATATATATATATATAATGTAATTTCAACTCTCGGCATACTTATAGAAAGTTTTAACATACAAATTGCCTTTTTAATACAACTTAAATCAACTCTCGGCGTCGTAGTAATTTCCTGTTTAACATATAAAATGCCCTTTTGGGCCCACCATCCGAACTTTGTTTGATGCGATGAGTCTCCTTCAATGATTTCCGATTGCGATTACATCCTTTGCGATTGTTTTGATGCGATTGATCGCAATCGCAAACTTCATTGATATGTTCCACTGATCAGCCTTCGTGCCGATGCGATGGCCCCACACTGCATATATATATATTGGTTCATATATATTCTCCGCCTTATTTCACTTTCCAATCGCAATTGCAAACTTCAGAGATCCTCTTGTGCCTTTGGTCGTCTGATTTCCGCCGATGCGATAAGTGAGGGTTCCACCATACCATACTTCGGCATTTCAATGTTTTATGTTATATTTCTCTTCTATCTGTCGATGCTCTTTAACGAAGGAAATCCTTATTTTCGAGTTTGAATTCCAGTCGGCCCCACTCTGACTTCCTTTAAGATCCAACGGTTGCTATCATCCAGGATCCAACAGTTGCGATTAGATTGCATCATCGCAATCACATGGTTCACTGATCCGCTATTCTGTTTTACTCTGATGCGATGAATCTCCTCCAGAGCTTTCCGATTGCGATTGATCACAATCACAACTTTTGGTTGCATATTCTGATATGCCTGTACTCCGATGCTCCGATTGCGATTACTCTGATGCGATGCGATTACTCCGATGCGATGTGATTACTCCGATTGTGATTAATCACAATCGCAACTTTTAGTTGCAAGTCCCACTGCCCTGCTTTCACTCCAATGCGATTGACCACTATTCATTTAAATGTGTCGATGCAATTGGACCGGAACTTAAACATATAAAATCATAATTTATAGACCCATCGGGTCCGAGCTTCAATCGCAATTGCAACTCTTTGTTTACATGTTCCGATGCACAGTTTTTCTCCGATGCGATTGAGAAAGGGTCCCACCTTATGGTACTTTGGTTCTTTTGATCATAAAGCTCTCCACTTATATAAAGCACTGCATATATATATGCTTCCGCTTCTGCCTTTAGTGTAACCTCTGGCTGGGTAATGATTCTCGGAATAAGGTTTTTATATATATACTTTGCCGCTTGGGTTAAGATTCCCGGAATATTATCTAGGGTCCCACTTGTGTATTAACTTTGGTTTATATGCAAGCACTTACGTAAGGTTTTCAGTTATCCACCTTATATATATATATATATATATATATATATATATATATATATATATATATATATATATCCACATACCAACTTCATTATATAGGGTTCAACTATATATATATATATATATATATCCTCCGTCTTGGTTCACGATTCTCGGAATTATATATATAGTGTATCTACCAGCTGGGGTAGTGATTCTCAGAATAATGGCTCTGCCTCTGCCTCTGCCTTTCTGCGATAACGGCTCTGCCTCTATATTCACTGCCTCTGCCTCTGCCTTTGCTGTGATAACGGCTCTGCCTCTGCCTCTGCCTCTGCTGTGATAATGGCTCTGCCTCTGCCTCTGCCTTAGCTGTGCTTCTTTCTCTGTCTCTACTGTTTGACTGTTACATTTCGACATTCTTCTTTTGCCTGTCTCCTTTGCTTCCTTTGTTCGCTTCTTTGCTGCCTCCTTTGTTTGTCTCAGTCTTTTCTGACTCTATTGCCATCAATGACAACATTTCAAACAAGGTGGTTAGAAGATGATTTATCACAGGTTCAAATTCTTGTCCAAGACAACCAAACAGGTCCTAAGTCTGTAATCACAAATTTTGTTATATGCACAAGCTACAAGCCCTTCAATCCAAGCTAGTGAACTCTGTTCAATTTTGAATGACAGCCCACCACAAAATTTACCCAAACTATCCTCCTCGGCCTTAGTTTATCTTCTGTGATTTTTATCTTAAATCTTGATCGAATTTTGTGTCTTCTTCACCGAATTGTTGGCTTAGAAATGAATGAGTGCAGATTTATATATATAGTTGTTTGTCCCTATGAAGAGACACATCCATTGGAAGAGAGGCCAACTTTATATGACTACATAGGTCGGCTTGACTGCAAATATATATATTTTTTACCTTAAAAATTCAATTTCTCACAAACTATTGGGAGTTTCAGGGCAAGTAAAGGCTAATTGGAAAGGAAAAAATATTCTCTAAAGATGGTATAGGAGTCAATTTGGAAAGATGCCTCTAAGGTGGTAAAAACATTTTTTCTTTGTGACTGTCCTTTATTTTTCTGTGCAGAAAGTGAATAGGACAACATGGCTTCTCCTTTATTTTTCTTTTGCATTGTTTGGCTTATCAGTTATAGGATCATAGTGTCATCATGTAGGACATCCATGTCATCATGATAGTATCTAGCATCCATATCATCATGAAGGTATAACATTATGTATTCAATAATAGTGCAGTAATATGTCATAGTGCAACATCATTAGGAAAGTTTTGAGGTAGTCTTCTAGCCATCAAATGAGATCTTCCACAACATCATCTAGTCTTCCAACCTTCATCAACTGTATGACTTCATCAAGTATCGTCCAAGTGTATGACATCATCAAGTATCATTCAAGTGTATGAAATCATCATATGACATCATTGGTTAAGATCTAGATCATCAAGTGCATGCAACATTAGATCA
The DNA here is from genome assembly GCA_034641835.2 of Pinus albicaulis. Lineage (NCBI taxonomy): Eukaryota > Viridiplantae > Streptophyta > Pinopsida > Pinales > Pinaceae > Pinus > Pinus albicaulis. The sequence goes on along the minus strand of CM076569.1, from coordinate 558,790,060 downwards.
AGTACTTAGGGCTTCCTTCATTATTGGTTTGACTTCTTTGTGACTTGACATCTTCATTGATAGTATCCTAGTCAACCAAGAGTCATGGCATCATCATTTGGAACCAGGCATCTCAAGAATATTGACATCTCGGTCAATGCCACATTGACATCAATGACAACCTTGATTAACAATCTCCCCCTTTGTCATTGATGGAAATATTCTTGCCCTTATAATCTCTCTCCCCCTTTGACATCAATGGCAAACGGGGTGTCATAGACTGTTCCCCCAGGTTTGATTGTCTCATTAGGTAATCTTAGTGGCTATAATATTAGGATTTTTCCTAAGGTGATGGTTGAGGGAATGCCCCACTGTACCTGGAACAAACATTGACTAGACTCACTTGGAATTTTTGGAGGGAAATCTTCACTTGAGATGGCATAGTGGAGTTACTTGCACCAAACCATTTCATTGAGTAGGTTGTCAAGGTAACTGTTCCAACTGCTAGTTTTTCACATTGATCTCTGCGACGTTGGATTTCATCACCAATTAGTGATTTCGCTGTGAAAACAATTTGTTTGTGTGTGGTTTGACTCCTAGATTTCATAGCGCGTGTTCATTTATTTGTTTGGTCTCTAAGTGTGGATTGTGAATTTGAATTGTTAATATTTTTAAATTGTTAATAAAATTCATTGAAGTTGAATTTAATGGCAAAAGTTCCAAAATTTACCAACCAAAGAACCCCTCTTAATGAGAATCCTAGTATTTTTCCTTGCTTTGGAAATGTTGGTCCTCCTTATATGGATACATTGTCATTACCTGGATTTACCATAGGTTTACCAGTATGGTTATTTTCAACTTCGTTGGCCTCAAATACTCAAATTGTTCCACCTCAACCGGATGCTTCACCTCAACAGAGTTCACCATCTCAACATCACCAACCTCATGTTAACCCTTTACCTTCTTCACCCAACATGTCTTCCTCCCTTTCTTCTTCTTCGCTTGGTAAAAGCCTTGATGCTAGTAACCAGGTGGCTAAGAAGAAGAAGAAAGGGAAGAAGAAGAAGAAGAAAGATAAGAAAGAAGTCAACCAACCAACCATGGCTGTAAGTGTTGGTAGTGTTGAGGAAACCTCCAACATGCATCGTAAACCCAAATACCCTTGCAAACTTTGTGAGGGTGACCACTTCCTTATCAATTGTCCTGGTATTCCTAAGGTCTTGGAAGCATGGTCAGAAAAATCCTATCAACTTACCGTTGATCCATCAACCAGCGATTGTCAGGTTCCTGGGAAAAAGGGTAAAGTTAGGTTTCCTTGTAGGTTATGTAAAGGGAGTCATCATAGCCACCTTTGCTCTCATATGAATGAGGCCTAAAAATTGTTGGAAAACCTTACTGTTCCACAAAAAATTCTAACTAGTTACCGTAAACTTTATCCCAACCTACTATCAATTGACGAAGTGATTGATCTAATTCCAAGTACAGTCAATCCCACTCTTCCATTGGAGAGTGAAACTCATATCCCTCAGGTTGATGAACCATTATTTGATCAAGTGGTCGACTTGATTTCACATTCGGTCGATCCCACTCTCCCTGTAGAGAGTGAAATTCATACTGCTCAAGTTCTTCTTGTTACATCAGATTCTTATACGCTAGTAAGAATTTTCCCTGTTTCTACTGAACCCCCTCCAAGTACTAAGGTATTTTACTTTTATTGGAGTAGACTGATAAAACCTCATCTTCCTTCTTCCATTTATTTTCAAATCATTGTGAAGGTTTATGGTAAGAATGAACTGATTCATTTTTTAATGAGTTTGATACAATAAAACCTCACAATGGTTTGGAAAGGAATGGAAGAAGGATCTTTCCAACCAACCATGGATGATTTGGAAAGATCCTATTTGTTGCGCTCAAATATGTAATGATCCCAAAAGTACCATCATTGCTTAACAAAGAGCGGGTTTCTTTGTAAACTCATCACAATTTGCATGCATTTCATCCTTTACCTTCAGAACATGTGGTCATTTAAATCTCTGGGTGCTTGTGAGAAAGGTTTGTTGGTGTTGTGCACAGACTGCTGAGGACATTGCTCTCCAACTCAAAGAATGAATTTTCCTTCAACAAATTTCCATTTCAAGGTGTGTACACCAATCTAGAATATTTCATGGATAAAATTGAAGAGTTCACATCAATTTTCTATCTTAAACCAAGTTTTAAAGCCCAAAAATTCTCGTGAGAAAGGTGTTGCGCATGGTGGCATTGCGCTCATATACAGTATTGCATTTTTTGTTCTCTTTACTTGATCAAACAACCGCAAAACCTAGTTTTTCTACCTGAAAGATATTGTGAACAATTATAAAAATTATTGTGTCCTGTGAAAGTCAAATTAGTCACTTCTTTGATCCTTTGTTCTTCATTCCCACAGCGCTGCACTCAGGAGGTGCTGCGTTCAGAAACAAACTTATTTTCCATTTGCTTACCTATCCAAAATTATTTAAATTAAAAGTGTCTTAGCCTCCATTTCAGTGAATTTACAAATGCACATCGTCAGAAAAGGTTGTCATGATCTTGAGTTGTGTTTGAAAACTTGAAATTGTCTTCCCTATATCGCTGCACTTGAGGTGCTACAAAATTCCTAAGTGTTGCACATAGACTAAAAAATAGTTCCTGTTGTGCACAATCATCAATTGTGAATTTTGTTCATGTTATAGTCATTCTAAGGTTTAAAGAAACTTCTTTAGCTCAAGTATTGAGGTCTAAATTTTTGATAAAGTATTAAAAACCTAGCTCAAAAAGTTTACTATGAGAAACTTGTTTAATGATGGGGAAGTCAAAAGGAGGAGAAATTGTAAGATTTGAACCACAAGACTTCTCTCTCATCAACTGAGGCCCTTCCATTAGGGTAGCCTCTGAACAAACATGTTTTCTTAAGTTATATGAAAAGATACAGGGGTACCATGTGGAGGTGACTAAAGAGTTTGCCATGAATTTTGATGGTGATAATGCAAAGTTTGGTAAATTGAAATTTGTTGTGACAGAGTCCATTATAGCATTAGGTACAGGAATACCTTTGGAGGGGGAGAAATTGTTCAAAGGGATGCTTTGGAGTTGGAAAATTATAAATATTTCATAAATACATAGTACAAGAGTAAGGAGTTTGGTGCTATAGTACCTAGTGAATATTTATTGGAGAACTTCAACAAACTTCTCAAAGTCATTCAAAAGTATTTCACCTATGAGGGAAGGTACACTAGGGTTTATCAATACAAATTTAGGCTTATCATGCATTTCAATGGTAAAAAGACCGTTAATTTTCCCTTTTTCCTTTTCATAAGTTTGGGCAAGATGGCTGAGGGAGTAACAATTAAAAAGGGTATGGCTGATTCAGGTTTGTTTCATTTCTCATTGATAAAATTGTTGATATTAGAGGAGCTACAGAAAAAGAAACAACTATGGCTAGATTTCCTAATCTCATCCAAGTTCACATTGCCATCTGCTGGAAGTCCATCAGGTCACAAAGGTACTCCATCCACTATTAAGACTACCTCTTCACCTTCGAAGAGTTCCATCAAGAAAAAGATGCCAGCTTCAGTTGAGTCATCACCAAAGAAAAAGGGCAAGAAATTACAATTTTCACTAGAATTAGTAGAGATTCCAGTCCCAAGAAGGCCACTCACAAAGGCAACTATTAAAAGGTTTCCATTGGATAAATCAGTTGAAGAGTTTTTTGTGCCTCAGGGAATTCAGAAACATACATGTTCTATTAATGAGATGGATAATCCAACAAGGGAGCCAGAGAAGCAGTTAAAGGAAGCTCACGTGGTCATAGCACAACTACAACATGAGAATAGATATTTGAATAAGACTATCCTAGAAAACACAATTCAAATTAATGAAAGCTTACTTGTGGCTGAAGCTACACCAGATGTTGATAAAATGAAGGGCTAAAGAAAGGTAAGTAAGGAAGAGGTCAATAAAGCAAAAATACCTATAGCTAGGGTCACAAGATCATCATCCACAAAGTTGCAAACTCAAGAAGGAAAAACAATGCAGGAAGAAAAGGTTGATGAAGGGAAGTTTACTTTCATGAGGATGAAGAAGAAGTTGAAGGAGGCCAAAGATAAAATTTCTAGGCTTAAGTAGAGTGATTAAAGAGATCAAAAAATCAGAGAATTAAAGGATCAGTTGGATAAAGCACATGTGACGATAACTTATTTGCATAAAGAGAACAAGTGAATTAGACATGTAGTGTCACAAGAAAAAATAATATTTGATGTCAAAGGAAAGGAGAAAATGGTGATTAACATTGAGGAAATTAAAGAGATTATTCATTATACAAGGAGATCTAAGAATAGGTCTGTTTCTAAGGTACAAGAGCAAGAGAAAGAGATTAATGCAACCTGTAATTGTAAATGAACAAAAGAGATATGAAGAGCTACTAAAGGTGTTAGAAGGTATGCAACTTCAGTTTTATCAACTTAAAGAAAAATACCATAGGGACAAGATGATATTGTTTTCAGAAGTGGATGATGCTTTAGTTACCCTTTCAAAATAAAAACACAAATTGAAATGGAATTTTCCTTTGCATAGGCAGGTGAAGAGTTTGTGTATACAAAGCCTAGTTTTAAAGAGAATACTTAGATTTATGAAAGAAAGTTTGTTGAAGCCAATGAAGCTAGGAAAAGGAATAAGATGAACAATCTAGAATGTTTGGTGGAAGCAGTTGAGGAGGAGGGAACCAATAAAAATGAAAATTGAAAGTGCTACCCATAGGTGTTGTGCATCTCTACAAGGTCACGTTTTTGGGAAAGTTTTTATATCTACAGGGCATGTGTTTTTTCCTAATATACCATAGTACATCTACAAAGGTTTTACATAACATTGCATCAATTTTTGAAAGTTGAAAAGTTAGTAGGACATGCGCTGCACTAAAAAACAATCAAAGTTTTAGACCATACTTTTCATCTCAACGTGGAAAATCAAGGGTGTGATTATGTAATTATTGATGTTTTATTATTGTAAAGAGCCTCATCCATGTTGCCTCACAAAAAATTCGATGTGTTAGGCTTATAATTAAGTTTTAGATAAAAGTCAAAGATGTTGTCCTATTTTACAAAATAATGGTTTTGTATCGCCTATTTTCATGAGACCAGTTCCATCCAAATGGGGAATAGGTTGGTTTCAACCTCATTAGACTCAAGAGCCATATTTTTTCTATAGTTTATGATTTTTAATGAAGGGTTGATTGTGAAGTAAAAGAAGAATTTTTCTTTCATTGTAAGTTGTGGGGCTCAAACGGAAGTAATCAATTCAACAATACATAGGCAGCTTGGTTTCAGGATTCTTGTGTCAAACAAATGGTGATGTTTCCCTCTTTGTAAATATGTTTTACTTTCAAGTTTCACATGGACGCTCCTTCTTAAATTGTTTACAAGAAGATGATGGGTAGAAATTACTTGCAGTACTATGCTTTGGCTTGTTAAGAAATCTTAATGTTTTCTTTCTAATATTTAAGTGTAGAATTCATCTTTGTATGCTTTATATTTGAATTGATCATAAATATGATTCATATCATCCACACCATAATAGCTTTATAAGATCCAGGAGTTTTCCTACCTCGCTCTATTTCAAGCTTTATTTGTCTCTCTATGATTGATTACTGAACACCATTATGATTCCATGCCTAATGGACTCTTCCTTCATTCCGAAACCACAATTTTGAAACCAATTTCTTGATCTTCATACCTAGCCTAAAACCTTATACTGTGATTGATTGAAATCCATATAGAGAGAACTCTCTCTAGGTTTGGAAGGGCTAGTTTCCAATTCTACAAGTGGTTTGTGGTTACCTTTGCAATTTTCCTCTTCGGTCTAGGAAAACTATGAAGTGCTAACACCATCTATCTTGGAGATTTATTTTGCATATTTTTGGGAGTTTTCCCTCCATGGAAAATTTTGTGATGTGCCGTCTATCTTGGATATTTAATGTATATTCTTTCATATTTTTGGATAGAAAATCCGCTTCTGGAGAGAATGGAGACAATGTGGTCATAGCTCACAAGTCAACTATGATGAGGATAAGATCTAAGTTCTAACTACTCCAATATTTTATTATCATTTGACTCATCATGTAGTTAGAAAATATCATACTTTATTGTAAGAGAGAAGAGGATCCCTTTATATAAAGGAGTTTTCTCTCCCTTTTTGAGGTGGTTGTTGGGAGATTAGTGAATGAAGGAGTTCTCCCTTTGCACTATATTGTATATCATATTAGCAAGCTTAATGGAAGATTAGTGGTATTGCTGCTATTTTAAATAAGCCTTTTATGTTTTTAATGATTCAAATGTTGTTGATTATTTTAGGAAATCCTTGTCACTTGTTATGAAGGCCTAGTAATGGAGTATCTACCATTTGGATGGTATAATGTGGCGATATAATCCTCCTTATACTTTTTATTTTGTTCAGTTTGCATCTATAAAAAAAGTTGTTGCTAGGAGTAACAAGACATCAACTTCATAACTATGTTTAAGAGTGGCACCCCTAGCTCTCCATGGTTAATCTTTTTGGAGAAATTTTTAGCAAATTAAGATTGATTTGTGGCACTATAACAACCCCTCTTTTTCCTTGCGTATTCATGCAACACTTGTCCTCTTAGATCCATGCTTATTTGACCATATTTTGGCCAATATTTGGTATGCAATGGTTTTAAGGTTTCCATTACCTTAATTTTTTTCAATCCATTCATGTTTTCACTATTTTATAACTACTTGTTTTTGTTAAGGATCGCTCTTCAAATATCACCTAGAGCCTCCATCCATAGCCTTAGCAATCCTACTTAGGGATACCTCACTTGTGTTGAAGAAGCACGAACCTAAAGTGAGAGGAGGAGCTACTGAGGTGATAGTAGGTAACCTCCCCGAGTTACTGTAATGACCATACTTACAATGACCTTTATAATACCCCATCTTTTTTAATATATAAATAATTAATATAAAAAACAAACTAGACTATTCATAAAATATGTATCTCACCATTGCTTTAAAAAATACGTATATGATTGTAAAGTCATATGTGATTGTAACTTTACAATAACATCATATAAGGATTCCCTAATTAAAAATTCTCATCTTTCCTTGTATCACATACTAGTCCTTACTATTTTCTTTTTATCAAATTATATATTTTCTCTTTATCAAATTATATATCGGATTCCTAAAATTGTATCACATACTAGTCCCTACTATTTTCTTTTTTTATCAAATTTTATATCAGATTCCTAAAATTAGTATTGCCGCTCTCTAAATTTCCCTAGTTCTTCTCATCTTTCCTGGCATCACATACTAGTTCCTACTATTTTCTTTTTATCAAATTATATATCCGATTCCTAAAATTAGTATTACCGCTCTCTAAATTTCCCTTGCTCAAACGATAGTCTCTAGACCTTTATATAATTGTATTGCTTTTCCCTTGTTCAAAAGATACGACTTTTATATAGTTATATTGCTTTTCCCTTGTTCAAAGAATATTTATATAATTGTATTTCTTACGACTTTTATATCATTCTATGGCTTTTCCCTTGTTCAAAGGATAGTCTCTAGACTTTTAGATAATTGTATTAGTATTACGAATCTTGTTTGTATTAGTATTACAAATCTGGTTTTCCAAACTCTTATTTGGTTCATTAACTTTTGAAATAACATTAACTTAGCATATTTCAAATGTCAATTTGAAATACATTTATATATTATTAGCACTATGAGAGTTTCATTCCCTAATGTTCTCACAACTTATGCAATTGGTTAACAATCTTTGACAATATGTTGTTCTTTTTATTGATTTCACACCCTAGGTATGAAATTATAAATACATATTTCCATGTTTATGGTTATCAACATGGGATTAAATATTAAATTTCCAACCTTGTTGTTTATTTTAGATTTTTTCTGGAATGTTCATTTGTATGGGCATGAAGACTCTTACGCTTTCCACGTGCTTATCTATCTGTAACACTTATTTCAATGACCATAATGGTAAAAGGTCAAGCAGGTAAAAGAAAAGACATAGGCAGAGGCAAGAAACAACAAACAATACAGAGTACGGGTCCAAGCAAGCGAGGTAGGAAGAGCAATAAGAAAATTCCAGAAAACATAGCTGATATTTATGATTAAGGAAATCCAGTTCATATTCGAAATACTATTCAGGGTTGGGAGAGACAAAGTGATGATGAAGATGAGGACCTCAAACAGTAGGAGGCAAAAATGGATTTTATTTCCGACCCAGGAAATACAAGAGGTCATGTATCTATGTTTCAGCAATCAGTCAAGACGTATTGGAAATTAAAATGTGTCTTAGCAAAGGCAATGTCGAGCATGAAAGAAAGGGAAGGCAACCCAACAGTGCTTTTTGAATTACAGCAGATAAAACAGGACATTCGCAAGATGGCCAAGGCACAGGTTCAAGCAACTGCTCGAATTGGGAGGATTGAGTGTCAACTCCAAAGCATGCAGCAAGTGGAGATGCCGAGGTCTACTGCAAAGGACCCAACTCTTGTGGATTCTTTTGAAGGATAATATTTCTTAGTTTATAGTTTTTTATGTTTTTGGCGGATACGAGTAATAGTTTCTGTTTCAATTGCAACTTTTATGGACATAGTAAAGTAGTTAAAGCAGTAAGTAGAAGGAAAAAACAATATCAGTTTTGGTTGGCTTTTAACTCTCTGAGGTGGCCAATAGACCTGGTTTCCTTCGGGTAGGTTGAGGCTACCCTATACAATAGAATATGTATAGTAACTTGCTCTTTAAAAAATAGAAAATAGAAAGGCTCTAAGAAATTTACAAAAAAAAAAACGACCTGGATCTTACCTCACTAGATCAACGGTATGAATGATGTTATGGTTTTGCAAGTGTTTAATGACCTTACTGGAAACGAGACATCAATCATTTTGTTTTTGCTTCTTGGTTTTTCTTGAATTGTCGCTCTAGGTGGCTAGGGTTTGACCTGTGCCTCCAGAAACAACTATAGTTCTCGTTGACAACTTGAGAACATGTGTGTCCTTATTCCTCTTCCTCAGGCTTATAGTTTCCAATTGTCATGTAGAAACAATGGGACTATGCTCGTTTTCCAAGGGAGAAGGCTGCAAATATGAACACTCAAAGTTTACTTCACGAAGGTAACAATTCTACTTAAGACCTTACAATCAAAAGTATTGTTTTAACTCATTTATCTTTGAATTTGTTTACTACGCGCTTGTTACTACTATATTTTAAATGTTTGTACTGTTTAACTTAGTAACTGGAGCTGTTGATTTATGGCCCCGTTCATTTAACTCTTTGAGTACTGTTGATATGCTATTGGCCAAGCCTTCCTTAGGTAAATCTCAAAATTTGAATTAAACTCATGTAAAGTTTTTTTTCAAATTACTTGTTGGTTCTCTTATCCAATTTATTTGGTATTAAAGGAATACTCCAGAGTTTCCTCTATCTTTCAAGGGTTTACCTACTGTATGTGTTTCTCATTATATTATTTGTTACCTTTATTTACTTAATAAGTAAATTTTAAATCAAGAGAGCTTATGGACGTTACAAACCTTTTCTAGTTTTCTTAAATTTTCACTTAGTACAAAGGGCTTTCTCCCCAATTTTTGTTTTTGTTGGTTCCCATCAGAGTATTTCCTCCTTCTTGTCAAACCCTAGGGTTTCAAATTACATAGGAAATACTTGTCCCCTGGTCTAATTGAGCGTTTAAATGGTTACAAAAGTTTGCCGCAAAGCTAACTCCTCGTAGAATTATACTATACTTTGAATAAATATTCATTATTGTGTTTATTCATATTTCCCTCTCTTAAATAATTGGTTACAACTATATGCCCAATAATTACTATAGGTTTCTTCTATTATATCTGTCATAATATCGAGGCTGATCAACTTTTATCTAATGTTTGTTTGTTGTTCCTTTTCAGATAGCGATCCAGAGCGTCTTGTTGGTTGCTGAAAAATGTATAATTAAGTTCGGTCTTCATGAGTATGAAATGTATTTTTTATTCTTGTAAATTATAAAATGAAAAGAAAAAATATTATTATTATTTTAGAGCATGGGTTTCATCCTCAAGTTATTTTATTATGTAGTTCAAGCACCCATTGAGTGCTTCTAGGGTTTTTCCTAGGTCAAGAAGTCAAAAGAGTCATTGTCATAAGTTGAAGACCCCATTGGGTACATTGTAACTTGTAAAGAAAATTATTTTTTTCTTTAAAATTTTTGGAATACCCTCCAAGACCAAGTCAACCTAGCAGTTGACAAATCGGCCTAAATGAAGAGCCACATCCACCCTTGAAGAAACCTATATATAGATAAGAACTCATCCTCCATTTAGCGCAATCACTCATTCTAGTGAAGACGAGGAAGAAGAAGACAACGAAGAAGAGGAAGGACGAAGGAGATTTGTTTTTGGGCTAATTCTCTCTCTCACGTGCTAAAGAAGATTAAGGTTTCTACACAGACCTAGGGCATCACTATACAAGTTCAATCTTGGAGAAAAGGAAGCAAAGAGGTCAAGGGAAGGTTACCAAGGGTCTCTCTCAATCTCCAGGAATCAAGGAAAGGCAAGCGAAGGTTAGAGGAGGGATCTAGAAGGAGATAGAAGTTCCCACGTGTGGCAGTAGTAGTTGTAGGGAGGATTAAATTTCATATATGCAGTAGGAGGCCGAGAATCTTGCAGCAGGAGGCCGAGGAAGTGCTAGTGGAAGAGAATTGTCTGGGTTTGACTAGATCGAAGTTGGCACATCATCTCAAGAAGTTGGTCTTGGTATTGGAAGGTATTGGTCTCAATAGTAAGGTCATGGAATTTTTAAATTGAAGAATATATAAGGAAGAGATTTAAGGGCTTTCTTCTCAAAAGGAGAGGTTTTGGCCCTGGTTTGTGTTGAAAAATCTAGGGCATGAGCATTATATGATTTCTCTTTATTAGTAATTGTTTGCGAATTATTTTCACATATTTAGATTAAGATCGTCTTCATATTTGTTATTAGTGTTATTTTTCATAAAACAATAACCAATACATGAACATAAAATATACAAGAGACACAACATATAGGCTATGAGCCAGGGCCAAAACCTCTCACTCTTTTAGAGGAAAACCCACACCAATTCTTCTTATAGAGATTCCATTTGACGAATACCAAGACCATGACCCTTGACCTATAAGTCATTCCAAGACCAAGGCAATAGTATTATGCTTCTCCTCTTCGATCTCCTTATCTTTGAGATATCATCATGATGTCACTGCACCAAACTGTGGATTCCATTGTAGCAACGAATTGTAGTTTCCATGTATCCTCTGCCTGGACTATATTTCTCTACTTGTTAGCACCAATAGCTTCACCAAGACTGAGATTGTAACATAGAATTATATTGACACACCATTGAACTAGTGCACCACTACAATCATAGCTTGTCACCATTCTGACCATAATACAGAGAGGGATCGAAACTGTACTGCTGTCTAGTTACCTGAGAATCTCAGATGCATGCCTTTGTTGTCCCCTCACTTCCTCGCTATCACTTCCCTTGCTCATTGTCCCTTCCGTAGGTACCATCCGAAATATCAGACCCAAATTGTCTTGCTGTACCATACCTCCAAAAAACTCATACATGTCTCACCGAAAATCTCAGAGAAGACGTCTAAATTTTCTGCCTTTCTGTGGTGACCCCAACCGCATATTTATAGTGGTTGGTGCTTTATAAATGCGCCGACGTGATCAAAAAATAGGTGTGTCCCATAATTTGAGTTGACATGAACATTATATATATATTTGAGGTCAACATCAATAGGAGGAGAACCATGCTTGACTTGAAGGACTTTCTAGACATTTTCTAAGTGTAACATCACTTCATTTACATGACTCTAATTATATTTATGACAAGATGAAAAATAGCTAAAGATATCAAGAAGAAGTCTTTGACCTGTAATAAAATATTCTTTCTCATGAAACCCATGAGGAAAACATTACAAAATACATTTTATTATCTTTGTCTTCTTCATTACATAAATTCATAATTACTAGTCATTATGAAGACCGAACCTAGTTACACTTTTCAACACTCCCTCCTAAATAGGGAGTTATTCATAATGGTACAATGTCACTCTCAATATGAGGAATCTCATAAGAAGAATTCAATTGGTAATCCATTTGTTATAGCATCATATTAACCAACATTGTCATAGTGCAAGGCCTTGAATAACAACTCCATCTCTCCACGAGACCATGAGCTACAATGCTAGAAAGACCAATGATGATTAGACACCCTCGTCATTGTCTCTCTTGGATCTTATCCCCCCGGGTTCACTCAAGATATGTCCACCAGGACTATTATTACTGTTGGATTCCCATTCCTCAAAGAATATATGTCCTTCCACGAGTACTCTTTCCATGGAAGCCCTAACACATCCCAAAAGAGTATCAGATGCCAGATGATTACCCAATCCTCCATTCTGTCTTCCCAGGTGAAGACCAGAATGACGTGTCTCTCTCAACGAGGGAGGAAATTTTCCACAAAAGAATGTACTCATTCCTATACAAGGAATATTTCTACGCTCCCTCTTGGATTAGGAATTACCAAGTTTCTTCTAAGTAAGAAACTTATTACTAGACCCCCTCTTAATCAGGGACCTACAACATCAATCATGAAAACACCCATATGCTCATGAAGAAATCCTTCCTTCAATGTCATGAGTTTCTTCGATTTTGAGGAGTCTTCATCTATAGGATCTCTTCATAGGGAACATACCATCCATCACTTTCATCCAAGATTCATTTCTATCAAAAAGTGATTCATTAATCTTCTTATCTGGTCTAGCATCATGCCATGCTGCTTTCCTTCAAACCAAACTTCTTCCAAGGATCTTTCATCCTGCCATATGGTTGTCAATTTGTGGAAGACATATACTTCCCTTTGGGAGCCCTGCATAAGCTCATCAGATATTAATTAATTATAAATATGAACTTTTAAATCAAAATTTACCTTACTGATGATCTTTCACCATGACATCTTCTTGTAGGCATCAACATCCTTTGTTTACAGATTGACACATATCCTAAAGATAAGTATTTTCAAGGGTCTCCATCTTTTCCAGACTTCTATCAGAGTATACTTATCTTCCTAGGATATTTTCTAGTCAAGTCTTCTTGGCTTCCTTGGATGTTGACTGATTTTTATTATGGTTACATTTCTTACGATCGCTTCCTTTTTCTTTCTCCACACATTTTACTTCATTCCCAGGAACTTTCAATGTGCAGTTCCACGATAATGTGCAATCACCTCATATTCCATATGAGGACATATTATGTTGATTTCATTGGGTGTGGATCATGCCTGTTGGCAACTTATGTATCAAAAGAGTTTCTGCTTTCTACTTTCCTTTGGTCATATTTCTACTACTGTAACCATATGACTTATCTACATACCATCCAGTGTCAACATAAATATACATGTACCTCATTTCCTTTCTTTTGAGGCATCCTACAACAACTTTTCTTAGAATGAAAAGTTTCATTCCCTTAAACTGCTTCATCAATATGTCATCATATCCTAAACCCATAATTCTGCAAGTTAGAATTCTTGATGGAACCTTTTGCTTTCTTTCTAACCATTAAATCCAAAGAGGACTTCATTAGAAAAATGTTAGCACTTGTTTCCATATTGATTAATGAATGATGAACCATGATTAGGTTCGTCCTAAAGATGGCTCTTGTTTTAGACTCGAAACATAGACAAAGAAAAATGAATATTGTGGATCATCCGAATTCTCAACCTCCAAACTGCCTTCTTATAAATGTTATGAGGTTTGCAGAAGCCATTTTATCCCATAGCATAGATGTTTCATAAATGTGTTTCAAACATCCTCCTATGTCAAGTACTCCTACTTTAATGGTTATAGTCATCCATATTACCTGCAACCATTTGACATGTCAATATAATATTAAATACAAGTACACATACCTCATTTTCCCTTTAGGTCATCTAGGCTCCTTTCAGCAGTTTTTCTAGATTGAAAGATATTCAATCCCTTGATTTTCTCTTATGTCATCATGCCATCATTCATGAATTTCATAAGCTAGATTTTTGTTGAAAAACTTGCTTCTTATCTGGATCGATGAATCTTCTAATGAATATTCTGTTGGAAAGTGTAACTAGGTTCGGTTTTCATATTGACTATGTAATTATGTATTTATGTAATGAATAAGACAAAGATAATAAAATGTATTTTTGTTATGCTTTTTTCATGGGTTTCATGAGCAAGGTTTTTATTATAGGTCAAAAAAATTCTTCTTGATGTCTTTTAGGGATTTGTCATCTTGTCATAAATGTACTAATTAAGAGTCATGTATATGAAGAGTCAAGTCAAAGAAGTATGCCTGAAGACCTTGTCATATAAGTCTTAAAGACATGGCTCATAATGTTGCTCAAGATCAACGTTGAAATGCCTCCTCAAGTTGGCCTATAAGCAGTAAACATGTCGGCCTACCATCAGTTTGTAAGGTTGGCCTAAATCACAGAAAGGAGTACACTATAAAAGGTAAGGTATGCGGTTCATTTGAGGATAGAACTTCGGAAAAGTCTGAGATTACTTCTGTAATACATATCTGCAATAAGTGCGAGAACATATCTGGTTTTAGTGTAAATAAAGGACTGCCTTCAGTGCAAAGAAGGAATTGTAATAATTGCGAAGTTACAGGATTGTGATAAGTGCGAAGAAGGGACTGTGTTAAGTGCGGAAATAAGACCGTGTCAAGTGCAAGAACATGATTGCGTTATGTGGTTACAGGGCTGCATTAAGTATGCTCAGCAGTACAAGTAAGGATCTCATTATCGTATGAAAAGGGTGGAATTCTCATCAATGAGAACAAGGCATGTGTATGTTGAAGACCAGTCTGCAAAGTGTTGATATCATAGTAAGGATCACATATAGCTAAAGAAGGAAGAATACAAGAGACCGAGCTCTCTAGTCTCGGTGCAGAAATGTGAAGATCGGTGCAGGATAGAAGGATAAGCTCAAGGAGTCAATGAAGAAGCAGTGACAACGTCTTGGAGGCATACAAGGGTTAAGGGTCTATGCCATGGACATGGTACTTGTCATCTGAAAGTCTATAAGAAGAATTTCTTATGGTTTTCGCTGGGAAAAATACTGAGAGGGGGGGGGGGGGGGTGAATCAATATTTAGAGCTTACTGATAATTTTAACTTTTTCTTTATTGAATTCCATACACGACTTTAATGAACCCAACCTGCGTACGCACGCGAATATACCAATAGAAACTTGCGTATACTGAGATAACTTTAATGTTAGAGAATATTTCAGAAAAAAACTTTAACTCAACTTATCAGTTATGCATAAGTTATTTAAGCAATAAATATGTGCAGTAATAGCAGAATAAATCATCACATAAGAGCATCACACATGAACACCAATATTTAAGGTGGAAACCAAATTCGGGAGAAAACCACCGTTGTTGTCCTCTCTGTCTTCAATATTTATTATATGGAAAATTGTTTACAATTTTGTATTGATGCATACTCATATCAGTACGCAGGCATCTACATGCAAAAGGCTGCAACCTTCTCTCGTTCTCCAGTTGCTACTGAAAGGGAGCTACAACCCCTTGATCTCATTTACTAGCCACTACTGGAAGGGAGCTTCAACCCCCTGATCAGAACACCAGCTTCTACTGGCAGGAAGCTTCTACTTCCACTCTGAAGGCTTCAACACTCAGAACCACTGCAGACCACGTTTCGTCAATTTTCACACTGGATCACATAGCTTCAACACAACTCTTCAAAAGGTCAACAATAATAAATTTCACCCAAACTACAATCAGAACAGTGAGATCACTGTAACCAGAACACAGTAATAACCCAGATTTCAGAATTAGTATGCAAAATCAACCTCAACCCTGAACATTCATTGTCTTAAAATTCATACGCTACTTTTCTTTACTGAACCCACGTGTATACACGCTTTCCTTCACACCAACCTGCGTATAGATCCGTGAATACTGATATTCTAGAATGTGGTTAGTCTCAAATACAGATCTGAGGCTTTCAGTCAGATATGTTTTCAGTATTATAGAACCCTTAATCAGTCAGACATCATTAAACCTATTTACTCACTAATTGATCAGATTTGTACATAATCAACTTAGCAGCATATACAACATTCAAGAAACCCAAATCTACATGAAGACTTCATTGACAAAAAACAGAAATACAACAACAATAAATAGAAAACCTCTGAAATAAGATTCAGAAAACCCTGACTTCCATACGCGCTTTTTCAAAGAAAAAGCTGAGTATATACGCGCTTTTACCAAGACGAACTAGCGTATAGATATGTAAATATTAACTTTGCAGAATGTATTAGATATATAGAACTTACCCAGATTTCTTCACTTCACTTCAACAAACATGCGCCAGATCACAGATCTAATCATCTATTAAATAGATCATGCAAGAACATAGGCATTTCAGGTCTAGAGATTCTGATCCATCATTTTATCCAAGGGTGCATCATAGATTCAGGTCTACCAACAAAACATAGTACATCCCATGCATATATACTTCAGAGAGAAGTATTCAGTGACAACCCTTACACATGCACACCTTTGTACTATGATTTTCTTCTCCTTATATAGATTTAGCCTTTACTAATACCATGAGTCAAAACCACACAACTACCGATGGTATTCTTGGACAAAATCAAATATATGACACAACACTCAATACCGTGGGCTAATACCATGGTAAAGCCTCCTGATATCATATTTTTAGAGTGCAAGAGCATATGTGACTTGGATCATTCTTATCTGTGTGTATACATGACTTGGCCTGTACAAACCTGCGTATAGAACCTGCAATATGAATATTAACCAATCTTCTGCTAGACATTACGCATTTCTTCTGATAGACTACTGAGCTTCTCCAAAGGACATATACTCCATATTTTACTAGAGATTTGCCATCAAGGACAACATATTAAGACATTATAAGAATCATATTGCCAGCAATCTCCCCCTTTGGACTTGATGGCAACCATGATGGTGTTTGATCACCACAACTGATAGGTACATTAAACATAACCATTATTCAAACACCCAAAATACTCTCCCCCTTTGACATCAAGGGTAAAGGGCACTATTCTGAAAATGCTCCCCCTAAGGTCATGCTGAATCTCCAAACATATTTTTCAGATTCTATAACTCAACTGAGTATGAACTTTCCTATCACCAAGGACTCATACTTACATTAATGATCCAACCAAGTGGAAATACATAATTGACTCAAATACCCAACCAAGTGGGTTTACAAATTCGAAAAAGTCCTTACATGACTAAATATAACAATTAAATCATGAGTATCGACATTCCCTTTTCATAAAATTACAGAAATGAATTTTCACAAACAGGACCAAAAGATCTCAAGAGAGAGATCATATATTAGAAACCAATCAGGATGCCAACAATGCATCCTTTTCAACAAGGTAGATGCTCCCCCTAAGCTTGTGCAACCTAAACACCTTCAACAACCGAATCATCAAAGCATATTCATCAAGGAGATAAATATCAGAGAATGATATAGAAATATGAATATTGGAACACCAACAAATATTACCCAACAACACCACAACTGTTCTGAACGCTGACCCATAGAATTTATGTCAGCAAAACCCATACGCGGTTTTATGCACAGAAACTCACATATATACGTGATGCTTCTTTATGAAACTAGCTTATCGAATTTAAACTTATGAAATTAAGCAGATTTGATCAGAGAGGTAGAGACAACTCCCAACTTCTGTTTGAGATATTTGAATGCTTCCCTGGGAAGAGGTTTGGTAAATATATCAACAACTTGTTCTTTGGAGGGAACATATTCCAATTTAACATTTTTTTCAAGCACTTGTTCACGTAGGAAGTGACACTTGATAGGAATGTGTTTGGTCTTGGAATGAATAACATGATTCTTTGAGATACTAATGGCACTTGTATTATCACAAAAAATGGATATGGGAGGTGAACATTTGATTTGAATATCTTGTAGAGTTTGCATCATCCAAAGGAGTTGTGTGCAACATGTTGCGACAGCCACATATTCTGCTTCCGCTATAGATAAGGCAATATAACTTTGTTTCTTGCTGAACCAAGATACTAATCGGGGCCCTATATAAAATACACCACCACTAGTGCTTTTTCGATCATCAATATTTCCAGCCCAATTCACATCTATGTAAGCATGAAGAGTGAGATCAACATTCTTTGGATACCATATACCAAAGACTTGAGTCCCTTGTAGATATTTGAATATTCTTTTTACAGGATGAAGGTGAGACTCTTGGATTAGCTTGGAATCGTCCAACAATCCCAACTGCATGCATAATGTCTGGTCTTGTCCCAGTTAGATAAAGCAAACTTCCAATCATGGATCTATATTCTGGTTGATTCACCGTGGGAGAATCATCATGAGAACTGAGGTTACATCCAGTTACCATTGGAGTACTCATAAGTTTGCAGTCTTCCATCCCATACTTCTTCAGAATTTTCTTAATATATTTTTCTTGTGATAAAAATATGCCATCTGTTGCTTGTTGCACTTGTAAGCCAAGAAAAAATGTTAGTTCCCCAAGTAAAGACATTTCAAATTCTTGCTGCATAACAGAAGCAAATTTCTAACTCATGGACTCTTCATTACTTCCAAAAATGATTTCATCAACATATACAACTACAATCAATATTTTATCATTCTCAATTTTTGTGTATAGGTTACTATCAGCAGATCCCTTTATACAACCTTGTTGATGAAGATATTTGTCAAGAGGATAGTACCATGCTCGAGGAGTTTGTTTGAGACCATAAAAGCCTTTTTAAGTTTGCAAACAAGTTTTTCATCATTTCCAAGAATGAATCCTTCTGGTTATTCTATATAAACTTCTTCTTCTAGATCACCATTGAGGAAAGCAGATTTAACATCCATTTGATAAACTTTGAATTGTTGAAAGCTTGAAAAAGCGAGAAACATTCATATGGCTTCAAGTCTAGCTACAGGAGCAAATGTTTCTTCAAAGTCTATACCTTCTTGTTGAGCATACCCTTTACAAACAAGTCTAGCTTTGTTTCTAATAACATCGCCATTTTCATTTAACTTGTTTTTGAATATCCATTTTGTTCCAATAACATTTTTATTATGAGGTCTTGGAACCAATTCCCAAGTATGATTCTTTTCAATCTGATCAAGTTCTTCATTCATGGCTTGAATCCAGCGTTCATCTTTACTAGCTTGATTTACATTCTGTGGTTCAATAGTGGATAAGAATGCCAGATATCTAGGGGATCCTACAAGAGTTCTTCTTGTTTGGACACTTGATCCCTTTTCTCCCAAAATTTGAGATTCTGGATGATTCTTTTGAACATACCTGGATGGAGCCTTTTTAGATAGATCTTCTTTTGGTGCTTCATTGGGTTCACCTTCTATATTGTTTCTATTTGATGAGGGAAAATATACATCATCATCATTTTCATTTTTTGTTGTTATTTCCCTTTTAGGAGCTGAGAGAGACTCGTTAATTACAACGTAAATACATTAAAAAATCTTTTGAAGTCTTTTATTGTAACATTTATATGCTTTACTTCTTGAAGAGTAACCAAGAAATATTCCTTCATCTGCTCTAGGTTCAAACTTACCAAGTTTTTCATCATTGTTCTTGATAAAACATTTGCTTCCAAAAACTCTAAAATGCTATACAGTGGGAAGATTTCCATACCATATTTCATAAGGAGTTTTATCACTGTTTACTTGAACATGAGCCTTTTTAAGAATATTTACTGAAGTATGTGTTGCTTCTCCCCAAAAGGTATCGGGAGTTCCAGATTCATCAAGAATAGCCCAAGCCATTTGTTGAATTGTTCTATTCATCCTTTCTGCCATGCCATTTTGTTATGGATTTATAGCTACAAAAAACTGTGTTTTTATGCCATGATGTTCACATAAATCAAAGAATTCATCTGATATATATTCTCCTCCTCGGTCAGATCTAAGACATTTGATTTTTAGATCTAATTCATTTTCAACCAAATCTTTGAAGATCTTAAAATTTTCAAATGCTTCATCTTTATGTTTTAGTAACCCAATCCAACACATTCTAGAGAAGTCATCAATAAATAAAATATAATATTGTTTTCCACGAGGTGAATTTTTCCTTATAGGACCACATAGATCAGTATGTATAAGTTCAAGAGGCTTACTTGCTGATCCTTAGCATTGAATTGTACCCTAGTTTTCTTATCAAATTGGCATGATTTACATATGGTACTTTCAGGTAGAGTGATGCTAGGAAGATCATAAACAACTTTGAGTCTGCTGGATTTTCTTATTTGAGAGAAGCTCAAATGTCCCAACCTTCTGTGCCATAACCAATTTTATGAAGATTTACCCAAGTAGCATTGTTCTTGGCCACCTTTCAATACATACAGATTGCTTGGTCTTCTATTTCCTTTTATTATTTTTTTTCCGTTGTCAAGTTCACACACCACACATTCTTTTGAACTAAAGACAACTTCATTTCCTTGATCACACATTTGACTCACACTTAACAGGTTGTGCTTTAATCCATACACATACATAACATTGTTAGCTTTCACCTTTTCTTTTAGAAAAAACATAACCTTTTCCTTTAATGGCAGTGGGAGAGTCATTTCCAAAGGTAACATTCTTTTTTTTTCTCTAGAGCATTGTACGAAAGGAGTTTATTTCTATCACCTGTCATGTGTTTTGAGCATCTGCTATCAATGTACCATTGATTTTCTTCCCCTTCTGCAAATAAAGCTATGCCACAACTTTCAACCTGTAAGTCCTTTCTCCATACCTTGTAATTTGAAGGTATATGCTCTTTTGGCTGAAGTTTTCTCTTGCATTCAGATTCTTCATGACCAAAGTTATTGCAGTAAACACATTCAATTTCATTTTGAATAAGAGAAAAGTTGTTATAAGCATTCTTCTTTATTCCAATCTCATTTCTTTGCTTTCTTGCTTCTCTGGTCATGATGGTTTTGTATGCAACACATTAAGCAACTTTATGACCAAAATTATGACATGAGAAACATTGTCCATTAAAGAAGATTTTTTTGCGATCATGAAACATCCTATTTATGTTTACCTGCTGATTGATATTTCTATGATTTTTCTTCCTTGTAATAAAGTGGTCATGCTTTACCTGTGTAGTTTCTTTGTTATTTTGCTGAGTGACAGAATGTTGCAGGATGGCTTTAGATGCATGTAGATAGCTTGGTGCTGAAGAATGAGATGATTCTCTAATATATCCAAGACCTGTCTTTATAAGAGGAGAGCATTGTACCTTGATAATTTCATCTAAGGTTTCATATATTTTAGCAAATCTAAGATTTAAAGTTTTCATTTTCTCAGTTTCCTTTCTTAGACTTACTATTTCACACTCTAATTTCTCATTGTGCTTCTCCTTTTCTATAAGCTGATTCTTTAGAGTATCTATGGCAATTTTGTTTTCTTCCAAACATATTTTGAGATGATTTATTTCTTCAAGAAAATCATTTTCTTCTAATGCATCCATAAAATTATCTTTAGACTCATTAGAGCCTTTTTCAAAATCCATGAGTAGTCTAATATCTTGAACAAATTCTCTTTCTTCACTATTTGACAGACCATCACTCTCTTCATGAGTATAATAGCTTTTTCTTTTGATAAACCATTTATTATTTCCTTTAGCCACTTCCTTTCCCTTTTCATGACTATGTTTATGGGGGCATTTAGCGACATAATGACCAACTCTTCCACAAGCAAAACATTTAAAAGGAAGCTTACCTCTGAACCTTCGATTGGCAAGTTGTAGCTTCTTTACGAAATTTATCTCATCTTCTTCTAAAACATACCATTATCCTTCATGTTCTTCTACCTCCTTTCCTTTTGCAGCAGCTCTGAAGACAACTTCTTTGACTTCAGATGGACCTCCTTTTCTCATTTCACAAGCAGTCAAAATCCCATTAAGTTGAACAATAGTAAGAGTTTGTAGGTCCTGCTTCTCTTCAATAGAAGACACTTTTGAATCAAATTTGGGAGTTAGAGATCTTAAAACCTTTTCTACCAGAGTAGTGTTAGTTATGGTTTCACCCATATTTCTCATACGATTTACAATATCATCTAGATCTAAAAAGAAACCGACAATGCTTTCCTCGTTATGCATTATGAGTTTTTCATATTGAATTCTGAGAGTTTGGAGTTTAACACTTTTTACCTTGGCATCCCCTTTATAGCTTAGAAGGATTTTGTCCCATATATCCTGTTTGGTATTCAACTGCATGACTTTGACAAATTCTGATTCAATCAAACTTCCCAATAATGCATTGACCGCTTTTGCATTGGTTTCATAGTTATTTCTTGTTGCTGCATCTGTTGGAACTGAAGCTGGATATTGATAACCTCCTTCAACTATAGCCCATACATCTGCTCCAAGAGACTAAAGATAGGATCTTGTCCTTCTCTTCCAGAAGGTTAAATTGTTTCTGTTGAAGAGAGGAGGCCTGATAGATGCTGTCCCATCTTGATTGCTCATCTTAGCTGATCTTCCTTCTAATGATTAAGATTCTTCAGAAGGACCTGCTCTGATTCCAATTGTTGGGAAAAATACTGAGAGGGGGGGCGGGGTGAATCAGTATTTAGAGCTTACTGATAATTTTCAAATTTTCTTTACTGAATTCCATACGCGACTTTAATGACCCCAACCTGTGTATGCATGCGGATATACCAATAGAAACTTGCGTATATTGAGATAACTTTATTGTTAGAGAATATTTCAGAAACAAACTTTAACTCAACTTATCGGTTATGCATCAGTTAGTTAAGAAGTAAATATGTGTAGTAACAGCAGAATAAATCATCACATAAGAGCATCACACATGAACACCAAGATTTAAGGTGGATACCCAATTCGGGAGAAAACCACCACTGTTGTCGTCTCTGTCTTCAATATTTATTATATGGAAAAATGTTTACAATTTTGTACTAATGCAGACTCATATCACTACGTAGGAATCTACCTGCAAAAGGTTGCAACCTTCTCTCGTTCTCCAGCTGCTATTGGAAGGGAGCTACAACCCCTTGATATCGTTTACCAGCCACTACTGGAAGGGAGCTTCAACCCCATGATCAGAACACCAGCTTCTACTAGCAGGAAGATTCTACTTCCACTCTAAAGGCTTCAACCCTCAGAACCACTGTAGACCACATTTCATCAATTTTCACACTGGATCACACAACTTCAACACAACTCTTCAAAAGGTCAATAATAATAAATTTCACCCAAACTTCAATCAGAACAGTGAGATCACTGTAACCAGAACATAGTAATAACCCAGATTTCAGAATCAATATGCAGAATCAACCTCAACCCTGAACATTCATTGTCTTAAAATGCATATGCTACTTTGCTTTACTGAACCCACGTGTATACACGCTTTCCTTCACACAAACCTGCGTATAGATATGTGAATACTAATCTTCCAGAATGTGGTCAGTCTTAGATACATATTTGAGGCTTTCAGTGAGATATATTTTCAGTATTACAGAACCCTTGATCAATTAGACATCATTAAACCTATTTACTCACTAATTGATCAGATTTGTACATAATCAACTTAGCAGCATATACAAAATTCAAGAAACCCAGATCTACATGAACACTTCATTGATAGACAACAGAAATACAACAACAATAAATAGAAAACCTCTACAATAAGCTTCATAAAACCTTGACTTCCATACACGTTTTTTCTGGAGAAAAAGTCGCGTATATACACACTTTTACCAAGAAGAACTAGCGTATAGATTTGTAAATATTAACTTCGCAGAATGTATCAGATCTATATAACTTACCCAGATTTCTTCACTTCACTTCAGCAAAGATGCCCCAGATCATAGACCTAATCATGTCTTCAATAGATCATGCAAAAACATAGGCATTTCAGGTCTAGAGATTCTGATCCATCATTTTATCTAAGGGTGCATCATAAATTCAGATCTACCAACAAAACATAGTACATCCCATGCAGATATACTTCAGAGAGAAGTATTCAGTGACAACTCTTACACATACACACATTTGCACTATGCCCTTCTTCTCCTTACATAGATTTAGCCTTTACCAATACCATGAGTCAAAACCACACAACTGTCGATGGTATTCATGGACAGAATCAAATAGATGACACAATGCTCAATATTGTGGGCTAATACCATGATAAAGCCTCTTGGTATCATATTTTTAGAGTGCAAGAGGCATACGCGACTTGGATCATTCTTATCCGCGTGTATACGCGACTTGGCCTGTACAAACCTGCGTATAGAACCTGCAATATGAATATTAATCAATCTTCTGCTGGACATTACACATTTCTTCTGATAGACTACTGAGCTTCTCCAGAGGACATATACTCCATCTTTTACCAGAGAGTTGCCATCAAGGACAACATATTAAGACATAAGAATCATATTTCCAACTAGTTTTCCTCTCCAAGAGGGAAAGGTTTTGGCCTTGGCTTGAAGAGCCTAAATTTGTGTCTCTAGTGTTTTTGGTAATTGACTTGATGAAAGACATAATAATATAAGAAGATAAGACATAAATAAAAAAAGTAAGCTCACAATAATTATCAAGAAGAGAATTTGAATTAAACCTAGCCCTAGCTAATTCTCAACATGGTATCAAAACTAAGGTGCCGAAGACAAGGGCTACTTGACAAGGAGACACTCAAAAAAGTAAGGATCAAAGTCAAGGTCAAAGTTTGTGTTGAAGAATCAAATCAGTTTGTAAGGAATATTTTGTAATCTCATTCAAAGGATTCACTCATCAAGGAGATAATATTTGTCATCAAAGATTTATCACTCTGATGACATTGTTGGAAGACACATCATCAAACACCATCCAACATTATCCAACACCTTTGAAGACATCTAAGACATCTACATTGGAGAATTCAATATAAGAGGGAGTTCCTACCTTCATCTTCATCATCATCATCAAGGAAGCTGCTAGAAGAAGGAAGTCACTCAATTCAAGTAAGTATCTCTATGACCTCATCAAAATCTGTCAAAATGGCTTACTGCAAAGAGAGAAACAAACTGGCTGGGTCTTCAAACTTTAGTGCATGGAAGAAGAGGACATATTTGAATCTAATTGAAGATGAAGTTATGGGCTACATCAAAGGATCCAAAATTCAACCCTCAAAAGAAGATGCTCCGGCTCACGTCAAGTACATGAAAGGAGAAATCAGAGCCCAGAGGATTCTCATAGAATCCATTAAGGATTCACTCATACCCTATATATCAAAACTTGAAACTGCAATCTTATACGAGAAGAAAGAAGCAACCCCATTCTAGAATCTATGGTCTCTAGGTAAAATAGAGGAAACAAGATTGAAAGCCAAAGTCAATACAAGATCAAGTGAAGGGAATCAAGCCTTTGCAGCCTTATCCAGGAAGAAAGGAAGATTCGATAAATTTGGTCCTCAAAATAAAAGGAGAAATTTGGACAAGGTATGATGTTTTGGATGTAATGAACTTGGGCATTATAAAATGGATTGTCCTAAATTAGAAAGGGACAAGAGGAAAAAGGAATAAGCCCATGTCACAAAAGAAAGGGAAGAACCAGATGCAAAGAAATATAAGAAATAAGAAGCGAAAGATCTCTACTATGATTAAGATCATCTTCCTCTTTCAGAGATTTCTGTCGGTTGTAAAATAGTATAAAGTGTTGTACATTAATGGAATCATGAAAAAAACATGAAAGGAGCACTTTTCATAGGAAGATGTTCGCAATACAACTATGAAAGAATTAGCTCCTGGAAACCTCACTGATAACTACATTGATGGAAGGAAGTCATCAAGATCAAGGGTCATCATTCAGTAATCAATATGGAAACATGTGCTGACATTTTTTTTAATGGAGTCCTCTCTGGATTCACTAACTAGAAAGAAAGAAAAAGGTTTCATCAGGAATTCTATCTTGCAGAATTCTGGGATTAGAACATGATGACATTGATGAAGTAGGTCAAGGGAATGAAGTTCTTCGTTCTAGTGAAATTGTTGCAGGATGACTTAAAAGGAAAATGATGAGGTACATATATCTATATACTAGATGCTGTGAAGTCGTGTCATATGGTTGCAGGTGATAGAATTCTATCTTTAGAAGTATGATGAAAGGTAGGAGGATTTATTCTAGTGCAAAGGTTGCCACTAACAGATGAAATCAAATATATCCTCATATGGAATATGAGGTCATTGTATACAAACAAGGAACTAGACATTGGAAGTTATTGGGAATGAAGTTGTGGAGAAAGGAAGGAAGAGATCATGAAGTGCAACCATGGCAAGAGGTGTTTATCATCTGAAAGCTAAGAAGATGTGACAATGAGAACTCCTAGGAAGCTATGTGGATGATTATAGAAGTGTTGAACCTCAAAATTATCCTCTCTCTGACATCCTTTCTCCCCCTTTTTCCCTACTTTCTTATAAGTTCATACACTACAATCAATGATAAAGTTCATGTTTTATCTCAAGGAATGCATTTAAATGATTTATATGTTATATTCTGATGTTCTTGCTATTCGAATGGATTTTTGTAATTTGGCTACAGAACACAGCCTATTCTGCAGCGAATCTTTGGTTCTGTGACCACTTTCATGGTTTGGCAGGTTCCAAGGAGCAAATAGAGAAATGAGCCACATGGGCATCTCCAGAATAATTCACACATGGATTTTATCCTATCTACTTGATCGAAATCGATAGAAAAGGATGCCCGAGATCACGGTCAAAGCATGGTCAAAGGACGTAAGCCAAGAAGCAAAGAACTCTTGATTTGCTTTGACATAGAAAATCAAGAGTTAAACAGTCAAAATCCAAATCTATAATTCGACTAAGATAGCCACCTGTAGGCATAATCCACTCATTTCAATTATGATTAGTTTTATTTAAATACCAGTTGTAGAAAAACGAAGACAAGTAGTAATTTTGCTGAAACGTTGTGTCTTGTTTTGAACTTTTTTCTATTATAATATAAGAATTGCTTTCATGTTTCTAGTGATTTCTTAGTGCGCATATAACTAGTTAGGATTTCAACCAAATCTGCTGCAGAGGGGCCCTGCACAGGAGGAGGTTTTTCATTCATTGTTTTAGTTTAAATTATCTACTCTGTTTTGTCAATTTTATGAGTAGATTAATATTACATTACAGTTTTCGATTAGTAGCATAGAATTATGTCATGAATGTCTTTTTAGCATCAACAATAGAATGACTGTGTAATCTTTTCTTTTCTAAAAAAATTTCAAGAGGATAGATTTATCTATTTTCCAATTGGATTAAGTTTGAGGCAATAGAGCTCACAACTATTTAGTTTCTTTTCATGTTCTGTTATTTACTTAAATCAAACTATCAATTCATTGTATAATTGAATGTTCCTAAAAGATCAGGCTAAGAAGGTGACCTTTCATACTTCCAAATTGGGTGATTGAATGTTCAACCTATACAATCATTGAGCTTTACTTTTACATTTGTTTTTAGATCTTCATTCAATTGTATAATTGGGTGTTCTTAAAGATCATTTCAAGAAGGTGATTTTATCATATTTCTAAACTGAATGCTCGAATATCTAATTTATGCAATTATTAGATATGAGATTGTCATTGATGTCAATATGAGATTGTTTGTGATGGAAAATTCTTGTTATGCGTAATGTTGCTCTAGATGCTCATAACACCCTAGTGATGAAAGTCCTTGAACTAACCTTGTTGTTGGAATATGAAGATGCCATAACCTCATATTATGATATCCTTACTCTTGATAAAGAAGCCTTAAAACTCTGTCCTAAACATTTAATAAGATGATGACATGAATAATTACACACTTGATGATGGATGGACTTGATGATATGAATGATCGTTGGAGACCATTTTGAAGTTCTAAATTAACTTGTTAACCCTCATTTTGTCCCAATATCCTTATACACGAGGAATACTAAAATTCCTATGGGTTGGCTGTACCCCGAATATTAGTCAGAAGAAAATTAGTTTTCAACATCTTGGAGACCACCATATTGCAATAATTCCGTCACTAGCTTATAGAGGAATCTTTCCCCTTTTTAATGAGTCCTCACTTTCCCTTAAACTCCCCGTAGTTTAGGAGAAAATGAGTTTTTAAGATAGCATATTAAATTATTTCTCCTAAGCAGCCTATACTCAGCTACACTAAGTTGGCCTCACTGCAAAAGGACATGTCTATTTGTCATAAATCAAATCCTATATAAATATGACGTCCAACACCTCATTTCAAACCAAAAATTTCGGTGAAAAAAAACAGAGAACATTTCCGGTCTGAAGAAGAGGATACACAAATTTGAAGAGTGTTTTATTTCTGTTATGGATCAAGAAAAGAAGGAAAAACTTGCATATTTGTGGAAGCAATCAAACTAGGGTACAGAAAGCAGTGATCTCATCTCATACCTATGGTTTAGACCTGCACCTAAAATTTCAAATGCTAAATTTTTGGACCTGTGCCATCTGTAGTGCTTGGACTTGTGGCAGAGGATCTATGACATGTAAACCTTGAACAGTGACAAATATAGACTTGTGTGAAGTGAGAAATCAACTTGTGCTTGTGAGAAGACTTCTTGAGCAACTCTTGAAGTGATTCTGAAGCAATTCTTCGGGACAAATATTAGTAGACTTTTGGAATAGTCTTTGATGAATTATTAAAGGTGTTTTGGATCAGACTAAAAGTCAGAGAAATTTTGAGTACAACATTGGAGTAGAAATTTTAGTAAAGATGAACAAATCTAGAGGAGCCGCTTATTATTTTGCAGGCCTGTTAAATAAGACATTTTGGAGCAGCCCTGTGACATATTTTGAAGCAGTCCTGTAATCATATTTTAGAGCATTCTAATGACATTTTTTGGAGCAGACCACTGACATATTTAGAGCAGACTTTGTAGCATTTGTTAAAGTAGATCTTGGAGCAATGTGTGAACATTTTGAAGCAACATACTAGACTTGAAGTGGATAGATTTCTGTATTGAAGAAAAATCTTAAAGAAAAACTTTAAGTAGTTTATGAGCAAAGCATCTGCGTCTTTATCAAGAACTCTTAAGAAGTCTTGGGGCGCCTTATTGAAAACCTTGAAGCATCCTTGAAGGAATTTTGGAAGAGAATTTGAATTATTTAAAGCTTTGTGAAGACATACCTTGGAGCTGAAATTTTGAAGGCACCCTTGGAGACATGATGATGTGCTGAAGCCCTCATGGAGTGACCTTAGAGATCTAGCTTGGGTAATATGAAGAGTAGTGGTGACACCTTTTGAAGTGATCAAGGTTGTCATTAATGAAGTGACGTGGAGACTAAGTGAGGGGATAGATGAAGATTGTCAGAGCTCATTGAAGAAGACATTGGGAGTCGTGAAGAATAACCAAACATATTTTGATGAAGTGAAGCTGAGGGTTGGAGCCCAAGAGGTTGGAGCCTCATAGTGACAAGGTCTGTGCCTTGGAAGATAGGGTTGGAACCCTAAAGGATTGGAGTCCTCAAGAAACTAGGTCGGAGCCTGTACCAGAGATAGGGTTAGAGCCCTAGAGGTTGGTGCCTCAAATTGACAAGGTTGGAGCCTTGGAAAGACCAAGTCGGTGCTTGGCACAATACAGGTTGGAGCCTGGAAGATTGGAGTCTTCATCTAGGGTTGGAGCCCTATATCATTATTGTACTTTACTTGTTGTAAACAAGAAATTAATAGAAGTATCTATTCCATCATTGTTCATTTTGTGTTCTAAATATAAGTGATCTAACTGGTAAAATTAACAATTGAAAAGAAATATTGATTCACCCCCCTCTCAGTATTTCCAATATTATTTAAATACCAGTTGTACAAAACCGAAGACTAGTAATTTTGCTGAAACATTGTGTCTTGTTTTGAACTTTTTTCTATTATAATATAAGAATTGCATTCATGGTTCTAGTGATTGCTTAGTGCACATATAACCAGTTAGGATTTCGACCAAATCTGCTGCAGAGGGCCCCTGCACAGGAGGAGGTTTTTCATTCATTGTTTTAGTTTAAATTCTTTACTCTGTTTTGTCAATTCTATGAGTAGATTAATATTACATTAAAGTTTTCAATCAGTAGCATAGAATTATGTCATGAATGTCTTTTTAGCATTAACAATAGAATCACTGTGTAATCTTTGCTTTTCTAAAAACATTTCACGAGGATAGATTTATCTATTTTCCAATTGGATTAAGTTTGAGGCAATAGAGCTCACAATTATTTAGTTTCCTTTCACGTTCTGTTATTTACTTTCTTAAATCAAACTATCAATTCATTGTATAATTGAATGTTTCTAAAATATCAGGCTAAGAAGGTGACTTGTCATACTTCCAAATTGGATGATTGAATGTTCAACCTATACAATCATTGAGCTTTATTTTTACAAGCTTTTACATTGCTTTTTAGATCCTCATTCAATTTTATAATTGGGTGTTCTTAAAGATCATTTCAAGAAGGTGATTTTATCATATTTTTAAATTGAATGCTCGAATATCTAATTTATGCAATTATTGAGTTTTCCTTTGCACACTTTACTTGTTTTTCTAGAACATTAAAAACTGAGGTATAATTGGTTGCTTACACATCATTTCAAGAGGGTGATTTTATCATACTTTATATTGAATGATGGAGTAATCAAACATACATTAGTTTTTTTCTTTTGAATCTGCTTTCATCTAGAATAACATTGCAATTTCAAATTTCAGTTATAAGATTCATATCCATGGAATAGGACTAATGTTGAATTAGAAGTCATTAGAATAGACAATCTGTTTTCAGATCATATTCTAACGAGTCAATAGCCTTTGATTCATATTTATGCAAATTAAGTTAACTTAAGAACACTTCATTTTCTTCCTTATTTTAAAATTAGTTTTACACACTTAAAATTCATTAGATTCCTTTCATAGTTCTAGATTAACATTTAGACATAAAGAACAAAACCCCCAAAACAACATAAAAATACATACAACGAAGTAAGAAGAAGGTTAACTAAGCACATATAGTGCACCACATGTCATCAGTTTACAAACCTCGGTTGATAATTTATGTAAGCAATTTAAGACATTAAATTGACCAAACATTTTGGCGTTGTTGCCGGGGAAGTGTAATTAGATAACCTCATTTCTTACATCTAAAAAAATGATTTGCGTAGAGAAAGAGATTCTAGGTGTAGATTCATAGCTAGAGGCAGGAGTTTAATTCCTACAACACCACTCACTCCAACTAGACCACGAAGTGATACACCTCCATCTCAAACTCATATTGCATACTTCACTAGACATAGAATTTCTGAAGTCCTAAGGTTAGAAATCTAATTAGGAGGATCTCCTACTTCATCCACTGAGGCAGTCTTAGAGGAAGAAGATCCTAGATCTCCAACAAAAGGAGAAACCTTTTTCACCTCTACAGGGGAACATATTTCAGCTAAAGATTTAGAAATTCCTAGTGGAGAAGAAGAAGAAGAACCTTTCTTCAACATTCAATTAATAAAAGAACCGGAGGAAGAGTAATTAACCTTGCAGATTGAACCTTATATTAGCTTTGAAGAATCTATAATGGCAGGAAGAGGAGGAGGAGGAGGAGAAGGAGAAGGAGAAGGAGAAGGAGAAGGAGAAATTCTAAATGGAGAAAATCTCTGTTTGGAGGAGGAGGTAGAGGGAATGCAGGAGGAGGTAGAAGAAATGAAGAAAATAGAAGAAATATGGAAATTGATAGTTCTTTTGGATTCCTTATAGTTGATGGAGATACAAATGCCACAATGAAAAATATCTCACTTTCTGTCCTCCCATATTTTCATGAATTAAAAAGTGAAGATCCTGAAACCTTTTTGTTTGAATTTGAAGTTTTGTGTAGAACTTATGATTATTTACAAGACTCTCAAAAACTTACGTTGTTTCCTTCAACATTGAAATGAGCAACTTTAAAATGGTTCATGGGTTTAATCACTCAGTCTATTAGAACATGGAATGACATGAAGAAAACATTTTTAGAAAGATATTTGGATTATTGCATACTCATTAATCACAAGGATGAACTATTCAAAATGATGCAAAAAGAGGATGAAAACTTGGAGGATTTAATTGAAAGATTCAGTTATAACATAAAAAGAGTAAAAATGGATAATTTAGATCAAGATACTTTAAAAGATCTTTTATTAAAGGCCATTAGAGATGAGTGAATAGATATCCTCAACATGATGGGGAAGGGAGATATCTCTCAACTCCCATTACCTAACATTGTTGAATTATGTATTCATCTCTCAAGGGGAAAAGAAAAAACTAGAAAAAGTCCAAGAGATTCTTCTCTTGCCAGAGTGAATAGATCTGCAACTGGAACAATAAATAGGGCATAAATTGGAAATATGCTTGATGAATTTAAAACAAATATCTTAGGGAGTCTTAGTGAACAAATAGACACCCTTAAATTACATAACAAGCAGAAAGCAAAGACTGATGCTTTAGCTATTTTCTGTCCTAAATGCAGAAAGAAGCATGCTTTAAGAGAATATCCTCTTGATGCAAAATTCATAGAGACCTGTATGATTTTTTCAGAAAATCATGAAACTACGAGTTGCCCTTCAATTCCATGTCTTAAGGCTATTTTTCAAGAAGAAACAACTTCAAATCCAACATAATCTCTTTGATTTGTTGTCTTTAGAAGACCATGGCAGGGCCTGCAAAATCAAGGCTTTAACAGTCAAATGTACACTCAGCCCCCACCAAATAATTGGAATTCTTGGCAATAACCTTGACTTTAATCTCAATCTCAATATTGGGTACAAGGAATGCAAAATCCCTATGGTTGATACACTCAATACTACCAATATTCTCCATCATATCCAAACTATCCTCCCCAACAAATTCCTCAACAAAATCAACAACCTCAACTTCAAAACCAAAATCCACAACTTTCATTGCCATTCCCACAAAGACCAAATTAACTACCTGCCCAACCATTACCAAACTCCAATAATAAAAATCCTCAAAATACTTACATGATAGAAGGACAACAATTTCAACCTACATGATTACTCCACTAGATCTTAATGATGTCCAACTTAGATCTGGTAGGATACTAGAAAATAAAAAGACTTATGTAGTTATTCAAGAACAAGATAATTTTGAGGAAGATTCTCTACAGCCAAATAAAAGTTTTGAGGAAGGAACGTCTCTTCAAAACCAGAATTCTGAAAATGAAAAACAAAAAGAACCAATAAACTCAACTCCTATCATAGAGCAACCATCAGTACTTACTTCTAAACCTCCTTTTCCTGAAATATTACAAGTTGATAAAGGGGTAGAAAAGAATATTATGTTGTCCAATTATGATTTTTTAGATAAATTGAAAAATGTCTGTATCAAAATCCCTTCTTTACAGGCCATTAAAGAGATTCCAATTCTAGCCAAAGCAATAAAAGAATTGAGCATGAAGAAACCAGGAAGAAAAACAAAAGAAATAAAAATAATTCAGCTAAGTAGGAAAAATTGCAAACATAATGATGGGAAAACTTGTCATACAAAAATATCTAGATCCAGGAAGTCCAGTTGTAAAAACACATATCAGTGGTGTTGAAATTCCAAATAAATTGATTGATTTAGGAGCAGCAATAAACATCATGAGTAAACAAACCATGGAACAACTCAAACTTCCTAACCTTCTATATACACCTACATTACTGCAATTAGCAGAAATATATGTAACCAAGCTAGATGGTGTGTTAGAAGATATTTCAGTATCCATAGACTCTTGGGAGTATCCTGTTCATTTTATGATCTTAACTCCTAAGAACAATCTAGGAGGACATCCACTTATATTAGGAAGACCTTGGTTGGCTACTATTGATGCTTTCATTAGCTGTAGATATGGTGACACGTATATCTCTGAAGGTAACTCAACAAAGAAATTCACTCTATATCCTCTAGAAAAAACAATCACAGTGTTAGATGACAAAGAATAGATTGATGATGACAATGATATACAACCCCTCTTTACTATTTCAAACATTAGTGAAGATAGTCAAATCTTAAATTCAATAGAAAAATTTGAATCATCTTCAGAATATGAACATGATCAATTTCAAGAGCAATGCAATATTGAATAATTGTCATCTAGACAAATGCCTCTATAATCTATGGAAGAATTTGGTAACTCTACAATTGAAATCTTTCCAAGAAAATCTTTGAACATAAACAAAAACTTGGAAAGACTACAACAAGAAAAGTTAATCAGAACAATTCAACAACATTCTTCTACATATGCATGGGAATACACTGACATGAAAAGAATTAGTCCCAAGACTTGTATACATCACATCTATATTGAGGAAAATTGTAAACCTATCAGACAACCTCAAAGAAGGATGAATCCAAATCTTAGGGAAATTGTGAAAGAAGAATTACAAAAATTGATGAATGTGAACTTCATTTACCCAATTTCAGACAGTCAGTGGGTTTCTCCTTTAGCGATTGTACCAAAAAAGAATGGTAAGTGGTGGGTATGAATTGGCTATTGAGAGTTGAATAAATATACCCTAAAAGATCATTTTCCTTTACCTTTTATAGATCAAGTATTGGATACATTAGTAGGTAAGAATTATTTCTTATTCTTGGATGGTTTTAGTGGTTATAACCAGATTCAAGTAGCACCTGAAGACCAAGACAAGACCACATTCACCTGTTCATGTAAGACTTATGCCTACCGAGGTCTTCCTTTTAGACTGTGCAATGCACCTGCAACATTCCAAAGGGAAGTACTAGGAATTTTTTCTGATCTAATACATGATTGTGTAGAGGTATATATGGATGACTTTACAATTTATGGAAATTTATTTGAAGAAACTTTAGAGAATTTGGAAAATGTTCTTAAAATATTTAAATAAGAAAATATTTCATTAAGTCATGAAAAATGTTTTATGATGCTTATAGAAGGGATTGTTTTAGAACATCACATTTTAGGAGATGGAATTAAAGTTGATACATCTAAAGTTGAAGTCATCTCCAAATTATCAATTCCAAGTTGTCAAAAGGATGTTAGAAGTTTTCTAGGATTCACAGGGTATTATAGAAGATTTATAGAAAATTTCACTAAAATAACATCTCCACTCTTCAAGTTACTTACCAAATATTTTGAATTCAGTTGGAATCCTGATTGCCAATTGACATTTGAAACTTTAAAAACAAAATTTCTGAAGCACCCATATTAAGAGGTCCAAATTGGAAACTACCTTTTCATATTTCAACAGATGCTTCAAATGCAGCTCTGGGAGTTGTATTAGGACACAATATTTGATACCCTATGCCATCTATTACACAAGTAAGAATTTGACTCCCACTGAGTTAAATTACACTGTAACTGAAAAAGAATTCTTAGTCGTTGTTCATGCTATCAACAAATTTAAACATTATGTTACAAGCTATGAAACCTTTGTTCACACAGATCACTCTGCAATTAGATACTTAATGAATAAATCTATTACTAATGGTTGAGTTACAAGATGGTTATTACTCTTACAAGAATTCAATATCACCATTCTAGACCGACCTGGAAAACAAAATACAGTTGTTGATTTCTTATCTAGAATTCAAAATATTAAAAATGATACTTCAGTTGAGGATAAGTTTCCTAATGAATATATTTTTGCAATAACTACTAAAACTCCTTGGTTTGCAGATATTGCTAATTACTTAGTCACAAGAAAATTACCTTCACATTTGTTTCCTAGAGAGAAAAGAAGAACCATTCAAATAAGTGCAAATTACTCATGGATTACTAATGAACTGTATAAAACAGGTCTAGATCTCATTATTAGAAGATGTGTTCGAGAAGATGAAATGCCTAAAATTTTTAAGGCGTGTCATGATGAACCTTGTGGTGGACACTTTGCTGACAAGAGGAGAACCTATAAAATCCTTCATTTAGGATATTATTGGCCATCCATCTTTAGAGATACCAAAGGATATGTCAAAAGGTGTGACAATTGTGAAAGAATGGGGAAACCTATTCCTTTAGATGAAATTTCATTACAACCTCAGGTACTCATCGAACCGTTTGAAAAATGGGCCTTGGATTTTGTTGGACCAATCAATCCACTATCTAATCAAAAGAAATATATTTTGGTATGTACTGATTATGCCACTAAATGGGTAAAAGCTAAAGCACTACCTTTAACTAATGAATGTTTATAGTTAAATTTCTTTTTGACGATATCTTCACTCGTTTTGGTGTTCCAATAGAAATTGTGACAGACCAGGGATTCCATTTTACATCCAAGTTGGTGAAAGAGCTTGTGGAAGATTACAAGATCAAGCATAGAAAATCTAATTCTTATCATCCATAAGCAAATGGTCAAGTAGAGTCTACCAATAAAGTGATTGAAGGAATTCTCACTAAGGTTGTACATCTACACAGAAGAGATTGGGCAGAAAGGCTTCCTGAAGCCTTATGGGCCTACAAAACTAAATGGAGGAATACAATAGGACATACTCCCTATGAACTTGTTTACGGGATGCAAGTCCTGTTCCCTATAGAATTTTAGATTCAAACCTTCAAGATGACAATCCAATTGGCACTTGATTTATCAGAAGCAAAAAAGCATAGATTGCAGCAACTTAATGAGCTTGATGAAATTAGGCAAGATGTAGTTCAAAGAACTAGTATAGTCCAACAACAAAGGTCCAAATGGCATAATAAATATATCATGGAGAAGAAGTTTCAAGTAGGGGATTGGGCACTTTTGTTCGATTCAAAATTCAAAGATTTTCAGGTAAAGTTTCAGATTCATTGGCTTGGGCCTTATGAGATTGAAAAAGTCTTTGACAATGGAGTAGTCAGGATAAGGACAATTGATGAAGAAAATATACCTCTTCTTGTGAATGAACATCGGTTGAAAGTATATCATAAGCCAATTTCAAGAGAAGAGTTTATCAAGATTTTCCAAGATAATACTGATATGAAGTTAGTGAAGAAGAATCCTTCGTCTTCACTAGTTTAGCTTTTATTTTTCCTATATATATATATATTAAATTGTATAAGTATGGAAACCAATCAATGATTGGCATCCTTATACAGAAAATACAGGATGAAAATCAGAGATTTCTGACATCCTATATTTTCCCTTTATTTTCTGCAATAAGTAGTAGTACAAAACTACATTCACATTCCATTTTACAGCTCATACATTCCATTTCACAATCACATTCCATTTCTAAAGCTCATATTTTGCAGTTACATTCCATTTTTACAGCTCATATTCTGCAGTTACATTCCATTCCATAGTCATCTTCCATTTTGCAGCTCATATTCTATTTTACAGTTACACTCCATTTTGCAGTTAATTGCACATTTTGGAGCTAATTCCATATTTTGCAGCCACATTCCATTCCATTCTGTAGCTCTGACACATTTGTACAACCTACTAAAAAAATGATGAAAACAGAGAATTGAAGGACTACATTTGAAGACCACCATGCTAAAAGGTACCTGAAGAATCAACACCAAAGAAATGACAACGAAAGGTTAGTTCTAAAGGTAAAGTTGCAAAAATTTATTTTAATAGCAAGGTTAAAACATTAGCATGTATAATATGGATGATCATATGCTACCTTGACATGTCATCATTTGATTCGATTGGGATTTCCATCATAACATAGATCAACCACATCACCCGCATTATGTTTTATAACGGTTAACAATAGACTCCCCCATTCATGATTAACGATCATGACCTGTTGACGTGACATATCCATCTACATTTCTTCAAAACCCCAATCCAGCTTACTTATTTCTACAAACCCTCGACATCCTTCATCAGAGTTGTAATCCAATTCACTTCATAAGAAAGAGGCATAATTTTGAAGGTTAGATTCTTCATAATAGAAGGCATGGGACTGATAATCAGATCAGAACAAGTGGGAACAAAATATATGGAAAGATATTCTCAGATCAAAAAGATGTTGCAGAAGGCTAAATGGCTCAAGTTCATAGAAAAATTTGACGGCTTCCATAGAGAGATCACTAAGTCCTTTGCGAGGTCTTTTGATGGGACAAAAGTTGAAATAGGAGATATCAAGTTCTCAGTAACCAAAGCATTCTTAGCTGAAGCCACAAAACTCCCGAGGGTTGGTGAAAGGTGGTTCAAAAACAAAGAATTTCACAGTGAATCATGGAAGGTTATCCTCAAAAATCCAGGTATGGATACTTCTGTT
Organism: Pinus albicaulis; assembly: GCA_034641835.2. NCBI lineage: Eukaryota > Viridiplantae > Streptophyta > Pinopsida > Pinales > Pinaceae > Pinus > Pinus albicaulis. The sequence continues at coordinate 558,751,726 of CM076569.1, read as the reverse complement.
TTTAGAAAAGGTATTCCTAGCTTTGTACTCAAGAACAAATGGAGGAACATGTTTTTACTTCTGCAGAAGTTTATCACCTGCAAAGGCAGGTTTGGCTGCATATATGTATATCATATTCGATTGTTGATGAATTTCTTAGAGGATGGTGGAATAAATCTTCCATTTTTTTTTATTGAATAGCATAAAAAAAATGTTTACAAACGTGCAAAAGAGAATACAGTTTATAGATAACACTATGCACCATCATGGGTTGATAAAAATACTTCTTGAGTTTCATTTAAAAAGTATAGGAGATTCCTGGGAGAATTTTCTTATCAGAAACCATTTCCAAGAAGTACTAGAGCAACCTAAAAAAGACAATATTAGAAAGAGTAGAAGGAAGAAGATTTACACAAACATTGAAGAGAGACCTGCATCTCCATTTCAGAGAAATGATGAAAATCTCATCTCTGCAGAGCTGACAAAGAACAAAATGCAAGGTAAAGTCAAGATAGGTGGTAAAATAGAAAAGAGGAGCAAGGTTACAATTAGAGAAGACTTAAATCCTCCACAACTAAGAAGGAGCTCCAAACTCCGAGGTTCGGTAAAGAAAACACTACCAAAAGAGACAGAATTTGTAAGTTTAGATGAAGAATCTCCAATACCATCTCCCATCAATATTTCTCCTCCACATAGCCTTGAAAATTCTCTTATTCATAATTTTGAAGGTAGTCCCAATAGAAGATCTCCAAGCATAGACCTAGTACAACAAGAAATATATGATTACATAGAGTCACTGGAGAAGAGAAATGCAACAATGAATCCAGAACCTCCTATCAATTCACAAGAACCTCTAGTTGATACTCTCAAACAGGAAATCTATGAACTAGAGATATTGAATATGCATATTAAACAGGAGAATGAAGCCTTGAAGTAGCAGAACAAATTGGAGAAAGTAATTAGTGACAATACCATTCTGCACTTAAGACTGCGATACAAAAAGAACATGAAGTTAAAAAGAATGAAAAAATCACCAAACAAGACAGTTATTAATCTCAAATACAAGCTCCTTATGAGAAATCCCAAGAGGGCAGTCACTTCAAATAAAAGAAAAAGGAGGAAACTAGATGTGTTAGCAGAAGTGTCTGAACAAATGAAGTAGGAGAGGAAAGTTCACATTTTTGGTAAATTTCATTAGGACATGCAATGACTTCTTAGTGGGGGTATGTTGAACCTCAGAATTATCCTCTCTCTGACATCCTTTCTCACCCTTTTTCCCTACTTTCTCATATGTTCATACACTCCAATCAATGATAAATGTCATGTTTTATCTCAAGGAATGCATTTAAATTATTTCTATGTTATATTCTAATGTTCTTGCTATTCGAATGGATTTTTGTAATTTGGCTACAGAACATAGCCTATTCTGTAGCTAATATTTGGTTCCACAGCTACTTTCATGGTTTGGCAAGTTCCAAGGAGCAAATAGAGAAATGAGCCACATGGACATCTCCAGAATAATTCACACATGGATTTCATCCTATCTACTTGATCAAAATCGATAGAAAATTATGCCCAAGATCACGGTCAAAGCATGGTCAAAGGACGTAAGCCGAGAAGCGAAGAACTCTTGATTTGCTCTGACGTAGCAAATCAAGAGTTAAACAGTCAAACTCCAATTCTATAATTCGGTTAAGATAGCCACCTGTAGGCATAATCAACTCATTTCAGTTCTGATTAGTTTTATTTTAATACCGGTTGTACATAATTAAAGACAAGTAGTAATTTTGCTGAAACGTTGTGTATTGTTTTGAACTTTGTTCTATTATAATATAAGAATTGTGTTCATGGTTTCAGTGATTTCTTAGTGCGCATATAACCAGTTAGGATTTCTATCAAATTTGCTGTAGAGGGCCCCTGCACAGGAGGACTTTTTTCATTCATTGTTTTAGTTTAAATTCTTACTCTGTTTTGTCAATTTTCTGAGTAGATTAATATTATATTACAGTTTTCGATCAATAGCATAGAATTAAGTCATGAATGTCTCTTTAGTATCAACAATAAAATGACTGTGTAATCTTTGTTTTTCTAAAAACATTTCAAGAGGATAGATTTATCTATTTTCCAATTGGATTAATTTGAAGGCAATAGAGCTCACAGTTATTTAGTTTCCTTTCATGTTCTGTTATTTACTTTCTTAGATCAAACTATCAATTTATTGTATAATTGAATGTTCCTAAAAGATCAGGTTAAAAAGGTGACTTGTCATACTTCCAAATTGGGTGATTGAATGTTCAACCTATACAATCATTGAGCTTTACTTTTACATGCCTTTACGTTGCTTTTTAGATCCTCATTCAATTGTATAACTGAGTGTTCTTAAAGGTCATTTCAAGAAGGCGATTTTATCATATTTCTAAACTGAATGCTCGAATATCTAATTTATGCAATTATTGAGTTTTCCTTTGCACACTTTACTTGTTTTTCTAGAACATTAAAAACTGAGGTATAATTGGTTTCTTACACATATCAAGAGGGTGATTTTATCATACTTCATATTGAATGCTAGAGTAATCAAACATACATTAGTTGTTTTATTTTGAATATGCTTTCATCTAGAGTAGCATTGCAATTTCAAATTTCAGTTATAAGATTCATATCCATGGAATAGGACTAATGTTAAATTAGAAGTCATGAGAATAGACACACTGTTTCCAGATCAGATTCTAACGAGTCAATAGCCTTTGATTCATTTTTATACAAATTAGTTTAACTTAAGAACACTTCATTTTCTTCCTTATTTTAAAATTAGTTTTACACTTAAAATTCATTGTATTCCTTTTATAGTTCTAGATTAACATTTAGACATAAAGAACAAAACCCCAAAACAACATAAAAATACATACAATGAAGTAAGAAGAAGGTTAACTAGCACATATAGTGCACCACACTTCATCAGTTTACAAGCCTTGGTTGACAATTTATGTAAGAAATTAAGACATTTAATTGATCAAACAAGAAATATGGTAAAGAAGAAGACCCTTGAAAATACATATCTTTAGGAGATGTGTCAATTTGAATAGAGGATGTTGATGCCTACAGGAAGATGTCATGGTGAAATATCATCACTTAGGTAACTTTTGATTTAAAAGTTCTTATGTATATGTTTATCTGGATAAGTTTATGTAGGGCCACCAATCATGTGGAAGGATGCAAGATCCTCGAGAGATGGTTCGAAGGAAAGCAACATGGCATAAAGATGGACCAGATGAGAAAGACTGATGAATCAATTTCTGGTGGATGACATGCCTCATGGATGAAAGTGATGGATGATCTACGCCCTATGAAGCCAATGTTGAAGATTCTGCAATATCGAAATCCATGACATCGAGGGAGGAATTCTTCATGAGTCGCTGAGTGTCTCACCATTGTTGCTGTAGGTCCTTGGTTAAAAGGGATTCTGGTGGTGAGTTTCTTACTTGGAAGAAGCTTGAAGTATGTCCTTTCTGAATCAAAAGGAAGTGACAAATATGATTCTTCAAATTCATGTGTCATGCACTAGACCAGGACTAACAGTCGTAAGTCTTAGTGAAGGCCATGAGGAGAGAATGGATAGACACATCATTATGGTCTTCACCTGAAGACAGAATGGAAGATTAGGTAATCATCTGACATCTGATACTCTTTGAGAATGAGATAGGGCATTCAAGATAAGAGTAGTCGGGGATCAATATTTTTTGAGGGCTGGCTACCCAAGAGAAGAATAGTCCAAGAAGGTCATATTCTGGGAACACCTGGGTGGAGTATGTACCTTGGAGAGACAATGGATATGGTGTCTACAAGTCATGATGTGTCTCGCCAGCATTGTAGCCCATTGTCGTTGAGAAATGGGGTTGTTAGTCAAGGCCTTGCATTAGGACAATGCTTCTTGATACGATGCTATACAGATGCGATTACCAATCTGATTCTTCTTATGAGACTCTTCAGATTGAAAGTGACCATGTACCATTATGAATACCTCCCTAGTTAAGAGGGAGTGTTGGAAAGTGTAACTAGGTTCGGTCTTCATATTGACTATGTAATTATGTATTTATGAAATGAAGAAGACAAAGATAATAAAATGTATTTTTGTTATGCTTGCTTCATGGGTTTCATGAGCAAGGTTTTTATTATACGTCAAAAGACTTCTTCTTGATGTCTTTTAGGGATTTGTTATCTTATCATAAATGTACTAATTAAGAGTTATGTATATGAAGAGTCAAGTCAAAGAAGTATGACTGAAGACCTTGTCATATAAGCCTTGAAGACATGGCTCATGATGTTGCTCAAGATCAGCGTTGAAATGCCTCCTCAAAGTTGGCCTATAAGCAGTAAACATGTCACCATTAGTTTGTAATGCCGACTAAATCACAAAAAAGAGTACACTATAAAAGGTAAGCTTTGTGGTTCATTTGAGGACAGAACTTCAGGCAAGTCTGAGATTACTTCGGTAATACATATCTGCAATAAGTGCGAGAACAAGTCTCGTTTTAGTGTAAATAAAGGACTGCGTTCAGTGCGAAGAAGGAACTGTGATAAGTGGGAAGTTGTAGCACTGTGATAAGTGCGAAGAAGGGACTATGTTAAGTGCATAAATAGGACTGTGTCAAGTGCGAGAACAAGGTTGTGTTAAGTGGTTACAGAACTGCGTTAAGTATGCTCAACAGTACAAGTAAAGATCAACTCAAGGAGTCAATGAAGAAGCAGTGACAAGGTCTTGTAGCCATACAAGGGTCAAGGGTTTGTATCATGGTCATGGTACTTGTCATCTGAAAGTCTATAAGAAGAACTTCTTGTGTGTTTTCTTCTCCAAGAAGGAGAGGTTTTGGCCCTGGCTTGAAGAGCCTAAATTTATCTCTTTTGTTTTTGGTAATTGACTTGATGAAAGACATAATAAGCTAAGAAGAGAAGACATAAGTAAAAGAAGTAAGTTCACAAGTAATTATCAATAAGAGAATTTGAATTAAACCTAGCCCCACCTAATTCTTAACGGATTCCATCAGAGAATCTTGAGGATCTTAAAGATCCCTATTTGACAGATGTTTCCCTTTTTATGCATGATGAGACTCGCTTTAGATGACTTCTTCCTTTTCTTCAAATGTTGAGTTCTGCAAAATTCTGCAAAATTATTACCCTCAACTTGTCTTCTTCCACAGAATCCATAAGTTGTTGAATGAGGTAACTTACTTATCCCATGAATTTTGTTACCCTCATCATCATATGAGTTCTTGTTTCTATGACGTCACACCACATCCTATTATTTATTGTAGACATCTCTTATGCAGGATCTAGGAGCCATAGAGAGACTTATCGTGAGGGAGACCAATCTTAATGATCTCTTACTCCCTCTATCCATGGAATTATTTTCATCACCTCCTTCCATCCTTTCTGGTGACATGAACTTTCTTTTCTCCTGTATTTGACATTGTCCTTTAAGGACCATATTTTCTTGTAATGTTCATAATGCTTCTTCTAGGTCCTTTTATGTTTCCAATATTTTTCAATGACTTCACTTATTTATGAGGACTATGCCTATCCTCCTTATTTCATGCAATGACCTTCGATGACCCAACCAACTTATAGACATCATTGCAACTAAAAAGTCATTTTACCAAATTTGATTATAGAATAAAAGATACTTGACCAATGAAGATGAGATCTTCACCTTGATCACTTTGATGGTGGTTGAAGAAGATGCATTGATGCTTCCTTTTGGATGATCTTCTTCCAAACAAGGAGATTGCTCCTTTTATGATGACAACATTTTAGATCCAACTTCCTTTTGATAATGGTGATTATTGCTTCGTTGGATGACCTTCAAGGAGAGGATCCTTGCTATAATAATGGTAATATCTTCCTTGCTTGGAGGTGCATGAGTGTAGATCTAAAATGCTTCTTTTTCAATGTAGATTCATCATCATTACTGCACTAAATCTTGGACCTTTTATAGCACTGAGTTGTCATATGGTTGAGATAGTTGTATTAAAGCTACTATACAATTGTGATCTTTGAGAACAGAGATTATCATACTGCTGAGTATGCCATTGCTTCATTGAGCTATTATGTTACTGTAATCTATGCTACAAGACAACCAAGCTACACCAAGAAATTTTTTTTGTGATATAGTGTTGAAACAGTGAGGAGATGTCACTTGGTGTCATAATTTTTTTTGCCTAGGTTCTATACTTCAATATGCACTGTGATCTTGAGGTTCCACCGAGATTGAGTGTGTCCCTTGAGTGTCTCTTAAATTGTATGCCCTTCCTTGATTGTCACCTTAGCTCTGAAACCATGTTGACAAATCTAGGGCATGAGCATTAGATGACTTCTCTTTATTAGTCACTGTTTGTGAATTATTTTTACATCTTTAGATTAGGATCTTCTTCATCTTTGTTATTAGTTTTCTTCTTCATCAAACAGTAACCAATGCATGAACATAAAATAGACAAGAGACACAACATGTAGGATATGAGCTAGGGCCAAAACCTCTCACTCTTTGAGAGGAAAACCCACACTAACTCTTCTTATAGAGATTCCAATTCACGAATACCAAGACCATGACCCTTGACCTATAAGTCACTCCAAGACCAAGACACTATTCTTCTACCTCTCCTCTTCGATCTCCCTATCTTTGAGATATCACCATGATGTCACTACATTGAACTGTGCATTCCGTTGTCACAATGAATTGTAGTTCCATGTATCCTATGTCTGGACTGTCTCTCTGCTTTTTAACACCAAGACCTTCACCAAGACTGAGATAGTATCATAGAATTATTTTGACACACCATTGAACTACTACACCACTACAATCCGAGCTTGTCACCATTCTTGCCATAATACAAAGAGGGACTGAAACTGTAATGTTGTCTAGTTACCCAAGAATCTCAAATGCATTTCTTTGCTATCCCTTCCCTTGCTCACTGTCCCTTCCACATGTACCATCCAAAATCTCAAACCCAAACTGTCTTGATGTACCATATCTCTGAAAAACTCAGAAATGTCTCACCGAAAATCTCAGAGAAGATGTCCAAATTTTCTTCCTTTTTGTGGTGAACCCAACCACATATTTATACTAGTTGGTGCTCTATAAATGAGCCGACATGATCAATGAATAGGTGTGTCTCATAATTTGAGCCAACATGAACATTATATATATATATATATATATATATATATATATATATATATATATATATTTGAGGCCGACATCAATAGGAGGAGAACCATGCTTCTCTTGGAGGACTTTGTAGACATTTTCTAAGCGTAACATCACTTCATTTACATGACTCTAATTATCTTTATGACAAGATGACAAATACCTAAAGACATCAAGAAGAAGTCTTTGACGTATAATAAATTTTCCTTGTTCATGAAACGTATGAGGCAAGCATTACAAAATGTGTTTTATTATCCTTGTCTTCTTCATTACATAAATTCATAATTACTAGTCATTATGAAGACCGAACCTAGTTACATTTTTCAACAACTTGCGGGCTACATATTGTGTCATTGTTCTTATTGTTTTGGTATGTGTTTGTTGCTTCACACATATAATAATAAGGAACAAAGCTAATAAGTAAAAAGGAAACACAAACAATTATCACATAAAAGAGAATTAAACATAATCATTTCCTTATTGAATTCCAACATTGATTACACAAGGTAACTAATTTCAGAAAAAAAAATAATACTAAATTTATTGTTTCATTTCATGGGTATTTACACTTAATAGCTGAAAATATTTTTACATCATTGCAAGTATCCACTAGTGCATCTCAACTCTATTTTCACATCTCATTCTTAATTGAGATTATTCAATTGTTAGCATAGACTTAATCTCGTCTAAGTTGGAATAATTCCTAAACCTCCTGGTTTCCATATTTCATGTGGCCAAATATTTTGAGAATGTCTATAAATGTTGTTTGAGAGTCTTAGGTGGTTTTGTGATGTCATATGACTTAAAATTATCGAATTTGTACAAATTCCCTTCTTGTTCAGTGCCATACTTTAGGGATTAGATACTATAACATAACAATTATTATTTGTTTATGTGTATATTAGATATTTCCTCAACAAAAGTCTTGGTTTTATGGACCCGTATCATTTATTTATGCTTGTATAATTCCTGATATAGTTCGATTAAGAACGGGTGCTCAATATAAGAGTGGTTTTATAACTCTATTGTTTATATAATGTTTCTTTTTTCAATTTGTAAATTCTAATATGTCAAAAGTTCTTTTTTTTTTTTTTTTAACATGAACCGTTAATTTTTTATTTATGGAGGTAGGTTGGGCCGGAGCCTAAACAACCTTGATTACAAAGCCTTTTCCAAAATCCCCAAATAATCAAGATATGATTTTAAATGGCTAAGCTTCATGGGATGGATAGCCAGATGGGGTCTTTACCATTTTTTGAGAATTCTCCTTGTTCTAAAAGACATCTTGCATTTGCTTTTGCATACACCTCTTTGTTTAAGTTTCGCAGAATATGATAGAAGAGCTAGTGTGAATTTTTGCAATAGTTTCCTGAGTCTCTACAACATCTTGTTGAGGGCCGAGCTGCTGAAGTGATCTCCTATATTTATGATTTTAATCAGGATTTCCGAGTCTCCGAAGACTTGAATGTCTTTTTCTCCATTCTCCTGCGCGATTTGACAAGCCTTGAGCATTCCTAAGATTTCCGCATGGGTGTTGGTGTTCTGCCCAAGACCCCAGCTGAAGTTGTTTTGGCTGTGACTCGATTTGGAATAGATAACTCCCCTAGCTCCAGATTTTCCCGGATTTCCTTTTGAGGCACCATCAGAAAATATTGTGGTTTTGTTATGATCTTGCCACCAATTTTTAAATTCAAGCTCTGGGATTCGAAGTCTCCATTCCGAGTTGTAACATGGTCTAGAGAGAGTCTTGATTTGAGAGGTTGTCTTCAAGGTTATGCCGATCCAACTAATTAATGCGGAAGATCGGTGCTTGAGTCTTGATTTGAGAGGTTGTCTCCATAAATATTTATGATTTTAATCGAAGCTCTGAGTCTCAGAAGACTTGGATGTCTTTTTCTCCATTCTCCTGTCGCGATTTGACAAAGCCTTAAGCATTTCTAAGATTTACACATGGTTGTTGGTGTTCTTCCCAAGACCCAAATTTGAAGTGTTTTGGCTATGACTCGATTTGGAATAAATAACTCCCCCAACTCAGTTTTCCTGGATTTCCTTTTGAGGCACCATAAAAAAATATTGTGGTTTTGTTATGATTCTGCCACCAATTTTTAAATTCAAGCTACGGGATTCGAAGTCTCCATCCGAGTTGTAACATGGTCTAGAGAGAGTCTTGATTTGAGAGGTTGTCTTGAGGTTATGCCAATCCAACTAATTACATACGGAGAGATCGGTGTGAGAGTCTTGATTTGAGAGGTTATCTCCTGTGTATTTATGATTTTAATCAGGATTTCCGAGTCTCCGAAGACTTGAATGTCTTTTTCTCCATTCTCCTGCGCGATTTGACAAGCCTTGAGCATTCCTAAGATTTCCGCATGGGTGTTGGTGTTCTGCCCAAGACCCCAGCTGAAGTTGTTTTGGCTGTGACTCGATTTGGAATAGATAACTCCCCTAGCTCCAGATTTTCCCGGATTTCCTTTTGAGGCACCATCAGAAAATATTGTGGTTTTGTTATGATCTTGCCACCAATTTTTAAATTCAAGCTCTGGGATTCGAAGTCTCCATTCCGAGTTGTAACATGGTCTAGAGAGAGTCTTGATTTGAGAGGTTGTCTTCAAGGTTATGCCGATCCAACTAATTACATCTGGAGAGAGATCAATGCTTGACTTGTGGGGAGGGTTTACCAAATTCTCGATTAGCAAGGCTTTTGCTTTGGCTGTAGCAACAGTTGGGGAATACAGTTGCTGTTGAAGATTGCTTCATTCCTTGCCAGCCAAATTTCCCAACAGAGAAATTTGGGGATGGCATGCCACATGTTAAACCAAAGAGATTTTCGATTTAGATCATGGGGAGAGTGTCCAGGCCAAGTGGTGAAGAGGTTGGTGTACGAGATCTGCGAAGGGGATTGTGCATCCAACCCATGCAATGCATTTGCCCACACTTCTTGGGAATACACAGTCAAGAAAAAAATGCTCCATAGTCTCCACCGTTGCGCAGCAAAGCGAGCATCGATGAGGCCCAACTATTCCTCTTTTTGCCATATTTTCCCCTGTTAACACATGATTATGAATGAGGAGCCAAGAAAAAAATTAACCTTGGAGAGTCCAGCTGGGTCCCAAATCTGTTTCCAAATCGAAGGATTATGCAAAGGAATGCTGTGCTGGAGAGCTGCGAATCCTTGGGCAGTTGTGTAAACTCCGATTTTCCCCCATTCCCCATTTGTCTTTTGAGCTGCACTGTATTGGAGCCAACCCAACCAAATTCACAAGGAGGGGAACTTGATGCCGCATCTGTTCAAGAGGACGTGGAATGTTCGAATCCAGCCAATTACCCTCATCGTCCCAGTAGCATATGTCTTCTAGTTTTTTGATGCCAAGACTGATTAGCCAATCACGTAGCTCTACGATATCCTGGACATTGTTTAGAGATTGTAATCCCATAATTTTGTCTTCCCAAAGGTTGATGATTTTCCCATTTCCCGGTATTCTGTAAAGCTATTCCTTGTAAAACTCCCAACTGTGAGTGCAAAGTTTCCATAGAGCTGTTCCTTTATCCATATCTTGTTGAGTGAGGCCGTGCATATACTTTTTGATGAAGACTTGAATGACTGAGTGTCTGTGGTTCGAAAATTTTTTCCATAGCATCTTGCCACCCAATGTCATGTTGGCCAGACCAGGATCTCTTACTTGTAGGCATCCATCTAAAAGAGGTTTTTTCACAATGTCCCAATTTACCAAATGAAATTTCTTTTGATTTCCCTTATCTCCTTGCCACAAGTAGTTTCTCAACATCTTGGAAAGCCGATCTGTTATCGATTTTGGAGCCAATAAGAAGGTCCTTGATATAATGGGAGGGAGGAAAGAACATAATTAACCAGTATGAGCTTCTCAACTGTGGTGAGCCATTTTCCACCCCAAAATTTTATTTTTGCCTTGATTTTACTAAGTATCTCGGCCCAATGGAGAGCCTTGTTGATGCCCAAGGACAGAGGCAGACCAAGGTAATTGATTTTATCCCATCTTGCATAGCCCACATATCCAAGAACTTGTGCATTTCGGTTCATGGCTTGCTGATCGATCTCCCAACCATACACTGCACTTTTCCTTCTGTTGACCAAAGCTCTAGAGACTCTTCATAAGCTTTGAATAGTTTTCTTAAATGCCCTTGCAATTTTTAATGAGGCTCCGCCTAGGAGAATTGAATCATCAGCAAACAAGGCATGGTTTATTGGATCAGTGCCTCTCACTGCCCTAATGCCAGGGAGAGTCCCATTAATCTTTTCTGCATTCAGCTTCCTGCTAAGGGAATCTGTCATCAAAATATACAAGGGGAAGAGAGGACAACCCTGTCTAATGCCCCTTGTGGCTTTGAAGTAATCGGCAGGCCTACCGTTGACCAAGGGAGCAATCCACGACTCTCTAATACAAGCTTTAATTAGCCTAATAAACTCAGAGCTAAAACCAAAAGCAGCAAGGACTTGGAGAAGGAAATAAAGTCTTACCTGATCGAAAGTGTTTGCCATATCTAGCTTGATTATCATTCCTTTCTCGTGACATTGGAGGCTTGAGTGAATGGTTTCCTGCACCAGGGCTACATTGTCTAGAATGTGCCTTCCTTTGACAAACCCACTTTGACTGCTAGAGATGAGTTTACCTAGTAGAGACTTGATTCTATTTGCTAGAAGCTTAGAGAGGATCTTATATGATGCATTGCAAAGCGATATAGGCCTGAAGCGATCAAACGAGGCAGGGCTCACCTCTTTTGGGATAAGTGCAAGGAAAGTGGAGTTAGTGCTGCCACCCCAACTTTGGCTTTCTGTTGAAAACCCTTTATCATCTGAATCAGATCAATCTTTATAATATTCTAGCATATTCTGTAGCAGCGTATAGTGAATCCATCAGGCCCAGGAGCTTTGTCTGGTTCCATCATCCATATGACATTGCTTATTTCCTCTTCCGAGAAGGGCTTTAGAAGGTTGGAGTTATCCTCCTCCTTCGTCAGACTTGGAATGTGAGAAAGGTAGTCAACACTTTCTTCTTCAAAGTCTGATCCATTTTCCATGTATAACTGCTAGAAGTGTGAGGTAGCTGCCTCACGAATATCTGTTATTCCTTTATGCATTGTCCCCTCTGAAGTAGTTATTTTTGCTATGTGATTTCTCAAGAGTCGAGTTCTGATTTGCTTGTGGAAGTATGTAGAGTTTCTGTCTCTCGATTTTAGCCAAAGGTTTCGAGATTTTAGTCTTAAAGTCTCCTCCTCCAATTTGAAGGCGTGAAGAGTGCTTTGTTGGGCAGATTGCTCACGCTGCAAATTGGAGTAGGTGATTTCATGTTGTTCCATTTCCATTTGCGTATCTAATAGACTCTCGAAGGCCTTCTTTCTAAGGCTAGTTGGAGTGCATGTGGGTTTTTTTAACCACTCCTTCAAAGCTGTTTTGGTGGCCTTGTGTTTTTGCTCCCAAACATAGCTAGTCGACCCAATGACTGGCTTGGACCAAGCTTTTATGATTGTCTCCATAAAACCTTCTCTTTCTGTCCATTGAGGGCTTAATCTGAAAGGGATGGGTCCAAGGTTTTTCACTTCTTCAATTTGTACCAAGATGGGTTTGTGATCTGATGTCATTTTGGGCAGGATTTTGGGGATGATTATCTTCTGCTCGGAGAGGAGGGTGCATTGTATCAAAAATATGCCAAGCCTAGCTGAAATGCGCTGCTTTCCAGCTCTATTATTTGATCATGTATAGAGTCCAGATTTGGATTTGATATCCAATAAAACCCAATCATGGATAAGGTCTTCTACAAGAGGAAGGATGCGGTCCTTGCTACTGTTACCTCCTTTTTCCTCCTTTTGATTGAGGAAAAGATTGAAATCTCCAGCAAGGATTAAATTCTTAGGTGAGTAGGCTTCTAAAAAGTCTGAAAGAGTAAGCCAAAAGTCCTTTTTTTCCTCATATAACACCGACACATAAAGATTAAAGATGGTAAGGGAGGTATTACTTGCAAGATGCTGGAGTTCGGTGTAGATCCAATGCTGCATTTCGAAGGAGCTAACAAGAAGAAAATTTTCATCCTCCCAGAGAGTGGCAAGGCCTCCACAGGTTCCCCTGGCACTTACTACTTTCCCAACTCTTTTTTTCCATTTGTCTTTACTTAGGTCCAGACCTCTGTAGTTCCAAGAAATTATATGCATTATTTACTTGCAGAGGGATGGCCTTTGTGAGGCCTGGGTCTGGTATTTCTGCCTATAGACATCTTAATCGTGGATTGACTGCCCTGCATTTTTTGCTTCTCGACCTCTTCTTCTCTTGCCTCTCTATGAGACTTTCTCCTGACTCTTTTGATGGGCCTCTCGAAAGTTTCTTCTTTCGAGGATCCAGAGGATTTTAGGGGCTTCTTTCTTGTCATTTCTGCATAGGATGGGGAGGTGGTTGCTCCTTTGGGAGATCCAGTTTGTATTGGGATGACATCTTCCTGTCTTTCCTCTTCTGTTGTTGGTTTAGGCTGCGTTTCCTCCACTGCATATTTTATTGGAGCTATTTGTTCTTCTAGATTACTTAGGGTTTCAAAAGGGTTGGTGTTTGCAGCTATTGTTGTAGGGCTTGGAGGCTCCGTTCCTTGCACCACCAAGGTAGGTTCGGTGGATCCAGCTCGCTTGCTCTTCCCTTTTGTTTTTTTGTTCTGTTTGTTAGGAGCAGATTTCTGAACCTGTGTCTATTGTTCTTCCTTTGAGTTATCTGTCTCTTCCGCTGTTTTCTTTTTACAATATCTGGAAAAATGCCCATATTCATGGCAGTACCTGCACTTAAATGGGAGATTTTCATAGTCTAGCTCTTGGATGTGAGACCAATCCGCTACCTTGAGTTTGATAGCCTCAGGAAGGCCTTCTTCCAAGTCAACTTCTACACAAATTCTTGCAAATTCTTTCTTTTCTGCTCTGTCTATGTACTTCCCCAGTTTGTTTCCAAAAGTTTCTAAGGATTTAGGGTTCCAGTAGTGAAGAGGGAGGTGGGGCAAACACACCCAGACCGGAACTGCTGAGGGAACATCTTGACTTGGATCAAAATTAGGGGTCCATTGATTCAAATATAGGCCCTGAGGCCCCATGAAATACGGGCCATTGCAGAAGATCAGATTCCTATCTTCTACTGCTTCAAAGACGAAGACAAAGAAACCCTTACCTACAAGGAAGCTTTTGATTCCTTCTTTGATGAGGGGAGACCAGATTCTTTGGATCTAGGCTTTGATAGCTTTGGGTGAGGGCTAGAGCCCAGTGAACTGTCCAATGAGCCCTCTTTCTGCAAGATTTAGGGCTGATAAGCAAGGCTCATCAATCGAAAGATCCATTGACGGATTGGTAGCCATTCTTTTAACAAATTTTTGCTGGTTTTCGCTTGCTGGGCGCTTGGAGCAGCTTGTCACCAGCTTCTTGAAGGCAGAGAGCTTAGGTGGAAGTGAGGAATCGATCTCAGGGCCCTCTTAGGGGAGTGATCAGGATCGCGCGCGGGCTCCTCAGCAGCGCGGGAAAGTTCAAAAGATTTTTAACCCATGTGGTCTTTATATATTCGTATTCTTCTTCTGGAAAAGTTTCTTTCATACCTACGATTACCTCAAACTTTCCATTATAACATTATTATCTCCTTTTCTTTTCTAATTCCTCTGTTATCATTTGTACTTACTAGTACAAACTCATAATAAAACATAGTTAAACCTAATTTCCAACACAGTTCGTCAATACCTTATATACATATGTATTTGTAAGGACCGAGAATAAACTAAAGCATGTTGTTTGATACTTCTTATTTAAAAAGAAAAGGCAATATTCTTCTTTTCGTTTCCTATAACCATTAAATAAACTTCCACAACCAAAATAACAATTTCCTCTTTCACAGGTTAAAACATCGAATTCTAAAGAATACAAAATCTAAATTGCTTTACTTTAACATAGATGTAGAAACAGAGTTAGAACACCCACTTGCAGTAATTTTGGAAATAAATGGCTAAATACTTGGCTCCTCCCAGCCTCGACACAACAAACTTTTCCTGTCCCCCTGAGCAAATTAGGCCTGCAAATCTGTTTTGTCTACTTATCCTCCCTGCTTCTCTTCAATCTCTATTTTATTCTCAGAATAACTGAGATGAAAACAAGAGAATTCTCAGATAATATCCATCTACCACTCTTTGGGTGGTTATTCACTGCCTCCACCTCACCAACAAGTGGCAAGTAATTCACTGCTCATTTATGAGCATTTGTTTCCCACTTTTGAAGACAACTTCATGTCTTCTAGGAAACATTTAATTGCCCATTATAGTATTTCAGAATTTAATCTAATCACCCAAATTAGATGCCTAGAACTTTTTTAATGAATAATAATAATTCCCAAATTAGAATTGCATTTTTTTTTTCTCTTCCAGCTATTTGTAATTGGCCATTAATTTCTAGTTTGTCTTTATTCATAAAATAAAACATAAATACAGTTTTCAACAAAAACTATACATCAATTATTATCAATAAGGTTACTGAAATTAAATATTTGTTTGTTTTTCTAATGTGATATTCTAAAACAAATCAAACTTATATACATATAAATACAATAAAGTTCTTAAGCTGAGGGATATCATAGTTACACAAAGCTATCACCTAGGTGCTTGGGATTTACACTTCATTGATGCTAGATGTTCTTGTAACGAAAATCATTCATATCTAAAACAAATATTGGTGCTTGAGAGTTGGATTGGTTATCCTTTCCGTAAAGATTACATTGTAGCTAATGTTTGTGAGATCCCGGGATTTTGACAGACGTGTGAAAATTGGATGGCAATTATTTCACAGAAACTGACTACAAGTCAATAAAGGATTGTCCATTACTAAATTAGAAAATATAAACAATACCCAGATGCTCCATCGACAATTGAATAACCTTGCATCTTTTAGAATGTTTTATTCCCCATAAACCTAGTTGACAGTTGCTGTTCTGATTTCCAACTAAAGTTCAGTTTACATAACCAGTCTTGAAATACAAATTTGATAAATTAAATTATGTGCATCACAAATAAACAATCCAAATGTATGGCATTATATTCCTAAAGCTACTTACACGATGTTTCTGTAAATACCAGTGAGGGGTGTTTTACTTTTTATAGCTGCTTTGATTTCCTTATTCATGGAGAAACAGTGAAAGGAGACACGTGCCTAACGTGCTTCCACAAATACAGAGGTTGTCCTTGGCGGAATCTTGAATGTACCAGTGCTGGCATCATAGAAAGAAGTTTTTACCCGTGCATCAGATGATGCCTCCTGCAAATAAACATAAATTAACATCATGGCTGCTTGTTCAAGAGCCAAGAGAAAACTTGATTTGGGCAAAATAATGTATTTCATAGCTACCAAAATTAATCTTGATGCTGAACATAAGATTAATTCACAGAAATTGCATGAAGACAGACAGTGAGAAGTAGGAAAGAAGGAGATCACCTGTATTGAATGGAGGGTAAGTGGTAATGATTTCAGTGCAGAAATTGGAGCAACAAATTCACTAGGACGGGCATTAAATATTACAACTACCCTTCGGTACCTATAAGAAACCGAACAGTGTTAATCTAACTGTAATTTGCGGATCCTCAACTCAGCAGAAAGAGCACAAAAAACTCAGCAGCCTCTCCCTATGCTACTGTCTGAATGCCTGCTTTCCAAGCTGACTTGATATGACATATCTAGTAATGACGAATGTGGATACATACAAGGGATCAAGCTGAGCTAAACCAGGCATTCCTTTGTCACCATCCTTAATGCTCATTACAATGGCCCCTGGGATCCATGATGGCCCAGTGTTGTGGAAACAAACTCTTGCCTGCATTTATTATGCCACATTATCCTTACCAAATTTACATATAAATGAATTGCAAAAGCCATCAAGCTGAACAGCATTAAAAATTTAGTTCCGTATGAGACAGGCACAAAGGGGAGACTATTACTTGAATAGAATTTGCTGTCCCGAGCCGAAATAGAGGCGATGACCGTCTGATTCTCAACAGGTTTTGGAAGTTTTCAAGAGCAGAAAGAATATGATGTTTCCCTGGTTTCAAAGATGGATTTCCGAGAAGTCTCTTCATCCTACAAAATCCAAAATCAGTCCAACCAGGGAAAGCTAAATTTGCATCATCATAGAATACTGGTAAAATATGAAACTCCTTACGAATAATTATCTGCAAACACTGGCAAATATAGGAAAGGCATTTAAAATAGAGGTATAGCAATGAGTTATGCAGTTCTTGGAAGAATTTCTTACAAAGGCCAATTATTTCCATTCTTTTCTTTTGGAGGCAATCCAACTCCCCAATTATTTGATTCGTATGTGAAGTCTAACCTGAAAATTCAGCTCCCATAAGTATGACAAAAAGATTGCAAATATAAAGAAAAAGGGAGCTGAAGATAATATTAACCAAGGGAACATAAATATTCAATAAAACCAATTGCAGATGTTAACCCACATATCATTCATAATAGATAATCCAATCTACATATCAGAACTTTTAGAAAAGCAAACATGGGCAAGAAGAAATCGTGTTTTCTGTACCAAACTGATATTGTCCTGGACATGTCAGTGATATACTTATATTGCTTATAATAACAAAGACGCTGGATTGAACTGAACACCATCAAAAGTAGTACTAAGACAGTTATCATAATATTCTCTTTTCAGAGGGTAAGGGAAGATTTTTCTTCAACTTTATTCCATTTAAGCATGGCATCTTGATGAACCTGACAAGGAGTTGACTTCTTTAATTCAGATTGTAGCTGTGCTGATTTATCGGTTGCTACAAAAGGACAAAATATGGTATTGGGCCTAAGAGATGAAAATAAAAAGGTAGGTTTGTCGTTAGTTTTAAGTTATTCTTTCTTCAGTTGAAGAGTGTAATTGTGCCTACACTGGTTTCCTCTATCCCTAGTTTTGTCATATATAGCATCTGAAGACTCTGCAAGAAAATATAAAAGTTATTTATCTTCTGTGATCATTAAAATAGATGAACATGCATGCTTTAAAATTATTGGGGAAGTCTTTCTATAACATTGAAGATCTTCTCAAAATGCTACCTTCAAATAAATTAAAAAGCATGGTGTGTAAGAACTTAAGAAAAGGCCTCAAATGAGATCCACCTGTTGAACCAATCACCAGAGTTATATGAATCGCGATCAAGAGATTTAGAGCGTAACATGTCATCACCTGCATGGAAAAAAGGTATACCCTGCAATAAACGACAAATGTTCTTATGAGGAAAAACTTTTCTCTAAGCACATGAATAATCACTCATGCAAGTATTACAGTAAGTAAATTGGGCTTAAGGATGAGTGGCAACTCAATTAAGAGTGTAAATCATTGAATTAACAAACAGAAATCAGCCTTTGGGATATCCATTGTTCAAAATAGGAAGCCAACAAAATCATAATATCCTCGAGGCCTGTAAGCTGGAATAACCACTACACACACTATTTGCACTGATACAATCTACACCTTGTAGAATTATTCTACAACAATAACTATGGCAAGGCATAGTCAGGGTGACCATCTAACATATAAGCCTCTATGGAGTCATTTATGGTCATGTTCCATCCAAATGTTTATCATGCTTGATTCTTAAATGAAATTGGTCTCCTTTCTCTCTAAATGGATAGCTAATTTCAAGGTTGTTAATGTTCAAGGGTGTGGGTACAGGCATGTGATTTGATACCTAGATTTATATGGGTCTAGGGATGCATAACATACCTACAGACATACATTAATATTATACAAAAAAAGTATATCTTTGAAAAACAGATAAAACGTGAAACAGTAAAACTTAAAATGTAAAAGACCAATGTTATTGATTAAATAATGATATAATTCGCCATAGAACAAGATAGAAGATTCTGACCCAATCACAGTCATGACAACAACATTCCAATTTCAACATAATATAGATGAGCATAATATTCAATTATATCATCAAAATGTTTCTGTAAGATTCAAAACTTTAAAGGTCATAGCACAGAAAACAAGGTTAGATCACTCCATGCTCATCCTCAATCATGAAGCTCTCTAGGTACTCACTTCTATCAAACTCTATCTCATACATAAGGTTTGCAATTGTCATAAACTTAATAGGGCCTGTTACCCATCAAAAAGTGTAGCCCATAGGAGAAAAATTCCCCCCTCCTTTGACAGCCAGCGAGCCAGCCAGTAGCCCTATGATGGTCAGCACATAGCATTATGCTAGAGTTCTCCAACCATTGCCTAGGTAAGATCTAACTCCCATCTAGCATT
Source organism: Pinus albicaulis (assembly GCA_034641835.2). Classification (NCBI taxonomy): domain Eukaryota; kingdom Viridiplantae; phylum Streptophyta; class Pinopsida; order Pinales; family Pinaceae; genus Pinus; species Pinus albicaulis. The sequence goes on along the minus strand of CM076569.1, from coordinate 558,732,257 downwards.
CTTCTTAAAGGAAGGTGGTTCATCTCTCAACGGGTACTCTAACCATTCTTGCAATCATGTGCATTCATTTAAAGTTATGGGCATATTGATATGGATCATGGGGAAAAATGGATGATTGAAAAATCTCAAGTGTATCCTTGTTCCCAGACATCTCCTGAGAATTATTCTTTGACTCTACTCCAGTGGGAACCTCTATGATGCCTTAGGGTTTAGGAACGGTACCACTGGGGAGGCACTAACTGATATTGCTGTCCAAGGTAATCCATACTTAACACCTTCCATCTCTCTTGATTATCTACCTACATTCTTCAGGTCGGTAGTCATTGGTCATTGGGATTAGCACCCTATATCCACATCCATGAGTTAGGGCTCGAATACTTGGCCCCAAAGGTTGATGCAGCTGAAAGAAATTTAAAAGCATGTAAATCCACAATAAAAGAAATGTGAAATGCAAAAGATGCCTAGGGCAATATTTAGCATGTGGGAAAAAACCTAGCATGAGTTCTACCCCCCTCATTAGCCATCACCTAGTTCCTCAAGCAATTAATGCTTCATCTAAAGAAAGGAATTCTTGAATGCCCCAACCCTGAGAAATCGCTATATCTTAAAGGGGTATTGGAAAAACATAAAGCAAGCATGGGCTCCTAAGCTATGCACCAAATAAAGGCAAATCATTAAAGTAAAAGGTGCACCAGAGGGGTGAAAATGCAAGCCAAGGAAAGGGGTAATTCATGCCACTACGATTCGTCCCTCACATAATTATACTTAGGATGTTGGATCCCCATTAGTAGGTCTCATGGTTGTGGCACCTTCCTTTAAGTCTTGCCCACTCCATGACCGCCATTAGCACACACACCTATAGATTGATGGGCTAACCTAGGACATGTCACTCCTCTTGGGGGGCAAAAGCACCTAATAGGGTTGTTGACCTAATCACCCCTAACATTGTGAGGTAACTTGTTTATAGGTCATGATCTGGTTAAACATTTAAAGGAAATTTTTGTGTGAAGTATTTTTGTGCCCCTAACATTAGATATGGTTCACCATGATGCTTTAATGGTTGTGTCCCTAAAGAAGTTGATCTCACTTGATCTAGAGAGATTTTGTTTAGGTTGAGTCATATATGCAATATGGATCCCTTAAGGGATGGTTTGATTCTTCTTTAGCACCTTCTAGTGGGTAGTTTTCCCCTTTCTAAGAGTAGACCTAACTTTATGGCTTTAACATTGGCCCTCTAGAGATAAGCATTCGGCCTTAAGCAAATTCCACATGATACTACACTTCTTGATGAGCCTCTAGATGCTAAAATGCTACGCTTGAAATCTTGGGCATCAGATTGAGATGACTTAGGAGGGCTACCACATCCCTCTTTGATGCCATTGCTTGCCCTTAGAGCTGCCACACCACTCCCACATGCATGAAAAGGGTGACATAGGGCCTCTCTTGGATGGAATCATGGTAGAGGAGGCACCTTTTGGAGATGTGCACATGCACTTAGGGATTTTCTTGGGTTAGGAGCACTCTTAGACACTTTCCTTAGTTCTTTTATGCCTTGTTGCCTATTTTGGAGGATGGCGCCATGGTTGAGACCACTTTTCTCCCACACATGTGGTTTACTTTTGGTATTTTTTATGTTTTAAAACTATTTCAAGGTCAACTTGTGACCTTTGACCTAGTTGAATGCTCAAGTAAACTTTTTTAGGACTTTTTCTTGCAAAATTAGTGAAATAAGGGTTGGTTACCCTCATATAAGTAGAGGGGAGTCTTGTTCACTTATTCATCATCATTCATCATCACACTTCTCTCTCTTTGGAAGTGTGCATTAGCTTTTTGTCTCTTTTCTACTTGGCCCCAATGTGAGCCTATGGTGTTAATTTCTCTTGGAGAAGGACTTTTGCTTGAGGATGATTTCTTGGGATTCATTGAAGAGATTCTTGTGGAAACTTTATTGGTTTGTTTATTATCTTCTATATATTGCATGCTATTTATGCGAATTAGGGTTTTTATGTGTGCCATGGTTAAAAATGTTTATATTCATCTTGAAATCTTGATTCTCTATGCAATGCAAAATTGTTTTCCTTGAATCCTTCAACTTTTCAAGAGAACTTTGAGTTGCGCATCTCTTGAATTTAAAACCTCCCTATTAAGGAAGCCACTAGGGTTTGTAAGAAGATGCTTTAGCCCTCTCACCCTCTTCATCAAGGTCATCTCCATTGAATTTGCACTAGGTAACTCCATTGCCCATTTAGATCAAGGCACTAGTCTAGGTGGTGGTGATCAATCTCTCTACTTTAACTATTTTCTCTCTCCTCTCTAAATTTTAGATATCGAGGATTAGTGTCAAGGGTGTCTTGAATGTGTTGTCGCCCTGTTTGTAGGGATTGCATTAAATACTGATAAAAAGATAAATATAACATTTATTGCATTGTAGAACCCTATTTCTAGGGCTGACATCATCATGATATTGTTGTTTTATGGATGTTTTGTTGATTTTTTAGGATTTCCTAGACTGATAATTACTTTCAATGATTTATTCATTGTTTATCTCGTGTCACTTCTTCATTAAGCAATTATCCATAGAAAATATTCAACAATAAAGACAATAATGACAATAGAATCATGAAGAGACAACCAAACATAAGAGACAAAAAATTTATCTTGGGAAGACGCTAACCAGGGAAAAACCTAATAACCTTTTCTGAAAGAAATAGTCCAATTCAACAAGAGATATAATCTAAACTTTCCGGTCGAATAAAGTCAAACTCACCAGTAACCAAACACAGGTCAAACATAGTCAAACTATGATAAATTCGTCCAACTAAGATAGCCTTAGAAATTTGGTCAACCTGACGTCAGAATTCGATCACTATTCCTGAGAGAATATTGGCCTTCCTCGAAAAATTTCAATCTTCCTCAGAAGAAACTTTGGTTTGCCTTAGATGACTTCGGTCTGTTACATCAGTGAACTCCCACTTGTGAATAGAAGATGAGTAAATGATCCAAATTTCTTTTGAGGAGTAGGATGAGTTGCCTTTATATAGTGGTTGAATGCCCAACGCGATGTGACTGTTCCTTGAGCCGACTTGTACTTTTGGGGCTAGATGTCATGACCTTGGAGACAAATAATTTAAATTTCAAAATTCATTTTCCCTCTCTTGAAACCGACTTGAAAGTCACTTTCATATTTATCATTTTATTTTTATTTTGGAGAGATGGAACAAATTATGAAGACCGACCATAGCTACAAAAATTCAACACTCCCTCTTATCTAGGGAGGTACTCATAATTGACTTTTACAAATGTTCTCTTGTTGAAAAATTTCTCTATTCCAAGAAAAGGTTGAATGAGTTCAACTATGTTTATGAATCCATCCAACTCATGTTCTATACCATAACCATGTGGAAAGCATTTGGCATCAACAACATGCAAAGGGATCTAGTCACCCACTATTCACATACCATTTGAAAAAAGATCTAGTCACCCACTAGCCAAAAGAAGTAGAAATATGGTTAGAACCCTTTGACTGGGGGAAACAAGACTAGTCCTTAGGTCACCAATCTACCAAGTCGTCACTTGGAGTCATGTCAGGTACCCACCTAACCCATGGTGAAACCATGGGCCCATCTACCATTCCTACATGTCATCACATGCTATTGAATGGCAAAAACACTTGCCCGATGTGAAAATTTCATTTATTGCAATAACTGAAAAATATTCTTCTAACTGTAAATTTAATTATGCAGTTTATTTGCTACGGCAAACACTGAATAAAATCACAACTGCAATTTTCACAATAAAATTACTACGAAAAATAAAATACTGGAAACTAAGAGATTCTAGCACATACACAAGAATATTAACACGATTATTTTTGGATAAATGTCCCCGGAAAAACCCAACTTGGGAAAACCGATGTAGCGATAAGGGTTTTCTTATTGATCTTCAAAAACAAATCTGAGTACAAAAATTTTAGATGCTCTACCAACAATCTAAACTGAGGAAAATACTGAGAGAAATTTTATGAGAATTTTCTCACACTCCACCACAAATTTATGCCCTCGAGATGGACCCTCTGCCTTCACGTTCGAGGCTATGTGTCACTCTCTACGCAGAGCTCCTGTGGAATTCACTCTTCCTCACTCTGCCTCTTCTAGAATCTGGAAGTCTTCCTCTTGGAATTATGCTTCTCTCCTCTCTCACCTGCTACTCACCCTCTGGCTCTATCTTCTCTGCTGAATCACAAACACTGAGAAAATCGAACTGCCTGGGCAATTGAGTAACTGCATTGGTGTGTTCTCCATCTACCCATCAAATTCTTCTTATAATCTTTTGTTGAAGCACCAAAGACCAAGATTGAAACATAATCAATGGCCCAAATTAATTCCCTGTTGATCCATGTGAGTTTCTAGATGATTCTCACATTATATCAATTATTACTAATTAATTAACCATATTCCTAAGCTTAGACTTAAGAAATATTTAGAAATTGCTTAATAATCTAATTGAGACACTTCTATGTGGAATTTCTAGAAACATTTTCTAGGTTTTGGTGAACACATGTATTCTAGCCTCTCCACAAAATTTTGTGGCTAGAACACATTCAATGCTACAAAAACTAAAACTCCCTTTTAGTGAGGAATGTGATCTAGTGCTGCACCTGTTGCCACAACACCCTGTCTTTGCCTCATCCCTTGTCATGCTGTTGATGTCTGCCTACTGTTGCCCACCAACCACTATGCAACTTTGATATGAGCTGTATCTGTGCTACTGCTGACCCTGTTGAACTGCTGCCATCATTACATCTGCATTGCAACTCCCTCTCAACTATTGATGCTGCATCTGCAACTTTGAATCACCCAAGGTAACCTGTCCCTGCTACTGAAACAAGTTCTCCACCATACCCATCTGTTCCCTGAACTGGATGAACCAGGGTTGCGGGGAAGCTTCCCCCCCCTCGTTCCTGCTCCCAAAACGCGCTCCGTGTGGGAGCGTTTTGGGAGCGTTCGGAAACGCGCTCCCGAAAACACTTCCTGAGGGGAGCATTTTCGGGAGCGCGTTTCCGAACCTGTTAAAACGCTCCCTGCCTTTTCGGGAGCGTTTCCAGAAACGCTCGGGAGGAACGCTCCCTGAGCGCTTCTGGCGTTTTAAAAACGCTTCGGAAGCATTTTTTAAACGCCAGAAGCAGTCGGGGAGCGTTCGCTCCCAAACGCTTCCCGCTGGGCGGAAATTTTTTTCAATGAAAAAAACAATTTGTTTATAAGGGGGGGGGGGGGTTCATTTAGCTACTCTTTCCCTACGCGGACCCACGCATGGCCAGAAATGGGTTTAAGGGCTGATGTGGAGGTAAGGGAAGCATTGACATTTCATGGTAATGTTAAATTCTTAAAGTAAAAGGATTTTTAACATTACCATGAAATGACTCAGGATGTTTAAGAGTGGTTTTCTGTAATATTCCCAATTAGCCTTGCTAATTGGAATATTTCATTTTTGCTTTATTTTGCCGCTTTAGCTAGAAATAATAAATAAAGTGAGAAATAAGAGGGTCACCTCACTTTAGTCACCTCACTTTATAAATAAAGTGTTCTTTTCCTAGTAGATTGACGTTATAACTTAGAGAGGGGGCCTTGGGGGTCCACATGGGTATGATGGGGGAGGCATCAGGCTGACCCAAGGTAAACTGCGCAGGTCAAAGGAGAGTTAAGTTTTGGAGGGAGTTTGGCATTATAAAAGGAGAGGTTCTCACCTCATTTGGATCATTCATGATTTGATATTATTATTGAGAGCTAGACTTTGTCTGCTTCAGCACGCCGGTTGTTTAGTCGGTCTGCAGCACTGTTTAGTGCACGAGTGTCTCCGGTCGGAGATCTCACCCTTAGCCTCGGGGGACTTCGAGTGCCTGCCCTGGTAAGGTTTTTCTGGTTTCACCCTTAGCTTGGGGGACAGTGCCGCCTAGTAAAGGATGCATTACCGAGTACACTTTTTCAGTTTCGGTAGCAAAGTAGCGAGCGGTTCTGGTGCGGTTGGAAGGAAGAAAAAGCCCTCTTGTGGTACCACGCCGATTCGGAAGGAGGAAGGACGGCCCCATTCCAAGGAGGAGGAAGGGACGATCGGCACGGGAGAGTGAGGACTGTTCCGGGGAGGACGCAGTCCGGATACGACGGAAAACGCTGTCCGAGGAGGGAGGAAGGACGCGGTCGGTGCCGGCCAGAGGTAGGGACGGCCACATCCCGATTACGAGCGGGCGCGGATGCGAAGGCCATTGATGAATCCCGACCTCGGATAGGGTGTTTTGCGCTAACATGGGATCTGGTTTTGTGCGCGAGATCTGAAGGTGTAGCACTAGATCCAGCTTGGGAGATTGCAGATCTGAGGAGATATTGGCAGATCTAGCCTAGATCTGAAGAGATAACATCAGATCCAGCCTTGGAGGCACGGTCGAGATATTGTCGGGATCCGACGTAGATGCGAGAAGGTTCAATGGCGGTCCCGGAGAGTCTAGGAGGAGCCGCCGAATCGGGAGGGACGGGGACTCCGTCGATCGGGAGGCTTCAGATCCAGCAGATCTGAGCATTCAGGAGGCAGATCCACCAGGTAGGACGCTGATATGAGGAGCAGGCTTGTGTGAGGTGGGCTCAACAGCGTTTTCTAGCATTCAGTAGCTGATCCATCTGTCTGGAGGTTTGGGTGATCAGTTCTTTATTTGTTTCTGCGCTGTCACTAGCAGAGACAGCGTTTTCCATTGGTGAGGGTTTGGAGTTTGAGATCAGCTGTTTCCAGTCTTCAGCTCATAGCACCAGCGCAGTCCAGCTTCAGTCTTCAGAGCAGCTAGGACGCTGTCCTTGTTGCAGCCATTATTCTGTCTGAGAGGGTCTCCACTTGCCTAAGGCAAGGATAGGTGCACTTACTCTGATTTTCTTGTACTCCTCTCTATGTACTTTCAGATTAATAAAATGGCTCAGTTTTCTGGAATCCTATGTGCAATTGTTCAGTGATCTGGTTCAGCATTGTATTTTCTATATCTGTCTGGCAATTTTCTGTTTATTACTGGTTATTCCCCTTGGGGATATTACAGCTTCGACCACTATGGATTTCATATGGAGAAACTAGAATTTTAGGTTTCACTCAAAATTCACCAGACTTAATGGTTTTCAGGGTTTCATGGTTTGGGAATTTGCAATGTTTCCATTTGATTCTATCATGTGTAAGGGTATGATATTGGCATTTGATCAAGAGCATGAAGTCCTTTAAGAACCTTGATGTACCCTTCAATCAAAGGAAAACCACTGGTTAGGCATGCTAATCTTTTTCTATCGCATTTTAAGGTTGAGGAGATGAACCCTTCACTCAAACCAAAATCATTGGTTAGGCATGTTAAACTTTTTCAATTTCTATCATGTTATAAGGTTGAGCAATCCAAGTCTGAAGACTTTGAGCTAGATGATGTTTATGTATCTCTTGTTGATGATCCCATAATCCATTTCTAGTAGCGATGAATCAATGATGAGTTTCATGAGAGACCATGTTGCTTAGTGATTTGTAGTTTTGATGTCTATTTTTGCTACTACTACTACTACTAAAGTTGTAGAGGAGTTTTAGGAGTCCTCAAACTTTGAGCCATATTATTTATGTAGCTCATGTTGATGATCCCTTGTCTAGTAGTGGTGATGATTTTGATCATGATGAGGAGTGATCATGTTGTTGATCACTAATATGTAGTCTTGTATTAGGCCAAAGGCCTCATAGCTTGTAGCATTGTTTTTGGACTTTATGGGCCATTTGGAGCCTCATTGCTTATGTATTTTTCGATGATATGTATTGCACTCGGTGCCATTTTGATATATTCACTTTTGCATGGTATATAAATGAGCAAACTTTGCATATTTTGTCTCTATTGGCTTGGAATCATGGTTGCAAATCTTAAAAATAGTTTTTTTTATTAAAAAATAATTATTTAATGTATTTTTTTAAAAACCGGTTCATTGAGATCTGACGGCTTCCGGTTAGACCGGTTCCGATTAGAAACCCAGTTCATTAGGTCCACCGGTTCCGGTTTTAATAACTATGCTCACACAAATCCAGAAGTACAAGAGGGGTACATGAAGGCATTGGACAAGTTGGTACCTGACAGGGAAGAGTGTGCTAGATTGCGCCTTGAATTAGGCAAATACTTCAGTTGCATTGCTAACTTTGGTTCTTTCCATGCAATGGAAGACAGGGACAGATTTGATGCTCTCACATGGTGGGAAGCATATGGCGGCATGGGACTTCTGCCAAAGTTGGCTAAAAAAGTTCTCTCACAAGTTGTGAACACTTCTTCTGCAGAGAGGTGTTGGAGCACCTACAGCTTTATACACAATGTGAGAAGAAACAGGCTGAATGAAAACCGAGCTAAAAGCTTGGTTTATGTGCATTATAACTTGAGGTTGTTGAGCCATTACTGTGATCGGGCAAATGAGGATCAATCATACAGAGTCTAGGACAACAACCCAGAGGATGATAATTTGGAGGACGGCACGGTACATATGGAAGAATTGGAAGCAGAACTTTTTAGGGATGATGATGAAGCATCAACAGCACCGCCACACACAGGGCCAGTCCCACCATCTACTGGTAGCAGTGCGGGTGCCAGTGCCAGTGCCAGTTCTCGATATCACACTATTGTTCCTTTGCAGATCCAGCCTCCACCTTCTAGTCATGGTCGTGGTACTCCTGAGAGTACTAGAAGACCACCATTTCCTCGTGGCTCGCACAAATTAGATTTGTTGTTTACTAGTCTTTTCTATTTGTTGTTACGGTTGAAACTTGACTCTTTCATATATTTAATGACAATTTAAGTTTGAAGTTGGCATTTATAAGTTTACAAGTCATTATGAATTATGAATATGATGCTTCATGAAAGTTATATGGTGATCAATGAATCAATGTTGATAAATGTTATATATTGAATTTTGAAATCAATGAATCAATGATGATAAATGTTATATATCAATGATGATAAATGTATATTGAATTTTGAAATCAATGAATCAATGATGATAAATGTTAGATATTGAAATTTAAAATCAATGATGATAAATGTTATATATCAATGATGATAAATGTTATATATTGAATTTTGAAAGCTTGAAACCTTCAGATTGATGATTCGCGAGACTCAAGAGTCAATATGTTGTATGCTTCCAACTTGTGGGCGTGGTTGATGAAGATTATAACTTTTAGATGATTGATGTTATATGATTCAATCTATGTTTTTATGTTTTTTATGTCTAATTCATCATTCTACATGTTTTTGTTGACATATATGCATCAAAATATAAAAAATATAAATATATATATATGTATATATAAACGCTCCTGAAAACGCTCCGGACCGGAAGCTTCTAAAAATGGCGCTCCGCGCTCCCGCTCCCGCTCCCAAGTAACCTTGGGACGAACAGGACGAACTTAGCTCTCCCTAGAGCTTTTGTGAGTATGTGAGGATGTCCGCCACCCGTTCTCCTGTTTCTCCCGTGGGAACATATTGTAGCCGGGATCGCCCACGTTGTACATACCGATGAAATGGCATCTAATATCTATGTGCTTTGAGCTTTATGCAACTATGAATATCACAGTAGACGCTGGTCGCTTCCATCCTCTACCTGAACAAGCTTACTAGCAACTTCCTAAGCCATATAGCTTTGCACGTAATTGTGCTGGCTGCCATATACTTTGCTTCTATAGAGCTCAGTTTTTCTGACTTCTGCTTCCTGCTACACCAAGAAACCATCCCTGATCCAACACTGAAGCAATACCCAGAGGTACTTTTCCTGTCCACTGAACTGCTTGCCAAATTTGCATCTATAAATCCATATAGTTTGACGTCTTCCCCTTGAGTATACCTCAACCCATGCTCGACTGTGCCGTGCACATACCTCAGAATATTCCTCGCTCCTGCCGTGCACATAACTTAGAATGAGTTGTCTATACAAGGTGGGGTCGACATCCTTGTCATGCGATGCATCTATATTCTTCCAATTTGTGATCATGGGCGTAGTCATGGGTCTGCAAACCTGCATTCTAGACCTCTTCAGAATATTTGTAGCGTATCTTCCTCGTCCAAGGAAGATCTTGTTGAGATTTTGTATAGTTGGTGTAGCATCGGGTGTGCTCTAGCCCTAAAATTTTGTGGAGGGGCTAGGACACACTTGATCTCCAAAACCCAGAAAGGGATTTAAGAAATTTCAGTTGGTGTTCAAGTTATTCAAATAATTAATTATTTTAATGGATTTCCTAAGTGTAAACTTAGGAAAATAAAACAATTGGAGTGAATTAATTAACACATGTGCTAAAATTGTCTTAAGTCACATGGATCAAGCAATATTTTAATCTCAGCTGTTGATGAATGATTTAATCTTGGTCGTTGAAGGGTTCAACGAAAAGTATAAGAGAAAGGCTTGAGGGTTAGTTGGAGAGATACACGGTTGCAGAACTGAGAAATAGATCTGGAATTCTAGGGCGGGTTTGCTAAGAATTTTCGGAGGAATTTTCTGCAGTGAGGGGTAGTATTGGCCAAGGGAATGATTTGATTCTGGGGCTAAGAGTCAGTAAGAGGCATAGGAGCAACAACAAGGGCAGTGTAGAGAAGCCGCTATGCAGGTGCTACGCAGGACAATGCTGAGGCACCAGAGGGCTTCATAATTTACGCAGAGGGTCTCCAGGGCAAGCATAAGGCATGCGTCACCCTTCCAGGGGTTACGCAATCCCTCTCTGGGCAGCGCAGTGGCATTCTGAGGCTAGCAGGGCTTACGCTGGGGCTTCTGGGGTAGCACTAAGGGTTTCTAGGGCCAAATCCGAGCTAAGTCTTGTAAATCTCGTTTGAGGGTGTGGATCAGTCAGATATTTGGCACTAAAACTTCAGGTTAGCTGCAGATTTCATTTCTTTTATCCTCTATCGGGTTTTCCAGATCCAGAACACGTATTTATTGTACTCAGAATTGCTTAATAATAAACCCTCATATCTGCTGCACTGATTTTCCCGCTTTGGGTTTTTCTAGGGACTTATGTCCAAAAATCCATGTGTCACTTTGTTGCATGAGCATATTATTCAGTAAATGATCTGCATGTGTAGGCTACAGTTGTGTTTAATTCGGTATTTTCTAAATCTAATTTTTGAAAATAACTTGTATTAATTAAATCAAGTAGGAGGAATAAACCAATACGCTGCAGTAGAATTTTCACATGGTATCAGAGAAATAGCAGATCAAGTTGAATCTCCTCTAATCAGTTGAAGAAATATTGTAGAAGAAGCAGTAGATCCAGAAAGGGCATCTTGACCGCAGGAGAACGCAGATCCAAAAGAGGACAACGTTGAAGCTGCAGAAGGCCTTCAGGCTTACGCAGACCCTTCCCAGGGCAGCGTAAGGAATACGTCACCCAGTCTGGGGTTACACAGTCCACTTTTGAGCAACGCTGAGGCTACGCTGGGCCAGTCAGGGAGATGCAGTCCAGTCACTTCTCCAGTTGTAGAAGAATTTTGCCAAGATCCGAAAGCAATGCTTCAGATCTTCAGCAACGCTGGTGGGCTAGAGATTCTGCAGGTGCAAAATTGTGCCTAGCTAAGGCAACAAAATCGGGAGGAAGATAGTTACTTAGTAGATCTGAGCCAAACATATCTGAGATTCGATCAGGAGGATCAGAGAGTACTATCTGTTTGTGTTTTGGTGGAAGATTTCCAGGAGGGAAATCAGTCTTCAGCAGAAGCAGCTACTAGAGGTTTTCTAGTCACCAAGAAACTCAGATCCAGAGGGAGAAGTACTGTTTCTGTCAAACCTGAGGAAAGATGGCTTGATATGGACTGAGGAGATAGATTGGACAACATGTCCAACTATGTTATCTGGAGGGCCAGAATCCTCTCAGTTCTAGATGAGTATGGTCTCAAAGAGCATGCAGAGAAGGTCCTTGCGATACCAACTGATGTAGATCCTCTCAAGAAGTATGAAGAAAATCAAGCGTGGACGAAGCGTTTGATCATAGACGGAGTGAAGGACCATGTTATACCTCATATTGCTGGGAAGACTACAACAAATGACATAAGGGTAACCTTGGACATGATGTACCAAGGAGGCTCCATACAAAGAAGAATGCTTCTGGAGAACCAGATGCGGTTGTTCCAAATGATGAAGGGTGAAGAGATAGATCCATTCCTCTTCAGGCAGGCCATCCGAGATCAGCTGGTTGGCATTGGTGCTACTCCAGATGAGGGGCTCTTAGTGAGGACTGCTCTGAATGTAGTCTTGGAAGATTGGGAAACGTTTGTCTAGAGCATTTTGGGAAGGGCAGCATTACCATCTTGGGCTGACATGTGGGCTATCCTCTGCCAAGAGGAAATCAGGAGGGTCACCAAGCGTCAGAATATCGGTGGAGGAAGCGGAAAGGCCAAAGTCAAGGAAGAGGAGGATGCAACCCTTGCATCAAGGGAAAAGAAACAGCAAGGGAAGAAGAAGGACCTTTCCAAGGTCAGAGGCTTTAACTGTGGTGATCTTGGACATTTCGCTAGTAGTTGTCCTAAGAAGGACAAAGGCTCTTTTGATTCCAAGGCTGCGGCAACAAAGGATGATGGCTCTGATGATGATGCAACCATGAGTGCTCATGTGCCTCGAGAGAAGAGGTGGGGTGACATGGATCTGTAGAGCATCTATAGATGATGGCAGGATCCTAGGGTTATCCCTACTCTTGGATCACATACGAGCTACAGAAGCCTTAAGACGGTAGCGGGATGAGTCGGGAGATGGTTGTAGGAGGCCACATTGAAGCAGAAGAGGGAGTTGAAGAGCTGAAGAGGAGAAACGTAATGCAGAGGCAGCAGCAGCTTGAAGGCAATAACGTAGAGGAGCTGATGGGACTTCAGCAACGCAGAGAAGTTGTGCTCACGCAGTGCAATGTTGCAGCATGACAGTGTTTCCAGGAGGACAGCGTAAATCAGCATCCACGGAGCTTCCACTGTGGAGGGCAACTTGACTTATCTGTCAAACAGTTGGGCAGAGTCTTTCAGTTGCTTACTTCTCAGCAATTGAGTTGCAGTGCAACAGTTAGTAGTGGCAGTGCTATGGGCAACATGACGTAGCAATTTGAGAGGGAACTGCAGTACAAATGTGGCAGTGTTAGTGGCAGTGGCAAGGGCAACAGTACAGAGAGCAGCAATGCAGTGGATGGAGGGCAACAGGCCAAGCAGTGGCAGTGCTATGGGCAACGTGATGTAGCAATTTGAGAGGGAACTGCAGTACAAATGTGGCAGTGGCAAGGGTAGCAGTACAGAGAGCAGCAGTGCAATGGATGGAGGGCAACAGGCCAAGCATCAGCAGCACAGAGTCCAGCTTCAAGATATTGTAGTGCATGGTGTGGATGCATTGCTAGAGTACACTTTCTTAGAGCACACTCTTTGCTAAGAGGGAGTGTTGAGATTTTGTATAGTTGGTGTAGCATCGGGTGTGCTCTAGCCCTGAAAGATCTCCAAAACCCATAAAGGGATTTGAGAAATTTCAATTGGTGTTCAAGTTATTCAAATAGTTAATTATTTTAATGAATTTCCTAAGTCTAAACTTAGGAAAATAAAATAATTAAAGTGAAAATTAACACGTGCTGAAATGTCTTAAGTCACATGGATCAAATAGTCTTTTAATCTCAACCATTGATGAATGATTTAATCTCGGTCGTTGAAGGGTTCAACGAAAAGTATAAGAGAAAGGCTTGAGGGTCAGTTGGAAAGACACACATTTGCAGAATTGAGGAACAGATTTGGAATTCTAGGGCAAGTTTGCTAAGAACCTCCGTAGGAATTTCCTGCAGTGCGGGGTAGTATTGGATAAGGGAATGATCTGATTCCGGGGCCAAGAGTCAGTAAGAGGCAGAGGAGCAGCAACAAGGACAACGCAGAGAAGCAGAGCAACCGCTACACAGGTGCTACGCAGGACGACGATGAGGCACCAGAGGGCTTCAGAATTTACGCAGAGGGTCTCCAGGGCTAGCGTAAGGCCTGCGTCACCCTTCTAGGGGTTACGCAGTGGCATTTTGAGGCTAGCAAGGCTAACACTTGGGCTTCAGGGGCAGCGCTGAGGGTTTCTAGGGCCAGATCCGGGTTGAGTCTTGTAAATACCGTTTGAGGGTGTGGATTAGTCAAATATTTGGCACTAGAACTTCAGGTTAGCTGCAGATTTGATTTCTTTTATCCTCTGTTGGGTTTTCCAAATTTGGAACCCAAATTTACTGTACTTAGAACTACTTAATAATAAACCCTCATATCTGTTGCAACGGTTTTCCCGCTTTGGGTTTTTCCGGTGATTTATGTCCAAAAATCCATGTGTCACTTTGTTGCATGAGCGTATTATTCAGTAAATGATCTGCATGTGTAGGCTATAGTTTTGTTTATTTTGGTATTTTCTGAATCTAATTTCTGAAAATAACTTGTATTAATTAAATCAAGTAGGAGGAATAATCCAATACACTGCAGTAGAATTTTCATAGATCTCCCCATTCTTTTACCATACTTTAAACCCGAGAAAATAGTGCGTCAAACCCAAATCCTTCATGTCAAACTCTACTTCTAGGTTCCTCTTGCAGTCTTCTATCAGCCCTGATGATCCTGTCAGAAAGATATCATCCATATACAAAACTAGAATGGGTGGCTCACCTTCTACCATCAAATAGTAGAGGTTGGGATCTGCATCTCTCTTGGCGAATCCCATCTTTTGCAAGTAATTGTCAATCCGACCATACCAAGCCCTTGGAGCCTGCATGAGCCCGTATAGAGCTTTCTTTAATATGCACACATGAGTGCGCCTCTCATGAGTTTCGAAGCCCTCTGTCTGTTCTATGTACACATCTTCCTCTATCACCCCGTTCAAGAATGTTGTCTTGGCATCCATCTAGTGAATCTGCCATCCCATCTGAGCTGCTAGAGATATAACTGACCTGATAGAAGTGTACCTGGAAACTGGGGCGAAAGTTTCCTCGTAATCTATTCCTTCTTTCTGTGCATACCCCTTTTCCACGAACCCAGCCTTGTACTTCTCCACACTGTTATCTACAACGTACTTGATCTTGTGGATCCACCTAGAACCTACAACTGATCTGTCTTCCGACCTTGGCACTACCTCCCAAACATCATTTGTCATGATAGAGCTATACTCTTCTACCATGGCATCTAGCCACACCTGATGTTGTGCGGCGTCCTGAAAGCTGGAAGGTTTTGCAACCTGAGCTACCAAAGCTTGATATATCTCAGGTTGTCGGCGCTGTCTTTTGTTCGTCCTAGGAGTTCCAATAAACTCCTCTGCATATCTCAATGTCTGACAAACTTCTCTGCTAGCTCTTCCACTAGAAGTTGGAGGTTCAACCAACTCCTCCCCCTGTTCCTGTTGCTCCGTCTGTTGAGAACTCCCCAAATCTCCTACCCATGAGGAAATACTAGTACTAGTCACAATACTTGATCCCTGTGACTGTCTTCCTGTTGGTCCCACTGTCTGCCCCTGCTATTAGAATAACAGATCTTCTGCTAACTAATTTTGATCACCTGTAGGCATCTCTCGGAATCTCCTAAAAGCTCGGTCCTCCATGAACTTTACGTCTTGTCTCACTACAATCTTCCTACTACTAGGAATGTAGATCCTCTATGCCTTTGAGGTTTCACTATATCCGATGAGAAACCCCTTCTCTGCACTCTGATCCAATTTGGTATGTTTTTCATCCGACACGTGGCAATAAGCCACACTATCAAAAATTTTCAAGTGACTAACTTCCGACTTCCTCCCTCTGAAGACTCCTTTTGGTGTTTTTGTCCCCAATGCTCTATGAGGAGTTCTGTTCTGAATATACACCGCCGTGTTACATGCCTCTGCCCATAAAAATATGGGCAAATACTGATCCCATAACATGGCCTTTGCAGCCCCAACTATAGTTTTGTTTTTTTGCTTCGCTACCCCATTCTGCTGAGGATTATATGGAGTTGTCCATTCTCTTCTGATGTCTTCCTTTGCACAAAAAACTATGAAGTTTTTATCAATGTATTCTCCACCATTATCTGAGTGAGGTACCTTGATCTTCTTCCATGTTGCATTCTCTACTAGAGTTTTAAACTCTTTGAATTGATCAAAGACCTCATCTTTGGTATTTAAGAAATAGATCTAGGTTTTTCTGGAATGATCATCAATGAAGGTGACGAAGTATTCGGTACCACCAAGAGCTCTAGTGGACATCAAGCCACAAATATCTGAATGTATAAGTCCTAACACGCCATCTACTCTGTTGTTACTTCTTGGGAATGTTGCCTTAGTATATTTCCCAAGTACGCATCCTCTGCACACATCATTGTGTTCCGTACTAATTTTTGGAACCCCTGTTACAGTTTCTCTGAGCATCTTGAGTGTTCCATGGTGTAGAGGTCCCATTCTCCTATGCCATAAGTCATTTAGCTCCTTCCCACTGCTACTGTCACTGCCTATTAGTGCCATTGGAGAGTTGAGCTACAACCTGTATAACCTGTTGCTTCGAGCTCCAATTTGTTTCACCTTTTTAAAGCTTGAGTGTTTGACAGACACATTCTTACCCATGAAGTGGACATCATGCCCCTTATCCTGCAACTGGGATACTGAAATTAGGTTCATACCCAATCATGGCACATGCAATACATTTCTGTCTCCTGACTCCCTCTGAAAATCTATGGTACCTCCCTACTGGAGTACATTTTGTTTTGTTTCCCATAGTAATTTGGAAGTCCAATTGCTACTCCTTGTAGCTAGAGAAATATTTTCAAACTCATATCATTAGAGGTGATGCTCCACTATCTATATGCCAGACACCTGGTGAAGTTGATCTTGACAAGCAAGCAAATTTTTCCTCCAATCTGGAAGAAAAATTTGAAGCTTCCTGACTGTTAATTTTGTCCATGGTCATGTTGAAGAATTTAGTGTGCTATTTCTCTTTCCTCCCAATGTTAATTCTGCTCTAGCAAACTGCTGCAAAACTACTGCGTCCAGCTAGATATCTCCTTTGCGAAAATACTGGGCTGCTCCCTCCACCTCTGGAGTTATTCAATCAGAAGAAATTGTTTTTTTTTTTTTTTGCTCTCAGAAAAAAACGATTCTCCTTGAGTGACTCAACCTTTTCTGCAAGGTGACTGCGCTGCCCTCTAGGGTTTCGATCTACAGCTCAAACTAAACAACACGCCTCCTTTTGTATTTGCTACCAAGCTCTTTGGCTAATCATATCTGCTCTGATACCATGTGAAATTTCATCTATTGCAGCAATTGGAAAATACTCTTCTAACTGTAAATTTAATTATCCAGTTTATTTGCTACGACAAACAAAAAATAAAATCACAACTGCAATTTTCACAATAAAATTACTGCAAAAAATATAACACTGGAAAGTAAGAAATTCTAGCGCACACAAGAATATTAACACAGTTGCTTTTGGACAAATGTCCCCGGAAAAACCCAACTTGGGAAAACCAGTGCAACAGATGAGGGTTTTCTTATTGATCTTCAGCAGCAAACCTGAGTACAAAAATTTTAGATGCTCTATAGGAAATCTAAACTGAGGAAAATACTAAGAAAACTTTTGTCAGAATTTTCTCACACCCCATTGCAAATTTTGCCCACGAGATTGACCCTCTTCCTTCACGCTGGAGCCTCTGCATCACTCTCTTAGTAGAGCTTCTCTGGAATTTTCTCTTCCTCACTCTACCTCTTCTAGAATCCGGAAATCTTCCTCCTGGAACTTTTTTGCTCTCCTCCCTCACTTGCTACTCACCCTCTGGCTCTATCTTCTCTACTGAATCATAGCCATTGAGAAAATCGAACTGCCCAGACTGCACTGGTGTGTTCTCCATCTACCCATCAACTTCTTATAATATTTTCTTAGAGCACCAATGACCAAGATTAAAACATAATTGATGGCCCAGATTAATTCCCTGTTGATCCATGTGAGTTTCTAGATGATTCTCACTTTATCTCAATTAATACTGATTAATTAACCATATTCCCTAAGTTTAGACTTAGGAAATATTTAAAAATTGGTTAATAATCTAATTAAGACACTTCTAGGTGGAATTTCGAGAAACGAGTTCTAGGTTTTGGAGAACTCATTTATTCTAGCCTCTCCACAAACTTTCATGGCTAGAACATATTATATACTACAAAATCTAACACCCGATGCTATAAGACACTCAACCCACTAGCCAAAACCCATGGCAATATGGTCAAAACCCATTAAATGGGGGAGCACTATGGGCCTTGATGCTACCTGCGCCAATCTCCCCAGACATATTACATGGCTCCTGATCAAAACCCATGACCTAGGGAGAATATCCGCCCCATAATGCTACAACATCAACACTCCCTTTTTAACCAAGGGAAACATTCTCAGCCACTCCAAGATTTGTTGATTTGGGTAGCATCGGATGTGCTCTAAATATCAAATTTGGCAGGGAAACTTAGACACATGTATTCCAGAGAATCCAGAAACCATTTGTGAAAATTCCACTCATAATGAGTTTTATTAAAATAGACAATTATTTTTAAAGGGACCCTAAGTCTAAACTTAGAAAAATAAATTAATTAAAGGGTATTAATAAAACAGAGTGTGAATGTTCTAGAAAGAGCGGAGATCAAGTCAAAAGTTAATCTTAGCTGTTGATTAGAGATTTAATCTCGACTGTTGAAGTTTCAACGAGAAGATTATAAGGACTTGAATGGTCATATGGAAAATACACTGAGAGAGTCAAAGGATCAAGAGATCAAAATTCTTTAGTGAGCAGTGCTTAGGGGGAAGACCGATCAAGAGATTCTTTGCAGAGAGGGGCAATAATTTTGGTTGGAAGAATTCCTGATCCAGAGAATGCATAGCAAAGGAGATAGTAGAAGCCACAGAGGCAGTGCAGAGGCAGTGACGCAGAGGTTATGCAGAGCCTGAGACGGATTCTGTTTTCTGTTGAGGAGGCAGCGTTGGGTCAGTGCTAGATCTCAAAGAGACTTTCCAAAGGCCAGAAGGCCCCAATTTCCAACCAATAGAGACAGAGGGCAGCCAGAACTGTGACACAGAGACTGTGTAGAGTGATGCAGTCACTACACAAAGGCAATGCAGAGCAACTCCTTTTGGGTGCAGGTCAATGCCGGGTTCTCGTGGAGGAGTGAGGTTTGTCTCACAAGATTTTAATTGTCAGTTTCTCTGCATTATTTGACAGATTCGTAAATCAAAGAATGGTATCAAAAGAATCATCCATCAAATCAAATCATTGGGGATCTCAATAAAGGAATAGGAACTAGAAGAAATCAACAACTTCGTGTACCACAACAAGCCCATCTTGCTCTCTTAGCTACATTTGAGACAAACAATTTTGAAGAAGCCATTCAAGATGAATATTGGGTAGCTGCTATGAATGAAGAATTGGATCAAATTGAGAAGAATGACACCTTGTAATTGGTCCCATGGCCAAAAGAAAAAAAATGTCATTGGGACAAAATGGGTTTTCAGGAACAAGTTAAATGAGGATGGACAGGTTACCAAGAATATGGCAAGGTTGGTTTGCAAAGGATATGCACAAGCCAAATGAATTGATTTTGAAGAAACATTTGCTCCTATTGCTAGAATGGAAGCTATCAGGATGTTCTTGGCCTATGCATGTTCAAGAAAGATCAAAGTTTATCAAATGGACGTGAAATCAACGTTTCTAAATGGAGAATTAGAAGAAGTATATATAGAACAACCAGAGGGAATTTTGCTCACGGACAAGAAAGATTATGTTTGCAGGTTAAAGAAGGCGTTGTATCTTGTATGGTCTCAAACAGGCACCCAGAGCATAGTATGCTCGTCTTGAAAAGTATTTGCAACAACAAGGATTCAAGGGAAGTGTGGATAGCAATCTTTATGTAAGGATTGAAATTGATAGTCTAACGATTATTGAAGTGTATGTGGATGATATAATCTTTGGGAGTGATGATGACAAGTAAAATGTTTGCTACAAATATGCAAAGTGAGTTCATGTTCATTTTGGAAAACTAGGTCCAAACTCCATGTTGCATTGCTCATATGATGGAGATGCCATTTTTATTGGATTCCTCTTTCGAAGAGGTGCAAGATTGATCAAAAGATCATCTTGTTTGGATGAGCAGAACTTATATTTTGAATTTATTTTCCACACGTGTAAATTGTCAAGGTCGGCCAAAATTGTAATGTAGGCTCACAAGCCCCAACAATTGTGTCACACCCCCACAGTCATGGGTATAAATTGGAGAGACATGATGCTCATTTCATCATTCAATCATCTCACACATCTCTCTCATCTGATTGGTTCATACAACCTTGAAGAGGCTTCTCTCTCTCTCTCCCACGTGTGAATCTGGAAGCTAAAATTTGTAGACTGTTTTAGGGAAAATATGGACAGCGTTGACCAGCATTGACTTTGGGTCAACCCTCGTTTGACTGCATTTTTTGCCCATAAATTCTAATCTTGGAAGGCCGCACTTGATGGCACAAAAACCGAGGTCAATCGTTGACCTTTGACCGCAGCGTTGATTGCAGTTGACTGGTTTTAACTGCAGGAAGTCTGACTTGTGTTGACAGTTTTCGAAGTTGATTTGTGGGGTGAGTGTGACACTGAAGGAAGGTTGACTTTGACCGAGTTTGACTGAGTTTGACTAAACCTATTTGGAGGTTGAAGCACTGGTTTGACCAGCAAAGTCTTTGTTGGCTAGGGCATCCTGTTGACTGCTGTAACAAACATTTTTCTCTATCTTTGCTGAATAAGAAGAATTACAAATTCTTGCATCTTGTATTGGCTTGTCTTCTGTTGATCTATTTTATGTTCTATCAGCATTTACTTTCAATGATTATGTGATTGCTAATCTGAAATTGAATCGAGCTAATAAGAAGAAAGATTGAAGTAAACTGCATTAAGCATAGAACATACCATGGTTATCTAAAATTAACATGGTATCATAGTTGAGGTGAAGACAAAGCCCAAGCAAGTGTGAAAAGCAATCACCGAAGAAGTTGAATAATCAAGGACCGGGATCAATGGCCTCCTCATCATACAAGGATTTCAAATCTGATGATAAGCTGACTGACAAGTCTGATTATCATGCTTGGAAAATGTCTTTGGATTTGACATTGGAAGACCAAGATGTTATGGATTATGTACAGGGGAAGATCAATGAGCCTCCATCAAATGAACCTACTACCACTAAGACAAAGTACAAGAAAGGGGAAGTCAAGGCGAAGAAGATCATCAGGAATTCTATTCATAAGCACTTGGTTGCTTATATCTCTTGGATGGGCACATCTAAAGAGATGTATGATAAGTTGGTTAGCGTGTTCAGGGCTAGCAATGTTAATCAAATTCTATTTTTAAAGAACAAATTGAAGGAGATCAAGAAAGGCAAAGAAGAATCCATCCAATCATATTTCACGAGGCTCACTGAAATCAAGAATGATCTCTTAGCTATTGGAGAAGCCATAACTGGCCGAGAGCTCACTCTCATTGCTCTTGGAGGACTTCCCCGAGATTGGTATGTATTCAATACTACAATTCTTAATAATAATGTGATTCCTGCTTTTGATGAATTGTCGACGAGATGCACTCAAGAAGAGATAAGGATGATGGAGAGAGACAAACCCTCAAATGGGAATGGAAGTGACCCTATTGCCTTCTCCGCTCATGCAAAAAAGAGGAACAATGTTGGTCCGAGAAATCAAAATCATGGGAGAGCGGGTCCCAAAGGAGGAAGAAGAGGAAGATGTTACACTTGTAACAAGTTTGGTCACTATGCAAGAGAGTGCCCTAATAGAAGGGACTCTTCCGGAGATGATGACTACAACAACAACAACTTCGGGGGAAATGGAAATGCTGATAACAGCAATCACATAAATAGTTAAGTAAAATGCTGATAGAACATACCAGTGGATCTATAGAAGACAAACTAGAAACAGGAGAATGTGTTGGTGCGTTACGGCGATCAGCAGGATGCTTCAACCAGCAAAGTCTTCTTGGTCGGCCAACCCAAAATGTGTCACAACAGTCCTCAAATCAATTATCCAATCAACTCAAAGTCAACCCCAGAAAAGTCAACGCAGTCCAGAAAAAGTCAACTCAATGCAGCAACAAGAAAGTCAACACAGCTCCAACTTCGGTCAACCTTTTGACCTCGATTTTTGTGCCAATGAGTACGGCCTTCAAAAATCGAACTCTCCACAAAATTTCAGCTCAAACAGACCATGCGTTGACCAAAGTCAACGCTGGTCAAACTTGCCCAGAAACCCTAACTGCAGAAAATTTGCTGCGGTAAATTTCGTCCTTTAGCTGCAGTAGATTTCGTCCTTCTTCTCACGTGGGAGATGAAACTGCTTCTCAAATGCTTGTAGATAATGAGAAGTGTGTGGATGAGATGAGTGAAAAGCTCTCCAACGTTGACTGTATTTATATCCATCATTGAGGTGTGTGACACATCTGTTGGGGGTGTAAAACCTTAAGGCCGACTTGCACTTAAATTTATTATAAATAATAAATTCGAAATAAATGTTCTGCTCATCAGATTAAAATCAATTTTATATCGATTTTACACCTCTCCGAAAGAGGAATCCAATACAAATATTGGAATCTTCATCTGAGCATCACAAGATGGAGTTTAGACCTAGTTGTCCAAATTTAACACTCCCTCTCAACTAGGGAGAACTCCATCCACCGGTGCAATCAAACATCGTGCGTCATCCCGCCGTAACTTGCTTTGCTGGCCTCTTTATTTCAGAACAGAAGTGGGTCAGTCACAAAGACATCATCCCCTGGCTGACAAATTCAGCCCAGAGGTCCGAAACCTCTATCAGACTCACAAAGAGTCTCCAACCAACCCGAAGTTGGTTCATCTGACCTGAAGTCAGGCGGAGGTCCGAAACCTCACTATACTTGATCCCAGATCAAGTGGTTGGGCCGTGCCATCCTAGATAGAGAGTACGGCAATCTCTGATGCGTCCATCAGTCTTTGCTACTAGTCTCTAGCTTTTCCCATCTCATTGGCCAAATGACAGGTACTTCCCATGAGCCCTGAACTCAATGGGTAGGATGCATACGGGGCACAGATAATGAGAGGTGAACCAACTCAATAATCACAACGGTGGGGTCCAAGCACACCAACAGGTTTGGCAAGCCTAGCCTTGTGGTTGCTCATAGCTCCGAGAAGCTGTCCCCAAAGCCCCCCAGAGCTCCTCGAGCTCATCGTCCAACAGGACCCACATCATAGGGTCGTTCCACAATACCAAGTCTCTCACGGAAGGTTAGGAACTTGACCTTTCCCAGGGGCTTAGTGAGAATATCCGCGACCTGCTCATCAGTTCCTATATGATCGAGCCTTGCGGCGCCTCGTTGTACCATATCCCGGATGAAATGGTACCTGATATCAATATGCTTGGATCGATCGTGGAACACAGGATTCTCGGTCAAGCGAATCCCACTCTGGTTATCACAGAGTATCACGGTGGTATCTAGCACATGTCCAAATCGCTCACTAACGAGCTTTCGCAACCAAACTGCTTCACAACAGGCCATACTTGCTGCAATGTATTCGGCCTCTGCGGTGCTCAAAGCCACCGACTTTTGCTTCCTGCTCATCCATGAAATCGAAGCAGAACCAAGATTGAAGCAGCATCCCGATGTGCTCTGCGATCCACCACACTCCCGGCCAATCGGCATCAGTATATCCACGGAGTGTCACGCTCCCGGCAGTGTATCTCAGCCCATGGTTTATCGTGCCCCGAAGGTATCTCAGAAGATTCCTGGCACCAACCCAGTGAAAGTGATGAGGTTCAACCATCTATTGACTCAAAGTGTTCACTGCAAAACATATATCTGGACGGGTGTTCACTAAGAACATCAGGGCCCCTACGAGTTGACGATACTCAGTAGGATTAGCCAACACGGGCCCAGCAGCGCTGCCACTCAGCTTCTTGAAGTTGAGTTCCATTGGTGTTGACACAGACTTGCAGTCCACCATACCAAATCTTTCCAGAAGTTTCACAATGTATTTTCCTTGAGAAAGGAAAATCTCTCCAGGTCTCTGCCAGACCTCCAGGCCTAGGAAGTAGTGCATCAGTCCTAGGTCCTTCATCTCAAACTCAGCAGCGAGCTCCCTCTTGCATTGATGAATGAGAGGGTCAACGCTTGTCAGGAAGAGGTCGTCCACATACAGCACCAGAATGAGAGGCTTCCCCTGGACAACCTTGAAGTAAAGATTTGGATCAGCATTACTTCGAGTGAAGCCCAGCTTCATCAAGTAGCTATCTATCCTCTCGTACCAAGCTCTGGGTGCTTGCTTCAACCCATAAAGGGCTTTCTTCAACCTGCAGACATGAGTGTCCCGATCCTGAACTTCAAACCCCAGAGGTTGTTCTACATACACCTCTTCTTTTATTGCACCATGCAGAAAAGCGGTCTTGACATCCATCTGATGAAGACTCCATCCTTGCGTAGCAGCAAGGGCTATGATTGATCGAATGGTGGTATATCGTACCACAGGTGCAAATATGTCATCATAATCTATTCCTTCCTTTTGAGAGAAGCCACGGGCAACAAATCTTGCCTTGAACTTTTCAGCACTTCCATCAGATCCATGCTTGATCTTGTAGAGCCATTTCGCGGTGACAACTGATTTGTCCTTCGGTCTTGGAACCACATCCCATACATCATTCTTCATTATGGACTCATATTCTTCGTGCATAGCATCCTTCCAAACTTGATGCTTTACGGCTTCCTCAAAAGATCCAGGTTCAGATTGTACAATAGTACTCATGGCAGCTAGATACCCTTGGTATCTACACGGCTTCTTGCTTTCTCAGAATGTCCCCCTTGGGGCAGCATGACCCTCAGCATCTTCGAGGGTGTCCCTGAGCCATGATGGTCTCTTTCCCAGTGAAGGAGATGGATCAATAGGGTCCATTGGTCCTTCAATATCAGGCATTGTCTCATCCTGCGGTTCTTCTTGATTTCCAGGCCTTTCTTCATGATTTTCTCCAGATCTTGGAAGATCTACTACTTTCTTCAAGGAAGCATCTTCGTCAAAAGTGACATCATGGCTTATCTCTACTTCCCTTTGACCAGGTACATAGACTCTATATGCCTTAGAAGTCTCACTGTAGCCCACAAACATTCCTTTCTTCCTAGTAGCATCCAACTTACTTCTCTTTTCTTTCGGCACATGAAAATAGACAGGACATCCAAAAATTCTAAAATGTGAGACATCAGGTTTCTTACCAGAGAAAACCTCTTCGGGAGTTTTGGAGTCCAGAGCGGAATGAGGGCATCGGTTTTGAATGTACACAACAGTATTTGCAGCTTCTCCCCATAGAAACTTTGGTAGACCCTGGTCACATAGCATGGCACGGGCAGCTTCCACAATAGTCCTATTCTTGCGTTCAGCAACACCATTCTGCTCAGGAGTATATGCAGTGGTAGTCTCCCTCTTAATGCCAGCTTCTCTGCAAAAGTCTTTGAACTCATTTGACTCATATTCAGTGCCATTGTCAGTCCTCAAAATCTTGATCTTCTTTCCGATCATATTTTCCACCAAGGCTTTGAAGGTACGGAACCACATGAAAGCCTCATCCTTCTTCTTCAAGAAGTATATCCAGGTTTTGCGGGAGAAGTCATCAGTGAATGTCATATAGTAAGAACATCCTCCTAGGGATGTCACGGGTAGCATACCAGATAGATCAGAATGGACCAGTTGCAAAATATCAGATGTCTTTGTGACACTTGAGGGGAAAGGTCCCCTTGTATGCTTTCGTTCGGCACAACCCTTACATACACCTTCATGATTATTTCCAAAATCGAGCATCCCTGCCACCACCTTCCTTGCTTCGGGAAGGGCCTTGTAATGAAGGTGTCCAAACCTCCGGTGCCATAGTTCAGTTTGTCAGATAGTATCACATGTCATAGCTCCCAGTGGACTTCCTTCAACCTGGTAGAGTGTTCCAACTCTAAAACCAATCACGATAGCTTCCTTGAGATTCTTTTTCCACATGCGCACCTTTCCATCAATGAATGCCACATTGAAGCCTTTGTCTTCCATGGCTGATATAGACACAAGGTTCTTCTTCAATTTTGGTACATAGAGTACATCCTGCAAATGTAGGACTTGTCCTTGAGACAAGTGGAGGGTCACAGTCCCTGTCCCTCTCACGAGATATGTGGCATTATCTCCAAGGATAATTTCCAGATTGGTATCCTTCTCAACCATGTCAGAGAGTGCTTCCTTGAACCCAGTGATGTGTCTTGAGGCACCACTATCTATCAGCCAGACATCCATAGTGTCGGGCGGGGATGCAGCAGAGAGGGAAGATACAAGAATGTATTAATTTCTTTTATCAACAACATTTGACTCCTCATACCTGGAGTTTCTAGACCTTTTGAAAGGTTGATTGTTTCCGCCAGAGGGAGCCTTCCTCTTTCCTTTGGACCTGTCGTTTCTTTGATTTCCATTCCTCCAGTTGTTGTTGTTGTCATCACTATTGGCAGGATCCTTCTTGAAAGGACATTCTCTAGCATAGTGACCAGGCCTATGACAAGTGAAACACTTGCCCTTCTTTCCTTGGGCCCTTGCTCTTCCTTTGTTCTTAGGACCACCAGAGTTCTTCTTTCTAGAATGAGCAGCGTAGGCAACATTTTTGTCATTTTCGTATTCCTTCATTCTTGTCTCTTCTTGCATGCATCTTGACAGTAGCTCGTCAAAGTTAGGAATTGTACTATTATTGAGAATGGTAGTGTTGAATACTTGCCATTCATATGGGAGCCCTCCAAGTGCGGTGAGTACCATCTCACGATCGGCTATTGTCTCCCCAATAGCCAGCAGATTGTTCCTGATCTCGGTTAATTTCAGAAAGTATGTTTGGACAGACTCATCCCTGCCTTTTTTCAGATTCTTCAATTGATTCTTGAAGAATAGCACTTGGTTTGCATTGTTTACTTTGAACATTTGTATCAACTTATCATACATCTCCTTGGATGTGCCTAACTCAGATATGTAGGCAACCAGAGCTTTATGTATGGATTCCCTGATCATTAGCTTTGCTTTGATCTCCCCCTTCTTATACTTGGTTTTAGTAGCAGCGATAGCAGTGGATGGAGGTTCTTGTATCTTACCCAATACATAGTCCATGAGATCATGGCCTTCCAATTTGAGATCTAATATCATCTTCCAAGCATGGAAGTCATCCCTTCCAGTCAGCTTGTCATCCTCCTTGAAGCCATAACTTGTGGAACTCATTTTTCTCAGTTGGTGATTGCTATAAGTTAGGGCTTGTCTTCACCTCAGCTCTGATACCATGTAATTTTTTGTAGATGTTCTATGCTTGATGCAATTTTACTTTTATAACAGCAATCACATAAATAGTTAAGTAAAATGCTGATAGAACATACCAGTGGATCTATAGAAGACAAACTAGAAACAGGAGAATGTGTTGGTGCGTTACGGCGATCAGCAGGATGCTTCAACCAACAAAGTCTTCTTGGTCGGCCAACCCAAAATGTGTTACAACAGTCCTCAAATCAATTATCCAGTCAACCCCAAAAAAGTCAACGCAGTCCAGGAAAAAGTCAACACATGGCAGCAACAAGAAAGTCAACGCAGCTCCAACTTCGGTCAACTGTTTGACCTCGATTTTTGTGCCAATGAGTACGGCCTACAAAAATCGAACTCTCCACAAAATTTCAGCTCAAACGGACCATGCGTTGACCAAAGTCAACGCTGGTCAAACTTGCCCAGAAACCCTAACTGCGGAAAATTTGCTGCGGTAAATTTCGTCTTTTAGCTGCAGTAGATTTCGTCCTTCTTCTCACGTGGGAGATGAAACATTGAAACTGCTTCTCAAATGCTTGTAGATAATGAGAAGTGTGTGGATGAGATGAGTGAAAAGCTCTCCAACGTTGACTGTATTTATATCCATCATTGAGGTGTGTGACACATCTGTTGGGGGTGTGAAACCTTAAGGCTGAACTGCACTTAAATTTATTATAAATAATAAATTCAAAATAAATGTTCTGCTCATCAGATTAAAATTAATTTTATATCGATTTTACACCTCTCCGAAAGAGGAATCCAATACAAATATTGGAATCTTCATCTGAGCATCACAAGATGGAGTTTGGACCTAGTTGTCCAAATTTAACACAAAGGAACAACAGGTTCAAAGGAAGAGGAAGGCTCCCTCTGATCGAAGTGGAAATGGGAAACCTTTCAAAAGGTCAAGGAATTTCAGGTATGATGAATCTAATGTTGTTGATAGGAAAAATGAATATATTCTTATATCTGCCCTCTCTGCTGCATCTCCTTCTAATCACTGGATAATTGGTTGATTGATAGTGGTGCCTCAAGACACTTCACTAGATATAAGGAAGCCCTCTCTAATTTGATTGAAAAGGATACTAATTTGGAAATTATCCTTGGAGACAATGCCACCTATCCCATGAAAGGGACACGGACTGTGACCCTTCATCTATATCAAGGTCAAGTCCTTCGCTTGCAAGATGTGTTGTATGTACCTGACTTGAAGAAGAATCTAGTGTCTATCTCGGCAATGGAATACAAAGGATTCAAGGAGGCATTCATCGATGGAAAGGTACGCATTTGGAAGAGGAACATCAAAGAAGCGTTCACTCTTGGTTTTAGAGTTGATACATTCTATCAGGTTGGAGAAAGTCTGCTGGGGTCCATGACATGTGACACAACTCTTCAATCTGAGCTATGACACCGGAGGTTTGCACACCTTCATTTCAAAGCCCTTCCCGAAGCAAGGAAAATGTGACAGGGATCCCTGATTTCAAAGATGATCATGAAGGTGTATGTCAGGGTTGTGCCGAAGGAAAGCATACAAGGGGACCATTCCCCTCAAGTGTCACGAAGGCATTTGATATTTTGCAATTAATACATTATGATCTATCTGGTACGCTAACATCCTTGGGAGGATGCTTATATTATATCACTTTTATAGATGACTTCTCCCGCAAGACTTAGATATACTTTTTGAAGAAGACGGACAAAGCATTCAAGTGGTTTTGTACCTTCAAGGCCTTGGTTGAAAATCAAACAGGGAAGAAGATCAAAATTTTGAGGATCGATAATGGACCGAGTATGAGTCAAATGAATTCAATGACTATTGCAGGGAATCTGGCATTAAGAGGGAGACCACCACTATGTATACACTTGAACAAAATGGTGTCGTTGAAAGAAAGAATAGAACCATTTTGAAAGCTACCCGTGCCATTCTTTATGATCAAGGTCTTCCGAAGTTTCTATGGGGAGAAGCTGCCAACACCGATGTGTATGTTCAAAATAGATGCCCACATTCCGCACTGGACTCCAAAACTCTCGAGGAAGTCTTCTTTGGTAAGAAGCCCAATGTCTCTCATTTTAGAGTTTTTGGAAGTCCCGTTTATTTTCATGTGCCGAAAGAAAAGAGGAGCAAGATGGATGCTTCTGGGAAGAAGGGAATGCTTGTGGGCTACAATGAAACCTCGAAGGCATATAGAATCTATGTGCTTGGTCAAAGAGAAGTGGAGATATGCCATGATATCACCTTCGATGAAGATGTTGCCCTCAAGAAGGTTAGAAATCTTCCTATCTCAAAGGAAGACAAAGAAGAAGAAGAAGAAGAAGCTGGAAGGCAGGAAGAACTGAAGGTTGAACCGATGCCCGATGTTGAAGGTTCGATGGATCCTATAGATCCACCCTCTTCAAATAAAAGAAGATCTTCATGGCTAAGAGACACTCTCGAAGATGCCGAGAGACATATTGCTCCCAAGGGAACATTCCGAGAAAGTAAGAAGCCAAATAGGTACCAAGGGTACCTAGCAGCCATGTGTACTATTGTACAATCTGAGCCTGGAACTTTTGAAGAAGCCGTAAAGCATCAAATTTGGAAGGATGCTATGCACGAGGAATATGAATCGATCATGAGGAATGTTGTCTAGGATGTGGTCCCTAAACCAAAAGACAAATCTGTTGTCATCTCGAAATGGCTCTACAAGATCAAGCATGGCGCTGATGGAAGTTCTGAAAAGTATAGGGCAAGATTTGTTGCCTGAGGCTTCTCTCAAAAGGAAGACATAGATTATAATGATATATTTGTACCTGTTGCCCGCTATACAACCATCCGATCGATCATTTCCCTTGCTCCAACGCAAGGATGGATGTGAAGACTGCCTTTTTACATGGTTCAATCAAGGAAGAGGTCTATGTGGAACAACCTCTAGGGTTCGAAGTCCAAGATAGAGACACATATGTATGCAGGTTGAAGAAAGCCCTCTATGGGTTGAAGCAAGCCCCTAGGGCTTGGTATGAGAGGATCGATAGCTACTTGATGAAACTGGGCTTTACTTGAAGTGAAGCTGATCCAAACCTTTATTTTAAAGTTGATAATGACAAGCTTCTCATTCTATTTGTCTATGTGGACGATCTCTTCCTGATAGGTGCTGACCCTCTCATTCATCAATGTAAGAGGGAGCTAGCTTCCGAGTTCGAGATGAAAGACCTAGGACTGATGCACTATTCCCTAGGCTTGGAGGTCTGGCAAAAGCCAGGTGAGATTTTCCTTTCTCAAGGAAAATATGTCATAAAGCTGCTGGAGAGATTTGGGAAGGTGGACTGCAAGTCCGTGACTACTATGATGGAACTCAACTTTAAGAAGTTGTGTGGAAGTGCTGCTAGGGCCGAGTTGGGAAATCCCACCAAGTATCGTCAACTCGTGGGGGCCTTGATGTTCTTAGTGAACTCTTGTACGAAAATATGTTTTGCAGTGAACACATTAAGTCAATATATGGTCGAGCCTCATCACATTCACTGGATTGGTGCCAAGAATCTCTTGACATATCTTCGAGGCACAATCAACGATGGGCTGAGATACACTATTGGGAGTATGAGGCTCCATGGATATACCGATGCCAATTCGTCAGGCAGTGTGGTGGATCGTAAGAGCACATCTGGATGTTGCTTCACTCTTGGTTATGCTTCGATATCTTGGATGAGAAGGAAGCAGAAATCGGTTGCTTTGAGCACTGTCGAGGCCAAATACATTGCAGCGAGTATGGCCTGTTGTGAAGTTGTTTGGTAGAGAAAGCTCTTCAGTGAGTTGTTTGGACATATGTTGGATACCATCGTTATCCTTTGTGATAACCAAAGTGGGATTCATCTTTCTGAGAATCCCGTGTTCCACGACCACTCCAAGCATATTGATATTAGGTACCACTTAGTCTGGGACATGGTACAGTGAGGTGCCATAAAGCTCCATCACATTGGGACTGATGAGCATGTCACAGATATTCTCACGAAGCCCCTGGGGAAGGTCAAATTATTAACCTTCTATGAGAAGCTTTGTGTCGTGGACAGACCCTATCTAGAGGGTCTTGCCTGAGATGGAGCTCCAGGGGGCTTGGGGATAGTTTCTTGGAGCTATAAGCAACCACAGGGCGAGGTTTGCCTTACCTTGTTTGTGTATTTCTTCCCCACCGTTATGATATTGAGCTCGTTCACCCTCTCTTTAATCTATGCCCCACATGCATCCTACCCATGGAGTCTGGGACTCATGGGAAGTACCTCTCATTTGGCCAATGAGTTGGGAAATGAGGATAGAGATCGACAACATGACCGATGGACGCATCGGGGATTGTTGTACTCTCTATGTCTAGGATGGGATGTGTCCAACAACTTGATCTGGGATCAAGTCTGGATGAGGTTCTTACCTCTAAATTGGCTTCGGGTCAATATGTGGCTCACTCTTGAGTCTGGTTGAGGTTTTTACCTCTAGACTGACTTCGGGTCAGTGGAGAGTGATGTCTTTGTGACTCACTCTTGTTCGTTTGCAGAGAAGAGCCAACAAAGTAGTTACAGCAGGATGACATAGGATTGATTGCATGATGATATATGATAGTACATGATGGTACTGGATGACATGATTGCACAAGTGGACAAATGGAGTTCTCCCTAGTTGAGAGGGAGTATTAATTTTGGGTAACTAGGTCCAAACTCCATGTTGCATTGCTCATATGATGGAGATGAAATTTTTGTTGGATTCCCCTTTCGGAGAGCTGCAAGATTGAACTAAAGATCATCTTGTTTGTATTAGCAGAAATTATATTTTGAATTTATTTTCCACATGTGCAAATTGTCAAGGTCGGCGAGAATTGTAATGTAGGCTCACAAACCCCAACATATGTGTCACACCCCCACAGTCATGGATAAAAATTGGAGACATGATGCTCATTTCATAATTCAATCATCTCACACATCTCTCTCATTTGATTGGTTTGTACAACCTTGAAGAGGCTTCTCTCTCTCTCCCATGTGTGAATCTGGAAGCTGAAATCTGCGGACTGTTTTAGGGAAAATCTAGATAGCGTTGACTTTGGGTCAACCCTCCTCGTTTGACTGTGTTTTCTGCCCAAAAATTTCGATCTTGGAAGGCCGCACTTGATGGCACAAAAGCCGAGGTCAATTGTTGACCTTTGACCGTAGCATTCACTGGTTTTGGCCACAGGAAGTTTGAGTTGCGTTGACTATTTTGGAAGCTGATTTGTGGGGTGAGTGTGACACTGAAGGAAGGTTGACTTTGACCGAGTTTGACTGAACCTATTTGGAGGTTAAAGTGCTAGTTTGACCAGTAAAGTCTTTGTTGGCTAGGGCATCTTGTTGTCTGTTGTGACAAACATTTTTCTCTATCTTTGCTGAATAAGAATAATTACAAATTCTTGTCTTGTATTGGCTTGTCTTCTGTTGATCTATTTTATGTTCCATCACCATTTACTTTCAATGATTATGTGATTGCTAATCTGAAATTGAATCAGGGTAATAAGAAGAAAGATTGAAGTAAATTGCATTAAGCATAGAACATACCATGGTTATCTAAAATTAACAGTTCGAAATTTCACTACTTGGTCAGTTGACATACTTTTTGGGACTTCAGATATTTCAACTTGACAAAGGAATATTTATCTATCAAACCAAATCTATCAAAGAAATGTTGAAGAAATTTAAAATGGAAGATTGCAAGCCAGTTCTCACCCCAATGGTGATAGGTTGCAACTGTTGATTTATGGTAGCATCGGATGTGCTCTAGCCTTGTAATTTTGTATATAGGCTAGGACACATGTATTCCATAAAACCCAGATATGGTTTTAGAAAATTCCACTTAGAGATGGTTTAATTAAATTAATTAATCTTTTTTTAATGTTTTCCTAAGTCTAAACTTAGGGAAACTGATTAATTAAAGGGCATTAATTAAACTAAGTGTGAATCTCTTAGATAAAGTCATGGATCACCTCCAAGTTAATCTTAGCCCTTGATTATGTTTTAATCTTGGCCATTGTAGAGTCAACGGAAGAATATAAGGAGGGTGAGGGGCCTATGGAAAATCAATTGAGACACTTGAGCCATTGAGCATTTTCGAATTTGTGTGAGGAGACAACTTTTGATCAAGAATCAAATCACTAGAGCAGGGTTTGCTAAGTGATTGTGATTCAGTGATCAGATCCAGAGAGGGGCAGAAGCAGAGACCAATGTTATCGGAACCGAACCGGTTATCGAATCGGAAAACCTTGTGGACCGGGAACCGGTCGGAACGGGACAAAAACCGGAAAAAAAACCGGTTTACCAAAAACACATAAAATATTCATATTTTAAAGAAAAACCAGATATATTCATGTACATCCATATTAATACAAACCATTTAAACACAAATATGCAAAAGTTTTCATTATATAGGTGCAGATAGCCAAAATAGCACTTAGTGCAAAACATCGCTGAACAAAAAATGTAACAAACATCAAGAAACATGCTCTAAAAGGCCTTTATAGTCCAAAATAACATGTTAGATCATAGTATTATACTATAGCCTACAATACTACAAGCTACATATGATCAAATCATCAATCATCATCAGAATCCCTAAGTCACCTGATACGGGGATACGGGGATTCAAAGAATCGAATACGGGTACGGTGACCCCGGAACAGCATACTTCTGGGATATGATATGTTATATATTATTTTATTAAAAAATATATATATTTAAAAAAAAAAAAATATATATATATATATATATATATTAAAAATTAGATATTTTTTACACAAATTCATACTTAATTCATTGATTTAAGCATAGATTTATCTATCATCTTCGATAGTCAAGGTTTTGTTTGAGTGATGGGTACATTTTTAGTAGGGTCATGATAGAGGAGTTTGAGAACCAATGTCACTAACATCAAGGTACATAGAGGGATTGGTGCTCTTGATTAAATACGAGTTCCATACCCTAATACATGACAAAATTCGATGGAAACATTGCAATAACCCAATCTTGAAATCCTGAAAAACTGATAAGTCTGTTGGATTTTGAATGAGATCTAAAATTCTACTTTCTCCATATGAAATCCAATGAGGTTGGAACCACTCTCAAACATCCCGAGTCATTTCATGGTAATGTTAAAAATTTAAGTAAAAGGATGAAAATGAAGATTAAGGAGAATGTCACTTTTACTTTAAGAATTTAACATTACCATGAATAGTGTGAGGGAAACAGAGGGGGTGGGGGTGTTTAAGTAGCTTTAGGGGGGGCTAGGGTAGCGTTATTAACTAGGAAAAATAATAATTTAGAAAAAAAATTAAGAAATTTTTTTTTTTTTTTTTTAGTGCCCAGGCTTGTGAACCGGACCGGTACGGAACATACCGGTTTAGTGACGGAACCGGCCAGTTCAGTACCGAACCGGTCATTTCCGGTTCGGAGGGCCGGTTCGGACCGGTTTTGCCTCCAAACCGGTCGGACCGGCTGGTTTTTCAGAACCGGTTCGGTTCTGATAACATTGGCAGAGACTGGTCAGGAGGACCAGGAGTGCATTTTAGAGAGAGGCAGAGGTGACGCAGAGAGAGACAGCGCAGTTTTCTGAAGAGGTGAAGCAGACCCTACAGGAAATCATGCAGAAATAGCACAGTGTCTCTTGGAGTCAGTCCAGAGATAGCTAGAGGCTGGGGTTTCTAAGCCATGAGAGCCAAAATCCAGTCTCAGATTAGCTAGATCAGTTACAGAGGAAGGTGACGCAGTTCCGCAAGCTTGCCCACGCAGGCTTACGCAGTTCCAGCGTAGGCAATCACGCAGAGTCAGCGAGGGCTTCACTAACGCTGTCAGATTAGCCGGAGACTTGCTGAGTGAGGTATATCTCACATTTTTCACCAGATTGTCTAGATTTCTCTGAAGGGTTTGCTGGATGTTGATACCCTAGTTGTATTCAAGATTCTACTGCTTAATAATACAAACCCTCAGATCTGCTGCATCAATTTTCTCAAGTTGGTTTTTTCTAGGGACTTAGTCCAAAAATAACTAAGTCACATGTGGAGGTTTTTCATTGTATTTTGTTCAGATTGTTTCAACACTTAGATTTATTTCGTAGCATTATTTGTGTAGACTACTTTAGAAATTACTTTGATATTTCACAGTAATGAAATAATTATGAAACGTAATAGAAAAGTAATTCAGATTTGTTGCAGTAGGAATCCGGATCTAGGATTTTTCACATGGTATTAGAGCTTATTCAAGCTGAAGTGCAGGTGAAAAACAAGTGAAACAACAGATCAGCGCTGAAGAGTCTGGGATCTGCGTAAGCATCAGCAGACCCTCCCAGAAATTATGTTGTCCAGGCCAGGAGGGCATTCCAGCGCAGAAAAGGCTCCCTCTGAGAGTGTTGACAAAGGGGTAAGCTTTTTCAATTGCAGAAGAGGCAACGTAGTTGAAGGACGCAGTTACTGCACAACAGTAAGAGCCGGTGCATAAGTGTCAGAAAATTTCTGAAAAACACAGTTGGGGAATTCTTGACCTCAAAGGGTTTCTTACTCAAAGAAGCTCAGCCTTTTCCCATGCAGCAGCAGAAGCAGTGAGTTACTCCTCAAGGAGTGCGTAAGTCTCGCTGAGCAGAGGGTTAGAGGAAGATTTCGACAAGTTGAGGAGATGGCCAACAATCGACTGCATGACCAAGATAGATTGGAGGGTGCCTCCAACTATGTTATTTGGAAATCAAGGATAAAGTTTCTCCTTGATGAGCATGATCTGAAGGCCCTCATAGAGAGTGCATGTGCAGAACCCTTGGATCCAGCACATCTGAGACAATTCAAGAAGAATATGGCAAGAGCCAAGCGATTGATCCTAGATGGAGTGAAGGATCATGTTGTACCCCACATAGCAGCAAAGACCATGGCTAGAGAGATGTGGGTAGGGCTGGAAAAGCTATACCAAGGCTCTTCCGAGCAGCAGAAGATGTACCTTGAAGAGAAGATGCGTAATATCAGGATGAAGAAGGGAGAGCGTTTTGACGACTCCTTGTCTCGTATTCAGGAAAACCGAGATCAACTGTCAGCAGTAGGATCTGCTCCTAAAGACTCAGAGCTAGTAAGGCTCACTTTGAACTCTGTTTTAGAGGACTATCAAGTCTTTGTCCAAAGTATACTAGGCAGAGAAAGACTTCCAGGATGGGAAGCGATGTGGGCAGCCTTACAACAAGAAGAGTTGAGGAGAGATCTCCTCAAAATCCACTTGGAGGATGGGAGTAGCAGTTCCAAGGTCAAGAAGGAGGAAGAAGATAACACCGCCCTTGCATCAAAGGGGCAATAGAAGTAGAAGAAGAAAGATCTGTCCAAGATCAAGTGGTTCCGGTGTGGGGTAATGGGAAGAAAAAGGATAAAGAGGAGAAGGAAGATCCACAAGTAGGAGCTGCCAAGATTGAGGAAGAAAAATATTGTCCTATGCTAGCTCACATTTCGAAAGGAGAAAAGAGGGCTAACTTGGAGTTGTAGATCCAGAATCTACAAGTAGGTAGGATCCTTGAGTATTTCCGAACTCTTGGATCATATGTGGGCTACGACAGCCTAAAGACAGTAGCAGGCTGGACAGTTGTAGTGGAAGATGAGAAGACAGTGTAGTGGCTAACAGTACTAGAGCCTGATTAACGCAGAGAGGGAGCAGCAGCATCAACAGTTGAGCAACAAAAACGCAATGCAGAGCTGTGTAGAGCAGCAACAACACAGTATTTTCAGAGAGCTAGTGCAGAAACTAGCAACAGTCAGTCTTATTTTTTAGTTGTAGATTTACTAGTCCACTTTCAGATGTTTTTTTGAAGCAACAGTAATTGAGCAGCAATAGCAGCAGATGAGCAGCATTAGCGCAATGCACAGTGGTGCAGTGCAGTGCAGAGCATGTTGAAATTTTGTGTATTTGGGGTAGCATCAGTTGTGCTCTAGGTCCCAAATTTTGAGGAAGGACTAGAGTTCACCTGATCTACAAATGGATTTGGGAAATTTCATCTGGTTTAGGAGATATTAAATTAATTAATTATTTTAATGTATTTCCTAAGTTAAAACTTAGGAAAATAAAATAATTAAAGTGAATTTAATTAAACATGTGATGAAATTGTCTTAAGTCACATGGATCAAGCTTTCTTTTAATCTTGGCCATTGATTAAAGATTTAATTTTGGCCATTGATTTGTCAATGAGAAAAGTATAAAGGAAAGGCTTGGGGTCATTTGTAAGACACACAGAGGCAGAGCACTGAAGCTAAGCTGAGATTCTAGGGCGGGGTTGCTAAGAATTCTCAAGTGTTTCAGTTGCATAGAGGGGAATTTAGACCAAGGGGATGATCTGATCCCGAGGTCTAGAATACAGAAGAAGCACAAAAGAGATCAGGAAAGACAACGTAGAGGAAGGCAGCAGCCGACAGTAGCAGCGGCACCAGACAGCAGCAGGCGACAGCAGCAGCAAGGACATTGTGATTTTTAGGAAACCCTTCAGGGGTTACGCAGAGACCCTTAGAGGCAGCGTAGTGACTGCGTCACCTAGTCTGGGGTAACGCAACCCCTTCCAGTGACAACATTGAGCATTTGGAGGCCTTCAGACGCTAATGCAGTGTCTTTAAGGGGAAGATCTAGGGTTTCTAAGCCTATATCTGGTTGAGTTTTGTAAATCCCGTTTGAGGGTGTGGATCAATCAGTATTGTTGGTCTTAGATCAGCCAGGTGCTGTAGATCTAGAGTTTTCTCTGTAGGGTTTTCCAGATCTAGAACCCAGAGTTGTGTATTTAGAAATATTCTTAATAATAGAGCCCTCCAGCAGCCAGAGACCGGTTTTCCCACATTGGGCTTTTTCGAAGACAGTTTGACCAGAAATAACTGTCACTTTGTCTATGTGTGCATGTGCTTATTCTAGATCTGAATTGGTAGAGATCTATTATGTGTTTTTCTTTGATATTAACTTGAATTTATTCAGTTGATAACTTGTATAAGTAGGAGAAGCTTAACCGGATTAACAGAAATAATTTTTGCATAAGAATTAAGATTCAAAAATTTCTACATGGTATCAGAGCGATTGCAAATCTGGAAGGGTCACTAGCTGAAGCATCTGAAGGATCTAGCTGCAGAAAGCAGCTGGAAAGGAAGCAGAAAAGCAAATCTGAAGGGACAACGTAGTTTTTAGGAGGAGATTCACGTAGAGGGAAGGGTGATGCTGCCCAACGTTGTGTTCTAGCAAGCCCACGCAATTACTGCGCAAAGGCAGCTCAAAAACAACGCTGGTTAGGTCTGAAGCCAACCAGTGTGATTCAAATCTGAATCTGTCAGATCCAGAAAAAGTCTGCAGAAAAGTTGCAGAAATTCCGAAGAGCTGGTGGGGTTAAACTTCTGAATTTTTCAGATTTTTAACCTTACCACAAGTGACAAAGTTTAGGAAGAGATCAGCTTCTCAGAGAGTTTCTTGCCAAAGGAAACTTGCAGTTTGATCAGAGGATCAAAGAAGAAGCTGGATCATAGTTGATTTGGTAGATTTCCAAGGAGGGAAATCAAGTGTCAGAGGGAGCAGATGGTGCCCAGTTCGTAAAGGACCCTAGATCCATATCTCTAACATAGAGAGGAGGAGCTCCGATACATTCTGAGTAGATGGCTCCTCATGGACTGCGTGACCAGGATATGCTAGAGGGCCTCTCAAAATTTTTGGTGTGGAAAGCAAGGATCCTGATCAAGAAGAAGAAGAAGAAGAAGGATCTTTCAAAGATCAAGTGCTTCCAATGTGGCGAAATGAGACATTTTGCCAGCCATTGTCCAGAAAAGAAGAAGGACAAGGAAGCATCTTCTTCTAAAGCAGCGGTGGCAGATGATGGGTCTGGAGATGATGTGGCCATGAGTGCTCATGAACCACACACGTGGGGTGACATGGACATGTAGAGGAGCTACATGGAAGAGAGGCGAGATCCTTGAGCAGCTCATCTCTTGGATCAACAAGTGAGCTACGACAGCCTTAACATAGTAGCAGGACAAGTGGAGCAGTGGGTGCATAGATCACAGATGAGGCAGAGGCAGAGGCAGATCTAGAGGTTGGGAAGAGCAGTGCAGAGCATACCAGCAGTAGCGTAGAAGCAGTAGCAGCGTAGAGGCTGATGTGACTTCAGTAGCGCAGTGCAGTATTGCTTCCGCAATGTAGAGCTGCAACAGCGCAGAGAGCTTCAGAGGGACAACACAGTACAACAACAACGCGATAGATTTCAGCACAAGGAGCCGATATGACTTTAGTAGTGCAGAGGGAGTCTGATTACGCAGGCAGAGTTGTAGCTGTGCATCGTTCTTTAGATGCCAACACAGATCTATAGCCTATGGAGCTTCAGTGATAAGGATGCAACCCATTTGACTTGTCTGTCAAAGATTGGGCAGGAGATTCAATTGTTTCTCTCAACAACTGAAGTTGCAGTGCAGCATATCAGCAGTGGCAGTGCTATGAGCAACACAGATGCAACATATTGAGAGGGAGCTGCAGTACAGTGGTTGCAGTGGCAGTGGCAGAGTCATGGGCAGCAGTACAGAATGGCAGCAGCAGTGCAGAGTTGAGTGGCAGGAGACCAAGCATCAACAACACAGAACTAGTGCCCAAAATCATGTAATGCATAAGTGTCATGTATTGCTAGAGCACACCCTTGATGCTAAGAGGGAGTGTTGAGATCTTGTGTATTTGGGGTAGCATCAGTTGTGCTCTAGGTCCCCAATTTTGAGGAAGGACTAGAGTTCACCTGATCTACAAGACCCAGAAATGGATTTGGGAAATTTCATCTGGTTTAGGAGAAATTAAATTAATTAATTATTTTAATGTATTTCCTAAGTTAAAACTTAGGAAAATAAAATAATTAAAGTGAATTTAATTAAACATGTGATGAAATTGTCTTAAGTCACACGAATCAAGCTTTCTTTTAATCTTGGCCGTTGATTTGTCAATGAAAAAAGTATAAAGGAAAGGCTTGGGGTCATTTGTAAGACACACAGAGGTAGAGCACTGAAGCTAAGCTGAGATTCTAGGGCGGGGTTGCTAAGAATTCTCAAGTGTTTTAGTTGCAGAGAGGGGAATTTAGACCAAGGGGATGATATGATCCCGGGGTCTAGAATACAAAAGAAGCAAAGAAGAGATTAGGAAAGACAACGTAGAGGAAGGCAACAAACGACAGCAGCAGCAGCACCAGATGGCAGCAGCAGCAAGGACATTGTGATTTTTAGGAAACCCTTAAGGGTTTATGCAGAGACCCTTAGGGGCAGCATAGTGGCTGCGTCACCCAGTCTGGGGTAGCGCAGCCCCTTCCAGTGACAGCGCTGAGCATTTGGAGGACTTCAGAGGCTGACGCAATGTCTTTCAGGGGAAGATCTAGGGTTTCTAGGCCTAGATCTGGTTGAGTTCTGTAAATCCTGTTTGAGGGTGTGGATCAATCAGTATTGTTGGTCTTAGATCAGCCAGGTACTATAGATCTAGAGTTTTCTCTGTAGGGTTTTCCAGATCTGGAACCCAGAGTTGTGTATTCAGAAATATTCTTAATAATAGAGCCCTCCAACAGCCAGAGACCGGTTTTCCCATATTGGGTTTTTTCGGAGACAGTTTGTCCAGAAATAACTGTCACTTTGTCTATGTGTGCATGTGCTTATTCTAGATCTGAATTGGTAGAGATCTGTTATGTGTTTTGCTTTGATATTAACTTGAATTTATTCAGTTGATAACTTGTATAAGTAGGAGAAGCTTAACCGGATTAACAGAAATAATTTTTGCATAAGAATTAAGATTCAAAAATTTCTACATGGTATCAGAGCAATTGCAAACCTGGAAGGGTCACTAGCTGAAGCATTTGAAGGATCTAGCTGCAGAAAGCAGCTGGAAAGGCAGCAGAAAAGCAGATCTGAAGGGACAACACAGTTTTTAGGAGGAGATTCACGTAGAGGGAAGGGTGATGCTGCCCAGCGCTGTGTTCTAGCAAGCCCATGCAATTACTGCGCAGAGGTAGCTCAGAAACAACGCTGGTTAGGTTTGAAGCCAACCAGTGTGATTCAGATCTGAATCTGTCAGATCCAGAAAAGTCTGCAGAAAAGTTGCAAAAATTCAGAAGAGCTGGTGGGGTTAAACTTCTGAAGTTTTCAAATTTTTAACCTTAGCACAAGTGACAAAGTTTAGGAAGAGATCAGCTTCTCAGAGAGTTTCTTGCCAAAGGAAACTTGCAGTTTGATCAGAGGATCAAAGAAGAAGCTGGATCATAGTTGATTTGGTAGATTTCCAAGGAGGGAAATCAAGTGTCAGAGGGAGCAGAGGGTGCCCAGTTCATAAAGGACCCTAGATCCAGATCTCTAGCATAGAGAGGAGGAGCTCCGATACATTCTGAGCAGATGGCTCCTCATGGACTGCGTGACCAGGATATGTTAGAGGGCCTCTCAAAATTTTTGGTGTGGAAAGCAAAGATCCTGATCAAGAAGAAGAAGAAGAAGGATCTTTCAAAGATCAAGTGCTTCCAATGTGGCGAAATGAGACATTTTGCCAGCCATTGTCCAGAAAAGAAGAAGGACAAGGAAGAATCTTATTCCAAAGTAGCGGTGGCAGATGATGGGTCCGGAGATGATGTGGCCATGAGTGCTCATGAACCACAGAGGTGGGGTGACATGGACATGTAGAGGAGCTACATGGAAGAGAGGCGGGGTCCTTGAGCAGCTCATCTCTTGGATCAACAAGCGAGCTATGACAACGTTAAGATAGTAGCAGGACAAGTGGAGTAGTGGGTGCATAGATCACAGATGAGGCAGAGGCAAAGGCAGATCTGGAGGCTGGGAAGAGCAGAGCAGAGCATAGCAGCAGCAGTGTAGAAGCAGTAGCAGTGTAGAAGCTGATGTGACTTCAGCAGCGTAGTGCAGTATTGCTTACGCAGTGCAGAGTTGCAACAACACAGAGAGCTTTAGAGGGACAACGCAGTACAACAAAAACGTGATAGATTTCAGCACAAGGAGCCGATATGACTTCAGTAGTGCAGAGGGAGTTTGATTAAGCAGGCAGAGTTGTAGCTGTGCATCGTTCTTTAGATGCCAGCACAGATCTGTAGCCTATGGAGCTTCAGTGATAAGGATGCAGCCCATTTGACTTTCCTGTCAAAGATTGGGCAGGAGATTCAATTGTTTTTCTCAACAACTGAAGTTGCAGTGCAGCTGATCAGCAGTGGC
Source organism: Pinus albicaulis (assembly GCA_034641835.2). Classification (NCBI taxonomy): domain Eukaryota; kingdom Viridiplantae; phylum Streptophyta; class Pinopsida; order Pinales; family Pinaceae; genus Pinus; species Pinus albicaulis. Next base: position 558,689,713 of record CM076569.1, on the reverse strand, counting down.
AGTGCCATGAGCAGCACAGATGCAGCATATTGAGAGGGAGCTGCAGTACAGTGGTTGCAGTGGCAGTGGCAGAGTCATGGGCAACAGTACAGAATGGCAGCATCAGTGCAGAGTTGAGTGGCAGGAGGCCAAGCTTCAACAACACAGAACTAGTGCCCAAAATCATGTAATGCATAAGTGTGATGTATTGCTAGAGCACACCCTTGATGCTAAGAGGGAGTGTTGAGATTTTGTGTATTTGGGGTAGCATCAGTTGTGCTCTAGGTCCCAAATTTTGAGGAAGGACTAGAGTTCACTTGATCTACAAGACCCATAAATGGAGTTGGGAAATTTCATTTGGTTTAGGAGATATTAAATTAATTAATTATTTTAATGTATTTCCTAAGTTAAAACTTAGGAAAATAAAATTATTAAAGTGAATTTAATTAAACATGTGATGAAATTGTCTTAAGTCACACAGATCAAGCTTTCTTTTAATCTTAGCCATTGATTAAAGATTTAATCTTGGTCGTTGATTTGTCAATGAGAAAAGTATAAAGGAAAGGCTTGGGGTCATTTGTAAGACACATAGAGGCAGAGCACTGAAGCTAAGCTGAGATTCTAGGGCGGGGTTGCTAAGAATTCTCAAGTGTTTTAGTTGTAGAGAGGGGAATTTAGACCAAGGGGATGATCTGATCCCGGGGTCTAGAATACACAAGAAGCAGAGAAGAGATCAGGAAAGACAGCGCAGAGGAAGGCAGCAGACGATAGCAGTAGCAGACGTGTTAATTTGAGAACATGTTTTATGCCATTTCAGACTAAGGCACAAAATACTGAAGCAGATAGAGCATACCAATAGATCGATGGAAGACAAGACAAAACATAGATAATGAATGGTGGCATTACGATGATTAGCAGGATGCTTCTACAAACAAAGTCTCCAATAGGTCATTCAGCCAAGTGTGTCACACACAATCCCAAGACAACCCAGACAAAGAATACTCCACAAATACGCAGCACCAAGAACGCAGCTCCATCGCCATCAAGAGAGAAGAAAATCCTCCATGCATTGTGTGTATAATGAACTCCAAGTCTCTCCAATATATAGGCATCTTTGGGGGTGTGTGAGACATCCTTTAAGACATTTAAGTCTATATTATATTCCAGGCCGACTTAGCACATAAGTAGAATAAATTCAAAGTATATGTTCTGCTCATCCGATCAAGATGATCTTTAGATCATTCTTACACCTCTCTGAAAGAGGAATCCAATAAAAATATTGGGATCATCATCTGGCAACACAACCCGGAGTTTGGACCTAGTTGCCCAAATTTAACACTTCCTCTCAACTAGGGAGAAATCCGTCCACTAGTGCAATCCAAACATCGTGCATCATCCCGCTGTAACTTGCTTTGTTGGCCTCTTTATTTTAGAACAGAAGTGGGTCAGTCACAAAGACATCATTCTTGACTGACAGATTCAGCCCAAAGGTCCGAAACCTCTATAGGACTCACAAAGAGTCTCATACCAACCCAAAGTTGGTTTACCTGACCCGAAGTCAGTTGGAGGTCTGGAACCTCACTAAGCTTGATCCCAGATCAAGTGGTTGGACACGTACCATCCTAGACATAGAGAGTACAACAATCTTCGATGCGTCCATCGGTCTTGCTATGGTCTCTATTCTCATTTCCCACCTCATTGGCCAAATGAGAGATACTTCCCATGAGTCCGAAACTCCATGGGTAGGATGTACACGGGGCACAAATCAAAGAGAGGTAAACCAGCTTAGTATCATCACGGTGGGGCAGAAGCACACCAACTAGGTTCGGCAAGCCTAGCCTTGTGGTTGCTTATAGCACCAATGCTATCCCCAAAACCCCCTTGGAGCTCCCAGAGCTCATTGTCCAATAGGACCTTCCAAATAAGGTCGTTCCATGATTCCAAGATTCTCACGAAAGGTTAAGAACATGACCTTCCCCAAGGGCATTGTGAGAATATCCGTGACCTGCTCATCAGTGCTTATATGATCGAGCCTTACGGCGTCTCGCTGTACCATATCCCAGATAAAGTGGTACCAGCCATCAACATACTTGGATCAATTGTGGAACACAGGATTCTCTGACAAACGAATCCCCCTCTGGTTATCACAAAGGATAGCGGTGGCATCTAGCACATGCTCGAACAACTTACTGAAAAGCTTTCGCAACCAAGTGACTTCACAACGGCCCATACATGCTACAATGTATTCGGCCTCAGTGGTGCTCAAGGCTACCGACTTCCATTTCCTGCCCGAAGCAGATCTACGTGTGAAGCAACATCCAAATGTGCTCTTGCGATCCACCACACTGCCAGCCAAATCGGCATCAGTATGTCCAAGGAGTGTCATGCTCCCGACAGTGTATCTCACCCCATGGTTTATCGTGCCACAGAAATATCTCAAGAGTTTCTTGGCACCAACCCAGTGAATGTTATGATCAACCATGTGTTGACTCAAAGTGTTCATTGCACAACATACGTCCAAACGGATGTTCCCTAAGAACATTAGGGCCCCTACGAGTTAACGATACTCAGTAGGGTTTGCTAGTACGGGCCTAACAGCGCTGCCACTCAACTTCTTAAATTTGAGCTCCATCGGTGTCGACGCAGACTTACAGTCCACCATACCAAATCTTTGCAGGAGCTTCACAATGTATTTTCCTTGAGAAAGGAAAATCTCGCCAAGTCTCTGCCAGACCTCCAGGCCTAGGAAGTAATGCATCAGTTCTAGGTCCTTCATCTCGAGCTCCCTCTTGCACTGATGAATGAGAGGGTCAGCACATGTCAGGAAGAGATTGTCCACATACAACACTAGAATGAGAGGCTTTTCTCTATCAACCTTGAAGTAAAGGTTCGGATCAACCTTACTACGAGTGAAGCCCAGCTTCATCAGGTAGCTATCTATCCTCTCGTACTAAGCTCTGGGTGCTTTGCTTCAGCCCATAGAGGGCTTTCTTCAGCCTGCAGACATGGGTGTCCTGATCCTAGACTTCAAACCCCAAAGGTTGCTCTGCATACATCTCTTCCTTTATTGCACCATGCAAAAATGCGGTCTTCACATCCATTTGATGAAGACTCCATCCTTGCGTAGTAGCAAGGGCTATAATAGATCAAATGGTGGTATATCGGGCCACAAGTGCAAATATGTCATCATAGTCTATGCCTTCCTTTTGAGAGAGGCCACAGGTAACGAATCTTTCCTTGAAATTTTCAACACCAGATCCATGCTTGATCTTGTAGAGCCATTTCGAGGTGACAACTGCTTTGTCCTCCAGTCTTGGAACCACATCCCAGACATCATTCTTCATTATGTGCATCACATCCTTCCAGACTTGATGCTTTCCCAAATAATCCAGGCTCATATTGTTCTCATGGCAGTTAGATACCTCTGGTATTTATATGGCTTCTTGTTTTTCTACCGGAATTTCCCCCTTGAAGCCATATACCCTTGAGCCATGAGGGTCTTCTCTCTTTCAACAATGATATTAGCTCATGAGCATATACAGTTGTATTCTCCCTCTTAATTCCAGCTTCTCTTGTGAGAGAAGACGTCTATTTTAAATGAGGGCATCCCAAACACCAACTTGGAAAGGAGTCTTATTCTCCCAGAGTCAAAGCCATCCAAGACTCATAGCCATATACTATCATATAGCTATCATGCATATATCATATACAATATTTGTTCAAAACTTCACAGGCTTTGGTGATCATGGTTCAAGACTCTAACAATGTGACTAAAGGCTGCAAAAAATTCATAGTTAAACTTCACTGAGCCATCATAGACTCCTCTATTTAAAATCTGAACCTTTTATGACAAGGACTTCTCCAGTATCTTTAAAGATCATAGTCCTTCACAATGATGTATTGTTGGTCAGTCAAGATAGCAGAGATTCGATTTTGAGCCATCAGATCGGTTGTGCTGTAGATGATTTCCAAAAAAAACTTCGCTGAGATTACAAAAACCATGCTACCTGCAAATCTAAGCTCCACTGAGACGGTGATGCCCACAGATTCGGGCTCCTAGTGTGAGACTAACACTGTCACAAGCTTACTGTTGAAATGAATTTCGTAATCATAGGAGTGTATTACTGTTCATATTAAAAATAAAGATGTCTTACATGCAGAAGATAGTTTCCATTTACATTCATCCGCGTACCTTTAGAAAAGCAGTAAAGATTTGAGCTGTATCACCACAGCAACCCTGAGCTGCTGCAAATGCAGGTCTTTAACTGATCCTTTTTCCAAGAAATTTGTGAACAATCTGAATGCAAATTCCTGCTTCTCCAAGGCCTCGATTGGCTCTTCTTTGAATGCCACCATGTGCTGTTTCATTGCTGCCACTGCGTCATTTAAGTCGTAAGTCAAGGCCAAGTAATCTAGGCTACTCCAACCTACCGGGCCGACTCCTCCATTCGCCCTGGCAGATTTGACAACATCGTCCCCGCCTTCTCTGTACTCTTCCTTCCCCTTCTTTGAAGGCGTGCTTCTCGGAGTCGAACAAGGTGTCTTAGCCCTATCGAGACTCGAACCCTCGCCGTTCAAGAACGACACCTGCTTTCTCGCATAAGGCGATGAGCTTCGAGATGACAACGTGTCCGACGGCGACGAGGCCACCACAGCATTGTTGTTCGTAGTATATACAATCTAGTGATCCAGCAAGCACGCACTTATTCTCTTTGCGTCCGTGGGCTCGAGCCGTGGGCAATTTTGAGCCAAGGAAGTGAGAAAAGCCTTGCAGATGGCCAAATTGTAATAAGAACCCTGAATGCTTTGTATAACACCGACAATTACACTGCTAACCTCTACACACGCATCCCCGTCCGAATCCATGATCTTCGCCAAATATTTTATCAGGTCTGTAAAGAATCCGGCGATGCCCTCCAATCCGAAGGATTTCGGCCAGAAATATTTATTGAAAGACCGAGTCGTCGCTTCGAGGAACTCCAGAACGACCTTTAACTAATCTTTGTCGACCTTGGCCGACGCTTGTGAGAGAAACCTCGCCATGGCGAGCACTGCATTGATGTGAGAATTTGTGACCCTGGGAGATCCATCTCTGAGGGAGCCCGGCGGAGGGCATCTGCTCTGAATCCAGCCCACTTTGTCGACCACTAGCTGCGGGTGCTGCGCCAGTACGTCACAGAGCTCTGTCAAAGCATCCATCTTCGGAGGGCTGAATCTGTGGATGGCCAGACTCATGGTTTCATCTCAGCCGCCATCCTTGGAGACGAAGGCGTTTTGCTCATCTGAATCGCCATTTGGCAGAGACGATGCAGAGGCTGAGGGTGGGTCTGTGGAGATGTTTCTTTGCCCGTTGAATTTTTGCGCGGCTTGACAAGTGGTCTGTTCCTACTGCATTCAATTCATTTTAAATGCTTATGACGTCTGTGTGATTCAATTCAGAGGCATTGATGGAGGGGTCAAAATCAGACATGTAGGCATGTAGGAAGAATGGCAGTGGAAGTCGAAACATGGTAGGTATTGCCAGTGGGCTTGCTCTGTTTTGCGGTCGTGCTTCTTCTTCTTATGCTACTTTTGGCGAAGAAGAACCATCCACTGCCCAAGGATTTGACGTTTAACACATCTGGCAAAACCAGGAAGCCGAGTAGTAATTCGCAGCCTACCACAGGAAGGTGCATTCTGAATACGTTTAGACAAAACTTCATGACTTCTGTTATCGAGGCTGAATCCTGATGTCAACAAAGAAGTTTCATACATTAATAGGCCAACGTTAAAGAAACAGCCCTGCAACCTATCAATTCCTTAGAATTCTTTACGGCTTTTTAGTGCCAAGACAAACAGGCCTGCAACCCACTAGTGGCTCCATACAATGAATGCGGCTAGCTTAAGGAGTGTGTTATTTATCCAAGGATTTTGCCGAAACATCACCCAGATCAGTTCTTAAGCCTGCAGTTAGCAACCAGCTCTTAACTCTGATATGTGGAAGATAAATAGACCCAAACAATTCGACCTACAATTTTCTACAATCTGCAGCGGCTTGAGAATAATTTCCCAAGTCTTTTGATGTGACCAAAGAGAGGGAGAAGGCTCCTTTATACGCTGCCTTGGGCATTGTCTTCTCCTAAGCTCTGATACCATGTTAATTTGAGAACATGTTCTATGCCATTTCAGATTAGGGCACGAAATACTGAAGCAGATAGAGCATACTAATAGATCGATGGAAGACAAGCCAAAACAGAGATAATGAATGGTGGCGTTATAGCAATCAACAGGATGCTTCTATCGGCAAAGTCTCCAATAGGTCATTCAGCCAAGTGTGTCACACACAACCCCAAGACAACCCAGACAAAGAATACTCCACAAATATACAACACCAAGAATGCAGCTCCATCGCTATCAAGAGAGAAGAAAATTCTCCTAGTCTCTCCAATATATAGGCATCTTTGGGGGTGTGTGACACATCCTTTAAGACATTTAAGTCTATATTATATTCCAGGCCGACCTAGCACATAAGTGGAATAAATTCAAAGTACATGTTATGCTCATCCGATCGAGATGATCTTTAGATCAATCTTACACCTCTCCGAAAGAGGAATCCAATAAAAACATTGGGATTGTCATCTGAGCAACACAACCCGGAGTTTGGACCTAGTTGCCCAAATTTAACAAGACGGCAGTAGCAGACGGCAGCAACAGCAAATGACAACAGCGGCAATAGCAGCAGCAAGGACAACGTGATTTTCAGGAAACCCTTCAGGGGTTACGCAAAGACCCTTAGGGGCAGCATAGTGACTGCGTCACCCAGTCTGGGGTAACACAGTCCCTTCCAGTGAAAACGCTGAGCATTTGGAGGCCTTCAGAGGCTGACGCAGTGTCTTTCAGGGGCAGATCTGGGGTTTCTAGGCATAGATCTGGCTGAGTTCTATAAATCTCGTTTGAGGGTGTGGATCATTCAATATTGTTGGTCTTAGATCAGCCAGGTGCTGCAGATCTAGAGTTTTCTCTGTAGGGTTTTCCAGATCTGGAACCCAGAATTGTGTATTCAGAAATATTCTTAATAATACAGCCCTCCAGCAGCCAGAGACCGGTTTTCCCACATTGGGTTTTTCCGAGGACAGTTTGTCCAGAAATAACTGTCACTTTGTCTATGTGTGCATGTGCTTATTCTAGATCTGAATTAGTAGACATCTATTATGTGTTTTTCTTTGATGTTAACTTGAATTTATTCAGTTGATAACTTGTATAAGTAGGAGAAGCTTAACCGGATTAACAAAAATAACTTCTGCATAAGAATTAAGATTCAAAAATTTCTACAGAGTAGTGCTCACGCAGTGCAACAACATGGTTGCAGAATTTAGAAGGAGTTGCAGTACAGTGGCAGTTGGCAACAACATGCAGAGTCAGCAGCAGTACAATTGCAACATTTTTTCTTGTGCAGTGTTTGTGAGCAGCATCAACAGCACAAGCAACAAATGTTCCAGAAGTCAGAGCATCACATTGAGTTTTTTTGCTAGAGCACTTTCCTCACTAAGAGGGAGTGTTGATTTATGGTAGCATCAAATGCGCTCTAGCCTTGTAATTTCGTATATAGGCTAGGACACATGTATTCCATAAAACCCAGAAATGGTTTTGGAAAATTCCACTTAGAGATGGTTTAATTAAATTAATTAATCGTTTTTTAATGTTCCTAAGTCTAAACTTAGGGAAACTGATTAATTAAAGGGTATTAATTAAATTAAAATGATTAATTAAAGGGTATTAATTAAACTAAGTGTGAATCTTCTACATAAAGTCATGGATCACCTCCAAGTTAATCTTAGCCCTTGATTATGTTTTAATCTTGGCCGTTGAAGAGTCAACAAAAGAATATAAGAAGGAGGGCGAGGGGCCTATGGAAAATCAATTGAGACACTTGAGCCATTGAGCATTTTCGAATTTGTGTGAGGAGACAACTTTTGATCAAGAATCAAATCACTAGGTCAGGGTTTGCTAAGTGATTGCGATTCAGTGATCAGATGCAAAGAGGGGCAGAAGCAAAGACTGGTTAGGAGGACCAGGAGTGCATTTCAGAGAGAGGCAAAGGCGACGCAAAGAGAGACATCGCAGTTTGGAGGCAAAACCGGTCTGAACCGGCCCTCCGAACCGGAAATGACCGGTTCGGTACTGAACCGGCCGGTTCCGTACTGGTCCGGTTCAGAGACCGGTTCCACCGGTTCAGAAGCCTGGGCACTAAAAAAAAATTTTTTTTTTTCTTAATTTTTTTTAAATTTTTTAAATTTTTTTTCTAAATTATTATTTTTCCTAGTTAATAACGCTACCCTAGCCCCCCCTAAAGCTACTTAAACACCCCCACCCCCTCTATTTCTCTCACACTATTCATGGTAATGTTAAATTCTTAAAGTAAAAGTGACATTCTCCTTAATCTTCATTTTCATCCTTTTACTTAAATTTTTAACATTACCATGAAATGACTCAGGATGTTTGAGAGTGGTTCCGACCTCATTGGATTTCATATGGAGAAAGTAGAATTTTAGATCTCATTCAAAATCCAGCAGATTTATCAGTTTTTCAGGATTTCAGGATTGGGTTATTGCAATGTTTCCATCGAATTTTGTCATGTATTAGGGTATGGAACTCGTATTTAATCAAGAGCACCAATCCCTCTATGTACCTTGATGTGAGTGACATTGGTTGTCAAACTCCTCTATCATGACCCTACTAAAAATGTACCCATCACTCAAACAAAACCTTGACTATCTAAGATGATAGATAAATCTATGCTTAAATCAATGAATTAAGTATGAATTTGTGTAAAAAATATCTAATTTTTAATATATTAATACATATATATTTTTAAAATATATATATATTTTTAATAAAATAATATATAACGTATCGTATCCCAGAAGTATCCTGTTCCGGGGTCACCGTACCCGTATCCGATTCTTCGAATCCCCGTATCCCCGTATCAGGTGACTTAGGGATTCTGATGATGATTGATGATTTGATCATATGTAGCTTGTAGTATTGTAGGCTATAGTATAATACTATGATCTAACATGTTATTTTGGACTATAAAGGCCTTTTAGAGCCTGTTTCTTGATGTTTGTTACATTTTTTGTTCAGCGATGTTTTGCACTAAGTGCTATTTTGGCTATCTGCACCTATATAATGAAAACTTTTGCATATTTGTGCTTAAATGGTTTGTATTAATATGGATGTACATGAATATATCTGGTTTTTCTTTAAAATATGAATATTTTATGTGTTTTTGGTAAACCGGTATTTTTTCCGGTTTTTTTCCGGTTCCGGTCCGGTTCCGACTAGTTCCCGGTCCACAAGGTTTTCCGGTTCGATAACCGGTTCGGTTCCGATAACATTGAGAAGAAGTCAATGCAGATATCATAAGTGGGTTAGGGTCTGGTTATGTATTTTTCTTTGGGTGGTTTGTTGGTATAGGCATTTTATCCTTGCAGCCTCTTGAAGCTCGTACAGCTCGAGACCTTCTTCTCACACTGTGGCAGTGAAGGGTTAATCAAGGACTTGAAGACATGTTTAAATAATGCAGACCTGTAGTTTTGAGGTTGAGAAACAGCCACAAATTTCAGCATTCATTAACTAAGGAGAACGATTTCAGGCCTGTGTTTTAGGATTCAGACCAGCATTAAAGAGCAGCTTCAAACTTGGCATTCCAAGGCTCAAGTCTGTGGTTTTCCTGGAAGTCTTGGACCAGTATCTTTTCTACAACCTTCAGTTCTTGGATACTTCAGTTTGGGTCACAGTATCATGATAATTTTTGTATTGAAGTTTGGTTTGTATTGCAGGTTAAAAGATCAAATATCCGGTTAGTTTTTGATAGGTTTGCATTTGAGTGTTTTATTATTTCCTTTTGCAACTATGGGAATTGCTTGGTTGTTATGTTAGGTACATGTATAGGTCTAATAATTAATTACAAATAGCTCAAGGATATTTTCTTTCGTTTTGTTTTGGGTGGGAATCGCTTAGGTGTCCTATTGAGTGTTTGAATAGATATTATAGCAGTCTACAGATCTGACCTAGGGCATAAAATCAGAGACCAATTTTTGTTATACTTGTCTACAAAGATAGAGTTGTAGCACTCAGTCAATTAGTTACCTAGGGCAACAAAAGGACCAGATTTCTTGAAACAGTTATCATTAGCTCTTGATTAGATTTGGTTTTTAATTTTATTGCACTGTCACTCAAGGTTACATAATTTTTGCACTCACATATGTCTATAGGATCCATTTGATATTTCTCTTTTGCAGGTGAAGGTAAGAACTTTTGGTTTGGGTTCTTTGGGGAATTGGGTTTCGTCGATATTTTCTCTTGCAGGTACAAACACTTACAACATCTATAGTTCAGACCCAGAATTGAAGTCTCTCCATGCAGTGAATATTACAGTATTTGATTGACAGCTAGACAAGGTCTAATATCAAGGACATAACAGTCATTTCAAGGGCAGTATGGGAGAGCAGTTCTTTCATTGAAGGCATGGCTTACTATCACAAGCCGTGAAGCAGAGCATCAAGGTGCAGTACCACTTGCAGCGATATCAAGAACAAACAAGCAGATCAGTTTATCATCCTTGACCACTTCCTACGACAAGATTCATCATCAGCATCAAGGACAGTTGTACAACAGTTATCAAGTCTTGTAAGCTTTGTAAAGAGAGTCATTTTGTCAATTGAAGTCAAACAATGTACATCAATGTAATTATAAAATTCTGTGTCATTGTCAAGAGTTGAAGGATAATTTGTTTCGGGAAAAGAGCTTTCGTTTGTTGTTGGGACAAGACTTCTTAGTTTGTTGAGACAAGGGTTTAGGTCCTAGTGTGTCAGTTAGTCAAAGAAAATCATCATATCATTGTAACGTGGAACATTGTCCCTGGTACGAGAGTCCACACTTTTGTATTTAATTTTTTGTCTTTCAGGGTGGTAGGGTGGTAGGGTGGTGCTAAGATGGTGAATAAAGTCACCTTCAGATTGGGGTTTGTAAACCCTTCAGGGTGGTAGGGTGGTGATAGGGTGAGTTGTGGTTCACTTGGGTGTTGGGGCATCCTCCTAGAGAAAAATGTTTTTCTAGAGTTCTAGAAAGTTGTAGCTTTTGAAGATTAAAGAACTTATTAGAAAAGCGTCCGGTGGTTTTTGACTCGGAAGGGATTTTCCACCTAAAAATCATGTGCCTACTGTCTCTATTTTGCATTGTTGTTTACTGCTCTTATTGAACAATAATAATAACAACTGAAGATTAACTAATGCTCTGAAAAATATTATTAAAGTGCAAATTAATGCACATTATTTTATTATTTGGGGCTCAATTAGGCTTAATTAGGCAAATTGAACTCTTTAGGAAGGATATAAATAGATGAGAGGCTCATTAATTCCTCTCATTATCACTTGTTTGGGTTAGTAGCTCTTTGGGGAATTTCACATTTCCTTTTGGAGAACGAGTTTGGTTTCATGGATGAATTTTTATCTTTGGATACTATTCTCTTAGTCTTTGAGCTTCAAATTTGTCTTGATTTGATGATTGGATATACTCATTGTACATATAAGTGGTCTTTTTCATGTCTATTATTTACATTTATCTTGTCGCATGAATAATGTATGGAATTTTCGCCCTCTCGATCTGAAATTTGCCGTAATTTATGTGAAATTGTGGAAGTTTTGGACTTTTGAAGTGCTACATATATTACATGTGTCATGTATGATGAATGAATGTTCCTAGAGGTTTAATTTCATTGAATACATTTGGCAAGCGAAGTTGCCTAAAGGTCTTCTTGATCAGGTTAAGTCTCTCCAAATCAAAAAATCACCTTAACTCCATCTCTCCCAAAGACAATGCACTGATCTAACCATTAGTGTTCACCTAAAAGAATATTTTTCTCACCTTTTCTTTTCCTTCTAGGCCTAACAACTTGAGTGGGCCTAATGGTTAAGAGCATGTGTTTCCTCCTAAGAGGTCACAGGTTCAAAACCAGAGGAAGGTAGAGTATGTATGCCTTCATACACTTAGCAGTTAGCTGCGCGGAGGTGGGTCCCTTGTCCCACAAACAAGGGGGTCTCATACACCAATTTGGTGTCTAGCTTGGCCGTGACCTTAAAATTGGATAATAATAATAATAATAATGATGACCCTAGTAGGTCACTTAGGGTATCAAGAGAATTTCTTTGTGGCCATCCAAAGCCCTTGATTTTTGGTCCACTACTGCGCTGCGGTCTTCTCTAGAGGTCCTCCAAGTTCGAGGCGAATCCGACAGTGGAATCTTGAGATAGATCAAGCCCTAGCCATAAGACCAATTCATTCCCTAGGTTGGATTGGGTTAGTGTCCTTACTTGGATCATTGCATTCAAATATCAAAAGAAAATTAGTCCTTGGATCTTATTCTCTTCCCCAATTAGGTCAAGCCCCTCTTTGGTCGATCAACTCCATACCCTTGACCTAGTTTCGGCCCACTTAGGTTTTCGTGGTACCACAACTTTATAACTCTAACTCTGCAAGGATTATGTAGAATCCATTTCTCCCCAAGGATTATTAAGTCTAGGAAGCCCCTTGTGAATGCCCATCCTCTAAACCTAGGCTTAAGTATTCTCCTAAACTTTCCTAGAGAGCCCACCACCTTACTTCTTAAGCAAGTAAGCCATCTAATTGTGTCTCTCTTGTGAATAGGTTATAGGGATCACTCTCCACCAATCATTATTCTATTCATATTTGTGATTTGTCTTATATCGGGTCTCCTCCCATCAATGAAAATCTATAAAGAGCATGGAGCTTTAGCTAAAGTGACAATGCGCTATTGCTCCATTGTTGCCACTTGACCTATTAGTTGCTTTATAGGACCCCCTCCTAGGACCCCTGCTAGTTTGAGAGGTAACAAGCATGACACAAAAAGCTTGGGTACTTTGAATCCTCCATCAGAACATTTTCAAGACGAATTGACAATATTTGCATCATCATCACCATTGCAGCTAACCAAGAAGAAAAGAAAAATGCTAAAAAGGAAAAAGACATGAAAATTGGATCACAAGTTTTGAGCAAGATCAAACCTCAACAAATAAATAGTCGAAAAGGGAAAAGGAAGAGGCTTGGTATATCTGATGGCCACAAACAGGTTAAAATTGGGGCAAGTCAATGTCCCTAGATAGTCAGAATTGGACAGGGCACATTAGAGAAAGAACCTATGGGTTTGTCTGTGAGTAGGTAGGTTCTCAAGATTGATCTCACCGAAGACATCTGATGCCATGAGGTATCTCTATATTGTATTTCTAACTCTACTCTTTGTCATTTCTGTTGTTAGGGTAGTTTCATTTTTGCTATTAGAATAAATTTCCATTTCATGCTATTAGAATAGTTCTTTATTTCACCATGTTAGTGTAGTATTTCATTTGAGTATTTGATTTTAGGATGATATTTTGAGCGGATGCTACTGATATATGCCTTTTTATGGATGCAGATTCTAGGGGGTGGGAAGGAGTGTTACATTTTGGAGAAGAAGAGAAGTCAGCCTACTCCCATGTTAGAGAACTCAGAACTATGACAGGTTTTAAAAGGTGAGGAGATGAAGGAGGAGGAGTTCAAATTGGTTAAAGTCTAAAGGGGAAATTCACAAATATATATATATATATATTAAAAAAAGAAAGAACTTGAAAAGATAGGAGACCTTGAGAAGTTTTAACTTGAGGAAGAGGAGTTTGACAAAGAATAATTGACATTATTTGAGACGAAGAACAAAGAAAGGAAAAAGCAGTCATACAATAGAGTCCCCACCATAAAACCGACAACAATATAAAGATGTGCTAAAGATTCAACTGAGTGAAGAATGGGGATTACTCCCTGCGCTATTTTTTTGATTTGTTCAAACATGAGGCTTGTTTGCATATTCTTTTTTATAACGATGTTTGTCAACTCCTATTAAAGAGTTGGCTAACAGTGAAATTTTTATGTTTTTGGCTTTCTGCCTACAAGAACAACTGAGTTATGGATCTCTTTGTATTTCATATATTTTTATTTTTCAGGCACAGAAAAATTACACCTTCACAAACAACCAAACCTACTCTCATCTACATACTTTCTTTTCCAAAATTCAATGTATGTACTGCTATAATTCTTTTTTGCCTTTGTACAAGCAACAGCAGCCCTTTCATATGTTTACAACATATCTATTACAAGACCAACAAAATTATTTGGCTCTTTATAAATATCAAGGTTTACATATTTTATAACTCTAAGAATTACATATTTATAAGCCATATCTCACTCCCAAAGTGCAGTTAAAAAAGAACCTGTGATAGTGCCACAATACTTGTCGCCAAATGATTTATCCTACACCTTTCTTCCAATGGAACTTCCTTTGCAGCCTACAACAAACACGAGAAAACTAAATCACTACTCATGTGTTTATTGCTGAATCTAGATACACAATTGCAACACAAAACCAGATATTTGCAATGCAAATGTCGGAAATATCCTCCTTTCTAAAAAGAAATAGACAAAAGATAAAGGTTGATTTTTTATATAGAGCCTACGCAATAACTTGATCTAAATCGTTTTTTTATTCAAATATAAGTAAGAAGAGTGTACAAACTAAATGTACCTATATTTGATATAGAGCCTATGCAATAACTTGATCTTCCTTGTATTATTCAAATGTACGTAAGAAGAGTGTATGAAGTTATGAACTATATGTACCTTTAGCATGATGATGTCGAATAACGTTTCATTATCATGTGCAGAAACATAATTTATCTATAGAAAACAACAGAAATGCATAAAATAATCAGAAAAGTTGTCAATCTTAGATTGCCCGCAAGATCATAATTTACTGCTGTATGCCTAAACTAGTACCTAATAGCAAAAAACTCTTCATATATCATTGCACGAAATGAATGGAAAAACATTTCAAACAACTACCGCCTCAAGATATAAGCATGAAAAAAGGTTATTGACAATTTGTAATGAGTCAAAAGTTTTGCATGTGAATTAATCATATATAAGTATTATTTCGTAACATGGATGCTAGTTGTCTTGAGATGCATGTTGAGATTTTGTGTAGTTGGGGTAGCATCGGGTGTGCTCTAGCCCTGAAACTTTGCGGAGGGGCTAAGAAACACATCACCTCCAAAACCCAAAAAGCGTTTTGAGAAATTTCATCTGGTGTTAAAGTTATTCAAATAATTAATTATTTTAATGTAATCTCTAAGTCTAAACTTAGGGAAATTAAATAATTAAAGTGAATTAATTAACACATGTGCTGAAATTTTCTAAGTGACCCGGATCAAGCAGTGTTTTAATCTCAGTTGTTGATGAGTGATTTAATCTCGACCATTGATGTGTTCAACGAAAAAGTATAAGAGAAAGGCTTGAGGGTCAGTTGGAGACACACACACACACAGAGGCAGAGTTGAGAAACTGAGCTGGAATTCTAGGGCAGGTTTTGCTAAGAATTTCCGGAGGAGTTTTCTGCAACGAGGGGTAGTATTGGCTAAGGGGATGATTTGATACCGGAGCCAAGTGTCGGCAAGAGGCAGAGGAGCAGCTTTCAGGGATAGCGCAGAGGAGCAAGGGCAGTAGTAGTAGCAGTTACGCAGCACAACTTCAGCCGCTACGTAGGCCCAGGAGGGGCAACGTTGTAGCTCCAGAGGCAGCATAAGGACTGCATCAGCCACTCTGGGGTTACGCAATCCCCTTTTGAGCAACAAAGAGGCACAGTGAGCCTAGCAGGGCTGACGCTGGGGCTTCAGGGATAGTGTTGGGGTTTCTAAGGCCAGAATCGGGCTGAGTCTTGTAAATCCCATTTGAGGGTGTGGATCAGTCAGAATCTTGGTCTCAAAACAACAGTTTAATTGTAGATCTATTTTTTCTCTGTCCAGTTAACCAGATTTGGTGCCCAAATTTGCTGTACTCAGATTCTACTTAATAATAATAAATCCTCATATCTGCTGCACTGGCTTTCTCGTATTGGGTTTTTCGGGGGACTTATGTCCAAAAATCTATGTGTCACCCTGTTGAATGAGCGTCATATTCAGTAAATGAAATGCATGTGTGTAGGCTGTTAGTTGCGTTTACTTCAGTATTTTCTGAATATTTTTTTGAAAATAACTTGTATAACTTAATCACAAGTAGGAGAAGTAAACCATGATACTACAGTAGGATTTTTGCATAACTGTATTTAGAAATTTTCACATGGTATCAGAGCAATAGCAGATCAAGTTGAATCTCCAGCAAATCAGCTGAAGAATATTTTTCTATAGGGTAGCAATAGAAATCCAGAAAGGGTAGCAATGGCAAGAGGACGCATATCCAGAAAGGGGCAACATTGTAGCTTCAGAAGGCCTTCAGGCTTACGCAGAAGCTAATGAGGCCAGCGTAAGGACTGTGTCACCTAGTCTGGGGTTACGTAGTCTACTGAGCAATGTAGAGACTGCACTGGGCCAGCCTGCTAATGTAGAGGCCAGCCAGAGGGACACAGTCCAGTATTCTTCTCAGTTTGCTGAGATTCGAAAGCAGTGCTTCAGTTCTTCAGCAGTTCTAGTGTGGTAGAGATTCTACTAGTGCATAATTGTGCCTAGCTAAATTATCAATGAGCGGGAGGAAGATAGTCACTCAACAAATCTGAGCCAAACAGATCTGAGATTCGATCAGGAGGGTGATCGGAGAGAACTGTCTGATTGGTTTGGCTGAAGATTTCCAAGAGGGAAATCTGTTGTCAGAGGGAGCAACTACTATAGAGGGTTTCTATTCGCCAAGAAACCCAGATCCAACATTTCTATTGAGTATTGTAACAGAAAGAGGGAGAAGAGTATATGTTCTCACAGATCTAAGCAGATGGCGCCATATGGACTGAGAGATCAGGATAGGTTGGACGACATGTCCAACTTTGTTATCTGGAAGGCTAGGATCCTGTCAGTCCTGGACAAGTATGGCTTGAAGGACCATGCAGAGAGAGTCCTAGTTGTGCCAACCGATGCAGATCCTCTAAAGAAGTACGAAGAAAATCAAGCGCGAGTTAAGCGTTTGATCATGGATGGAGTCAAAGACCACGTTGTGCCTCATATCGCCAGAAAGAATATGGCAAATGAGATGTGGGTAGCATTGGACACGATGTATCAAGGAGGCTTTGTCCAAAGAAGGATGCTTCTGGAGGATCAAATGTAGTTGTTCCAGATGCAGAAAGGTGAGCAGATAGATCCCTTCCTCTTGAGACTTCAAACTATCCGGGATCAACTAATTTCCATGGGTACAAATCCGGATGAGGGGCTCCTAGTGAGGACTGCCCTGAATGTAGTCACTGAAGAATGGGAAACGTTTGTCCAAAGTATTTTGGGTAGGGCAGCGTTACCATCATGGGAAGACATGTGGGCAATTCTCCGTTAGGAGGAAATGAGGTGATTCACCAAGAGGCAAAGCAGTGGAAGCAGATCAGCCAAAATGAAAAAAGAAGAGGAAGATGATGCAGCCCTTGCATTGAAGGAACGAAGGCATCAAGGGAAGAAGAAGAGGGACCTATCCAAGGTTGAGTGCTTTAACTATGGCGAACTTGGACACTTCGCTAGCACTTGTCCTATGAAGAAGGACAAAGGATCTTCTGAATCCAAGGCTGTAGCAACAAAGGATGATGGCTCTGATGATGATGCAACCATGAGTGCTCATGTACCTCGAGAGAAGAGGTGGGGCGATATGGATCTGTAGAGCAGCTACAGACAGGAGTGGTAGGATCCTTGAATCAACCCTACTCTGGAATCACATACGAGCTACGGGAGCCTTAAGACAGTAGCGGGATGAGTCGGGAGATGGTTGCAGAAGGTCACAGTGAAGCAGAGGGGAGTGCTAAAGAACTGAAGAGGGGGCAACATAATGTAGAGGTAGCAACAACGTAGAGGCAGCAACGCAGAGGCTGATGGGACTTCAGCAGTGCAGAGAGGCAGTGCTCACTCAGTGCAGAGCTATAGCAGATCAACAACTTCAAGAGGACAACGTAAAGCAACAAGCAAGGATGTTTTAGTGATGGAATGCAGCCTGAGTTGTGTGTCAATGATTGGGCAGGAGTATTTCAGTTGCTTACTTCTCAGCAACTGAGTTGCAGTGCAGCAGTTAGAAGTGGCAGTGCTATATGCAACATGATGCAACAATTTGAGAGGGAGCTGCAGTACATATGTGGTAGTGTCAGTGGCAGTGACATGGGCAGCAGTACAGAAAGCAACAATGCAGTGGATGGAGGGCAACAGACCAAGCATCAGCAGCACAGAAACCAATACCAAGATTTTGTGATACATGGTGTGGATGTATTGCTAGAGCACACTTCGTGCTAAGAGGGAGTGTTGAGATTTTGTGTAGGCCTGACGTATCAATTGTTCTATGCTGCAACTATTACTTCAACAATATCCAATAGCATCCAATTTAACAATTTCCACTTCAAGTAACTAATGATAGTAGAGCAATAGTAGATAGAATAATTATACAAATGCATAATGAAAAACAACCAAGCGACAAGAGACACAATTTGGTCAATGACCACGGAAAAACCCCACTAGGGGGAAAACCCTTTGCAATTCTTCTTCTGTTAGATTGTCTTCAAATGTTCAGCAGAGAGAGTACAACATCTAAGAATCATAGTCAAACTTTGACTAGCCATTATCCAATATCCAATTAAGTCAAAATTCCATGCTATTTGTCAAGTTAGAGACAAGAGAGAAAGTCTACAAAAGTCAATTGTAATTCTGTCCAAGTCAACAGCAACGAAGTCAGCCCTAACCAGTCAATAGTCAATAGTCAAAACAACCCTTTAGGAGTTCGGTCAACATCAGTAAAACTTGGCCTCAAATGCTGGCCAAAGTCAGCCCAAAACAGTCTTCATAAACTCAGTCTAACTCGGTCAAAGGAATGAGAAAGTCTGCTGTCACAGTGCAATTTTCTGCAATCAAACCAGAAAGTCAACAACAGTCAAACAACCAAGAATGCCTCGGTTTTTGTGCTAGTCAACTCGGCCTCGAGAAATCAAATTTATGCATGTCAAAGCAGGCCAAAACATGAAGTCAAACTGCAGTCAAACTGTACAGCTGAAAAGTCAATGCAGAAAAGTCAAAGTTGCTTCCAAGATCCTTGCACATGTGAAGAGAAAAGAGTTGCCTTTAACATGTACGAACCAGACAAATGAAGAGAGAGAAGAAGGATGTGTTGTGTGATGTCCAAATAAGGCATGAGGTCACTTGTATTTATATGCAACTTTGGAGGGGCAATTTGTCCTTAGGCCGACCTTGACAATTTGTGCAACTGTGGGCTTGACTTCAAAAATGCACTTTCCCATGTCCGAAACAAGTGCTTCAAAAGTCAAAATTGGTCTCGAAAACAGGAATCTAGTCCAATGCTTGGAATTTGTCACTGCACTGCCAAATTAACACTCCCTCTTAGCTTGGGAGAAATTCCAACTTAATCATATGATCATCATATGTCTCGTCATCATGTTATATGCTTCCCAGCTCATCTCTGCTTATTTGTGCTCATCTCATGCTGTACATTCTCAAATATAAAGAAGAAGAATAGCTACAAGGGAGCTAACTGAAGAAGAACAATAATAATAACTGATGATTAACTAATGCTCTAAAAAGGATTAAAAAGTGTTAATTGCTAATAAATAATGATTCACCCCCACTCTCAGTGTTTCCAACAAGTGCATACCACCATACATAATTCTGTAGTCTTCGGAAAGTGGTAGACGTGGACTCATTATGCCTTGTTAACACCACTTTTAGTAATTCTTAGTGCTTGCATGTTGAATTCTTCGCAAGCTATGAGTAGTATATTGCAGATTGCAACTCAAGATAAATTGTACTTTTATAGCGGGTTCTTTTGTGGTATGTATATTGTTGAGATTTTGGGGTGTTGGGGTAGCATCAGATGTGCTCTAGCTCCCAAACTTTGTGGAGGGACTAGAGTACATGAGATCTCCAAGACCCATAAGGCGATTTAATAAATCCCATCATGTTTAAGAGATATTTAATTAATTAATCTTTTTAATTAAGGACGATATTTAATTAATTAATCTTTTTAATTAAGGACCCTAAGTCTAACTTAGGAAAATTACAAGATTAAAGTTAATTAAATTAAACATGTGATGAAAATGACTTAAGTCACACGCATCAAGCATCTTCTAATCTTAGTCGTCGATTCAAGATTAGATCACGACCATTGATGTTTCAACAAGTGTAAGAAGAGGGCTTGGGGTCATTTGGAGAACACACATAGTGACAGAGCACTGAGACTAAGCTGGAATTCTAGAGCGTGGTTTGCTAAGAATTTCAAAAGTGTTTCAGCTGCGGAGAGGGGCAGTATTGGCGAGAGGGATGGTTTGATCCCAAGCCAAGAGTACAACCGAGGCAGAGAGGCAGCATACCAGAGCAGTGTAGTAAAGGCCACACAGAGGCAGTGCAGAGGCAGCAGGGGCCACGCAAGGCTGATGTAGGGCCAACCAGGGCAACGCAGGGGCAGCGTAACCCAGTCTGGGTTGACGCAGGCCCTTCCTGAGCAACGCAGGGGCTGACGCAGGGCTTTAGAGCAGCGTTGGGTTTTCAGTGGGCCGGAAATGGTTGAATCAACCATATTTTCTATCTCCGAAGATAGAGCTATTGCTTGTTGTATTTTTTCTTTGTCAGGTTAAGCAGTTTGGTGCCCAGAAATGTTGTACTCAGATTCTGCATAATAATAAAACCCTGTAGCAGCCAGAAGACCGACTTTCCCGCATTGGGTTTTTCCGGGGACAGTTGTCCAGAAAATCCTTGTGTATCACTTTATCATTGTGCATGTATTTAGTTTAGATCTGTATGTGTAGGCTGTTATTGTATTTAATTCGATGTTAATGCTGAATATTTCACATTAATAACTTAATGTAAGTAGTAGAAGTAAATCTGAAAATTAGCAATAGGGTTTCTGTCTGAGACATTCAGAAATTTTCACATATATGACTTCAGCAGCTATTAGAATGAGATTAAATCATTGATCCAAATATTTCTTCTTCAACTAGAGCATATCTGTGACCTTGTGATTTTCCAGGGGCCAGCATTTATTATAAAGGTTGTCTCTAGTTCTGTATTTTATTAAGTTCATTAATATGTCGATGTTCCTTGGGGCATATTGAATTGTCTATATTTAAATATTGATAATGACAACTTGAAACAAACAATTTGCACTTAATAATATCACATAACAGGTACTATATTTTACTATTTTGCTACAAAAGGAGGATACTGACTAAATGGAAAAATCTTAAGATACAGTGTTGATATGAAACAAAATAAGTTCAATTTAAATAATCATTCAATCTGAAGACAATAATTTCCTCTCCAAAATATATGCTCGATAGATTAGGGAACAAGCACAAGTTCTATTTTTTCAATACTCACTGTTTCTTTTGGACTACCTGCATAACCAACAGGTACTCCATCATGTGTTTGCACTTCTGATCCCTTTACCTGAAAAATTACATTTTTTTTTGACAAAATTAATGTCCATATAAAATGCTAATGATCAAATTAGATCACATTAGAAATTTAAAAAGTAATCAATCTGTTACGAAAATCATGCTAATCAACCTCAATCAATATATTATCCAGAACTATAGAACACATTATGATTATACTATGTTTATAAAGAATTTCATTTTCAGTAATAACGAATTGTATGCATTAGTTATCATACAACATGCCATTCAGGATCTAGGTGTCATACTATCAATCAACCTTTTCAAGAATGGTAAGCATTCCTATCTATACATCTATTAAGGAATGTAGAAGAAATTATTTTAGCTTTGGAAGTCATTTATTATTCCAATTCGACAAGATGTTGGCCCTATTAGCTCACAAACTAGCACTTCAAAGTTAAATTCCAGAAAAGCATTGCCAGTCTATGGACAACCAAGAGGGAGTCCAATGTCACCTCACAAACCCTCTTCACAATTTAGGTTGGTTGTTCTCCAACTCAAGGGAAACTACCCTAAGGAATGATTGCTAAAGCTTAGGCAATAAGGGCTCAAGGTAAAATGTAGAGTTCCTTAACTGTTGTAGAATAAGTTTAGAAAAGGGATGTTAGAATCTGGAAAAGTGTCAAGTCCATTGGGCAAATGGAGTCAAAGAATAACAATAGGAGGGTGTCTTCTTATGTGATTCTGTCCCCTGAATCAAGAACCTACTACAATATTATATTGTTGTCCACCAAAACTAAAAAAAGATTTTAGAAATCCAAAATAAAAAACATCTGCAAATGTATATGAGGGTGTGCCTACTAGTGGAAATGGAAGATGTGGCTAATTCGACTTGAGGAAGAAGATACATAATAACATTTTCCAGCAATGTACAAAAACGTTTTAAATGGAGACTGGTCAAAATTCATAATATTCTTAACAAAGGCACAATATTCTTAATGAGAAATTTTGTTACCTATGTTCTAGCTCTTCATTGAAAATTCGATTCAAAAGGCTTCAGCCTTCGTATTCAGAAATTTAAGTACAAAAGACAAAGTATTCTTCCCAAACGGGAACCCATAGCTTTCATTTCCTTCAAGATCTTCAACAAAAGCTCAATAGGGGAGAGCTCCCGAAATCAAACCCTCCTCTCAAATGGAGAAAGAAAACCATTATATAGGTTTGAGCTCAACTCTCTTTAAAATAAGCAAGTAATTGTTTTCCTAAACCTATTAATTCTCTAAGGAATACAATAGAACATTACATTTCTAACCTCCTCAAAAGACTCCTTACTAAAAGTAGAAAACAGTTATTGAGATCCACAGTTCTATCCTACAAGAGACAATAAAATAGACATCTTTATCTCCAAGGAAAACAATATAATAGAGTTCTCAAGTAACTAACTCCATGAGACAATTCCACAATAATAAAATAATGGAATTAGTTAGTAAACATCTCTAAAAATAGATTTAGAAGATAGGGTCCCTCTTTTAGATGAGGCTTTGACCCAGTAACAACCTTTAAGAACATAATAAATAACTCTCAACATGCGTTCTCTTTAAGAGAGGTCTCCCATGTGCGAATCAAGGGTCCAAAAGGGTGACAAATTAGGGATTTTCCAAGAAAGTTCATCAACAATAGGACATCCCTAACAAATGTGCAACAAACTCCCCATAAGCATGTATGGCTCCCTCAGAGAAAAGGAACCTCCCTAACCACCTCAATAGCACCTCTGTCTTGTGCAACCTTTGAAGAATGTGCATAAATAACCATTTTGACAAGGAAATAATAGGATAATCTTTATGAAGATGAGGTGGCCTTGAAGAATGTGTTATGCTAACACTCTTTGACCAAGAAATAAGAAATATAATGTGATGTTCCCAGTTTTTGTGCATACAAAAATCACTTAGGAGTTTTGCAAATATTAAAAAGGGGAAATATTATT
Source organism: Pinus albicaulis (assembly GCA_034641835.2). Lineage (NCBI taxonomy): Eukaryota > Viridiplantae > Streptophyta > Pinopsida > Pinales > Pinaceae > Pinus > Pinus albicaulis. The sequence continues at coordinate 558,666,320 of CM076569.1, read as the reverse complement.
TTGTGAGAGAAGGGAGAAATTATTATTTTAAGACGACAAAATAATATTTTATTGGAGGAAGGAAAATCATTATTTTAATGGAATGGCGGCAAAATAAGATTTATTGGAGAAGGGAGAAAAAATATTATTTTATTGGAAAGGAGGCAAATTATTATTTTATTTGAATGGCAACAAAAAGTGGAAAATGGTCCACACCAATAAAATAACAAGGAAAAATGGAGAATCTAGAAGCTAGAGGGAGGCTCCATGAAGAATTATAAAAGGAGGAACTCAATTGCAAAGGCATTCTATTCTATCTATCTCATTGACAATTGAAAGGAGCTCAAGTGAATTCAAAAGTTTGAGAGAAACTCAAGCTCAATTCAGTGGACTTCGAGTGCCACCCTAGTTAGCTCTTGGGGATGATTATCTTAGATCTTCAAAGTGTGCCTATTGCAAGGAGTCTTCATCATTGAATGAATTTGTTTGTAGGTGTCTTCAACTAGTGTTTATTGTAGGGTTTAATAAACTCCCAAGAAGGTCGAGCACAAGAATTGAAGAGCCCATTCTGGAGTTAGTTTCTTTGTCCCAAGTATCAAACCCTCAAGGCTGAATATTACCTCCAAGCAAGGACCAATTGCAAAAGATCAAGAGGCCGATATTTCTATTTTGGAGAAGAACAAATTTAGAAAGGCCAAGCATTAGTTTCCTTCTAGTAATTGAAGCCAGATCGAATAGAAAATTCAGAGAACCATTGTTCATGCTTGAGGTTGTATTCTTCCTTCAAGTGGAACGAGAGTTTTAAGCATTAGTTTCCTTCCAGCAATTGAAGCCAGATCGAATAGCAAATTAAGAGAACCATTGTTCATGCTTGAGGTTGTATTCTTCCTTCAAGTGGAACGAGAGTTTTAAAGTGTCAATCCTTCACAATTTTTCAAAGATTCCATCAACAAGAGATCAAATTATACACAGGAAGGGAAGTCGAATTATTTTGTGCATCAGTAAGGGATCCATGAGGCCGAACTATTGTAGTACATAAGAGGGTTGAATGCTTGTATGATTGATAATTGTGTCTGTTATTGCTCAAACTAGCAGGGGTCCTAGGAGGGGATCCTATAGAGAAACTACTAGGTCAAGGGGCAGCAATGGAGCGATAGCCCACTGTCACCTCAGCTAAAGCTCCCCACTCTTTATGGACTTTCACTGATGGGAGGAGTCCCAATATGAGAGGAATCACAAGAATAGATTGATTAATGATAAGACATGGTGTGCCCCCTAAAGCTTACTCACAAGAGAGGCTCAAATAGACAGCTTGCTTGAAAAGAAAGGTGTTAGGCTCTTTGGGAAGGGCTAAGAGGAGACTTGATCCTAGGTTTGGAGGGTATGCCTTGACAAGGGGATTCCTAGGCTTAAGGATCCTTATGAAGAAATGGATTCTATGTAATCCTTATGGAACTTGAGTTGTAGAGTTGCGAGACCACAAAGAACCCAAGTGGACTCAGACTAGGTCAAAGGTATGAAGTTGATCAATCGAGGAGGGGCTTGACCTAATTAGGGAAGAGAATAGGATCAAAGGACTAATTTTCTTTGAAATACAAATGCGATGACCCAATTGAGGACACTAACTCAAAAACAACCTAGGGAAAGAAATAGTTTTGCTGCTAGGGCTTGCTATATCTCAAAATTCCACCATCGAATTTTCCTCAAATTTGGAGGACCTCTTGAGAAAACCCTAGCGCAGTAGTGGACCAAAATTCAAGGGTTTTGAATGGCTAGAATGAATTTCGCTTGAGGCCCTAGGTAACACTCTAGGGTAGGCCTAGAATTTGGAAAAGTCAAGAAAAGAGAGGTAAATTTGACCACCAAAGGGATACGAGGATCAACGCCTTATTGCTTGGACTTAATCAAGTCAAGATACACAGATCGATAATTTTTGTGAGCTAAGGAGCCCTAATTGATCTTCGCTAGCCTCTCCAAGGGCAACCACTAGGTCAATATGGATTTATACTTTAAATTTGCAATATAGATGAAGTTTTGAGATCTTTCAAACTAGGAGGTGCCTCGAGGAACATTCATCCAATCCCTCAAAAGCAGTGTTACACGAGGTCTCACCCCCCCTCCTAGGAGTCTAGATTCCTCGCCCCCTCGCGCTCTGGGGTCTTGGGGACTTCTAGGGGGTGTTTCCCTCACGCCACCGCACACCCCCTTCACGCCCCCCTCACACCCCTTTTAGTTTATGGTTCCATGTTAAAAGTTGGTGTGCCACTTAGCATGTTTGAGAATCCAAGTGATTCTAATTCAGATGGTGACATGATTGATTCTGATATATTCGTGCAGCAGCTGGATGTAGAGACTAGTGGGGCATTACCTTGAGAATTTATGCTCATTTATCATTATGACGATATCATTTGATATTCATATGTTATGTTTTATGTTTTATGTTTCAGACGTAACTTATTTGCTTTCAAGTTTTATGTTTCAGACTTGAGTTGTAAACTTCAGTTTAAACTTTATTTTGAATCTTGATATAATATGTCATATGATATCCTAAACTTTATTTTCATTGTACATTGTTAGTAGTTACATTAATGATTATACAGTTACAAACTTACAGACTTACATGTATGATTGCATGATGTATGTTTTAACTTTTAACTTTTAAATTTGTTTCAGTTATATGATTCATCATTCATTGATTTATAAGTTTATCATTTATGACTTATCTTTCATGATGTAAGTGTATGATGATTGTATATACATTCCTTGCAAAAATACAGTTACATTATAAATATTAAATTTTTAAGTTTTATGACCTCAACGTCCCCCCATGTTTCCTGAAAATTGGTAGGGAGCTTTTGCATAGGCTGCTCCCGTGCTCCCTCGCCCCCTCGCTCCCACCTCCAGGGGACTTGGTGGAACATTGCTCAAAAGCAACACATGTATTAAATCTTTTATTCATAGGTTTCCAGAAGAATTTCGCATTACTATAACTCATACAAGAATAATGACAACAATATCATGCAGTAAACAAGTAAGATAACAAGTATAGCATCAAAATTTCACTTACATGAGAGAGAGAGAGTATATCCATTCATCAACTTCTCATTAGAAAGATCCAAAGACAACAACGAAAAATACAAACATCATAGTTCATCAAGAAACTCCAATTTACCCAGAAACAAGTGCGACAATCTCTCCAGAGATAGTAGATACTAATCCAATCCAAGAGATGATGTGTTATGTATATTTTATTAATTATTAGTTAGATATAGTTATATTAGGTTTTATTAACTGAAAGGGCATGATCAAAGATCATGCCTCTTCACCAAGGGACACCATGAGGCTATATTTAAAGCCTCGGTGATTCCCCATTGTAATCATATCTCATATCTCATCTTTTATCAATAATAATATATACTTATTCAAGTTTACCAGAGTTTTTACACTCCATTGGTATCGGAGCTATCGCTCTTCAGGATCTGTGTGATCACCCAAAATTAAGGAATTACAAGAATTCCAGATTGCAGATTTTTTTATTTATTTATTTTTTTTTTTTTACCAAGTGCTTCAGCAACAACCTTGGTTTAAAAAAAAATAAAAATAAAAATTTGTGTAGATTTTTACCCAACCCCCTCACTCCCACTCTGCGTTCCGTCAAAACCCTCTGCTTTCCCTGTTTACGGTCACAATACCTTGGGTTAGTGCCACAGAACCTCAACTTAGTGCACCACACTTTCGGACCAAGCTACATGCACCATAAACCAGACACAGTCTCTCAGATTAGCTCAGTCACTGTCTCTCGAATCTACCATAAGTGTGGAAGCTCGGAATTGTGACAAGATATTACCCCCCCCGACGTCCCTCTTCTGTCCATTATCGACAATTGGTCCTACCTCGAACCTGCCTTACCACCAAAAACACCTGTCTCAGCGACCGCTAGTTGCATTTTGTGGGAAAGCGATTATTCTTCATTTTTTGGTTGACGTTGATTATTATTGTTACATTATCTTGGATCGACTTGAATTCAGTCCTCTGCCCATCACAGCCGCAGATAAAACAGTGGCTAGCAAATAAAATACGTTCTAAATTGTGAAACAGTGTGACGGTTGGCGTAGGTATATCCCCATAATAAAATCCGGATAGGGTCGATTGCGTCCTCACATTTAATTGTAGGCCGAGGGTTTGCGATTGAAGAGCCGTTTCCTCAAACTACCAGATCAAGGGTTACATTTAAATTCGTAGGATATCAGCTGATATAAATATTCGCATACGATATCTAAACCCGAACTTCAAATCAAATTTGTGACGGATTGTAGAGAAGGGCAACTTATGGAAAATAGCGTGGGCATTTAACACACGGTGAACAAGTTTTTTTTAAAAAGAAACAAGTCAACGAGTTTTTTCTTCCAAGTGTGACATCTAAACGGAAACAGAACAGTGTGACTATTGGTAGAAAAAAAAAAAATTCGATTTGTTTAAAAAATTCTTCTGAAGCATTGTGTGACTATTCGTGAAAGGAGTACAACTTTACAGAAGATAGGTGAACAGTTTTTACACTACATATAATTTTTTTTTTTATATATAACAATAATATATATACTATATAATTATAATTAATATATATATACTTTATATATATAAATTATACAAATAAAATAATAATTATTATTATTAAAAAAAATTATTATTAATTTAATTAATTAATTAAATATTAATTAATTAATTAATTAAAAAAAAAGGGAAAAAACTGGCAGAAAAATATTCCCCACCTCATACACGTTCAATGTCTTCATCGATGTCAATGGCCGAATTCCAGAAGAAATTGGTGGATCTCGAGAAACAGATCAATAATAATTCCGAAGAATTCGGAAAAAGATTAGTCAATCTTGAAAGTACAGTGGCAAGACATTCCAACGACATCAAAAAGGTTCATGATACGAAAAATCGAATAGAAAGACAAATGTGGCTAAATCATCACAAGGCCACAGAAAAGCAAAGTGAAGCAATGAACAATATGACAAAACTCTTCAATAAGCTGAATGATAAGATAGATAAGTTAAGTCAGACACAATCCCCAATATCTCCTAACATGGAACAAAATCAACAAAACAATTCTGCAGATTCAGGGAACTCAGAAGAGCATCAGGAAAAAACCAATTCCCCACATCATCAAGAAGATAGTAATGCAGATTTTCAAAATAAGTAGCTCTGGAATGCATTTGCTAATCAATATCCCCTTCTTGTTCCACCATTAGCATATCAGCGAAAAGCCAAAATCGAGCTACCCAAATTTGATGGTAATGAAAAAAATAGCGTTGCATGGCTTAATAAAGCGAAAGAATATTTTAAGATTTATGACATTACTAGTGATGACGAAAAAATTAAGCATGCTTCCATGAAAATGGAAGGAGAAGCATATAATTGGTATATGTGGTGGAAAAAGATGACGCTCGCTATCAGTTGGAGGAAATTTAAGGATGCATTCTTCAAAAAGGTTTCAAGGCATAAAAGAAGAAAAGCTTTTTTCAACATCTATCAAATTACGCCAAAAAGGAGATGTGGATGAGTACACTCGAGAATGGGAGACCTTGGCAACACGAGTACCAGGATTGTCAGAATCTCGTCTAATCCAGTCTTACATCTCAGGACTTAAAATCCATATACAAGAAGAGCTCGAACTACATGAAATTACGTCCGTAGAAGTAGCAAGGCAAAAAGCAAAAGCTGCTGAAAAGAAATTTGAAAGATTATCAAAACCAGAAAAAGTATATTCGAGACGACGGTTTCCTCAATCTACAAAAGAAGATAACATGAAATATGTTCCACCACGTCTGCGCGAAGGAGACAAATCTAACCTGGAAATACAACGAATAAAGGAAGGCAAATGCAAACGTTGTGGCGAAAAATGGGACCCTAAGCACAGATGTGCTAATGGGAAAGAAAAAAATCTGTATAACTGTGAAGCAACTAATGATTCTAACAATGATGATTCAGACATAGAAGGGATAGAAGATACCCTGGAATTCTCCCCAGAAGTAGATGATGACAGCACTCCGCAAGTGTCATTGTCAGCCATGACAGGTATATCACAACCACAAACACTAAAATTAAGGGGACATATTAAGAAAAACAACGTAATGGTTCTCATAGACACTGGCAGCACGCACAATTTTCTAGATTCAACCATGGCCAAAGACTCAACCTCTTTACTTTCCCCATGCCTAATATGAAGGTAATGGTGGCCGATGGTAAGAAGATTGAACAGGTAGGAAAATGCCATAAAGTCAAATTGCAGATTAAAGACTTTAGTTTAGAATCTCCATTCTATGTCGTACCACTCGGAGGAGTAGATGTGGTCTTAGGAATTCAGTGGTTACAAACCTTGGGTACTTATTCGGCCAACCATCAGAAGCAGTTTATAAGCTTTAAGTGGGAAGGGCAAAAGCACAAGTTATATGGATTCCAAGCCCCAAAAAATCAAATCGTATCATCATCCCAGATGATGAATATGATCTGAAAGGGAGCGCCAGCCTATATAGTAGAATGTCATCATTTAGAGATGTTATCTACAAAAGTCAACCACGAAGAATCACAGGAGGTACAAGCACTAGTTCAAAAACATGAAAAGGTATTTCAAGACCTACCAATGAAAATGCCTCCTTATAGGGAAATCAAACATACAATAGAAGTCAAGGCAGGATCAGACTCTGTTAACATCAAGCCTTATCGCTACCCACATCACCATAAAACTGAAATTGAGAAGATAATCCAAGACCTTTTAAAATGCAGGGTCATTTCAAAAAGTAAGAGTCCGTATGCTGCCCCAGTTATATTGGTAAGAAAAAAAGACGGATCGTTTTAGCTATGCATTGACTATAGAGGATTAAATAAGATAACAATTAAAAATAAGTTTCCAATTCCCTTTATCGATGAAATGCTGGATGAACTCCATGGCACAAAATACTTCTCTAAATTAGATTTAAGGTCAGGTTATTACCAGATCCGAATTAGATTGGAAGATATACCAAAAACTGCATTTCAAACACATGAAGGTCATTATGAATTTAAAGTAATGCCCTTTGGGTTAACAAATGCACCAGCTACGTTCCAAGCCACTATGAACGAGTTATTTCGTCCATATCTTAGGAAATTTGTACTAGTATTTTTTGATGATATTTTGATTTATAGTAAAACTTGGAGGGAGCATTTGCAACACTTGGATAAAATTCTCACGTTACTAGAAGACCATCAATTTTATGCAAAAAAATCCAAATGCACCTTTGGAAAAGAAGAAGTTGAATATCTGGGACACCTAATATCCCATGAAGGAGTAAAAGTGGATCCTTATAAGATTAAGGCTATAAGGGAATGGAATAAACCAGTGAACATATCCAAGCTCAGAGGATTTTTAGGATTAACGGGATATTATCGAAGATTTATTAAAGATTATGCGCATAGAACTGCACCTCTTACAAACCTTTTAAAGAAAAATTCGTTTCAATGGAATGAGGAAGCAGGGAAATGTTTTGAAGAATTGAAGGAAGTAATGCACCAGTATTGGCAACTCCCGACTTTTCTAAACCATTTATCATTGAATGTGATGCCTCTGGATTCGGTATTGGTGCAGTATTAATGCAAGAGGGGCACCCTATTGCTTTTGAAAGCAGAAAACTAAATAAACATGAGCGTCTCAAGTCCACATACAGTAAGGAAATGCTCGCAATTATGCATGCATTGGCCAAATGGAGACAATATCTGTTAGGGAGTAAATTTTCAATTGGAACAGATCATAACAGTCTTCAGTATCTCCTTCAGCAAAAAACACTCTCTGAAGAACAGCAAAAATGGATCGAGAAGATTGCCGCTTTTGACATGGAGATATTACACAAGAAAGGAAAAGACAATGTAGTAGCGGATGCCCTGTCTAGAAAAGATGAGGAAACAGCATTACTTGCAGTTTCGATTGTTGTGCCTGAATGGCTTAATGAGATTAGAAGTGAGTACGCCAAAGATCCGGAAATGTTGGCTATAATCAATAATCTCCCAGGAAATTCAAAATTTGAATGGAAGAACGATATCTTATGGTACAAAGGGAGAATTTATCTAAACTCCAAATCCAAGTTTATATAAAAAATACTCAAGGAATCACATGATTCCATGTCATCTGGGCATGTAGGATATTTCAAAACCTACTACAATGCACGTCAGTCATTTTTCTGGAAGGGTATGAGTCAAGATATTCAAAAATATGTTGCAGAATGTGACAAGTGTCAAAGAAATAAAAATGAAAACATTATGACACCTGGCTTACTTCATCCCTTAAATATTCCGACTCAGAAATGGGAAGAAATATCGATGGATTTTATTGAAGGATTACCTGTATCGGATGACAAGGATAAGATCTTCGTTGTAGTAGATAGACACACTAAATATGCTCACTTTATCGCTATTAAAAAAAACAGACTCTGCAAAGCAAATTGCGGAGATATTCTGCAAACATATTTATAAACTACACGGCTTTCCGAAAGTTATTGTCAGTGACAGGGATGCCAAATTTAAAGGAAACTTTTGGAAGGAATTGTTCAACCATGTTGGAACCTACCTCAACATGAGCTCAGCTTATCACCCTCAAACAGATGGGCAAACAGAGGTTATTAATAAATGTTTGGAAGCTTACCTACGGTGTTATGCTACGGAGAAACAAAATAAGTGGGTCCAATGGTTGCATCTTGCCGAATGGTGGTATAATTCTACTTACCATACATCGACAAAAATGACTCCATTCCAAGCTCTATATGGATATGAGCCTCCGAAGTGGAAAGATTTTGCTTCAGTTCAAACAAACTTACCAACAGTAAAAAATCAACTAGAAGAACACCAAAAGGTCGTCCAAATTCTAAAAGAAAATTTGAGTATTGCACAAAATCGTATGAAGCAACAGGCTGACCGTAATCGCACTGAGAGATCATTTGAAGTTGGAGACTGGGTGTTTGTCAAGCTTCAACCATACAAGCAGTTGTCCCTAAGACAAAAAGGAAAAAATAAATTAGCTCCAAAGTTTTATGGTCCGTATCAAATTATTAAAAAGATCAGTCAAGTCGCTTATGGGTTGAGCCTTCCTGATACCAGTCGTGTTCACAATGTTTTCCATGTGTCCTGCTTAAAAAAGGCACTAGGTAGCCATCAGTTGCCCCAAACAACACTTCCCATTTTGGATGATGAAGGAAAGCTCGTTCTAGAGCCCGAAGGTATCCTATCTACCCGTGATAAGAAGCTGCGCTCTCGTGTTATTACGGAATATTTAATCAAGTGGAAGGACTTGCCCATTGAAGAAGCATCTTGGGAGTCTAAAGCATTTCGCCAGCAACACCCATCATTACGTATGCTTTGAGGACAAAGCATCTTTAAGAGAGGGGCAATGTTATGTATATTTTATTAATTATTAGTTAGATATAGTTATATTAGGTTTTGTTAAGTGAAAGGGCATGATCAAAGATCATGTCTCTTCACCAAGGGACACCATGAGGCTATATTTAAAGCCTCGGTGATTCCCCATTGTAATCATATCTCATATCTCATCTTTTATCAATAATAATATATACTTATTCAAGTTTACCAGAGTTTTTACACTCCATGATGAGAGGTTAGAATGAGCCTCTCTCATATTTATACAACTCTAAAGGGGATTTGATTTTCCTAATTAGCCTAGTCTAGCCCCAAATAATAAAATAATACATAATAATGACATGACTTGGTGACAAGCCCACCAAGATAGCTCAATAATACAAAGAATAGCCTCTCAAGAGTGAAAAATAATGAATATGATGAGTCATTGGGCCATTGAGGAGGCCTAATGGAGTCCAAATATGCCAAGTTGAGTGAAAAGGCTCCAAACATAGTGGACAAGGGGTTGGCCCCTTGTTCTCCAAGCAGGTCACATGTGATGTGTTGAAGACTGTAACTAGGTTCAGTCTTCATAAATTGTACTTGAGTCAAAAATATTATATACTTGTCAAAAGAATAAAAACAAAGAATTTATATTATTATTAAATGACATATTAAAGCATGAGTTTCATGCTTGGGTCATATTATTTTAGGTCAAAGTCCCCATTGTGGACTTCTAGGATTTATTCTGAGTTTATAGAACCATTACAAATTTAAATTGACCCATCCTGGGCTTTTGAATCGTGTAAAAAGGTTTAATATTGAGTCAAAAAAGAATTATGGAACCTCCACACCAAGTCGGCCTTAATGTGATCAAGTTGGCCTCTACCCTAGGAATTTGAGCTCACCTCAAGCCTATATATACAAGGGGATCGAACTCATTTGGAGCATCATCTCTCACACACAAAAATTTGATATCTACTGCTGCATAGGGAAAAAGTGCGAAGTCAACGAAGGGGTCAAAAGGAGTGTGAGTTAGGACAAGTTGAAGGAGTGAAGAAAAATCGAAATTTTGGTGTCTCTCTCTCTCTCTCTCTCCCTCTCACGTGCTCTAGATTGGAAGATCAAAGTCCCTCATTGTTTTGCTGCTCCCAGTTGCTGTTGCCAAGAGAAGAATAGGTCGAAGTTGATTTTGCTGGGTCGAAGTGCCTTGAAAGGTTGTATTGGGTCAAAATAAAACTCCTAGAAGCAAGATCAAAGTCTTTTCTCCAAGATCGAAGTCTTAGAAGAAGGGTCGAAGTTTCTAGGTCGAAGGAAGTGTTGCATAGTGTTGTTGTTGTTGTTGCTACTACCAGGTCGAAGTAGGATCAAAAGGAATGATGACTTGGTGTGGAGGAAGTGTAAGTCGAGGTCTAGAGTCTCGGGAAAACTATTGAAGGAAGAATTACTAACTAGGTTTTCCCCTAGAGTGGGGTTTTGCCCTTGTTGGTGACCTATATCTTGTGTCCTTGATCTATGTGTTATTGCTTTGATATTTGCTTGAAGAACTAAGAAGAAAGAAAACAATAGGAATCTAATAAAAATTAAGGAATATCACAAGTAAATAATCCAGAACAAGAAAATCTTTCTGCCTTTATGAACAAGAATATGGTATCAGAGCTTTGGTGAAGAAAAAAGGAAAAGGCAGTCTCCAGGAATTGATAAAGGGATCATAAAGAAGAATCTCTTTAAGGAAATAAGTTTCACCATCTTCAAGAAAGATGTCTAACACAATCAAGGGAGAGAACAAGCTTGAAGGAGCCTCAAACTACATATATTGGAAGAAGAGGATTGACCTCATCCTTGAAAAGAACAAAGTATTAGATGTAGTGAAGGGAAAAGTAAAGAAGCCCACAAAATATTCCAATGATTCAGATAAGGTGAAATACAGGGAATTGGAATTGGTAGCCATGACTCTAATGGTTGAAGGCGTCAGGGACAACCTTGTCCCTTACATAGCTAACATTGACCATGCTTGGGAAATGTATGGAGCATTGTCAAAACTATTTACCATCAAGAACATTGGAAAAGTTGCAAGCTTGAAGAATGAACTAAGAACCACCAAGATGACTAAGAAAGACACTGTATCCACTTTCTTTGTGAAGATAGCAAGAATAAGAGATGATCTTCTTGCCATTGATGAAATAGTACCAGACAAGGAACTTGTGATCACAAACTTATTAGGGTTGCCACCTTCTTGGAGTACTTTTGCTTCAGGTCTTAATAGATAGAAAGAAGCTCCCACTTTTGAGGAACTATGGACAACCAACAGCCAAGAAGAGTTAAGAATTTCATTATCATCCAACACTTAAGTGCGAAAATTCCACTACTGAAATACTATTGCAGCAACTGATATTATTTCTTCTAATTGTTAATTATGCTTAACAATTTATCTGTCGTTTCCTACGGCAAATATCAAAATAAATACACTGAAACCTTCACAAATAAAAATTGGGGAAGAAATAGACGCTAGAAGAAATACTAGCACACACACATAAAATAACACAATTATTTTTGGACGAAAGTCCCTCAAAAAACCCAACCGGTGTAGCAATTGAGGATTTTAATATTATGCAACAGTGAAATAATCTGAGTACAATTGGATGCCCAAACTGGCAATCCTACAGAGAAAATTTGCAAGAAAAATCTAGTGAGGAATTTCGTCACACCAGAGGCGAATCCAAGCATTGACCTCAGCTCAAAATTGAGCCGTCCAAACTTCCTCTGCATTGTCACTGCGTCACCCAGCTCGAAACCGCTTCTCCTCAAGCCGTCTAGTCAGCTCTTGTCTAGGAAAATGACTCTCCTGGCCTCTGGAACCTCTACCTGACTTCCGACACTGAATCTCTGCTTCTCCCCAGCAAATACAGAATTGCCTCTACGTCAGCCTCTCTGTGGCACTTTTGCGTCTCTACAAATGCACTCACCGAAACTGGAATGCCTCCTCCAACTGCACTGACTTTGCCCCTCTCGCACTGCTTCAATCTCACTAAATATCCCTTCAGAAAAAAACAGTTGTTACTCTGGAAATCGATTTCCCATTAAAATCGAACTGCTCAAGTGATTTCTCCAAGCCCCGTCGACTTCTTCTTATAATCCTCTATTGAGACTTCAACGACCAAGACTAGATCTTAATCGATGGCCAGGATTAGCTTGAAATCGATCCATGTGAGTCTCTAGAACATTCACACCTTGACTTAATTCTGATTAATTAATCACATTCCCTAAGATTAGACTTAGGAAATATTTAAATACTGACTAATAATCTAATGAAGTCATTTCTAGGCAAAATTTCCAAAAACGATTTATGGATTTTGGAGATCTCATGTATTCTAGCCTCTCTACAAATTTCAAGGCTAGAACACATTCGATGCTACAAAAACTAACACTCCCTCTTAGCGACGAATGTGTTCTAGTACTGATACATCTCTTATAGAAATACTCTGCTTCTGCACCATCTCCTGTCACGATGTTCATGTCTGGCTACTACTGGCCACCAACCACTGCACAACTCTGATATGCGTTGCATCTGTGTTGTCACTGACCCTACTAAATTGTTGCCAATATTGCATATGCACTACAACTCCCTCTCATCTGTTGTTGTTGCAACTACAACATCTGCAATTGAGATGCATCCAAAATACTGAATCAACTATGTTCAGTAGGATGCATCTATCTCTCGAGTCCTAACTGCTACTAGTATTTGCACTGCCACTGAAGGCTTTGTGTTTCTGTTGACTCTGCATTGTGCCAACCAGTGTTGCACGAAACGTTCCCCCCCCCCCCCCCCAAAGATCCAAACCAGGAATCGCATCTCAGATGGGTCTGTGGGAGATTTGTCGTCAGATCCGCGATTCGGAATTTCGAAACCGTGGATTGGGTCAGCGAAGACGGTTCCTGGAAATTCGGAACCGTACCGGCCATATGCGCGGTTCCAAATTTCCGAACCGCGGATCCGATGATGGATCCTTCGCGGATCAGGAACGGATCCTAAGAGAGATAGGCAGTTCCATAGGGTTCCACAAAGTTCTAAATCTTTATTATTTATTTTTTATTTGACTTAAGTTGAGTTGGGGTAATGTTAAATTCTTAAAGTAAAAGTGACATTCTCATTTCTTTTTCATTTTCATCATTTTACTTAAATTTTAAACATTACCATGAAATGACTCGGGATGTTTGAGAGTGGTTCTAGCCTGATCAGACTTCATATAGAGAAAATAGAATTTCATATCCTATTCAAAATTCAGCAGACTTAACAGTTTTCAGAAATTCAAGATCAATGGTATTGTGGCATTTCATTAGATTATATCATGTATGAGGGTATTTGATTAGCATTTAATCAAAAGCACCAAGCCCTATATGTACCCTAGTGTTTGGGGTGTTAATTATTGAACTCCTTTGTCATGTCATTAGCAAAAAAATACATTTCAATCAAGTCAAAATCATCGATCAAGCATGTTAAGTTTTTTCTACCATATTTTAAGGCTTGCATTAGGTAGTTTGATCAAAATTGGGCAATGTTGACTAATGTCCCTATATAATTGAGGTAGAGGCAAAGGCTAGACAAGAGCGGAAGAATTTATATTCTAGATGGTTGATGCTTGAATAATTAATCATTAATGTACAATGGATGTCATATCTATCTTGATTTATGTACAAATATGCATGCTTCCATATCTTCTACAATTAGTTTGGTATTTTGGATGTTTTTTAAATATAAATGAAAAAAAAAAATATATATATATATAGTAGATGCTTTCGAGACGCTTTGCATCCTAGGTTTTTTGGAAATGACACTTTCGCATCCCTTCTTCCAAAAAACGCCCCCACTTTGTGCAACATTGGTGCCAACTCTGCACTACGCTCCTCAGTATCTGACTACTACTAGTCTGCAACTGTGACTCTGGCATCTGACTGCACCAACTGCCACTCGTGCATCCTGCTACTGAATACTGTGGGCTCCCGTAGCCAGGTACTAATCCAAGAGGTGGACTCCTCAAGAATCCTAACCATATGTAGCGCTTTGGGGCTACAAAACCAAGTCGCTCCACCTCACTCCTGGAGGTATGTCTGCAAACATGGCGAAGTCTTCCTACAGCCTGGAGGGTAGCCTATCAATCTCTGTAGAAGCTTCCTACTGGTCCTGCTTCTCCTCCTTTTCCTTCTTCCTGAGAGGACACTGGGTGCTGTAGTGGCTTAGCTCGCCACACCTGAAGCACTTGACCTTTGACAGGTCCTTATTCTTCTTTCGTTGCTCCCTCTGTCCCTGACTGCGACCCTTCGATACGAGGGCCACATTCTCCTCCTCCTTTACCTGCTTCAACCCGCTGCTGCCTCTATCACTGATGGAGCTCTTTAGCAAGTCTTGTCTCAACTCCTGCTGCAAATCGACTCTCATCATGTCCCACCTTGGCAAGGTGTCTCTGCCCAAAATACTTTGGACAAATACCTGCCACTCCTCGGAGACACTACTGTATGTCAATTGTACTAGCTCTATGGGTTGAGGCACTGCCCAACAGCTACAAGCTCATCTCGAATCTCCTGAATCCTAGCGAGGAAGGGGTCTATGTGTTCCCCTTTCTGCATCTTGATGCATTTCAGGTTCTCCTCCAAGTACATCTTTCGCTGCTCAGAAGTGACATGGTACAATGTGGAAAGTGTATCCCACGTCTCTTTAGTCGTAGCCTTGGCCGCTATGTGCAATACAATGTGATCCTGAACACCATCAAGGATCAACCTCTTTTCCCTCGCCATCTCCTTTCTGTATTCTTTGAGCTGATCTGCATCCGTGAGAACTACCACATTATCGATATAAGACTTGAGATCAAACTCATCTAGAAGGAAGGAAATCCTTTCCTTCCATATAACATAGTTGGAGGCTCCATCCAACCTGCCTGATCTCGAAGCCCAGCTATGTCCACTCAACAATAAATGTTGAAAATCTCCTCTTCTCTTCTACTCAGCTGATGCTCATCTATTCACACTCCCTTATGGAGTGAGAAACTTTGCTCACAATGATTGTTGATTTGCAAGGGAAATCAAACTTCTTGAGACTAGAAGTTCTGTGAGGAAAATTTTCCCTCAATGTGTTCTCTTCTTCCACCCAACGCTAGTTCTACTCTAGCAAATTGCCGCAAAACTACTGCGTCCAGCTAGAGATCTACTCTCCAAGAAAATACTGGCTGCTCCCTCAGCCTTTGGAATTCCTTGATCTGGAGAAATCAAAAAATTTTGTCGCTCTCTCAAAAAAATCGATTTTCCTCAAGAAATACGACCTCTTGGCCAAGGTGACTGCGTTGCCCTCTAGGGTTTCGAACTGCTTCCCACACTGAGCAGCGAAACTCCTCCTTTCTTTGTTATTGAGCTCTCCGGCTGATCATCTGCGCTTTGATACCATCTGAAAATTCCACTACTAAAATCCTATTGTGGCAACTAATATTATTTCTTCTAATTGTTAATTCTACTTAACAATTTCTTTGTTGTTTCCTATGACAAATATCGAAATAAATACACTGCAACGTTCACAAATAAACACTGCAGAAGAAATAAATGCTAGAAGAAATGCTAGCACACACACGTAAAATAAAACAATTATTTTTGGACGAAAGTCCTCGGAAAAACCCAACTTGGGAAAATTGGTGCAACAACTGAGGGCAACTAAGGGTTTTAATACTATGCAATAGTGAAATAATCTAAGTAAAACTAGATACCCAAACTGGCAATCCTACAGAGAAAAACAGCAAGAAAAATCTAGTGAGGAATTTCCTCGCTCCATGGGTGTAATATCCCAAAAGGGAAAA
The DNA here is from genome assembly GCA_034641835.2 of Pinus albicaulis. Taxonomy (NCBI): domain Eukaryota; kingdom Viridiplantae; phylum Streptophyta; class Pinopsida; order Pinales; family Pinaceae; genus Pinus; species Pinus albicaulis. Next base: position 558,650,118 of record CM076569.1, on the reverse strand, counting down.
TAGACAGCAATACAAGCATACGACAATATAGAAAATGCCGGAAATAGAACATAAAGCAAATATACATAAAAATGTCGGAAATGCTAAGCCATTTTATTAATCTGAGAATATAATGAGATACAATGGATAATCAGAATAAATGCACCTATCCTTGCTCAAGGCAAGTGAAGAACCCTCTCAGAAAAACAGGAAATGGCTGCTACAAGAAACTACATCCCAGCTGCTGGAAGAAACTGCCGTAAACTGCTGCTGCTGGAATGAACTGAAGCTAGGGGCTGATCCCCTTGCCGGAATGAGCTGAAAATCGGCAGATCACCTGAACTCACCACCCCGAACAAAACCCAGAAACCATATACAAAATGGACCACCTCCGAAAATCACCCCAGAAACCCTCCTCCTAGAAAAACACTGTCCCTCCAGGTCTAGCGCAGATGCCAAATGATATATGCTGAAATCGGGCCACAAACTCCCCGGAAAATCTCCCACTGATAAAGACTGAACCTCCACACCGAATCTCACTGAATCTCCTGCAGGAAACCCCGCAATAGAACACCTCCTCCAAGAACTGCGTCCTCTCTCCCAGGGACTGCGCAATCAACAAAAGAAGCCCAGCTCCTCCACAAAACAAAAACCAAATCTCCCACAAAATACTGAAGGAAAACCTTGCCCGAGCAGGCACTCGAAGTCCCCCGGGGCTAAGGGCGAGATCTCCGACCGGAGACACTCAATCGCACTAAACAGTGCTGCAGACAGGCTAAACGGCCAGCGTGCTCAAGAAGACAGAAGTCTAGCTCAATATCATCAACATCAATAATGCCCCAAATGAGGAGGCTCTCCCCCTTTTATAACATTGGTTTCCCTCCAAGACCAACGTCCTCTCTCTCATTGGCTCCTCCACGTGGTGTGTGGCCCCCCTTGGCTCCCCCCTTAAGTTACAACGTTGCATCTACTAGGGAAACACTTTATTTTATTTAAGGGAGTTAGACCCCTTTTCTCACTTTTATTTATTAATAAACTATAGTCGGCAAAACTATACAAAAATCAAATATTCCAATTAGCGGTGCTAATTAGGAATATTACAACGGGCAAATCCGAGCACTAACCCCAGCTCAAAATTGAGTTGTCCAAATTGCCTCTGCGCAGTCACTGCGTCACCCTAGCGCAATCACTACGTCATCTAGCTCGGAACCGCTTCTCCTCAAGCTGTCTGGTCAACTGTTGTCTCGGAAAATGACTCTCCTAGCCTCTGGAACCTCTGCCTAGCTTCCAACGCTAAATCTCTGCTTCTCCCCAGCAAATACAAAATTGCCATTAGACACTACTGCACTCCCTGTGCGTCAACCTCTCTGCAAATGCACTCACCAGAACTGGGATGCCTCCTCTAGCTTCACTGTCTCTACCCCTCTCTCACTGCTTCGATCTCACTGAATCTCTCTCTGGCAACAAACCTTTTCTACTCTGAAAATCGATTTTCCAGAAAAATCGAACTGCTCAAATGATTTCTCCAAGCCCCATCGACTTCTTATAATTCTCTGTTGAGACCAGTGTTTCAGGAACGCCCCCCCTAGGCTCCAACCCTAAATCCATGGCCCGTACGAAAACGCAGAGGATCCATCGTCCAAACCGCGTTTCTGAAAAACAGAAAAGCTGATTGGGCTAAAAAACACGGTTCTTGCCTATTTCAAAACTGTTTAGCCCGATCCAAGTTTCCGTACGTTGGAACTGTGTTTCATACGACGGATGGACGTATGGAAATGCAGTGTTTCCGGGTCGAATCCTTACGGAGATGGGCGGTCCCACAGGGTTCTATATATATATATATATTTTTTCTTTGGCTTAAGTTGGGTTGGGGCTTCTTGGATACTCCAAAGGTGCTCCCTTGATGCTCCTTAGATGCTTCTTAGATGCTCTCTCATGGTAATGTTAAAGATAAGGAGAATACCACTTTTACTTAAATTTTTAACATTACCATGAAATGACTCAAGATGTTTGAGAGTGGTTCCAACTTCATCAGACTTCATATGGAGAAAATAGAATTTAATATCCTATTCAAAATTCAGCAGACTTAACAGTTTTCAAGAATTTAGGTTCACTGGGATTGTGTCATTGCATTAGATTATATCATGTATATAGTATGAGGGTATGTGATTGGCATTTAATCAAGAGCACCAAGCCCTATATGTACCCTAGTGTTGGTGGTGTTAATTGTTGAACTCCTTTGTCATGCCGTTAGCAAAAAAAATCTTTCAACCAATTCAAAATCATCGATCAAACCTGTTAAGCTTTTTCTACCATATTTTAAGGCTTGGAATTTGGATTAATCATTAGGTAGTTTGATCAAAATTGGGCAGTGTTGACTAATATCCTAGAAAATTTAGGTAGAGGCAAAGGCTAGACAAGAGGAGAACAGTCTAGATTCTAGATGGTTGATCTCCAATAATTAAACATTAATGTAAAATGGATGCCATATCTATCTTGATTTATGTAAAAATATGCATGTTTCCATATCTTCTACAACTAATTTGGTGTTTTGGATATTTTTGTAATATAAATGCAAATATATATATATATATTTATATTGTAATGACCCATTCCTAATTTATAAGTAAAATAACATTAGCGAGTATACGACATACGCATGTGATAGCTACATATGCCTATATCGCATACCCCGCACTAGTATTAAGGCTACCTAAGTGAGAAAAACGAATTTAATATTACTATATATTTTATCTCGCCATGATATAACGAAATCTCAACAGGCATGGGAGAGTGTTATTTAAGAAAACCAGATTATAATTTAGTTAAAAATTATATATGGGTGAACTAATAAAGTAATAATATAATTAATTAAGGCAAATTAATTAAGATAAAAACAAACCTAATACAAATTAAATTCAAATTAAGACCTTACATAAAGCCATTGCTTCTACGTATCAAGATAAGGATTCAAATTGGATATTTCATGCACTTAACCCCAAAACTTTATCTCTAAGTTAAATATCTCATTAAATGAACATAATATCTCCTTAAATGCATACCCACCCTCATAAATGAGATAATATCTACGGGAGTTGAGGGCGGTGGAGAAATGAATATAAGTGAAAAGGATGTGAAGGAGGGGGGAGACGGTCTTTTGGAGGAAAAATTCTGCATTCTATCCACAGAAAGGATTGAAGGATACGAAGTGTTTGGAAGGGAGTCTCATCGTCCTTGGTATTCTAGGCACGGGGGCAGAAGAGTGATCTTCTGGATCTAGGATTGTTCCTAGATCGGCTGAGAGGACTCTATTGTTTCGGTGAATTGTTCAATATGTCAACAGCATCACAGGAGGAGTGCCTGAGAAGTGCCACCATTAAATCAGCTGTTGTATTCCAGGTATTTCTTTTATGTATAGAATAGTTTCTCAATTAAATTTCACTGCTGATTTTTATTAAAATGCATTACTCCTGAAATATATACTTAGATTAATATTTTTCAAACTAAATTTCTGTGTATGGAACCCTACATATATAGTAGACGCTTCCGAGAAGCTTTGCTTCCTAGATTTTTGGGAAATGATGCTTCCGCGTCCCCGCTTCATCACCGCTTTTGGCAACGTTGGTTGAGACTTCAACGACCAAGATTAGATCTTAATCGATCGCTAGGATTAACTTGAAATCGATCCATGTGAGTCTCTAGAACATTCACACCTTGACTAAATTAATTCTAATTAATTTATCATATTCCCTAAGTTTAGACTTTAGGAAATATTTAAAAACTGACTAATAATTTAATTAAGTCATTTCTAGGTGGAATTTCCAAAAACGATTTCTGGGTATTGGAGATCTCGTGTATTCTAGCCTCTCCACAAAATTTCGGGGCTAGAACGCATCCGATGCTACAAAATCTAACATGAAGAAGTCTCAAATGCCTACATTGCTCATCACAAAAGAAACTCCAAAAAGAAAGGGCCAAGAAAGAAGGTTGACATGTGCTCCTTTATGCGTCACTAATTCGATATCTACTGTTGCATAGGGAAAAAGTGCGAAGTCAAGGAAGGGGTCAAAAGGAGTGCAAGTTTGGACAAGCTAAAGGAGTGAAGAAAAAACAAAATTTTGGTGTCTCCCTCTCTCTCTCACGTGCTCTAGATTGGAAGATCGAAGTCCCTCATTGTTTTGCTGCTTCTAGTTGTTGCCAGTTCCTGCATGTTGTTGCTGCCAAGAGAAGAATAGGTCCAAGTTGATTTTGCTAGGTCTTGGTGCCTTGAAAAGTTGTATTGGGTCAAAATCGAACTCCTAGAAGCAAGATCAAAGTCTTTTCTCCAAGATCAAATTCTCAGAAGAAGGGTTGAAGTTTCTAGGTCGAAGGAAGTGTTGCATAGTGCTACTGCTACCAGGTCGAAGTAGGATCAAAAGGAAGGCTGACTTGGTGTGGAGGAAGTGTGAGTCAAGGTCTAGAGTCTCAAGAAAACTATTGAAGGAAGAATTACTTGCGAAATTTTCAAATCTAAAAATTATTATTGCAGTGATTGATTTATTTCGCCTACTTATTAGATAAGTTATTTACAGATGCTTCAGTAAATTTTGAAATAAACATAGATGCAGTACTTCACTCTAATCAAAAGCAAAATAATAGAAATAACACATGTATCACAATAGAAACAACCATATGAACACAATTATTTTTGGAGAATTGTCCTCGGAAAAACCCAATGTGGGAAACCGGTGCAACAGATGTGGGTTTGTATTTATCTTCAACAATGAAAATATCTTTTACAGAAGTCTTGGTGAGCAAAGTAACTTAGCATACACCCGGCATGATATTTTTGGACACTCCAGAAGAATCCCCGACTCTTGAGGTGACCTTCTACACCCTCTACATCATCCTGCATAGCTGCTCTGTGCAGTCCCTCCCTGGACTGCGTAACTCTGCATGGAGGGGTTGGTGCTGCTACTCAGCAGTCCCTTCCCTTCACCCTTCTGCCTTCTCCTTCTCTGTTAGCTGAATTCTCCCTCTGCAATCCTGCCTCTACAAACTCACCCACTGAAATCGAATTCTATTACTTCAGAATCAATTTCCTTCGGGTACTAAGAATGTCCCCGACTCGATTTCCAAATGACTCTCAAGCCTCTTCTTATAATATTCTTGTTGATGAATCAACAACCAAGATTATATCTTTAATCAATGGCTCAGAATAAAAGATGACTTGATCTTCGTTTTCTAGAAGATTCAAACTCTGCTTTATTAATACCCTTTAATTAATTAATTTCCTAAGTTTAGACTTAGGATCTGCATTAAAATAATTAATTATTTTAATAAAGAAATATCCAAGTGCGATTTCCACAAACGATTTATGGGTTCTCTGGAAAACTGTTGTCCAAGCCTCTCCACCAATTTTGAGACCCGGAACACTTCCCAATGCTATAAAATCAACACTCCCTCTCGGCAAGGAAAGTGTTCAAGCAAGATACCACTGTACTGCTCTAACTTTGAAACATATGTTGCATTGATGATGTCCTGGCTGCTGCCCCTCATCTCTACGCTGTTGCCCTCTGTACTGTTGCCTGTGACATTGTCTTTGCCACTGCCTCATCCGTACTGCAGATCCCTCTGTCTCTGTAGACCACCCGTTCCTCTAATGGAAGGGGTTCTTGACCATCCCCATCTTCTCTCTGAAGTAAGTGAACTTAATCTTACTTAGAGCCTTGGTGAGGATATTTGCCACCTGTTCCCCTGTAGGAGTGTACCTCAATTGTACTGCTCCCCGTTGGACATAGTCCCTAATGAAGTGGCACCGAATGTCAATGTGCTTCGACTGGTCATGAAACGCAGGATTCTCAGAGAGCTTAATGCAACTCTGATTATAACACATAATCCCAGTCGGTTCCATCCTCTTCTTGAGTAGGTTCAAGAGTAATTTATGAAGCCATATGGCCTCGCACGAAGCTGTGCTTGGTGCCATATACTCTACCTCGGTTGAACTTAGTGCGACAGACTTATATTTCCTGCTACACCAAGAGGTCATTCCTGATCCGAGACTAAAACAGTACCCATTGATACTATTCCGATCCACTGTGCTTCCAGTCCAATTTGCATCTGTAAACCCAGTCAACTGGACCTCATTGCCCTTGGTGTACCTCAATCCATCATCGACTGTCCCCTTCATATATCTGAGAACATGTTTGGTTGCTGCCCAGTGAGCCCTCCTTGGTTCCACCATGAACTGACTGAGGGTATTCACTGCATAACAGATGTCTAGTCTAGTATTGACCAGATACATCAATGATCCGATGAGCTGCCTATATAATGTGGGATCATCCTCATCATCCTCCGTTGTGTCTATCTTCTTCTAGTTAGTAATCATTGGCATGGCCATGGGTCTACAGTCTTCCATCTGAAATCTCTTTAGGATTTCTGTAGTGTATCTTCTTTGCCCCAGGAAGATTTCTCCCTTCTGCTGCCAGACTTCTAAACCAAGAAAATAGTGCATCTGCCCCAGATCCTTCATGACGAATTCCTAAGCCAGATTCTCCTTGCATTCCTTGATGAGCTTAGATGATCTAGTAAGAAACAGATCATCTATATATAATACCAAAATTAACGGCTCATCCCCTACTCTCAGGTAGTATATATTGGGATCTGCATCACTCTTGACGAACCCCATCTTCTGCAAATAGCTATCAATTCGCCCATACCATGCCCTGGGGGCTTGTTTTAAAACATACAAGGCTTTCTTAAGCCTACAAACATGAGTCTTCTGCTCATGTGTCTCGAAGCCCTCTGATTTTTCTATGTACACTTCCTCCACTATCACCCCGTTCAAGAACGTTGTTTTGACATCCATTTGGTGAATCTCCCATCCCATCTCCGCTGCTAGAGAGATGACGGATCTGATAGAAGTCTAGCAACCTACAAGGGCGATGGTTTCCTCATAATCGATCCCTTCCTTTTATGCGTACCCCTTAAACTACAAATCTGGCCTTGAACTTCTCTATGCTGTCGTCTGCAGCATACTTGATCTTGTAGATCCACCTTGATCCCACAACTGATCTGTCCTGTGGTGTAAGGACTACTTCCCAGACATCGTTTGTCATGATGGAGCTATACTCCTCCACCATGGCATCCACCCACACCTGATGTTGAGATGCCTCCCAAAAGCTGGAGGGTTCTCCAACTTGAGTTACCAGGGCTTGGTAACTGTCAGGTTGCCTTTGTACCCTCTTCCCATCTCTAGGGGCTCCAACAAATTCTTCTACATCCTTTAGAATTTGTTGAAGTTCTCTGCTCGGTCTTCCACTGGTGGTGGGCGATCTTGCCTACTCTCCTGCCTGCTCTTCTTCGGAGGAACTCTCCTCAGAATCCTTGTCCCGTGGAGAGGCACTTGACTCATCCTCTGTAGGCCATCGAGGTTGTACTAGTGGATCCTCCTCAATCTGTGTATGTGTAGCCATTTCCCGGGATTTCCTGAAGGCTCTCTCCTCCATGAATTTAACGTCCTGCCTTACTATGATTTTCCTGCTTTCTGGAATATAGATGCGATATTCTTTCGCATTTTCACTATAGCCCACAAGATAACCCTTTTCCGCAGTTTGATCCAAATTCTTCCTCTTCTCATCTAGAACGTGGCAATACACCATGCTGCCAAATATCCGAATATGGCTCACCTCTGGCTTACTGCCTATGAACACACTCTCAAGAGTTACCTTCCCCAATGCTTTATGGGGTACTCTGTTCTGCACATACAACGTTGTATTGCAGGCTTCTGCCCACAAAAATTATGGCATATCTTGGTCATATAGCATTGCCCTTGCAACCTCTACAATGGTCCGATTCTTCCTTTCTGCAACTCCATTCTGCTCTGGATTGTATGGAGCTGTCCATTCTCTCTTGATGCCTTCCTTTGCACAGAAACTGGTGAAGTCTTTATCGATATACTCTCCACCATTATCCAACTGCAGCTTCTTGATCTTCTTTCCTGTTGAGTTTTCTGCCAACGCTTTGAACTCTTTGAACCGTTCAAAGACTTCATCTTTGGTTTTGAGAAAATAGATCCAAGTCTTTTTGGAATGATCATCAATAAAGGTAGCAAAATACTTTGCACCACTGAGAACGGTTGTGGACATTGGACTGCAAATATCTGAGTGTATCAACTCCAATACGCTCTTGGCCCTGCTGCTGCTTCTTGGAAATGTTGCTTTAGCATACTTCCCTAGTATGCATCCCCTGCAGACTTCATCTCTCCTTGTGCTGAGTTTAGGAGCTCCTATGACAGTCTTCTTGAGAATCCTCAAGGCTCCATGATGTAGATGTCCCATCCTTCTGTGCCATAATTCATTCAGATCTCTTTCGTCCATACTACCAATCAAAGCCACGGGGGATTCAAGCTGGAGTTTATATAGTTTATGACTCCTTACTCAAATTTGTGCCTTCTTGCTCTAGCTAGGATGTTTGACATAAACTTTGTTTACAATAAAGTATACGTCATAACCCTTGTTCTGAAGCTGAGACACTGAGAGTGAATTCATTCCCAGCCTTGGTACATGCAGAACGTTTGTGGCCCGAATCTTGTTGCTAGCTTCTGTATGAAATGTTATGGTACCTCTTCCAACGGGGGTACACTTGGCCTTGTTTCCTATAGTAGTCTGGGAATTCATCTGTTCTTCTTGGTAGCTCAAAAAACATTCTCGAACCCCCGTCATATGAGCAGATGCTCCACTGTCAATATACCAAACACTTGGAGGAGTCGTGCTTGACACACAAGTGAGATCCTCCTCTAGTTTGGATGCCAACACCGTCATGTCATGTTCCCTCTGTGTTTCTGCGTGCTCTGGGGGACTGTGTGAGTCCTTCTGACTACGCGAATCCTTCTTGAGTGTCGAACTTTGGTCCATAGCAGATCCTCCCTTTCTGTCTCTAGCCTTTTGCTCTAATACCATGTGAAATTTTCAAATCTGAAAATTATTACTGCAGTGATTGATTTATTTCTCCAACTTATTAGATAAGTTATTTACAGATGCTTTAGTAAATTTTGAAATAAACACAAAAGCAGTACTTCACTCTAATCAAATGCAAAAGAACAAAAATAACACATGTAGCACAATAGAAACAACCATATGAACATAGTTATTTTTGGACAATTGTCCTCGGAAAAACCCAATGTGGGAAAAACGGTGCAGCAGATGAGGGTTTGTATTTATCTTCAATAATGAAAAGATATTTTACAGAAGTCTTGGTGAGCAAAGTAAATTAGCATACACGTAGCATGATTTTTCCGGACACACTGGAAGAATTCCCGACTCTAGGGGTGACCTTCTACACCTTCTATGTCATCCTACGTAGCTGCTATGCGCAGTCCCTCCCTGGACTGCGTAACTCTGCATGGAGGGGTTGGTGCTGCTGCTCAACACTCCCTTCCCTTCACCCTTCTGCCTTATCCTTCTCCGTTAGTTGACTTCTCCCTCCTCCTTCTACCTCTGCAATCCCGCCTCTACAAACTCACCCACTGAAATCAAATTCTATTACTTCAAAATCGATTTCCTTCGGGTACTGAGACTGTCCTCGGCTTGATTTCCAAATGACCCTCAAGCCTCTTCTTATAATCTTCTCGTTGATGAATCAACAAACAAGATTATATCTTTAATAAATGGCTCAGATTAAAAGATGACTTTATCTTCATTTTCTAGAAGATTCACACTCTGCTTTATTAATACCCTTTAATTATTTAATTTCCCTAAGTTTAGACTTAGGGTCTGCACTAAAACAATTAATTATTTTAATAAAGCAAGATATGAGGGGAATTTCCACAAACAATTTCTGGTTTCTCTGGATAATCGTTGTCCAAGCCTCTCCACCAATTTTGAGACTTGGAACACTTCCTGGTGCTATAAAATCAACATTACTCACTAGGTTTTCCCCTAGAGTGGGGTTTTTCCTTGGCTAGTGACCTATATCAGTTGTCCTTGATTTATGTGTTATTGCTTTGATATTTGCTTAATGAACTAAGAATCTAATAAGAATTAAGGAACGTCACAAGTAAATAATCAAGAACAAGAAAATATTTCTGCCTTTTTGATTTTCTAACATGATGCTCCCAAGTGGTTGTGGGGGCACAAGGACATCCTCATGGGTCTCCAAGTGGATCGATAATGCCTGCAAACGATCTGTAAGATCTAGGATGATGACATAAGCCCTCCCTTTGTCTCTTGCAGTGAGACATATCCTCATCTGGACCCTGGCACATCTGCCAAGTGTATGGTGCAAGTGTGGAGTCGGTTGGGCATGGTGAACCAGGTGCATCATCCTCATCCAAAAGGTGGAACAAGAGTAATCACTAAATCGTGTTGGGGATCCATAAAGTGTTGTCTACTATGGTGGAGGCCCATGGCTCTCTACGCTCACCCTACAAGTGTCAATGTGGCCCTCTGGAGGGCTTTGACCCCGTATAGGGAGACCAAGCACCCCAAATGGAGACCCACTTGCAACCTTGCATAAGATCCAATGTGTGCACTTTCCCTCTAGTACAACAAATCATTAGAATAATCAAGTAAAAGCGATTACAAATCATGGAATCAATGGGGCACTTCATGGTGGCATGCCCTTCCATAATGGCCTTTGGCATACACAAGTGTCTCCAAGCTCAATAAGGGGTTAACCAAGGACTCTATTAGGTGGTTTCAAACTTTAAAGGGGGTGACTTGTCCATGGTACATCCATCAGGTGGTAGGTGGCATGTGATATAGTGACGAAACAGAGTGGGGATTAGGGGAAAGCTCTAGGCCACATGTCATGGTACAAGGGTAGCTATAAGGGAAGCCCACACTTGGGTATATGAATGTAGGAGGGAGAAAATCGTGGTACATGAGTTAACTCGCCCTTTGTTTTTCCACCCTTATTCATATTCCTTTTTCCTTTGATCAATTTTTCTTCATAACTGCTCGGGGCTCCAGGGATGAGAGCATGATGTGTGGGATATAGTAGTAGATATCTCCTTTGAGGTGGGGCAGTTCATTGCCTACCATGGGTTGGGACTATCATGGGTTCCTTGATGTGGAGGGGGCAAATCTAGGGCCCATAAGAACCAGGGTGATGGCCATAGATAAGTGGTACATTTCCTATTGAGAGTGACCAAATTATGCTTTTTCTTTTCTTTTTAGCTGCATCAACCTCCGGGGCATTATTCCAGGCCCGATCCAAGGTGTGGACAAGGGGAGGAGGAGGCTAACACTTTGTGGACCCAGTGGACAAATGTGGACCCAGATGGAAAAAGTGATGAATGGAGGTAAAATGAGCAGAGGGGGGTGATGTATATGGTGTCAGGAAGTGGGACACACAACCAAAATTGGGATTTCCCATGTAGTGCCAACCCTAGCGCTAACAACCAGTAAAGGAGATCCCACGGGACTAGGATACAAGGCTAACAACCAAATAAGGCAAAGGAGACAAGAGTACAGACCTAGCCTACTCTTTCCATTGAATCCCCCCACCAATCCATACCCAAAACTGTTCATGATAAGTAAGAAAAATTACTCAACTATACCTATGAAAATTCATACCTTCAGGGTTGGGAGGCCCACCTTCAGACATACGATCATAACAGATGGGCAAGGGACCACATGGCTGACTCAAGTGGCGGAGATAATGGTACATCAAGCTATCTAGTGGCTGCAAGGGGTTGCTCACTGTCGGCTGAGGACCATTTAGGAGAAAAAATTTCTCCTATGCATACTACCCACAGGTAGTGGGTAATAGTGCCTATTGGAAATACTAAGAGGGGGAGGGATTAATATTTCTTTTCAATTGTTAATTTTTGCCAGTTAGATTCTTCACAATTAAAAAACAGAGAGGTGTATAATACTGATATTATTAAGCATTAATAAGAACTTCAGTCCCTCTTCAAATAATTGAGTACAATAGATGTGTGAGGGCACCAACCTTCAATGAATCGGGCACCAACCTGTTGCCAAGCACCAACTTGGACTTTTTAGGGTCCAACCCTATCTTTTTCAAGGCTCCAACCTTGTTTTAGAGGCTCCAACCCTATCCTTTTTTAAGGCTCCAACCTTGTTTTAGAGGCTCCAACCCTTCAACCTTTTAACAACTAGAGTGTATGAAAGACTTACTTCAACAATTGATAGTCTTCTCCACAATACTACTTCAAATTTTTAATATACTCACTCTCCAAGATCTTCAAGTTCTTCACTTGTACAGGCCTCCAAATTCATTGTTCTAGGCTTCGCTCAAATCTCCACACACCTTCAACATTCTTCATTGTTCGTTGTTCATCAATCACAGGGCTGAGTTATCTCTCCAACAAAGGAAGTAAAAGGTTTGAGGTATTCTCCAAGAAGGGAAACAAGTATGAGCTAACTGTGCTAATAATCGTTTTGCAGCCCGAGCTTTTCACAAGACCTTCAACTGCTTTCACTGTTAAATTCTCCACAAGGTATCCGAACTTAGTGATGTTGTCACAAGTCTGAGGCACTAGGTAAAGGTTCCAGCGTTATGTTTCTTTAAGTCTGACCCCTTCAATGTGTTATTGTTCAGATGTCCACACCTTCTTGAGCTCTTCAAATGTTGACCGAAATAGATATAAACCTTCTAGCCTCCATAGTTGTATCACAGGTGGTGAAGACCACAGTCCCGAGGTGCTGTAGGTGATCCTAGCTTTACTAACCACAATTTTGTAGTGCTGAAGGTGAACCGAGCTTTACTAACTGCAATTCTGAAGTGCTAAAGGTGAACCGAGCCTTGATCTGGACTGAACCACTGAGATCAGGTGTATGTATTCCTTTTCGTTTGAGTAGTAGAGATAACCTAACACCAAATTAACCCAAAAAATGTTTTCTCGGCTTCTTTAGTTCACGAGTTGTGAACTCTATCTTATGCTCTGAGATATTTTTTTTTCACCGAACTGTTGTATCAAAACTAGAAGACTGAAATTTCTCTTTATATGAATTTGTCATACAAATGAACAGACACAACTTTTGGAAGAGGGGCCGACTATCATAACTGGGCATAGGTCAGCTTGTGTAACAGATATGATTTTCTATCCTAAAAATTCGAGTTCTCATAAACTATTTGGAGTTAGGAGGCAAGTGAGGGCTCATTAGAAAGCTAAAATTATACTCTAGAGGATGGAGAAGGTCTCATAGAAAAATTTTGACTCCAAGAAAGAGAAAATTTATTTTCTTTATAACTGTCCTTGAATATTTATGTGCAGACAGCAAGAGGTCATCTTCATTGTTAGGCTTATCAATCATAGGGTCTGGCTTCTCCTTCATCAACCTGTTGCCATCAATGACAACTTGGATTAACAATCTCCACCTTTGTCATTGGATGGCAATATTTTTCTTCTCTCCCCCTTTGATATCAATGGCAATGGGGTGCCAAAGTGCTCCCCCTGTCATGCTGCTCACCCTAACATACTGTACCCCTGACATGCTTCTTGATTTAATGTGATGCAAGAGCAATGACCCCCATCTTTTGGCAAAGATACTCAAATGCTTCTCGTGGAAGCGGTTTTGTAAAGATATCAGCAATTTGCTCTTTTGTATTGATGTATTCCAACTTGATATTGTGTTCAGCAACTTGTTCCCGGAAAAAGTGGTATTTGATTGGAATATGTTTGGTCCTTGAGTGCATCACCGGATTTTTTGAAAGACTAATGGCGCTAGTATTGTCACAAAAAATAGTAATTGGTTGCTTAGTTTCTATGTTGACATCCTTCAAGGCTTGCTTCATCCATAGAATTTGTGTACAACAATCAGCAGCAGCTATATATTCGGCTTTAGCTGTAGAAAGGGATATAGATGATTGCTTTTTGCTGAGCCAGGATACAAGACAATCTCCCATAAAGAATGCATTTCCACTAGTGCTTTTTCGATCATCCACGATTTCGGCCCAATCAACATCAGAGTAAGCTGTCACAATAAGAGTTGAACTCTTAGGATACCAAAGACCGAAATCAATCGTTCCTTTCAAATATCTGAGAATTCTCTTCACAACTGCTAGATGGGATTGTTTAGGACTTGACTGAAATCTTGCTACCATTCCTACTACTTGCATAATATCTGGTCTTGTAGCAGTTAAGTATAGGAGAGCTCCAATTATAACCTGTAAAGAGTTGCATCTATGAGAGGGGTATCATCATCTTTGCTTAATTTACAATTTGTGGTCATTGGTGTGCTCATAGGTGCACAATCTGAAATCCCATATCTTTTGAGCATGTCTTTAAGATATTTTTCTTGAGACATAAACATGCCTGTAGAGGTTTGAGATATTTGTAGCCCAAGAAATTAAGACAACTCACCAATCATTGACATCTCGAATTTTTTGGACATATTTAGAGCAAATTCATGGCTCATTTCTTCATTATGGCTAGCAAAGATTAGATCATCAACGTAAACTAGAGTGATCAGAAGTTTTTCCTTGTCCATCTTCATGTAGAGATTGCTAACTGCCACTCCCTTTTTGAAACCCTCTTGTTGCAAATAGTGATCCAACTTTGCATACCATGCTCTAGGGGCTTGTTTTAATCCATACAAGGCCTTTTTCAGTTTGCATACAAAGTCTTTTGCTTCAGCAAGATCAAATCCTTCTGATTGCTCCATGTAAACTTCTTCCTTGAGATCTCCATTCAGGAATGCTGATTTTACATCCATTTGATAAACCTTGAATTCTTTTGAGCAAGTAAATGCTAAAAACATTCTTATGGCTTCCATTTGAGCTACTGGTGCAAAGGTTTCTTCAAAGTCAATTCCTTCAATTTGCAAGTATCCTTTGCAGACAAGTCTGGCTTTATTTCTAATCATTTGTCCATCTTCATTCATCTTGTTTTTGAATACCCATTTTGTTCCAATTATATTTTTATCTTTTGGGCGAGGTACCAGTTCCCAAGTCTCATTTTTTTCGATTTGAGACATTTCTTCTTCCATGGCCTTTATCCAATAAGGATCTTTGCTTTCCTGAGAAAAATTTTCAGGTTCTATAAAAGATAATAGAGCCACATCATCTTTTCTAGGGGTGCTTATCATCCTTCTTCGAGTTTGGATTCCTTCATTTATATTTCCGATGACTTGTTCTTCTGGATGATATCTTTGAACAAACTTGATCTTGGAGGGAGTTTGTGAAGATTCATTTTGAGGTTCACTTTGAGCTTCTTCATTCTCCTCTTCTTTTTCAGGTTCTTCTTCTTCACTTTGTTCAAAGAAAAGCTCAACTTCATGATCTTCAATTCCTTTTTCTGGAAGGCCTTCATCAATCTTCACATCAATGCTTTCCACTATTCTTCATAGACGATAGTTGTAACATTTGTAAGCTTTGCTCCTAGTGGAGTATCCAAGAAATATTCCTTCGTCAACTCTAGAATCAAATTTACCTGGTGAGCATCATTTATTTTTATGAAACATTTGCTTTCAAAAACCTGAAATATTTTACTGAAGCAGGTCTTCCTCTCCATAATTCATAAGGAGTCTTTTCATTATTTGGTCTTAGTTGAGTTCGATTTAAGGCATAAACTGCGGTGCCAACTGCTTCTCTCCAAAATTTTGGTTGCAATTCAGCTGCTAGTAGCATTGTCCTTGCCATTTCTTAAATGGTTCGGTTCCTTCTTTCAACTACTACATTTTGCTGGGGTGTCCTAGCGGTAGAGAGTTCTCTTTCGATTCCATAATCTTTATAGAATTCATCAAACTCTTCTGAGGTGAATTCTCCTCCTCTATCTGCTCCAAGACATTTAATCTTAGAATCTTTCTCATTCTCAATGAGAGCCTTAAGATTCTTAAAACATTCAAATCTTCGGATTTATATTTTATGAAATATATCCACATCATTCTAGTATAGTCATCAACAAATAGAGCAAAGTACCTTTCACCTTGAAGAGCTGGAGTTCTAGTTGGCCCACACAAATCTGCATGAATGATTTCCAAAGGTTTTGTTGTTGAGAACTCCTTAGTTTTGTGGCTAGTTTTGGTTTGCTTTCCATGTTGGCATGGGCCACATACAACTTGATTTGGTTTGCACATTTTTGGAATATCCCTTACTGCATTAATTTTGCTGATGTTGACTAGGTTATCAAAATTTGTATGCCCCAATCGCTTGTGCCATAACCAACTTTCATCTGTTTGACTTAAGTAACATTTATCTTCTTGGATTCTACTGAGTATGTAAACATTATCTGGTGTTCTTACTCCTTTCGCAACAATTTCTCCCGAGGATGAGTCTCTTATTTCACAGTTTTTTGTACTAAAGACAACATTATGTCCTTGGTCACAAATCTGGCTAACACTTAAGAGATTGTGTTTGAGCCCTTCTACCAGCAAGGTATTTTGAGCCTTTCCTAGTCCATTGACAAGGGTAGCAGTTCTTTTTCCAGTGATTTTAGCATATCCACTTCCAAAGGATACATTTCCATTTTTCTTGTTCAATGAGATAAACTTCTTTTGGTCACCTGTCATATGTCTTGAGCATCCACTATTCACGAACCAATGATTTTCTTCACTATGAGCACATAGAGCTAGGCCACATTTATCAGTTTTGAGATTTGTGTTTTTAGCTTTCTCCCTTTTGAGAGGGAAATTTTGTTCATTATGATCATAATTATCACATAATGAGCAAAACGGATCAAACTTAGCCAAGGGATCAAAGGAATTGTAAGTTTTTGTTAGGTCCCTATATTACTAGTATATTCCCTTATTGTTGTTAGTGTAACGCCCTTATTGTTATTATTGTACCCTTGTAACCCCCATTTTGTTATTATTGTGCCCTTCAATTATTATTGTTAGGTCGGCTAGGATTACATTGTGGCCCACTAGGATTACATTATGGCCCCATGGACTCCTATATATAGAAAGGAGGTTTTGGAAATTGTATCATCCAAGAATTGTTCATTTATGTAATGTATTGGAGGTTGCCCCCTTGAAGTGGCTCATTTCTAAGGCGTTGATATCTCTTTTCTTCTATTTTTGGAGCTGGTTACACAACATTTGGTATCAGAGCTTTGGATTCTAGGGTTTCGCTGCTCCAAACAGGTCATCGTGGTATTTTCGCTGTAACATTTTTTCTAAGAAGTTTCAGAAGCTGAAATTTTTAGGGTGCGAAGCTGAAATCCCGAGGAAGATTATCTAAAAATTTCAGAGCTTGGTTCGCAATATTTTCGGAGATATGATCTGTGGAAGTTAGGTCTTTTTTCAGGCTCCTAAACAGGTCATCGTGGCGTTTGCGCTATAACTTGTTTTCTACGAAGGTTCAGAATCTGAAATTCATATGGTGCGAAGTTGAAATCCTGAAGAAATTCTTCAAAAAATTTCAGAGCTTGGTTCGCAATATTTTTGGAGATATGATCTGTGGAAGGTAGTGCTTTTTCAAGCTCTTGAATTTCATCTCAAAGAGGTGATCGTGGGAAAAGTTCAATAACTCTCTCTCTGGGCATCGGATTGGAGTGTCGTAAAAAGTGGTCACAAGTACACGGACTGTAGTTTCTTGGCTATCAATTTCAGAGACGAAGGATTAAACAGTGACACGTGGCAAGTCGTACAAGTTCGCTCTACTGAACCAGTCCATAATTAGGTCATTGTGGGAGATTGGACACAACTTTGTCTTGGAGAATCCAAATCAGGTCAGACCTGTGGCATTCGAAAGATAATTCAGAGGGCTACGTTGGGACCGAAAATCAAATATTGAAGTGTTGCAATCACAAAGATAATCCAATTTCAATATCGAACTCTTCAAAAGCAAGAAAAAGGTGTGTATTTTTTTTCCGAATTGCACAAGTCTTGTTTGAAGAATCAATTTGAATTGATTCCAAGGGCATATTGTAGAATAGATATCAGTATTGGGTTCTAAAAGATGCCCCGTAAAAATAATTCAACACCCATTAAGCCTTCAGAAGGCTCTACTATGACTCATGAAGATGAAAAATTGCAACATGATCTATCAAAATTACAAGAGCAAGTGCAACAAATTTCACTCTCGCAAAGAGCAACAAAAAATGAAATGGAAGTTTTGAAGAAAGGCGTGGAAGCTAAGATGGATGGCGTGCGAGCTAAGATGGATGGCATGGAAGCTAAGATGGATGACATGAAATACAACATGGAAAACATGAAGAACGATCTAAAAACAGACATCGAAGGTTGACAAAGTTGATACAAGAAATGTTTCCTAATGGTGAAAAGATAGTAGAAGAACCTCATGATGAGAACAAAATCAATGTTAATCGTGATTTCATAAACTCTAATGTTGGCGGGAAGAACCACCATATTCCAAAAATGGATATGAGGAAGTTTGATGGAAAGGATTCTGTAACATGGATACTACATATGGAGCAATATTTTGATCTCCATAATGTGCAAAACACACAAAAGGTACGCATTGCAACTTTACATTTAGAACAAAATACATTTGTATGGTATCGATGGCTTTGCTCCCGTAAAAAAATAGTCACTTGGTCAATTTTTACGGAGGAAATGATAGCACATTATGAGGATACAAAGAGCAACACTTTCTTTAGCCAATTGATAAATCTCAAACAAAAGGGTTTAGTGGGGCAACACATTGAGGAATTCCAAAAATTGAATATAAGGGTAACTGATATTCCAGAGGAACACAGGATCGATCTCTTCATAGGCACTTTAAAGGATAATATCCAACATGAAGTTCGCGTTTTGGAACTAGATTCATTGGAGAAGGCATTCAGGTTGGCAAGAAAAGTTGAATGTAAAATAATGGCGACAACGAAGCCTACCACTCAACTCTATAAAGAAGGAAGTGTTGCTACGCCTAGATTTCCACAACCTACAAGGTTGACACCACAACAATTGGAAGAAAAAAGAGCAAAACGGCTTTGCTACAGTTGTGATAGCAAATACACTAAAGGTCATAAGTGTGCTGAGAAGAAATTATTTTACATAGATTGTGAAGAGGAAGAAGAAAATGAACAAGAAGAGGATATACACTTGGAACCAGCCCTAGAAGAGGAAGAAATGAATCCGACCATGTCGTGTAATGCACTGGCAGGAATTACCACTCCTCAAACTCTCAAGATAAAAGGAAAAATCAAGAAGAAAAAGGTAATAGTGTTGATTGATTCAGGTAGCACCCATAATTTTATTCATTGTAAGGTAGCCAAGGAATTAAATTGTTTCCTATACCCAACACCAGAATGTCAAGTGATGGTTGCAAATGGAGGAACTATAAATTGCTCTGGAAAATGCCATAATATCAAGCTAACCATGGGGGAATATGTATTGACTAGTCCAATGCTTTCCATTCCTATGGGAGGTGCTGATGTTGTACTAGGACTACAATGGTTACAATCTTTGGGGACGGTAGCTTTTAATTTTCAAGAACTTTTCTTGAAATTTTTTTCAGAAGGAAAGGTAGTCGAATTATGGGGTATTGAAGGGAAGCCGGGAAGGATAATAAGCTCTAATGTCATGACAAAGCTTCTAAAGAAGGAACAACGAGGCGTAATTGCACAATTATGCTCACTAGAAGTTCCGACATCAAAATCATCTATTTCTGCAGATCTCCAACAAGTCTTGGACAATCATTCCAAGGTGTTTGAAACTCCCAAAGGACTCCCACCTATTCGTGATCGTGATCATGCTATTCATTTGATTCCAGGAAGTGTTCCTCCAAACATCAGGCCTTATAGATATCCTTACTTCCAAAAGAGCGAAATTGAACGTATGATTGCAGAAATGTTAGAGGCGGGTATAATTCAACCTAGTCAAAGTTCTTTCTCTGCTCCTGTAATATTGGTACACAAGAAGGATGGATCATGGCGAATGTGTCCGGATTATAGGGAGCTCAATAAGCTCACCATTAAAGATAAATTTCCCATTCCTGTGATTGATGAATTATTGGATGAATTACATGGAGCAATTATTTTACCAAGTTGGATCTTCGTTCAGGATATCATCAAATTAGAATGAAGACTGAAGATATTCCAAAAACAGCATTTCGAACTCATGAGGGTCATTATGAATTTTTGGTCATGCCTTTTGGCCTTACCAATGCACCTTCCACATTTCAAGAGTTGATGAATTCCATTTTCAAACCCTTCCTTAGAAAATTTGTGCTAGTATTTTTTGATGATATACTAATCTACAACAGGTCTTGGAAGGATCATGTTGAACATGTTGACAGGGTGCTCAAACTATTGCAGGAGAAACAATTATATGCGAAAAAATCCAAATGTTTCTTTGGAGTACAAGAGGTGGAATATTTGGGTCATATTGTATCTCACGAGGGTGTTAAAGTAGACCCTAACAAAATTAAAGCCATTAAGGAATGGAAAGTCCCCACAACCATAAAGAAGTTGCGAGGATTTCTCGGGTTAACAGGGTATTATCGCAAGTTTGTTAAGAATTATGGGAGAATAACGGCACCTCTAACAACATTATTGAAGAAAGATGCATTTTCATGGACTCCTGAAGCAACTAAGGCCTTTGAACATCTTAAAGAGGCAATGTGCCTAGCACCGGTCTTAGCTACGCCAGACTTCACAAAAACCTTTATTGTGGAATGTCATGCCTCAGGAAATGGAATTGGTGCAGTTTTAATGCAGGAAGGAAGACCCATTGCTTTTGAAAGTCGTCCAATCAAAGGAAAGTATTTACAAAAACCTATTTATGAGAAGGAAATGTTAGCAATACTGCATGCACTAAAGAAATGGCGAACTTACCTAATGGGAAGACACTTCAAGGTAAAAACTGATCATGATAATCTTAAACACTTTTTGGAACAAAGACTATCTTCAGAAGAGCAGCAAAAATGGGTTACAAAGATGTTGGGTTATGACTTTGAAATAATCTACAAAAAAGGAAAGCTTAATGTTGTTGCGGATGCACTCTCAAGAAAGAATGAAGAGGTGGAAGCATTGCTTTGTGCCATTTCTACTATCCAACCAGATTGGATAACTGAAGCAAGAGATAAATGGAAGAAGGACAAAGATGTTTGGACACTCATTCAAAAGTTGCAGCAAGATCCTAGTACATCTGATACATTTAGTTGGAAAAATGATTCCTTATGGTACAAAGATCGCTTATATCTTTGTAATAATTCCCAACTAAAACAAAAGATTCTTCTGGAATTGCACACTTCTCCTTTAGGAGGACACTCAGGATTTTAAAAACTTACCACAGGGTGAAGAAAGAATTTTTTTGGGATGGCCTTAAATCTGATATTCAAAAGTTTGTGGCGGAATGTTTGGTTTGCCAGCAGAATAAAGTGGAAACAATTAAGACCCCAGGACTTCTACAACCTTTGTCCATTCCAAGTCAACGTTGGGAGGAGATTTCAATGGATTTTATCACAGGTTTACCTAAGTCCGAAGGAAAGAGTGTCATCATGGTGGTAGTTGATAGACTTACCAAGTATGCACACTTTTGTGCATTATCTCATCCATTTAAAGCAAGTACGGTTGCTACTACATTTATGGAGAGAATTCAAAAGCTACATGGAAGCCCAAGGGTTATTGTGAGCGACAGAGATCCCATTTTTACTGGAAATTTTTGGACGGAGTTATTTTCTTGTTTGGGTACTCAATTAGCTCATAGCTCATCTTATCATCCTCAATCTGATGGTCAAACTGAGATAGTAAATAAATGTTTGAAGGATATCTTCGTTGTTTTGTATTTGATAAACAAACACAATGGGTCAAGTGGTTACCTCTCATTGAATGGTGGTATAACACTTCCTTCCATACTGCAGCAAAAATGACCCCATTTATGGCACTTTATGGATATCATCCACCATCCATCACATCATCTTTAAGGGAAAATTCGAAGGTTCAAGCAGTGGAAGATCACATCGAGCATCGGCAAGAAGTTCTCCAACTCTTAAAGGATAACCTGAATTTGGCACAAAATCGAATGAAACAACAGGCAGATCAACATCGCAGCGAGAGAAGTTTTGATGTCGGAGATTGGGTATTTTTACGGCTACAACCATACAAACAAATGTCCCTCAAGCAAGCTAAGAAGGATAATAAATTATCGCCAAAGTACTATGGTCCTTACAAGGTGTTGCAAAAGATTGGTACTATGGCATACAAATTGAAGCTTCCTGCTTCTTCGCGAGTACATCCAGTTTTCCATGTTTCATGCTTAAAGAAGGTTATAGGTGAAAATCTTCCAGTTCAAACAATATTGCGAGAACTTGATGAGGAAGGAAAAATCATATTGGAACCTGAAGCGGTCATGGAAACAAGAACTCGACAACTACGGAATCGATCAATTTCAGAGTATCTCATCAAGTGGAAGAACTTACCCACTGAAGATTCTACATGGGAGGATAAGAATTTTATACAGAAGCACCCAGAGCTACTCAAGCGTTGAGGACAACGCTTTTTTGAAGGAGAGGGGCATGTTAGGTCCCTATATTACTAGTATAGTCCCTTATTGTTGTTAGTGTAACCCCCTTATTGTTATTATTGTAACCTTGTAACCCCCATATTGTTATTATTGTGCCCTTAAATTATTATTGTTAGGTCGGCTAGGATTACATTGTGGCCCCACTAGGATTACATTTTGGCCCCATGGACTCCTATATATAGAAAGGAGGTTTTGTAATTTGTATCATCCAAGAATTGTTCATTCATGTAATGTATTGGAGGTTTCCCCCTTGAAGTGGCTTATTTCTAAGGCATTGATATCTCTTTTCTTCTATTTTTTGAGCTGGTTTCACAACAACGGATCAAACATAGCCAAAGGATCAAAGGAATTGTAAGTTTTGATTTGTTCTTGCTCTTTAGGCCCACGCAGTTGGTTTGGTTGATTATTCAATCTTGGTGCTTCATTCTTATAAGCCTTGCAATGCTTATCTTGATGCCCAAAGTTTTTACAATTGTAACAATGCTCATACATGTTGTAGTATCCATAGCTTGAATCAACATTATTCCTTGGAGTTTCTCTTTCAAATCTTGGTTTTGATATGTGACCCTTTTCCTGAGATAATTTTTCTTCTTTTGGATGGCAAGAGAGTACATCAGCATAACTTTTGGCATTATTCTTCGTACTTGATGATTCTCTTTTGAAACCAATTCTAGACTTGTCATGTTGAGGTCTTTGAGTGTTAATAATGTTGTCAAGAGCTAGAGAGCTTTGCCAACTCCTTTTGATTTTCTCCAATTCCTTT
The DNA here is from genome assembly GCA_034641835.2 of Pinus albicaulis. NCBI lineage: Eukaryota > Viridiplantae > Streptophyta > Pinopsida > Pinales > Pinaceae > Pinus > Pinus albicaulis. The sequence goes on along the minus strand of CM076569.1, from coordinate 558,627,000 downwards.
CTTAGGGACACTATTTTAGCTTCACGTTTTTCACAGATATCATCCTTCTCTTTTAACTTGATGTTCAAGAGGTCTTCCCTTCTTTTTGCTTCCTCTCTTTCTATTTTGAGAGAAATTATATTCTTTTGTAGATTCTCATTTTATTTAATGGCACTCATTAGCAAAATATCCATGTTTCTTTCATCTTCTATTTCTGAGTCATCATCATTTTTAAATGCCATGAATAGTGTTTCTTTGCTTCCAACATAATTACTTTCCTCATCTGATTCATCATCGCTTTCTTTGTACTGATGCACATTTCTAGTTGATTTCCTCTTTATGACTACGAATTCATCTTCATCAGACTCATCTTGTTTAGAGAAGAAGTTCTTCTTATTAAACCCTTTCTTTTTGTACATCATTCTTTTAGAGTCCTTTTCATCATCACTATCATGTTTATGAGGACATTTTGCAGCGTAATGACCTATTCTTCCACAATTGAAACAAATAAGAGGGTACTTACCTTTTAGCTTAGATCCCCTTTTTAGTCTTTGTACAAATTGAGCTAATTCGTTTTCAGTATCAGATTCATCGCTGTTGCAATTCCATCCTTTTCCTTCTTTTGTAGATCTTGAGGCTTTGAAGGCTGCTTCTTTGAAATTTGGACTCCCTTTCCTCATCTCATAGGCAATGAGAATTCCATGGAGTTCATCCATCTTGAGAGTATCTAGATCCTTCATTTCTTCTATGGCACTCACTTTGGAGTCAAATCTGTCAGGAAGCGATCTCAGGATTTTTTGAACAATGGTGCTTTCTTAAATATTTTCTCCTAGTCCTCTAAGAGAGTTAACCACTTCAGCTACTCGGAGGAAATATGATGCAATATATTCTTCATCATCCATTTTCAGACTCTTGAATTGTCTTCCATAGGTTTGAAGCTTTGCCTTCTTGACTTTGGAGTCCCCATCATATAGAGAAACCAACTTATCCCATACTTCTTTGGTTGAGTCACAGTTCATGACTTTTGTAAATTCGGAATCGGTAATTCCACTAGTGATGGAATTTAAAGCTTTGGCATTAGCAATGTAGGCTCTTCTTTCATCTTGATCAGTTGGAAGATTGGCGGGAGCTTTGTATCCATCTAGAACAGAGTGCCATACTTCAGGACCAAGAGACATTAGATAGTAGGACATCCTCTTTTTCCAAAAACCAAAATTTGTCCCATCAAATATAGGTAGTTTCCCTGTTGCTTCCATGTTCTTCATTGTGCCTAAGAATCCTTCTTCCAGCTGTTAGGCTGATATTGAAGAAGCTGGCTCTGATACCAATTGTTGGAAATACTGAGAGGGGGAGGAATCAGTGTTTCTTTTCAATTGTTAATTTTTGTCAGTTAGATTCTTCACAATTAAAAAACAGAGAGGTGTATAATAATGATATTATTAAGGATTAATAAGAACTTCAGTCGCTCTTCAAATTATTGAGTACAATAGATGTGTGAGGACACCAACCCTTCAATGAATCAGGCACCAACCTGTTGCCAAGCACCAACTTGGACTTTTTAGGGTCCAACCCTATCTTTGTCAAGGCTCCAACCTTGTTTTAGAAGCTCCAACCCTACCCTTTTTTAAGGCTCCAACCCCTAGGGCTCCAACCCTTCAACTTGTTAACAACTAGAGTGTATGAAAGACTTACTTCAACAATTGATAATCTTCTCCACAATACTGCTTCAGATTTTTAATATACTCACTGTCCAAGATCTTCAAGTTCTTCACTTGTACAGGCCTCCAAATTCACTGTTCTAGGCTTCGCTCAAATCTCCACACACCTTCAACATTCTTCACTGTTCGCTGTTCATCAATCACAGGACTGAGTTATCTCTCCAACAAAGGCAGTAAAAGGTCCGAGGTATTCTCCAAGAAGGGCAACAAGTCTGAGCTCACCGTGCTAATAATCTTTTGGGAGCCCGAGCTTTTCACAAGACCTTCAACTGCTTTCACTGTTAAATTCTCCACAAGGTATCCGAACATAGTGATGCTGTCACAAGTCCGAGGCACTGGGTAAAGGTTCCAGCGTTATGTTTCTTTAAGTCTGACCCCTTCAATGTGTTATTGTTCAGATGTCCACACCTTCTTGAGCTCTTCAAATGTTGACCGAAATAGATATAAACCTTCTAGCCTCCACAGTTGTATCACAGGTGGTGAAGACCACAGTTCCGAGGTGCTGTAGGTGATCCTAGCTTTACTAACCACAGTTTTGTAGTGCTGAAGGTGAACCAAGCTTTACTAACTGCAGTTCTGAAGTGCTGAAGGTGAACCGAGCCTTGATCTGGACTGAACCACTGAGGTCAGGTGTATGTATTCCTTTTCATTTGAGTAGTAGAGATAACCCAACACTAAATTAACCCAAACAATGTTTTCTCGGCTTCTTTAGTTCACGAGTTGTGAACTCTATCTTATGCTCTGAGATCTTTTTTTTCCACCGAACTGTTGTATCAAAACTAGAAGACCGAAATTTCTTTTTATACGAATTTGTCATACAAATGAACAGACACAGCTTTTGGAAGAGGGGCAGACTATCATAACTGGGCATAGGTCGGCTTGTGTAAAAGATATGATTTTCTATCTTAAAAATTCGAGTTCTCATAAACTATTTGGAGTTAGGAGGCAAGTGAGGCCTCATTAGAAAACTAAAATTATACTCTTGAGGATGGAGAAGGTCTCATAGAAAAATTCTGCCTCCAAGATAGAGAAAATTTATTTTCTTTATAACTGTCCTTGAATATTTATGTGCAGACAGCAAGAGGTCATCTTCATTGTTAGGCTTATCAATCATAGGGTCTGGCTTCTCCTTCATCAACCTGCTGCCATCGATGACAACTTGGATTAACAGTGCCAAAACTGATAGCTCATTGGGCTGCATTACTTTGCTGTAGCAGATCAGTCATTTCAGTGGGTGTTCCAGCTATTCTTCATCCTCTCATCCCTATCTATAAAAGGAACTGAATCATTGAAATATCCATCATTACTTGCAGGGTTGAATAGTATTTGTTTGTGTGAATATTGGTGCCAATCACAGAAGAGAATGGAGATCAATTTTCAGAACTAAAGAGTCGTTGATTTGTTTCCATTCCAAAGCTAAGTTTTCTATACCTGTAGCAACTCATATTGAAGGAGACTAAACAAGTGAGTTGTTACACATTGAGCAACCACCCTTTTCACTTGCTGTGTATTCGCTGAAGTTGAGGATGAGTAGAAATTTATAGCTGGGGCGTATCTCTAAAGTGTGTATTGTTGAAGCTGATTCTTCATATCTGATATATATATTTTGTTGCACTCATCTTGGTGGACCAATATTCTGTGAGCTGCCTTGTTAAAGAAATTTCCCAGGTTTCTATTTATGTATTCTCTGGTTTATACATGTCAATTAATTATGGACTACGTTACCAGGATTCGGATACGGATATAGATACAGATCCGGATTCGGATCCGGATTCGCTAGTTTTTTGAAAACTCAGGATTCGGATACGGCAAAGATACGTCAAGTACAAAAAATATAATAATATTAATAATAGACACAATATATACTTCTTAATATATTTTTGTCTTTACATAGCAAAATGTTAAACTGCATACCATATGCCATCATAAATTAATAAATTATAGAAGGTCAACTAGAGTTTTAAAGGTTCAAAGCTAAAAAAAAAGGAAAAATACTATGATCTTAATTTGATACCTAATTCTAACATCAATTAAATTACAATTAACTTCTTCAGTTCTTATTTTAGACAAAAATCCAATATTTTAAATAATTACATATTTTAAAATACTACATTTAAATATAATATTTCATTTCTTAAATACCTTTCCCAAAAAACTAAGACTATTCACACCCTATCACGTTACTATAAATGTTATTATATACATTAACCATATATCATTATCAATATTCCACTTACAATTATAAATGTTATTACATACATTAACCATATATATCATTATAAATATTCCACTTACAATTATAAATGTTATGCATACCACAACCATATATCATTAACAAAATTCCCCTTGGCATTATTGCAACCTTTAACTTTATTGACCATATTTATTTTCATCGTACATCTCCATCACATATTTTTTTCATAATCTTTTCATGGGCTCGATGACGCTGACTATAAAGAATTAAAAATAGAATGCCGCTGGAATAAGAGCTAGTTACGCTGACTGTAAAAAATTAAAAATAGAACGCCGCTGGAATAAGAGTTAGTTACGCTGACTGTAAAAAATTAAAAATAGAATACCGCTAGAATAAGTGTTGAAGCGCTGCAGTAGACAAACCTCCGACTCATTTGACTCCGCTAGTTACACTAACTGTCCATACGCTAACTGTAGAAGAGGGGATAACGTTTTTTTTTTCAAACTTCAAAATATTTCAGGAACTAAATTCATAATGCGGAAATTTAAGATATTTTAAACACATAAGAAATTCCTGCTGTCGTATTCCTGTTTTATTTCTGCATTCTGATGTTTAAACGCATCCGTACAGCGCGATCAAATTTATTAAGGTATGTTTTAAGTTTAATTCCAAATTTATTAAGGCACAATGACGGGGACTGTGAGGTGTCTGTCGTCCTGTCGAAAGCAGTGTTGCAGCGACTACTGCCAAATTTATTAAGAAATTTAAGATTAAGATACCTTAAAAACATAAGTTAGGGCGATTTTAGCAGGATCCGTTTCCGACAAGCGTGATCCGTTTCCGAAAAAAACAATACGCCACCTGTGGTTTTTGATCCGTATTTCTGGCGGATCCAGATCCGGGGATCCGAGGGATCCTGGCCCTCCCCCGCCAGATCCGGTAACTTAGATTATGGAGCTACCCAGACACAGATTTATCATCAACTATAATAGTACCAGTTTTAAATGAAATTTCTGAACTTGATATATAGATCAGTCATATGTTCAAAGTTTTTCAGTGCCGTGCAACAGTCTCTGTGTTTACTATTTGAATTAGAATTGTGAAAAGGAACACCTACATGTAATGTTCCAAATATAAATTTAGCATAAAATCGCTTCAAAAATTTTAGCCATCAACTCCATACACAATTTGCACAAATCGAACCACAAATTTCATGGCAAAACAAGAAATATAATCTGCAATTGAAGATAAAACATGCAAGAAAACTCAGCCTTATTTTATTAATATGTAAATAAGTTGGTACAAAGAGAAGGAATATGACTGAGATGATGCCCTTTAGATCAACAATAATGCTGCAGGGGACCTCCAACTTATTGATTTGCTGAAATCACCAGTGAATTCTGAATGAATTCACTGAGGGGAGAGATGGGTTCTTGCCCACTCTCGCTAAATCACTCGAGGGTTTCTGTCCTGGGGCTACAACTGAAGCTAGGAACTCCCAGTTCACCAAACCTCTCCACAAGAAAAATAATCAACTCCAAGATGTCTTAAAATGGTTTCCTCCTCCTTTATAGATTTGATGGACCCCTCTAGAAGCCTTATTTTATTATTATTATAATCACTTAGTACTTTTTCCCTCTATTTATAATTTAAAAACCTTTTTAAATCAGGAAAATGATAAATCGGCCTACATCCCTCCATAGGCCACTGAAAGTCATTTCCCACCATCTCACCCTATAGATCTTGTTTCGATTCCAACAAGCTATTACACTCAGGTGTTCCATCAAGTATTCCTCCCGGAATGGCACCTTAAGCGTAATTAATTAAGTTAAGCTCAATAATAACCCATTTTCCGAAAGTTGTCAAAATGCAATGGAACAAAAGGAAAGTTGAGCAGATGATAGAATATGCCAAGCAAATGGTATCAGATCCCATAGAAACTCCTCAAAACCCCATGAAACCCCTCCAGAAGCCTTTGGGCCCGTTGATTGAGTAAACCCGCTCTTATGACCTGGCTGCCTCCAACATTGGAAGTCCATCCTGACCATGCCATGAGGGAAACCAAAAAAAGGAACATGACACTACAATAGTGTGACTGTGAAGGATTTGATCAAAGCTCTCACTGAGTGAAAAACAACAAAACTAGAAAACACAAGACAATTGGGAAAATTTAGGAGGGTGCTTACTCAAAAAATTTGAAAAAATATCTCATTGGGGAACCTCATTTTACTTAGAGAAATTAATGTTGTTTGAGGACATTTTCCAAAAGGGGCATTGCAGTGGTATCAGAGCATGATCTTGGCTAGATGTGGGGGCAGCTAGCCATATCATGGAGGTGTTAGCCATACATGCATAGTGATTAGTGAATTTATGGACACTCCAATGACGCAAAAAGGGAGGAGTACACAAGGGATCATGGAGGAGTTGATGAGAAAAAGCCAATAGTTGGTGAGGCAGAACCAACAGACTCTAGAGAAGATGCAACAAATGATACATAACCAGTATAGAAGGCAAGCACATGCATGCACATCCCAGCAGAACAACACCCATACGTATGGCCAATCTGGTTGTCCTACCATGCCTCATTTTTTGGATGAACCGAAGAAGGAGAGAAAGCCAAACACTTATGCAAATTTGATGAGGTCCTTAGCAGATGGGGTTGGTGAGAATGACATGTTGGACAACAAGATTAGGAGGGCTCTCACATCTATGGAGTTTTTCCATTTTAAGGAGGAGCATAGATCAGGAGTGGGATCATCATATTGGTACACCAAGGGCAAAGCCCACTACATGGAGGTAATTCCTAACATCGAGCATGAGCAAGAGATTTCGTGTGAGGAAGATAACCCTGGTGGTTGTGAGGAGGATACAGATCGGCCTAGTGTGACTCCAAAGTTACCACTATCAGAGAGCACATTGATGGCAAAGTTTGAGACAATGGTTGAGAGAGTGGAGCATGTGAAAATTTCTAAATACAATAGTACAGAAATCCTAATGCAATATCTTGATTTTCTTCTCCTACTTGTGATTAAATTATACAAGCTATTTTCATAAAATATTCAAAAAATACTGAAGTAAACACAACTAGCAGCCTACACACTTACAGATCATTACTGAATATTACGCTCATTCAACAAAGTAACACAGAGACTTTTCGGACAAATGTCCCCAAAAAAACCCAATGCAGGAAAACCAGTGCAACAAATATGAGGGTTTATTATCATTAAGTAGAATTTGAGTACAACAAATTTGGGCACCTTTATCGTTAACTCAATAGAGAAAAATAGATCAGCATCAATACCTGATGTTCTAGAGACTGAAGACTAGACTGTTCACACCCTCAAACAGGATTTACAAAAATCAGCCCTGTTCTACCTCTAGAAACCCCAGCGTTGCCCTTAAGCTTCCTGCGTCAGCCCTGCTAGCCTTTGCCTGCCCTTGGGCTACTCAAAAGGGGACCGCGTAACCCTAGACTGGATGACGTAGTCCTTATGCTGCTGTGGATGGCCTCTGTGTAACCTTGGTGGCCTCTTGAAGCTACAGCACTACCCCTCCTTGGCCTGCATAGCACATGCGTAGCAGCTGAAACCCTCTGCGCTGCGTAGATGTTGCATAACCTCAGCTTCCTTTGCGCTGCTCCTGATTGTTGTTCATCTGCCTCTTGCTAACTCTTGGCTCCGGAATCAAATCATCCCCTTAGCCAATACTACCCCTCGCTGCAACAAAAACTCTTCTGGAAATTCTTAGCAAGCCCGCCCTAGAATTCCAGCCTAGTCTCTCTCAATTCTGCCTCTGTGTGTGTCCCCGACTGACCCTCAAGCCTTTCTCTTATACTTTTTTGTTGAAACATCAACGACTGTGATTTAATCTCTTATCAACGGCTAAGATTAAAATACTGCTTGATCCGCGTCACTTAGAACATTTCATCACATGTGTTTAATTACTTCACTTTAATTTTTCTAATTCCCTAAGTTAGACTTAAGGTCCTCGGTAAAAAAAAATAATTATTTTAATATCTCACACATAAGATGAAATTTCTCCAAATGCTTTTAAGGTTTTGGAGGTCTTGTGTATCTTAACCCCTCCACAAAATTTCAGGGCTAGAGCACACTCGATGCTACCTCAACACTCAAAACCTTAACAATCCCTCTTAGCACGGAGTGTGCTCTAGTAATACATCCACACCATGTATCACAAGATCTTGGTGTTGATCTTTGTGCTGTTGATGCTTGGCCTGCTGCCCTCCATCCATTGCGCTGCTGCTTTCTGTACTGCTGCCCATGTCACTGCCACATAGGTACTACAGCTCCCTCTCAAATTGTCGCATCATGCTGCCCATAGCACTGCCACTACTAACTATTGCACTGCAACTCAGTTGCTGAGAAGTAAGCAACTAAAGGACCCCTGCCCAATCGTTGACAGACAAGTCAGGCTGCACCTCATCACTAAAACTCCCTTGGTTGTTGCTCTACGCTATCCTCCTGAAGCCACTGCATTGCTGCAGCTCTGCACTGTGTGAGAACAACCTCTCTGTGCTACTGAAGTCCCATCAGCCTCTACGCTGCTACCTCTACGTCGTTGCTGCCTCTGCACCGCGCTGCTCCCTCTACAACACCTTAGCACTGGCCACTGCTTCACTGTGATCTTCTCAACCATATCCTACTTGTCTCGCTACCGTCTTAAGGCCCCCGTAGCTCATATGTGATCCAAGAGTTGGGCTTACTCAAGGATCATGCCTCCTGATCTGTAACTGCTATACAGATCCATATCACCCCACTTACATGGCTCATGAGCACTCATGGCTACGTCATCATCACTCAAATCGTCCTTTGCTGTCGCTGTCTTGGAATCAGAAGTTCCTTTGTATTTCTTCTTAGGACAAGTGTTGGCGAAGTGTCCAAGTTCGCCACAGTTAAAGCACAGGACCTTAGATAGGTCCTTCTTCTTCTTCCCTTGCTACCTTCGTTCCTTCGATGCAAGTGTGCATCATCTTCCTCTTCTTTCTTCACCCTAACAGTTTCGCTATTGTTGTTTTTCCTCTTGATGATTCTCCTAATCTCCTCCTGACGGAGGATTGCCCACATGTCTGCCTAGGATGGTAACGTTGCCCCACCCAATATGCTCTGGACAAAATTTCCCCGCTCCTCGGTGACTTCATTCAGGACAGTCCTTACCAAGAATCCTTCATCCAGAGTCGCACCCATGGCAATCAATTGATCCCATATAGTTTGAAGTCGGAAACGGAAGGGATCTATCTCCTCAACCTTCTGCATTTGGAACAGCCTCATCTGATTCTCTAGAAGCATTTTTCTTTGAATGGAGCTTCCATGATACATCGTCTCCAAAGCATTCCACATCTCATTTGTCGTCTTCTTCCCAGCAATATGTGGCATGACATGATCGTTTAATCCATCCATAATCAAACGCTTAGCCCGCGCTTGATTTTCCTTGAATTTCTTTAGAGGATTTGGATCTACAAGCTCAGCTAGGACATTCTCCGCATGGTTCTTGATGCTGCACTCATCCAGGACTGTCAGTATCCTAGCTCTCCAGATGACGAAGTTGGACACACCGTCCAACCTGTCTTGATTTCTCAGCCCATGAGAAGCCATCTAGCTCAAATCTTACGAAACAATACTCTTCTCCCTCTTTCCACTGCATAACTCAACAGAAATGTTGGATCTAGGTTTCTTGGCAATCAGAAACCCTCTATAGTAGCTACTCCCTCTGTCAATTGATTTACCTCCTGGAAATATTCAACCAAAAACAATCAAATAGTTCTTTATGTTCACCCTCCTGATCGAATTTGAGATCTGTTTGGCTGAGATCTGCTAAGTGACAGTCTTTCTCCCACTCTTTGTCAACTTAGCTAGGCACAATTATGCACCGACAGAGTCTCCACCACTCTAGCAACTGCTGAAGATCTCATGCACTCCTTCCGAATCTCGGCAATACTTCTCATCAACAGAAAAAATAACTGGACTCCATCCCTCTAGGTGGCCTCTACGTGAGCAGACTGGCCCAGCGTAGCCTCTGCGCAGCGCAGGCTGCTCCTACGTCCTTCTAGAAGGCACTGCGTTGTCTCTGCGTCACCCAGATGGGACTGCATCAGCCCCTGCATAGCTTATGCTATGACTGCATCCTCCTACTTCTGAGCTGCCCTCTCTGGATCCGCTGCTACAGCTGCTACCCTGCAGAAAATATGTCTTTAGTTGATTTGCTGGAGATTCAGTTTGATCTGCAATCACTCTGATACCATGTGAAAATATCTGAATACAATAATACAGAAATCCTATTGTAGTATCTTGATTTACTTCTCCTACTTGTGATTAAATTATACAAGTTATTTTAAGTAAATATTCAGAAAATACCGAAGTAAACACAACTAGCAGCCTACACACATACATATCATTTACTAAATATTACGCTCATTCAACAAAGTGACACACAAATTTTTCGGACAAATATCCCCGAAAAAACCCAATGTGGGAAAACTGGTGCAGCAAATATGAAGGTTTACTATTATTAAGTAGAATCTGAGTACAACAAATCTGGGCACCTTTCTGGTTAACCCGACACAAAAATAGATCTGCAGCAATACCTGTTGTTCTGGAGATTGAAGACTGGACTGATTCACACCCTCAAACGGGACTTACAGAACTCAACCCTGTTCTACCTCTAGAAACCCCAGTGCCACGCTGAAGCTGACTGCGTCAGCCCTGCTAGCCTCTGTGTGCCCCTGCGCTGCTCAGAAGGGGACTGCGTAACCCCAGACTGGGTGATGCAGTCCTTACGTTGCCCTTGATGGCCTCTGCGTAACCCTGTGTGGCCTCCTGAAGCTCCAGCGCTGCCCCTCATCGGCATGCGTAGCAGCTGAAACCCTCTGCACTGCGCAATTGTTGTGTAGCCTCAACTTCCTCTGCGCTGCTCCTGGTTGCTGGTCCTCTGCCTCTTGCTGATTCTTGGCTCCGAGATCAGATCATCCCCTTAGCCAATACTACCCCTCGCTGCAATAGAAACTTTTCTGGAAATTCTTAGCAAGCCCACCCTAGAATTCCACCTTAGTCTCTCTCCGCTCTGCCTTTGTGTGTGTCCCCGACTAACCCTCAAGCCTTTCTCTTATAAACAGCTAAGATTAAAAGACTACTTGATTTGCATCACTTAGAACATTTCATCACATGTGTTTAATTAATTCACTTTAATTTTTCCAATTCCCTAAGTTAGACTTAGGGTCTTCTTTAAAAAAATTAATTATTTTAATATCTCACACATAAGATGAAATTTCTCCAAACGCTTTCTGGGTTTTGGAGGTCTTGTGTGTCTTATCCCCTCCACAAAATTTTAGGGCTAGAGCACACCCGATGCTACCTCAACACTCAAAATCTCAACAGAGCACACACCCATGGGACCCTCCATTGACGAGATGGTAGTTGGCACCAAGGCATCCAGGTCCATGACAAAGTTTCCAAACGACAACCACCTACAGTTTACTGGTAAGGATGCTTGGCATGATGGGTTATCTATGGAGGAGAAGTTAGTGGCTCAAGTTGAGCCCATGTTGGAGGAAGATGAGTAGTTGCCATTGGGGCTACCCATTGATCAAGGACTTCAACACAATTCACTTCAGTGGCACAAAGACAAGGCTTTCAATATTCTTAGCTCACCCCTATTCATGGGACATATGTTGAGATTTGAGGTGTTGGGGTAGTATTGACCACACTTTGTCAACGACCCCATAGGGCAAAGACACCTCTATTTTTTCAAATGGGATTCATCATCTTCGACGTGGGCACGCCATTCAGATTCCATCATCAGTCGACAATTTTATGAAATATGTAAACCCATTCTGCATGTTTATGATGTAAATGATCTAAGTAAGACCGTCATGTATGTAACAACCTAGGTAAGCCTAGTATGTTGGTGACAATTTCTATCCTAGGAGGTTTTTTGTCTCACTGATTTACTTGTGTTTTTCGACACAAGTTATCGGCAGAGTTTTACCCTCAAGCCTCACCCCAAAGCTAGGGTGGATTTTGTCATCAGCATGCTAAGTGAGTCCTAGTGTTTTCTATCGAGTCCTTGTAAAAGTAGTTTGGGAATAATCCTAGCTATTTGGCTAGATTATTTTATTACAAGCTACTTGGTCTACTAGATCATGTTTTGAGTCATAGAATTGGGTACCTATTTGAGGGTCTATACGAATGGGTATTCCCCCTTCATGTGTCTAAATGTATTTATCTTATGTAAAGAGGGTTGGAAAAAATAATTAAAATCCCCTCTCAGTCAATTAATTAAATTTTCTGGTCAAATTAATTAAAAATCCTAAGCCAGAAATTTAATTAATTTTAGGTCCTAGGTGAGTTAAAATCCTTCAAAGGCAAAATTCGTTGGTCCTTAAAAAATGAATTTTTAAAGGCCCCAGACCAAGGGAATATTGAGAATTTTAAGAAATTTTGGACCCTTGGGCCTAGGTGGTTAAGTCAAAGTCAAAATTTTGAGGTAATTAACTCAAAAATAGTATTTTTGAGTTAATTAAAATGGATTTAAATGATAAATTCGTTTTTTCCTCAAATTTATAATTTCGACGGTCCAGATTAAAAGATGATCAAATCTTTTCGACGGTCGAGATTATTTTGACATGGATCAACCGAACTAGCCATTGGAGATTTTGTCTTATAAATTAGAGGTCTTGATGTGACATTTGCATCCGATCTTTGGATCGGGCACTTGTCTTGGAAGCTCTTGTGATTCCTTTTGATGAATAAAGCATAAAGACTTTGGGGTTACAAACTTTGGTGTTCCTTTTCCAGATCTATGTGGTGATTTATCTCTAAACTCTGCTACTTTATTTTGCATTTTTATGGTTGATGGCCTTCATGGATTAATCTACATACAGGTATCTTGTGCAGTTTTCTAAGTTCATAAAATGACGTTTTTGATTTAACGGAAAAACTAGTTATCTATTTTTCTGAAAGGTCTCATGTTTATTTTCTTAAATCTCTATCGATCTAAATTTCAGATCTAAGTGTGCAGGGAATTTTTTTTAAAAGGTTTGAGCATCTAGGGAAGTCTTCAGTTGGACCAGCCGACTCTCAGATTTCGTAAATCTGAAAAAGCCCATTGTTTCTAAATTCCCAAAGCTATCTTATGGAATTAGTGGTTTTGCAGAGTCTTTTAGGACTTGTGCCTCTCTTTAAAAATTTGAATTTCTAAAAAATTGTACTGAAATGGGTTTAAATCTGGCCATGAGGGCTTTCGATTTGTAGATTAACATTGTAAATTTGTATATTCGCTCTAGGCTGTAAGAGTTTATAAATTTTTGTGCATATTTTTTGGATCTGTCTGGTCTTTTGCAGGTTCACAAGGGGTTTTCAGAATTTTTTTTAAGATCTAAGCCAAATCTAACCTCCAGAGGGCAAGATCTGGCCTCATGATTGTTTTACTGGCAGATCTGAATACAAAAAAAGAGATTTCAGGTGCATTTAAATCAGTTTTCAGGGTTACGTGGAAAAATCTTAAATCTGCTGGGCGAATTTTAAGCACTGGGTTCCTGTCTACATAAAACACAGCATACGCTCTCTCTTTTTCTCTATCGCTGCCCTTGTCTTGCCTTTCTCCCTTTCCCATCGCTGCCATCTTCATTCTATGCATTTGGCTCATACCCTCCTTATCACGTCGTCCAACTCCTTTTCAATCTGCAATCCGTCCTCTTCTGCGTGTAATCTGTCCTCACCTTCCCTCTCTCCTCTGGGTAATGCTCTTGCCACTGTCCAGAACGTAGCCATTGTCGTCCTCTGCCGTTCCACCTCAATTCACGCTTCCATTCCTCAAGCCGCCATCCATTTTGACCCTCTCCTCACCTGCCATCGACGTCACCGCTGTATCGACTTGCAAAACAACAAACGAATTCACATTTATGCGTTTTTTTTTTTTTTTTTAAATTTGATTTGATTTTTTTAGGTTTTAGATTCTTACGATTTCATTAGTCTTAGTTTTTTTAGATTTTAATTTTTTTATTTAGTTTTGAATCTGAGATTAAACATAGAATTTAGACTTTATTTTTATTTGTTTAGACTTTAAGAAATGTTAGGTTTAGTTGATTAGCGTTAGTTTTTTTTGATGGCGTTAGTTTAGTTTTTTTTAGATTTAATTTTTAGTTTTAGATTTTAATTTTTTAGACTTTGTTTAGAAGTTTTACCTTTAGATTTTTTTTGTTTAATTTAGTTTAGATCATAGTTTTAGATTTTATTTTTTGTTAGATTTCAAACTTTCGTTTAGAGGTTTTGTTCTAGATTTTATTTAGTTTAGTTTTAGTTAGGTTTTAGTTTAAAATTTTATTTTTGTTATTCAACTTTTAGTTTTAAATTTTTAGTTGTAGACTTTAAATTTCAATTAGTTTAGTTTAGAGTTAGTTTTGTTTTAATTTGTTTTTAGTTTTAGATCTTAAATTTAGATTTTAATTCTTAGTTTTTGTTTCATTTGTATATATATTTTGTTTTGAAAAAATAATAAAAAAAATAAAAAATTTAAAAAATTCTAAAAAAATCCTATAGTCAAATGAGCTTTTAATTTTTTATCCTAAAGTTTGACTATAGGAATATTTTTAGAGATTGGAATTAATTGAAACATCTTAGATTCAGAAACATTGCAAGCATCTGGTATTTATTTTTTAATGATCGTTTCATGATAGCTTTGTTGTGGGCTTAAGTATTTTAATGAATGGTTGTGGTGCTTTCTATTGAATATCATTGTGGTCATTTGTGCTTTCATAGCAGAAGTTATACATCAATTACTTGGCTTTAATTGCATAACGGGACCTTTTAACTCCATAAGGCACTGGTTTTAATATAATTGATCCGTGAAATCTCGTTAATCTCATCAAGTACTTGGTTATTTAGCTGTGTCTCCTGAGTTGGTTGACTTGCAACCAATTCTATTTCTTCATTTCTATTAGGGTCTACCTCCCTTAGCTTGTAAGGAGACAACTTAGATAGAGAGATTGGGGATCAGGGTGACAACGCCCGATTTGAGCCGTTGTCGCGATGCCTAGACATTTTGTGCGACAACATTTTTTGGCGCCGTTGCCGGGGATAGAGTTTTTCTGTCCTTGGTCTTAACGACATTTTCTAATCTTCTAATCTTCTTTAGCCATTCATTAGCCTGTCACAAGGATCACATTTTCTGGCATCTTTTCATCATCTTATTTTTCGTCATATCATTAATCATTTCATCATCGTATCTTGAGCACCTGGACATTTCGGTTGGCTTCTTGTTTGGGTGGCGACTCCACTTATTCATCTATTTACTCCCAGACAAGAATCCCCCCTTGATATCTATCTGCTACTCTCGATTATTCTTCTGTTTTAGTATTAGTTTCATGTTCAAGTGGCGACTCCAATTCTTTCATTTCTTACGAGAATTTCTACTAAGAAGCTCGCTTCTTGTGGATCTCTTGATTTTTCTTGAAGACTCGATCTATTTCTTAAATTTTAAGCAAGTCATCATGGATGACATAATTTTCATGACATGCCAGGAGAGGTCGCTTCTAAATTGCACTGTTGAAGTCCCATCAGCCTCTGCGTTGTTGTTGCCTCTGCACTGCGCTACTCTACTCTCCAACGTCCCAGCACTGCCTCTGCCTCTCCATGATCTTCTGCACCCACTGATCTAGTCATCCTACTACTGTCTTAAGACTCCCGTAGCTCCTATGTGATCCAAGAGTTTAGGCACCTCAAGGATCATGCCTTCCCATCTTTAGCTGCTCTACAGATCAAAATCGCCCCACCTCTTCCCGATCTGTGTTGCTTCAGCTGCCATTCCTGGAGCAAATATCTTCAACACCTTTGTCGATGGTTCAGCTTCATCTACAACGCTCTGATACCATGTGAAAATTTCTGAGCACGGAAATCCTACTGCTAAATATTGATTTACTTCTCCTACTTGATTTATTATACACAAGTTATTTAACCGAAAATATTCAGAAAAACACCGAAGTAAACATAACTAGCAGCCTACACACATACAGATCATTTACTGAACATCACGCACATATGACAAAGGACAGATTTTTCAAACAAATGTTCCCGGAAAAACCTAATGCGGGAAAACCGGTGCAGCAGATATGAGGGTTTATTATTATTAAGCAACAACATTCTGAGTACCTCTAGGGTGCCATACACTGGCTCACCCAATAGAGAAAACCTCGGCTACAGGGAAAATGTGAGTTTTACCTCACTCCTGCAAGTCTCAACTGATCCAGATGAGCCACTGGTGAAACCCCGCTAGCTCTCCGCAGTCTCTACGCTGCCATTGCATAAGGCTATTTGGCCCTGGCTTAGGGACTACATCACCCTAGCTCTGCGCTGATCAACTTCTCCCGGATCTCGTTTCAGCCCTGCCGGTTTAGAAACCCCAGCTTCCACTGAATTTCGAACTTTTCTTTGGAGGCTCTGGGTTGCCCCTATGTGAGCCCTGCGTGGGCCTACATCACCGTCTCTAGGGACTGCGTCACACCCTTTGATGGTTGCACTGCCTACGCTGCGTCTTTGTTGCCCTTGCTCTACGTTGTACTCTTGGCCCTCCTGACCAATCACTACATCTGCCCCTCACTGCTTCTCTGAATCACTCAGATCTGATCTTCGTTTGAGCACTGCTCCGTCAGAAGCATTTGATCTCTTAGATTCACTGTGTGTTTCCTCCAACTGACCCTAAGCCCTTCCTTTATACTTTTCTCGTTGACACATCAACGACCATGATCTAGTCTCTAATCAACAACTAAGATTAGAAGTTGTGAAAATTTCTGAAAACAAAAATCCTACTGCTAAATATTGATTTATTTCTCCTACTTGATTTATCATACAAAAGTTATTTAACTGAAATATTCAGAAAACCTTTGAAGTAAACACAACTAGCAGCCTACACAAATATAGATCAATTACTGAACATCACGCACAAATGACAAAGGACACACAAAATTTTCGGAAAAATGTCCCCGGAAAAACCTAATGCAGAAAACCGGTGCAACAAATATGAGGGTTTATTATTATTAAGCAACAATTTCTGAGTACATCTAGGGTGCCACAAACTGACTCACCCAACAAACAAAACCTCAGCTACAGAGAAAAATGTGAGCTATACCTCACTCTCGCAAGTCTCGGCTAATCCGAATGAGCAACTAGTGAAACCCCAGCTAACTCTGTGCAGTCTCTACACTGCCACTGCGTAAGGCTGCGTGGCCCTCGTCGAGGGACTATGTCACCCTAGCTCTACACTGATCAGCTTCTCCTTGATTTGGTTTCAGCCCTGTCGGCTTAGAAACCCCAACTTCCTGTTACTTTCAAACTTTTCTTTGGAGGCTCTGCGCTACCCCTGCGTGAGCCCTGCATGGGCCTACATCACCTTCTCTAGGGACTGCGTCACACCCTTTGATGGTTGCGCTGCCTCCACTACGTCTTTGTTTCCATTGCTCTACGACGTACTCTTGGCCCTCCTGACCAATCACTGCATTTGCCCCTCACTTCTTCTTTGAATCACTCAGATCTGATCTTCGTTCGAGCACTGCTCCGTCAAACGAATTCGATCTCTTAGATTCTGTGTGTCCTCCAATTGATCTCAATCCCTTCCTTTTTACTTTTCTCGTTGACACATCAACGACTGTGATCTAATCTCTAATCAAAGGCTAATATTAAAAGAAGCTTGATCCACGTCACTTAGGATGTTCTCATCACACGTGTAAATTGATTCACTTTAATTTTTTAATTTCCCTAAGTTAGACTTAGGGTCCTCATTAAAAAATTTAATTATTTGAATAACTTTTACGCCAGATGGAATTTCTCTAAACACTTTCTGGGTCATGGAGATATCATGTGTTCCAACCCCTCCACAAAGTTTCGGAGCTAGAGCACATCCGATGCTACCCCAAAATCTCAACACTCCCTCTTAGCGAGGAGTGTGCTCTAGCAATACTTCCACACTGAAGCATTGCCCTGATCTCTGGCATCAGTCTCCACACTGATGCTTGTCCTATTGTCCTTCATCCACTGCGTTGTTTCTTTATGTATTGTTGCCCATGTCACTATCACTGACACTGCCACATTTGTACTGCAGCTCCCTCTCAAAATGTTGCATCATGCTGCCAACTGCTGCACTGCAACTCAATTGCTGAGAAGTAAGCAACTGAAGGACCTCTACCCAATAACTGACAAACAAATCAGACGGGCTGCATCTCATCACTTAAGCACCCTTTGCTACTATGCTACGTTGTCCCTCTAAAGCCTTTGCACTGCTGCTGCTCTGCAATGCAAAATCACTGTCCCTCTACGCTACTGAAGTCCCATCAACCTCTGCGTTCTTGCTGCCTCTGCACTGCACTGCTCTACTCTCCAACGTCCCAACACTGCCTTTGTTTCTCCATGATCTTCTGCACCCACTGCTCCAGTCATCCTGCTATTGTCTTAAGGCTCCCGTAGCTCGTATGTGATCCAAGAGTCTGGGTACCTCAAGGATCCTACCTTCCATCTATAGTTGCTTTGCAGATCAATATCGCCCTACCTCTTCTCTCGAGGCGCATGAGCACTCATTGCCACATCATCCTCACTACCATTGTCCCCTCTAGTTGTTGTTGCCTTGGAATCTAAAGATTCCTTGTCCTTCCTCTTAGGACAAGTGCTGGCGAAGTGTCCAATTCGCCACATTTGAAGCACCGGACCTTGAATAGGTCCTTCTTCTTCCCTTGTTTTCATTGTCCCTTTCATGCTAGGGTCACATCCTCCTCCTCCTCCTTCTTCACCTTGACCCTTCCACTACTGTATTCTTTCTTGGTCACCCTCCGGATATCCTCCTGTCGAAGGATAGCCCAGATGTCACCCTAATTTGGGAGTTGTGCTCTGCCCAAGATGCTTTGGAAAAAGGTCTCCCACTCATTGGTGACTGCATTCAAGGTAATCCTCACCAAGAGCCCTTCATCCAGAGTTGTCCCCATGGCAATCAGC
Source organism: Pinus albicaulis (assembly GCA_034641835.2). NCBI lineage: Eukaryota > Viridiplantae > Streptophyta > Pinopsida > Pinales > Pinaceae > Pinus > Pinus albicaulis. The sequence continues at coordinate 558,608,119 of CM076569.1, read as the reverse complement.
TGATCTCAGATCGTCTGTAATCTGGAGAGGAAGGGATCGATCTCTTCTCCCTTATGCATCTGGAACATCCTCATCAGGTTCTCTAGAAGCATCTTCCATTGGACGGAGCTGCCTTGATACAGTGTGGTCAAAGTTGTCCATATCTCATGTGTCGTCCTCTTTTCTGCAATGTGTGGGACTACGTGATCATTCACCCAATCCATGATCAAGTTCTTTGCCTACGCCTAATTCTCGTTGAACTTCTTTAGAGCGTTTGCATCGGTCGGCACAGCTAGGACATTTTCCGTGTGGTCTATGATACCGTATTCCTCCAAGACTGTCAGGATTCTAGCCTTCCAAATCACAAGTTGGACACACCGTCCAACCTATCCTGATCTCTTAGTCTATACGGGGCCATCTCTACTCATAAACTGTCGAAGCGGGCACTCTTATCTCTCTACTGCTGGTGCACTCAACAGAAGACCAGATCTGGGTTTCTTGGCGATAGAATCCCTCTAGAGTAGTTGCTCCCTCTAACAACTGATATCCCTCCCGGAAATCCTATGCCAAATCTCCTGAATCAGTCCTCTACGATCACAAATCCACTGAGAGACTGGTCTCCTCACTTTGTCACCTATGCTAGGCATTGTTCTCCATCGATAGAACCGATGCCCCACCAACAGCTTCTGAAGATTGGAAGCTGCACTTCCAGCCCCGGCAAACTGCATAGCATCTCTCCCTCTTGGACTACGTCACCCTCCTGGTGCTGCATCAGCCTCTGCATGAGCAGACTGGCTCAACGTCCCTCTCCTGGTGTTGTGTCAGCCTCTGCGTGAGCAAACTAGCTCTGCATCACCTTTTTGGAGCTGCTTGAGCCTCAGTGTGAGTAGACTGACTCTGTGTCACCCTTGCAGGGTCTATGTTGTCCCTCTGCTGTTGCGTTGCCTTCTTCTGGATTTGGTTGCTTCAGCTGCCCTTCCTGCAACAAATATCCTCAGCCCCTTTGCTGATGGTTCAGCTTGATCTGCAATGCTCTGATACCATGTGAAAATTTCTAAGCACAGAAATCCTACTGCTAAATATTGATTTACTTCTCCTACTTGATTTATTATACAAAAGTTGTTTCACTGAAATATTCAGAAAAACTTTGAAGCAAACACAACTAGCAGCCTACACAAATACAGATCATTTACTAAACATCATGCACATATGACAAAGGACACAAATTTTTCGGACATATATCCCCGAAAAAACCCTATGCGGGAAAACCGGTCCAGCAGATATGAGGGTTTATTATTATTAAACAACAGCGTCTGAGTACATCTAGGGTGCCACAAACCGGCTCACCCAACAGATAAAACCTCAGCTATAGAGAAAAATGTGAGATATACCTCACTCCCGCATGTCCCGGCTGATCTGGATGAGAAACTAGTGAAACCCCAGTTAGCACAGCATAGTCTCTATGCTGCCACTTTGTAAGGCTGCACGGCCCTGGCTGAGGGACCGTGTCACCCTAGCTTTGTGCTGATCAGCTTCTCCCAAATCTCGTTTCAGCCCTGTCGGCTTAGAATTCCCAACTTCCAGTCAATTTCGGACTTTTCTTTGGAGGCTTTGGGTTGCCCCTACGTGAGCCCTATGTGGGCCTGCGTCACCCTCTGATGGTTGTGCTACCTCCATTGTGTCTCTGCTGCCCTTGCTCTGCGTTATACTCTTGGCCCTCCTAACCAATCACTGCATCTGCCCCTCATTGCTTCTCTGAATCACTCAGATCTGATCTTCGTCAAAGCACTGTTCTGTCAAAAGAATTTGATCTCTTAGATTTTGTGTGTCCTCCAACTGACCCCAAGCCCTTCCCTTATACTTTTCTCGTTGACACATCAATGGTCGTGATCTAATCTCTAATCAATGGCTAAGATTAAAAGAAGTTTGATCCACGTCACTTAGAATGTTCTCATCACATTTGTAAATTAATTCACTTTAATTTTTCAATTTCCCTGACTTAGACTTAGGGTCCTCATTAAAAAATTTAATTATTTGAATAACTTTTACACCATGTGGAATTTCTCCAAACACTTTCTGGGTCTTGGAGATCTCATGCGTTCCATCCCCTCCACAAAGCTTCGGAGCTAGAGTACATCCAATGCTACCCCAAAATCTCAACAGAAGTAGCTTGATCCACGTCACTTAGAATGTTCTCATCACATGTGTAAATTAATTCACTTTAATTTTTTAATTTTCCTAAGTTAGACTTAGGGTCCTCATTAAAAAATGTAATTATTTGAATAACTTCTACACCAGATGGAATTTCTCCAAACAATTTCTAAGCCTTGGAGATCTCATGTGTTCCCGCCCCTCCACAAAGTTTCGGAGCTAGAGCACATCGGATGCTACCCCAAAATATCAACAGAAAAGACCTTTGTGGCTCAAAGATACTCTTGAAGATGCTAAAAAATTTACTACTCCAAGAGAAACATTTCGTGAAAGTAAGAAGTCGAATAGGTATCAAGGGTACTTAGTTGTTATGTTTACTATTGTTCAAGTTGAACCATGTACGTTCGAAGAAGCCATAAAGCACTAAGTCTAGAAGGATGCAATGAATGAGGAGCATGAGTCTATCATGAAGAATGATGTCTGGGAAGTGGTGCCTAGCCCGAAGGACAAGTCTGTAGTGACCTCAAAATGGATTTACAAAATTAAACATGGATTTGATGGGAGTGCTGAAAAATATAAGGCCAAGTTCATTGCTCAAGGCTTCTCTCAAAAGGAAGGAGTAGACTATGATGAGATATTTGCACTGGTTGCCCAATATACCACTATCTGATCTATTATTGCTCTCGCTACCACTCAACGATGGAGCCTACATCAAATGGACGTTAAGACTACTTTCTTGCATGGCTTGCTTAAGGAGGAAGTCTACTTGGAACAACCTCAGGGATTCAAAGTACAAGATGGAAGGACACATGTATGTAGATTGAAGAAAGCCCTCTATGGGTTGAAGCAAGCCCCTAGGGCTCGGTTTGAGAGGATTGATAGCTATCTTAGGAAGCTGGGATTTACGAGGAGCTATGCTGATCCAAACCTATACTTCAAGGTTGAAAAGGACAAGCCTCTCATTTTGGTCCTTTATATAGATGATCTCTTTCTGACCAGTACGTACCCTCTCATTTATCAATGCAAGAGGGAGTTGACTTCCGAGTTCGAGATGAAGGACCTAGGGTTGATGCACTACTTCCTAGGCCTAGAGGTCTAGAAAAAGCTAGGCGAGATTTTCTTTCTCAAGGAAAATACATTGTGAAGTTGCTCGAGAGATGTGGGATAGTGGATTGAAAGTTTGTGTCTACTCGGATGGAACTCAACTTCAAGAAGCTATGTGGAAGTGTTGTTAGGTCCGAATTGCCAAACCCTTCTGAATATAGAAAACTTGTGGGGGCTCTGATGTTCTTGGTAAACTCCCGACCGGACATATGCTTCGTTATGACTACGTTGAGTCAATTTATGGTGGAGCCTTGTCACATACATTGGATTTCTGCTAAGAATCTCTTGAGATATCTCTGCAACACAATCAATGATGGACTAAGATACAATGTCGAGAATTTGATGCTACATGGATATATTTATGTTGGTTGGGTTGGCAATGTGGTGGATCGTAAGAGCTCATCTGGATGTTGCTTCTCATTGGGGTCTGCTTCAATTTCTTGGATGAGTAGGAAGCAAAAATCAATTGCTTTAAGCACTGCCGAAGCTGAATATATTGCAACTAGTATGGCCTGTTGTGAAGCTATTTAGTTGAGGAAGCTCTTTAGTTAGCTATTTGAGCACGTGTTGGATACCACCGTGATCTATTGTGACAACCAAAGTGGGATTCGCCTTTCAGAGAATCCTATGTTCCACGAATGCTCCAAGCACATTGATATCAGGTGCCACTTTATCCGGGATATGGTACATCGGGGAGCAGTAAGGCTCCAACAGATCAGGACTGATGAACAGGTTGCATACATCCTCTCGAAGCCCTTAGGGAAGGTCAAATTCTTAGTCTTCCGAAAGAGTCTTGGAGTCATGGAAATACCCTCCCATGAGGGTCCCTCTTGAGTTGGACATTGAGCTCTGGGAGCTCCTAGGGCTTGGGGTACTTCTTGGAGCTATGAGCGACCACAGGGTGAGTGGTTCACCTTCCCCTATTGGTGCGTGTACAAGGTGAGTGGTCCGCCTTCCCCTCTGATACCCCATGATCGTTGACATATGTGTAGGGTGATTGGTTCAACTTCCCCTACGATTGATGACACGTGTGTAGGGTGAGTGGTTCACCTTCCCCTACGATTGATATATGCATAAGATGAGTGGTTCACCTTCACCTATGGCATATGAGCAGGATGAGTGGTTCACCTTCTCCCGTGGATGCCTCAACATACATCCTACTGATGTAGTCTGAGACTCATGGGAAGTCATGGGAAGTACCTCTCATCTGGCCAATGAGTTGGGAAAAGTGGATAGGACCATAGCCCTACAGATGGACGCATCGTGTACCATCGTACTCCCTTTGTCTAAGATGCATGATGTTCAATACCTTGATTTGGGATCAAGTCTGATTGAAGTTCTACCTCCAGACTGACTTTGTCAGTGGAGAGTGGTAAGGTCTTGCGACTCACTCTTGATCGATTCTTCTTCATTATTTATATCAGTGTTCAACAGAGATGAGATGAGATACAGAGATGGTACATGTCGACAGGATGGCATGATGATCGATGATGATGGATGGATTGGAAGGTGGCATTCTCCCTAGTTGAGAGGGAGTGCTAAAATTGGCAACTAGGGCCAAATTTCGCATTGGACAACTCATTTGATGGGGATGATGATTGCATTGAATTTATCTTTTCGAGAAGACCAAATTTGATCTAAAGATCATCAAATTTGGACAAGAAGAAGTGTGTTTTTGAATTTATGCCCACACGTGTAAATTGTCAAGGTTGGCCTCATCATCATGTAGGTTCATGAAGCCCAAGAGACATGTCACTTCACCCTCAACAACTTGTATAAATATAAGTGACCTCTCACCTCATTTCGCATCATCATCACTCACGCATTCTTCTCCCTCCTCTCATTGGTTCGTACAACTATTGGGCATATTCTTTCTCTCACATGTGTGGCAAGGAGGAGGAATTTCAGACAGAATTACATCGCCGAAAATTTTAGATTTTCTTGCAGTTTGACTAGTGTTCACTCTGTCTTTCCAGGTAGATTTTGAGTTCGATCTTTTGGGCAATTTTCTGTTTGGGTGGGTCGTACTTTATGGCACAAAAATCGAGGTCGTCTGTTGACTTTGACTATGTTGACTTCAGACTTGCAACTAGGGTTTCTGTAGTAGAGTTGACTTTGACTTTGACCAAGTTTGAGGTGGAAATTTGGGATTGTTGTCAAGGCATCTTGACCAGCTAATGAGGCCACATTTGACCAAGGTTGACAAAGCTCTTTTGTGGACTATTTGTTGCTACACCATTGACCGCTTAGGGCTAATTTGACTATTGTTGACTAAGAGCAGCATTGCATATTTTGACAAGATTGTTTTGGACATCTATTGGCAAGTCAATTTTGACTTTTGTACTCTCTCTTTCTCTGTCGAAATGATAAGAAGAATTGATCAAAGGGTTTTCCCCATCTTAGGGGTTTTCCCTGGCATCCGCCAAATCTAGTGTCCTCTTGTCTTGGCTTGTCTTCTGCATTTTGTTATTTCATGTTCTATCTATAGTTACTGTCAATATGATTAATGGTTAATGTGATTGCTATTGGAAACTAAATTGGAAATTGTCATTGGGCTGCTAAAGGACATTGAAGTAATTGTGCTAAACATAGAACATACCATTGTTAACTAAAATTAACAATAATCAATATCAATATTGTGCATAGGTTAATACATTCTTTGGTTAAACCTTTTGAAAACAACTCAATAACCTACTAGTTCAATTAAGTGTGCTTCATCAAACTCAATCTATGCACAACCTAGTTTAATGGACTTACTCCTAGAATCAAATCATCAAATTTATATAGTGCATTATTCTTGTCTTTGGAAACAATCCATCTTGCAATCTTTTTGAGTTCTTTCTCTATATTTATCCAAAAAATTCATGGATTTTGTAGGCAATACCGAATTTGCACACTCCTCCACATTCTTGAAAAACAAGGCATAACATTATTTTGTTTTCTTTACTACACTTGAAAAATTATTTGCTGACAATGATAACAACTTCTTTAACCTTCCATTCTCGGTGCTTGCCTTCCCCATATGCTTGTTTATACATCGAGCATGTTTTCCTCATCTAGGACATAACAACACAAAACTCTAAGGTGCTTCTACACATACATGCTTTGCATGCTTTCCTCCTATAGGTCATAACATCATATTCCAAACAGCTTTAGGTGGGTTCTACACACATGCTCTATCATGCATCTTCAATTTCTTATATGCATCCTTTTTGACATAACTTATTTTCTCCTTCACACATACTTCTATGCTCATGCTTAGTAATTCTTTAGATGAATGATTCTCTTGATTTTGAAGGAACATTGTTGAATCCACATATAATTTTATATATCAAAATTGGTAATATCCATGAACATGGTGCATACTACAAAGTACTTTAGATTGCGTTAAATTTAAGAAATACTTCAATTGAAATGTTCAAGAAAACGAAGTCATGTAACTATAACGTAATATATAGCTCAAACTTATTACCTCAATCCATGAGAAGAAACATTATCATTTGAAAACTACAATGAGGCATACCTCTAGTCCTTCATGGTTAGTGAATACAAACTCTCTTAAGTTCCCAGACAATCCAACCTGAAATGAGAACATTTATTCCATTAGACTGCAATTAATATAGATATATGTGAATGAAAATTACATAAAAATTAAGATATAAAATATAATGCAAGTACAGATTAACATGGGTTCATTCTTTATAATTTAGCTGACATCCGAACTCTTCTAATTGAAGGGCTTATGAACCAAGCTGGTTATCCTCTTTGTCCATTATCTAATGACCCACTAATAAGCATTACGAAATAATAACCTTATTTAAGCTTCTAAATATTCTATCACAATGTGATGATACTTGTATGAATTTACCTAATTGAAAAAAACCTTGATGTTCATCATAATTCTATAAACATGTTGTCACATGTGCTGCCATTAGTTATTTATTCACTAGGTCATTATGAATAATGATAGCGCATGTTTAGTAGAAGTCATTGCAAAATTAATGAGATATTATAAGATTAATTAGGCTTTGAGGTCATCCTCAATCACTTTGCATATGTATGATGGCGACACCATCATAACATAAAGTCGATCCATCAAAATTATGTCATTGGCATTCTCTTGAGACTATACATCATATTCTAACTACTCATATAATTTCCATTTTCTTATGTTCTAAAGTGTTATGTTTTCCGCCTCCTCACCTAAAACACATCTTGACAAGCATCTTGGAGTTTTCAGTTTATGCAGATGCAATCCTATTGACACACCATGCTAGTGCGATGATTAGTCCTCGTAGACTCTATGTAATGGATGTGAGGGGTATATACAAAATAGTATGTAACCAACCAGACCTATAACCAACTTCCTTCTCCAAAGGTTAGTCACACACGGCCATAATAGCTCATCCCACACAAAATAGTGATCAAATGTGACTTTGATATAGCCTAAGAAATTGCCCACCAACGCAAGAAGAATTGAACAATTATATGTGGATGACATTCTTTAGAAGTGACGAGATTGGTCAATGTTATCACAAGAACTTGCACTAATAGTGCAAAGCCCTCACAAGCTACTAAGAAAGAGTGTAAAATGGAAGTGTTTCCATTGCAACTTAGACAATTACCTCCCTTTTGTTAGTGTGGGACAAATGTGAGACAAGGGAGGCTTCCCTAGCATCACTTTGGGTTCCTAAGGCAAGAACAGTCAAGTCTAAGGTCACGTATGTTACTACCTGTTAACCACTGAAGTTGCACCTAAAAAATTTTTAAGACTCCATGCACGAGAATGTATCAGTGTAATGTGTAACATTAGAGTTCACTATAGCATCAGAATTTTTTCAACTCTATTTCTTCTTCTCATCTTCTTTTGTTGTACTCAGATTCCACAAGCCCTACGACGATGATGTAAAGTGAAGCTAGTATGATGAGTTAAGTCTTGTACTTGGCCTAGGTAACTTGGGCCTTTCTCATCAAGTGAGTTTACTCTAGGAGGTTTTTTTTACTTGGTTAATTATTAGGTGCTTACGGGGACTTAATAATTAATTGAGTTTTTCTCTCCAAGCATAACCCCAAAGCCGTAGTGCAGCTTGATGGTGAGGCCTTGGGTGAGTCCTAGTGTCTAAAGTCATTGTATATTACCATACTAGATCATTCGTAAAATTTGATGGAATTTGATTAGGTCTAGGGGGTCAACTTTTTAAATTTCCCGAAAGGCAGAAATTTGAATAAAATCTGATTGTAAAATGTAATAAGTGATTTCTAGAGAAGTTGTATGGGGTATGTGTGCTCAAAATTACACCTCTCACCCTAAATTTTCTACTATGACACACTTTGAGGGGTAAAAAATAAGTTCTAGACTCTGCAAACCCACTTTTCCTAAGTTTTGTGGAAAATGTGGCAATATGTAACGACCCATTCCCAAGTATATACAAAACGATATTAGCATGTGAACGATATAGGCATGTGATAGCTACACCTGCCTATACCGCCCACATCGCACTAGTACACCTAACTACTAATATCAAGCTTACCTAAGTTAAAAATTAATGATAAGGTTTCAGACTAAAATTCATATGGGTTTAGCATAAAGTATATAAAAATGATTAATGAAAAGAAAATAAAATTTTAAATAAATACATACATATACTCAAAGTTGAGTTAAATATTATAACATAAGCCTTAATCTTAAATATCCTTCAAAGTCAAGCCGTATACTTCTTAACAGATTAAATAAACATAAAGATCACACCTCCTCTTTAATGCCACTGACATCTCCTTAAATGCTAATCGTACCATCCTTTAAAGAAGACCTTATCTAGATGGAGAAGAGGCGGTGAGGAGGTTGAATGGCGGTGGGGGGAGGGTGAAAGGGAGATTGAATGGTTAGATTTAACCCGTTTGAGGAGGAGTCTCACAGTTCTTGGAAATCATAATCGCGCAGGAGACATCCCTTCCGGGTCCTGGGATTGTTCCCGGATTTGGTCGGGAGGATTGGATTGTCCCCAACTGTCTCGTTCACGACAAAAGACGCATCCCGGAGGAGAGCTATCATCACAATCAAAATCATCAATTGCGTTCCAGGAACAACATCAGCATCACGGGAGGAGAGCTATCATCACAATCCTCAAAATCATCAATTGCATTCCAGGTATTTCTTTTAGGTATAGAATGGTTTCTCCATTTAATTTCACAGCAAATTTTCATCAAAATACATCACTGCTGAATATATTTGGTCCGCAATTAAATCTCTGTGTGTGGAACTTTACATTTCATTAAAATACGTTACTGCTGGATATACACTTAGATTAATATGTGTCTGAAATGCAATTTCTGTACTTAGATTAATATTTGCCTGAAATGAAACTTTTGTATGTCAGGGAACCTTACACTTGGTATCAGAGGCTTGTTCAAACTCTCGGACCTGTTAAAACCGATTTTTAAGCTGTTTGAGTCTTGTGCTAAAACCTATTTGTGATAATTGAAACATCAGTATAAAACTCTATAGGTTTCAGGTTTCTCCGTCTTGAGAAATCTTTCTGAATCTACGTGGCCAAGTAAAGTTGTCTATTAGATCACTGGTTTGGACTTTGAAAATATCACTGCAGTCCAGTCTTGTTTCGCTATCATTCTAAAGCAGTTGAAGTTACATCTAGTGTGTATCAGCAGTAAGAATTTTTATTGTCATTATTGAAGAAGCCTGAGGTTCATTGTTAAGGTAAGGTTGGGAATGACAAGCCCTAAGCAGGGATCCGAAAGCAGAAATTGATGAAGCTTCCACGTGTGCTTCTTTGAGGTCATACAAAACCATTTCCGGAAATAATTTAAGCCTACTCCGGAAACGTCCTGTACTCTGAGGGCATATTCACGGACATTATTCAAGCATTAAGTTTTATGGATTGATTCATGACTTCCGTGGGCCTTAACTCATAGACAGACCTAAGCAACAACTCCATCAATTGGCATGCATACTCATTAATAGATCTATGCTCTATCTGTAATATCCTCTAAAATTTCTTGAAGTCAACCTTAAGAAGTTTGGATCTTATTTGGTTTCCCTGTATGACTGAGACAATTTAAAAGATATGCTAGATAGTCACACAAACCACATATCTGAGCCTCAAGATATATCCTCAAGGCACAAGTCAGGTCAAAAGGTTGTTGAATGATTGACTGAGAAACATTATGGAGTATGGAATATAATTACGGAATGTGGTTGTAATTCTTGCTGCCTATCATTTTTCTTGAAGTTAAGAATGATCCATTAGACTGAGCATTATTGAGTTTCCTATCGTTAAGGTACAGGGGATCTCTTTTCAAAATTATTAAGATAATATCAATGGATTATTAATCGATTCTGGATTCTAAACCGTTTAAGTAAGATCTTAAGTTCATGACCAAAGTAGTTCACTTGTCAATCCAACTTTTATTCCTATAATCGTCATTTACATTCCTATAAAAATATATATATATATAATATAAATATGCAATTACTCAAATGGAAGTGTAATATAATATTCATTGCAGAGTAAACAGAGTTGCTTACTCTGATATCACACCTAGAGTATAAATTAGTAGCACCACTGGAATTGTAATTAAAAAAAAAAAAAAAAAAAATCATCTTACCATAAGTTACAATAAATCTTATCGTACTTCTGCCAATTGAATGAATCCAACCGGCATATGAATATGACTTGTTCTGTAACCAAGCCTCTTTAAGTTTCAATTCCAGGCCCTAAATCGATAGGTGAGCCTAACGCTTCACTATTCTCAGCCCAAATTATTTAAAAAAAAACAACAACAACAACTTCTTTAACAATCTAAACTGAGAAATTGCTGGAATTCATTCATTTCCTTCATTGCCAATAATTACAAAAATTCAGCCAAAGCGAATATATTGAGGCCAAATAGTACAGGGTTTTGTAAGCAAAACCCGTTGTAAATGAGATTATCACTGCTGTTGTAAATGAGACTATCACTGCTAAATTTTCTGAATATACGCATCCTGAGGAAAAGTCGAGGGAATGTAGGCTCGTTGATGCTGCCATTCCCAATTCAAATTTTCAAATGTTGATTTGTTTCTAGATAGGACTGCTAAGTAGCACCATCCTGTGAGCAGTAGAACATAATATATCTGCTTCCTTTTCCTTTCTATACATCAATTGTAACCTGAAACGAAAAGATTCGTTAATAGAAGTTTGGGTCTAAGAATTTCCACGGAGGACCAGCGGTCAAGAATCTATCTTTACATAGGAAGATGACTGCAAATAGTCTTAGATCAAAGACCAATTCAGAATATTCCCTGTAAAATGCCTCTGAATGATAAGCATACCTCCATGGATAGGAAAATAAGAAACCAGACTAACCGACTATCCTTTAAAGACTTGGAACGACAATCTGCCTGAGAAAAGTTAATGTGAATCCATGAGGTATAAATAAGAAATCAGCGTGGACCTTGAACTACCATCTGGGTTACGCTGGAATATTGGTACGCTTGGCACCGAGGCAATTTTATTTCAGTGCGTGTTGTTCCTTAAGGTAAGGACGTGGTTTTCGGTAGAATTACTATGAGGTGTCGTCGTTGGGTTATGGCATAGAATGAGTCTTTACGTATGTACTTATATATAAATGATAAGACCAGAGATTAATCTATATCTATTAAAGTTAATGCTGATTGGTAGATATTAATAGATTATTCTAGGTTGCGGGCGACGACATAGACCCTGTCGATGGTAATTACGGAGAAGAGCCTTTGCAGCTTGGCAGGAATTGGCGGACCTATGACGTGGCTCCAAGAATCCGGTTTTGCATCATAGAAATTTAATTTAGAATTGCCGTGGTCGGAAATGATGAAAAGACGGTTGTCGAGCACAACTCGGGCAAGCTGGGGGTGGAAACCGGTTTTAAAACGGCTGTTTTCAACCTCCTTGTGGCCACGTCCGGCACACAACCAGCCACCGCCATTACCACTCCCATCCAATCGGACAAGCAGATGGGATGTGCGTAAGCCGCAAGTGGCACCCAAGCCGTAAAAGTTTGCAAGTGTGGTGATGAGAACACGTGACCTCCGGGTTACAAGTGCAACACTTTACCGAGCCGTAACAGTTTGTCGTGGTGTTTTCTAAAGTCATTTGTCCACAGACCACGGGTTTCGGGTATTCTTGAACGACAATTAATTGTAAATACACAAATGAAGTTCCCAAATTATCCAGTCCGCAATCACCGATCATGCTCTCAGTCTAGTTGAGATGGAGATAAAAAGGTACAGTATTTAGCAGGCACCGTTATAAGTTGAAGCACTTTCAAATTTGGCACCTATGTCTGGATATGGACTGCAAATTCTATTACTTATAGATGGATGAACATCGCTCTAATCTTGATGTTAGCGTTATTTCTCTGGAGTCCAAATGTTAGCGTTATGGGATGAAATACTCTATTCTACCTTCAAGCCGAATCCCTGTGATGTCCAAATGTTTTAGTTCAAAGCTGAAACCCTCGCCAGCACTTGCAATAACCACAGCAGAAGGCTCCAAAGGATTCAACCCGCAGATTGCACGACCACCAACAATCTTAAATCCCTTTTCAAACCCGCAGATTGAGATTAAATCCCTTTTCAAACAAGTCGATTCAATTCATAGTTGCTTTGGATTTATTCTATCTGTAATTCGGCTAATTTTGCAACGCCAAAGGCCAGATGCAGATCTAGCCTGCGGGACACAAAGTTTGTTAATATGCCTAAAGGTTTGTTAATATGTTTATCATACTCTTGATAACTTATGGGTTATAGTGAGACACAAACGAGGAAAACTGATATTAATATGTCTAAAGGTTGTTAAGATTACAATAGGTATTTAAGACTATCAATAATATATATATATATATATATATATATATATATATATATTTTATTTTATTTTATTATTAATTTATTAATGGGATTTAAGAAATATATATATATATTATATATTTTAGGATACATATAATAAATAATAAAATTTGTGATGAAATGTCTTGTGTTTAATATTTTAGTGGCCTAGTAGGTAAATAAGGAAGTAATTTATGTGTAAATTTTAATTTGATAAGAGAGGATATAGGTTTTTAGTTGTTTAAAATGGCTTATTTTAAACTATTTTAAATCAATGTATAAATGGAATCAGTAAAATAGTAAATTCCAAATTCATATAGTTTGGTTAAAACTAATTATATTCATTACATCATTATCATGTTAGAGTCATAGCATGGTATTCCTTTTCTTTAATTAATATAAAAGAGAAATTAGCATGTGGGCTATAGAACCTATAAACATAATCAATGAATGGTAGTTGTAATCTAAGTGGTTAATAATTGTAAAACTTTATTTTATATGACTCTTACAACAACAACAACAACAACAACAACAAAAAAATATGTGTCAAATATGGTAGGTTATAAACCTTATATATTTAAATAGCCTAGCTAGTGATAAAGCTCATTAAGCTTGGTTCGATATGAGTATAAGCCTAATCGACTAGGATGTTGATAGGCATAAAGCTTCACCAACTATGAATACTATCAGGCCGAACAAGCACAGTACTCTTATCAGTACATCTATTATGGGAATTACGTACCCTTATTTCACCTGTTTAATTATTGTGAACCAATCTGATCAATGATGCTTATTCTGCTTACCTATGGGCTTATACATATATGTTAGTACTATTACTCCAAGTGTTCGAGTTTGTATAATGGTTAGAGCTAATTCCATTGCTCATTGATATCATAGTATGGATTCCCTTTGACTTGTGTTCAGCTTTATAAGGATTATTAAGAGATCATCAGTAAGCTTTAGGGAATAAGCAATAATCTCCAAGTCCAGTGTATTCAATACTGGTGATTAATTCTCTTATCAATAACAAATGAGTAATATGAAACCTTTCGCGTATGTATCGCTCTTTGGTTACCATTGTGTTTCCACTAAGCTTACATAATAGAAACTAGCCTTATTTGGTTGAAATAGTAACGTCCATGAAGATTAAATATACCTCCAAGATCAGCTTTGTGACTAATTCATCCCATTGCTTGTAAACTAGTGGTAAGATATGGTAATAACTATGAATAGTCAAAAGATCATAGCTTACTTAGATCAACAAGCTAGAACAGTTACTCTTCTAAGCTAATCTGGTGTGACTCTTCTGTTTTCTTGAATACATGGAATCTGCTGTATATTCACAGGATAATGATTAGGTCAAGATCGTATGATTAATAGAACTGGTATGAGCACGACAACCTATACAAGTATTGTCACTCTTATCTGAGCTAGTGATACTCGCGTAATCATCATTATGGAATTAATGCTAATCTAAAGACCTATTTCACCTTATAAGGTATATAGCAGAGTATAATCATTATGCAACATATGTAATGGCGTTGATCACGTGCTATGTAACAAGAGCAGATCAAGTAAAATGATTACGATATGTGACATGTCTAGTTCGTACACGTAATAGGTAACGTAGAGCAAATCAAGTAGAATGTAAGGTGTAATAAAAGTAGTGAAGTTTATACTGATATAAAAGTGTACGTACAGTATAGTGAATAGGTGAGAGTGCCATATCTAAGTGGTATAGGTGATTTCAAGTTTATTGCATAACTTACTCATACTAATCTGAGTGAATAGAGTTAATTAGGTGAATGCTTACTATTGAGATATCACTCTTTCCCCTGTAGTTTAGCCGATCTAAGCTCGTGTAAGCTATAATAGTAACCTTGTTTGTTCTATGTATCACATTACTTGAATTATACTTGTACTCTCTAACTAATATTAGCCCAACCAACACTGTGCTTACTATCCTTATTGATTCACCATGCTTAAATAAATCGCTAACTGGTTCAACATTATGGATACATGATTACTTAACTAGTGTTATAACTATACGGGCTTGCAATTAGCTTATCACATTAACTACTAGTACTTTTATTATAATGCTTGATTACGATATTCCCATTACTTTGATTAGTAGTATAAGCTTGTAGCATATTATTAGTACAATGGGTTTTCTCATTAGTATTACCTATTCTCTAAGCTTTGATCTGAATGAGTACCACCATCTCATTTAACAATAAGGATACAAGCTCATGTTAATGGAATAGTGGTGACTCTATCCTCTTAATGACCTTAGTACTACCTATCTCTACCATTGACCGAGTTCCATATCGTAGATTGACTGTACGATTCTATGCATATAGATGAGGTAAAGGAACATTCACAGTGCTCATTTAGGAGTAATTAGGCATATATGGATACTAAGTGCATAGTAATTATGATTTCATGGGATTTTCTCATAATAGAGCTTATCATAACAGTGTAATGGGTTTACTACTACAGATATAAGTGATAAGATTGGGATAACATAAATCATTATGAGATTAATTGTGTTCCATATCTATGGGAACACAAGGGGAGCGATAGGAAGGATGCTCACAAATGGCACTCATTATCTAAAATACCGGTATTCTAATAACATACGTATCTGCTTATTACTAGTACAATAACTGTGATCTACTTGACTCTATTAATTACAGCTGTGATTATAACAATGGTTATAATTAATAAGTATCCATAATAAATACTGATCCATAAGCTTAAGTAACACATGTATTTGGTAATAACAAGGAGTGTATAACCATAATCAGAGTGAGTGCAATATATGGGTGACAGTGAACCGTATGATCTTGATAGCTTACTAAGTGTAATACCATATCTATTTGGATTAGAGCTTACATATAAAAGCATGGTTTCGAGTGCTCTAAGTGATTCCGTAATAAACCTGTATCATATATGTACTGAGCTCGTGTATCTCGTGTTCATTTACTAATATATCATTACCTATAAGCAAGTTTCATAATAGAGAAGGTGGTAGTGACGCATATTATGCCTAAGATATCACCCTATCTAAGTAGTTAAGCTACTCACAGGTCGTAACCTCATATCATGCTAGCTTAGTCTGTCTGTATAAGGTTCCAATCATAACCTAACATGTAGTTGATCTGTGTGTTTCCACATCAATAAGCTCGTACATGTATCTGCTTCAACACATTACGTTATTTCCATCACTATTAGTAACACCGATACCATTCACTAGTTAAGCAGGGATAAGGATAGAAGTAGTGGCAATCAGAGGCTTGATAAAGGTTGAATCCTATCTGATATAGCATCTACTCGTATATAAGAGAGACCTTCTTGCTTCACCTATTTCACATGGAATACTTATTATGGAAATAGCCATACTGGACCAATAGTGATACTCAGGCTTGTTATAAGATTCTAGTAGTCCACATGTTCGTAAGATCAGTATTATATAAGTTATACTATTCAATGGATTCACACTGGTTAGCCTTTTATAACGATAATAAAAGCTCTTTTAGTATAGAGGTCCATCTCTCACTATGTTTACATAACAAACATGATAGTGTTGTACGAATATGGAGTTAAGGGTAAAGGTTCCATATTCTTTATTAACATATCACTATCTTCACTGATTCCCATTGATTTTATTAACTAGGAAGAGTATGACACAATCAATTATTTTGCCTAACTTACAGTTTTGTAATCGTAATTACACTGCTTTCTGGTCATGTATACAGAGTGGTCATAGCTTATCCATGAATTTGAAAACTTTATTTTTTATCTCGTAAGAATGAATTTTAACCACTGATACATGGATACCCATAAAGATAGAATGCTACTTCACTTTAGTGACACAGGATATATGCTATTTGTTTAAAAATTTACTGGTGCATGGACACCGATATGCAATATGTCATTTAAATTAACCGTGCAAGAATGTGAAATCATAGATTAGACATTATCGCTGAAAATACCTATCAATTTATTTCATTGCATTTCAAATATGATTCAAGGAAAGGGAAATAAAAGAATAACTACATTTTGAATATGAAAAGTGAAATATATGGGTATATAGATTGAAATGGACAAAGCAAATGCATCATAAATAGAACATGAATGAACTAAACAGAAGCAGCATCTGAAAAGAGAAATTTTATTGAACATATTAATACCTACGTGAACAAATTTTCTTTTTATATATAAGTTCTAGGATTGATATCATACATGTCAAAGTATTTTGAATGTATAAAGGTTGTTATATGGGTAACAATTGGTTATGAACAATATAGATGCATATGCTGTAATATGTGTACGAGTGTTTACATTGCAGATTATGTACCAGTAAGTATCATGCAGAAAAACAGATTACCGGAACAATCTACGTGATGACAGATTTCCAAGAACAGTTGAGACTCTCCGAGATCCCACGATAGGGTGTTGACCCTGGTCCTACTGGGAGGAGTGGAGGTGTTGCCCACTGTTTATCCTCCAATACCTGGAGTCATGGGAGGACTGTGCGAGTCACGCTTCTCTAGACGTGTGATGATGACTGCCGGATGCCTACAAGCATGTCAGGTCAAGGTAATTGACACTGATATCATTTGAGGTCTATGAATGGATCAGTAAAACTGATGCCATGGCATATTCCTGTAGAGGACGGATAGGATGGAAGTGGAAGAGATTAGGAAGGATAGGATGATTTTAGAATAGTTTGGAGGTTCGGTGAAGATGGGAAGTAACACTTAAATTACAGATACATACTTATTTAAACGAAAATTCAATCTTAAAATACATACATTCTACAATCACTCTAATCTCTAAAAACACAATATTGATATGAGTATATAAAACCATAAACTTCGGGACGAAGTTTTCTGAAGGGAGGAAGTATGTAACGACCCATTCTCAAGTATATACAAAACGATATTAGCATGTGAACGATATAGGCATGTGATAGCTACACCTGCCTATACCGCCCACATCGCACTAGTACACCTAACTACTAATATCAAGCTTACCTAAGTTAAAAATTAATGATAAGGTTTCAGACTAAAATTCATATGGGTTTAGCATAAAGTATATAAAAATGATTAATGAAAAGAAAATAAAATTTTAAATAATTAAAATACATACATATACTCAAAGTTGAGTTAAATATTATAACATAAGCCTTAATCTTAAATATCCTTCAAAGTCAAGCCGTATACTTCTTAACAAATTAAATAAACATAAAGATCACACCTCCTCTTTAATGCCACTGACATCTCCTTAAATGCTAATCGTACCATCCTTTAAAGAAGACCTTATCTAGATGGAGAAGAGGCGGTGAGGAGGTTGAATGGCGGTGGGGGAAAATTTATATAAGGAGGTTTTGGGGGGGCTGAGAGGGAGATTGAATGGTCAGATTTAACTGTTTGAGGAGGAGTCTCTGGTTCTTGGAAATCTGGGCACGGGGGCAGAGGAGACATCCTCTGGGTCTGGGATTGTTCCCGGATTTGGCTGGGAGGATTGGATTGTCCCGGTAATCTGTCCTGTTCACGACAGCATCAGCATCACGGGAGGAGAGCTATCATCACAATCCTCAAAATCATCAATTGCGTTCCAGGTATTTCTTTTAGGTATAGAATGGTTTCTCCATTTAATTTCACAGCAAATTTTCATTAAAATACATCACTGCTGAATATATTTGGTCTGCGATTAAATCTCTGTGTGTGGAACTTTACATTTCATTAAAATACGTTACTGCTGGATATACACTTAGATTAATATGTGTCCGAAATGCAATTTCGTACTTAGATTAATATTTTCCCCGAAATGAAACTTCGTATGTTAGGGAACTCCATAATAATAAATTAGCTCAACAACTAAATAAATGAAGAAATATAAATATCCACACATGCTCAAATGATTTGAAAATGAGGTGGAAATTCATCTGAAGATCAAAGTTGGGTTACCAAGTGATATGGACTCCACATAAGCCACAAATCAAGAAAATCAATTTTTTTGTGGAGAAGACAACGAGTTCTAATGACAAGATCCACGATTTGAGGAAATTAACTAGAGATGCAGGGAGATATCATGAGTTGACTTGAGATTGGATTAGAGTTTACTTGAGTGAGGTGGAGAGTGGTCTCCTACCACTCCACTTCACTCTCCCACATGCCCTCTCATCTAATTCAAGCTCCCCCATTCAGGATTGTGTGGGCCTCCAAGGAAGAAATCAAGTTGTCACTTGGGAAATTCGAATTTGCATGAAGGATTTGTCTTGGGATTGTCACCATTTATCTTGGGATTGGCTCTCAATATTTTATATAATAGAGCTATGGGCTCTTACACACGTAATGATTGTTACTAGCTATTGTGCTTGTGGAAACGTTGTTACCTTGTACACTTTTAGAAATATTGAAAATGACTATGGGATTTCATTCATGAGGTGTTCCTTCTTTGGGAGTGTGATGAATTGTTGATCATTGTTATAATTCTTTTTACTCAAGCTTTGATCTAATTTTTTTCCATATGCTCTTGTATATTTGTTAATGTAAAGCTATCTTGCATTGACACTTGATTTATAAGTATGCTCTAGGTATAGAATGCTCTAGTTGGTTTCAAATAAATATCTAGAGTTTCTTATCATTGTCTACAGCTAAATCTATATGGAACTAATTCTTGATTGAAGTTTTGTAGAGGGAACATCTTGTTGGGATCAAAGAATCAAGCATGAGGGAAAGTCTTTGGAGAGACCAGCCTACTCTTGATACATTCTCAAAAGAACTCTCATTTGTTCTTTGAGCCTTAATAGTTTTATCTTACAAAATGGTTTTGCAGGGGTTTCGGGACATGGCTTGTATAAAAGCCAAGTCAATTTTATTTAAATCATTTATCTCAAACTCTTGTGCTCATATTGATTTTATAATGAAAAGCATGTTGAAAATTAGGCAAGGATAGGAGTCTTGCTCTAATTCCTTGGTCTAATTTTTAGAACATTTGTAGATATTATTTGCTAACATTTCTCTCTATTTTCCACCAATTTTGAGGGCTGGTTTTGCAAAGAAAAATCAGAGTTTTGTTGACACTCTTTGCTCATCTTTGTTGGTAGAATTGAGGGATTGCATGTTCGGAAACTACTAACCCTTGTTGCAGACCCTTAGCGCTGATTTTGGAGCTATTGAAGAATGATTCTTTCTGCTGGTTGTGAGCTAACAAGGGGCAGCCTTCATCTCTGCTGGGTCGTGGACATTTTGAAGAAAATTTCACCTTGTTTCCCTTACATAAGGGTTGCCATATATCTCTGTTAAAGGGAAGATCATTCGCTGTCCCATAATTCTGTCATAATAGCCATCCAATATGCCCTTTTCTCTTCCTTTGTTGGCAGATTTCATCATCTCAAGAGGCTAGATTTCCAAGACATTATTTTGAGGAATTTCTCTTATATTGCATTGCCAAAGTTTTGTGAAATCTTGTCATTACTTTCTCAAGAAAGGATGTCTAGTGTCCAAGTTTCAAGCAATTATTGTGAAGACTCTCCTTAAAGTTTAGTTGAGGCCTTTGAAGGGCCCTCTTCTCATTCTAATATTAATAAAAGATCTAATTTTGTTGTGGGAGCTTGGGATTTCTCCCATGGTATCCTATCTCCCCATTTAGAGGGAGGCTTTTTTTGGGTGGATTGACCTTGCATGGTTTAAACATTCACACTTCACTCATTTGCATGCATCTTTAATGTTCCAAATTGCTCAACACTCACATTAATTCTCGGGATTAATATATCTTTCTCATTTACTGTTCCATTTGCAAGTGAACCTATCTAGTTTGCTATTGCAATTTTCAAGTGCTTGCAATTGCGCAAATTTCAATTTCCTTTTCACTTATATGCAATTTACTTTTGCTCAAGCTATAACTTGAAATATTTGTTTATGAACAATTTTCTTTACATGCATTCAAGTTACAAGCGAGTACTTACTTTACTTTACAAGCTTTGATTAGCTCACTTTCTCATTTCCATCTCTTTGCTTGACAAAGTGATTCATAAGTTATTTTGGAGCATCTTTATTTGGAAGCAATATTGCTATTTCACATTTGGTTACTTGCTTTCAAGCACTTTGTGAAGTATACAACTCCATTTAAATTTCTTGTCAAGTATCATTTAGATAATTCCATTATAATTTTCCTTTGAACTTGCTAATACAAGTTACTTTGAGCATTGTCATTTTACATTTACTCAAGCATCTTACTTAGACCCATTTTCAAGCATCTCTAAAATCAACCTCCAACTTACGCTGGTTATATATGTGAGAATTTCAACTTGAAATCCTACCGCATTATCTGATGTTATTTCTTCTACTTCTTATTCAGAAATAAGTTATTTGCAGAAATCTCTTCAGTAAATATTGAAATAAATTCAAAGCAGACTTCACCATATAATTACTGAGCAGAACAATAAGGAAAATACTCACACATAAATGACACAAATATTTTGGAAAATTGTCCCCGGAAAAACCCAATGCGGAAAAACCAGTGCAGCAGATGAGGATTTCTATTATTCAGCAGAATCTTCTTGTACAATTTACAGCCAGAAGTGATGAAGAGAAATTATGATAACATTGGAGAAATTTCTCACAAAATAGATAAATAAGAAATGACCTCGGAAGGACCCTCCTAAGCCCCCTGCGTCACCACTGCGTTGGCTCTGCATGAGGGCTGCGCAGAATTGCGTCATCCCTCTGCACTGTTCACTCCCAGCCTTTGTGTTGTCTCTTCCTTGTATTGCGTCACCTGCTCTTGCACCACTGTTACACGGCATTTTGTCACTGTCCCTGCAATCCCCATCCCACAAATTGGAGGCTCATTTCTGTGATCAAAATAAAGTGTCATGCCTTGCAAATACCATCATTGCATCCCTTACCATGAGGACAACATTCCTTCTCTTGACCATTTCCTGAATAAACCGCCAAAAACACCTGTATTTGCCTTGGCGCTGGTAGCCCATTATGCCCTCGCGTCGATGAGGCAGATTAACACTGGCCCCCGTGCCAGTTGGCGCTCTGTCTCAGTTAACCACCCACGCCAATCTGTTTATGGAAAGTTTTTTAAAAATAGAGGCGAAGTTTCGATCACAACAACCTTGTGGATGAGTCATAGGGAGTGGTTCGACTAAATAACCACGGCCTTCCTCTTTCAGCCTCTTGCTTCCACCTTTTGGGGAAACCTCCCAAAGGATAAGGCTTCCCTACCACCATAGTAGGGATCCCAGCCTCCTCCTTTCCCTCTATAAATATAGCCATCCTCCATTGATGAAGCTAGCTGAACTGAAGATATTGTAGCAAAAACGCTGGAGAGATTTCTATTCAAGATAGAACGGAAGAGTCCCTCATTGAGAGAGCTTAGGCTTGTGCCTTTACCCCGTCTGAATTCCCTAACAATCATTGAGACGCGCTTCATCTGAACCCCACTAAAGGAAGCTGCAACGTCAAGGCTTGGTTGTAACTCTTTCTTCTATTAATAAATATGTATAACTATTGTCTAGTTCGCATGTCGGGTTGATGTATTTTATTGATGTGACATGCTTAGCCCTCCTTGACTGGTTAGTAATTATGAATGAGATTGCTGCTTCGTCCGCTACTCTTGTTTGTTGATCTTGTGCAGGTATCCAAGTATCACTGCGAAAGGATCGTGACTTGCCGAGACAGGAATCGAGAGGCCACCACTACAACAGCCACAACAACAGCATTGGACTCCAGGTAGGTCGATCTACCTCGTCTATTTCATTCAGTAATTAGGAACCTACACTCTAGTTTTCCTTTTGTTACTAGACCCACTCTAGGGCTAGAAGGATCGTCTTTGTCCACAGAGAGGATTTACTTCCATAACAAATTGGCGACTCCGCTGGGGATCAGTGTGAGTTTGTCTTTTTGTCCTTGTCAAGTCGACTTCAGTCGTTTACATGTTTATCTATCTTTTCTACTTTGCTTGCTTGATTAGAGTCCTCTTATTCAGCTCCAGAGTGTCAATATTGACCTCTTCTCATTAGATTTCCCATTCTCCCATAGATATCCGGCTTGGCGCATTTTTGGAGTGAACAGTCGCGTCGATTGGCGCATGTTGCTTGTGTTGCACTAGCGCCAACCCCTATTTGGCGCGGATTCGCCTTACAATCATGTCGAATCCTGTAGGGTTTGATTTAACAGCTCTTTTGAGTTTTTTGGTCAATTGTTCTTGCCTCTGGGTGGTTTTTTCATCTGCAATTGTCCTATTGAGATTGTTTTGACTGTCATAGACTTATATTTCTCAGTTTTACGCCTGTATACTTATCAGTGAAGTTTATGGCCTTAGGGTTTCTGAGTATCTTAGCTCACTGAGCCTTCTGATTGAAAGTTGAGTCTTTTTTATTCTTGTCAGTCACATCTCTTGATCAATTTCCTTTAGTTCTTTTTGATCCTTTAAGCGTTTTCTTTGATTGGATGACCATTTCGGGTTTCGTTTGATTGTTCTTCTTGTTGCTCCAAGCATAGATCACATTGCTTGTTTGGATTGTTTCTTTGATTGGAAGAGTGTGCCATTGGTTTGAGTGCATTTTTGAGTTTGTGTTGCTTTCTTTGAATTATTCAGATTAGCTCTTTACATTCGCAATCCTTGAACTAGTGCTTGTTTTGTTTTTTCGTGTAATTAGTGCATTGTGTGCTTCATTTCCTTGAAAAATAAAAAAAATTGCATTCTTTCATTTGCCTGAAAAAGGAAAGTTCTTTTGCATAACTAGTAGCTGACTATCTAGGAAATAG
The DNA here is from genome assembly GCA_034641835.2 of Pinus albicaulis. NCBI lineage: Eukaryota > Viridiplantae > Streptophyta > Pinopsida > Pinales > Pinaceae > Pinus > Pinus albicaulis. The sequence goes on along the minus strand of CM076569.1, from coordinate 558,584,230 downwards.
TTTTTCATTTTTCGCTTGATTGAATTAGATGCATTAGCGGATTTCTTCGTTTGGTTTCATTTGATTGCTATTTCTCGTAATTAGCATTCATTGAATGGAAAATGGTGTTCATTTGCATATGGTTTGCATTTAGGAAATTTGAGATCAACATTCGGTAGGGCCTTGAAATTGAAACATAATTCAAGACCAACTATAAAATCAATTGAATTAACCTAAGGAAACATTGGAAACTAACGCAAATATTTTAGTGGTCTAGGCTAGAGACGAGTTCCGGCGTCTTAAAACCTAGTAGTTGTCGTTCACCTGTTGGCCTTAGATAGCGCTAGTACGGACTTGTGCTCCCCATACTGTTGAGTATATAAAGGGAGACCCCTATAGCTTCAAATCCTTTATCCATAGGAAGCTGAGTCTGTCGCCCTATAACCGTGATACACCGAACACAGCATTCGGGGAGACTAACTACACGTACAGAAAGTCCTTGGTCATTTCTCTTTCATTTGATCACCAAGTTGTATATGGCAGTTCACAGAAACTTGGTACACCCTCTTTCTTAGATTACAAAAGTAGTCATTTTGATCTTTTCGTGACTCTTTAAAAAGAGAAGAGATCATCGAGCACTTGTCCTTTCACGCTCGTTTAAAATTGAAAGTGACTAGAGTCATCTTTTGTCTATTTCTCAACTCTTAAAACATGAAACAGCAAAGTCCGGTTTCAATGTCATAAAATTAATTACCCAAGATTACATGCCCGTTAAGCATTTGTTACTTGGCTTATTTTTGCTTTTCCTTAGGCCTTGGTCTTGAAGTTTTCTTTTGGCTATCTCTTTTTCCTTTTCTGTTTTAAAATACGGTCACAGTGACAGAACCACCAGTTTCGTCGTATTCTTCACTGCCTCCTAGTGGTAGTTCATTTCCTGACGTTTCTTATGAAACCCCTCAGTCCACTAGGTAAGCTGAGTTTTCGCAGTCTATTCTCCCGACTGTTTTACCTCTCGCTACTCGATCTCCTCCTGAAGAGCTAGTTGAGTTCAATTGGCCTCCTCTAGGTGCATTGTCTGGTTTTGGGGACAAGGAAGAGTTCCCTCCTCTTACTTCAGGATCACCATTTGTAGCTGCGGCTATACCCCCTAGTCCTCGTCGTCTTTTTTACGATCTTACAACTTCATCAGATATCGATTCTTCGAGTCCTATTCATAGTGAAGGAATGCCTGTTTCCACAGGAGAATATCAACATTTCCCTAAAGATCTTCTGCATGTTTCTATTTAATCTTCTCCTCGGTGTCACTGCCACCCGATTATCGGACTTTGAGTCAGATTATGTATGGTGTTGCATCCATAGCACAATCCATTACATCAACTCCCCCTAAGAGTTCAGTACTCCCTTCGTTGGGACTGTCACCTTCGACACTGACTTCGTCGGTTATTGTTACGTCTATCCCAGTCCGACCTACCGTCTGTGTATCTTCATCTACACCAGTTGTTATGACACAGTCGTCAGAATCTTTTCACACTCGTAGGTCTATCGTACTTAATCCTACATGGCCTATCAATCAGGGTCCGAGCAGATTACAAGCTCGTGCTCCGGAGACTGCACCTGCTGGTGCGGCTACAACTACACCTATGGTTTCTACCTATGCTTTTGATGAGCACATGTTGGACATTCACCGACGTTATGCTCCTTCTCTGAATGCTCAATCTCCTGCAGCCCCGTCTGCTTCTAGTATGACCTCGACTATCCCTATGATTCCTGGCGGCCTCACTTTTGAAGAGTATTTGTTGACTGTTCAGCAACAGAACTCTCAGGTTTTTCAGCCACCCCAAGTGCCTGTCAATCATCCACATCATTATGATGTTGTCAGCAACCCCGTTTATTTGTTTCCTGTTGTTCCTTACCAAACCATCACTCAATCAGGACCTTTGCTACAAGGACAACCGTTACAGGGACAACCTTTGGCTCAGTGAGGGCAATCCTTTGGTCCTCAGGGACAACCTTACAATCCGCAAGGGCAACCTTCGACCCAACAAGGACAACCTATTGCGCAACATCATATGTTGTCAGCAGGCCACAGGGACAACCTATTGCACAACAGCAGCAACCGTACGTACAGTATGACCACACTTTTGTGCAACAAGAACAACCCTACGGTCTTGCTTCGGGTTAACCTGGTCATCAAGGACAACCTGATCCATCACCTCCATCGGGCCAACCTCTTCCACAAGGGCAACCTAGTGGCTCTCAATATCTAGGCCAACATGTTCCGCAGGGGCAGCCTGCTCAACCAACTCAACGGTCGTTTCAACCTGTTCAACAGCCAGTTCAACGTGTTCAACAACCTATTCAACCTGCTCCGCAGCCGGTTCAGCCTGTTCATCCAATTCAGCAAGGTCCACCTGTTCAGCAGCCTGCTCAACCTGCTCAACAGGGTCCAGCTGCTCAACCACAAGGTACTTATTACCCACATGGTCAAAATCAACCGGTATATAGTACACCTCAAGGTTTCACTTTTTGCCCTCAAAATCCATCTCAGTTGGTGTATAATCAACCTCAAGGCCATGCTTACATTCCGCAACAAAATCCTTACGTTGCTCAGCAAGGACCTCAATGGTATGCTCAGAATCAGTATCCTGGTCCTCAATCCCAGTATCAGCAAAATTATCAGGCTTATAACCCCTATGGCCAGAATCCTCTAGGACAAAACATATGCTGGCAGAATTTCTCGCAGGCTGGGTGGAATGTTAAAACAAGTCCTTATCAGAGGCCTCCAATGCCTTTTAACCCTCAATTACCATTCCCCGCTACGTTGGAACTGCCTGATGTGTCGAAGTTAACGAACGATCCAATTCTTCATAACCCGTATTGGCCTCCAGTTTCAACTAAGATTCCTAGTGACTGTCCCAAATTTGAGGGCAAGTCCAGAGAAGACCCCCAAGCGCATGTTATGACTTACAACTTGTGGTGTTCCTCTAACTCTTGGGTTGACGATTCCATTCGGTTCCGTCTTTTCCAACAAACTCTTACTGGTGTTGTTGCAAAGTGGTACGTTGAGCTATCTCGTGGCATTTTTTCAAGACTTCAACTCTCTCGCCATGGCATTCCTTACTCATTTTCAGTTACCGGTTTGTTATGAGACCGGGACACACCTCCTCACATCCTTGAAACAGGACCGAGCTACTCATATCTTGGATCATATTCATGAATGGAGACGTCGACGTCGTTTGATCAAATTTGATATCCCTGATCAGCTTCTAACTGATTGGTTCACTACCTCCTTTGTCAATCAGATTGCAAAAGACATTACTATGGGGGCATGTGTAACCAAGGAACAAGCCATTGCTCGTGCCCAGTACCTTGATCTTGTGTACTCTCAGTCTGGCACATTGTATGATATCTTGCCTAATGCCCCTCGACCTAGAACTTCTAAAGCACCAACGACCCCATCCATCGACGATATTATTGGTTCCGTGTCTCAGACTTCTCAAAAGTCTTCTCCTTCAAATCCTGGGAAGCAAAACTCTAATCCTTCCAATGATGCTGCTTCTCAACCCACTCTGAATCCTGGTAAAACCTCAAAAGTCAATGCCGTTCAAGCTAATCCGGTGGACAAGACATCCAAGGGGAAACAGAAGGGTAAAGGTAAGGCCAAAGCCGATACCCCGAAACCAGATTCGTCCAAATCTCGTGCTGATGATGGTTCACAGCGCAAGCCGAAGTACCCTTGTTTGATTTGTGATGAAGAGCACTACACCAAGGACTGTCCTCGAAGGGCCGAAGTTTGTAGATTACTCAAAGGCACTCAGGGAACTACAGTTGTTCTTAAAGAACCTTTTCCATCTGAGCAGACCCAAATGGTAGAGCAACCTCAGTCCTCTACCCCATTTGGCTCTCATGTGTTCATGATGAACGGTTCTGTGTCGGTTTCTATTGCCACTCGATCGAAAGATTATACCAAATCGCGTCAGGGAGCGGAGAAAGAGATCGTTGATGGTCCTCCTCCTCCGCCTACCTCTGGCCCTCTTCAGATTGAAAGGCCCAGTACTAAGTCCGTTATACGACCACCTTCCAAAGGTGTACTCCGCAAGTCTTCTTATAATCCCAATGCCCGTGCCACTCAACATTACAGTATTGTTGAAAATTTGGCTCAGGCACCATCTGCCATGTCTACTCTAGAAGTACTTCAGAGTTGTCTGTCTCAACGAAAAGTTTTTTTATTTGCGATTAGCGGGATTGATCCTGCTGATACTAGCCTTCTTTCTTCCAATTTAGAGAATTTCGTTCCAGGACTCCCGCACCAGATTACACTCATTATACAGGTTGTCATTAATGGTCTCGATATCCATCGAGCAGTTGTGGACGAAGGTGCGTCTACGTGCATCATGTCATCTTCTTGCTGGAAAGCCATCGGTTCTCTGGCCTTGACTTCATCACCAAATGCCCTGGAAGCATTTGATGGAAGAGAATCAAAACCTTTGGGAGTTCTTACTAGTTTACCGATTACCTTGAAAGGGAAGACAGTCAATGTCGAGGTAGAAGTAGTTGATGCTAAACTCAATTACAATCTTCTCCTCGGTCGCAGTTGGACTCACGCCATGCTGTGTGTTCCATCCACTCTCTTTCGTGTCCTGAAATTCCCGCACGAAGGAAAGATTGTTACTGTTGATCAATTGCCCTTCTTCACTTCTTCTACCGAGAACAATGTTCCATATGTGGATAAGATCCCTGTTCCCTACGAGAGCATTGGATCGGGTCTCTTCAAAGATCCCGCCCTCATGGATATTTTTCCTCTTCCTCCACCTAAAACTGTTCAGATCAATATGATCTCTCGGTTTGATGACCCATGGATCATCCCTTCGCCTGAACATATTGAGTCTTTCGGAAACTCGATGCCGTTGAGTCCGATGGAGATTGACTATTGTGAGCTCATCTCGGCTTCAGATCCTCCTCCTTCTAATCATGCTCCTTTGAGTATATCTCTCGATGCTTATTCTCAATCCCCTTGGCTCGGTGATTCAGATTCATCTGATCCCTTATGCGAGATATTTCCTTCCGATGAAGCTATCATGGAAACTATGTCTCTTGAGGATTTACCGTGGAATGATGGTCATCATCATTCCTCATTCATGCCTGGCCTCGGGGCCATGTCTATGTGGCTTGAGAGGTTTGCATCTCAGGTTCCTTCTCCTCTACTTCAAACGCCTATTCTGACACATGAAGTTTTTACGGAGGGTAATCTAAATAACATTACGCAAACGATGCCTATTGACATTTCCGTCAAACCGGGAATTGTCGAGAACATCCATCTCAGGTTACTTCTTCTTTGGATGAAGTTCAGGTTTATACTAGTCTTTTCCGCGAGTTTCGTGACATCTTTGTGTGGTCCTATGAAGAAATGCCTGGCATTGATCCCAGTATCGTGGTGCATGAAATTCCTACCTACCTTGGTTCGAAGCCTGTTCGAAGCCTGTTCGTCAGCACCTTCGTCCCATGAACCCTCGGAAAGCTACTGCAATTAAACGTGAAGTTGAAAAACTTCACAACGCTGGTTTCATCTACCCGATTCCCTTGACAGAATGGGTGTCCAACATTGTCCCTGTAGATAAGAAACAGGGTACTATTCGAGTCTGTGTTGATTATTGTGACATCAATCGGGCTTGTCCCAAGGATAATTATCCTACTCCCTTTATTGATCAGATCATTGATGACTGTGCTAGGAGTGAGATCTTTTCCCTAATGGACAACTTTTCTAGTTATAACCAGATTAACATTCTCCCGATTGATTAGCATAAGACCGCTTTCATCTGTCCTTGGGATACTTTCGCATATAAGAAACTTCCTTTTGGCTTGAAGAATGCTGAGGCCACATTTCAGCGAGCGATGTCATACACTTTTCATGATATTAAACACATCGTTCAACCTTATCTGGATGACCTTCCGGCTCATTCAGCGAAGCGTAAGGACCATCCTGACCATCTTTGTCAGATATTTCATCGTTGTCGATGCTACAATATCTGGCTCAATCCGCACAAATGCGTCTTCTGCGTTGATTCTGGTAGACTTTTAGGGTTTATCATGTCCAAAGACGGGATTCGCCTTGATCCACTCAAAGTCGAGGCTATTATTAATCTCCCCTCCCCATCTTCACTACATCAGCTACAAAGTCTGTAGAGGAAGGCTAATTTTTTATGCTGTTTTATACCTAACTATGCCGAAGTAGCTAAAGGATTTACGTGGTTATTAAAGCAGGGTGTCCCATTCCTCTAGGATGAGATTGCTTAGAAGTCTTTTGACACATTGAAAACGTTGCTTGTCAACGCTCCTCTTTTGCGCCCTCCAAACTATCATCACGATTTTTCCCTATATTTAGCTACCGCTTTCAGCACAATTGCCATGGTTTTGGTTCAGGACGATGATGATGGTGACGAGCATGTTATTTATTACCTCTCTCGTAACCTTCTCGATACCGAAACATGCTATTCTCATGTCGAGAAGTTAGCATTAAGCGGTTTAAGCAGTTCAATGTTTTCGTCATTATATTCTATTTCGTACAGTGACTATGATTTCGGAATGCAACCCCATGACCTATATATTGTCTCGACAATTGCTGGGGGGAAAATACTCCAAGTGGATTGTCATCCTCCAAGAGTTCGATTTGGTGTTTACTACGGCCAAGTCCAAGAAATCACTCGTCTTTGCTGATTTAATCAGCTCCCTTCCCTCTAACTCCGCTCTGTCTGGTTCTGAAAGACGCATTCCAGACGATACACTTTTTCTGATCTCCATACTCGATCCTTGGTACGGTGATATCATCATATATCTTTAGACTTCTACTTTCAGATCTGAATTGACGAAGGATGCTCGCCAACGCATCCGTCATCATTCGCAACCTTATCGTATAGTCGGAGATACACTCTACCGTGTCAGAGTAGATTCTATTCTCTGTCGGTGTTTGACCCTCGAGGAGGCTGAGAAAGTTCTAAATGATTGCCACAGTAGTGCCTGTGGCGGTCACATGTCCGGTTATGCCACTGCACAAAAGATTCTTCGTATTGGGTATTTCTGGCCGTCTATCTTCAAAGATTGCATTGTTGCTGTCCGTAAATGTCATGATTTCCAGATCTATCAGCGCAAGATGTGCGCGCCGCCTACACATCTGCACCCTGTCATTACCGTTGGTCCCTTTGCGAAGTGGGGCATCGATTTTATGACATGTAACCCTCACTCGGCCGGGGGGCATGCCTATATTATCATAGCCATGGACTATTTCACCAAATGGGTCAAAGCAATGCCTACACTTACCGCCGACGGTAAGACAGTCGCTTAGTTCATATTCAATCACATCATTTCTAGGTTTGGTGTCCCCCAAGCCATCGTTACCGATCATGATTCCCATTTTCGACATTATATGGTGGCAGAGTTGACTTCCAGGTTGGGCTTGCATCACAACAGCTCAATGTCATATTATCCTCAGGCCAATGGCTAGGTTGAAGCTGTGAACAAAGCTTTAGTCACTATGCTTCAACGTACGATTGGGATCCACAAATCCAATTGGCATCTCATGTTATTTTCGGCTCTCTGGGCATATCGAACCTCAGTCAAGGATGCGACCGGATTCACTCCATTCCAGCTTGTTTACGGTCTAGAAGCTACCCTTCCAATTGAGTGTGAAATACCTTCGCTCAAGTTGGCTGTTGAATAACTACCCAACACTTCACCCGAAGAAGAGCATCTTCTCTACTTAGAGAGGCTAGATGAAACTCGTCACTTTGCTGCTTTGGTCATCGAGGCACAGAAAAAGCGGGTCAAAGCCCATTTTGACCAGTCAGTTTCCCCTCGCTCCTTTGTAGAAGGAGACCTCGCCCTCCTGTACAATCAAGCTCATGATAGGCTGGGGGCAGGTAAATTTCAACCCATGTGGCATGGACCTTACATCATTAAACGCGTTTTAAAGAATGGGGCCTATGAGCTCATTGATTACGAAGGTCATCCTTTAGATCAGCCCAGAAATGGGTTGTATCTCAAAAAATATTATGCATGAGTCATTTGTGCATGTTTTGTGTACATAGGTGTTTTTTTTTTCATTTTTGTACATTCTTCGCTTGGTGTGTTTTGCGAGCGTTTTCCTGCTTATTGGGTCATTTCTTATTGTGCAAATGTCTATTACCCCTTATGTCGGTTTCGTGGACGATGCTTCCCGCAGTACCCGGAACTTGTCTTCAACAGCCTGGGGCATCTATCTGTGAATAAAAATCTACTGTTGTAGCAACAACGCAGAAGGGTTCACGCAGTTCTCCAAGAGGGGGAAAAAGCACGATAGAACAGATGGTTCATGATGTCTTTGTATTGGCATCCAGTCTAGAGGAAGACTTTGCTTGTGTATTGAGCAGTGTCCTCTGATGTATGGTATATTGACAGCGGAGCCTCTACTCACATGATGGGAGTACGAGACTATAGTGGTTTGAAAAACAACTCATATCGGAAGTGATTGATGAGCGATGGAACAATACACTTCATTGTCCCATTCATGCTACAAGGATCTACCTGAACCCCGTATTTTCTTATTCTTGATGTTTCATATTTGATGTTGAGTTCATGGATAGATTCTTTACTTGTGTTCAGAAGATGGTGTCATCTCCATCAGAACGAGCAGAAATATCTGAATAAATGGAGATATAAAGGATGGCAGGTGCAATATTTAGCTTTGACATGGATATCCATGATAGGAAAACCAAAATGCCAAGTAAACTTTAGTTTGTTTCAATTTTCAAATTTCATTGTCTCTTTATACTTTGCTTCAACTTTCAAATTTCATTGTCTCTTCATACTTTGTTTCAACTTTCAAATTTCAAATTTTTTCTTATGTTTCTCTTATTTGTTGTAGATGTGTGGTGGAGAAGCTATGGTGGAAAGTACCCAATCTCCAAAAGCTTTCCATTCGAGTGTTCAACCAAACATGTAGCTCCTCCGGCTACGAGCGCAATTGGAGTGTATTTGAAAAATTACACACCAAGAACCGCAATAGGTTAAAAAGTTTCCATTTAATTTTTTGAATTCATTAAATAATAAAAAATATAATTTATTATTTTTATAATTATTAATTTATAATTTATGACCCTCTTACAGGTTGGAGTCTCAGTGCCTTAACGACATGGTATATGTCTACTACAATCTCCGATTGCGAGTGCGGCAAACTAAGAGGATACCTGACGTGGAGGCCATCTCATTGGATGGGATTGGCACCACTTTTGCATGGAGGGTTTAGGCCGAGAGGACTATCATGGAATTGACCCTTGATTGGTTAGAGGAGGAGGTTGTGGAGGGGGTAGCAGCTGCAAAGGAGGAGGAGGAGGAGGAGCAACAGGAGGAGGAAGTGACACCACCTACCATGGTCACCAGTAGAAGAAGTGGTCTACCTCCTATGGCTCCTAGTTCTTCAGCTTCTGGAGGACATCAAAGTCCAATGCCAACCCCAGGGCCTTCTTCATCTGGAGGGAAAGTTGTTACATTTTCTCGCAAGAGGGGAAGAGGAAACCATTAGTTAGTTGGTTCTTTTCATTGTATATGACAAATGACTAATGATATGAGATACATTATTATATTTTTTGTTGATATTTTGAGGCTGAGTCACGACTCAAAATTCAGGACATGATTCATTGTTATGTGTGATGTAGCACTAGACATATTATGATATTACACATCTTATATATTAGTTATCTTTCCATATTTATGTGTCGATGCATTTATTTTATGTTGTGGATGCTTTAGATACCAAAAAAATTGCAAAAAAATTTGATTTTTTTTTGTATTGTTTTTATTTTGCTGATTTTTACAGATTTTATCCTGATTTTTATGATTTTTTTTCGATTTCAAACCCTCGCTGATTTAATCTCGATTGAGATTATTGCAATATTGGTCCAAACTCTAGGTGACTAGTTTTCCATCTTCATTTTTCCATTACCCCATAAAGATGTAGCAATTTATTGCTCATTGAGGTAGGGACATTCATAAGCATTAAATTCTTGAGGAACTAGGTGATGGTTAATGAGGGGGATAGAGCTCATCCTAGGATTTTTCCCACGTGCTTAATAAGTCCCAACCATGTTAGTTATTTTATATTTACTTTCCATTGTGGTTTTTATATGCTTTTATCATTCTTTCAATTGCTTCAACCTCTATAGCCAAGTTTCCAAGCCCTGACTCAAAGATGTGCCAAATTTCAATGGCCAATGACAATCAACCTAAAGAATGGAGATGAATAACTGGGATAGATGGAATATCGTAGGTACGGATTACGTTGAACACAATGTATCAATCAATTCCCCCTACTAGTGCCCCTCCTAAACCATATGGCCTTAAAGGAGGTACCATTGGACTAGGGTCAAACACTACCTTCTAGAGAGAAATTTGGGAACAAGGACACAATCAAGAGTGGTCAATCATCCAATTTTCCCTATGATTCAAATTAGTATTCCTTTATCATTAAATGAAATCACATGACTACTAAAATGATTAAAGTACTTACTAATAGATGACCCACCTTCCTTCAAGAAGAATGCCAGATGGGAGAGATCACTGACCAGAGCAACATGTAGAGAGCTCTAACACCAAGCTATCTAAATACCATCATAAAGTTGTTGGTTGGTTGGCTATCACAAGAGAAGAATAATTTTTTTCATATGGGTTACCCACAATCACAACAGTCTATGTAGAATGCCCTAAGTAAGGCTCACAATGCAAAAGTTAGCCACAAACCCCAAAGCAATCATGGATCACAATGCAGGTACACAAATCTCAAGGCATGTATGTAAATCCCAAAGTAACATAAATGATGACTCATGTCAAAATGTAAGAGTCATTAGGTGGAGAAGCATTTTAATGTCCTATTCTAACTTCACAATAACTCATAGAATTCATACCATTTGCCAAGTTAAAATATGGTGGGGGCAACTGTTGGAAATACTAAGAGGGGGTTGAATCAGTATTTCTTTTCAACTGTTAATATTTCCAATTAGATTCTTCACAGTTAAAGACAGAGAGGTGTATAATAATAATATTAAGGATTAATAAGAACTTCAATCCTTTTTCAAATAATTGTACACAATAGATGAGTGAGGGCACCAACCCTTTAATGAAACAGACACCAACCTATTGCCAAGCACCAACTTGGACTTTGATGAGGCTCCGACCTCTAAGCTTCGACCCTCTCTTCTCAAGGCACCAACCTTGTGTTTAGGAGCTCCTACTCCAAGGACATCAATCCTTCTTTGCTTCTTTACTGGACTATTAGTTCACAATGCTTCATTTCACCAATCTGCACAATACTACATCGTCTAATCTGCACCACGCTTCATTAATTCTGCACCAGTGTACCAAGACTTTCAATACTGCATCAGGACATCTGCACCACACCAAGAATTCAGCTCTGCTCCACGCCAAGACTTTACTGTAATCCACAAACTGTAAGAGTCACAATTTGAACAACACTTGAAGACACAGTTCAAGGGAATTGCAAGCTACAGTAAGTCCTAATTTCCTTAAACTTCAACACCCACAATTCTGGGCTCCACCGAGGCTATAATGTTCACTGTTCTAGGCAATATACCACAACTATTTCAGATAGGACCAAGACTATAATATCATACAGGTCACTACAACTTCAGATAGGAGCTGCTTCAAATAGATCCGAACCATAATGAAAAGTCTGAGTCAAACTTCAGTGAATCCAAATTCTATTATAGTGAGATAGGTCCGAGATAGAATTTGGTTGATCGAGCTGCACTACAGTTAGACAGATCCAAGCTTCAGGAGTTCTGAATCAGAATAAGAGTTCTTCAATATGTCCCCTTCATAAAATTGTGCATAGACAAAGGTTCTATGATTAGTCCTGTAGCCTCTTTGCCCAAGTCCGAGGGTTTTATAGATATGTGATATACATATAATTTCCTTAACCCAAAACAGCTCTCCTTTTTGTCCTCCCTTAGTTCACGAGATGTGAACTATATCTTCTGCTCTCAGATGTTTTTAACCGAACTGTTCTGTGGATGTATGACCAAAATTGATGCACATAAATGAATTTCGAATGGTGTATATATAGCCTTCTTTACAATGACAAATGAAAAGACACATCCCTGTTTGGAGCCTGACTTGTGTCCTTGAGCATGGGTCGGCTCAATATTAGAAATATATTTTTATAACTTGAAAATTCACGTTCTCCCTCACCGTTTGGAGTTTTTGGCCAAGTAAGGGCTTGCTGGAAAGCTAAAATTGTGCTCTAAAGGATGGTGAAGGTCTCACAAAGAAATGTTGCTTCTAAGATGGTGAAAAATATTTTTTAATGCGTCTAGTCATTTATTAGTGCAAAAGCATAATGCCTTCGAGTGTTGGGCATCTTCATGGATTGATTTCTTCATAGTTTGCCTTATTCATCGTAGGGTCATGGACTCATAGTGTCATCCATGTCATCATGTGGTGTTGATAGTGTAGCCTTCATTAGGAGAGCTCATCAAGTATATTTCCATCAATGATAACCTAGATTAACAATCTCCCCCTTTGTCATTGATGGAAATATTCCACCTTTTTCTCCCCCTTTGACATCAATGGCAAATGGGGTGCCAATGTACTCCCCCTGTCATGATGCTCCCCCTATTACACTGCTCCTTTGCTTGGTTTCTTTATTGTGAGGCAAGCGCAATGATCCCCATCTTTTGACAAAGATACTCAAATGCTTCTCGTGGAAGGGGTTTTGTAAAGATATCTGCAATTTGTTCTTTTGTATTGACGTATTCCAATTTGATATTTTGTTCAGCAACTTGTTCCCGGAGAAAATGGTATTTGTTTGGAATATGTTTGGTCTTTGAGTGCATCATCGGATTTTTTGAAAGACTAATGGCACTAGTGTTGTCACAAAAAATGGTAATTGGTTGCTTAGTTTCTATGTTGACATCCTTCAAGGCTTCCTTCATCCATAGAATTTGTTTACAACAATCAACAGCAGCTATATATTCGGCTTCAGTTGTAGAAAGAGATATAGATGATTTCTTTTTGCTAAGCCAAGATACAAGACAATCTCCCATAAAGAATGCATTTCCACTAGTACTTTTTCGATCATCCACGCTTCCAGCCCAATCAGCATCAGAGTAAGCTGTCACAATAAGAGTTGAACTCTTAGGATACCAAAGACCGAAATCAGTCGTTCCTTTCAGATATCTGAGAATTCTCTTTACAGCTGCTAGATGGGATTGTTTAGGACTTGACTGAAATCTTGCTACCATTCCTACTGCTTGCATAATATCTGGTCTTGTAGCAGTTAGGTATAGGAGAGCTCCAATTATTGACCTGTAAAGAGTTGCATCTATGAGAGGGGTATCATCATGTTTACTTAATTTACAATCTATGGTCATCGGTGTGCTCATTGGTGCGCAATCATCCATCCCATATCTTTTAAGCATGTTTTTAATATATTTTTCTTGAGATATAAACATGCTTGCAGAGGTTTGAGATATTTGTAGCCCAAGAAACTAAGACAACTCACCAATCATTGACATCTCGAATTTTTTGGACATATTTAGAGCAAATTCATGGCTCATTTCTTCATTATGGCTAGCAAAGATTAGATCATCAACGCACACAAGAGTGATCAGAAGTTTTTCCTTGTCCATCTTCATGTAGAGATTGCTACCTGCCACTCCCTTTTTGAAACCTTCTTGTTGCAAATAGTGATCCAACTTTGCATACCATGCTTTAGGGGCTTGTTTTAATCCATACAAGGCCTTTTTTAGTTTGAACTTTGCATACAAAGTCTTTTCCTTCAGCAAGATCAAATCCTTCTGGTTGCTCCATGTAAACTTCTTCCTTGAGATCTCCATTCAGGAATGTTGATTTTACATCCATTTGATAAACCTTGAATCCTTTTGAGCAAGTAAATGCTAAAAACATTCTTATGGCTTCCATTCGAGCTACTAGTGCAAAGGTTTCTTCGAAGTCAATTCCTTCGATTTGCGAGTATCCTTTGCAGACAAGTCTGGCTTTATTTTTGATGATTTGTCCATCTTCATTCATCTTGTTTTTGAATACCCATTTTGTTCCAATTATATTTTTATCTTTTGGGCGAGGTACCAGTTCCCAAGTCTCATTTTTTTCGATTTGAGACATTTCTTCTTCCATGGCCTTTATCCAATAAGGATCTTTGCTTGCTTGAGAAAAAATTTCAGGTTCTATTAAAGATAATAGAGCAACATCATCTTTTCTTGGGGTGTTTATCATCCTTCTTCGAGTTTGAATTCCTTCATCTATATTTCCGATGACCTGTTCTTCCGGATGATGTCTTTGAATAAACTTGATCTTAGAGGGAGTTTGTGAAGGTTCATTTTGAGTTTCAATTTAAGGTTCTCCATTCTCCTCTTCTTTTTCAAGTTCTTCTTCTTCACTTTGTTCAAAGAAAGGCTCAACTTCATGATCTTCAATTCTCTTTTCTGGAAGACCTTCATCAATATTTACATCAATACTTTCCATTATTCTTTGTAGACGATTGTTGTAACATTTGCAAGCTTTGCTCCTAGTAGAGTAACCAAGAAATATTCCTTCGTCAACTCTAGAATCAAATTTTCCTGGTGAGTCATCATTTATTTTTATGAAGCATTTGCTTCCAAAAACCCTGAAATATTTTACTGAAGCAGGTCTTCCTTTCCATAATTCATAAGGAGTCTTTTCATTATTTGGTCTTAGTTGAGTTCGATTTAAGGTATAAACTGCGGTGCCAACTGCTTCTCTCCAAAATTTTGGTTGCAAATCAGCTGCTAGTAGCATTGTCCTTGCCATTTCTTGAATGGTTCGGTTCCTTCTTTCAACTACTCCATTTTGCTGGGGTGTCCTAGCAGTAGAGAGTTCTCTTTCGATTCCATGCTCTTTACATAATTCATCAAATTCTTTTGAGGTGAATTCTCCTCCTCTATCCGTTCTAAGACATTTAATCTTAGAATCTTTCTCATTCTCAATGAGAGCCTTAAGACTCTTAAAACATTCAAATGCTTCGGATTTATATTTTATGAAATATATCCACATCATTCTAGTATAGTCATCAACAAATAGAGCAAAGTACCTTTCACCTTGAAGAGCTGGAGTTCTAGTTGGCCCACACAAATCTGCATGAATGATTTCCAAATGTTTTGTTGTTGAGAACTCCTTAGTTTTGTGGCTAGTTCTGGTTTGCTTTCCATGTTGGCATGGGCCACATACAACTTGATTTGGTTTGCACATTTTTGGAATATCCCTTACTGCATTAATTTTGTTGATGTTGACTAGGTTATCAAAACTTATATGCCCCAATCGCTTGTGCCATAACCAAATTTCATCTGTTTGACTTAAGTAACATTTATCTTCTTGGATTCTATTGAGAATGTAAACATTATCTGGTGTTCTTACTCCTTTCGCCACAAGTTCTCCCGAGGATGAGTCTCTTATTTCACAATTTTTTGTACTAAAGACAACATTATGTCCTTGGTCACAAATCTGGCTAACACTTAAGAGATTGTGTTTGAGCCCTTCTACTAGCAAGGTATTTTGAGCCTTTCCTTGTCCATTGACAAGGGTAGCAGTTCCTTTTCCAGTGATTTTAGCGGATCCACTTCCAAAGGATACATTTCCATTTTTCTTGTTCAATGAGATAAACTTCTTTTGGTCACCTGTCATATGTCTTGAGCATCCACTATCCACGAACCAATGATTTTCTTCACTATGAGCACATAGAGCTAGGCCACATTTATCAGTTTTGAGATTTACGCTTTTAGCTTTTTCCCTTTTGAGAGGGCAAATTTGTTCATTATGATCATAATTATCACACAATGAGAAAGACAGATCAAACTTAGCCATAGGATCAAAGGAATTGTAAATTTTGATTTGTCCTTGCTCTTTAGGACCACGTAGATGGTTTGTTTGATCGTTCAATCTTGGTGCTTCATTCTTATGAGCCTTGCAATGCTTAGCTTGATGCCCAAAGTTTTTACAATAGTAACAATACCCAAGAAAAATAGTTTGATACCTGTTGTAGTATCCATAGCTTGAACCAACATTCTTCCTTGGAGTTGCTCTTTCTTCAATTCTTGGTTTTGAGATGGGACTTTGTTCCTGACGAGATGAATTTTCTTCTTTTGGATGGCAAGAGAGTACGTCAGCATAACTTCTAGCATTATTCTTTGTACTTTATTATTATCCTTTGAAACCAATTCCATACTTGTCATGTTGAGGTTTTTGAGTATTAAGAATGTTATCAAGAGCTAGAGAGCTTTGCCAACTCCTTTTGACTTGCTCTAATTCCTTTCTTAGAGATATTATTTCTGCTTCACGTTTTTCACAGATATCATCCTTCTCTTTTAGCTCATTGTTCAAGAAGTCTTCCCTTCTTTTTGCTTCCTCTCTTTCTATTTTGAGAGAAATTATTTTCTTTTGTAGAATCTCATTTTCTTAAATGGCACTCATTAGCAATCTATCCATGTTTCTTTCATCTTCCAGTTCTGAGTCATCATCATTTGTAAATGCCATGAATAACATGTCTTTGCTCTCAACATAGTTACTTTCCTCATCTGATTCATCATCACTTTCTTTGTGATGACGCATATTTCTAGTTGATTTCTTTTTGATGACTACAAATTCATCTTCATCAGACTTATGTTGTGTGGAGAAGAAGTTCTTCTTATTAAACCCTTTCTTTTTTTACATCATCCTTTTAGAGTCCTTTTCATCATCACTATCATGTTTATGAGGACATTTTGCAGCATAATGACCTATTCTTCCATAATAGAAACAAATAAGAGGGTACTTACCTTTTAGCTTAGATCCCCTTTTTAGTCTTCGTACAAATTGAGCTAATTCATTTTCAGTATCAGATTCATGGTTGTTGCAATTCCATCCTTTTCCTTATTTTGTTGATCTTGAGGCTTTGAAAGCTTCTTCTTTGAAATTTGGACTCCCTTTCCTCATCTCATAGGCAATGAGAATTCCATGAAGTTCACCCATCTTGAGAGTATCTAGGTCCTTCATTTCTTCTATGGCACTTACTTTGGAGTCAAATCTGTCAGGAAGCTATCTCAGGATTTTTTGAACAATAGTGCTTTCTTCAATATTTTCTCCTAGTCCTTTAAGAGAGTTAACCACTTCAGCTACTCAGAGGAAGTATGATGCAATATATTCTTCATCATCCATTTTCAGACTCTCGAATTGTCTTCTATCGGTTTGAAGCTTTGCCTTCTTAACTTTGGAGTCCCCATCATATAGGGAAACCAAATTATCCCATACTTCTTTGGCTGAGTCACAATTCATGAATTTCGTAAATTCAAAATTGGTAATTCCACTAGTGATGGAATTTAAAGCTTTGGCATTAGCAATGTAGGCTCTTCTTTCGTCTGGATCAGTTGGAAGACTGGAGGGAGATTTGTACCCATCCAAAATAGAGTGCCATACTTCAAGGCCAAGAGACATTAGATAGTAGGACATCCTCTTTTTCCAAAAACTAAAATTTGTTTCATCAAAGATACATAGTTTCCCTATTTCTTCTATGTTCTTCATTGTGCCTAAGAATCCTTCTTCCAGCTGTTAGGCTAATAATGAAGAAGCTGGCTCTGAAACCAATTGTTGGAAATATTGAGAGGGTGGTGAATCAATATTTCTTTTCAATTATTAATTATTTCCAATTAGATTCTTCACAATTAAAGACAGAGAGGTGTATAATAATAATATTAAGGATTAATAAGAACTTCAATGCTTTTTCAAATAATTGTATACAATATATGAGTGAGGGCACCAACCCTTTAATGAAACAGGCACAAACCTGTTGCCAAGCACCAACTTGGACTTTGATGAGGCTCCAACCTCTAGGGCTTCGACCCTATCTTCTCAAGGCACCAACCTTGTGTTTAGGAGCTCCTACTCCAAGGACACCAATCCTTCTTTGCTTATTTAATGGACTATTAGTTCACAATTGCTTCATTTCACCAATCTGCATAATACTTCATCATCTAATCTGCACCAAACTTCTTCATTAATTGTGCACCAGTGTACCAAGAATTTTAGTACTGCATCAGGATATCTGCACCACACCAAGAATTTAGCTCTGCTCCATGCCAAGAATTTATTGTAATCCACAAACTGTAAGAGTAAAATTTTTAACAACACTCGAAGACATAGTTCAAGGGAATTACAAGCTACAGTAAGTCTGAATTTCCTTAAAATTCAACACCCACAATTCTAGGCTCCACCGAGGCTATAATGTTCAATGTTCTGGGCAATATAACATAGTTATTTCAGATAGGACCAAGACTGTAATATCATACAGGTCACTACAACTTCAGATAGGAGCTGCTTCAAATAGGTCCGAACCACAATGAAAAGTCCGAGTCAAACTTCAGTGAATCCAAATTCTATTACAGTGAGACAGGTCCGAGTTAGAATTTGGCTGATCGAGCTGCACTACAGTGAGATAGATCCAAGCTTCAGGAGTTCTGAACCAGAATACGAGTTCTTCAATATATCCCCTTCATAAAAACTGTGCATAGACAGAGGTTCTATGATTAGTCCTGTAGCCTCTTTGCCCAAGTCCGAGGGTTTTATAGATATGTGATATACATATAATTTCATCAACCCAAAACAACTCTCCCTTTTGTCCTCCCTTAGTTCACGAGATGTGAAATATATCTTCTGCTCTCAAATCTTTTTAACCGAACTGTTCTGTGGATGTATGACCAAAATTGATACACATAAATGAATTTCGGACTGTGTATATATAGCCCTCTTTATAATAACAAATGAAAAGACACGTCCCTGTTTGGAGGCCGACTTGTGTCCTTGAGCATGGGCCGACTCAATATCAGAAATATATTTTTATAACTTGAAAATTCACGTTCTCCCTCACCGTTTGGAGTTTTTGGCCAAGTAAGGGCTTGTTGGAAAGCTAAAATTATGCTCTAAAGGATGGTGAAGGTCTCACAAAGAAATGTTGCTTCTAAGATGGTGAAAAATATTTTTTAATGTGTCTGGTCATTTATTAGTGCAAAAGCATAATGCCTTCAAGTGTTGGGCATCTTCATGGATTGATTTCTTCATAGTTTGCCTTATTCATCATAGGGTCTTGGGCTCATAGTGTCATCCATGTCATCATGTGGTGGTGATAGTGTAGCCTTCATTAGGAGAGCTCATCAAGTATATTTCCATCAATGATAACCTAGATTAATAGCAACATCAACCCTCATTAAATGTGACAACCCCTAAGATAAGAAGTATTTCCTAGGACATCAACTAAAGGAGCATATGTTGGTATAGATGATATGACTAAGAGGGTAACTTCATCAGTTGAATTGCGAAGTGAAGTAATGTTTGTATAATATATTCATCCACATGAGCACCATTAAAGAGTAGTTTTGCATTGAATTTATCTATTACCCATCCACGCACATGGGTAACCCTTAGGATAAAAATATTTCTCCAAAGATGCAAAATTTCAGCCAACAACCTCATATGCTCCTCAAATAGTAAAACTCTCAGATGCCTATTAACCACTCATTGATCAGTTCATCCACTTGATCAGCATGCTCATTTGATGATCTTAGGTCAACAAACACAACGCACATTATCCATTATTTCATACAAAGTGCTTACATTCAACGTTGTACTCATCTAAGTAAGGATCATGGTTTGAAATTAGACAACAAATCATGGTGCTTGGAAGTTATACTTGTTTCCTTGTTTCACTTTGGTGGTCATACTTTCCTCCTAGTCTAGTGTAACCCCTTTGGTGGTTAACCTTGTATCCTAGTCATGTGGGATCTCCTTTATTGGCTACTAGCTTTAGGAGTGCCACTACATGGGGAATCTCGATTTTGGTTGTGTGGTCATGCTTCCCAACACCACATATAATCACTCCCCTCTGCTCATTATGACCGCTTTTCACAAAATTCCCATCTGAGTCCACATTTGTCCATTGGGTCTACAAGGAGTTAGCCTCCCCCTCCCCTTGTCTACACTTTGGGTCGGACTTAGAACGATGCCCCAGTGGTTGTTGAAGTTAAAAGGAAAGTAAAGGGAGTAATTTGACTATTCTCAATAGGAAATGTACCATAAAATGCAAAAGATGGTCAAGACATACAAATTTAGCACATGAGCTCTACCCCTATCATCATGGCCATCACCCTGGTTCCTAGAGCCCCTCATATTGGCCCCCTACATCATTAAGGAAGCCATGATTGTCCCAACTACTGGTGGGCGATGAACTGCCCAACCTTAAGGGGGTATTCACTGATATATCATTCGCATCATGCTGTTATCCATTAGAGCCCCGAGCAGTTATAAAAGAAAAATAAATAAAAGGAAAAAGGCATATGAATAAGGCTGGAAAAACAAAGGTTGAGGTAACTCATGTACCATGATTGCTCCCTCCTACATCTATAAACCCAAGTGTGGGCTTTTCTCATGGTCATTACCCTTGTACCATGGCATGTGGCTTAGAGCCTTCCCCTGATGCCCCATTCTATTCCATCATTATATCACATGCCACTAGCCATAGGACGGATGTACCATGGAGCTGTCACTCCCTTAGAGGTCGGAACCACCTAATAGGGTCATCGATTAACCTCCCTCTTGAACTTGGAGACACCTATACACACTAAATCCCATTATGAAAGGGCATGTCACTATGAAGTGCCCACTTGGTTCCATGATTTGTAAGCTCAATTGCTCAATTACACTAATGATTTCTTATACTGGAAGGTGAGGAGATGCATTGGATCTTATACAGGATTGTAGGTGGGTCTTCATTTTGGGGTTTGGTCTCCCTATATGGGGTTGAAGCCCTCCAGAAGGTCTTATTGTCATTTGTAGGATGTATGTTGAGAGCCATGGGCTTCCACTATAGCAAAGAGCAGATTGCCATGCCATGAGATCCTTCAACACCATTTATTGCTTGCTCATGTTCCACTTGTTTGACGATGATGATGATGCACCTGGACCACCTTTCCCAGATGGATACACACTTGCACCACACAATTGGCAGTTGATCCAGGGCCCAAATGGGCTTGTGTCTTATTATGGGAGACATAGGGAGGGCTTGCATCATCCTTCCAACCCTTGCAGATGGGATACACACTTGTTCGATTCAGATGGAGACCCATGAGGATGTTTTTGTGCCCCCACAACCACATGGGAGCACCACAGGTCATTTGCTTGGAGAACAAGGGGCCATCCCCTTCATCACTATTTTCAAAGCCCTTCCAATCATTTGGGCACATATTGGACTTCACTGGGCTTTCCAACAACCCTCCTAGCTATTGTATTGTCACTTCGACCCTCCAAAGAGGCTTATTTTTCATATTATGGAGCTATTTGGTGGGCTTGCCACCAAAAGTATTGTTATTTTGCACAATATTTTACTTTAGGGGCATTAATAGGCTAAAATAGGCTATTCGAATCCCTTAGAGGATTGCATAAATAGAAGAGAGGCATTCTCTCTCATTCATCATCACTTGGATTTGTATCTCTTTGGAGAAAAGATTTCAGACCTGTTCTTGTTAGATCAATTGGAGAACAATTGATGCATTTTGATGTTTGGATATTTGTTATTTGTCTTGGAGTTTCATTCTTTGCAAGTTTAATGGATGGATATAATCTTCTTGTCATGTAAGTGCTTTTCTTATGCGAAATTTTTCATGTTTATGGTCTAATGTATGAAATGTTACTGCTATGGTTATTTTGTGCACTAACTGTCATGCGAAACTTTTAAACACTTAGTAATCTTGGCTTGTTGCATATGTTATTCATCTTGGTAAGAAGATCGAAACATTCCTAGGGGTGGGTTAACTCTTTGTACCTTCAAACTCCATTACATGGAAAATCTAAGTATAGATCTTTCTTGTGACCTTGCACCTACTTCTAAAAGGCATGAAAAGTTGCAGGAAGGCTCCATGGTAGAGCAAAAATCCTTAATCAATCACTTTGACTCCATTCTCCACAATTGACTAGGCACCGGTCTACAAGTCCTTGGCGATCACCACAATTTCATCTCCTCTATTTTTTTCTACCCTAACCCTAGATGCCTTACCTAGGGCTTCCAACAATTTCCAATCTAGCCATTGGTTTTCCCAGCGAGTCGGTGAGGAGCCGCGTCGAGGTATCCTCCACATGCCCTCCAAGTTCCAAGTCAATCCCACAGTCAGTTATGAGATACACAAAGCCCTAGCTCCCAAATCATTTAGCCCTTGGTCCTTCTAGGTTAGCGACCTTCAAAGGGATCTATCTTGCTAGAAAACTCAAAGGAAGTTCATTTTTTTTATCCCTTCTTCTCCCTTGCTTACTTTAGACATTTTGTTTGAAGTTGGACCAAAAACCCTAAGGCTTTGCTTGGGTCCCCTTGGGCTTCTTTGTGGTCCCAACCTCCATCATTCTTAATCTCACAAGGCCACTTAGAAACCCTCCTCTCTTAGGAATCTTAGATCTAGGGCATCCCTTATCAAAGAATACCTCTAATCCCTAGGTTTAGGCCTCCTTTGAGCCTTTCTTGGAGAGCCCCACACCTTGATTCTAGAGCAAGAAAAACCCTGTCATTTGAGTCTCTCCTATGAATGGGCTCTAGAAATCACTATCTATCCTATCATTGACTAATCGTTCATAGTGATTTCCTTCATACCAAGACTCCTCCCATCGGTGAAAGTCTGTAAAGTGCAGGGACATCGACTGAGATGATAGTGGGTCCTTGTCCCATTATTTCCACTTGGTCTAGTGGTTGCCCCTTGGGAACCCCTCCTAGGACCCATGCCAGATTGAGCTGTAATAGGCCCTTCCTCAACCTTCAGAGCCCCTCACTCCCAATCCTCTGTCGCTACTAGATCTATACCATGTGACCTTCTAAAGGTCGTACCCTCCTCGAATTTAACATCCCTGCGTACAATAGCTTCCCTTTGTGCTAAAATGTAGACATTATAGGCCTTTGAAGTCTCATTGAATCCAAAAAATATAACCTTCTTTGTTGAGGGCTCGATCTTAGTCCTCCTCTCCTAAAGTAGGTGGACATAAACTAGACTACCGAAGATTCATAAGTGGCTCAATCCAATTTCATTCTTGTCAAAGCATCCTAAGCAATCTTTTCCTCGAATATCTTGTGAGCACACATGTTATCCAAATATGCAACCATGGTGCATATCTCTGCCCACAAAAACACATGCAAATCCTGATCATGGATCATAACCTTGTTTGTCCCAATGATGGCCTTGTTTTTTCTCTCTACCACTCCATTCTATTATGGATTAGATGGCACTATCATCTCCTTCTTAATCCCGACCTCCTTGCAAAGATTCTTGAATTCATTGGAGGCGTACTCACCCCATTATCTGACCTCAAGATCTTGATGTTCCTTCTTATCTGGTTTTCCACAAGAGCCTTAAACTCTTGAAATCGACTAAAGACCTCACCCTTCGTCTCTGGGAAGTATATCCAAGTCCTCCTTGAGAAATTATCTACAAATATCACATAATAACAAGATCATATCATAGACTCCATTGTCATAGGACCACAAACATTTGAATGAATCAAATCCAACACACCATCGAACTTGCTCTCGCTGCTTGGAAAAGAAGCCATGGCATACTTGCCAAGAGTACATCCCTTGCATACTCCATCCTACTCTAGATTCTACACTGAAGTCTACAAGACTAGTGACCATCTCCCATAATAATGGTAAAGCTCTAAAGTGCAAGTGACCCATCCTCCTATGCCACATTTCACGTAGTTTTTCAATGTCATCCACTAGGGCTCGTACCTCTTTCCCTCTCAACACATACATATTACCCTCTCTACCTCCAATCACACTCCTTGAGTTGAGATTGGATGCCCTAAACCTAACAAGTACCTATCCACTTGTAATATCAACCTCAAAACCCCCATCCTCCACAACGGACACTAAGAGTAAATTCTTCTTAAGCCCAACTACATACATCATGTCATTCAACTCCATGGGACTCCTAGAATCCAACTGAAACTATATGGTCCTCACTCCTATTGCATATTGGTGTTGTCACTAAGCTCCACGTGTAGATCTTTGTGCTCCTTTGCCATACTAGCAAAGAGATATTGATATCCCATCATGTGACAAGATGATCCATTGTCCATGAACCACACCCCCTATGTAATATTGCCTAAAAAGAAAGACACTTAGACACCAATCTAAACTCTTTCTCAAACTTGGTGGCCAACTCATTCTTCTTTTCAAATGTTGCTATAGGTGCCTCTCTCTTTCCCCTTCTTCTTGTTTAGAGATTGACCTGCAAAGTGACCAAACTTGTGGCATGCAAAGCATTTCACTTTGCCAATGTCCCTCTTTTTATCAACTTGTGAAGTAGCTCCTCTACTGAGGTTCTATTTGGCCTTTTCCTTACCCTTTCTTGCTTAACTGGCAAGTGCAAGGTTCTCCTCTTCGCCACTCTTACGTTGTTCCCTAACAATGACTCCTCCCAAATTTCCTTCTAAGCAAAGTCATCCCATAGTCTACCACAATCAGGCAGATTCTCCCATGCCAAAACACCTATCACAAAGGTAGCCCATTGTTTTGTGAGCTCCTCAAGGCTATCCTTACAAGCTCCTCATCTGACATGGCTACCCCAACAACTGCAATTTCATCTCAAACTTGTTGAATCTTAGTGAGATATGATGCCACTATGTTTGATCTAGTCATCTTGGTGGTCCTTAACATTTCCCTCAACACCATTTTCCTATATTGGTTATCACTCTTGTATAAACTCATCAAAGTGATACACATCTCATTAGCACTCTTCTTTCCTGATATGTAAGGGATCACATGTTAATCGCGAGTCATACTCTGCTTGGCGGCCAAACGAGCAGAGTCGAATCTGCGCGAGTCAAAATCGGCGATTCAACTCGGCGATTTTCCCGATTTTCTCGACTGAATCGGCAGTGAATCGACAGTTTAGGGTTTTAGATTATTTTTTAAATTGTCACCGTCGGGTTTTAAACAGTCCTGCCGCCATCCGTTTTGCACACCCGCACGCTGAGGATATCACTTGCAGTCACTCGAGCCTTGTTCGCTTGGTCGCTTGCAGGGAATGGTGGTCGCTCGAGCCTTGCAGTCACTCGATCACCCACCATCATCGTGGAGCAGTGCCATCATCATGGTCGTTGGAGTGTGAAGTCACGACTGCCATCACCGAATCATCGTGGAGCAACGCCAGACTTAAAATTCAGAAGAGTTGTGATTCATCCACACTATATACGTGTTGTCTTCTTGCGCGGAGGTTTGGGTTCAGTCTTTTACTTACATCTGAGTTTAAGTCTGATGCTATAAAATAACATGAGTTAATGTTGTTATATATTGAGAAAAAATAGCACCAACAATGTCCCGCCTTCTCATAGTGGACTGTCCCCTTACCTCCACTCCCATAAACCGCTTTCGATCGAAGAACCACAATTAAAATCTGGCAAACTGGAAATACTAAGCAGTGTAGGTGGCTTCTTTTCAATAGGAGTTTCAAGTTTCAACTCTAGGAGATTCCACCTACAAATTCTTGTTTAGACTTTTTCTTGCTTCAGCAAAATAATAACTGTCAATTAAATATTCCAATGAAGAAATTGCAGATGCAAAAGCCGTGGAAAGCTCTCTGGCTTTTTCACTACCATTAGCATCCAAAAAATCACCAATAACTTTCAAGTTTCAATTACTGTCCATCTTGGACTACTGAAAGTCTTAATTTGTTGCAACTAAGGACTAGGAATTAGAATGTTACTTCATTTCCTGTTTTTTCTCCCTGTGCCATTTTATCTTTGCGTTAATGAATATTCTCAGTTGATTGTTTGTGGCATGTGCTTCATTGATGCTATGGTAGTTCAGTACATATCTGTTGTTTCTTGCTATTATTATGATAAAATTATAAGGACAAAAATAAAAATATGAGAACAGGACACATTGGATTTGGACAGCACACACCTAATTTTTTAATAAGTACTTGGCAGCAGCAAAACCCTCTCTCTTACTTATCTGCATTTTTAATTTTTATTTATTTTTTGTCTTGCAGGCAGCAGGAGCCATAAATTAAACAAAAGCAGCAAAGCCACAACTTCAAATCTCGATTCTTAAATCTTAACAGAAGCCACAATTTAAACACAAGTCCAAAACAACTAC